>CM066047.1:71445432-72870432 GCA_033557465.1 Ichthyophis bannanicus
CAAGGAAATCTTATGTTATTGACCCCCTACCTCAGTCCCACAAACTCCCTCCTCCTTTCGTATCATCTGTGCCAAAGGCTCCACAGCCATTGCAAACAACAATGGAGATAGTGAACAGCCCTGCCTTGTGCCCCGCTCCAAGCCAAACACCTCTGAATAATTGCCATTAATTCGTACCCTTGCTTGAGGTCTATGATACAATGCCTGCACCCAAGCTATATACTTAGGATAAAATCCCATCTTCTGCATTACCGCAAACAATGCCTAATTCACTGTATCAAAGGCTTTTTCAGCATCTATGGATAACCCCATCATATCTATCTTCCTATTGCCAGCTTCCCAAATCATCTCCAATACCCTCTTAATATTGTCAGATGTCTGTCTCCCACAAATAAATCCCATTTGGTCTATATCAATTAGGATGGGCAACCCCGTCGCTAGCCTATTCACCAAGACCTTCGCCAAAATCTTCACATCTGTATTGAGTAAAGAAATTGGATGATAGGAACCATAACACATGGGGTCCTTCCCCCACTTTGGGCACCACTGTGATCCCTGCCGTTAACATTTCCTAGGAAAGTTGCTCCTCCCTCCTCTGTAATACCGTTAAACATCCTTTCTAAAAACCCTGTCAACTCTTCCTTAAAAGTCTTATAGAAAGAATTCGCTAACCCATCTAACCCAGGGGCCTTACCCCCTGGCATGTCTTTGATCACCTTCTCAATTTCTTCCTAATGTATACATCCCTCAAGCCTTGCCCCTAATTCCTCCCCCACTGCCAGTAGCTCTATCCTCCCCAAAAATTCTCGAATGCGCCTTGCCTCACTCACATCTCTAGTTTGCGTATATAATTCAGAATAAAATTGACAAAACCTGTCACCAATTTGTTTTTCGGTTCTTAATATTCCCCTCCCCCCCTGTCCCTTAATTGCCATTATTGCATTGGCTACCTCCCGTTTCCACAGCTTGCGGACCAATAGTTTCCCCGCCCTATCTCCCCACTCATAAAATCTCTGCTTTACCCTATCTAATTGGAAGGCGATAAGACTCCAACTGCAATTGAGTCAGCTCCAAACGCAATGCATTCAAATGTTTTAATTGCCCCACCCTCCCCTGCTTGCTATATTGCTGCGTAGCAAATTTAATTTCCTCATGTAGTTTCTCTTCTCTTTCTTCCCTTATCTTCTTAAACCAGGCTGCCAACATAATCAATCGTCCCCTAACTATCACCTTCATACCCTCCCACACCCCTACATCCCGTACCTCCCCATTATCATTTATCTGCCAATATTCTTGGAGACACCTCTTTACATCCTGAACCACTTCTACCTTTTTCAGGAGACTCATTTAACCGCCAGAAGCGGATTCCTCCCTTCCTTTGTCCTTCCCCAATTTCCAGCCACACTGGTGCATGATCGGACCATGTTATATTCCTCATCTCTACCTCCCTCACCCTTGTTTCCCATAACTTGTCCACGAGTATATAGTATATCCTACTGAAAGTCTTATGGGGACATGAATAGAAGGTGTATTCTCTGATTCCCTTATGTTCCCTCCAAGTGTCAGACAGATGATATTTCTTAATCAATTTTTTCACTATAAGTCTACTTTTCGCACTCTCATCCCCCTCCCTGTCCCATCCCGGCTGCATGGCCAAATTAAAATCTCCTCCCAACACTAGTTTCCCTTGTACATTACGTTCCAACAGCCCCCCCCCCCCCCACCTCCCTCCAGAATATGACTTGTCCTGTATTTGGTACATACACATTCACCAGCGTAATCTTCTCTCAACTCCATTCTCCACACAATATTAATACTCGGCCCCTTTTACCCTGAATCACCTCCCCTACCTGAAAGGGACACCCTCTCCGTATCATAATTGCCACCCCCCTTTTTCTCCCCTCCTTCTTTTCCGTCACCCCCTCTCCTTCCCAAAATACTGAGCCGGAAATTGTTTAAAGGCCAACAGTCCTTCATCCCGAACTTTGAGGTGGGTTTCCTGTACCATTATAATATCCCAATGCGATCTTCCTCGCTCAATAGCTGTCTTTGCTTTTGCGGACTATTTAGCCCTTTAGCATTTATTGTACCTATTCTTATCATCTTATCTGTTGGATGTATGTTAGTGTACCTCGCGTAGATCTCCCTCCCTTCCCTTCCCTCCCCCTCCCTCCCCCCATACTCCCATTAAGCAGCCTCCTCTTTGGAAACTGACCCGACATGGGAAGTGACAGTCCAGTCCGCTTCTGCCCCTGCCACCCCGTGTCCCCCCCCCATACCACCATTTAGTGCCCTCTTCTCATAATGTCCACTCCTCCCAGAGAACTCCTCTTCCCTTTCCACCCCACCCGTTTTGTTTCCTTAGAGAACATAATGCTTTCCATTTTTCTTTTTGCATCTCTTCCCCACATACCCAGAACATTCTCTTTTAATCAACAATGCTTTAAACATTTTGCAAATGCAACATAACAGCAAACTGACCTCACAGTCCATTCTTCCTTTATATAGCCTCACACCAGGCCTCCTGATGAATATCCTCATCTTCATCTACCAGGCCTTCCTCAAATATGTCACCACTCTCTCATCACCATGTTCTCCTCTCATCCCATTTCCTTTGAAGCTCTGTCCTCTCCGTGCTTTCCCTTTGAGAGTCTCACCAACCTTCTTCTGTTAGCTGGTACCCACTGCCATTTCAAGCCTCCAACCTTGGAGGCTGATGACATGCTTGCTTTGATTTGACCCCCCAACGTCTCTGGCAAATTCGATACTCTAAGCTCCTTTAACACAGCCCAGGCTTCTGTACTATTTTTTGCCCTTCGTGATATCCCCTTCACTGTTATCAATAATCCAAAGGGGTATAGCCACTTGTATCTCAGTCCGTCTTTTCTCAAAAGCGCCGTTACTTCTCTCAGCTCTCGACGACGTTGTAAGGTGCCCATAGATAAGTCCTGGTATAGCTCAATATTATGTCCATTCCACTGAAAATGTCTCAGCTTCTGAGCCGCTCCTAAAACTCTCTCCTTTGTTTTTATGAACTCATGAAGACCACTATATCTCGTGGCCTATTGTCTCTTATAGGGCCCAGGCCCCAGGCTCCTATGTGCCCGTTCTAATTGCATTTGCACCTCCTCTACTGCTCTGTCGGGCTCCACTTCCTGCAACAGGGCTTCAAAGACTTCCCTTATTACTTTATCACAGTCCTTATACTGAGGATCCTCAGGAATTCCTCTCACTCTTATATTGCACCTTCTTGAACGGTCCTCAAGGTCCTCTGTCCTTTCTTGTAGGTGTTCTTGCATCTGTTTCAAATCCTCCCATCCTTTCTGCAGGTCTCCCATCGCCTCCACCTGCTGCTCCAGTTGGTTTTCAGTTTCTTCCACCTTGGACCCAAGATCCATTAAATCTTGTCTTAAAGCTTGTATGGTCTCTTTCAGTTCCATCGTGTGCCCACTGATTTCAAATTTAAGCTCATCCTTCATTTCAGTAAGCCAGTGTTTTAACATGCCGGCAGCTCCAGGATGCCACATCCCCTCTCCTTCCTCTTCTGCCTCTCTCTCTGCTTCGGCAGCCATTTTCTCTTCTTGCTCTTTTCTTTCCTACCTCCTTCCCTCCCTTAGCAGGAGTATAGGAGGACCGAAACTCTGCCAGCTTTTTCCGGGCTGCAAGACCTCCCTTGGCTTTCTCCATTTGCTGCTCCACACCCCTCGCTGTATCCTCAAGTTGTGTGTATGTACACTGTGACAGTCGCTTTATAGACTTCTTAAGATGGCCTCCCAACCCCTACTCTCCCCCCACGTGTCCAGCCTTGTCAAATACTTCTCTCCTCTTCAGCCGCTACTTTTTTATTGTATTTATTTATTTATTTTAATTTCAGGTCCTGTTGCATCCGCTTCAATAATTCTCTCCAGTCCACCTGGCTTTCTCGCCTCCGGATTCCCTCCTACTTCTTGCTGCTGCGTTTCCCTGCCTCTGTCCCCACCGTTCACTGATGCTGCTCTCAAAGGGTGAGGAGGAGGGGATTTCCCTGCCGCTGCGGCCCGCTCTCCCGGCACTTGCTCTGCTCACCTCTCTCTCTCTCTCTGCAAGCAGCCCTCCTGTCCTCTCCCTGGGGGCCGTGCCAGCTTGAAGCCCACCCTAGCGATCGCATCACTGCACCGCTCTCCTCCTGTCTTGCTCACCTCCGACAGAGGCCCCCGACACTGTTGTTCCCGCTGCAGCGGCTGTCGCTCCCCAGGTGCCTCTCGGGTACTTAGCTCTCCCTCTGCCCGCTCATCCAGTGCTCGGTGTTCTCCCCTTCACCGCACCGCTTTTTTTGCCCCAACTTTCTTCACCTATATGGCCATTATTTCATTGGTGGGCAGTTTGAGCAGCAGAGCTCCTTGCTCATGCCGCCATCATCCACGATGACGTCACTTCCTCTCTCTCTCCAAAGTTCTTAAGTTAGTTTGTGCACACAGCACCACTCAGAAACCTCTCAAAGCGCTGGGAGACTACAACCTCGGTTACTTCACCTAACAAAGAGGCCAGGTCTTTCCTGAATGCCATGGAAGCCTTATACTACCACCAGTTGGTAAAGACTCCCACGCACTGATCAGGCACAACTCCTGACCTCATCTTCATCCCCCAAACAATATTGGACCACAACCACATAACACACTCTACAATCACCCAATACCATGGTCAGACCACCGCCTAATAACTTTTAAAATGTTTATCACACATCCAGCAGAACAAAAACACCAGCAACACAAAAGCAGAAAATTTTAAAGCTTTAACGAAGATAAATTCCTGAACGAAATAATCCCAAAACCACAGTAAGACACGGATAACCTGGATAGCACTATTGATAACTGGAATAATTCCTTAGCCGCAGCAGCAGCGGCAACTAGTAGAAAACGTGCACCGACACACAGAACAAAAAATGGATCTTGGTACGCTAAGGAAATCAGGAATGCTAAAAGACTCCAAAGAAAACGCGAAAGAAGATGGAGACAAACAAAAGCCCCAAACATCTTACATCAATACAAAACCTTACAGCTTGAATACTCCAAAACAATCAATAGATGTAAACAGCACCATACAAATCTCATAATGCAATCAGCTAACAGACCAAGAGAACTATTCAATATTATGCTGGAGACCCACTAAAAAAATAATGCTACTGAAATACACCCTCAAAGCATAGCAAATTACCTACTAGCCAAACACTCTAAACTTATCCAGATGGTCATGACGACTACAACATACCAAACCACAGGATTCAACCTACAAAGAAATATAGGGAAAATTCAGTATCCCATCTACCCAGCAAATAGAGGACATCATATCCTCTCTTAATACCACCATATCACCTGTAGACCCATGTCCTGTCACATGGATAAAGTCAACAAAAGAACAATTCAAACCTTTCATTCACAAGATGGCAGCCTCTTCTCTCACCCAAGGATATATGCCAACATCACTCAAACAAGCTACCATATGACCTATATTCAAAGACACATCCTTCAACAAAAATGACCCAGTTGCATATTGACCAATATCACTAAAATCATAGAAAAAGTGGTTCAAAGGCAACTACAAGACCACATAGACCAACATAACCACTGGACCCATATCAACATGGTTCCAGACCCAATCATGGCGTAGAAACTCTTTTATCATCACTATTTGACAGTATCATTAGGAATAGATAACGTTAAAACAGGATTCATCCTCATAATCATGGACATATCTTAAGCCTTTGATACTAAATCCCATAACATCATGCTGCGATGTCTCCAAGAAATTGGCCTACACAACAGCACGTTAAGATGGTTTCAATCCTACCTCTGTAACCGGCAACAACAGGTCAAATGCAGAAGAAACAGATCTACACCTTTCCCCATACAACAAGGGAGTACCACAAGGCTCATCAATCTCACCACTTTTATTTAACATCTACATATAGCCCATCAAAAGAACACAAAATTCAGTACAGACTATATGCCGACAATATCATGGTATATGCTCCGATTGAAATACACAAGCCCCACCTCTCAACCATTAACATCATACATGGAAGACAGGATCACCTGGATCAGCAACAACAACTTATCTATGAACTACACGAAGACAGAGGCACTCTTCATTTAGATTTCAGTAAAGCCTTTGACACCGTTCCTCACAGGCGATATATAAACAAACTGAGCACCCTAGGGATGGACCCTAAAGTTACTGCTTGGGTTACAAATTGTTTGAGTGGGAGGCGACAAAGAGTGCAGGTAAATGGAGCTCACTCTGAGGAGAAGCAAGTTACCAGTGGTGTGCCCCAGGGATCTGTCCTTGGTCCAATTCTTTTTAACATCTTTGTTAGTGATATAGCGGAAGGGCTGTCGGGTAAGGTTTGCCTCTTTGCGGATGATACCAAAATCTGCAATAGAGTAGACACCCAGGAAGGTGTAGATAATATGAAGAGGGATCTAGCTAAGCTTGAAGAATGATCTAGAATTTGGCAGCTGGGATTTAATGCTAAAAAATGTAAGGTCATGCATTTCGACTGCAGCAATCCAAGGGAGCAATACAGTATAGTGGGTGAAGTACTTTTGTCCACTAAAGAAGAGTGGGACCTAGGCGTGGTTGTGTCTGATGATCTTAAATTAGCTAAACAAGTAGAAAAGGCGACAGCAAAAGCTAGAAGGATACTTGGGTGCATACGGAGAGGAATGGCTAGCAGAAAAAAGGAAGCGATAGTGCCTCTGTATGTCTTTGGTACGACATCATTTGGAATATAGTGTGCAATTCTGGAGACCACACCTTCAAAAAGATATAAACAGGATGGAGTCAGTACAGAGGGTGGCTACTAAAATGGTTAGTGGTCTTCATTATAAAGCATATGAGGACAGACTTAAGGATCTTAATATGTACACCTTAAAGGAAAGGCAGGATAGAGGTGATATGATTGAGATGTTTAAATACCTCTGTGACATAAATGCACAGGGTGAGAGCCTCTTTCAATTGCTGGCACCGAAGACTCTGGCGCAGAGTAAGACTTGGAAAACTTTTTTCCTGCTGCTGCTGGCAGCTCTTTAAGGCCTTTAAGGTCATGGTTAGGCAGAGTTCGCAGTTGGAGTTGTGCTCTAAGCCAAGGCATCGGGGGCAACAGTTGTGTGGGTCAATGAGTGACCTAATTTTGCCACACTGGTCCCACTTTTTAAAGCCACTGAAGGCCATCAGAAAAAGGGGGTACCCGCCATCCGGCAGGGGTCAGAAGCCTTCAACTGAAAGGGCGTGAACGCCGGTCGGGGAGCACCTCTATGAAAAAATGAGAAAACAAATACATGAACCAGAGGAGCAACACTGAGGCGAGCTGGCTCGGGGGCGGGAAGGAACCAGTATGCAAAACCAAATAAAAATCAGACTTTTTCTGGGGAAAACTGGATAATGCCCGATGGGCTCCAGAGAAAAAAGGAGACTGAGGCAAGATGGCACCCTTGGACGGGAAGTGGACCATGCATGTGTGGTGCATCTCCCAAAGGCTTTCTTTGAAAGCTGGGGAGATGCTTCCGTGTGGGTTCTGTCAGCGCTGACATCACCCATATGTGAGGACTGACTTCCTGCTTGTTTCCGGAGAACCAAGTATACCGCAAGCCATGCATTCCCATACCAATTTCTGTAGTTACCAATCCAAAGCAATAAATCCAATTTGTCTGTCAAATCTCCTTGCATCTTGCTTGATTCAAGTTACTTTGCTGTTATATGCTTGTCCTTTCTTTCAGTAATGTGTCCATTAATTACCCAATATCAAACTTGCTTCTTTAGATCCAAGTTGAAAACAGCAAACTTCCAAAAAAAAAACTGGATCTCAATAATAACAATTTGATATTCCTAAATTACAGCTCAAAAGATTTCAAAAAACACCATGCTGGAGGAAAGAGACCTCAGAGTGTCAGACCAATGCAATGGCCGATCATACTTCTGTAACCACCAAAATTGGTTTTCCACAGATAAATTTATGGAAATTGCTTTTTCACACCATCGTAGGTCAAAGAAGAAACCTCCAGCACTTGTATAAACATTAGCATCGAAATGTATACTTAGCTATCAGCCAGTAGTTAAGCAGCTATCACAGACACGGTGCAATTTTGTCATTAATCCATTCACAAGTAAATGCATGGTTCAACTCAGACGCCATGCGTTTCGCTACCGCTGCTTCAGGGGAGTCAAACCCCTCTTTTTTAGTCTGTATAGAAATGGCAGTCCTAACATTCCTAAAACAAGCCAATAACAAACCATCTTTGAACTATATACTTGCATCAAACACACCTATTGTACAAACTACTATAGCTGCACCAGCAACTTACCAAGTGCAATCAAGCACCACTCCAAATTGGCAGTAAAATTGGCAAAAACCATGCTCACATAACCCACTATCAAATGAATGCCATGCATGTACATAAATCACCAGTCACTGCATGCCTCCTCCAACCAATCAGGCACAACACAAAACCAACACCTCTGCATTCACAAAAAGAAATCCTAAAACACCCTCAATTGCAAAGTTTGACAACTTACTACACGCTAGCAAATCATGTAAACCTTCCTCTAATCTAAAACCCTCACGCCATCAGTCATACTACACAAAGATCCACTAACCACCCTACAACTAAAAAACATCAACAAAACATCAGATCATTCAGCCAAATCACCCGGTCCTAAATGTCATGAAATACATCACATGCAAAACAGACACTCATCCACTGACCCTCTACATACACTAAATACACTAATTCAATCTCAGTAATATACCTTTCAATCAATGCCCTCATTCAACCCTCCATTTTATTTTGGAAGTTTTCCCTTGATTACCACCCAGCATTGAAGAAAGGTCTATAATTTCCCATCTCTTCTGTATTGCCACCATGGCTCTCTAGTCCTGTCGAACCACTCCTGTCTTCAAAGATGAACTGATAGATCTTTTACTAGTATAGACTGATGAATGATGTAAGGTTGGAAATAGGAAATAAAGGGGGAAAGATGCTACACATCAGTGTCTAGCTTACTCCTCTTCCTGCGGCCTTGTTCAAATAGCCAGTGTTGTCATCAACCACTGAAGTTACAATAGCTCTCTCCAACTACAGCTAATACTTTGCAAACTCAATGTTATTATGTTAAGTAATACTTTCTCTGCAGACTCTCTGTACATTTGGTATATTTCCTCTGAAAAACATTTAATAAAGCTGATGATGGATGCAACCCAAATAACTGGATTGAGATTTAGCACTTTTCCCTGAACAAAATGTTTTCATTTCTAATTAAGATTCTTTTTATACTTCTTTTGGGCAGTTTAAAGCACTACAGTACCTCTGCATTAACTTTGATTGTTAATGAACAACATAAAATAGTTTTGGAATGCAAAGAATTCTTGCCACTTTCAGTCCTTTGTAGTCTACAGTTGTCTGATCTTTTTTTGGAATCCTAGTGTTTGGAGCTGTCAGAGAACATAACCAATGTATAGGCCCACGATTTCATGAAGTTGTAAATCATGTAAGGATGGGAATTGAAGCTCTGCTTTTCTCACAAAGAAATTCAAGCAAGGTTTGACATGAAAGCTCTTAAAACAATGAAAGATTCAAAATCAATCATGGCTGGTGTGATGATCAGATTGCTCCATATACATCAGGTTATTTGTTCTATAGTGGGTTTCTTATAAAAACTTCCATTTTGGTCAGGGGCGGCCCAAGGGGGGTGCGGGGCCTCATTTGCATAACATTACCATACACTAACTTTTAGTAAGCATGCCTCTTAATGAGTATATGGATAAAGAAAGACTAAAAGATTTCTACATTACTATAATCCAGTGCCAACCGCCAGGCACATTAGGAACTACTACAAACACTGCCCATTTAGAACCCATAGCAAACCCGCCATATCCTAACAGCACTACCAGGACTCACAAAGCACCATACCCTACCTATCAAAAGGCAACACTGCAAATATTAAACCAATACATTTCAGAGAATAACAATACATGACCTACTGGGGAAAGGGAACAAGTGGCAATGTCAGATAGGAATTACATAAACAGAATACCTCAGCTCAGTTACACATGCAGAACACAGACCATCACCAAACAAGGAATCACAATTTAGAAACAGGAAGACAATTAAACTGGGAACCCCAAAAGCCAAACTTGGAATGTACAACACCACTGTAGAAATAAAACTATAAATTAATTTCCTCTTGTACTAAACAAAGCACAGACGTTAATGATGCACATTTCCCAGAGCTGACATATTCCAGTTAATAAATTCAAAATAAAGAGATATCTTTCTACCTTTTGTGCATTTTTTTTCAGTTGCAATTGCTCCAGCCACTTTCTTCTGGTTTCTTTGTGTCTTCTGCTAACTCTCCATCGTCTGCTGTCCATTTGTCCTTTCTTCTCTCTTCTAATTTTTTTCCATTCTCTCTCCATCTGCTTTAACATACTAATCTTTCTCCTTTTGCTCTTTCCTCATTCCTATTTCATCCACTCAAATTTTACCCCTCCATCCTCAATCCCCACTTACTCTACCAATACCCAACCAATTGTAGATTTTTCTTCCGTCCCACACAAAATATTTTCCCCTCTCCATTTCACTCTCCCAGCTCCATCCCATTCTAATCTCCCCCAACATCAGCTCCCTTCTAGTTCCAGCCCCACCCAGTATCCACTCCCTTCTAGTCCCCGCATCAGCCCATTTCCAGTCATAGCCCCCCCATCAGCCCATTTCCAGTCCTAGCTCCCCCATCCATTTCCAGTCCTATCCAAGTCCCTCCATCAGCTCATTTCCAATACCAGCCTCCCATCAGCCCATTTTTAGTCCTTTCCTAGCCCCACCATCAGCCCATGTCAAATCCTAGCTCCCCTCCACTCAGCCCATTTCCAATCCAAGCCCCCCATGAGCCTACTTCCAGTTCTAACCCCTCCATAAGTCTATTTCAATCCAAGCCCCCACCACAGCCCATTTCCAATCTTAGCTTCCCCCAACACCCAATTCCCAGTCCTATCCTAGCCCCCTTCATCAGCCCATTTCCTGTCCTAGCTCCCTCCCCTCACAACCCATTTCCATTCCAAGCCCCCCTCCCCATCAGCTATTTGAAGTTCAAGCCCCCCCTTCCCCTCAGTCCATTTCCAGTCCTAGGATCCCCCCAACCCATTACCAGTCCTAGCCCCCCCCATAGCCTATTACTAGTCCTGTCCCCATCAGCCCACTCTCAGTCCTAATCCCATCAGCCCATTTCCAGTCCTAACCCCCCATTACCCAATTTTCAGTTTAAGCCCCCATAGTCCATTACCAGTCCTAACCCCCCATAGCCCATTACCAGTCCTAACCCCCCCATCAGCCCATTCCAAGTCCTAACCCCCCCATCAGCCCATTTCCAGTCCTAACCTCCATCACCCAATTTTCAGTTTAAGCCCCCCCCATAGCCAATTACTAGTCCTAAACCCCCATCAGCTCACTTCCAGTCCTAACCCCATCACCCCATTTCCAGACTTAGCTCCCCATAACACCAGTCCTAACCCCCTATCAGCCCTCTTCCAGTCCTAACCCCATTAGCCCATTTCCAGTCCTAACCCCATTAGCCCATTTCCAGTCCTAACTCCCACCCCAACAGCCCAGGGAAATTTTAAAATTAAAAAAAAAAAGCTGTCTGCTGCCGCTGCCGCAGCCACCGCAGCAGCAACGGCAGAATCGCATATCCCGCGGGCCCCCCCCCCCCCGACAGAGCCTGCTCTCCCTGTATCAGCTCCGTCGGCTTTCAGAGCACAAAAGGAGAGTTTCTGCCACGCGGCTCTGTTAAGTCCGCGGGGACTGATGGGAAAGTCCCATCAGCCCCTGCGGGCTTAACAGCCACGGAAGGGAAACTAGTCTCCCTTCGAGCTCTGAAAGCCAACGGAGCTGATGCAGGGAGAGCAGGCTCTGTTGGGGGAGGGGGGGGCCCCGCGGGATACGCGATTCTGCCGTTGCCGCTGCGGTGGCTGCGGCAGCGGCAGCAGACAGCTTTTTTTTTTTAATTTTAAAATTTACTTTGCAAGCAGAATGTTCTTTGCGCGGGGCCCCCTGAAACGCGGGGCCCTGTGCAAAAAACATTCTTGCTCAATGGACGGGCCGGCCCTGATTTTGGTGCATTCTGAGCTCTGTAATTCTACTGCTTCAATCCAAAAAACAGAACTACTGTGCAAATCCCCAAATGATTCTGAATGCACCAGATACACAATGGCTAACCACAAGATGTGATCTTATGCTAAAATACATGTGTAGAGGTATCAGTTCAATGTTGACATGCCTGAAGGTAGTCAAAAATAAGCTAAACCACAAACAAATTATGAATCTATCAGAGAAAGATGGTAAATTAATGGTCACGATAGTCATACTTTTCCAGTCTTGAACTTTTCAAAATCACTTTCCTACCTGGTTCCTCTCTCACTCACTCTTCATTTATTGCCCAAGACCTCTCTTTATACAGATTTCCATGAGGTGCAGTAGTTTATTTGTGAAAACAAGCCTGTGAACATGTGGTGTACCAGGTCTTGCAAATTCTGCATTCATGAACTGCTTTAAAAGATATTACATTGTAGCACTTCATGAACGCAGAATTTTAAAGTATCATACATAGGAGACTACATGTGAAGGTTTATGCAAGGGGGACGTTTTGTGGAAAAATGTATAAAAGCCTAAAAACGTTACAGCTTTGCACATTTTTCCATGTGAAGCCCCAGTGATTAAATTTTGTACCTTGGTGTACTTCGGTCTCTTCATTTGAAAAAAGACCATGAATCTCTCCATTTCCCTCACTCTATACTTATCAATTTAGGCTATCTCTTTGCTTCCAGCTCTTCCTCATCACACCACTAACTTTGTATCCCTCCTTCGTGAAAATTTCAGGCAAATCCCTGCTTGGCAATACAGGGAAGGCTGCATGAAGCTATAGAAGAAAATGTATTGCTGAGATTTTAGGGACAAAGCAGGTTCCTATTATTGGATTAGGGAAGGCGACACATACGACTGTTTTCTTGAGAACCACATGTTGGAGGAACGGAGATAGATTTCTATCACAAAAATTATGCAATCTCCCGAACAGGTTTAATTCCATATGATTGCAAAAATCCAGAAATGTATTCCAACAATGGTTTTACAAAAATTGTGCACACTTCATTCAGAAAACTTGATTGTTTACTCATTTCTGGTTTTTAATGTTGTAGGTACAAAGGATTTAGTTTTATATTCACAACATTTTCATTACATCTTCAAGAAATATCTTGAAGAAAAAAGGAAAATACCACCAGTATATAGGCATGTGAGGGGGTAATTTTAAAAAAGCATTTCACTGGTAAAAACAATGTTTTATGTAGAGAAACAGCTCTTACATAATTGCTCAGAGTATATCCACTTAAACTTGTGCACATATAGCTTGCACATTCATAAATTTATTTGACCAGAGCAAAGGCAATCCAGGAGACAGAATTAGGCAGGGGTTAGCACTTATGCATGTAAGATGAACCAAGAAATTGGTATGCACTAAGTAGATATACATGTTCTATAGAGCAGGTGTAATTGTCTGCACCTGAATTAAAGGTGATCTCTGCCACTTGCATTGGTATTTTGTAAAGACAACTAAGAGTCTCCTTGTCTTTATAAAAAGAGGCCTAAGATGGGTTAAGGCAGCCAAAATGTGCCTATGTGTCCTGTTAAAAAGTTACTCTTACTGTGGATATGGGAAAAACGCTTAATAAGCGCATCCCAAAACTTCTTATCCTTTAAGCATCTATCAAAAGCAAAATTGACCCAGTAATGGATTTAGCTCCAAGAATAACATCCAGATCTCTTCCATTAGCAGGGCCAGCCCAAACATTAGGCAAGACTAGGCTTTTGCCTAGGGTGTCAACTTCCCATGGAGGGAGGGATCACACAGCAGAAGCATTCAAAATAAAACAGATTCTAGATAGCCATGTAAACTCAAAGAGCAACTGGAACATTCTCTTTCCTGCAGCAAGACTCCCAGCCTCATAGAATGCATTGCATTGCTCCTTTCCATTATATATGCCAATACCACCTCTGGTTGTTCATTGAAGGACTGTATATATGTGTTTTAAAATTAAATTAAATAATATCCATCCCCACTGGCACATCAGGGCTGAAGGAGTTCACGTTTGTGGTGGGTTATGCCAAAGAGTCTCCAAACTCTGGGCTTAATGAAATGTCTGGGCCTAGAGGACATGAATGCACCATTCCTCTTCTTTCTCAAAATTCTCAGCAACTCATCTCCAGAGAGAATGGCTTGATACTGGACAAAGATGTCCATCACAGAGGTCCAAGTTCTTTGCCCTGTGTTTCTCTTTACATTTACCTCTTACAGGAAAGGTTTAAATTACCAAAGGCAAAACGTAAAAGAGAAAAAACTCCAGGACAGAAGCATTATCTTAACATATACCATGTTGGATATTCCAGAGACTTTCTTTTAAAGAAAAGCCTCTTCCTATGTGAACAAAATGGGAATAAAATGTTTACAGGAGTTGCTCAACAGACTGGCATGACTTTCACAGGCTGATCATCAAATCTGAAGTTTCACATATTGTTGCAACTGATTGTGAATAGGGAAATACAGTGAAACTAAAACTAGTACAGTGAAAGACAGAAGTTCCCCAATCTCCAAGCAGTTGGAACAAACAGTGTTCTCTCTTTCTTTGTTAAACAGCTATATTTAGGCCTAGGAATATTTAGGGAAAATAAATTGTGAATTACAATCACTCCCATTATAACAGTAAAAATATGCAGAGATTTAAGCACCCTATTAATTAAAATAAACATACAAGTCATAGTGTTTTCTATTACATTTGCATTCAAGAATCCTTAAAAGTATCTTGTGTTTAAAATTGTATCCATATACCAGCTTTTATTTTATGGAGTGCTTTGGACCCGGCAGCTCTTCCATGTAACATTAGCTTCTAACAGAATGAGCAACAATGTCTTAAAGGGCTCAAAAAAATGAAAATATTTTCAATTCATTTCAGTGAGAGCAAAGAGCCCTAAAAAACAGTTTGATTATGATAAATCACATTTTTACAGCACCATGCCAATGGAGGAAAAACAGGTTTTCTTTTCCTGACAGTGACTCACTCAACCGGTGGAACAGAGTAGTCAAATGTTATGTAGGAGAAGAGGGTTTGAGGAGGGGTAGTTATGTAAAGTTGTACTGCTGGAAGCCTACAGAACCTTTGTTCAATACTGACATATATGTTGGCTACAAACATCACTGAGTTTTGAAAACTAAACCAGAGGAAAAATGAAGGCTGAAATTACAGAACGAATCGATACTGCACACTGTTTTATGGTTCTATAGGACATTATAGCCCGAATTTGCACAGAACATTGAGATAGGAATCGAGATGCCCAGTTCGGGATGGTCATAGTTCCCCCAGTATTCTACCAAAGGGTTTGCTCATTATGGAGACTTTTGTAAACCAGCTCTAAGGATTTTGCAAATACATGTGCATTTTTGTGCACAATCAGTGGGAGCATCAATTTCAAGAGACTACGCATGCACAAAAAGAACAGCATCACTTTTTCAACATCCATGCATGGATGCCGAACATGGAAGTATCAGTTTTTGTTACTTCCACATATAGGTGCTGGCAATGATACATATAAGAACCATATTCCAGACAGGTTTAGGTATAAGTGAGATCATTAAAGGAGCAAAGCCCCAAATTTCACATTTCAAAGGCCAAAGTACCAGGGGAGGGGGATGGCTAAGCATAATTGTCCCCTCAGTCACTCATCCCAAGCCCTGGCTGAAAAGAATGCTGCAGAAGCTTATTTATGCCTCTGAGAAGATGCATAAGCTGACAGGAAAATAGTTTGAACTGTATGTGCATTCCCATCGTAAAAACAGGAAACATGTATAACGTTTTTGACTGAAAAACAAGTGTGGTACGCTTCCCTTGCTGAGCAATTAATTACTGAATATAATAATAAATCAATGCCTACATATACACCTTGAAAGAACATTATTTAAACACAATTGAATTTAAATATTTCCAACATTTCTAGGAAATCACATACAAACATACTACCATACATTTTATGCAGTCCCCTTAAACTAAAAATGTCTATCAATTTACAATTTTTGAATCTTCTTAGTAAGGAAACGAGTCTACCATCCTTAGATAGAGGATTTCAGTTCTTCAAATTTAATTTCAATATATGAACTTTTGGTGGAATTTACAAATGCTGGCTTCACTATTCCTCATTTGTCTGCCATTTCTCATGCCAAAGCTTTTTTCAAATGTCTGCCATTTCTTATGTAGACATCATAATCCTGTAACTGAGGCAGATCGGACCCGGTGCTCCCTACTGTCTTACCCCTCACCCCCACCATCCCCCAAGCCTCAACAGCCCCTTCTTAACTTCCTCCCCTTTAAAACAAAACACAACTGACTCAATTTAGGAATCAACTGGTCGCAGCTTTATTAACGTTCATAACGTTCCAGAACATTTCCGTTACAATATAAACTTCTTATTAAACCAACTAGCGAAACGAGCCTTCACCAGCCATGCTACTAGCAAGGTGACCTCATTTCGCTTTCACTGCGGCCGGGCCAGTGGCAAGCTTACTTCCCCCTTTTACCCGGCCTCGCCATGTTATTAGCAAAAGCCGGCCAGTGATTGTCCGGGTTGGGGGCAACCGACCCCGCCCCAATTATAATTTAAGGCTCCGGACTCCGGAAACCTCCGGGATCCCGCCACACGGCATAGGAGACTTTAATGTCCCTGTGCTGCCCCCCCAAAACCCAGCTGTGACCCAACCAGGTACTCCCTCAATGCAGCTACAGGGCATGTAGGAAGAGAAACCACCTCCTTCAGCACCACCCACAACCCCTTACCCAGCTGGTCCATTTTTGATCTGGCCAGCCTTACCCATGGGAAACAGTTCCAAAAGCGTAATATTGCTAGTCAAACCAGATGCATGCCATGACTGCGGCCAGCCATCGGCACCCCAAGCTCCCCCGAAATAAATGCCCTGCCTCGCCGCCCCCCCCCCCTGCTGCATTTGTGTACAGCTGTAACTCCACGCTAGATGTTTCAGGCTCCATCATGACTGATGTCCCATTAAAACCTTCCAAGAACTCGTCCCAAACTCTCAAGTCCGCCTTCATAATCCTTGACATCTTAATGCGATGATGCGACTTCCGAACCCCAGCTGTAGCCGCTGCCAATTGCCGCAAAAACACACGGCCCATTGGTATGACTCTACATGCAAAATTCAAGGAGCCAATCAATACCTGCATCTCCCGCAAAGTCAACTTAGCGGAAGCCAACCCATTAGCCACCAACACCAGCAACTTCCTTACCTTTTCCATTGGGAGACGAGCCACCATTTCCACCGAATCGAGCTCCACCCCAAGGAAAGTGATTTTTGTCGCTGGACCTTCTGTCTTACCGGTAGCCAATGGCACAAACCACGCTCCGGACATATCCACAAAGCCTTGTAATAACTGCTGATACTCGTCCAACTGTGCCGAACAGACAAAAAAGAAAGCATCCAGATAATGGACCACATTCTCACAACAGACTCTCCTGACCAACACCCAGTGCAGAAACGAACTAAACTTTTCAAAATAGGCGCAAGAAACAGAACACCCCAAGGGGAATGCATTTGTCCACATAGAACTCATTCTCAAAGCAAAAACCCAACAAATGAAAAGCTGACAGGTGCACTGGCATGAGACGAAAGGCAGACTCAATGTCCACCTTTGCCATCTGAGCCCCGGGGCCACATTTCCGAACCAAATCCACTGCCTTGTCAAAGGAAGCATACTGCACAACTCCCTCAGTATGTGATCATTCACCGATGCTCCTACCGGGAAAGACAAGTTGTGGATCAATCAAAACTTCCCTTGTTCTTTCTTAGGCACTACCCCCAGCGGAGAAACCACTAAATTTGAGACTGGTGGCTCCACGAGGGGCCCGCGATTCTCCCTAAACTCAATTGCACCGCCAACTTTTCCCACACCACAGTCGCAAAACGCCGCAGCGAAGGGGAATTGCGAGCTGTCCTCCCCACCACCATCCCCTGCACTGGTATAACAAAACCAAACTGTAACCCCAGTTCCAACACCTCCCTGTCCTTTCACCTTGGATAGCGCTGCAACCATGCCCTCATTGTGTCCCAACGTAACAGCGTCGGAGCCACCCTTACAACATCCTCACTACTTGGGAGCCGGCAAGGGCATGCCAGCGGTTCCTTTAATGCATTTACTTGCTGAATGTCCACCACTGCAGACCGAGCAGGCATGTCGGAACTTACAGTCGGGAAACGGACAAGAGGACTTATTGAATCGCCAAGAAATGTCCCCCCACCCCTTCCCCCTGCCTTCTTCTGGGGGGCACTCCCCCCTGCCCAAAAGGACCGACCCAACCCCGCCACGTTCCCCGCCCCACTTCTTGCCACACCACCCCCTCCTGCCCTGACCGACATCTGAGTCAACCATAAATTAATGTCCTGCGTACCCCATGTCAACGCTCTACTCTCCTCCATCTTGTCCCTAAACTTATCATAGTTCAACCATGCCCATCCCTCATGAGTCTGCGCCGCCTCCAAAATCGCATCAGCATAAGACAACAACATTCCGTAATCCTCCGGTGAATGCTGACCCCAAATACTCACCAGCCGCAAAAAGGCTCTTGTCCAATTTACCACGTTAGGCAAAACCTTCCTGATTTGACCCGCCTTCTCATCTTCTTTCCGCTTCTTCTTACTCTCGCCCAACCTTTCCTGCCCTCCAATAATTGAAAAATATCTATGTACTACCGTTTCCCGATTCTCCTACGCAGATTCCTCGGAACCCCTTCCTATAACTCAGAAAAAGACATCAAAGTAGGCGCGCCCTTTCCCCCCGTGGACTCCGTGTGCACCCTGCCAACCCCTGGACCCGCGCACTCCAGTCCAGATGAAGATGACGAGGAGCTGGAAGCCGAGGAAGAGGAAGAATCTGAACCGTGCTGCCGCCTGCGAGAGTGCTTCCTCTTCTTCCTTACCTTAGACCCCCCCCCACCTTCTTGCACGCTAACCTGTTCTGCCCCATCTCCCAGTTGCGCCTGGAACTCACCTGCTGCTGCCATGTCCATCGCCTGTACCGCCCTAGGCAGGGTTGTTGACTCGTAGACCTCCTCTTCTTTTCGCTGCCCTCCATCATTAGCCATTGTGTCCTCCAGTCTTACGAGGTGCCCTGGCGTTGATCCTGCACTCAAATTCATAGCTCCCCGCTGAGGTCCAATTCCTCGCCCTGCCGCTTGAGCTGTTGCTGGATCCTGCGAAGGCAAAAGAGAAAAGAAAGGGGGGGGGGACAAGGGAAGGCCAAGAGGGTTGCCACGCCCCCAACCACTCTGCCCTAGAAGAACCTTGCCCTCCTCCTACCCAGTGCTCCCAAGGCACATTGGCACCAAGTGTCCGATAGCCGCCCTGCACTCCCGACCAACCCGTGGGGAAAGTAAATCCTTGGCCTCCGCAACTAGGGGCCCCTTGCCATGGTGTGACCCAGCCCCCAGCCCAAAATCCCTTCCCCATCCAACAGACCTAACCCCACCCAGCCTTTGCCCAGTGACCCCTCCCACAGGGTTTCCTGCGCTCACCTCGGCCCCAATAACACCCATCCCCCAACCAGGAATGGGAGTAGTGCTAATTGCTAAATCGCCAGACCCCAAAACAACCTCCTGCATGCCGGCCTCACTAGCACCCAGCCTCCCTTTGCACACCCCCGGCACCACAACCCCCTGCGTGAGGGTCACCCCCTACCTGGCTTGGGCATAGCTACTGCCCTCCCCCCTCTTTTCCCGGCCCTCCTTGCGCTTGCAGCGTGCCTATCTGCATGCCCCTGACCAGCCCGGCCCCCTCTCTCCACCGCAACTACCTCTGCCTCGCTATTGACCCCCTCCACCTCCAAACGTGGAGGCTCCACCGCACCGGCTGCAACCTGTCCCCCCCCCTGCCCGGCCCTCTAGCCATACCCTGCCGGTCCCTCCGAGAAGGCATCACCCCTGATGAAGACCTTTTCCTACCACTAATCCCCTTGTATCTTGCTATGCTTTATTTTATTTTTTTTAACACACCACCGACTTGCACCACTATACTTTTCTTCGCCGTTCTGTGCTGATGAGGCCTGTGCTCCCCCTGCTCCAAATCCGCCAGACCAGCAAGCCTCCGCGGCAGATCAAAGGACAACTCTAACGACTAGACCCGCAGCCACCGCCGACTCTCGACGTGCCACACCAGTGTTCAAACCTGGGCCACAATGCTTCCTCTAAACCAGTGCCTCCTCTAAACCAGCGAAACCAATGCCACGATGCCTCCTCTTTTCCCCGCCCAGCCGCAGACAACCCTCATGCAGCCAGCCTCTCCGCGCAACCCCGTGCTCCTCACCACCTCATTGGCTCTCCTGCTGCCACTCACAGAAGAGCCAATGGGTTCAAAGAATGCCCCATCGTCGTCCAGACAATGACGTTGGCCGCGCACAGGGTCCCCGCACCGGGCCAAACGACCGGTTATACTCGGCCATTGGGGACCCTGCTCGTAATTACCTGTGGCAAAATAATGGCCGGGTTGGAGTGCATGCCGTGTCAACTTTATGCTGTTGAGTAAAAAAAAAAAAAATCACGTGAACGGTCATTTAGAAATCACGGAATTTCAGAAGATTGCTTCTGTGGATGACAGCTGCTGTGGAAGAAGTGTTGGTTGTGGATTATGGCATCTGCATGAGAAAGAGCAGACATATATATAAAAAAAACGTTGGCACGAGAAACGGCAGACAAATGAGGAATAGTGAAGCCAGCATTTGTAAATTCCACCAAAAGCATTATATAAATTTCACCTACTGAAATTAAATTTGAAGAACTGAAAAACTGTATTTGAGGATGGTGGCTTCATTTACTCACTAAGAAGACTCAAGGATTGCGAGTTGCTAGATGTTTATAGTTTAAATGGGACTGCATAGTGTGCATGATATATATGTGCTTTTTTTTAGAAATATTTGACATTTAAATTCAATTGTGTTTAAAGTTTTTTCAAGATATATATATGGGCATTATTAATTTATATGTTCAGTAATTAATGGCTCGATAAGGGGTGAAAACTACATGTTTTGTGTTTTTGTTTATGAATTTTTGTTGTTCCAGCATTTTATTGTTGGTTGTTAATGTTTTGATCCACCCTAACCATGTCCAAAACATGTGCCCTTTAAATCCATTTTGGGCCATCTCCAAATGTACACAGCAACATTCTGAAATCACCATTTACCTATATTGCATATGCAGTTTACACATGTGAATGCCACCATTTACATATGGAGATACCATGCAAGGATACTAAAATGACCCCCTATATTTATTAAGATATCTTATCTGCTTTTAAGAAGAGACTACCGCTAGAGCACACAGGTACTGTACCATTTTGAACTAATTATTCCAACAGAGCATGAGTAACTGGGGATGTCTCCTATGGCACACTACATTCCATAGATCCCCAGTAAGACCCAGGGCTGGGATCATGATGAGGGCTTGTCTTGGGGGACATCAGGGATTTCTTGTGCCAGGAGGGGATGTTGAAGGGCTGTTCTTTGTTGTTGGGAGGGTGTCAGGGGGGTTCATTGCTGTTTGTGGGGGAGAGGGGGGTATCAGGAACCAATTCTTTGATGAGGGGAGGATCAGAAGGGGTTGTTACTGTCGGAGCATCTGCCCCTTCAAGCAGGCTCTTATGCTTGCCTTGGGGCACATGTAAATGCCAATGTACAGAATTTTTGATATCCATATGTATACCCTATGTAAAATGGGGAATACACTGATATTTAAAGCCTGCTCATACTACTTCATCTCCACACCCAAACCACCCCTCCTTGCAATCTCTACATGTAAACAGTGGATTTCTAAATTCTCTGTTTGAGCATGGCATCATCAGCATAGCAAAGGTTGTGGATAAGTCTTCCACCAATCTTCACACCTCAGCTGTCCTCATACAGTCCTGCTTCTTTGAATGTTTGTTTTACACAAATTGACAAAAGTGTACAAGGCTGCTCTGTCAATTTTAAACCAATCTGTTTCTTCTTGATCAATGTAAAGATTGTGCATGAGATCTATGGTGTTCTGGTATACCCATGCTTCTTAATGGGGATTAGAGTTTTTCATGATATATGTAATCAAAGGCCTTGCTGTAGTCAAGGACACATGTAGATATCTTTTTGGTATTTTTGTCTTTTCAAGGATCCATTGCACATTCGTAATAATGTCTCTTTGTTCCTCACTCTTTCCTACATCTTGCTTATATTCAGGCAGTTCTCATACCAGGTAAGGTTGTAATCTCCACTGAATGATCTTGAATAGAATCTTGCTGGTGTGTGGGATCAGAACGATTGTGCGTCTATTTCCACAGTCAGTTGAATCACCTTTCTTCAGCATTGGTATGAATACAGGTCTTTTCCAGTCAGTCGACTATGATGTTGTCTTCCAAATTTCCTGCCAGAGTCAAATAAGTATTGTAACAACTGTATCTGATTGCTGTCATACTTCAAAGGGAATGCCATCAATGCCCAATGATTTCTTTTTTGATAATGCTTCCAGTGCTGCTTCAATTTCTTCTTACATCACTAACAGCTCCTAATCATAAAGTACAGACTGAAATGCTATTGATCTGCTTGATCTCTATCGCATAGTATATTCTTTCCACCTTCATCTGCAATGTGTGCACTAATCACTACCACCATTTCTAGTCCTAATACGTAAGCTAGGGGTGGGCACCTTTTCATCCTGGGTGAAATGCTGCCAGTATGTATTCTTCCTTTTCTTTCCTACCATATTTCAATTGCAGCATTGCCTTGCTGAGACTTGGTATAGACGTGATACAACAGGTTAACCATGTGAAGGTACTCAGCAGGGCTTGAGGAGAAAACTTTAACCTCCTAAAAGATAAACAGCAGCTGGTGAATTCTATGCTATACGTCCCTTTGAGCCCCCCCCCCCCCCATCTGTGTAGGTTGTGTTATGCCATTTGAACCTGTGATAGGCTCAGCTGTATCATCAGAGTCCTCCTGTTCTCGCACATATTGTACTGTCTCCCCAACTCATTATCATTACAGGCAAGTGTTCCACTTCGTGCACTGTTGCCATTGCTCTAATTTCATTGACCAATTCTCTCATTTTATTGATCAATTCTCTCATTCTGGCTTTCTCCTGCTTTGTGTTCCTGTCTCACTATTGACCCACGATTGCTCCAGATGGTGCCACTGTAGCATCACTTAATGTCCAGTGTTTTTTGTTGTCTCATTTGACCATGGCTTTATTCTCTAAGCCATTCAACATATATCTTGATCATATCACTATTTATGTTTCCTCTGTGAGTTACTTTCATCTCTTGACTACTTTCCTGCTGCTTGAAACCTAATGAATTTGCTTATTAACCTCACATCCCCACTTCATCCCACACTAACTTACCAATAACACACAACACCCACCCTGGCCACACAATCAAATGCCCACTCTGTCCATCATAAACTACAAACCCTTGCTGACCACATCAGCGATGATACAATAGATCTCCTTTGCATCACAGAAACATGGTTCACTGAAACCGACAATATTCTACTCAACCAATTGAATACTAACATCCACAACTGTCCATGGACCAGCAGCAGAGGCGGTGGAGTCTGCATCCTATCAAACAAGCAACTCAACTTCACACAACGTCCTCCCATGGTCTGGATATCCTCATAATAAGCAACAGGCACATCTCCATCTGCCTTGTCTATACCGCACCCCATCACAATGCAGACCAGCTTGACTCGCTTCTTGAAGCTATATGTTCTCATGCCTCCCACCAAAAACACTTCATCTTTCTTGGTGATATCAATCTCCCCTCAGCTAACGTTAATCAAAACAATGCCTCTCCTTCAAGCCATGAACAATCTACAATTCACACAACTAATCAACACCTCAATTCACCTAAAGGGAAGCACCCTTTCATTTACTCTTCCTCCCTAACAACCTACTCTCCTCTGCACACTCCCTCTCCCCTTTATCCACTCCCATCCTGTGGTCTGATCACCACTTAATAACCTTCACCCTACCTACCTCCTACTTAAACACCCCCCCAGACCCCTTTAACAAGAAGATCCATAAATTTTAACAAGGCTTCCTTCATTCAGCAGACCATCCCCAGCCTGAAACAATCATTTCTCCACTCAGATCTCGATACACTAGTACATTCCTGGAACACTACCATTACTGAAGCATCCAAGGGACCACCCCTTGCCTCCTCCAAGATTCATTGATCTCCTGCTCCTTGGTACTCAACCCTCCTCAGAGCACAGAAATGTTCCCTCAGAAAACTCAAATGAAAAAGGAGAAAATCTAAGGACCCACAGCTTCAAACCTATCTAAACCAACGTACAGTCTACTGCATTAACATCAACAACAAACATGAATACCACAACATACTCCTACATTCCATAAACAAACCAAGAGAACTTTTCAACCTAGTAAGAACCCTCACAAGCAATCCATCTCAGTCGTATCACAACAATGTCATCCACCCACAAGTAACAGCAGACTTCCTAATATCTAAGCACAAACTCCCCTGCTCCTCCACCCTCATCATACCACCTCTAACACCTCAGCTTCTTCGATCACACCGTGGATTGCATTCAGGGATATCCTCCCCGAAGAGCTTCTAAACATCACCCACAATGATACCACCTCTCCTCTTAACCCATGCCCAGTAATCTGGATCAAGCTAAACGAGGACTACGATGCTACTATTCATCTCCACCATTCTTTACACCTCACTCTCCCAAGCCTACTTCCCACCTGCTCTCAAACAATCCTCCGTGAGACCCCTCCTGAAGAAACCCAATCTTGACCCCAAATCACCTGTATCATACAGACCCATAGCTAGCGTACCATACTTCTCCAAAATTATAGAGAAAGCAATACAAATTTAGCTTCAGAAGCAATTTGACAGACTCACCGCATTCGACCACAATCAACATGGCTTTCGCCCCTACCTATCTCTCTTCTAAATATACTCATCACTGGGCTGAAAAACTCCACTCTGGCTTTGTGCTACTTTTTCTCGACATCTCCACAGCATTTGACACTGTATCCCACCAGATTCTACTCAATCAACTCAATACTATTGGTATCAAAGGTGCCCTGCTCAAATGGAGCCACTCTTACCTTTCCCAGCAAACCCAACGGATAAAGAGTAGTTACTCACCTGTAACAGGTGTTCCCCAGGAGCAGCAGGAATCAGTCCTCACATATGGGTGACGTCGGCGCTGACGGAGCCCTCGCGGAGCAATTTCCCAAGCTTTCAAAGAAAGCCTTTGGGAATTGCAGCGCGCATGCGTGGTCCCCTTCCCGCTCAAGGGTGCCATCTTGCTCAGTCTGATGACATAGCTAAAAGATAGCAAAAAAATTAGCAAAAACGAAATGATAGGACTGCAACTCCAAGGGGAGGAGGGAGGATTGTGAGGACTGATTCCTGCTGCTCCTGGAGAACACCTGTTACAGGTGAGTAACTACTCTTTCTCCAGGACCAAGCAGGAAGTCAGTCCTCACATATGGGACTCCCAAGCTTAAGGCTACTAGAGGCCTCAAGTGGAAAAATGAGCTCCCTCTAGCTCAGAAGCACAGAAGGAAGGAATCTTCTCTGAAAAACGCCTCCGACCGGTAGCCCAACACCAGGGCCGGAGGGTAGGAGTTGCCTAAACCTCAAAGAGATTATGGAGGACTGCCTGTCCGAAAGCACTGTCCCTGCGGGACTCCCTCTCTAGGCAGTAATGGGCCGCAAAAGTCTGGCTTGAAGACCAAGTAGCGGCCCGGCAGATGTCTGCCAACGGAACAGAGCGGAGATGAGCCACTGACGCAGCCTTCGCCCTAACACGATGAGCCATGACTCGACTCTCTAACGAGAGGCCGGCCGCCCCATAAGCCCAAGCGATACAGTCAGCAACCCATATGGACAAAGTACGCTTGGAGACAGGTAGCCCCAACTTATTGGGGTCAAAAGAAACAAAGAGCTGAACAGCCCTTCTATGCTTTCGCGTACGGTCAAGGTAGAAGGATAAGGCCCTCCTACAGTCCAGGGTATGCAGGACCATTTCAGACCGGCAGGTGTGCGGCCTGGGAAAAAAGGTCGGAAGAACCACCTCCTGGTTGAGATGAAAAGTAGAAACCACTTTTGGAAGAAACTTAGGGTGAGAGTCCGTAAGACTACCCTATTCCTGTAGAACCTAGTGTAAGGAGGATCAGACACTAGGGCCTGCAGTTCACTAACGTGCCTAGCAGAAGTAAGGGCTACCAAAAACAAAGTTTTCCAGAAAAGAAAACGAAGAGGGCAGGTAGCCATAGGCTCAAAAGGCGGACAGGTAATCCGCTGTAAGACCACATTCAGATCCCACTCAGCGGCTGGTGGGCGTAAAGGAGGCTTAAGGAGAAGAAGGCCTCGGAGAAAACGAGCCACCAAAGGGTGGTGGGAAAGAGGCCTGCCATCCACCGGTGCGTGATGTGCAGAGAGAGCACTGAGGTGGACTCTGACAGAGTTGGACTTAAGGCCCAGATTGGAGAGGTAAAGCAAGTATTGCAAGACCACTGCTACCAAGCAGGAGAAGGGATTCTCAGACTGCTGAGCACACCAAATGGAGAACCGACGCCACTTAAGAGCGTAGGACTTCCGGGTGGAAGGCCTCCTCAAGGCCAAGACAACCTCTTCCACCTCCCGAGGCAGCTGGAGGGGAGCAAGGACTACCCTTTCAGAAGCCAGGCTATCAGATGTAGGGACCGGAGGTTGGGGTGTAGGAGAGACCCTTGATCCTGTGTCAGGAGATCGGGTTGAAACCCCAGAGGAAGAGGAGTGTCCACCGCCAGCTGCATTAGAAGCGGAAACCAAGGTTGTCTCGGCCACCGAAGAGCCACTAGAATCAGCGAGGCTTTGTCTCTGAGAACTTTGAAGAGTGTTCGAGACACCAGCGGCATGGGAGGAAAGGCATACAAGAGGCCCGTGGACCATGGAATCAGAAAAGCATCCGCCGCTACTCTGAGAGGATGCGGTTGTCGAGAACAGAATCTGGGAAGTTGCCGGTTCAGAGGACTGGCAAACAGATCCATGGTGGGGAGTCCCCACTTGAGAAAGATCCGCTGAACCACCAATGGATCCAATCTCCATTCGTGTGGTTGGAGGATCCTGCTTAGCTTGTCTGCCAGGTAATTTTCCTGACCTGGGAGATAGACCGCTTTGAGGAGGATGCCGTGGTGGACGGCCCAAGAGCACAGTCTTCGTGCCTCCTGACAGAGAAGGAAGGAGCCTGTGCCTCCTTGTTTGTTCACGTAGAACACTGCAACTTGATTGTCCGTCTGGACCAGCACAGACTGGTGAGAAGTGAGGTGGGAGAAGGCTCTCAGAGCTAGGCAGATGGCTCTTAGCTCCAGGAAGTTTATCTGCTGCGCAGACTCCCAAGGAGTCCAGAGGCCTTGAGTACATGTCCCTTGGCAATGTGGAGAGAAGCATTGGTTGTTAGTATCTGAGAAGGCGGAGGAGATTGAAAATTCACTCCCAGTAGCAGGTTTGGCAGATGAAGCCACCACCGCAGAGAAGAGACCAGCAGGTCGGAGACCTGTACTGAGTCCGTCAGGCTCCCCGTGGCCTGATGCCATTGAGTGCGAAGGTACCACTGAGCAGGTCGCATGTTCAGGCGGGCATTGAGGGTCACATGGACCGTGGAAGCCATATGGCCGAGCAGTCTCATAAATTGCCTGGCAGAGACCAGGGAATTGCTGTGAAAGTGGCTGGCGAGATCCATGAGCCTGTGTGCTCTGTCTAGAGGCAGGAAGGCCCGCGCCTGAAGCGTGCTCAACCTTGCGCCGATGAATTCGAGATCTTGACAGGGGAGCAAAGTGGACTTTGCAAAGTTTATGACAAAGCCCAAGTGCTGGAGCAGAGACACAGTGCGATGAGTGGCCTGAGTGGCCTCTTGGGAAGACTGGGCCCTGATTAGCCAGTCATCCAGGTATGGAAACACAAAAAGGCCTTGAAGTCTTAGATAGGCCGCCACCACTGCTAGGCATTTGGTGAACACCCTGGGGGCGGAGGATAGGCCAAAGGGCAGTACTCTGTACTGGTAATGATTTCCTCCCAAAACAAACCTGAGATACTGTCTGTGGTCTGGATGAATAAGGATGTGAGTATAGGCATCCTTCAGATCTAAGGAGCATAGCCAGTCTCCCTGCTGGAGGTAGAGCAGCAGGATTCCAAGGGTAAGCATCTTGAACTTTTCCCTTGCCAGGAACTTGTTGAGGTTTCGCAAGTCCAGGATGGGTCTGAGGCCTCCTGTTCTTTTTGGTATCAGAAAGTACCTGGAATAAAAGCCGTGACCTCTCAGGTGGTGGGGCACCGGTTCCACAGCCTGTTCCTGAAGAAGACTTGCTAACTCCTGAAGGAGTAAGTCCCTGTGCAGAGGGAGTCTTGGAGGCTCCCCTGGAAAGTAGGAGGGAGGTACCTGGTGAAAGTGTAGAAGATAGCCTTTCTGAACTATATGAAGCACCCAGGTATCTGATGTGATGGCTGACCACCTGTGGGCAAAGTGGACCAGCCAGCCTCCTGTGCTGAGAGAAACCAGCTGAGGGGAAGAGGCTATGCTGATGGAGTCAAAAACCCCCACCCTGCTGAGCAGGGGCCGGTGTTGTGGGCTTGGGGGCCTGCTGCCTACGGGACCATTACCCCATCCCTTGGCCTGCTGACCCTTTTGGGGAGCTGCTGAGGCCTGATACTGAGGGTAGTGTTTACAGGCAGCCGCCTTCCTCAGGTAAAAGGGCTTTTTCCCCGAGCCCTTCTTCTTCTGAGAAGGGGCAGAGGTTTTTCTGGACAGCCTAGTTCTGGTCAGAGTCTCGGTCTCGATCTGTGCAGCCTTCTCAGCCATGGGTTTGCCAAAGAGGTTTTCACCTCTGCAGGGGACATCGACCAACTTGTCCGGTACCCATGGCTCGAGGTCGGATGACTGAAGCCAAGCCTGTCGGCGGGCACCGATGCCGGCCCCGGCTACTCGAGCCGATGCTTCGAAGCCATCGTAGGCTGCTCGAGAGATAAACTTCGAGCACTCTCGAATACCAGTGGACAAGGCTTGGAACCTCTGCAAAGGTTCCTCGGAGAGACCAGCAGAGAACCCGGCAATTTCTTTTGCCAGATCTCGGAGATACATGCCCATATAGAGCTGGTAGGTCTGGACTCGACAAGCAAGCATAGAGACCTGGAAGCACTTTCTACCGAGGGCATCCAGGTTCCGGGCCTTCCGACCGGGAGGCACCGAGGAGTGCATCTTCTGACTCTTGAGTCGATGCATGGCCGATTCCACCACCATGGAATGGTATGGCAGTTGTGCCTTTTGGAACCCGGGGCTCTTGCGGACTCGATAAATGGAATCGACCCGCTTGCTTAACACCGGCGCCGACGCCGGGCTCTCCCACATGCGGAAGAGAAGTCGTTCCAGCATCAGAGGAACCGGTACAGTAAAGGCCTCCTTCGGGGGAGAGTCATACTGGAGGGCATTGAGCTCTTCGGCTCCTCCTCGGGATCCGCGGGGAATGCCAAGGCCTTGGCCATATCCCGCACAAAGTCCGAGAACCGGGTGTCCTCCGGGGGGGACCGTCTCCGAGGTTCGGACTCGGGTGAGTCCGATGGGACACACCGAGTCCGAAAAGTACCAGGTGACTCTTCGTCCTCTGTTTCCCAGTCTGACTCCTCGGAGGAGGAATCGAGCAGCTCCGGTCGGGCGGGCACCGATGCCCTCCGCCCCGACGCCGAAGGTGTCGGCGTTGACGACCTCGGTCCCGAACGGGAGGCCGAGGGAGACCGCAACCGAGGATCGACTCGAGCTCGTATGGACTCGAGGATCGGCTCGGTCTCCGGGGTCGACGTCCCGGTGGCCGGGGCAGATGCATTGGCGAGCCCAGCGATCAATGCCCGCTGCTGGTCCATGAAGGCAGCCAAACTGCTCTCCAAGGCCGTCAACCTGAGTCCAAGCTCAGGAGACCCAGCAGCCCCCGACTCGGGCCCCGACGGCGTCGGGCCCGACGTCGTCTCCTTCGGAGGCGAGTCCACGAGAACTACAGTACTCATGTGTCCAGGCGACTCCATTTTGAGATGAGGATGTTTCGAAGGCCTCTCCGACTCCGAGGACCCGGGACGGCTATCGGGGCTATGCGACCTGGCCTTGAGGAACCAGGAGCGTCCACCGACACCGCCCTTGCGGGTTTTTTCTTCCGATGATGTTCCCGAGTAGGAGACCCCCGCTCAGAGGAACTCCGACGATGCTCAGGACCGGAGTCCTGGGACGTCGAAGCCTCTGACGAGGTCCGGGCCCGGCCGGACGCGGAGTCAGAGAAGATTCGTTCCCTTTGATGCTGCCGACTCCTCAATGCCTTTGAGGACATCTTGCTACACGGACCACAGATCATCGGGTCATGATCGGGTCCGAGGCAGCGGAGGCAGCAGTCATGTGTGTCGGTAAGAGACATAAGTTTCTTACACCGATCACACTTTTTAAACCCGCTGGCAGCCATCGAGGGAAAAGGGCCCCTGCAAGGTCAAAAGACAGGGCTGCCAGTGAAAAATAAAAAATGGCGCGAATGCTTGTCACGAAGGACAAAAAACCGAAAAATAAAGAACGGACCCGTTACCGGCGTAGCGGGTCTGGGCGGGAAAAGGATCCGGCGTCGAACCGAGAAAGAATAAGAAATATGAAATAAAATCAACTTTTTCTGCGGCAATCACAAACAGCGTCTGTAGGGCTTCGCGGAAAAAAGAAGACTGAGCAAGATGGCACCCTTGGGCAGGAAGGGGACCGCGCATGCGCGCTGCAATTCCCAAAGGCTTTCTTTGAAAGCTGGGGAAATTGCTCCGCGAGGGCTCTGTCGGCGCCGACATCACCCATATGTGAGGACTGACTTCCTGCTTGGTCCTGGAGAAGACTTGATAACCAATCATCAGTGCCTTACGTCCTTCCCAAAGGTGTTCCATGGGGTTCCACCCTCTCCTCTATCCTGCATCATCCAGAAGTTCAAAGTCTGATACCAACTCTATGCCGACAATATAATGAGCTTCACTTCATTCTATTACAACAAAACAGTCTAGTTGCAGTCTATTACAACAAAACAGAGATACTTCATGTTTCTAGAGACCTCAACTTTACACCTCCCACAAGCATTAAACTCGGAGACGCAGATATACAAGTCAAGTCTCAGATCAAATGCCTGGGTATTACCCAGGACCAATATCTAAATCTCCAAACTCACATTAAGAATGTCACCAAAAACATCTATTTCAAACTCCGAATTCTTCGTATCCTATACCCCCTCCTATCCCCTAACAGCTTCCATACAGTCTGTCAAGCCTCCATTACACCTCTGCTTGACTACTGTAATTCCGTCCTCTACAGGCTTCCCAAGGCTACCATTGCCCCTCTACATCTTGCCCATTATAGCTGGAGTCCCCAGACACTCTCACATCACCCCAACTCTAAAATTTCTTCCCTGGCTTCCCATCACATCCCAGATTAAGTTCAAGATACTCACCATCTCCCATAGAGCTTTCTTCAACACCTCCACTGAGCTGCTCCAATCATTAATCAGATGTCCTGATAGCAACAGGCTCCAGCGACAGAATGCATCAAATCTCCAACTCCCACCACCACAAATGCACAAAAAATCTCAATGAACATGCACAAGAGCCTTTGAATTCTATGCTCCCACCGCATGGAACCAACTACCTCCCACAATATGCTGCATTCAATCCCACACCCTTTTCAAAAAGCACCTCAAAACACTCCTCTTTGAAGAACACTATGGTACATCCACCACAACTAACCCCCAGCAAGAGCATCCTACACCCCCTTATACCATTCCCATTACCCCCCAATAACCAACTATAGCTATCCAGCCTCCTTTTATCGCATATTGATCATATTGAAGCATTCTCCACCCTCTACCTCATTACCTCTCTTGGCCTACCCCCACCCTTCCACCTTTTAACCCTTCCCTATTTCATAGCATTAGCATCCTAATCCTAATCCTAATTTATACCTTCCCAGTTTTACTTCCCCTCCCCATGTTAAACGATGTTTAAAAGTTAGTTGTTGCTGTTCTTCTTGCCTGTATATGTTTTCAATTTGCCTCATTGTAAATCATTTTGCCTCATAGAAAAATAGTATATTAAAACCAGTTAAATAAATAAATACAATTATGTGTATATCTATGTTTAAAGTGATGTATCTGTATTTAATGTGATAACTAAGCATTATGACTTATTTTTGCTGATGTGTTATGTCATAATGATCCTGCTACAGTAAGGAGATTAGTTATTAGATTATGTTTCTGATGTTTAATTGTATTTTATTTGCATATGTGCATAATCATAAAATTATTGACCCATGCCTTGAGTGCCTCTAAAGATACAGAATGTCAGATATCTCAGTTCCATTCATTTCATTTATTAAAATTTCTAACACATCTATCCTCATTAAGCTAAGCAGTTTGCCCTTATTTAATAGGATTTACTCCTACAGTAATACCATGGGACTACCGCTATGAACTGAGAGTTACTAATCTGAGCCCAAAGCCAAATGGGGCTCCTGCTTCATACTGGTTAGACATCATGGCATATGGAGGTAGGCCTGAGAAGTGCAGGCTACAGTTGGGGGGGTAGACTATATTGACTAGGGATTTCTGGGCTGGGGTCTTGTGGAGGTGGAGGAGAGTTTGGACTGGTTTTCCATGAAGTGTCTTCAGGGAGATGGGGGTGTCTTTGGAAGGGAGGTATAAGAGGAAAAGGGGGTCCATGCTTCAATTGCTACTGCACCAGACTCTTTTCAAGGGTGCCCATGAGCATCAGGACATGTTAGTGCACAATAGTCCAAGGGCAGGAAAAAAATAACACCAACTTAAAGCTGGAGTTATTTTCTTGATAAGTTCAGCACAATTTTGTTATTTGATTTGCATAATAATGCTCAGCTTTGTATAAGAACATAACATATCCATACTGGGTCAGACCAAGGTCTATCAAGTCCAGTATCCTGTTTCCAACAGTGGCCAATCTAGGTCATATGTACCTAACAGTTTTCCCAAAGACACAGTTTCCGCAATGCTTGTACTGGGTCAAGCATTGATATCCTGGGTCCCTTTTAATAATGGTTTGACGACCTTTCCACCAGGAACTTGTCCAAACCCTTCTTAAGCCCAGCTACACTAACAGCTTTTACTATATCCTCCAGTAACAAATTCCAGAGTTTGATTACAAATTGAGTGAAAAAATATTTTCTCTTATTAGTCTTAAATAGGTTACCCTGTAGCTTCATTGCATGTCCCCTAGTCTTTCTATATTCTGATGATGTAAACAATCGATCTATGTTTACCCATTCCACTCCATTCATTAATTTATAGACCTCTATCATTTCTCCCCTCAGCAGTCTCTTTTCCAGGTTGAAGAGCCCTAACCTTTTTAGCCTCTCTTCATAGTGGTATCATTCCATCCCCTTTACCATTTTGGTGGCTCTTCTCTGTACCTTTTCTAATAACACTATATGCTTTTTAAGATAACGGTGACCAGAATTGCACATAATATTCAAGGTGCGGTCGCACCATGGAACAATATAGAGGCATTATAATACCCTTTGTTTTATTTTCCATTCTTTTCCTTATGATACCTAGCATTCTATTTGCTCTCTTGGCCGCCGCTGCACACTGGGCGGAGGGTTTTAACATGTTAACCACAATGATGCCAAAATCTTTTTCCTGGGTGGTGGTTCCTAATGTGGAACCTTGTATCGTGTAACCATAGTTTGGGTTGTTCTTTCTTAGGTGCATAACTTTGCACTTGTCCACATTACATTTCATCTGCCATTTGGATGCCCAGTCTTTTATTTATCAAGATTATCTTGCAATTTTCCACAATCCTCATGGGTTTTAACAACTTTAAATAGTTTTGTATCATCTGCAAATTTGATAACCTCACTCGTTATTCCCTTTTCCAGGTCATTTATGAATATGTCACAAAGAAGCGGACCCAGCACAGATCCCTGGGGTACTCCAATATTCACCTTTCTCCATTGGGAGAACTGGCCATTTAGCCCTACCCTCTGCTTTCTATCTTTTAACCAGTTCCTAACCCACAGTAGTACACTGCCTCCTATCCCATGACTTTTTAGTTTTGTCAAAAATCTCTGATGAGGGACCTTGTCAAAGGCTTTCTGAAAGTCCAGATACACTATATCAATTGACTTACCTTTGTCTACCTGTTCATTCACACCTTTAAAAAATATAAATTATAAGACAAGATCTTCCTTGGCTAAAGTCATGTTGGCTGTCTCCCATTAAGCCATGAATATCTACATGTTCAGTAAGTTTGTTCTTTATGATGGTTTCTACTATTTTTCCCGGTACTGACGTCAGGCTAACCAGTCTGTAGTTTCCTGGATCACCCCTGGAACCCCTTTTTAAAAACTGGCGTTACAATGGCCATCCTCCAATCTTCAGGAATTACAAATAATTTTAATCATAGTTCACAGATTATTAATAGCAGGTCTGCAATCTCATATTTCAGTTCTTTCAACATCCTTGGATGTATAGCATCCGGTCCTGGTGATTTGCTACTCTTTAGCTTATCAAATAGTTGTAATACATCTTCCCTGTGTATCGATATTTCTTTCAATTCTTCCACAATATCACCTTTAAATACCACTTCAGTCATGGGTAACATCCCTACATCTTCCTCAGTAAAGACTGAAACAAAGAATTCATTCAGTCTCTCCGCTATGGCCTTGTCCCCTCTTAGTGCCCCTTTTACCCCTCTATCATCTAATGGACCAACTGACTCTCTCACAGGTTTTTTGCTACGAATGTACTTGAAAAAGTCTTTATTACACATTTTTGCTTCCACAGCAAGCTTCTTCTCAAATTCTCTTGTTTCCTGCCTTATCAATGCCTTGCATTTAATTTGCCAGTGCTTGAGCTGTTTCCAGTTTGTCATTTGGCTCTTTTTTCCATTTTCTGAAAGATGCTTTTTTGGCAACAGCCTCTCTGACCTCACCTTTAAACCATGCTGGCAGTTTTTTGGACTTCCTTCCACTTTTCTTAAAGCATGGAATACAGCTGGTCTGGGCTTCTAAGATAGTATTTTTAAATACCCAAGATGATGTAAGTCTTTAACCTTTGCAACTGCTCCTTTTAGTTTTTTCTTAACTATTTTCCTCATTTTATCATAGTCTCCCTTTCAAAAGTTAGAAGGTAGTACTGTGGATTTCCTTACCATCCCTCCTCCACTAATTAAATCAAACGTGATCATGCTATGATCATTATTGCCAAGTGACCCCAACATCCTTATCTCTTGCACCAGATCTGATGTTCCACTAAGGACTAGGTCCAAAATGACTTCCCCTCTGGTCAGTTCATGTACCAGCTGCTCCAAGAAGCAGTCATTTATTTCATCTAGAAACTTTATCTCCCTAGCATGTCCTGCCAGGACACTGACCCAGTCGATACCGGGGTAATTGAAATCACCCATTATTATTACTGTGCTGTAACCTTTGTTAGCTTCCCTGATTTCTTTGAGCTTTTCATCATCCATTTGTTCACTCTGACCAGACACTCGATAGTATACCCCCCACTGCCATCGCCTTCCACTTTTTACATGGAATTTTAATCCATAGAGATTTTACAGCAAAGTTTGTTTCCTGCAAAACTTTAATCCTTTGTGACTGAATGCCCTCTAACATAGAGCACAACCCCTCCACCAATTTGATCAGCTCTATCATTCCGATATAGTTTGTACCCAGGTATCACTGTGTCCCACTGGTTATCCTCCTTCCACCATGTCTCTGAGATATCATATCTAACTTCTCATTTAGTGCTATATATTCTAAACTTTCCCATCTTATTTTTTAGACTTTAGCATTTGCATACAAGCATTTTAGAGACTATTTTATTCATATTAATCTGGCTATTGGTAGGCAGGGGTAATTTGGAATCTTTAAGCTCTGTCTGCTCCGTACTCAAGGGCATTTGGGCTACTTTTGTCTGTATTGGAACCTCTCTGCTTATATGCCTTAACTTCATTCTTTTGGTAGTATTCTTCAAGGATACATTGTTCCGAACCATGCGCTCTTGGGCGACTGTCAGCTTTCCCCTATTATCTAATTTAAAAGCTGCTCTATCTCCTTTTTAAAGGTTAATGCCAGCAGCCTGGTTCCATCCCGGTTAAGGTGAAGCCCATCCCTTTGGAAGAGCCCCTCCTTTCCCCAGAATGTTCCCCAGTTCCTAACAAATTTATTTATTTAACCAGTTTTATATACCATCTTTTCCTTCAATCCAAAAACCTCATCCTTTCACCATCGTCTCATCCACGCATTGTATACTTTGCATCTCACTGTTATATAGAGCATGCATTGGACTTTCATTTCTGTTATGGTAAAATAATTACAAGGCCGTGGGGCAGGGTCCCCAATGGCTGCCAGTAACCGGGCATGCGGTCCAGTGCGGGGACCCTGTGCACAGCCAGCAGCATCATCGGCACAGGCAGAGGGGCATCTTTTAAACCCATTGGCTCCCCGGTGAATGACGGCGGGGCGAAGCAGGGCGGGCCAATGGGTGGTGAGGAGTCCAGGCTAGTAGTGTGCGGCGAGCTGGCGGACGGTTTTCAGCGGCTCTGCAGTGAAGGAGGAGGTGGTGGCGTGTTGCTGGCTTCCCACCCTCCCGCCCTTTATGGGTGTGGGCTGTGGGTAGAATAGGTTGTGTCGCAGCTGGTGGGGGAGGGGGGGGCGGGTTCCTGGAGGTTTCCGGGGTCCGGAGCCATAAACTATAATTGGGGCAGGGTCAGTTGCCCCCAACCCGGATAACCCCTGACCGGCTTTTGCTAATAATATGGGGAGGCCAGGGAAAAGGGGGGGGGGACAGAAACGTGCCGCTGGCCCAGCCGCAGCAGAAGTGGAATGAGGTCACCTTGCTAATAGCACGGCTGGTGAAGGCTTGTTACGCTTGTTGCTTTATTAAGAAGATTATGTTGTAACAGAAGTATTCTGGAATGTTATGTAAGTTAATAAATCTGCGACCAGTTGATTCCCAAAATTGAGTCAGTTGTATTTTGTGGGAAAGGGTTGGGCTTTGGAAGGGGCTGGTGAGGTTGGGGGGATGGCTGAGGGAGGAGGTGTAAGGGGAGGTTGTGTGTGGGAAGGAGGGGTGGGAAACAAGGGGAGCACCGGGTCCGAGCTGCCTCGGTTACACACAATTTTGTCATTAACAGGCATTAAGTTGCAAATATTTTGTGTTATTCCCTTAATGCAAGTTAGTAACTACCTCCCCCCCCCCACCTCGAGTGCATGGAAATTACATACCGTTTAAGATACACAGAAAGTAAATTTTTGAGTAATCACTTAAGTACTACAATAAAACCTGTTTAATGTAATAGGGCTATATCTGAAAAAAAAAATCAGGAGCTTTGGCTTTCGAAGTAATCTCAAAGAAGAGGACCTTTCATGCGGAAATTTTCAAAGGGTTTTACATGAGTAAACATGAGCTTATCTGCAGGAAAATCCACTTTTAAAACTTACCCAGGTCCTCTATGGAGAAAGGTATACATGTTGCCAACAGCAGCATCCAGTCAAGTCCAGTACCCTTGTTTCTAACAGTGACCAATCCAGGTCGCAAGTACCTGTCAGGTTCCCAAAAGGTGGACCAATTCCATGCTGCTTAACCAGAAGTAAGCAGTAGATATATATATATAGTATATATAGTTTCCCCAGTTAACCCAAGTTTAAAACTCCTGTTTTATGTAACGTAGGATGAATGTTGTCCAAATATTCTGTTCATTGTGAACCGCACTGATGAGAAATAGCGCGGTATATAAGAAATGTTAAATAAATAAATAAATAAAATAGATTTCCCAATCCACTTTAATAATGGTTTACGGAGTTCTTTCAGGAACATGTTCAAACCTCTTTTAAATCCAGCTACACTAACAGCTTTTACTACATCCTCTAGCAATGAATTCCAGAGTTAGATGACATGTTAAATGAAAAAATATTTTCTGTGATTAGTCTTAAATGTGCTACACTGTAGCTTCATTGCACATCCCCCAGTCTTTTCTCCATGGTGAAAAGCAGTAGTGCTAGGGATGGGCTGGGGCAGTCTGACAGAAGTATACTATGTATAAGGATTTCATTTTGGAGCTGGTCTATGTCAATGACATTGGCTGACCTTATCCACTTAATGTGGCTGATTCATCCTGGTTGTCAAGAAAACTACTGCACCTAATTAGAGAGGAAGTAAACCATTTAAGTGCTCTAACTAACCACTAGCCCCTCAAGTAACCAGTAATCAACTATGTCAACTGTTGCTGAATACTGACTGGAATTTATCTAAAATACTGCTATTTGAACTCAGACCAGCAATGGGTCAGGAGCATTACCGGTAAATGCAGGGAGTGTTGCCTGGTACCTCATCAGATTGGTGTGTAGGGTGCCTCATTAAGAGACATCTTATTTTTTTTCTTTTGCAAAATATGTTTTGCCAAGCAAATTTTGCTTGTAGCTTTACATTGTGCTAATAGTTAATGAGCTAATTTCCATAATTTGAATTGTAGTCACTAACTAGTTATTAAATTAAATTTCACATGCATAAGACAAAATATGAAACTGTATTAATTAGAAAGGCAGAAATTTTACAAACTCCATTTAATGTGCTAAAATAGCAGTGTGCACTACTGCAAATAACATGCACTATTTGCCATTTTTTCATGCAACGTCGGTGTTGCAAAATGTTCTGCAATTTAGGCCACCAGCCCCACAGTTTGCTTCTATCATAGATGTTAGGGGTGTGCATTCATAAGCATGAATTCAATTCATTTGGAAACATAAAAATTCAAAGGGCACACATGTATGCCTATGAATTAATGCATGCATAATTGATTGTGCATTTTAGGAAGTTCTTGCATGCATACAAAGCATTCCTAAAAATAAATAGATGAAACAAACAAGAAAAATCAGGAGAAATTTGAATTTTTGAGGCATACACACCCCTAGCAGCCATTACCTTCATCAAAAATCTAATCATAACTATGGGGAAAAAGCTCTACAAAACTGTCATTCAGCTATCATGGTGGGATATGTGTCTTTGACGCTTTACAATGAACCAATAATGAATTCCTTTAGTACGTGAGCGTGACACCAGGGAAGGTAGGCATTAAAACATTTTCCTTTCACTACGTGCATTTTTTTAAATTTCTCTACGAAGTAATGTTGCTGGAACCTAGTAGATCTATTGCCTCTATATATGAGCCTCTATTGAAATCATTCAGCCTGGGAAATCCTTGTCACCTTGGTACAAACCAAAAACCATACGTAAGCATGATATTGAAGAAACTCAGTTTAGTTTGTACTTCCCTATCTGAGAAGAGCAGCAATACTTTCCTTTGCCCTTCCAGACCAGATAAAAAAAATATTATTCATGGCAGAATTACATTTTTTACGTGCCCTCCTGAAGCTTCAGGTTCCTTGTTTTAAAACCATTAATCCACATTTACATGGTTCAAATGCAGGGCCTATCCATCAGTATTATGTTTAACTATAGCAGTTGGGTAAATACGATTTTGCAAGCTCATGTATCTGTTTCTGCCTGTGAATTATTGCTTGCTGCAGAACATGTAAGGTTTGAGTCTTTGGTTAGAGGGTTCCAGCACTGTAATGCCATGAATACTCTAAACTAGCCCATCTTTACATCTAACATTTCCCTAGCTTTTCTTCTCAGCATTTCAAATGAGTCATATTGAGAGTAATTTTATAAACTGTTTCACATCCAAACCCTATTTAATGCAGGTAAAAGGGCTTTTATAACATTACCCCATTTATACCTATTTGTGCCCGCAGGATGTCCAAATGTGGACATGCTTTCAGACGTCCCTGACGTTCCTGAAATGGAACGGGACTTGCAAGTCCATTGCATCTCCCCAGAAACACCTCCACTACGCCCCCTTGCCTACTTGGACATCCCTGCACCGGAGATGTTTGTAAACATCATTTGTGGAATGGCTTCAGAGACATCTCCGTGATTTTGACATTCACATGCACGTCTTTGGACATCCAACTCATGACTATGGCTTTTAAAATGACCCCCTTAGGGTCGGATATCTTAATGTGCATTAAAGCGTCACAGGGTACCTATGTGAAATGTCAATAAAGTTCCTAATTTATGCCTATTTCACTAAGTGGAGGAGTAGCCTAGTGGTTGGGGCAAGGTACTTCAGGCCGGAAGGTCGGGGGTTCAAATCCCACTAGAGGACAGCAACCTTGGGCTGGAAGGACTGGGGTTTCTACTCCCACAGGTGCTCCTTGTGGTCTTGGGCAAGCCACTTAACCCTCCATAGCCCATGTTCCCTGTAAAATAGTCATCTCCAAGTTATAATGCCCTGTTCAATGTAATTTCAGTCTGTTCAATGTAAACCGCACTGATGCAGAATAGCGCGGTATATAAGAGAATGTAAATAAATAAATAAACAAAAATAAAAGGCATCAGAAAAAAATTGATGTCTTACAGAAGAGGAGAGAAATAGCCAATATCTCTCTCTCACACACACACACAATTTTTTTTTGCACATGTAATATTGGTTATTCCTCCCTTCTTCTGGAAGACATTGATTATTTTCTAATGCCTTAGCAGAGAGGTTTTATAATAGCTGTAATTGTATAATAGTTAAGTAAAGTAAATTAAATGAACACATTAACACATGCTAATACAGTGTTGTTCAAACTTTTATCCCATATGACCCCCATGTTAACAACTGAAATGTCACATGACCCCAATCATGATGAAATCAAAACAGTAGTTCTCCAGCCTCCTTCCCCTCCCTCCACTCATTTCAAGCAGGAAGATAGATGCCACTACTGTTGTTGCTTCAGGAGCTGTTAGCACATGGCCGCTTGTGTCACTGTACAGTGCGTGCTTACAGACCCTGGTACTCAGCATGGGTTTCCAGTCCAACAGGAAGTTTACTCAGGAAAGGGCAAGGACCAAAGAATGTTCACTTTCTCACAGGCCACATGTTGACTGCCACTGCTTTAACTAACCTAACTGTGGTTCATCTCACTCAATACCTACATATAACTAAGAGACAAACTAAATACTAACAACTTGCCCAACTGTTTCAACTGTGTATATTTTTTGTCGGATCGTTTGCCCTGAGGGGGAACATTCCCTCTCTCATAGCAAACCCTCCTTTTTTTTGTTTTTAAAAAAAAGTGTGCTCACCCTTTTACCCACCAAAATAGAATTACAAAATAATCCTCAGTAAATCAAGAAATTAAATTAAATCAAATTTAGTTTACATACTATTCAAGCAACTTAACTTGGAGTCCACAATTTTCAGCCTTCAGTCATCGGAGATTCTTCCATATTACTAATAATGTAACCGTTCATATGCTGAATCTCTCAAACATTATTCATGTCTTCCTCTATAAGCATATGACCGAGGCTGTTGTCCTCAAAGTATCATAAAACCTTATATTTGTTATGGTTTGTTGTTTCAATTTCCTTGTTTCTTGAATTCACTCATTCTCCGCAGTAGATATTTCATAGAGCCGTGTATAAAGTACACAATGCTGTGTTTCAGACCATGATATTCCTGGTCCTTCTTCATGCTATTAACATCCTATTCCTCCCTACTCTCCTATACCTAATTAAAACCAATCTTGTTTTCATCTGTAGAAAAACCGGGAAATTGAAACAAACAACAAATACAAGGTTTTATGATATGGATAATGTTTGGGAGACCCAGCATACGAACGGGACACATTATTAGTAATATGGAAGAATCTCCGATGACTGAAGGCCGAAAATCGTGGACTCCAAGTTAAGTTGCTTGAATAGTATGTAAACTAAATTTGATTTAACTTCGTTTCTCAATTTACTGAGGATTATTTTGTAATTCTACCTCGGTGGGTAAAAAGGTGACTGCCACTGCTTGGCATAGGTCACAGTGAAAGACAAGAGAGAAGAGCAAATTACCAAGTTTTTGTGACTCCATTTGGGGTCCCAACCCCATGTTTGAGAAATACTGTGCTAATACATCTAGCCTTTAGATTGTAAGCCTTCTGGGAAAAGAGAAATACCTACTGTATCTAAATGTACCTTGTCTTGAGCTTGGATATGGAAAGGGAAGTAGTTCAATCAAAAATAAAATGCTTGTATTTTTCAAAATACATCATAGGCTTAATTTTCAATAAAATTACCATGGTTAGAGATGCAGAAATCTCTTTTTGACAAATTCAAAATATGCAAAAACTGGAATGTTTTTCACTTGAAAATTAATGTAAAATTTCTTTCACGTTAACTTTTCCACTGAAACGATAGAAGCATATTATAAATGACTTGAGGCTTTTTAAAAATTTAAGGCGCAATATTTAAAAGCACCTGCTACCAGGATAAATGCCATTGAGACAAATATTGCTTTATGCTTTATTAACACTTGCTAAACCGCTTCCCAGAAAGTATCGAAGCAGTTTACAAACTAAAGAGAAGACAGAACGGAAAGGAACTCCATTATACAACAGAAAACCAGAAGAGGAGATAGGGAAAGACAGAAAGAACCAAGCAGGGGTCCACCTCCACTGGGAGTGCAGCACTGTGCTTAGGTGCCATCTTAGGCTAAGGTGAAGAGGTGTATCCTGAGGGAAACCTTACATTTTTTTTGAATAAGGATTCTGCTCTGAGGGCCACAGGGAGTGAATTCCAAAGTATGTGTGCCTTGATGAAGAAGGCCGACTGCCAAGTGGACTCGAGATGGGCCCAAGCCACTGGAGGAATAAGCAATATATGTTCCTGTAGGGAGCGAAGGAGCCATGCAGGAACACAGGGAATGATCAATAATAGTAAGATTAAATCTAGGTTCAAAGTGCTGTGTGTGAGGATCAGTATCTTATAATGGATCCCGTAGAAGATTTGCAGTCAATGGTGTTGCTATAGCAATTGCATTGTGTGGTCATATCATAGTTTATAATTGATGTCCCGTTGAGTATCACTTTATAGTAGTGCAGGTGGAAGATTACTGCAGCATGAATCAAGGTATGCTGGGTAACTTGATCTAAATAAGGTGAACTGCATGAAAATGTGTTAGATCAAGAAATGTATTTCTAGTGACAGACCTAACATGCTGATCAAAGAAGAGCAGGTAAACTGAATATCACTTTGAAGTATCTGAAATAATTAGCAAGAGAAATAGGAGTATATGAAGAATAGGGGCAGACATGGGACGAGTATCTCCTGGGTAGCCAGGCAGAAAAGGTTTTCTTCAGGATATGTGTCAGACAACTGAAAGTAAAGCAAGAAGAGACAATAGACACACAATAGTTCACTGGGTACAGATCAAAGGAAAATAGATCTGTGTATGCAAGCAAGAGAATATAATCGGCATTATAACAGGCACTTATACCGAGACTCTGTACTTGTGACATGGATTGGCTACTATTGGAAACATGATACTGGGCTTGATGGACCTTTGATCTGACCCAATATTGGAAACAGGACACTGGGCTTGATGGACCTTTGGTCTGAGCCAATATGGCAAATGTTGGCCAAGGGACTAAAGAAGATGTTAAACAGGAAGGGGGGCAAACACCGCCCCTATGGCGCACAACAGGAGAGAGAGAAAATGGAACTATAATTCCATTTTCACCAAAAACAGACTGCAAAGATCCTCTGCATCTAAGGTTTTTTGTTCATTGTAAACCACTTTGACCTGGTGAAAAGTGGTATATATTTTCCAACAGAGCTCTGGATCCTCCAACAAAGAATCATTAAGATATCAGACCCCAGTGGGGCATATCGCAGATCCCAGCTCCACCATAAAGGCACATGATCAGACCATGTTCGAACCACAATTGTGCAACCCAGGACTGCACCCACTAGGTCCTTGCTTATCAGAAATAGTCAGTGTGTGTATGAGTCATGCACCCTCCATGTAGAAAGTATAATTACGTTCCCCAGTGTGCTTCTATATCCACACGTCCACGACAAACATTTTTATCCAGGCTCTTAAACCCTTATTCCCGGTGGACTGTGTGGACCCCACCATTCTAGATGTCCATTGTGGGATTCATAGTCAAATTAAAGTCCCTACGCACCAATAGATGCCCTTCGATGAACCCCCCCCCCCCCTTCAAAACCCAGGATAGTTGATCCAAAAAAGGACCTTGGGCCACATTTGGGGCATAGACAACCCAGAGTAAGCTTCTGGCTCCCCAACTCTAGCTTCACAAATAAAAATCGTCCTTCCCTATCTCTGGAGGCCTCCAACGCCTTTACCTGCAATTCATCTCTCGGTCTCCCTTTTCTAGGTTGACCCATGGCCCATTGAGCTCTCTCAATTTTAAAATAGAGCTTGCCTGGATCCATTTGAATGGCCTGGATTACTGCCTTGCAGATATGTTCAAATGAGTCTTTATAGTCCACCACTTCATTCATCTCCAGGAGCTCCTTTACACATATGTTGCACAGTCATGAACGGTTCTCTAAATCTTAAATTTTTGCTAGTAAATCGTCCTGCTTTTCGCAGATTGCAAAGATACTCCACTGCACTTCAGCCAGGGACTCCTCGCACTCCAACTGCTTTTCTGTATCCTCCACCTGAGCTCCCAGCTCATGAATCTCAGACCAGAGATCAGTCATCCAAGTCTGCACAGCATGCTCGAGTGCTTGGGCTTCCTCCGAGGTCAGAAATCCATTGCCGCATTTCAGTCCATAAAGCTATCAAACCAGGTGAGGCCCCACCACTCCGCACCATTCCCGGGTTCTCTTAAGCTGGTGCTCCATCTTCTTCCGGACCCACCATTTTGCAGCCTCAACCACCCATGGACTCACACCCCTTGAAGGCAAAAGACTTAAGGTCTACTGCTCCTTTTTTGCGGCTCCTGCCATCATAAGAACATAATAAATGCCATACTGGGTCAGACCAAGGTCCATCAAGCCCAGCATCCTGTGTTTCAACAGTTGCCAATCCAGGTCACAAGTACCTGGCAGGTACCCAAAGTCCACAGCCTCCACAATGCCCATCCTGGGATAAGCAGTGGATTTCCTTGGTCCTCTTTAATAATGGTTTATGGACCTTTTCTCCAGGATCTTGTCCAAACCTTTTTTAAACCCAGCTACACTAACAACTTTTACTACATCCTCTGGTAACGAATTCCAGAGTTTGATTATGAGGGCTGAAAGATGCCCACCACAGATAAAAATGGGAGGACTTGGGTAGTTAAAATGGTGAGTTGTGCTCAAGATCACTGGGAGCTCCCATATTAGGCAGCCAACTTGTGTGCGATGTCACCCAAACCCTCCTCAGAGTCCACTTTAAATGTCCAGACAGTACACTGGATAACTTTTCAGATGACCTTGTCACTATACAAATAGTGCCAGGTGGTCTGGGGGCCGAGTGAGGGAGGAGACATAGGTTATCTGGATAGTTATCCAAATAGTGGTGCTGAAAATTACTGGTATCTGGATAACTTAGGACAGCAAAAAATTATGTTATAATTGCTATCAGATAAGAGGCTGAATATTATCGGCCACTATTTTGTGACAGCCAGCATTTAAAAAAAAAACACAGCCCACCATGGGCTGAATACTAATAAGTTAGAATGATATATTTTACAAAAAAAACTAAGATTGATCACTGTTTTGGGCATTTTATTGATAGACATTTAACCTTTTCATGAAAGCTTCCACCAATTTTGATTTTTGTATTTAATCCCATGGAAAATCCTTAGTGAAAAGAAAGGAAGATCATAAAAGTACTTTTTATACATTCTCAGCTACTGGTACATATTGAAATTAAAATTATAACCACCTCTATTTTTCACTTGTTTTCATTTGGTTGAAAACCCAGAACATTAATTTAGCAGGTTAGGCTTTGAAGAAAAAATCCTATATGCAGAGTACACAGAACTGAAATTTGGGAGTGGGGGGAATCCATTCATTTTAGCAAGGAAATGCAGTAGTCAAGATCAATTTCCTCAACTTGTCATTCTAAAGACATCACATCACTAAGATTTCTCTACCATGCCACTCCACATCTTTATTCTCTATCCAAGGCATGAGTGTAATCCACAGCATTAATACTGATTCTTATCAGATTAAAACTTCACATAAAGATTAATATTCAAACAATGCATTAGCAGCCAAAACCACATGATAAGACAGGTATTGTGGTAAATCCATGGGGAAAGATGGCAGCGATCGGTCCACAGAGCTAGCAGCAGCTCTGTACCCCGATAGCTGCCATGCCCCCCTCAACTGCCATGATGGGGCTTCTACCCACAATATTGTTTGTACCGTTGTGCTGATATCTGCAGCACCGACAATATCTAAAATACAAATGTGTGTCCTCTTTCAGCACCATTCCTCTTTGGATAGCTCCCAATCTCCAGGAGTTATTTGGGAGAGGGGGAAAGGATTAGTACACCCCTTCACTGGAAGAATCCTGGCTAGCACAGTCAGGCTAAGGCCCCCCCCCTCCTTCCCCCTGGTACAGAATAGAAAGGGTGGGGGGGACCAGGGCCCACCCTTCCCCTCCCACCATCTCTTACAAAAATAAAATCCTGGCTAACCTGCCAGAAAGAGGGGCCCTAAGGCCCTCTATTTCCCTGGGGCCACTCACACATCATGTATTCCCTGATGGTCTAGAGGAGAATGAGGCAAGAGCGATCCTCCTCACTCCTGCCCCACCTTGTGGCCAATTCAAAATGGCCATTGTCACAAAGTGCTACGCTCTAGCCTCTTGCTAGGGGGCAGTGCTGCGAGACTGTGGCCAACTTTGTTTGGGCCTATGAGAAGGGCAGAAGGTGAATAGTGGTGTATCCCAGGGATCTGTGCTGGGTCCACTGCTTTTTGACATATTCATAAATGACCTCGAAAAGGGAATAACGAGTGAGGTTATCAAATTTGCAGATGAGACAAAACTATTTAAAGTTGTTAAAATCCATGAGGATTGTGGAAAATTGCAAGAGGATCTTGATAAATTGGAAGATTGGGCATCAAAATGGCAGATGAAATTTAATGTGGACAAATGCAAAGTTATGCACCTAGGGAAGAACAATCCAAACTATGGTTACACGATGCAAGGTTCCACATTAAGAACCACCACCCAGGAAAAAGATTTAGGCGTCATTGTGGATAACATGTTAAAACCCTCCGCCAGTGTGCAGCGGTGGCCAAGAGAGCAAATAGAATGCTAGGTATCATAAGGAAAGGAATGGAAAATAAAACAAAGGATATTATAATGCCTCTGTATCGTTCCACGGTGCGACCTCATCTTGAATATTGTGTGCGATTCTGGTCACCTTATCTTAAAAAGGATCTAGCGTTATTAGAGAAGGTTCAGAGAAGAGCCACCAAAATGGTAAAGGGGATGGAAGGATACCCCTATGAAGAAAAGCTAAAAAGGTTAGGGCTCTTTAACCTGGAAAAGAGACGCTGAGGGGAGATATGATAGAAGTCTAGAAATTAATGAACGGCGTGGAACGGGTAAACGTAGATCGATTGTTTACGTTATCAGAATATAGAAAGACTAGAGGACATGCAATGAAGCTACAGGGTAAACTATTTAAGATCAATAAGAGAAAATATTTTTTCACTCAACGTGTAATCAAACTCTAGAATTTGTTACCAGAGGATGTAGTAAAGGCTGTTAGTGTAGCTGGGTTTAAAAAAGGTTTGGACAAGTTCCTGGAGGAAAGGTCCATAAACCATTATTAAAAAGGGACCCAGGATATCAATGCTTGACCCAATACAAGCATTGTGGAACCTGTGTCTTTTGGGGAAACTGCTAGGTACGTATGACTTAGATTGGCCACTGCTGGAAACAGGATACTGGGCTTGATGGACCTTGGTCTGACCCAGTATGGCATATCTTATGTTCTTAAGTGGTGAGTAAGTTATTGGAAACCATGCTGAAAGTCTTGAAGGACTACAAAAAGGGACTGCTACTTCTGAAGAGAGATCTGTAATTTACTTCCGGGAATTTTTCTAAATCTTAGTGAAAAAGGAATTCTTTAGATTAAAGCTGATTAATCTGTGAATCCAGTGCATTTGTTAAACCAGTCATGGCCTAGTACCAGCAAATAGCTTTTAGTTAAATTAAAATCTCAACACGTAGCTTTCAGTTTAAGTTGAAAATCCAGCAGAGAGCTTATAGTTTAAATTTAATACTCATTCATGGCCTAGTAGCAGCAAAGAGCTTTCAGTTTAAATTTAAAACACAGCAGAGAGATTTCTTGCTAAATTTAGAACCCAAGACTCCCTCAATCCAAGCAAGGGCTGTGTGAATCACTCAGGAAATTGGTCACAGATCACCTTAGAAGCACAGGACAAGGTACTGTGTAGCAGCGAGATTTTAATAAGTCTGGGCGCAATGAACCATGACACATCTTATGTTAACTGCCAAAATTAATTCTGTTCTCAAAGCTGTTTCACTATGACCTACAAAGTGCTATGTCCTTTTTGCAACTCGTATTATCTTCACTATTTATCCAAAGCTTTTCCATATTTACGTACATTGATTGGTAGTATACAATGACATTTTTCCATTTTGTTTTCTATTTTATTGAAAAATGAAAAAACAAGCACCAAATTAAGGTCTAGATTTATTAATCTGTGTTAGTGCATTAACATGGATTATTGCACTTTAATGCGTGTTATTAGTAACTACTATAGGCACCATATAGCTTAATGGGGCCCATGTTATATAACACGCATTAAATAGCAAGAATATATGCTAAAGTGCAATAACAAACTTCCCTACCCCACAAAAAATATTTAAAAAATCAAGCCTTCCCAGGTTTACAAGCACCTACACCCTCCCTTGGCCCCCTCTCAAACCCTTTAGCACATTCATGATGAAGGGGAAGATGGAATTCCCAGTCACTCCTACCCCTCTGGGTCAACATTTGAAAATGCCACCAGCTGATGCAAGGCTGGAACAGAGGAGCTGGACTAACCAGAGAACTGTTTTTACCCCCTTTTCACCCACAAATAGAGTAAGAAGTATAGAAGGGTCCTGGAGAAGGGGGGAGTTGGGAAGACTGAAAACTCAGGGGAGGGGGGCCTAATATTTTTTCATCAGGGAGACTGAAGCCCGTTATGGGAGGCTACTCTTATTTGAGAAAGAAATGAAAATGAACAAAGTTACTCTTTTATTTTGACTTCAAAATGAAATGAAATGAATTAGGATATCTTAATAACATTTCTTATTTCTTTTCAAAAGAAAAGCACATCTTGGGTTCATTGATTTTGAAAACTGGTTTGCTTCAAGCTTGCTATAAAGCACGTGAAGAAAACAGTGCCTTTAGTTCACAGTGCATATTATGAAATTAATGATGCATGGCACTTATTAATACTAATCCTTTGCATTAGCAATTAAACATCATTGCCAAATCATTATTGTTTAAATACATTAAGCCTATATCCTTCAGTTTCTCCAAAAGGACGTTACAAATTACAACACACAGCTCCATGGTTCATGCATTGTGTGTGGTATCACTGCAGTTTATATAGGTCAATCATATTCATGGAGTATGAAGTAACCTAGATAATAAGGGTTATCACCTGGGCTGCTGCTGTTTAAAGAGTTTCAGAAATACTGAGAAAAAGGGTCAACAAAATAAGCTGTAGGTGCACCCTCTTTAATGGATTAATTGAATATATCTGTGAGTAGTTTTTGCGAGCACAGAGGCAGATAGATTTTTTTTTTTTGGACTGAGCATCTAAATTTAGGTACCTATTCTCAACAGAACTTAGAAGCTTAAATTTTCAACTGAAAACGTATCTAAATTTGTTTGTAAACCTTTGGATCCTAAATTTAGGATTGCAATTCATTTTCCTAAGTTTTGGAGCCTATTAGCAAATGTGCAGTAACCTGTGCTAAATAAAACAGCTTGCATTAATATTAATGTAGGTTAACACATGCAGGGTAATGCATTCTTGGAGTCTTTGTTAATTAATGTACATGTTATCCCATGTTAAAACAAACACTGTATTATTTTAGTATGGGCCTAGTGCAGAAAATTGTGCTAAGTTACTAAGTTTTGTTCCCCACCCTAAATCTGCCCCCATAGTGATCTGCATTTTAGGTTCTTAAATATAGGATCCTACTGAAATGAGGCACCTAAATTTAGACACAAAGCTCTAGTCAATTTTCAGAGGGGCCAAGTTCTTTATTTTGGCTTAATTCATATCCATATAAAAGTTCTATGTACATTCAGAAATGATAAATGATAACTTTTCCATATAAAGTTAGAAATGCTACTTATGCATCAATCATGGTATTTAAAACCAGAAGTATATTCAGTGCTGCTGTATGTATAGTCAGAGACACTGAATATACGCGGAAAGCATAGTTACTCACCTGTAACAGGTGATCTCCGGGAACAGCAGGAATTTAGTCCTCACATATGGGTATCGTCAGTACCGACGGAGTCTGCGCGGGAACGCTCCCCAGCGTCCAATCAGAATGCTTTTGGTAGCATCCCACAGCGCCTGCGTGCTGCCTTCCCGCCTTTCCCAACTGCCTCTCTCCAGTTGAGTTTTAAAGCTGAGAGAAAGAGAGAGAGAGGGAAAGGAAAGAGAGATACAACTCCTAGGGGAGGTGGGTGTGTTGTGAGGACTAAATTCCTGCTGTTCCCGGAGATCATCTGTTACAGGTGAGTAACTATGCTATCTCCAGGAACAAGCAGGAATTAAGTCATCACATATGGGGACTCCCTAGCTTTAGGTGCCAGGGAGAGACCCCAGAGGTTGTGTGTCCCCTGAGAAGAGCTCCACTTCCCCCCATGGATCTCTGGCATCCTACCAGGGATGGTGGGTAGGAGTTGATTAGGTATGGAACAGGTGTTTGAGAACAGCCTGACCAAACAAGGCATCCAGGCGGGAGTCCTTGTCCAAGCAGTAATGGGCTGTAAAGGTATGAACCGAGGCCCAAGTGGCTACTCGACAGATGTCGTCAATAGACACAGATGAGCCATTGAGGCTGCCATGGCTCTCACATTGTGAGCTGTAACATGGCCCTCCAGAGAAAGGTTCTTACTCTGATAGATGAAGGAAATACACTGAGCAATCCAGTTAGATAGTGTTCTCTTGGAGATTGGAAGTCCCAAATGAGAAGGATCAAAAGCAACAAAGAGTGGAGAGGACTTTCTATGTTGCTGTGTTCTTTGTAAGTAAAAGGTTAGAGCTCTTTTACAGCCCAAGGTATGAAGATTCCTTTCTGCATTTGATGCATGAGGTCCTGGAAAAAAAAGACAGGTAGGTAGACCTCTTGCTTTAGATGAAAAGGCGAGACCACCTTAGGCATAAAGTGTGGATGAGTCCTAAGGACTACCTTGTCATGATGGAACCTTGTATAAGGTGGATTAGCTACTAGCGCTTGCAACTCACTAATGCAGCGTGCTGATGTGATTGCAATGAGAAAGATAACCTTCTAAGAAAGGAATTTTAAGTAGGTGGTAGCTAAATGTTCAAAAGGTGGCTTCATGAGCTGCCCAAGAACCAGGTTTAAGTCCCATGCCACCGGAGGTAGTCTAATGGGAGGCTTAGTTAGAAGGAGGCCTCTCATACATCTTGCTATAAGAGGATGAGAGGAAATAGGCTGTCCATTTAGAGGTTTAAGAGAAGCTGCAATGGCACTCAAATGGACTCTTACTGAATTTGTCTTAAGGCCTGCATTAGATAAATGGAGGAGATACTCTAGCAAAGATTGCAGAGGTATCGCAAGGGGGTTAAGACCCTTTTCTGAACACCAAATAGTAAACCTTTTCCACTTAAAAGCATAAAAGCGTCTAGTGGAAGGTTTTCTGGAAGCATAAAGAATATCTTTCACTTGCTGAGAAAAATGAAGATCTTGGAGATCTAGGCCTTCAGCAACCAAGCCCTTAGATGCAGAGACTGGGGATTGGGATGCCATAACATTCCGTTCTCCTGAGATAGGAGATCTGGAGCAGACCCTAACTCTAGGGAGGGAGCTTGAGAGAGAAGTAGAAGCAGAAGGTACCACATTTGCCGTGGCCAATGTGGTGCTATGAGAATCATGTGGCCTCTGTCTCTCTGAAGCTTGAAGAGGGTTTTGGGAATTAGGGGAATGGGTGGAAAGGCATACAGGAAGTCTTGACCCCAGAAAAGGAGGAAAGCATCCCTGGCCTGAGCTCCCTGAGCCGGAATTTTGGAACAGAACCGGGGAAGTTTGTCATTCCACGGACTTGCAAAGAGGTCTATGTCCGGGGTTCCCCAAAGTTGAAATATCCTGGTTACCTGGTCTGCATGCAGACACCACTCGTGTGGAAGCAGATCTCGACTGAGTCTGTCCGCCCAAGAGTTTTGAATGCCTGGAAGATATACTGCCAGCAGATGAATCTGATGCTCTCTGAAGAGGGCCCATAGTGGCAAAGCTTCGTTGCAAAGCGACAGAGTGCCCGTTCCCCCCTGCTTGTTCACATAGAAAGCACAGTTACTTACCTGTAACAGGTGATCTCTGGGAACAGCAGGAATTAGTCCTCACATATGGGTACGTCAGAACCGACGGAGCCTGTGCGGGAAAGCTCCCCAGCTTCCCAGAAAGGAAGCTTTTGGGGCCTCCCACAGCGCATGCCTTCCCGCCTTCCTGACCAACTCTCTTCAATTCGAGTTTAAAGCTGAGACAATAGAGAGAGGAAAGGAAAGAGAGAGAGAGAGAGAGATACAACTCCTAGGGGAGGTGGATGGGTTGTGAGGACTAATTCCTGCTGTTCCCAGAGATCACCTGTTACAGGTAAGTAACTGTGCTATCTCCAGGAACAAGCAGGAATGAGTCCTCACATATGGGGACTCCCCAGCTAAGATGCCTGGGAGATCCCCAAGGGTATGAGACCCTGAAAGGTTCCTCGTCTTCCTATGGATCTCAGGCATCCATTAAGGGACGGAGGGCAGGAGTTGTTTAAGAATGGAACAGGTGTCTGAGGACAGCCTGACCAAACAAGGCATCCCAGCGGGAGTCCTTGTCCAAGCAGTAATGGGCTGTGAAGGTATGAACCGAGGCCCAGGTGGCTGCTCGACAGATCTGATCAATGGATACAGAATGAAGATGAGCCATAGACGTGGCCATGGCTCTGACATTGTGAGCTGTGACATGGCCTTCCAGAGAAAGGTTCTTACTCTGATAAGCAAAAGAAATACACTGAGCAATCCAATTGGACAGTGTTCTTTTTGAGACTGGAAGTCCTAAATGAGAAGGATCAAAGGCAACAAAAAGTTGAGAAGACTTTCGATGTTGCTGTGTCCTGTGGAGGTAAAAGGCAAGAGCTCTTTTACAGTCTAGAGCAGTGATGGCTAACCTTTTTGAGCCCGAGTGCCCAAACTGCCGCACAAAACCAAAGAATTTCCTCAAAGTGCCAGCACGTCAATTAAACCTTAACAACAAGATTTTAGTATCTAAAAACTCTTTATAAAGTTGCCGGAACTATGTAACATCATTTGTAAAGTTTGGAATCTTTGTATTGTCAGAGAATCAATTTGATTCACAATCCTTTGGTTTTCATTTCAAATTATTGGCAATTTATAATGTTTTAATGATTTCATTCAATTTAGAAACAGGAAGGCAATAATTAAACTGGGAACCCCAAAAGCCAAACTTGGAATGTACAACAACACTGTAGAAATAAAACTATAAATTAATTTCCTCTTGTACTAAACAAAGCACAGACACTAATGATGCACATTTCCCAGAGCTGACATATTCCAGTTAATAAATTCAAAATAAAGAGATATCTTTGTACCTTTTGTGCATTTTTTTTCAGTTGCAATTGTTCCAGCCACTTTCTTCTGGTTTATTTGTGTCTTCTGCTATCTCTCCATCGTCTGCTGTCCATTTCTCTCCTTTCTTCTCTTCTAGTTTTTTTCCATTCTCTCTCTTCATCTGCTTTGACATAATAATCTTTCTCCTTTTTTAGTCTCCCAATACCCGGCCAATTGTACATTTTTCTTCCCTCCCACACAAAATATTTTTCCCCTCTCCATTTCACTCTCCCAGCCCCATCCCCTTCTAATCTCCCCCAACATCAGCTCCCTTTTAATTCCAGCCCCACCCAGTATCTGCTCCCTTCTAGTCCCCACATCAGCCCATTTCCAGTCCTGGCCCCCCATCAGTCCATTTCCAATCCTATCCGAGTCCCTTCATCAGCTCATTTCCAATACCAGCCTCCCATCAGCCCATTTCTAGTCCTTTCCTAGCCCCACCATCACTCAGCCCATTTCTAATCCAAGCCCCCCATGAGCCTACTTCCAGTTCTAGCCCTTCCATGAGTTCATTTCAATCCAAGCCCCCACCACAGCCCATTTCCAAACTTAGCTCCCCCAACACCCAATTCCCAGTCCTATCCTAGCCCCTCCATCAGCCCATTTCCTGTCCTAGCTCCCTCCCCTAAGAGCCCATTCCAAGCCCCCCTTCCCATCAGCTATTTGCAGTTCAAGCCCCCTTCCACTCAGCCCATTTCCATTCCAAGTCCCCCTCCCCATCAGCTATTTGCAGTTTCAAGCCCCCCACTTCCCCTCAGCCCATTTCCATTCCAAGCCCCGTCCCCATCAGCTATTTGCAGTTCAAGCCCCCCACTTCCCCTCAGCCCATTTCCATTCCAAGCCCCGTCCCCCATCAGCTATTTGCAATTCAAGCCCCCTTCCACTCAGCCCATTTCCAGTCCTAGCAACCCCCCCAACCCATTACCAGTCCTAGCCCCCCATAGCCCACTCCCAGTCCTAATCCCACCAGCCCATTTCCAGTCCTAATCCCCATCACCCCATTTTCAGTTTAAGCCCCCTCATAGCCCATTACCAGTCCTAACCTCCCCATCAGCCCACTCCCAGTCCTAATCCCACCAGCCCATTTCCAGTCCTAATCCCCCATCACCCAATTTTTTAGTTTAAGCCCCCATAGCCCATTACCAGTCCTAACCTCCCCATCAGCCCACTCCCAGTCCTAATCCCACCAGCCCATTTCCAGTCCTAATCCCCCATCACCCAATTTTTAGTTTAAGCCCCCATAGCCCATTATCAGTCCTAACCCCCATCAACCCACTTCCAGTCCTAATCCCACCAGCCCATTTCCAGTCCTAATCCATCACCCAATTTTTAGTTTAAGCCCCCCCCCATAGCCCATCACCACTCCTAAACCCCCCCAGCACCCCTCCTACCCCCCCCAGTGCCCATCACCACTCCTAACCCCCCAGCACCCATCACCACTCCTAATCCCCCCGCAGCGCCCATCACCACTCCTAACCCCCCAGCCCAGCCCAGCCCAGCCCAGCCAAAATTTAAAATAAAAAAAAGCTGTCTTCTGCCGCTTCCGGGGCCGCCGCGGCAGAATCGAGTGTGCTGCGGGGCCCCCCCTGTGCCTGGCAGAGCCTGCCCTCCAGATCCTGCCTTCCCCGGTATCAGTCCCTGTTTCCAGCTTGTCACACGCGCCGGCTTTCAGAGCGCGAAGGGAACTAGTTTCCCTTTCGCGGCTCTGTTAAGCCCGCGGGGGCTGATGGGAACTTCCCATCAGCCCCCGCGGGCTTAACAGAGCAGCGAGGGAGAAACTCTCCCCTCGCGCTCTGAAAGCCGGCGCGTGTGACAAGCTGGAAACAGGGACTGATACCGGGGAAGGCAGGATCTGGAGGGCAGGCTCTGCCAGGCACAGGGGGGGCCCCGCAGCACACTCGATTCTGCCGCGGCGGCCCCGGAAGCGGCAGAAGACAGCTTTTTTTTATTTTTTTAAATGCGGACCTTCCCGCGTGCCAGCTGCAAGGCCTTCGCGTGCCACAGCTGGCACGCGTGCCATAGGTTCGCCATCGCTGGTCTAGAGTATGAAGGTTCCTCTCTGCATTTGATGCATGAGGAGCTGGAAAAAAGACAGGTAGATATACCTCTTGATTAAGATGAAAAGGTGAGACCACTTTAGGCATAAAGTGGGGATTTGTCCTAAGGACTACCTTATCATGATGGAACCTTGTATAAAGTGGATTAGCCACTAAAGCCTGCAGTTCACTGATGCGGCGAGCAGAAGTGATTGCAATAAGGAAAATGACTTTCCAGGAAAGGAATTTTAAGGAGGTAGTGGCTAAGGGTTCAAAGGGTGGCTTCATAAGCTGACCAAGAACTACATTTAAGTCCCATGCCACCGGAGGAGGCCGAATGGGAGGTTTAGTTAAAGTTAGACCTCTCATGAATCTTGCGATAAGAGGATGAGAGGAAACAGATTGTCCATTGATAGGCTGAAGAGATGCTGCAATAGCACTCAAATGGACCCTTACAGAATTGGTTTTAAGTCCTGCATTGGAAAGATGCAGGAGATATTCGAGTAAAGAAGTCAAAGGTAGTGCTAGAGGGTTAAGACCTTTGTCAGCACACCAAAGTGAAAATCTTTTCCATTTAAAAGCATAAGAACGCCTGGTGGAAGGTTTCCTCGATGCATGGAGGACATCCTTCACCTGTTGAGAAAGATCCAAGTCTTGAAGGTCTAGGCCTTCAGTAACCAAGCTCTGAGGTGAAGGGACTTGGGGTTTGGGTGCCACAAAGTCCTCTCCTCTTGAGACAGAAGGTCTGGAGCAGCTCCCAGATCTAGGGAGGGTGTCTGGGAGAGATGCAGAAGTAGAGGGTACCACACTTGGCGTGGCCAGCGTGGAGCTATGAGGATCATGGATCCTTGATCCCTCTGAAGTTTGAATAGAGTTTTGGGAATCAAGGGAATGGGTGGAAAGGCATATAGGAAGGCCTGACCCCAATGAAGGAGGAAGGCATCCTTGGCCTGAGCTCCCTGACACGGAATTCTGGAACAGAACCGGGGAAGTTTGGCATTGTACGGACTTGCAAAGAGGTCTATGTCCGGGGTCCCCCATTCCTGAAAGATTCTGAGTACCTGACCCATGTGCAGGGACCATTCGTGTGGAAGCAGAACTCGACTGAGTCTGTCTGCCCAAGAGTTTTGGATTCCTGGGAGGTACACTGCCAGGAGATGGATCCGATGCTCTCTGGCGAAGGCCCACAGTTTTAGAGCTTCGTTGCAAAGCGACAGAGAGCCAGTCCCTCCTTGTTTGTTTATGTAGAACATGGCTACTTGATTGTCGGTATGAACAAGGACTGTCATGTTGATGAGGAGGGTATGAAAGACCTTGAGAGCAAGGAAAATTGCTCGCAGTTCCAAAAGGTTGATATGAAGGGTGGTCTCCTGTGGAGACCAAATGCCCTGAGTGGAGAGGTCTTGGAGATGAGCTCCCCAACCTGTTTGGGAGGCATCTGTAGTGAGAGTTGCTTGGGGTAACAAAGGTTGGAAGGGGGCCCCCAACAACAGATTTTGAGTGGATATCCACCATTGGAGAGACCAAAAAAGACGTTTTGAGGTTGCTATTTGGTCTGAGAGAGCTCCTGATGCTTGGGTCCACTGGGTGGACAAGGTCCATTGAGCTGCTCTCATATGTAGGCGAGCATAGGGCACCACATGAACTGTGGATGCCATGTGGCCTAGCAGTTGTAGCATCTCTCTGGCAGTCAAGTGGCTTCTGGACTGAATTTGAGAGGCCAAGTGCACTAGACGGTGGCAACGGGTCTGATGAAGATAGGCCCTTGCAGTGGTAGTATCTAGCCAGGCCCCTATGAATTCTAGGGATTGAGTAGGGGTGAGTTGAGACTTTGGCAAATTGATGACAAGTCCCAGATACTGCAGTATGCGTCTGGTGTGGTCCAGGGAAGTCTGAGCCTCGGACTGAGATGGAGCTCGGATGAGCCAGTCGTCCAGGTACGGGAAGACAAAGATCCCCAGAGTGCGTAGAAATGCAGCTACTATTGCCATGCATTTGGTAAATACCCTTGGAGCAGAGGCTAGACCGAAGGGGAGTACTCTGTATTGGAAATGTTGTCCCTGGAACAGAAACCGTAGGAATTTTCTGTGGGATGGATGGATGAGTATATGTGTGTATGCATCCTTGAGATCTAGAGAACAAAGCCAGTCCTGACTCTGTAGGTATGGAAGGAGAGTACCTAGAGAAAGCATTTTGAATTTCTCTTTGTATAGGAATTTGTTCAATTCTCTGAGATCCAGAATGGGTCTGTACCCCCCTGTTTTCTTGTGAATGAGAAAATACTGTGAGTAGAAACCTGACCCTTGTTGAGGAAGAGGAACCTCTTCTATTGCCTTTTGGGCGAGAAGAGTGGTCACCTCTTGGCCCAACAGGTACAGGAGAGATGGGGGAGAATTGAATTGTCTCACCATGGTATTGGGAGGAAGGCTGGAGAAATGTAGTTTGTAGCCCTCTCTGATAATAGAGAGGGTCCACGGTTCTGATGTGATTTGTTCCCATCTGGGAGCAAAATGAGCCAACCTTCCTGGAATGGTGAGAGGTTCTGGCTGTTGCAGAGCCAGAAAGGTTAAGTTCTCTAGAATCAAGTCAAAAACCCTGAGGAGGTTGGGACTGCTGGATTGTAGCAGCCCCTGTAGCCTTTGTTCTGGCCTGTTTAGTTTGCTGACGCTTAGGAGCAAAGCGAACTTGGGAAGATTGCTGGCCAGTATTTGTGGAAAATCTGGTCTTTTTATAGAAAGTTTTCTTAAAAGGTTTTTTCTTGGCAGGGGTAGAGGTAGACTTAGAAAGTCTATCTAAAGCAGCATTCTCTGCATCCATTTGAGTGGCTTTGATTTACCACTCTTTGCCAAACAGATCTTCACCTGTACAGGGCAGATTGCCCAAGCCTTCTTGTACCCAGGGTTCCAAATCAGAGGCCTGGAGCCAAGCCAGTCTGCGAGCAGCTATGGCTATGCCAGAGGCTCTGCTTGCCCCCTCAAAAGAGTCAAAGGCTGCTCTGTTGGAGAACTTTGAAACATCTTGAGTGTGCTTTAGCAAAAGAAGGAATTCCTCTTGTTTATCCTCTGGGATAAAGGGGAGAAACTGACGTATCTTTAATGCAATCTCTTTCAAAAACATGCCCATATAGAGGCTGCATGAATTGATTCTGGCAATAAGCATGCTAGCTTGGAAGATTTTTCTCCCAAAAGCATCCAGAGTCCTACATTCTCTTCCTGGAGGGGTAGAAGAGTGTCTATTGGTACTCTTTATCTTTTTCATAGCAGACTTCACCACAATAGAGTGGTGAGGAAGCTGAGTTTTTTGAAAACCAGGAGAAGGGGGAACCCGATACATGGTGTCCAAACGTCGAGAATGTGGAGATAGGGTGAGAGGAGCCTCCCACATGTGTTCTTGAAGAATTTCATGTATGGGTAAGGTGGCTGCCTCTTTGGGAACCTTAGAGTATCCTAAAATATCTAATTTTTTTGCTCTAGGTTCCTTTTCAAAGGATACAGATATGGAGAGTCCTTTAGCTACTTCAATAATGAAGTCTTGAAAGGACAAATCCTCTGGAGGAGACATTCTCCTTTTTGGAGAAGAGGGCTCCTCAGGAAGAGTAAAAGAGACGTCAGCAGAATCATCTGATGTATCAGAATCTTCAGAGGATTCAAAGTATCGTCTATTTGCTTCCAGAGATCGATACGCGTACCGATCGGTACCGACATCTGGCGTACCGGGTATCGGAGTGGTATCGAAGAAAGCTCCGGAAACGGAGACCGGAACCGGCATGCTACTGGAAGTAGATGCTCGGGGTACCGGTATCGGTACCGGAGTCGGAACCGATTGTCGCGGTACCGATGGCGGTGCAGCATTAATGAAAGTCAGTAAGGCCTGCTGCATGGATTGTACCGTAGTACCCATAGCCGCCACAACTGCCTGGAAGTCGGTACCGGTGTTAGCCGGTACCCCAGAGCAGTCTAACAGGAGATCGGTCAAGGCCGTGCCATCGATGTCTACCTGTAACCCCATAGGAGGAGCTTTGGAAGCCGGAGCTTCCCGCCGGGGTTGTTTGGCTGGGGCAGAGTCCTCAGGATCAATTGCAAGGGCCTCTCGCTGCTTAGAGGGAGATTTGCCTTTTGAGGACTTGCCCGAAGAATGTTTGGTTACCTGAGATCCATCAGGAGAAGAAGACCTGGAGGATGTTGATGCTGGAGTATCGGTAGAAAACAGCATATGAAATTTAGCTGCTCTGTTCTGTAAGCCCCTTTTGGACATCAGAGAGCAGGATGGACAATCCGGAATGGAATGGTCAGGCCCCAAACATTTAAGACACCACTCATGGGTGTCTGTAACTGAAATAGTACCGGTACACTTAGTGCATTTTTTAAAACCAGAAGCTGGTTTTTCCATGAGGGAGACCTGAGAAGGCCTAGAGGCCTCACAGAAAGAATACACCAAGTGTAGAAAAAGTAATTATTATTATTATTTTTTTTAAATAAACAAAAAAAGGACCGGTGGTACCAGTCTGGAATCGGGGAAGGCAGACACGCGGTCAAAGAAACAAATTAAAATAACAATTTCTTCAGCGGTGACAGGAACACGACCTGCTGGCTCCGCGGAAAAAGAAGAACTGAAGAGAGTTGGTCAGGAAGGCGGGAAGGCAGCGCGCATGCGCTGTGGGAGGCCCCAAAAGCTTCCTTTCTGGGAAGCTGGGGAGCTTTCCCGCGCAGGCTCCGTCGGTTCCGACGTACCCATATGTGAGGACTCATTCCTGCTTGTTCCTGGAGATCATGGCTACTTGATTGTCCGTATGAATGAGGACTGTCTTGTAGCTGAGCAGGGAGTGGAACACTCGCAGAGCCAGGAAAATTGCTCTGAGTTCCAAGAGATTGATATGTAGACAACTCTCTTGCAGACACCAGGTGCCCTGGGTGGAGAAGTCTTGCAGATGAGCTCCCCAACCCTTTGGAGAAACATCTGTTGTGAGAGTTGCTTGGGGTAAGGGTTGTTGAAAGGGGCACCCCAGCAACAGGTTTTGAGTGGACCTCCACCATTGGAGGGACAAAATGAGGCGACTTGTGTTTGCTATTTTGTCTGACAGGCACCCTGATGCCTGGGTCCATTGGGTGGATAAAGTCCACTGAGCTGCCCTCATGTGGAGGCAAGAATATGGAACCACTTGCACGGTGGATGCCATGTGGCCTAGTAATTGCAACATTTCTCGAGCAGTTAGATGGGGCTTTAGCACTGCTTGAGAAGCTAACTGCACCAAGCGAAGGCAACGGGCCTGGGGGAGATGCCCTTGTGCTATCCAGGAAAGCTCCTATGAACTAAAGACTGAGTGGGAGTTAGACTGGATTTTGGGATGTTTATTACCAGCCCTAAATACTGAAGGATACGCATTGTGCAGGATAGAAAAGTCTTGGCCTCTGACAGTGTTGGAGCTCGAATGAGCCAGTCGTCCAAGTAAGGGAAGATGAATATTCCTAGAGTGCGGAGAAATGCTGCTACCACAGCCATGCATTTCGTGAACACCCTTGGTGCTGAGGCCAGACCAAAAGGAAGTACCCTGTATTGGTAGTGCTTTCCTTGAAAAAAGAACCGAAGGAACCTTCTGTGGGTTGGATGGATGAGGACATGGGTGTATGCATCCTTGAGATCTAGAGAACAAAGCCAATCCTGACTCTGAAGGTATGGTAGCAGAGCTCCGAGAGAAATCATCTTGAATTTCTCCTTGACAAGGAATTTGTTCAATTCTCTGAGATCTAAGATAGGTCTGTAACCCCCTGTTTTCTTTGGAATAAGAAAATAAGGGGAATAGAACCCTGTGCCCTGTTGATGAAGAGGTACTTCTTTTATTGCCGCTTGGGCAAGAAGGATGGCAACCTCCTGACCTAACAGGTCGATGAGAGAGGTCGGAGAATTGAACTGCTTCACTAGTGTGTGAGGGGGCATGCTTGAAAAATGAAGTTTGCACCCCTCCTTTATGATGGAGAGTGTCCAATGCTCTGCTGTTATTTGCCTCCATCTGGGGACAAAATGACATAACCTTCCTGGAATGGTGGATGGTTCTGGTCCCTCCAGAACCAGAAAGGCTACGTTCTCTAGCTGAAAGTCAAAGGCCCTGAGGAGGCTGAGGCTGCTGGGCCGGTGGAGGCCTAGCAGCCTTTGCTTTCTTCTGTTTGGGTGGTTGCTGACGTTTGCTTGAAAACTGACCTGCAGAAGATGCCTGCTGACCATAAGCAGGATAAAATCTTTTCTTTTTAGAAAAAGATGCTTTCTTGAACAACTTCTTTCTAACAGGATCAGTGGTGGACTTGGATAGTCTATCCAAGGTGGAATTCTCAGCATCCATTTCATTGGCTTTTTCCTGCCAATCTTTACCAAGCAGGTTCTCACCAGTACAAGGGATATTTCCCAATTTATATTGTACCCAGAGCTCTAAATCAGATGCCTGGAGCCAAGCAATTCTACGTGCACCTATGGCGATAGCCAAGGTTCTGCTTATACACTCAAAGCAGTCAAAGGCTGCATGGTTGGAGAATTTAGAAACATCTTGGGCATGTTTGACCCAAGTGAGAAAGTCCTGTCTTTTATCCTCAGAAATGAAAGGACTTAAAGTCTGTAAATTATCTGTGACCTCCTTTAGGAACATTCCCATGTAGAGACTATAGGAACTGATTCTTGCAGCAAGCATGGAAGCTTGGAAGACTCTACGTCCAAAAGCATCCAGGGTTCTGCACTCACGTCCTGGAGGATTAGAGGCATGTCTCTTTGCATTTCTGATCCTTCTCATAGCTGACTCCACCACAATAGAACCCATGGAATAGACTCCACCACATGGAACCCAGAACAAGGAGGGACTCGATATATAGTATCCAATCAACGAGAATGAGGAGAGGTGGTAAGAGATGTTTCCCACATCCTCAACATGAGATCATACAGAATCTCATGAATGGGTAAGGTAGCTGCCTCCTTAGGAGTTTTGGGATATTATAAAATTTCCAACTCCTTGGCCCTTGGCTTTGTTTCAGGGGCCACAGTAATGGACAGGCCCCGAGCCACCTCCCTGATGAAGTCTTGGAAGGACATGTTCTCTGGAGGAGACATCCTGCATTTAGGGGAGGAGGATTCCTCTGGAAGAAGCATCGCTGCATCGACAGAACTTTCAGAATCCTCAGATTCTTCTGAGGACTCGAAGTATCGTCTGTCTGGATGCTCCTGTAGAGACCGATAGCCCTACCGACCAAGGTCGGTACCGGGAATAACCGGTACTGGAGAATCGGTACCGGAGAGCATTGGAGGACAGGGTACCGGCAGGAGCAGACACCGATGTCGATGTCGATGCTAGCGGTACTGATACCGATGCCGGTGCCAGTGCCGGTACCGGTGGAGTTGTCTGTCGCGGTACCAAGGGCATCGATGCCGCAAGGAAAGCCGCCAGACTGCGTTCCATAGTCAGAATTCTCTGGTCCATGGATGCCACCAATGCCTGGATGTCGGTACAGGTGGAGACCACCGGTACCCCAGAGCATGGCACCAGGAGATCTGTCGAGGCCACGCCATCGAGAACATCCTGGAACCCCAATAATGCTTTGGAAGCCGAAGCCTCCCGCCAAGGTAATTTTGCCGGTGCAGAATCCTCAAGGGCAACGCCAGAGGCATCTCGATGCTTAGAAGGAGATCTACCCTTCCAGGACCGGCTGGATTTATGTTTAGTTACCTGAGATCCAAGGGAGGAAGAAGCAGCCCTGGAAGACGTCGAAGCCACCGAAGCCGCATCAGAGGGAAACAGGGTACTGAGCTTGGCAGCTCGGTTCTGCCGACCTCTTTTAAATATCTTGGCACAGGACACACAATCCGTGATGGAGTGGTCAGGACCTAAACATTTTAAACACCATTCATGGGTGTCGGTGATGGAAATGGTACCGCCACACTTGGTGCACTTTTTAAAACCTGAAGCAGGTTTTTCCATGTTAAGGAAAAAGGGTTTTTTTGGGCCTAAGGCCCCAAAAAGGCGCGTGCACCTGAAGAAAAGAAAAAAAGAATTTTTTTTTTTTTTTGCAGAAATAAGAAAAGAAAGACCGGCGGTACCGGTAGAGTGTCGAAGAAGGCAGACGCGACCACAAAAAGAAAGAAAAAAGAAATTCTTCTGCGGTGACAGGAACACGACCTGCTGGCTCCGTGGAAAAAGAAGAACTGGAGAGAGGCAGTTGGGAAAGGCAGGAAGGCAGCACACAGGCACTGTGGGATGCTCCTAAAAGCGTTCTGATTGGACGCTGGGAAGCGTTCCCGTGAGGGCTCCGTCAGTACCGACGATACCCATATGTGATGACTACATTCCTGCTTGTTCCTGCAGATAGTGGCAATTCCATTCATGTGTAAATGTGCTGCTTATGAAGGATGGTATATCAAATTTTAAATAAACTACATTTCAGAACGCTGTTAATTCCACGTGGAGATGGCCCAAAATACACAAAGTTAAAGGGTTGTGTTTTGGGAGTGGTGAGAGCGAGTCAAAAAATATACATGCATTTCCCCGTTGGGTTTTCCACCTCCTGCGACTTACACATATGCTTCTGAAAGGGCTCATTTCGGCCAGGGCTTAAAACAAGTGATTGAAGAGGTCACTGTGCTTAGCCCCCAATCCTATGTTTATTTTTTTAAATGTAAAATTGTACTTTTCAGGGATTTGCTCCTTAATTAGCTGAATTTATAAAGTGTCTGGAATATAGTTCTACATATAATTGCCAGCACTTATACATGGAAGTAGCAAAAAAAATCAGCACTTCCAGATATAATCACCGACACTTATACGTGGAAGCTGCTGAGTGATGCTGCTCTTTCTGCGCGCATAGGTTCTTGAAACTGATACCCCAGCTATCTGTTCCAGCAAATACACTCTTAGTTGTTGGCATCCTTATACCTATTTTACTAAAAGTTACATGTTTGGCAGAGCCTTTTGTAAAATACTGGAAGTACTATGAGCATCCTGTCCTGGATGTCCCAATTCCTACTTAACATTCTTTGCAAAGTGAGGCTTCATGGTCTCAATTTCTTTTAATAGCCAGAGCTCTACTATACAGACTGAAAATAAGTAAAAGGTCTTTTGCCTTTCCATCCAAGCACAATATCCGATGATCTCTCCTTGTACACTATTGAACTTAATATTAAAGTGAGTATGTTCCAGGTCTTCTGTCCATATGCTTCAGTCTGTACTTTAGTTGACAGTTTGACCTTCCAGAGTCTTTACAAACCACGGTCTCACCACTTTCAGATATATCATTGTCTGTATTATATTCAGAAGACAGTGAATATGACTCCTGTTATTATAATGTTTTCTGCTATTTGTCAAGCTGCCTGGGCTATTCATATTTCGAACTCAGAGATGATTTATGGATAACCAGACTGAATACATAGAGATTTTCATCTGCTCATAAATGTTTTCTCACCAGAATTAAAAAACAATAAAAAATAAAAAATGCATGTTCTCAAATTACCGTCAACCAACATTCTTAGTGAAATGGAAAGCATATATGGAAGATTTATCTATCTTTTTTTGTTTAAATTTTCTTCCCTATCTCTTCCTCCCCACAAAGGGAAAAAACCTAGAAAATGTCATGGTTCCATGTTGTTTTCACATTACTCATTCACTGTCAGTGAAATAAGATCAGTAACAGACAGTTCACCCCATGCAGCAATGCCAGACTCGACAGAAATATTTGGTTCATAAAGCAGAGCCTCTGTATTCTACGTGCGGTCTGTAATGATGCACATAAACTCCATGTTATGCTGAATAGAAAATTGGTCATTAACTGCTAATGAATCTCTTTTTCTGATTAGTGGGTCAAAATACGGTTCAGAAGTTTATGTAAGCTTTAAAAAACTTAAACCTATTCATGTACTTCTAACATTATAATCTCTACCACTATTTACTGATACTTCTATCGCATGTTCTGTACACTACACCAATGTTCCTGCTAAGCAGCTTGGTGTTGTGTGGATTCCTCCACTGGCATTCCTGCTGATAGGGAGAGGTGTAACTCAATCGCGCTTAGAATCAAAAGGCCCAAGGTCCCAAAGGATAGCCAGGTCCACACCTGCCAATCTCTTGAGATGTGACTGTGCCATGTGATTCTAAGAGCGATTGCATTGCACCACCCCTACCGGCAGAAACATCAACAATGGGCTTCTGCACAGCTCCAAGTTGCTTAGTGGGAACACTGTGCTGTACTGCACACAGAAAACCACCACCTCAACTAAGAGCAATCAAAACCATAGGAGAATTAAAAAAAAAAAAATTTAAAAAACTAATCCTCGAATACTATGGTGCATACCCTCATTAATTCACTTCTACCCAGCAACTAAAATAGCAATGCTACAGTTTGTAAATAGTTAAAACATAACTTTCCCAGTTCCCTGCAGCCTTCAAGCATGCTGTGGTCACTCCTCTCCTCAAGAAACCCTCATTAGACCCTACCTGTCCTTCTCACTACCGACCCATCTCCCTTCTCCCCTTTGTTTCTAAACTACTTGAATGTGCAGTTCACTGCTGTTGCCTCAACTTTCTCTCCTCTCAGGCCCTTCTGGATCCTCTACAATCTGGCTTTTATCCTTTACATTCTACCAAAACAACTCTTGCCAAAGTCTCCAGTGACCTGTTCCTGGCAAAATCCAAAGGCCTTTACGCAATCCTCATCCTTCTTGACCTTTCTACTGCTTTTGACACTGTTGACCACAACATTCTCCTTGATACCTTGTCCTCACTTGGTTTTAAGGGCTCTATGCTATCCTGGTTCTGTTCTTCTCTCTCTCATTACTCTTTCAGTGTTTGTTCTGGTAGAACCTCCTCTACTGCTATCCCGCTCTCAGTTGGTGTACCCCAAGGATCTGTCATGTCTTCTCTCCTTTTCTCTCTCTATATCCAGTCCTTTGTGCACTGATCTCTTCCCATGGCTTTCAGTACCATCTTTATACTGATGGCTCTCAGATCTACCTCTACACCTGAAATCTCTCCAGCAATTTAGGCCAGAATCTCTGCTTGCCTTTCTGACATAGCTGCTTGGATGTCTCACCGCCACTTGAAACTGAACATGGCCAAAACTGAGCTGCTTATTTTTCCTCCCAAACACTCTTCTCCCCTTCCTCCTTTCTCAGTCTCTGTGAATAACTCTACTCCTCCTTCCTTCTCACCTTGGGGTCGTCTGACTCCTCTCTCCTCCGCACACATCCAACTGATAGCTAAAACCTGCTGTTTCTTTCTCTACATCAACAAAGAAATTTGCCCATTCCTTTCTGAACACAGTACTAAGACACTTATCTACTACTTAGTCACCTCCATCTTGACTATTGTAACCTACTCCTTGCTGGCCTCCCTCTGAATCATCTCTCTCCCCTTCAATCTGTTCAACACTCTGCTGTGCGACTAATCTTCTGCCAGTCTAATCATGTTCATATTACTCCTCTTCTCAAGTGACTTCATTGGCTTCCTATCCATTTCTGCATCTAGTTCAAACTTCTCCTGCTGACCTATAAGTACAGCTCCTCACTACCTTTCCTCTCTTATCTCTCCTTATACCCCTCCTCGGGAACTCCGCTCTTCTGGCAAATTGCTTCTATCTGTGCCCTTCTCTTCTATTGTTAACTCTAGACTTCGCTCCTTTCACCTTGCTGCTCCTTATGCCTGGAACAAACTACCCGAGTCTGTACGCCAGGCACCTTATATGATGCTTTTCAAATCCAGACTGAACACTCACCTCTTCGCTACTGCTTTCAGATCTTGACTCACCTGATCTCCTTCATGTTTCCTTACCATTCCCCCTAGATGTGTCCTCATGTGTTCCTGCCTCACTGCTGCCCAGATTCAAAATAACAATTCTAACCCCTAGTGGCAGTCTCACACTACTACCGCTAAGGTCAAGTGGCCAAATAAGGATGCCATCTTAAAATGGCAGTACTTTTGAAATGTAATGGGCAGGCCAAGTAATGTAATTTAATACTACAGAGCAGAATGTCCTCTGCACTTTAGCATCCTAATACAGATCACTGCTAGTATAGTATAAATAGCAAGCTTCTAATTCAACTTAGCAACTGCATTCATATTTTATCTTCATAATCCCAGTAAATGAGAGCTATCCCAAGAATCTTCTGTATTATAGAGGAAAATCCCTCTTCCCTTCCCTTCCCCTATCAATTAAAAAATCCATTATGGTAAAATGCCTACTGCTGCCTTATAGCTAAGTCATTTTCTGAGAACTAATCACAGTCATACAGTATGACTATGCCTCATGTTCATTTTTAACCACACTGGCACTGGATTTTAGCATAGAGCTAGTGCAGTTTCTGAAAGTATGTCACAACTTAATTAGGTTGGGACAATCAAAAAGGTATTGTCCACCATGTGCTTATTGGTCTTCATTTGCAAGTAGGATACATAAAATCAATTTGCACATAGCAAATGTAAAAACAGTTCAGATCTGCGGCGCAGTTCTCTTCTGCATGGTCTCTGTGGCAGAGTTTCTCTCTATTTTGGTGGCAGATTCTATTAGTTCTAATATGACTAAGAGGTAAGATAAATCTAACTCTCCTTTGCAAACACATGACAGGCCTCAATTATTCCCATTTTAGTGAAAAAAGGATATTGCTGGAGAGAGCTGGGGAATGCTACAGCTGTGGCAGTCTTTTCCTTGGAGTTTCCTCGGTCTTCAGCCTAGAGCTCATTCGATCTTCCAAGGTATCAAGGAAAGATATCAAGCTAGGAAATGTTGGGGTCCCAGTACTCTATTCAACAAACGTATTCAACTGGGAAGTGCTCCAATCAACATGTGACTTTATAACCTACTTCCCATGATATTGAAGTCCTTTAAATAACACAGGTACACTACCAAAAAACTGCCTCCAGTTTTGCAACTGATTCCTATAGATTTTGGGGTGCTGAATCCAGGAAAAATAGCCAAAATGTTCCATCACGTCACGTTTTCTTGCAAAATTAGATTTCTTACCCATAATAAGGAATGTTCACATAATTTCTTTTTAGCCGACTGCAGTTTATTTTCTTGGCCCAAAATAGAGGTTGTAATGGTTAACTAACTAGAAACACTCCCTCATGATATTTTAGAGTGTTTTGTATTCATTTTATACATTAACAGGACAATTGGGAGGCGGGGGGCTAAATCCAGTACTCGCGCTGGCGCATGTTCTTTCCTGTTCGCCTCGCCTCGTTCGCTCGCTCGCTCAAACACGGTGGTTGCGACATGAACGTTCCTGTCCAATTTCAGTTTCTTGCAAGTTCATTATTACCTTTTGTTTGCTCAGTCGTAATCCAGCTTTATTCCGAAGTGGTTCACTACAGTTGTAGTTTGCAGTGCTGTGTATTTGTGATGGCTCACAGAGCCAGAGGTTGCGTCAACTCTCCGGACAGTTTTTGTTTTATTTGTGGGGAATATACCGTGAAAAAGCAGCAGAGGAACATTTCTGCATTTATTAAAAAAGTATATTTCGCCTATTTCGGTTTGAAGTTAGGCAATCAAGACAAACCGTGGGCTCCTCACAAAGTGTGCAAGACATGTGAGGAAGATCTACGCTTATGGATGAAAGGTAAAAAACAAGCATTTCGTTTCGGAATACCTATGATGTGGCGTGAACAAAGAGACCACAGCAGTGACTGCTATTTTTGCTCTTGCATTGTGAAGGAATACAACTTAAAAAATAAGAATGTAATAAGTTACCCCAACCTTCCCTCAGCAATTAGGCCTATGCCTCATAGCAACGAAGTACCTGTGCCTGAACCACCAAAATCTTTGGATCATATTTGTGTGGACGGTTCTGATCATGATGAGACTCATCAGATGGCTTTTCCCGATGAGTCCAGTACTTCCGAGTTTGAAACTGAACCAGATCCGAAACCTGAACTTTTCTCTCAAGCTGAATTGAATGATTTAGTCCGGGATTTAGGACTCCCAAAAGATGCTGCCCAACTGCTAGGTTCTCGGCTTAAACAGAAAAATCTATTGTCACCAGGAACAACTTTTTATTGGTACCGCAAGCAACCGCGAGACACAATTTTTGAAGTATTTCAGCAAAGAGGAAGATTTGGTATTTTGCAACGATATATACGGAGTGATGGAAAAGTTTAAACTCAAGTATGATCCTGCTGAATGGCGGCTGTTCATTGATTCGTCAAAAGACAGCATAAAAGGTGTTCTTCTTCATAATGGCAACACATTCGCTTCAGTTCCTATTGCTCACTCTGTTATTCTCCAAGAAAAAATACGAGAATTTGGCCCTGATTCTTCAGAAGATTCGTTATGATGAGCATAAGTGGATGATTTGTGGAGACTTTAAAATTCTATCCATGCTATTAGGGCAGCAATCCGGTTTCACCAAATATCCCTGCTTCCTTTGCTTGTGGGATAGCCGGGCCCGCGACCTACACTGGGGGAAAAAAGACTGGCCAATTCGGGAGTATTTGAGACCCGGTGAGAAAAATGTTCTTCATGAGAGCTTGGTACCTCGTGATAAAATTCTATTACCACCTCTCCACATTAAGTTGGGTCTCATTAAGCAATTCATCAAGTCCCTTCCAAAAGATGGTGAGTGCTTTCGGTACCTTTGCTCAAAGTTCCCCCGACTTTCTGAAGCAAAGCTAAAGGAAGGAGTGTTTGTTGGCCCTGATATAAGGAAACTCATTTCAGATGGAGCATTCGCTGAAACGATGTCTGAGAAGGAAAAAGAAGCCTGGGATTCCTTCAAGGATGTTGTTCTCAAATTCTTGGGGAACAGGCGGGATGAGAACTATAAGGATATTGTTGCCAGGATGCTCAATGCCTTCAAAGAACAAGGCTGTAACATGAGCCTGAAAGTCCATTTCTTGCACTCCCATGTGAACTACTTTCCCGAAAACTTGGGGGCGTACAGTGAAGAACAAGGTGAAAGGTTTCACCAGGACAATCAAGGACGCAGAGAGAAGGTACCAAGGAAGATGGAACACCACTATGATGGCTGATTTCTGCTGGTTGCTGCTGCGGGAAACCCCAGATGAAAAATACGCCAAGCAGCGCACCAAGAGAAGCATTCGGGGGAAGAAGAAACGGGCCCACCAGGAGATTGATTGACCCAAGAATGACTTTAAAATCTAAACTGTGTTGACAAATATCGTGTTTTTACTAAACTTTGAAATAAAAATTTGCTAGTTATTACCACAGTGTCGGATCTCATTTATTAGAATTTCATTTTCACACCATCGGGTGTTTGTCTTCATGTATTGCAATGGGGCGGTTTGCGTTTTCTATTCTTACATACATACCTGTACAACATTTTTTGCACATTTCTTTGCTTTGCTTTGTGTCTAACCTCGCTCTTATATGCTCAATGTTTGTGCACATGTATGTGGCTGTTTTAAGTGCAGACAACTTTGCTACCATCACAGTGTGTTTTGTTGACATTACTCTATTCTTATGTGCTGCCTTGTTACAATTTTCTTTATTCTTATTTGAATAACTACTAAACAATTAGTATAAAGAATTCATCCAAGAAACTTTTATCTCGATCGCACTCAATCTGAAACGTTCACCTCAAACTGCTAACCCAATGTAGCAAAAAATCTGTACGTGATGGAGCAAATTGGTTACCAGATTTGGATTCAGCGCACCAAAAAACGTAAAAATCAATCGAAACATTAGAGGCAGTTTAAAAAAAAATTTTTTTAGTGTACCTGTGTAATTTGTCCCCCAAAATTTTTTTTGTCTTACATCTTAGAATCAAATTCCAGCATCAATGTCAGTCCAGTTATTCACCTATATTATTAGTGTTGAACATGACTAAAGATTCTCACCGTCCTTTCAAAAACTAAATGTCTGTAGTCATTCACCACCATTATTCACTTAATATTGCTTCTAACAGACAGCTGAAATCATCATCATCTTTCAACTTGGTGTTGGATAAGCAATTTGATATTAAAGAAAGCTCTTTGAATAAGGATGTTTTGGTTTTTGGATCCACCTCATGTATCTACTTCTGCTTTAGAAGATCCCTTTAATATTTTACTACAAGCTTTCTCCAGATTAGAGTCTGCTGTGATTGCTAAAACTGAATTACAGCACAATGTTGTTAAATTTTAAGAGAGAATTGAACATTTTGAAGAGGCTGTCATAAAAGCTGAAAATAGAATCTCCTCTCTGGAATCTACTGTTACCTCTGTTCTTAAGTCTAGGGTTACTTTAACTTGCAAAATTAAAAACATTGAAATGTAGTAGAGAGATGTAATCTACTTCCAAATTTTCCTAACGTTTCTTCTCCACAAGATATGTTCAGGAAGTATTTGAAGGAAGTCTTGGAAATTCCTGAATTTATGAGCCAGAACAGCTTCCCAAATTTTTGTTCTCAACTTCAGGAAGTCTAATTCAGAGTAATCAGATTCTGATATCTTTTTGGATTCTTAAATATCTATATTTAGGCCTGTTTTGGTGCGGCTGGAGATCTATTTAATTTATTTTAACTTAACATGTTTTATATACCACTTTATTTTCAATCAAAGCTGATTTCAGAGAACAAAAATACATTTAGTTTGAATTATCTTTCTTGGATTTTCTCTATTAGGAATTATTTTTATTTAATGATTTATTGCTTATTATTTGTTATCTATTATTAGATTTGAATTTCTTTAAGGCAATGTTTTGGTTTGTAATTATATAATGAATAAAAATATAAATCCCCCATCCAAAAAGAAGAACAGCACAGTTGAGAATCCCATCTAAACCAGATGGGGTTGGGGGAGACAGGGCTGGCCCAATCACCAGGCAAACTAGGTGGTCACTTAGGGTGGTAGCTTCTGGGTGCGACAAAGCTAAACCATAGAGTCTGACAGCCAGGAAGGCATAAGGTTTGTCTAGGACACCAACACCATGAACCAACTCTGGCACTGGCCTGGGGGGAGAGGAGAGCGGTTAAATGGAGAGAGGCAGGAAATTTATACAAGCCTGAGTCATTTGCATTTCAGCTTATGATCACTTTGGATCTCACTGAAAGCTCCAACAACTACAGACTGACTATTGATGCATTTGGTGACAGTTTGTAATTTAGGTTGAATGTAATCATATGGAATCTGTTTGTATATCATGTATAATGGATGGTTGCTGTTAGCAAGTGAGAGCCATTGATGTTACTTTAACTCCTAAACGTGCCTTGTTTAGTAAGTTAATTCTGAGGCTTTCACTTGCGGGTTGTGTTTAAAGTGCTTTGCAATTTGGTTAGATCGAGTGAGGTCTCCTATTTCATATTTTTGATGTGTGTTTCTACAATTCTGTGCACGTCTGTGCTACACAAATCATGACGATAATAATAATAAATAAATTATTTGATAGCCTCCACATCTTCAAAGGGGGGAAAATAGATTTTAGAAATACAACAAAGTAGATAACTCACGTCTTTCCAGAAGATCAAGGTGAGTTATATTCAGGTACAGTTGATGTTGATCCAATGTTCCCTCCCAATTAGAGGAGAAGCAACAAGACAGCTGATTGGGCCCAGACCAGATAAATAAACTCCTTTGTAAGGTAATTTACTACATATGAAGCTGAGATAGCACAATGTGACAGCATACTCACCTGTAGCAGCAAGAATCAGTCCTCACATATGGGTGATGTCACTGACTAAGCCCGCGCAGAAAGGCTTCCTAGCTTCCATAGGAAGCTGTTGGAAGGTACTCAATGCATGCATGCCAGTCTTCCCACCCAAAGGAGACATCTTTACCTCAGAACAATGACATAGCTTAAATAAAGCCAAAAAAGAAAGCCTCCACGTGGATGAGGAAGGGTAGCAAGGACTGATTCCTACTGATCCCGGAGAATACTTGCTACATGTGAGTAACTAAGCCAGTGGTTCTTAACCAGTCCTCCTTGAACCCCTAGACCAGTCGGGTGTTCAGGATAGCTCTAATGAATATGCATGGTTAGATAGAATTTGTTACATGCCTCTTTGCTTCTCACCACCACCAAAATATTGTCTATTAGACAACTTTTTGGTGGTGGTGAGAATTGAGGCGGCATGTGACACATTCTATCTACCCTTTTGATGTCTAGGACATCTGCACCTTGCCCACTCACAATCTTAAATGACAGAGGTGTAAGGCAGGGGTCTCCAAATCCAGCCCTAGAGGGCCACAAACCAGTCAGGTTGGCAGGATCTCTATAATGCATATATATCTCATGCATATTCATTAGGGCTATCCTGAACACCCGACCGGCCTAGGGGTTCAAGGAGGACTGGTTAAGAACCACTGAACTAAGCTTTCCCCGGGTCCAAGAATATGGGACTCCCTAGCTCAGGGTTTTTTGGTAACCTGTAGAAAAGCCCAATGGGGCAACCAGAAAAAATGAACCAAGAATGAAAACAGCCTGAGCAATCACTGAGAGGTTCCAAGATTCAGCGTCCAACAGGGACATCAGATCGACTCTACAGTATCCTAGACTGACAAAAGGGTTGGTGGGATGGAGTTACTTCAATTTCCAAAGAGATGCCAGAGTACAGCTTGTCTGAAGTTGCTGTCACGCTGAGAATCTCCATCCAGACAGTAATGGGTTGTGAAGATACGGACTGAAGACCATGTAGCAGCCCTACAGATCTCCGCTGTGGAAACTGAACGCAAGTTGGCCACCAAAGCAGCCATAGCTCGGACACTGAGCTGTGACATGGTGTTCCAACATCAGCCCAGCCTGAGCATAAGCGAAGGAGATGCAGTCTGCCACCCAAATGGACAGGGTATGTTTTGACAATGCCACCCCCAGCCTATTGGGATCAAAAGGAGACAAAGAGCTGGGAGGAATGGTGATGGGCTTTCATCCTCTCCAGGTAGAAAGCCAGTGCTCTCTTACAGTTCAAAGCATACAGTGAGGCCTCAGCTCTGTTGGCATGAGGTCATGGGAAGAAGGAGGGTAGCACCACTGATTGATTGAGATGAAAAGCAGAAACTATTTTAGGTAGGAATTTCGAGCGAGTTTGGAGAACTACACCATTCTTATGAAACCTGACATATGGCGGGTGCACCACTGGCGCTTGCAATTCACTGATTCTGCATGCAGAAGTAAGCATCTCCAAAAAAATTGCTTTCCAGGTAAGGAATTTGAGCAGGCAGGAGCTTATCAGCTCAAAGGTGGGTGTGAGGAGCTGCCTGAGCACCACATTAAGGTCCCACACCACCAGGAGAGGTTTAATGGGGGGGATGAGATAGTGGACTCCACAGAGCAGAAGAAGGGGTCCAGAGACTTGTCTCATACCAGACAGAGAACCTGCACCACTTGAAGGCCTAGGTGCAACACGTTGAGTCCTTATGTGACGCTTAGGAGGATGTTCTCCATGCCCTGCAGTATGCGAAGCTCTGCGAGTACTACCCACTCAGCATCTAAGCCGCTAGCATTAGGGACAACATGCTGGGACAGAGCTGAATTCCGTTGTCCTACGAGATCAGGTCCAGGCACAGCCCAGTCTGCGGGGTTACCATTGGGACAATCTGAGCAGAAGTGGAAACCAGGGTTGCCTGGGCTAGTGTGCACAATGAGGATCATGGTAGTGCCATCTGTCTGCAACTTGAGGACAGTCTTAGTCACCAGGGGAAGTCAGTGGATAGACAAAGAGGTCTATGGACGGCGTGCCTCACATCTGGAAGATGCAGTTGGCAACCTGCCTGTTCAGAGTCCACTTGTGTGACTGAAGGACTCTGCTGAAGAGATCAATGAGGACGTTGAGATCCCCTGGCAGGTATACTGCTCTGAGGAGCATGCCATATGAGATTGCAAACATATTGAGGCGGAGTACCTCCCAGGAGAGAAAGTATGAACCTGTATTGCTCCGTTTGTTGAGGTAAAACATGGCCACCTGGTTGTCTGCCTGTATAAGGATGACCTGGCTGGAGAGCTGTTGCTGAAACACTCAGAGGGCATTGGCAATGGCCCGAAGCTCCAGGAAGTTGATCTGATGGCAGCTTTCCCCCACAGTTCAGAAGTCCTGTGTGGACAAGCCATTCTACTGTGTCTCCCAGCCAAGTTTGGAGGCATTGGTGATTAGGACTTGCTGGTGCAGCCGATTCTGGAAGGGAAGCCCCACAAGCAGGTGATCAGGGTGCTGCCACCAGGACAGGGACTCTTGGAGGGGAGGAGTCACTGTGACCCTGTCCGAAAGGCATCCTGACATCTGATGCCACTGTGTGCAGAGAGTCCACTGCATCTGATGCATCTGAAGTCAGGCTGAGGGGGTAACATGGACTGTAGAGGCCATGTGGCCCAGAAGGCGCAGAAACTGCTGAGCCATGACAACCATGCAATGCTGGATGTCCCTTGCCAAGGTGACTAGGCATTGGGTCCTGTCTGCTGGAAGGAAAGCGCAAGCCAGTATGGTGTCGAGGAGAGCCCCAATTAACTTAAGGCATTGAGAGTGTTGCAGGTGGGACCTTGGATAGTTGATGACAAAGCGAAGCTGTTCCAGTACCTGAATGGTTCGCTGTACAGACTGCCGGACCTCATCTGGTGTCCCACCCCTGACCAACCGGTCATCCAGGTAGAGAAAGATGAAGATCCCCAGGATCCAGAGGAAGGCAGAAAACAGCAAGACATTTGGTGAAGACCCTTGAGGCCGAGCATAAAGCAGAGGTACTGATAGTGCAGGGGTGGATAAGGATGTGCGCATAGGAGTCTGAGATCCAAGGAGCATAGTCAATCTTCCCGTTAAAGGTAGGGCAGCAACGTTCCAAGGGATATTATCTTGAACTTTTCCTTCACTAGGAAGCGATTGAGATTGTGGAGATGCAAGCTAAGGGTCAAAACCAGAGGCAGCAGTGAAGCCAAAAGCCCCAAAGCCCCAACCTGTGCTGCAACCCCATCCAGGCGAGTGTTTTTGACTCCTGGCTTCGGACCATGACCAGACTTCCCCTCCTATTTTCTTAGGAAACAGGAAGTAGCAGGAGTAGAAACCCTGTCCTGTTTGGGATGGTGGAACAAGTTCTACCGCTCGTTCTGCCAGGAGGGCCAGACTTCCAGTTGGAGTAGTTTGTGATGATGATGCTTGAGAGGGTACTATTCCCCTGGAAAGGAGGGGGGAATCTGATTGAAGTGCAGCAGGTAGCCCTCATGGACCATCTGCAGTGCCCAGGTGTCAGTTAAACTAGTCACCTGTGGGCAAAGCTTATCAGCCGCCCACCCACACCTGTGGTGGAATGGATGCTGGGAGGGGAAGACGGGTCATGGTCCGAAGCCAGGAGTCAAAAACACTCGCCTGGATGGGGTTGCAGCGCAGGTTGGGGCTTTCGGCTTCACTGCTGCCTCTGGTTTTGACCCTTAGCCTGTTGTCCCTGTTGGGGCAACTGGTACAAATAATATAAGGTGTAAGTTCCATATGCCTTTTTCTTTTTAAGGTAAAAGGACTTCTTCCTTGAAGCCTTTCTCCTGGAAAGGTCAGCGGTTTTTCTCAAGAGCCTGATCATGGTGAATTGCTCTGTTTCCAAATCTGTGGTCTTCTCCACCATCAGTTTGTCGAAGAGGTTCTCTCCCTGGCATGGGACATCTGCCAACTTGTCCTGAACCCATTGTTCTAAGTTTGAGGACTGTAGCCATGCAAGTCGGCAGGCACAGATGCCCACCGCAGCCTCCATGGCCACCGATTCAAACCAGTCGTAGGCTGCCCAGATGATATACTTGGAGCACTCCTTCATTTTGCTCACCAGGCTCTGGAAGAGCTCAAGGTGCTCTCCTGACAGACCAGATGAGAACCCGGCAAGATCCCCTATCAGGTCATGTAGGTACATGCCCATGTTTAACTGGTATGTTTGAATCCAAGCCACCAGCAGCAAGCCCTGGTAGCACATCCTACTAAAGCATCCATTGTGCATGCCTCCCTACCCGGGGGCACAGAGGAGTATGTCTTGGAACTTTTAATCTGGTACATGGCCGATTCCATCACCATGGAGTTGTGAGGGAGCTGTGCTTTTTCAAATCCAGGGCTCTTGTGCATTCAATACATAGAATTGAGGCATTGGCTGACTATTGGCACTGAGCAGTGTTTCCCACGTCCTAAAGAGAAGTCATTCCAGTATTGGGTGGATCGGAACTGTAATGGCCTCTTTAGGGGGAGTCGGGTACTAAAGGATTTCAAACTCCTCCACTTCAATAGTGAAGGGCAAAGCCTTTCTCATGTCCCGCATGAACTCGAGGAAGGAGATGTCATCGAGGGGAGTTGGGATCTCCTCCGCTGGTACAGGGTGAGGGACTGGAGGGGACATCACGGTGACAAGCGGTCTCCGGAGATTCCTTTTCTGTCTCCCAGAGTTCGAGTGGAACTCTAAATACCACCACGAATGGTGACAGCACCAGTGGCGCTCAAGCAGAGTCGAAGTTGTACTTGGTTCCCATCTGTCCAAACCCAATGCACTCGGGGGAGGGGGGGGGGCACCAACTGCACCGAGAGAGACCTCAAGCACTCACAGGAGTCACTCAAGAGGGCATGGAACCTCTATGATGGGCTGCATCTCTGCAGTGAGGTACCCACCGTGGATGGGGCCATCATCGGTGCCAAGGAACCCAATGCAGTGAGGTTACGCTCTAGGACCTGCATCCTCTCTGTGAGGCTAGAGGTCTCCACTACTGCCAGAGTTAGTGAGCAACCTTTGGTGCCAATGCCTGCTCCCTTGGCAGGGACTCCGATGGTCACTGCCATGGGAAGACCATACTGGCCCTCTGGGGCCTCAGGAGGCAACTCCTTCTGCCGGGACAGTTTGGAGAGCCGCTCTCAGATCTCTATCTTTTATCTTTATTTAGATTCTTGATATACTGCCTAGGCTGAAGGGCATTAGAGTGGTTTACAATACAAAATTGGCTGTGAGAAAAGAAAAACAGAAAGGAAAGCCATGGCTTAGATAGGATAGTGGAGAGAGAGGCTAAAATTAAGAGAGGGAAGTGAAAGGAAAGGGAAGAGGAGGCAAGGATAGGAGGGGACCTCAGGTTATGAGAGGTGTCAAGTGAGAAGGAACAGGATGCACTGAATTGAGAGGGAGGGAGAGGGAGATCAAAGGCCGTATAGAAGAGATTACTTTTCAACATGGTTTTGTACCTGGGGAATGAGAGCTCTGTCTGTAGGGAGGTGGGTAAGGAGTTCCAGAGTGCAGGTCCCAAGAAAAAGGCAGAATTATGGGTCTGTTCCAGATGTGCATGTGAAGCTGGGAGGAGTACTAAACGGTTGACATGGATGCATCTGAGAAGGGGGTGAGGAGTATGAAATTGGAGGAGATTTGCAAGATACTGCGTAGTGCCAATGTGAATGACTTTGTGAACCAGGGTGAGGACCTTATAGTTGATGCGGTACTTGAGGGGAAGCCAGTGGAGGTAAGTGAGAAGAGTAATATGGTCAGAATGGGAGGAGTGGGTGAGAATGCGAACCGACGTAGTCTAAAGAAGCTTTAAATGTTGAAGGTGATTGCGAGGAAGACCGGCGAGTGCAACATTACAATAATCAAGTCTGGAGATGACTAGAGGTAGTAGAAGTGTTGTAAGAGAGGATGAAGAAAGGAAAGGGTGAACTGCACAAATTTCTCTCGCCTTCGGAGTTGTGCCGAGGGCTCCGATGCTGATGCCCATAGGCCTTCATTCTGGGCTCAGCATTGTCCTTCAGCACAGACGAGGTTGAAGACTGGTTCTTCTGGGGGTGCTCTTTAACAAAGGAGAGCCGCTGTTCCGGTGCCTCATGACCCCTTTGCTCCAAATGGGCCCGGCCTCTGCGCAAAGCTGAAGCCTTGGCGGGGGGCCTTCAAGGGCATCGATGCAGAGGTTGACGCCACTTCCGATGCTGATGCCTTGGAACCGAACTGTGATTCCTGCTGCTGTTCCTGGTTCTTAAGCCCCTTGCGCATCATCTGCAAGTAGAGAGCTCAGTCCAAGAGCTCGTGATCAAGGGCCCAAGGCATTGAAGTTACTAACCCAGTGCTGCTGAATATCCACAGATGGCACCACTGCACACTCTGATGCTAACCCATTAGCATGAGGGTGTTCCAGAGCAGCAGTTGTCCATAACTGAACAGCAGCAATATTGAGCCCGATTATGGCTAAATGGTGAAAGTAAGACCCAGCAAAGGCTGCCGTGAAAGCTAATTGGGCAGTGGTTGAATACCGCCACTGCCAGATTAGCTTCTTGCCAATTCAGGCAACCCTGATGTTCAATGCTGGGCCAGACATGACCCTGGCATGGGATAGCCAGATTTAAAGTTCAGCAGCGATGACTACCTGTATTAGATCGGCTAGCTACTGCCGCTGCTGAATATTGGGCCCAAAGTTTGTAGCTACTATGCTCTGGCTTATAGTTGAAAAACAGGTTCTCATGCTGACATGGCTGGAGAATTTCATGGCATAAAAGTGTCTGCTGGGCCCTTTTCCATTCTTTGAAATAGCTGCCTCTTGTTAACATTGGTTACACATGACGCAAGTGATCCACCATTCTGATCCTACCAACCGTGCCATCAACATACATTCTCTGCAATCAGTGTTTTTGTACATAGACACCAGTCTTCCTCCTCTGCCTGCTTTGCATCTTCCTTGGTGCTTTGGGTCTTCATTGCACTCCTGCTGATGCTGCTTTACCCTTTTTGCACTGCCTTGAGGTTTTCTTCCCTCCACGATACAGAGGAAACGATTGCTGCATGTCCTACTCTCAATTGGAGGTTACCAAGTAACCTCAAGATAACATTTCCTAAGCTAACAAACTTTGTGCACTAAGTATCTCAGGACACTTTGATGGCACTTAGAATTCTGACCTCCTCACTGAACCACAATGGTCAAATCTTTAGAGATAACCACCTCCCCCTCCCCCACACACACTCACATTGGCAGAAGAAATAATGCAACGACGAACATTTTGGGCACTAGTGTTCAGTGTTGGTGCTAATTTGTCTTAGAGTCTTCTTGCTGCTGGTTTTTTCTTTTTTTTTTTTTTTTTTATTGATTTCATATATTCCAACCTAATTTTCCCAGAAGGTTGTTTAGAACTGGTTAACAGTAGGAATGTGCATTCATTTGAAATGACATGGAAAATATTAATGACAGTATCTTCCAGGTCATTTCACATCATTTTTAACACAAAACAGGAAAACCCTACATTTTCTTTTGTTTGTTTCCAGTGTCATTCAATGTTACCGCTGAGCTCTGCCGACTCCTCTTCCAGCATTCCTGTCGGTGGGCAGAGGTGCAATGCTTTTATGATTGCACTTAGGATCGCACAGCATCAGCAGGGCTAGCCTTCAAGTGGGTACCTTCTAACCCAAGGGGTACTATCTTCTAGGTCCTCGTGACCTAGCTCTAGCCATCCTATGCTTAGCTGGGTCTTGTATTTTTGGTACTCTTAGGGACATGTTTACTAAGCTGATCTAACTGTTACTGTGCGCTTGAGCACATACTAATGGACTGAGGTAAAGGCATATGACCTAAACAGACACAGGGTTAAATTCAATACTATCTGCTTACTGTGTGATGGGAAAGTAAATAGGCAGGGTAGGGGCAGAGCATGGGCATGTCTGGTTTGGATTTGATTATCCGAACAAAAAATGTTTTTGTTATTTCACATGTTAGTGCTGGGTGTAGATTATTAATGCTGTTGCACATCACAGTAAGCACGGGGGTCGACAATGCATGTTTGCCATCAATGTTGCAATTAGTATGGATGCACGTAACGCCATCTCAATGGGTGATGCATCCACATTGCCACCAGATCTGAATCAGTGTGATATCTGCTATGAACATACTGTATATGCCAACCTTCCACATCCCCAGCTCCTGCATATGGTAGCATATGACTGTTGATTTTTACCCCCAATGCAGCAATTCAAGGGAGCAATACAGTATAGGAGGTGAAGTACTTTTGTCCACTAAAGAAGAGCGGGACCTAGGCGTGGTTGTGTCTGATGATCTTAAAGTAGCTAAACAGGTAGAAAAGGCGACGGCAAAAGCTAGAAGGATGCTTGGGTGCATACGGAGAGGAATGGCTAGCAGAAAAAAGGAGGTAATAATGCCTCTGTATAAGTCTTTGGTGCGACCTCATTTGGAGTATGGTGTGCAATTCTGGAGACCGCACCTTCAAAAGGATGTGAACAGGATGGAGTCGGTGCAGAGGGTTGCTACTAAAATGATTAATGGGCTTCATTATAAAGCATATGAGGACAGACTTAAGGATCTTAATATGTACACCTTAGAGGAAAGGCGGGATAGAGGTGATATGATTGAGATGTTTAAATACCTCCGTGGCATAAATGTTCAGGGAGAGAGCCTCTTTCAATTGAAAGCAAGTTCTGCTACGAGGGGACATGGGATGAGGGTGAAGGGAGATAGATTCAGGAGTGATATGCGGAAATATTTCTTTACAGAAAGAGTAGTGAATCCATGGAATAGTCTCCCAGTGGAGGTGGTAGAGATGAAGACAGTAACTGAATTCAAAAAAGCATGGGACCAACACAGAGGATCTCTAAAGGTAAAAAGTGGACTGTTGTAGTTGTTGTTATGGAAGGACAAAAAATCCAAAACCTAAAATCCCGATAATTTAAAATTCCCCGTGTTAGAAAAATATTTTTTTGTCAGTGACAAAGTCATCCCAGCGCTATGTATATTAACAAGGCACCACTGTGATATCTCCTTTTAATAATATACTTAAAAAGTTACTTAGCTTCAGTAACAGATACCATCCGTATTGCCAAAGAACCGTTGAGGACTATCGACGTAGCGCTCGTTTCGGGTATATAATAATTGAGAAACCCTGCTTCAGGTACATCCATGTACAAACAATGGCAACGATGTGTTTAGCTAACAAATCGGAAATGTAGTCAGCCATTTAAATCTTCAACGTCTGACGTCATCTTCACGTATGGGAACTGAACCACCAATGATATTAGACCCTTCATTTAAGAGGGAATACCCACCATCAGGGAATCCCTCAACGGGTACACTCATTAAATTATGGTATGCCAATCAATCTGTTGGTTCAAACCCCCGGGGGAGACAGAATTTAATTTATAAATCCAGCGTTGTTCCAAAATTTGTAGTTTTTGCTCTCGGTCTCCTCCCCGAGGGTCATGTGGGGCATGATCCAATATCCTCCACCGCAGCGATTCAAATGAGTGATCAAAAGACAGGCAATGGTCCACCATTGGAGCTGAAAGAGATTTTGTCCGTAATCGCGATGCATGCTCAGACAGACGGAGCCGAATAGCACGTGTAGTGCGTCCCACATAGTACAATGTACAGGGACAAATGATCAAATACACCACATACCGAGATGAACAATCCGTGTGCCATTTTGTAGAATAAACTCGAGCAGTATGGATGTCCAGCCACTCAGATCCCACTATGGATAACGCACAGTAGATACAAGAGCCACATAAAAAATGACCTGTATCAGTATGACCGGTCTCTGGGCGATCTTGAGGATCAGTGGTTTTCATAAGGAGATCTCTAAGGTTAAGACCTCTAGAATAAGCCACCTGTAGAGTTTTTTCCCGAAAGCATGCATGCACACTTAATACTGGCCAATATTGTTTTAATAACTTGGAAACATGGTGAATTCCCCTAACATAAGGGAGAACTCCAGTGATCTGCACATCTTGATCCAAGTCTGAACCATGCGGTTGAGTCTCCAGCCATTCAACATGCGTAAAACGTGCTCGTTTATACGCCCGATTAATGACCCAAGTGGGATAACCCCTTCGGACAAGGCGTTGTGACAGCTCTGCTGCATGTTTTTTGAAATCCATCAATGAAGAGCAGTTTCGCTTCAGTCGAAGAAATTGACCGAAAGGTAGCCCTTGTTTCAAAGCTCTTGGGTGGAAGCTTCCATAATGAAGCAGCGTATTTCGCTGTACTGGCTTACGATAGAGGGTTGTATGAAAACCCTCAGCCGTCAATGAGACCGTAACATCCAAAAAATCTAGAGTTTGAGAGGAAACATGTGCAGTGAATTGTATCCGTGGCACATGAGTGTTCAATCGGGCTATAAAGGCATCTAACTCATGGCGAGAACCCGACCATAGGAAAAACACATCGTCTAGGAATCTCTTCCAGAATGGAACCAACCCAAAAGCAGGGTCAGTATAGATATACAACGATTCAAAAGTAGCCATGTAAAGAGTGGCAATCGAAGGAGCCACCGTGGCTCCCATGGCAATACCATGAATCTGTTTGTAGAATCGTTGCTGATATAGAAAAAAATTATTATGTAGTACCAAACGAAGTAATTCAAAAATAAACGATTCTGGGATTCTGTCTGGGAGATTCAAAGGATGGTCATGTAGACAACGTAAAGCCTCAGTTTGATCAATGTTCGTGTATAGTGCTTGAACATCTAAGGAAACTATGAATTTATAAGACATAGTATCTGTGCAGGAATTTAGTTGTTGTAAAAAATGCCCTGTATCTCTAATGAATGATTGGACTCCTGCCGCTGCCGGCTGCAAAAATAGATCACAAAACTTGGAAAGAGGCTCCAGCAATGAATCCCTGCATGACACAATTGGACGACCAGGGGGGTCCGTAAGGGATTTATGTATTTTAGGAACAAAATAGATTATGGGAATTTTTGGGTGTTGCTTCTCCAAATATGCCATCTCACGTTGGGTAATCCAATTTCTAAAAAATGCTGTGGATACCACTGAATGAATTTTACTTCGAATCTCCTCAGTCGGGTCATGAGATAAAACCTCATAGTTTCTCCGGTCTGCCAAATGAAGGTCAATGCTATTTTGGTATTGTGTCGAAGAGAGGACTACCGTGGCACCACCCTTGTCAGCTCTTCGTACTATTAAATCCATTTCGCGAAGTTGTTTTAAGGCTTGAACCTGAACCCCAGTCAAGTTAGAGTACCTCCAGGTATACTGAGACTCTTGCACCTTCAATTGTTGGAATATAAGATCCTGATAAGTGGCAATTACCGGATCCGGAGAACCTGGAGGAAGCCATCGAGATGGATTCCGAATGAGCGAGGAATCAGTAGTTTCCAAATTTGAATCCAAATGTTTAATAATCCGCAATTTTCGAAAAAACTTATGGAGGGCAACCCGTATATTAAAGCCATCATACCAAGTAGTGGGGACAAATGACAACCCCATCTCCAGAACTTGTAATTGCACTGGGGTCAGATTTTGGCCCGATATATTTATGACGGACGACTCCTTGTATCTACTGTGCGTTATCCATAGTGGGATCTGAGTGGCTGGACATCCATACTGCTCGAGTTTATTCTACAAAATGGCACACGGATTGTTCATCTCGGTATGTGGTGTATTTGATCATTTGTCCCTGTACATTGTACTATGTGGGACGCACTACACGTGCTATTCGGCTCCGTCTGTCTGAGCATGCATCGCGATTACGGACAAAATCTCTTTCAGCTCCAATGGTGGACCATTGCCTGTCTTTTGATCACTCATTTGAATCGCTGCGGTGGAGGATATTGGATCATGCCCCACATGACCCTCGGGGAGGAGACCGAGAGCAAAAACTACAAATTTTGGAACAACGCTGGATTTATAAATTAAATTCTGTCTCCCCCGGGGGTTTGAACCAACAGATTGATTGGCATACCATAATTTAATGAGTGTACCCGTTGAGGGATTCCCTGATGGTGGGTATTCCCTCTTAAATGAAGGGTCTAATATCATTGGTGGTTCAGTTCCCATACGTGAAGATGACGTCAGACGTTGAAGATTTAAATGGCTGACTACATTTCCGATTTGTTAGCTAAACACATCGTTGCCATTGTTTGTACATGGATGTACCTGAAGCAGGGTTTCTCAATTATTATATACCCGAAACGAGCGCTACGTCGATAGTCCTCAACGGTTCTTTGGCAATACGGATGGTATCTGTTACTGAAGCTAAGTAACTTTTTAAGTATATTATTAAAAGGAGATATCACAGTGGTGCCTTGTTAATATACATAGCGCTGGGATGACTTTGTCTCCGACAAAAAAATATTTTTCTAACACGGGGAATTTTAAATTATCGGGATTTTAGGTTTTGGATCTTTTGGTAATTCTGATTAGGTTTTATGTCAAATATATTATGGAAGGACAGACTAGATAGGCCATGTGGTCTTTTTCTGTCATCATGTTTCTATGTTTCTATGCACAACTGCAAAACCCTAGCACACTTTAGCAAATATGCCCCTTAATGCTGTTCCCGATTGTCACAAGTTTCCCCGTCTGGTCTTAAGCTCTTTCCTGAATTTTTTGCCTTGTGAATCTATTTATTCCTTGTCTAGAGATTTACTCAAAAACGATTCTTGTTCTCTTTTCCTAGCCCAGTAATATCTGGGAAAAGAACTCTCTAACTCTTGTTCTTTTTTTTTCCTTGTTAAATTCTTGGACTTACAATCCTGAATCCTTGTATGAAATTCCTAGTTGCTATACGAGGTGTGACAAAAAAGAACTGAGACTGTGTCAGCCACGCCCATGACTCAATGCCAATTGGCTAACCGCTTATATGTCACTCTGTTGTGCAACATTTCGCCACTATTCTGCTCTAATATTTTTCATCTCTCTCACTCTGTTCTTCTTTTTCAGTTTTTTTTGTAGCACACCGCTCCATCGCTTTGTCACGCAACTGGAGGTGGCAGAAATATAGAGCAAAGAATCAACTTGAAATTTCTGGTTAAGTTGGAGAAGGGCCTAACTGAGTGTCTCCAACTTCTCCAAAAGGCTTATGGAGAAGATGCAATGTCAAGACCACGAGTCTTCAAGTGGCACAAATGCTTCAAGACTGGCCGCGAGAAGGTGGAGGATGACTCCAAGTCAGGACGGCCTTCCATGACAAAGACAGGTGAGAACATTGACAGAGTGAATCAGCTGATGCGGAGTGATCGCAGATTGACGTTATGAAAGATAGCTGAGGAGCTTAGCCTGAACAGGGAGTCAGTGCGGACCATCTTGGTGCAGCAGCTGGGGATGTGGAAGGTGTGCGCCAAGACGGTGTCCAAGTTTTTATCGGACGACCAGAAGGAGCACCGGGTCAAAGTTTGTAGAGACTTTCTAGAGAAGATCGGAGAAGATCCAGAGTTCGTTGGACGAGTCATCACAGGAGATGAAACTTGGGTCTTCCAGTACGATATTGAAAGCACGAGACAGAGCCTGCAGTGAAAGACTCAACTGTCACCCAGACTCAAGAAGGTGCATGTCCAAATCGAGGATCAAGGTCATGCTGATCACATTTTTCTACCAGAAGGTAATGGTCCATCATGAGTTTGTGCCCGAGGGTCAGATAGTCAACCAGCACTTCTACCAGCAGGTCCTCAATCGCCTCCATGACTGGGTTCAGCGCAGCAGGCAAGCTCTGTGGAGAGACAAGTCATGGCTGCTCCACCACAACAACGCACCCACACATACCGTGTTCAGTGTGAGGCAGTTCTTGGCCATCAAACAGATCAAAGTTCTTGACCACCCTCTTTATTCCCCAGATCTTGAATCATGCAACTTCTGGCTCTTCCCCAGGCTGAAGACTGTGCTCAAAGGAACTCATTTCGCCTCTGTAGAAGAGATCAAGTCCACTGTGACGAGGGAGCTGAGGGACCTCAAGGAGGAGGACTTTACCGAGTGCTTCTGTACATGGCAAAAGTGAATGCAGAAGTGCATTAACTCTGGGGGAGAGGGGATTACTTTGAAGGGGGACAATACGTAATTTCTCTGTAGATTCTGTAATAAAACATTTATGGGACGGTCTTGTTTCTTTTTTCGTCACACCTCATACGTCTCTAATGGTATAATAGTAAGCCTATTGCAAATTCTGGTTGCAAAATTAATGATCCAGTTCAGAAATTCTAGAAGCCATGTCTATGAAAGTAAAATCTGTAATTAGCCCCTCTGCCTGAAAACTTTTAGTTACCTTTCAGGAACCTTCTGAGTGATTCCCTGAAAAGCTTGATGGTACCCAAGAAGCCTTAGCAGACCTACCCAATTACCTAGTTCCAAAAAAGATTTTTGATCAAACTTTGCTTTCTGACATTAAGATGCATTATGGGATCTGCAGCACAGAATTAAATGGGTTCAGCCAGGGACTATAAATTCCACACTGCTTTGGGGTGTGAGTTCAAAACCAAGATTGGTCAAAAAATCTTTCTTCTGGAAAGAAAAGGAAGAGAAGTGGTGCTAAATGTTAAAAAAAAGATTATTAAAGTAACAATACCCCTGATAAGTGCCATAGGAACATGGGAGAATGAGGGGTTGGGGGGGGGATCAGCTGCTTCTTCTGTGGGGGGAGGGAGCATGATACATTGCCTAATGCTGGTTCTGGGGAGGATTGAAGTGTGTTTGGTGATGCTTTTGGGGAGGGTGTGGATTGTCATCAGTATTCCAGCTGTGATCGGGAAGTTTGAAGTGGTTTGCTGCAAGCAGGTATTTTTCTTTGGACAGCAGCTACAACCATCTCTTAATTAGCAAAATTGCCCTGAAATGAAAATGTATAACAAAATGAAAAAACTGCAAATGACACAGGAAACTAAACAAAATTATTTTTTTTGCCTGTATACCCCTAGTCAATAGTAATTCTTCTGTGACAGGCTGTGAACAGTGTTTTTCAAACTTTGATCCCATACGACTCCATTTTAATAACTGAAAATTCACATGATCCCAGATGATGATGAAATCCAAACAGCAGGTCTCCAGCCTCCTTCCCTCCCCTATGCTCATCTCAAGCAGGAAGGCAGCAGCAAAATTAGTGGCAACAGCAGCAGCAGTCAGAACAGGGTCCCTAGTGTCAGTGTGCGCTTACAAACCCCAGTACTCAACATGGGTTTCCAGTCCAACAAGAAGCTCACCCAGGAGGGAACAAGGACCAATGACTTCACTGGCTCACGGGTCACATGCTGACTGGGCTGCCACTACTTGGCATAGGTCACAGTGAAAGTCCAGAGAGAAGGGGAAATGGCCATGTTTCTGTAACCCCATCCACTGATGACGTGACCCCAATATAGATGAACATCTAGGTTTCATTCAAAGAAAGCACCTTAGGTCTTTTCATGTGATCTTTCTGGAAGTACAATTTTCTCAGCAAACCAGTCTATGCAGACATGTGTACTCCTTCATGCACCCTTCAAACAAGCCGAATTTCCCACAAAACTCCAATTCTGACTGAACCTTCTTGGTTCTTTTTTGCCTCATGGCCAAAGGATTTGGGGACTTCATGTCAGTGATGTTCCTGTTTTACCTCTCACCTGGTTTATTGGTGTCTCCATTACAATGCTGGTGCTGGTGCTACTTGACTCCTCTCACAGTGCCTTTGAGCCTTCTTGCTAATGTTTCTGCTACTTAATGCCTCTTCCAGTGCTTTGGGCTCTCCTGACTATGGTAATGCTGCTTTGTCCTTCTCATGATGGCTTGGAGTCTTCATGCTACCGTTAGTGCCTGCTGAACATCTTTTGATGCCATGGGATCTTCATGTCACTCCAGATGTCTTGGATTGCTGTTGCCTCTGACAGATGCCTGTCAGCAAGTTTGATTAAAAGTGGATGAAAACCCCATTCTTAGAGTGCAGAAATGCTTGTCCCATTGATTTTAATGGACTCAAATGATTTGAATAATTTGGAACCCAAATACCAACAAAATGGGTGATTGAACCGAACACAAAATGAACCCAATTTTTTCCCATGCATGTTGTAGCTTTCAATCCTGCATTTTGCATGCCATGTACATGCATTTTTCTAAGAGAATTATGCAACATGCCCAATTAACATTTTCAGTTATATTTAGTTACTTCTTTAAATAAATCTTAGGAACAAAAATATTTTAAAAAACTAGGATCACATTAACAATGCCATGAAAACAATTGAAAGGCCATGAAAATAATCTTGCATCCAAATATGAAGGACTTACTTGGGTTACCAAATATCATGAAAAGATGTTAAGCTCCATTTATCTCCATGAAACATTAGAATCAATTGTCCCTAAACAAATGCCAACATGATGTACATATTCACTCATTACATTCCTGTCATTCCCTCATCCCATAATGAAAGACTGGCATCTATCGCTGAGCTTGTGTGGAATGATCAGACTGCCATCAAAGGCCAAAAAAATTTACTGGAGAACAACTTGTTCAAGCCATGCAAGGAATTGCAGGATAAACATGGGGCATGTCTGGTTTGGTTTCACTGAATACTTCTCAGTCTCCTAAATCTGACTAGCTAAAATACTTTAAGATGAACACCCATGGGCTCATATTGAAAGTGTTTAGCCGGTTAGCAGGACTTGCTAACTGACTAAACTGTGGCAATCCCGATTTCAGTGGCACTAATTGGATATCGCCAATGAATATCCCCACAGACCACAGAAAAGACATCTGCTTATAACTGGGGAGGTCTGTGGGCGGATCAGGGACAGTCCTGGAAGCTATCCAGTGAGCAGCGATATTCAGCCATTAACCAGATAAAGTTAGGACAGCCATTGATCTGTCCTAACTTTATCCAGTTTGTGCTACATGGTTAGCTGCTGAATATTGCCACTAACCACATAGCAATAGTGCTGCCCGGCGGTACCAGATATTTACATAAAAGATCTGATGTTCGCAGGTAAGTATGTTCTACAGGCACAGACAGAAACCATGGTCACCTCCAGAGTGGAAATAGGGATGAAGTTATTTAAAAATTACAGTCCATTATATCAGCAGGACAAGGAGGATGTAAGAGCCAATGTACTAAAGGACATCAAGGAGATGATTATATAAAAGGATGCCTACTTTTATATATGAAAATAGGCGTCAGAAAGGGGTATTTTAATAATTTAAGTGCATAAATACCCTCTTATAAAAATCATATCCAGCATAAAAGTATGTGTATTAATATTATGGTGTGTACTTTTACTTGGGGCATGCACAGGGGCGTAGTTTAGGTGGACTGTACAAGTACATGTGCTGATAATAAAATGGTATCATTTATACGTGTGCTACAGCCATTGTAAATGGCTGCACCTTAAATTAAGGAGCGGTTTCGGCCACTTATGCCAGTATTTTATAAAAAAAGTAGAAACATACTTTTATTTATAAAATAAGCTTAAAATAAGGGTGTTTTGGCTGCCTTAAACTAGGTTCCAGGTAATAAAATTACCACCCCATGGGCCCTATCTACTAAGTTACATTAGGTATTTAATGTGGTTTTAATGAATGCTAACAATTCATACTGCACTACTTTAACAGTTTAAACAGTGCATAAATTGTTAGAGGATTGTGAGAAATTGCAAGAGAACCTTGATAAAGCGCAGTTACTCAACTGTAACAGGTGATCTCCGGGAACAGCAGGAATTTAGTCTTCACATATGAGTATCGTCGGTACCAACGGAGCCTGAGTGGGAACGCTCCCCAGCGTCCAATAGGAAAGCTTTGGGAAGCATCCCACAGCACCTGCGTGCTGCCTTCCCAACTGTCCCTCTCCAGTTGAGTTTATAGCTGAGACAAAAAGAGAGAGAGATACAACTCCTAGGGGAGGTGGGCAGGTTGTGAAGACTAAATTCCTGCTGTTCACGGAGATCACCTGTTACAGGTGAGTAACTACGCTATCTCCAGGAACAAGCAGGAATGTAGTCTTCACATATGGGGACTCCCTAACTGCAGATGCCAGGGAGATGGCCCCAGGAAGTTGTTAGGCCTTTTGTAAGGGCCATACTTCCCTCCATGGATATCTGACATCCTGCCAGGGATGGTGGGTAGGAGTTGATTAAGTCTGAAAAAGGTGTTAAAAAACAGCCTGGCCAAACAAGGCATCCTGGTGGGAGTCCTTGTCTAAGCAGTAATGGGCTGTGAAGATATGTACCAAAGCCCAAGTAGCTGCTCGACAGATGTCATCGATAGACACAGAGTGAAGATGAGCCATTGAGGCTGCCATGGCTCTCACATTGTGAGCTGTGACATGGCCTTCAAGAGGAAGGTTTTTACTCTCATAGTCAAAGGATATGCACTGAGCAATCCAGTTAGATAGAGTTCTTTTGGAAACTGGAAGTCCCAAATGACTAGGATCAAAAGCAACAAAGAGTTGAGATTTTCTATGTTGCTGTGTCCTTTGCAAGTTAAAGGCCAAAGCTCTTTTACAGTCCAAGGTATAAAGGTTCCTTTCTGCACTGGAGGCATGAGGCCTCGGAAAGAATACAGGCAGGTAAACCGCTTGGTTTAAAAGGAAAGGTGAAATCACCTTTGGCATAAAGTGTGGATGAGTCCTAAGAACCTTGTATAAGGAGGATCAGCCACTAACGCTTGCAGTTCACTGATGTGACATGCTGATGTGATTGCAATGAGGAAGATGACTTTCCAAGAAAGGAATTTCAAAGATGTAGTGGCTAATGGTTCAAAGGGCGGTTTCATGAGCTGCCCCAGCACCAGATTTAAGTCCCATGCCACCAGTGGTGGCTTAATGGGAGGCTTTGTCAAAAGAAGGCCTCTCAAATCTCGCTATGAGAGGATGAGAGGAAATAGGTTGTCCACTTAGAGGCTTGTAAGAAGCTGCAATAGCACTAAGATGGACTCTTATTGAATTTGTCTTGAGACCCGCATTTAACAAATGAAGGAGATAATCCAGTATCGATTCCAGAGGTATTGCAAGAGGGTTAAGACCCTTCTGCGAGCACCATATGGTAAACCTTTTCCACTTAAAGGCATACGAGCGTCTTCTGGAGGGTTTCCTAGAAGCATGAAGGATATCCTTTACCTGTTGGGAAAGGTTTATTTATGTATTTATTTTATTTATTTAGCTGTATTTAGCTGTATGTTAAGATCCTGAAGTTCTAGGCTTTCAGCAACCAGGACCTGAGATGCATAGATTGGGGATTTGGATGCCAGAGCATCCTGTCCTCCTGGGAGAGAAGATCTGGAGCAGATCCCAACTCCAGAGGCAGAGCTTGAGAGAGATGTAGGAACAGAAGGTACCACGTTTGCCGTGGCCAACATGGAGCTATGAGGATCATATGACCTCTGTCTCTCTGAAGCTTGAATAGGGTTTTGGGGATGAGGGGAATGGGTGGGAAGGAATATGGGAAGTCCTAACCCCAGTGGAGGAGGAAGGCATCCCTTGCCTGACAACACTTAGCTGGAATTCTGGAACAGAACCGGGGAAGTTTGGCATTCAGTGGACCTGCAAAGAGGTCTATGTCCGAGGTTCCCCAAATCTGAAATATTTGGGCAACCTGGTCTGGGTGGAGACACCATTCGTGTGGAAGCCGAACTCGACTGAGTTTGCCCAAGAGTTTTGAATGCCTGAAAGATACACCGCAAGGAGATGAATCTGATGCTCTCTGGCGAGGGCTCATAGTTGCAAAGCTTCGTTGCATAACGACAGAGCCTTTTCCACCCTGCTTGTTCACATAGAACATAGCTACTTGATTGTCCGTTTGAACTAGGACTGTCTTATAGCTGAGCTGGGCATGAAATACTCAAAGAGCAAAGAAGATTGCTCTGAGCTCCAGGAGGCTGATGTGAAGACAGGCCTCCTGTGGAGTCCAGGTACCCTGGGTAGAGAGATCGTGCAGGTGGGCTCCCCATCCCACCTGTGATACATCTGTTAGGGTGGCTTGGGATAGGGGTTGCTGGAAAGGAGACCCCAGCAGAAGGTTTCTGGGTGATTGCACCATTGGAGGGACGAAATAAGATGATTTGAGTTTGTTATTTTGTCCGACAGGCAGCCTCAGGCCTGTGTCCACCGAGTGGATAAAGTCCACTGGGCTGCTCGCATATGGAGGTGAGCATAAGGAACCACATGCACAGTGGATGTGTGATAAGGAAGCTTATCATAGCTCAGGTAGGAGCTATAGAAAAGATGATGTGACTCTGAACAAGCAACCTGTCAGTTCTGGTAGAAGTGAGAAAACAGAATTTTCACATAAAAGACTACCAGTCCCAGAATGCACCAGGTTTCCAGCAGCCATGAGAGGGGCTGAAGTGAGAGAATGTGTGTGCAATCAAGAGAGCTATGAGGTAATCCCTAAGCACTCATCTCAAAGGGCAGGGCCTGATTCTACACAGCTGCGCTGTGTTAGGGAGCAGCACACATTAGAACAGGATAAGAATAGAGCTTATTCTTCAGATAACAGCTACAGAGGGAGGAAGAGATACAGAGACAGCAACGGCTACAAGCACCAGTATCACCTGGAGAAACAGAAGCCAAGCCAAGCAGATAGAGAGAGAAGGAAACTCTCTGGAAGGAAGAGAAGAAAGGCCATTGGAAGGTCTGGGAGATTCCAAGGCAGTACTCATACTGGGAGGTATTCCAAAAGCCAGCAGAGTCCATTGGACTGGATTCAGCCAGAGGAATGGAGTGGCAGAGATAGGAATCACCAGTGGCTACCTGGAAGAGAGAAGACTGCCTGTGGAAGGGACTTTCAGACCAAGGCCAGAAGGTATGTGAGAGAAGATCCAGCGTCCAGGGATCAAGATTGGAAGGCTGGACATCAGAATTGGATTACATATTGGCCAGGCTATACAGAGAGGAATAATGATAGCAGGAGAGGCTCAGGTATGAACACTGATCCAGACCCTATCTATAATAGAGAATGGCAGCAAGGGAATAAGCATTCTCATGATAGTGCCTTAATGAAAGACTCATCTGTGCCAATGTATGATATTGACCCTATGATTGCTGATGCAGGGGGAAATACAGCAGATGAAACTATTTACATGGACTGTTCTTTATCTAAATGCTATTGCTAGTTTTCTATGAGCAAACACATCAGCCATCACAAAGAAACCTAACTTTCTTCTTTATTTCCACTGCAAACAGCTCTTAAAGCAGGATTTGGGTTCACACAGTAGCAGCCAGCCAGCTAAAGGCTTACAGCTGGTCAATTGATAGTAATTAAAGCTGCACCTGATTGTGTGTGTGAGCAAGGGAGAATCACTGCTGAGATTTGCGTGGAAAAATAAGCAGAAGTTAACCTAACCAGCAAAGTTTATTCTTTTCTTTGTACCTTTGTATTTGGTAATTATTTGCTAAGAAAACATTAGCTAATTGCCTGACAAGCTGAAGGTTGTTTCTGGTTTACTTTGTGACTTTTTGTTATCCATTTTAAACACTGCAAGCAAGTAACCTCATTTATAGTGCTATCAAGCATACATGTGCTGGGTGAATTAAACCCCATCAATAAAAGAAGTATTTTATTGATCTTACCACTTGGTTTCACAACTCAAATTATTGTCATCAGCTGTGTTTGGGAGTGAATGAACTACAATACCCACAATACCTTGCAAGAATCATATGAATATATGCATCGTCAAGATTGTGTAAGTTCTCACCCTAGGCAGCCGTCTGACAGATGCCATGTGGCCTAGCAATTGTAGCATTTCCCAAGCAGTTTGAGCACTGCTTGGGAAGCTAGTTGTACTATGCGAAGACAGAGGGGCTGCGGAAGGAAAGCCCTTGTCTGTCTGGTATCCAAATGAGCTCCTATGAACTCTAGGGACTGAGTGGGAGCAAGATTGGATTTTGGGAGGTTTATGACCAGTCCCAAATACTGAAGGATTCGCATTGTGCGAAACAGAGCAGAGCTGGCTTCTGGCACTGTAGGGGCTCGAATGAGCCAGTCGTCTAAGTAAGGGAAGATGAATATTCCCAGAGTGCAGAGAAATGCTGCTACCACAGCCATGCATTTTGTGAACACTCTTGGTGCAGAAGCCAGGCCAAAGGGAAGAACCTTGTATTGGTAGTGCTTTCCTTGAAACAGGAATCTGAGGAATCTCCTGTGATTTGGATGGATGAGAACATGAGTATACGCATCCTTGACATCTAGAGAACAAAGCCAATCCTGACTTTGAAGGTATGGCAGCAGAGTTCCTAGAGAGACCATTTTCATCTTCTCTCGGAACAAAATATTTGTTCAATTCTCTGAGGTCTAAAATGGGTCTGTGTCCCCCTGTTTTCTTTGGAATAAGGAAATAGGGGGGAGTAGAACCCTGTACCCTGATGGGGAATGGGTACTTCCTCTATTGCTCCTTGAGCAAGGAGCATTGTGACTTCTTGACCTAAGAGACTGTCGAGAGAGGTCTGAGAATTGAACAGTCTTACAATTGTAGGGGGGGCATGCTGCGAAAATGAAGTTTGTACCCCTCTCGTACAAAGGACAGAGTCCAATTTTCTGCTGTTATTTGGTACCATCTGTGGGCAAAATGACATAACCTGCCTGGGATGGTCATGGGTTCTGGACCGTTTAGGGGCAGGAAGGCAAAGTTCTGTAGAAAGGACTCAAAACCCCCGAGGAGGCTGAGCCTGCTGAGGTGGCTGAGGTTTTGCAGCTTTTGGCTTTTTTTGTTGTCTAGGTTGTTGCTGTTGTCCCTTTTGGGCAGTCTGACCTGGACGGTGTCCCTGTTGGGTATAGGAAGGAAAAAAACGTTTCTTATTGAAAAATGGTTTCTTAGAGGTTTTTTTTTCCTTGCAGGATCGGCTGTAGATTTGGACAATCTATCCAAGGTGATACTGTCAGCATCTCTCTCATTAGCCTTCTCCTGCCAATTCTTGCCAAAGAGATTTTCTCCTGTGTAAGGAATGTTTCCTAATTTATCCTGTACCCAAATTTCCAAGTCAGATGCCTGAAGCCAGGCAATCCGACGTGCACCAATGGCAATAGCAGAGGTTCTGCTTATGCACTCAAAACAGTCAAAGACTGAACGATTTACAAACTTGGAAACATCCTGAGCATGTTTGACTAGAGTAAGATAGTCTTGCCTTTTGTCATCAGGAAGGAGGGGGCTCATAAGCTCCAAGTCTCCTGTGAACTCTTTAAGGAACATTCCCATATACAAGATATAGGAACTGATCCTAGCTGAGAGCATGGAAGCATCGACGCCCAAAGGCATCGAGAGTCCTACATTCATGACCTGGGGGATTGTATGCATGTCTCTTTACACTTTTCATCCTTCTCATGGCTGATTCCACCACCATTGAATAGTGTGGTAACTGAGTTTTTTTGAAAGACAGGACAAGGTGAAACTCGATACATGGTAGCGAGTCTTCGAGAATGAGGAGATGTGGTTAAAGGTGTTTCCCACATCCTTAGCATAAGATCATGCAAAATCTCATGAATAGGTAGAGTAGCTGCCTCCTTGGGAGCCTTAGGGTATTGGAGAATGTCCAACTCCTTTGCCCTAGGCTCTTTTTCAAGAGCTACTGTGTTGAAAAGGCCTCAGGCCACATCACAGATAAAGTCCTGAAAGGACATATCCTCTGGCGGAGACATTCTGCGCTGAGGAGAAGAGGAATCCTCGGGGAGAAGTACTCTTGTATCGGCAGAATCTTCGGAGTCTTCAGACTCAGAGGATTCAAAATACCTCTGATCCTGGTGATCGTGCAAAGCACGGTACCGGTATCGATCGAAGTCGGTATTGGGTTATTCCGGTACCGATCTGTCGATGCCGCAGACAGACTCCTGACTCAGTATGGGTGGCATACCCATCGATGCTAATGCAGTCGGTACCGATTCTGGTATCGGTTAAGGTTTCTGAAGCTGTTTCAATGGTACCGAAGCCGTGAGAAGAGCCGCTAGACTGCGTTCGAGAGCAAGGAATCTCTGGTCTATCGACGCTGCCAATGCTTGGATGTCAGTACCGGTAGAAGCGGCAGGAACCCCAGAGCATGGCGCCAGTAGTTCTGCCAAGGTTGAGGCCTCGAGAACATCCTGGAGCCCCATTAGTGTTTTGGAAGCCAAAGCCTCCCGCTGGGGCAGTTTTGTCGGTGAAAATTCCTCAAGGGCAACGCCAGGGGCATCTCGATACTTAGGAGATCTACCCTTTGAGGACCGGCTAGATTTATGCTTAGTTACCCGAGATCCATGGAAGGAAGATGAGTCCCTGGAGGACGTCGATGCAACAGACGTCTGAGGGAAAAAGGGTGCTAAGTTTAGCAGCTCGATTCTGCCAGCCCCTTTTTGACATCACTTCACAGGAGAGGCACTCTGAATTAGAGTGGTCAGGACCTAAACATTTGAGACACCAATCATGGGTGTCAGTGATGGAAATATTACCGCCACATTTAGAACATTTCTTAAAACCTGAAGTAGGTTTTTCCACTTTTAAGGAAAAAATTGGGCCTAGTGCCCAAAATGACGCCTAGCACCAAGGAAAAAAAGTCTCTAAAGTAAAACAACTCAGAAACTATATATATATATTTTTTTTAAATAAAGAAGAAAGAACCGGCGGTACTGGTATGGCATCAAAGGAAGGCAGACGCAACCATAAAAACAAAGATTAAAGACAAATGTTTTCTGCGGTGACAGGGTATGTGACCTGTCGGCTCCGTGGAAAACGAAGAACTGGAGAGGGACAGTTGGAAAGGCAGGAAGGCAGCATGCAGGCACTGTGGGATGCTCCCAAAAGCTTTCCTATTGGACGCTGGGGAGTGTTCTGCACAGGCTCCGTCGGTACCAACGATACCCATATGTGAAGACTACATTCCTGCTTGTTCCTGGAGATATTAGAAGACTAGGTGTCCAAATGGCACATGAAATTTAATGTGGGCAAGTGAAAAGTTATGCACCTAGGAAAGAAAAAGCATATTTACTCACCTGTAACAGGTGATCTCCAGGAACAGCAGGAATTTAGCCCTCAAATATGGGTATCGTCAGTACCGACGGAGCCTGCGCGGGAACGCTCCCCAGCGTCCAATTAGAATGCTTTTGGGAGCATCCCACAGCGCCTGCGTGCTGCCTTCCCCCTTTCCCAACTGCCTCTCTCCAGTTGAGTTTTAGAGCTGAGACAAAGAGAGAGAGTGAGGGAACATAAGAACATAAGATATGCCATACTGGGTCAGACCAAGGTCCATCAAGCCCAGTATTCTGTTTCCAACAGTGGCCAATCTAGGTCATATGTACCTAGCAGTTTCCCCAAGAGACACAAAGGAGAGAGATAGACAGATACAACTCTTAGTGGAGGTGGGTGGGTTGTGAGGACTAAATTCCTGCTGTTCCCGGAGATCACCTGTTACAGGTGAGTAACTATGCTATCTCCAGGAACAAGCACGAATGTAGTCATCACATATGGGGACTCCCTAGCTTTGGGTGCCAGGGAGAGACCCCAGAAGTTGTGTGTCCCTGAGAAGGGCTCCACTTCCCCCCATGGATCTCTGGCATCCTACCAGGGATGGTGGGTAGGAGTTGATTAGGCATGGAACAGGTGTTTGAGAACAGCCTGACCAAACAAGGCATCCCGGCGGGAGTCCTTGTCCAAGCAGTAATGGGCTGTGAAGGTATGAACGGAGGCCCAAGTGGCTGCTCGACAGATGTCGTCAATAGACACAGAGTTCAGATGAGCCATTGAGGCTGCCATGGCTCTCACACTGTGAGCTGTGACATGGCCCAACAGAGAAAGGTTCTTACTCTGATAGGTGAAAGAAATACACTGAGCAATCCAGTTAGATAGTGTTCTCTTGGAGACTGGAAGTCCCAAATGAGAAGGATCAAAAGCAACAAAGAGTTGAGAGGACTTTCTATGTTGCTGAGTTCTTTGTAAGTAAAAAGCTAGAGCTCTTTTACAGTCCAAGGTATGAAGATTCCTCTCTGCATTTGATGCATGAGGTCCTGGAAAAAAAACAGGTAGGTAGATCTCTTGGTTGAGATGAAAAGGCGAGACCAGCTTAGGCATAAAGTGTGGATGAGTCCTAAGGACTACCTTGTCATGATGGAACCTTGTATAAGGCGGATTAGCTACTAGCGCTTGCAATTCACTAATGCGGTGTGCTGATGTGATTGCAATGAGAAAGATAACCTTCCAAGAAAGACATTTCAAGGAGGTGGTAGCTAAAGGTTCGAAAGGTGGTTTCATGAGCTGCCCAAGAACCAGGCTCAAGTCCCATGCCACCGGAGGTAGTCTAATGGGAGGCTTAGTTAGAAGGAGGCCTCTCATAAATCTTGCTATGAGAGGATGAGAGGAAATAGGTTGTCCATTTAGAGGTTTAAGAAAAGCTGCAATAGCACTCAAATGGACTCTTACTGAATTTGTCTTAAGGCCTGCATTCGATAAATGGAGGAGATACTCCAGCAAAGATTGCAGAGGTATCACAAGGGGGTTAAGACCCTTTTCCGAACACCAAATAGTAAATCTTTTCCACTTGAAAGCATAAGAGTGTCTAGTGGAAGGTTTTCTGGAAGCATAAAGAACATCTTTCACTTGCTGAGAAAGATTAAGATCTTGGAGATCTAGGCCTTCAGCAACCAAGCCCTGAGATGCAGAGACTGGGGATTGGGATGCCATAACATTCCATTCTCCTGAGATAGGAGATCTGGAGCAGACCCTAACTCCAGGGAGGGAGCTTGAGAGAGATGTAGAAGCAGAGGGTACCACACTTGCCATGGCCAATGTGGGTCTATGAGAATCATGTGGCCTCTGTCTCTCTGAAGCTTGAACAGGGTTTTGGGAATTAGGGGAATGGGTGGAAAGGCATACAGGAAGTCTTGACCCCAGTAAAGGAGGAAAGCATCCCTGGCCTGAGCCTCCTGAGCTGGAATTCTGGAACAGAACTGGGGAAGTTTGGCATTCCACGGACTTGCAAAGAGGTCTATGTCCGGGGTTCCCCAAAGTTGAAATATCCTAGTCACCTGGTCTGCATGCAGAGACCACTCGTGTGGAAGCAGAACGCGACTGAGTCTGTCTGCCCAAGAGTTTTGAATGCCTGGAAGATATACTGCCAGCAGATGAATCTGATGCTCTCTGGCGAGGGCCCATAGTCGCAAAGCTTCGTTGCAAAGCGACAGAGCCTGTTCCCCCCTGCTTGTTCACACAGAACATGGCTACTTGATTGTCCGTATGAATGAGGACTGTCTTGTACCTGAGCAGGGGGTGGAACACTCGCAGAGCCAGGAAAATTGCTCTGAGTTCCAAGAGATTGATATGCAGACAACTCTCTTGCGGAGACCAGGTGCCCTGGGTGGAGTAGTCTTGCAGATGAGCTCCCCAACCCTTTGGAGAAGCATCTGTTGTGAGAGTTGCTTGGGGTAAGGGCTTTTGAAAGGGGGACCCCAACAAAAGGTTTTGAGTTGACGTCCACCATTGGAGAGACAAAATGAGGCGACTTGTGTTCGCTATTTTGTCTGACAGACACGCTGATGCCTGGGTCCATTGGGTGGATAAAGTCCACAGAGGTGCCCTCATGTGGAGGCGAGCATATGGAACCACATGCATGGTGGATGCCATGTGGCCCAGCAACTGCAACATTTCTCGAGCAGTTAGATGAAGCTTCAGCACTGCCTGAGAAGCTAACTGCACCAAGCGAAGGCAACGGTCCTGGGGAAGATAGGCCCTTGCCCTTGTGGTATCCAGAAGAGCTCCTATGAACTCTAAAGACTGAGTGGAGTCAGACTTGATTTTGGAATGTTTATTACCAGCCCTAAATACTGAAGGATACACATTGTGCAGGATAGAGAAGTCTTGGCCTCTGACTGTGTTGGAGCTCGAATGAGCCAGTCGTCCAAGTAGGGGAAGACGAATATTCCTAGAGTGCGGAGAAATGCTGCTACCACAGCCATGCATTTCGTGAACACCCTTGGTGCTGAGGCCAGACCAAAAGGAAGCACCCTGTATTGGTAGTGCTTTCCTTGAAAAAGGAACCGAAGGAACCTTCTGTGGGTTGGATGGATGAGGACATGGGTGTACACATCCTTGAGATCTAGAGAACAAAGCCAATCTTGATTCTGAAGGTATGGAAGCAGAATGAATTTCTCCTTGACAAGGAATTTGTTCAATTCTCTGAGATCTAAGATAGGTCTGTATCCCCCTGTTTTCTTTGGGATAAGAAAGTAAGGGGAATAGAACCCTGTGCCCTGTTGATAAAGAGGCACTTCTTCTATTGCCCCTTGGGCAAGAAGGATGGCAACCTCCTGACCTAACAGGTTGATGAGAGAGGTCGGAGAATTTAACTGCTTCACTATTGTGTGAGGGGGCATGCTTGAAAAATGAAGTTTGTACCCCTCCTTTATGATGGAGAGTGTCCAATGCTCTGCTGTTATTTGCCCCCATCTGGGGGTAAAATGACATAACCTTCCTGGAATGGTGGAAGGTTCTGGTCCCTCCAGAATCAGAAAGGCTAAGTTCTCTAGCTGAAAGTCAAAGACCCTGAAGAGGCTGAGGTTGCTGGGCCGGTGGAGGCCTAGCAGCCTTTGCTTTCTTCTGTTTGGGCGGTTGCTGACGTTTGTTTGAAAACTGACCTGCAGAAGATGCCTGCTGACCATAAGCAGGATAAAATCTTTTCTTTTTAGAAAAAGATGTTTTCTTGAACAACTTCTTTCTAAGAGGATCAGCAATGGACTTGGATAATCTATCCAAAGTGGAATTTTCAGCATCCATTTAATTGGCTTTTTCCTGCCAATCTTTACCAAGCAGGTTCTCACCAGTACAAGGGATATTTCCCAATTTATCTTGTACCCAGAGCTCTAAATCAGATGCCTGGAGCCAAGCAATTCTACGTGCACCTATGGCAATAGCCGCGGTTCTGCTTATACACTCAAAGCAGTCAAAGGCTGCACGGTTGGAGAATTTAGAGACATCTTGGGCATGTTTGACCCAAGTGAGAAAGTCCTGTCTTTTATCCTCAGAAATGAAAGGACTTAAAGTCTGAAAATTATCTGTGACCTCCTTTAGGAACATTCCCATGTAGAGACTATAGGAACTGATTCTTGCAGCAAGCATGGAAGCTTGAAAGACTCTACATCCAAAAGCATCCAGGGTTCTGCATTCAGGTCCTGGAGGATTAGAGGCATGTCTTTTTACACTTCTAATCCTTCTCATAGCTGACTCCACCACAATAGAGTGGTGAGGAAGCCGAGTCTTATGGAACCCAGGACAAGGAGGGACACGATACATAGTATCTAACCTACGAGAATGAGGAGAGGTGGTAAGAGGTGTTTCCCACATCCTCAACATGAGATCATACAGAATCTCATGAATGGGTAAGGTAGCTGCCTCCTTAGGAGTTTTGGGATATTGTAAAATTTCCAACTCCTTGGCCCTTGGCTCTGTTTCAGGGGCCACAGTAATGGACAGACCCCGAGCCACCTCTCTGATGAAGTCTTGGAAAGACATGTCTTCTGGAAGAGACATCCTGTGTTTAGGGGAGGATTCCTCCTCTGGAAGAAGCATCGCTGCATCGACAGAGCTTTCAGAATCCTCAGATTCTTCTGAGGACTCGAAGTATCGTCTGTCCGGATGCTCCTGCAGAGCCCGATACCCGTACCGACCAAGGTCGGTACCGGGAATAACCGGTACCGGAGGGCATCGGAGGACAGAGTACCGGCATAACAGATACCGATGCCGGTGCCGGTGCCAGTACCGGTGGAGTTGTCTGTCGCGGTACCAAAGGCGTCGATGCCGCAAGGAAAGCCACCAGACTGCGTTCCATGGTCAGAATTCTCTGGTCCATGGACGCAGCCAATGCCTGGAAGTCGGTACCGGTGGAAGCCACCGGTACCCCAGAGCATGGCATCAGGAGATCTGTCGAGGCCGAGCCATCTAGAACATCCTGGAACCCCGATAATGCTTTGGAAGCCGAAGCCTCTCGTGGGGGTAAGTTTGCCGGTGCAGAATCCTCAAGGGCAACGCCAGAGGCATCTCGATGCTTAGAAGCAGATCTACCCTTCGAGGACTGGCTGGATTTATGTTTAGTTACCTGAGATCCACGGAAGGAAGAAGCAGCCCTGGAAGACGTCGATGCCACCGAAGCCGCATCAGAGGGAAACAGGGTACTGAGTTTGGCAGCTCAGTTCTGCTGACCTCTTTTAGACATCATGGCACAGGACACATAATCCGTGATGGAGTGGTCAGGACCTAAATATTTTAAGCACCATTCATGGGTGTCGGTGACGGAAATGGTACCGCCACACTTGGTGCACTTTTTGAAACCTGAGGCAGGTTTTTCCATGTTAAGGAAAGTTTTTGGGCCTAAGGCCCAAAAAGGCGGGTGCACCTGAAGAAAACAGAAAAAAAACCAGATGATTTTTTTTTTTTTTTTTAGAAATAGGGAAAGAAAGACCGGCGGTACCAGTAGAGTGTCGAAGAAGGCAGACGCGACCACAAAAAGAAATAAAGAAAAAGAAAATTCTTCTGCGGTGACAGGAACACGACCTGCTGGCTCCACGGAAAAAGAAGAACTGGAGAGAGGCAGTTGGGAAAGGCAGGAAGGCAGCACGCAGGCACTGTGGGATGCTCCCAAAAGCATTCTAATTGGACGCTGGGGAGCATTCCCGCGCAGGCTCCGTCGGTACCGATACCCATATGTGATGACTACATTCCTGCTTGTTCCTGGAGATCTTTGATTACACAATGCAAGGTATCACCTTAGAAACTACCACCCAGGAAAAAGATTTAGGTGTCATCATGGATAATACGTTGAAACCTCTGCCCAGTGTGCAGTGATGGCCAAGAAAGCAAATAGAATGCTAGGAATCATAAGGAAAGGAATGGAGAATAAAACCAAGGATATTATAATGCCTCTGTATCATTCCATGGTTCGGCCACACCTTGAATACTGTGTGCATTTCTGGTTGTAGAAAAGGTTCAGAGAAGAGCCACCAAAATGGCTATGAAGAAAGGCTTAAAAAGGTTAGAGCTCTTCAACATGGAAAAGAGAAAGCTGAGGGGAGATTTGACAGAAGTCTGTAAATTAATGAATGGAGTGGAACGGGTTAACATAGATTGGTTGTTTATGCCATCAAAAAGTAGAAAAACTAGAAGACACACAATGTAACCTATTTAAGACTAACAAGAGAAAATATTTTTTCACTCAATGCGTAATCAAACTCTGGAATTCATTACCGGAGGATGTAGTAAAAGTTGTTAGTGTAGCTGGGTTTAAAAAAAGGTTTGGACAAGTTCCTGGAGGAAAGGTCCATAAGCATTATTAAAGAGGATCCTGGAAATCCACTGCTTACCTCAGGACAAGCATTGTGGAAGCTGTGGACTTTGGGTATGTGCCAGGTACTTGTGTCTTGGATTGGTCACTTTTGGAAACAGGATACTGGGCTTGATGGACCTTGGTCTGACCCAGTAAGGCATTTCTTATGTTCTTATAACTTCTGCATTAAACACCTTACATAGAAATTCCTATCAGTGAGTGTGATGTGTGGGACATGGGGGGACTGCATTAGTAGTTAAGACATGGAGGTCGCTGTCATGTCTTAACTGTTAATGCAACAGGTAACGCAGTGCAGTTAGCTGTATCTCCAGAAGTAACTAAATGCTTATCACCCTTCCCCCTTCAAAAAAAGGTTGATGCAGAGTTTTTGCACCTAACACACCTTAACTTTGGCTGTTAACCTACTAGGTGCAAAATGTTAGTGCAGGTTAGTACACAGGTCCCTAAGAGCATTAACATGCATTAACAGCCTGCCTTCAATAATTCTCACCACCAATATTCCTATCCTCTATGCATGCTTAATTCTTACCCCTAGTGAGACACTTATAAGACATGAGACGACCCAGTGGTTAGATCACATAATTTTAAAAAAACCAACAAAATCAGCAAACAGTAAAGATATTGGAGTAATAAATTATGCTTCTTTTGTTTGTACATGTTAATAAAAAAAGATACTGAAAACACCACAATACATAGTTCCAAAATTCAAGAGCTGCTGCTCCTGCAATTCAAAATTCTAAAACCCAGCATATAGAATATAAATTCTGATTTATAAACTTAAATAAAAAGCTATAAAAAAAGGAACATACTATCTATTCACCACAAGACTTTGTTGTTAAGTGCCGTTGAGTCCGTGTCAACTCATGGCGACCCTCTAGATAGTGGTCCTAAATTGTGTTCGGTCTTATAGTTTACTAAAAAATGGTTTACATATAATATATAAAAGAAAGGTGAAAGAGGGGAGAGGAGGGAAAGGGAAGCAGTAATCTACTCACTGGGCAGACAAGCACTGGAACACCTCTGCCTTGGAAAAGGCCTGAGAAAACAGATCTTCAGGAGTACTTTAAAATAGGGTCTAGAGGTCTCATTTCTTAATGGGCAGGGAATTCCAAAAAGTGAGCTATAACAACTGAAAGTAGAGCGCCTACTGGACTCACGACAGATAACAGAAGCTGAGGGGAATATCAATCGACTAACATACTGAGATTGTTTTTTTTACTAACACGTGCTAAAGTGTTGCATGTAATGCGACAAATAGCACCGAAAGCATGGCACGTTGGATGCAATACCAACGCGCTGAGCGTCAGGGGCGTGGAAAACATTTCCCCGTCAGTTAGTATGGAGCCCTGTCCCCTACTACATACTGCATTAGCATGGGTTCACTTAGCGCCACCTAGTCAGATGGTGTTAGGTGAACACAGCACTGACTGTGCTGAACTTACCATGCCCACCTTCCACCCCTTCCCACCCACTTGCAATCCTTACCGTGGGAGGCACAGTTAGTGCAAGAATCATCCTGTGCCATCATGGCCCTGTGCTAGCTTCCCACACCAACTCGCACTTACCCCCAAAAACACGAATCATTTATGGTCTGCTCCTAAGCTTTATCTTTATTTGATTCATAATATACCGCCCAATATGCACATATCTGAGCGGTTTACAATACAATTAAATGCTGCATAGAAAAGAAAACAACGCCAATGATTAGACAGGAAAGAAACAGAGATACACTAAAGAGGAGATGAGGGGCGGGGAGAAGAATATCACTGAGAGGCAGGAGGAGAGGAACCTAGCAATTGTGAAGGTTCAAAAAAAATATATAATCTTTCCCCATAAATTTAAAAATCTAAAGAGACGACCAGGGCAAACTTACCAGCAGTCAAGTGACACCTAACTTCGCTGGTGAGGCAGATCAAAAGAGATTCTGTATAGTGACCGGGACAGAAGCCTGCCTCCTTTGGATGGAGGGCATTGGTATCCACAAGGATTTTACACAACTGGATTGTACAACTTTCTCCAGGATTTTAGAAATGAATGAAAGGAAGATTAGAAATAAGGCTAAATTGCTAAGGTAATTTACATCATGGGACATATAGCACTACTTTTTTAAAATCTTAAAATTTCTTTTTTTTTTGTTGGAAATTAAGAACACTCAGAAAGGTACTTGGAAAATATTACTACTGAAAATTATCAAGAGCAAATATGCTAGCTGTCTTTTGGCTCCAAATCACAATTACATATTTTCTTAATGAAGAAAAATGTACATATTCAATTAACATGAAAAAATATACATGATGTATAAAAAACATTTCATCTGGGGTGGTAGGAAACTTTGCACTGAAAGCTCTTTTGACCCTAACAAAACCTTTAGGGGACTATTTACAAAGCTGCATTAAATGTTTAATATGGTTTTTAATGTGCATGTCATGTTGACTTTTAGTATCCACTTATTAAGAGATGTGGAATAAGCAGGGAGTGGGAGGGGTCTGGACCTTGTTGTAAATGTGAAGATTGCTACCAATGCTAACTGCTAACATAACAGATAAACATTGTTTTATCTACCTTGCCAGAGATGTAGCTAACTGCATTATATATTAACATGAACAAGCATCATGACTGATAACAACCATTTCTCTGTGTTAACTGCATGGCTGCCTTCTGCAAAGTTCTGCACAGGTTTTGAACTTTACACGCCTTAACTTTGGCTAAGGCCTATTAGATGTAAAATCTCACCACAGCTTAGAAAATATTATGGGGCCTATGTACTAAGTAGCAGAGACATGATAGAATGTTACTCTGGAGCTGAAGCTTAAGCCTTGAGCATTTTCTATTAAATGGTTTTCCTATGGACATTTGAGTTTCCATTGACCCATATTCTCAGAGATACCAAGTTTGAACCATGCCAAAGAGTGAGAGAGATTTTTTTCAGATGATACATCCAGGGTATAGATCTAGAAATGTTTAAATGTAGCGTTTTGCAAATAGAAAAAGCAGCATAAAATTATTTTAAATTTTCTTTGGAGCCTTTAGTAGGATACAGACATATTGGTGGTAGCCTAGGTAAATTCTCTAGGCTGAACACTGTCCACCCCTCAGAGGCTAAAAGTAGGTAAGTGCCGAGATTTCAGAGCAGCAGTACTTGTAGGTATAGGGACAGGGAAGGTGCAGGAGGCGGCACAGGAAGGTGAGCTCAGATTTCATCCTGTGGGGTACTGCGGTTTTCTTTTCTTAGGTTTGTCTCTCAGACAGTGGCTAGGATCAGTGCACTCGCACCAAGGCTCTAATGCTTGAGGGAAAGGGCTCCAAGTGAGCCATCCTCCAAATGAGTGAGACACACTCCTAATGAGTGAGACTTGGCATCTCTGTATTCTGGTTGCTACATGATTTGGGGTAGCGATTGGTCAGTTTTTCTTAGTAGGAAAAGCTCAAGATCAGAGTAGCAATATCATGGAAAGTTTGGGCTAGGGCACTAGGCTAAGGTGCATTACTAGTGAACCTGTTCAGATCAGGAGTACACAGCTCTAAGGACTGCAAACAGTGTATTTTTTGAACTAATCAAATGTGAACAGAAATCTGGTTATCACAACATAGCAATGTATCTATATCTCATGAATATTCGATGTGTATATCCTGGAAACTTTGGTTTCTGAGATCTAGTTATTTCCCTATTTCAACCTTAACACAGTAAACAGAGAATAACCATAGGAACCAAATGTTTCTGAATATTTCATTTATATCTTATAAAATGATTTGTGCCAGCCATTTCTACTTGGTTTTAATCTTATAATAGGTTTCTAAACAGTAGTAAACAACTAAAGGCTGCCAGCCACTGGTTTATTCTCTGATTCTTTATGGAACAGCAGATGCCTGACCAGTGAAAAGTAAAAATACCCCCATGTAACCATACTCCAGTTGACACAGCTTGAAAATTTCAGCTATGAACATGTCTCACGGCCATGAGATCCAACATTCAGATTCCAGCTAATAATAGACCCAAAGTAGCTTAAAAGCAGCAGATCTCATGTCACTGATTCAGGGTGTGGGAAAAAAAAAGACTTCTTTATATTGTCTCCAGTTGAACAAGATACAAGTACCTTACCATGCTAGAGAAGAGATTCAAGCAATATGCAAAATTTAAATATTACAAGCTACTTTCCATACTTTTGCATAGGCGCCAGCTTTAATATGGATGGCTGCAGCAGAACTTTCATCGCTAGAAGAATCACTTTGCCACTGTTACCATGGTCTTTCTCTAGAAAATATTTACAAGTGGTTGATGTTACCTTAGATTAAATTACTGCTGGCATCATTATTGACATACCCAATTTAGGGAAATTCTTGCCAAGCCTGTTTTTTAATTTAAAATACTATATAGCAGGTGAGCCCAGAAACTCAGGTGGCAAATTCTGTACATGGGTATGTGGAAGGTTCAATCCCTCTGTTCATCTGGGCCCAGGGATACTGAAGAGGCAGCATTCACAGCCTCTCAAGGGAGGGAGTTGTGGTCGTTGCTTAAAGATAACATCTAGTGGCCAAATTCAGAGGCCATAATTGCAGGGTTCCAGAAGGCACCTTGGTGCATAGCTCCCAGTCAAGGACTGTCATTGCAATGACCAAATTAACTGTACTGGGGTGCAGGATATTTAAAAAAAAAAAAAAAAAAAAAAGAGCAAAACGATCCCCAGTAGCTGTGAATGAAGGCCGACTCACCAGATCCCAGCCCTGGTTCTGACTGAGCCAGAATTCTGAAGGAGCAGGAGGAAACTAGAGGTAGGGGGGGGGGGGAGGTCAGAAAACATTGTATAGTATGTATGCTGGCCTTTTCCCCTGTTCATTACTGCATTGCATGTTATCATCAAGGATGTCTCCCTTTTAGTGCCACCGCAAAAATATATTAATAAATTATGTACTCTAAAATTTTTATTTTTTTTATTTCACTGCTGCTCTGTTAAATTATTTGAAGGAAGGGATTAGTATTTAAACTCAAATATCTCCACTTGTTGTACTGCTAATTAGTGACGTTCTATGATTCTGAAAATTTAAGTTTATGGAAATTAGATTATTTTGATGCAAATACCTTCCTATAAAGACATTACCCTTGCAATGTTATCTGCATCAATTAGCATGCTGACAATTTTTTTACATCTTTAAAAATTGAGCATGTTAGTTATGCTTGAGACAGTATTTGAAAAATTGGGATTAGTAAGGTTTAATTCAAAAAAGGTAGGTCCCTGTTTACTAAAGGTCTTCTCCCGTTTTGTGTCTATGTGAAAAATGCTTAGTAACCAGGGCCGTTAAGCAAGAGAAAAGCGTGAATCTATCAAGCAAGCATGAAGCTGAGTTAGTCAATTTAAGTTTTGCATGCATCAGAAAATTATATAAAAGACATGTTCATACAAATTTCATTCGACAAGTCTGTTCTTATGTTGCAGTTTTTGGAACTGGTTGGTAAAAAAGCAAAATCTGTGCATTTTAGAAGCAGCCATTTTATAAACATGTGTTCTTCTTATGCATAGACCTGATATTCAAATAACGTATGCTCCTAAAATGGCCTCGAAAATTTACTAGGGTTGAGTGCCTAAATACTAAAATTTCACTAAACTCATAAATTTAGGAACATAAAAAGTGCATGACAATGGGGGCAGATTTACAGCAGGGAACGCATAGTTACTCACCTGTAACAGGTGATCTCCGGGAACAGCAGGAATTTAGTCTTCACATATGGGTATCGTCGGTACCGACTGAGCCTGCGCAGCAATGCTCCCCAGCATCCAATTAGAAAGCTTTTGGGAGCATCCCACAGCACCTGCGTGCTGCCTTCCCGCCTTTCCCAACTGCCTCTCTCCAGCTGAGTTTTAAAGCTGAGACAAAGAGAGAGAGAGGGAAAGAAAAGAAAAGAAAAGGAGAGATACAACTCCTAGGGGAGGTGGGTGGGTTGTGAAGACTAAATTCCTGCTGTTCCCGGAGATCACCTGGTACAGGTGAGTAACTATGCTATCTCCAGGAACAAGCAGGAATGTAGTCTTCACATATGGGGACTCCCTAGCTACAGATGCCAGGGAGAGACCCTAGAAGTTGTGTGCCCCTGTGAAAGGGCTCCACTTCCCCCCATGTATCTACCGGGAATGTTGGGTAGGAGTTGATTAAGTATGGAACAGGTGTCGTAGAAAAGCCTGACCAAACAAGGCATACCGGCGGGAGTCCTTGTCCAAGCAGTAATGAGCTGTGAAGGCATGAACCGAGGCCCAAGTAGCTGCTCGACAGATGTCATCAATAGCAACAGAGTGTAGATGAGCCATTGAGGCTGCTATGGCTCTCACATTGTGAGCTGTGACATGGCCTTCCAGAGAAAGGTTTTTACTCTGATAGGTAAAAGAAATACACTGTGCAATCCAATTGGACAATGTTCTTTTGGAGACTGGAAGTCCCAAATGAGAAAGATCAAAAGCAACAAAGAGTTGAGAGGACTTTCTATGTTGCTATGTCCTTTGTAAGTAAAAAGCAAGTGCTCTTTTACAGTTCAAAGTATGAAGACGCCTTTCTGCATTTGAAGCATGAGGCCTTGGAAAAAATACAGGCAGGTAAACTGCTTGTTTTAAATGAAAAGGTGAGACCACCTTTGGCAAAAAGTGTGGATGAGTCCTAAGGACTACCTTATCATGATGGAACCTCGTATAAGGAGGATCAGCCACTAATGCTTGCAACTCACAATGCGGCGTGCTGATGTGATTGCAATGAGAAAGACAACCTTCCAGGAAAGGAATTTCAAGGAGGTAGTAGCTAGAGGTTCAAAAGGCGGCTTCATGAGCTGTCCAAGAACCAGATTTAGGTCCCATGCTACCGGTGGGGGCCTAATGGGAGGCTTAGTTAGAAGGAGGCCCCTCATAAATCTCGCTATGAGAGGATGAGAGGAAATAGGTTGTCCACTTAAAGGCTTGAAAGAAGCTGAAATAGCACTTAAATGGACTCATACTGAGTTAGTCTTAAGCCCTGCATTAGATAAATGAAGGAGATACTCCAATAATGATTCCAGAGGTATCGCCAGGGGGTCAAGACCCTTCTGCGAACACCATATGGAAAAAATTTTCCACTTGAAAGCATAAGAGTGTCTTGTGTAAGGCTTTCTAGAAGCATAAAGGATATCCTTTACTTGTTGAGACAGGTTAAGACCATGAAGGTCTAGGCCCTCAGCAACCAGGCCCTGAGATGTAGAGAGTGGGGATCGGGATGCCACAACATCCCGTCCTCCTGAGACAGGAGATCTGGAGGAGATCCTAACTCCAGAGATGGAGCTTGAGAGAGATGTAGGAGCAGAGGGTACCACACCTGCTGTGGCCAATGTGGAGCTATGAGAATCATATGACCTCTGTCTCTCTGAAGCTTGAATAGGGGTTTGGGAATTAGGGGAATGGGTGGAAAGGCATATAGGAAGTCCTGACCCCAATGGAGGAGGAAAGCATCCCTGGCCTGAGAACCCTGAGCCGGAATTCTGGAACAGAATCGGGGAAGTTTGGCATTCAACGGACTTGCAAAGAGGTCTATGTCCGGAGTTCCCCAAATTTGAAACGTTTTTGCTACCTGGTCTGCACGAAGAGACCACTCGTGTGGAAGCAGAACTCGGCTGAGTCTGTCTGCCCAGGAGTTTTGAATGCCTGGCAGATACACCGCAAGGAGATGAATCTGATGCTCTCTGGCGAGGGCCCATAGTCACAAAACTTCGTTGCACAGCAGCCTGTTCCTCCCTGCTTGTTCAGATAGAACATAGCTACTTGATTGTCCATCTGAATTAGGACTGTCTTGTAGCTCAGCTGGGTGTGGAACACTCGAAGAGCAAGGAAGATTGCTCTGAGTTCCAAGAGATTGATGTGTAGATGGGTCTCCTGTGGAGTCCAGGTGCCTTGGGTAGAGAGATCTTGCAGGTGAGCTCCCCAACCCGCCTGTGAGGCGTCTGTTAGGGTGACCTGGGGTGGGGGTTGTTGGAAAGGGGACCTCACCTGGGGTGCAGGCTGTTGGAAAGAGGTTTTGGGTTGATTGCCACCATTGTAGGGACAAAATAAGACAACTTGAGTTTGCTATTCTGTCTGATAGGCAGCCTGATGCTTGAGTCCACTGAGTGGATAGAGTCCATTGGGCTGCTCTCATATGGAGGCGAGCATAGGGAATCACAGGCACGGTAGATGCCATATGGCCTAGCAATTGTAACATTTCCCGAGCAGTGAGATGAGTTTTAACACTGCTTGGGAAGCTAACTGCACAATGCGAAGGCAGCGGGGCTGTGGAAGATAGGCCCTTGCTTTCCTGGTATCCAGCATAGCTCCTATAAACTCTAGAGACTGAGTGGAGTTAGGTTGGATTTTGGGATGTTTATGACCAGGCCCAAATACTGAAGTATACGCATTGTGCAAGACAGGAAAATTCTGGCCTCTGATTCTGACGAGGCTCGAATGAGCCAGTCGTCTAAGTAGGGGAAGACGAATACTCCTAGAGTGTGAAGAAATGCTGCCACTACAGCCATGCATTTCGTAAACACCCTTGGTGCTGAGGCTAGGCCAAAAGGAAGAAACCTGTACTGGTAGTGCTTCCCCTGAAATAGAAACCGAAGGAATCTTCGATGAGTTGGATGGATGAGAACATAGGTGTACGCATCCTTGAGGTCTAGAGAACAAAGCCAATCCTGACTCTGAAGGTATGGCAGAAGAGTTCCTAGAGAAATCATTTTGAACTTCTCCTTGAACAGGAATTTGTTCAATTCTCTGAGGTCTAAAATGGATCTGTGTCCTCCTGTTTTCTTTGGAATAAGGAAATAGGCGGAGTAAAACCCTGTTGGGAAATGGGTACGTCTTCTATAGCCCCATGGGCAAGAAGTAAATTGACCTCTTGACCTAACTGATTTTTGAGTGAAGTCTGAGAATTGAACCATCTTACAACTGTAGGAGGGGGCATGTTGAGGAAATGAAGCTTGTAGCCCTCCCTTACAATGGAGAGAGTCCATTCCTCTGCTGTTATCTGCTCCCATCTGGGGGCAAAATGACACAACCTTCCTGGAATGGTGGAGGGCTCTGTCCCGTTGAGGGCCAGGAAGGCCAAGTTCTCTAGATGGGAGTCAAAGTCCCTGTGGAGGCTGAGTCTCTTGGGCCGGTTGAGGCTTAGCAGACTTTGTTTTTCTTTGTTTTGGTGGCTGCTGTCCCTTTCGGGCAGACTGACCTGCAGAATGCCCCTGCTGGGTATAGGAGTGGTAAAACCTCTTCTTTTTAGAGAAGAATGGTTTCTTGTAGGATTTTCTCCTTGCAGGATCAGCTGTAGCCTTAGATAGTCTATCCAAAGTGGTGTTATCAGCATCCAGCTCATTAGCTTTCTCTTGCCAATTTTTGCCAAAGAGATTTTTGCCTGTGCAAGGGATATTCCCCAGTTTGTCCTGTACCCAGAGTTCTAAGTCAGATGCCTGGAGCCAGGCAATCCTACGAGCACCTATGGCAATGGCAGAGGTTCTGCTTATGCACTCGAAGCAGTCAAAAGCTGCACGATTAACAAACTTGGAAACATCTTGGGCATGTTTGACAAGTGCAAGATAATCTTGCCTCATCAGGAAGGACAGGGCTCATAAGCTCTAGATCTCCTGTAACCGCCTTAAAGGAACATTCCCAAATATAAAATGTAGGAACTAATCCTGGCAGAAAGCATAGAGGCCTGAAAGGTTTGACGCCCAAAGGCATCAAGAGTCCTACATTCACGTCCTGGCGGATTAGAAGCATGTCTTTTTGCACTCTTGATCCTTCTCATAGCTGATTCCACTACCATGGAGTGGTGTGGTAACTGGGTTTTTGGAAATCCAGGACAAGGAGGTACTCGATACATAGTATCAAGTCTACAAGAATGAGGAGAGGTGGTAAGAAGTGTTTCCCCACATTCTTAGCATAAGATCATGCAAGATCTCATGAATAGGCAAAGTGGCCGCCTCCTTGGGAGCTTTAGGATATTGTAAAATCTCCAATTCCCTTGCTCTGGGCTCTGTTTCAGGAGCCACTGTGATGGAAAGACCTCTAGTCACCTCCCGGATGAAATCCTGAAAGGATATATCCTCTGGAGGAGACATTCTACATTTGGGAGAGGAAGGCTCCTCAGAGAGAAGTACTCCAGTACCTACAGAGCTGTCAGAATCCTCAGACTCCTCCGAGGATTCAAAGTATCTCCTGTCCGGGTGCTCTTGCAAAGCACGATACCGGTACTGATCGAAGTCGGTACCGGAGGGGTCCGGTAACGGCCTGTCGATACCGGAGGGAACAGCATGACTCGGTGTCGGTAACACAGTTGCTGATGTCGATTCTGTCAGTACCGGTATCGATACCGGAACCGGTGTCGATACCGGTTGAAGTGTCTGAAGCGGTCCCGAAGGCACCAAAGCCGCAAGGAGAGCCGCCAGACTGCGCTCAATAGCCAAGAACCTCTGGTCTATTGACGCTGACGCTGCCGATGCCTGGGTATCGGTAACGGACGAAGCAGCCGGTACCCCAGAGCATGGCACTAGTAGTTCTGCCGAGGTTGAGGCCTCGAGAACATCCTGGAGCCCCGATAGTGCTTTGGAAGCCGAAGCCTCCCGCTGGGACAATTTTGCCGGTACAAGTCCCTCACGGGCAACGCCAAAGGCATCTCGATGCTTGGAAGGAGATCTACCTTTTGAGGACCAGCCAGATTTATGTTTGGTTACCCGAGATCCATGGGAGGAAGACGAAGCCCTGGAAGACGTCGATGCAACGGATGCTGCATCGGAGGGAAAAAGGGTGCTAAGCTTAGCAGCTCGGTTTTGCTGGCCCCTCTTTACATCATCCCACAGGAAAAACACTCTGAGATGGAGTGGTCAGGACCTAAACATTTAAGGCACCACTCGTGAGTGTCAGTGACAGAGATGGTACCGCCACACTTGCAACACTTTTTAAAACCCGAGAAGGGTTTTTCCATTCTGAAGGAAAAGTTGGGCCTAATGCCCAAAATGGCGCATGGCACCCGACAGAAAAACGACTGGAAAGTCCTGAAAAAAAATAAATAAATAAATAAATAAATAAAAAATTTGTAAGAAAGAAAGAACCGGCGGTACCGGTATAGTGTCGAGGAAGGCAGACAATACCACAAAAAAGAATGAAAAAGATGGGATAATTTCTGCGGTGAAAGGAAAAATGACCTGCTGGCTCCACGGAAAACGAAGAACTAGAGAGAGGCAGTTGGGAAAGGTGAGAAGGCAGCACGCAGGTGCTGTGGGATGCTCCCAAAAGCTTTCTAATTGGACGCTGGGGAGCGCTCCTGCGCAGGCTCCGTCAGTACCGACATTACCCATATGTGAAGACTACATTCCTGCTTGTTCCTGGAGAAAAGTAAATTTGGAGTTTAGCACCTATTTTCAACACTAGACACCTAAAATAGGCTCATAAATCTAGGCAAATGAACGGCAGACTTAAATTTGGTACATAAATTTTAAGGGCCCAATATTCAATGCAATTAATGCAATTGGCAGACCTGCTAACCACGCTAATCGCACTGTCTGAGATATTCAGCAGCATTAATACAATTAGTGTTGATGAATATTTGTGGGTGCTGCTGCTAGGCACCCTGATGCTAGCCGTTCAGCATCAGGGCATTCCAAGGCAGGGGACCGCACCGGGGGATAACCGGGCAACAGCAATATTTGCTGCCGAGGTATAACGAGCCAGCTGCTGACTGTTGGGCATATTACAGGCTGTCTTAATTTTTGCTGCTTCCCAATTAGGTTCTGTGCCATTCAGCAGCCTGGATATTCAATGACAGTGGCCGGATCGAATATCCGGGTCTTAGGTTCAGCAGTGACAGCTAGCCATTTTAGCTGCCGCCACTTAATATTGGACCTTAAGATCCTAAATTAGGATGAATTTTCAGCTGAAAAGTTAGGCCGAAATTTAGGAGCATAACTTAGAATCTTAAGTTTAGGAGCTCAGCTAGTTTTGAATATCAGGCAGTTCCCACACTTTTGCTGTTACCATATCAAAAGCTGGTTTAGCACATTTTTAAATAAACAAAACTAAACTCGAACTTTCAAGTGTCCCCGGTGTGCTTATTTTTCCACATGGGCAAAGAGGGCAGTGCTGAGGTGACGCTGGGGACCATCCCAGTAAAGTACATGGTGCAATGTTACTGTAAATTCTCTTCCATGAACCTGCAAACCTTGTGCACCTGTCCAGGATTTCCCTTTGAAAATTAGCTTGCAGAATGAAAATTAGCCTCATAAATTTAAACTTTCCTCTTTATATGGAAAGCTGAATATTCTTAAGGGATTCAAAGGATTCAGAATATGACATTCTATTATCTCATCAGTCAACCCATGAACTATAAGACCCCTCCCCACCAGCAATGGACCCACAAAATTCAGTGTGACCTCTCCAAATTCTATTTATACCTAATAACTAGTGGACAAAGTGTTCAGAACAATTCCTATCAAACAAAAATCTAAAACCTAAAACATATATGGGATAGTTACTAAACTGCATTACAGTAACAACGCATAAGCATGCATTATTTTACCATAATGCACAGTTTTTACCACAAAACACGTTGAATACTAATGAGATGTAAAGCATGCAGATTCAAGCAAAGCACCTCCAGGTTGATATTAAAAATCTTCTCTGGATAACCAATAGGAGGCCGCCTGGATAAAGATGACAGATTTCAGCATATCTTCAAGCCACCCTAGCACAATCTGGTTAGTGCAGGGATGGAGCATGGATGGGGCTAGGGCAGCGTCAGCGCTGGCCAGATAAGTTCCAGCATTTATTCAGTTAGTCCGATTTTCAGCTGGCACTTATCCTGACAACTTAAGCTGCATAACAACAATTTTTTGACCCTCTGAGAGCAGCTAAACTCTGATGAGTGCTGCAAATACCAGCATGGAATAGGATCATTTTGCAATAGGGAGCTCATTTTATAAGGCAGTGGCATAAAGTTATGTGCTTTTTGCACATGAAAGTCACTAATTTAAAGGAATTTCATGCATGAATGTGCAATTTTGCACTACTTTAGGCCATCACTATTCTGTAAATACATGTCAGTCCTATCATGCATGCTTGTGTGAGCATGCACAGGGAAGGGGTGTGGGCAGAGCTTAGGTAGAGCACAAATTTACACATGCAAGTTATAAAATACTATAACTTGCGCATATTACTGAAAAATCTAGGCATGGGTATTTACACCCACCATAAAGCAAACGTAAGTGCTGTGACTAGCTTGAAGGGTGTTTTTACTCCAGTTATGTTCCGCTTTTATGAAGTATGTGCGAACTCCACGTTATAAAACATGCTCTAAATACGCACATTAACTCTGCAGGAGTTTATAAAATTACCCTCATAACAACCAATAGGAACTAGTGAAGATTAAGTCATGAATTGCTCTTTGCTCTTGACACCATGAATTTTTTGGTTTCGGCTACTGTCGTTCAAGCAATGAGAAGTCACACATTCCTCAAGTTTAACTACAGATCCGTCCAAAGGGAGCAAGTGATCAGATGTCCTTAAGCCAGTTTAACATTTTTGATTCTGGATTATTAAATTTAATAAATATTCTAGTTAAAGCCACTATAAAATTGTCATTGCCCTAACAGTTTCATCCTTGATGATGTTCTTGATGTTCAGGAGTGGCCTAATGGTTAGAGCACTGGCTTGGGAACCAAGAGACCAGGGTTCAATTCCCACTAGCACCCCTTGTGGCCTTGGGCAAGTCACTTCACCCTCCATTGTCTCAGAAGAATCCGAGTTATCAATGTCCCTGTTTAATGTACATTGCCAAGTTTAAGTACCATGTAAACTACTTCAACTGTAATGATAAAAGCAGCATAAAAAAAACTAATAAATAGATGCACTGGAATGTCCTGAGGCTTTAAAAAAATACAGTACAAGAACTAGGGGACATGACATGATGCCACATTTAAAACAGATAGGAGAAAATATCTTTTCCCTCAGTGTATAATTAAAATTTGTGATTCATTGCCAGAGAATGTGGTAAAAGCATGTAGTATAGCTGGGTTTAAAAGAGGTTTGGAGGCAAAGAAACAGTTTAGGTAGACAGAGAAAAACACTGTTTATACCTGGGGATAAGTAACATAAAACCAGCTACTTTTGGGATATGCTAGGTACCTGTGGCCTGAATTAGCCACTGTTGGGGGACCAGGACACTGGGTACAACGGGCCTGTGGACTGACCCAGTATGGCAGAAAATAAACAAAAAGCCTGAGGAGCTGTCAGTCCTTGAGGAGCAGTTAAGAAACTAATTACAACACACCTACATACTGTACGTATATTCAGCCGTGCCGCAGGGCTGGGTCCCGAGGCCGGTACAGTAACCAGGTCACCAGGGCCTGAATCCCCGGCACGCTTCGTTTGGTTGCGTGGGGGGGGTGCAATTCAGGCAAGTGTGAGCCGGCCGCAGCGGCCCCTTGCGTCAACACCGTGGGGCATGCTGATTGGCCCTGGGGTTGGCTGGGGGGGGCAGGGCGGGGCGGCAGGGAGCGAGGGAGATCGGCGGCGTGCAATCTCCCTCTTCCTGCTGGCTCACCCCGAGAAAAGGTGTCCCTACCCACCCTCCCTTATAATTGTGGGTTGGGTGGTAGATGTTGCAGCTGGGGGAGGGGGTTTATTGGTTACAGCTAGTCGGTGTGGGGTAGCAAGCTGGCACTCGCCAACCCGGCGAGGCATGTGAGGCTGATGCCACTTTGGACGGGAGCGGCAGTGCTCCTTAGGTTGGGAGAGACATCCCGGCTAGGGTCTCTGCCCGGTGGAAGGCAACTGGAGCCGGCCTTTGCTAATAACATGGCAAGGCGGGCAGTAGGGGGAATGGGGGGAGGATGATGCACCACTTTGCTATAAACGGCTGGTGGGGGGCATCATCTGGAAAAGTGGGGGGGGGGGACATTTGTGGATTTGCCAATGCTGAGTTGGCCCATGTTGGGCCAGAGTTACAACGTTGTTAATAAAGCTGCGACCAAGCAATTCTTCACCATGATCTGGTGTCTGCATGTTATGTCCAGGTGTGTTGGGGGGGGGGGGAGGCATGCAGGCATCGAGCAGTTGGGGTGCGGATGCCAGAGGTGGGTTGGTTTTGAAGACTTGTTGAGATGCAGGGGACGGGGCTCCAGATACCTCGTTACTAATATCATATGCTTGCACAGAATATCATAGGTTGGTTTTTCATTTGTATTTAGTTCACTCCTTTTCATTGGTAGCTCAGAGTGAATTATGTTCAGGTATAGTATTTATTTTTATATATTTTGTATTTAGCTTACATAGGAAGTGGAGGAGTAGCCTAGCTGTTAGAACACTAGCTTGGTAACCAAGAGACCAGGGTTTGATTCCCACTAGTACTTGTGGCCTTGGCCCTCCATTGCCTCAGATGAAAGGCCTGGCAATCTATTTCTGGTCACACTGCCAATAAAACACAGAAGCTGCTGAATCACTAGGAGTCAACATTGACTCAAAAAGGGACACACAAGGGCACACACATTTTCAGTAGCTTACAATCTAATAGATCTATTTACTAAGCTGTGTTAACTGTTCCTTGTCATTTAGAATATCTGAGGGATTTATAGATTCCCCTTCTCTGTTTCCATCTTTGAGTCATCTATAGTTCAGCTAAAAAGTATATGACGATTACTGCTAATGCACAATATTAGTCATGTAAAGTCACCCTTTCTATATTTAGTGAAAATCATTTTTATTAGGCATTTCCAGATAAACAAATAATAACATCCCAAAATACATCTGTGCAAACATAACAGGCAAACAAACATAACAGGCAAACAAACAGTAGAGGTCCCATAGGCGTGGGACAGACTCACAACAACCTGAATACAATAACTGTCAGATAACAATAGTAGAAAGTCCCAGCAGCCTATCACATGTTGGACCAGTCCACTGTAGTCCATGTGTCTCATCCGGCCCCAAAGGACACATAGCACGGTCACTCTTCAACGAGTGGCCGCCCCGACACCGCTGGCCCAGCAGAGCCGCAGTCCACAGCATCACTGCATAGGCAAGTGGGACCAGGGAACAGAAGAACCAAAGATTGTTGAACATGGAACAGAGGAACTAAGACCAAATGTCATTACAGCTATATACGACTATTTTAGGTCTATTTTTCAGAGGGTTATAAATCCGTATTACAACAAGTGCCCTCAAAAATTGACGAGAAATTTAGCTAGATAGGTTATTTACTGTAATGTCACCTCCTACAATCCTACTGACTTTCTTTCTATGCGCTATTTTTCATTTTTTCCTTTTTATCTTTTCTTTTTGTACACTTATTTAAAATTTTCACTGAGGCTCCAATCTCTATAGATGTCAAAACAGATAAAGTGCAGGTCTCAGACTAACACTGGCAGCGCTTTTTGCATAAATCAAAAGCGGCATACCTTCACGCATCAATGACCTTTGAAGCACTTATCTATTAGTTGAAGAATTGTAGTTTTTCAACACTCCCTACTAGACGTTTCTTCAATCATTACCAACATATATTTATTCACGTTGTTATTTAGCATAAGATTGTGCTTATCTTTTCAATTGGTTGGTGAGTAATCTCCCCGACGCCACCAAATGGGTACCGCAAACATGCGTTTCGTTTTCTTCCTCAGGGGGAATAAATTACATCACAGCACGATCTATGAAAACAACAGGAGAAATGATGAGCACGCCAGTGTAAGACTTACGATTGCAGGCATAATTTTCCACTATGAGATCACAACTTCTACCTTGGAATGGAATGCGGTTTCTTGCTCTCTGTATCAAGGCTTTACCATACTAAAACCTTTTACTAACGTGCAAAAGAACGCCGCGCATGCGGATTACCTATGATCGGGAGATTTAAATACTGATGTCATGATTATTAGCCAATCAGAAGGCTCATATGGTAGTATTAATCTTCTTACTGATATGGCTTAATCAGTACAGGTAAGAACATGGCAGACATTATACACATGCTCGCCATTCGATTGAATTATTCAGACCCATGGCGCCCGTAGTGGCCAATCTGAAAATCCACTTTTGCTCTTGAATTAATAGGGTTTGCGCCCGTGATTTGCCATGTCTTCCAGTCAAAATCCTGTCAATAGCAAAGCAGCGTAACTCTTCAAAGCAGTGGCCTTCAGTGACACAATGGGCTACTATTGGGGCTTCTAATGTCCTACATTTCAGTTTACTGCGATGTTCTGCCATTCTGATCTTAAATTGGCGTTCTGTCTTACCGATATACAAAGATTCGCAGGGGCATCTGATTGCTTAAACGACATGATCTGAAAGGCATGTTGTAGAATGTTTTAAAGCATACGTTTTCCCACCATGTGTGAAATTATTTCGCTCTTCCGTCACCACGCAGATAGTACAATTACCACAGGCTTTATGCCCTGTTATTACCACTGGGGAGAACTCTGGCTGCGGTTTTAGTCGACTTGGACTCAACTTATCTTTCAGATTAAAATTTCTCTTCCAGACACATCTGATGGACTTATTACGTAACGCTGGTACTGTAGTGAGGACATTTCGATGTTTCTGCAAAATTTTTTTAATTGCTCCACTGAATGGGGAGAATTTTGTCACAAAATTTATAGTGTCTTCATCTTCTAATGTACTGCGTGGTTTTGATTGAAGCAACAACGCTCTGTTGCAATACAGCGCCCTCTTGTGCGCTCTCTGAATTATTAAAGGGGGATAACCCCTATCTTGAAAATCCTTTATTAAATTCTTCGCTTGCAATTTATATTCAGCGACTGTAGAACAATTTCTTCTCTATCTAATAAATTGAGATATAGGCAAGCTATCACGTAACTGTTTCGGGTGATGACTGGTGTAATGTAGAATCGTGTTCCTGTCTGTTGATTTTTTTATGTATAGACGTCTGCCAACCTCTCGGGCCCTTCTGTATTGTCACATCCAAAAAAGCAATTTTATGAGTGTGGTGTGTTGATGTAAACTGTATGTGGGGATCTCTAAGATTCAGCCATTCGGTGAATTGATATAATTCCTCCACTGAGCCTCCCCACAACAAAAAAACGTCATCTATGAATCTTCGCCACAGGATCAAATGATGTTGATATTGAGAATTGATTAACCACTGGCGTTCAAAATTCTGCATATATAAGTTAGCCACTGATGGGGCGCAAGTAGCGCCCATGGCAACTCCAGACATCTGTTGGTAAATTTGTCCCTCAAATTCAAAATAGTTACGGAAAATGGTAAGATCTGCCAGCTCTGAAATAAATGTTAGAAGATTTGTAGACAAGCAGCCTTGTTCACGTAGTGAGGTCACTATCACTATATGAGCTTCTTTCTGGGGAATATTCGTGTACAAGGCAGCCACGTCCAGCGTTACCAAAATGACATGTGCTTTTGATGCCCATTCAGAATATTGTTCTATTTTTGATGCCCATTCAGAATATTGTTCTATTTTTTAACCATTTTAACCAGCCAGAGTTCTCCCCAGTGGTAATAACAGGGCATAAAGCCTGTGGTAATCGTACTATCTGCGTGGTGACGGAAGAGCGAAATAATTTCACACATGGTGGGAAAACGTATGCTTTAAAACATTCTACAACATGCCTTTCAGATCATGTCGTTTATGCAATCAGATGCCCCTGCGAATCTTTGTATATCGGTAAGACAGAACGCCAATTTAAGATCAGAATGGCAGAACATCGCAGTAAACTGAAATGTAGGACATTAGAAGCCCCAATAGTAGCCCATTGTGTCACTGAAGGCCACTGTTTTGAAGAGTTACGCTGCTTTGCTATTGACAGGATTTTGACTGGAAGACATGGCAAATCACGGGCGCAAACCCTATTAATTCAAGAGCAAAAGTGGATTTTCAGATTGGCCACTACGGGCGCCATGGGTCTGAATAATTCAATCGAATGGCGAGCATGTGTATAATGTCTGCCATGTTCTTACCTGTACTGATTAAGCCATATCAGTAAGAAGATTAATACTACCATATGAGCCTTCTGATTGGCCAATAATCATGATATCAGTATTTAAATCTCCCGATCATAGGTAATCCGCATGCGCGGCGTTCTTTTGCACGTTAGTAAAAAGTTTTAGTATGGTAAAGCCTTGATGATACAGAGAGCAAGAAACCGCGTTCCATTCCAAGGTAGAAGTTGTGATCTCATAGTGGAAAATTATGCCTGCAATCGTAAGTCTTACACTGGCGTGCTCATCATTTCTCCTGTTGTTTTCATAGATCGTGCTGTGATGTAATTTATTCCCCCTGAGGAAGAAAACGAAACGCATGTTTGCGGTACCCATTTGGTGGCGTCGGGGAGATTACTCACCAACCAATTGAAAAGATAAGCACAATCTTATACTAAATAACAACGTGAATAAATATATGTTGGTAATGATTGAAGAAACGTCTAGTAGGGAGTGTTGAAAAACTACAATTCTTCAACGAATAGATAAGTGCTTCAAAGGTCATTGATGCGTGAAGGTATGCCGCTTTTGATTTATGCAAAAAGCGCTGCCAGTGTTAGTCTGAGACCTGCACTTTATCTGTTTTGACATCTATAGAGATTGGAGCCTCAGTGAAAATTTTAAATAAGTGTACAAAAAGAAAAGATAAAAAGGAAAAAACGAAAAAAAGCGCATAGAAAGAAAGTCAGTAGGATTGTAGGAGGTGACATTACAGTAAATAACCTATTTAGCTAAATTTCTCGTCAATTTTGGAGGGCACTTGTTGTAATACGGAATTACAGCTATATATACCGTAGCACTCAGATGCATGAGGACAGTAAAAAAGAAGAACAAAGTCAATACACAACCCAGAATTACCCATCCTTTTCCTCTATGCCCCTCCCCCCATCCCAACCTCCTCCCACCCCTCCCCCAGGCCCCCCACCTCCCCCCCGAGCAGAGCAGCAATCGCACCAAACATGCATAGAGGATAGTTCAACCACGCACATCATTATCCCTTCGCAGCATCAGCAGTCAGTACATAATCCCTCCCACTGGTGTCCCCCTGGCTCTCAGCGGCCAACACCGGGGCCCAAATTTCCATGAATTGGTCCATGCGCCGCCGGCCAAGTTGCTTTGCCGTACAGTGCTCCATACTTAGCAGAATCCGCATCCGCCTCTCCCATTCCTGCACACTAGGCGCCGTGGGCGCTACCCAATGCCTCAGAATGGTTTGCTTGGCCACCAGGAAGCCCCTCTCACACAACTGGCGGGGCCTGCCACCCACGGAAGCCGCAGCCTCATAGGAGCCAAACAAACACCACGCAGGTGCATGGCTGACCGGTTGGCCAATCCATCCACCAAGCTTTTGTCCTACGCCCTCCCAGAATTGCTGAATGTCCAAACACAGCCAGAACTTATGCGCCAGAGTACCCCTCTCCACCCCACATCGGCGGCAACTCTCTGAGTCCGTGATGCCCACCCGCATTGCCCAGACGTCATGCACATAGGCTCGCCACAAAACTTTGTACTGCACTTCCTGCATCTGCACCGATTCCAAGACACTGGCTAGGCCTTGAAAAGCATGAAGTAATCGCTCTGGCGTTCCCTCCACGATTCCATCAGCCTGCCAGCGGCGCGCTAGTCTCGTCAGCCCAGTCCAATCTTCCCCCACAAGAAGCTCCTCCCGCAGTCTCCGAACCGTAATTTTGCCCTCCAGGGCCCGAAAGAGAGCTGCCATTCCCCGTTCCCCTCTCCATAGATTCATCACTCTCTCTCGACCGAGACTGTGAATATAATGCCGCACTTGCAAGTAGAAGTAAAAATCCCACGCTGGCAATTGATAGCGGCTTCGCAAGGACAGATAAGAATCCAGCTGCGCAGCATGTTCCATCCGCAAGTGGCCCACATATTCCACTCCGCACTGTGCCCAGCGCTGGGCCACCCCACCCTGACTTCCCGGGATAAAATCTCCGTTACCTCCTAGTGGGAGACAATCCGAACATTTCCATTCACACCCTCTATACTGGCACAGCTGCCGCCAGGCCTGGCGGTCTGCTCCAAGATAGCTGGAATGTTTCCAAAACTCAGGCACCTCTTTACCCGAGCAGTGAAGCCAATAGATCCGGTGGCACGGCGCCGAAACACTGTCAACCTACTCAATGGGAACAATCTCAGCAGTCCCTGCTACTAAATCCCGGAGCGGCCGCAACAGACTAAGCAGATTATACTCTCGCAGCGAAGTGAGGCCGGCGCCCCCCTCTCTCTCCGGTCTCAGCAGAGTTGCAAAGGCAATGTGCGCCCGCTTCCCCTTCCAAAAGAATTTAGACAAATGGCTCTCCAAGGATTTTAGGTCTTTCCTCAGGAGCCAAAGCGGGGCATGCCTTAGAAGATATACCCATCGTGGCAGTTCGACCATTTTGAAAAGGGCTATGCGTCCCTTCAGGGAGAGCGGCAGCTCCCGCCACTTCTGCAGCCGCTGGAGTGTTTTACCCAAACAAGGGCCGCACATTAGCCGCATAGAGCTGCCGGAGCTCACGCGGAATCTGGATACCAAGGTAACGGATCGAGTCCTCCGCCCAAACTAACGGGAAATTGCCCTGCCAGTGCCCCTGAGCCCTCCCGCCAACATCTAAGCCCATCGACTTCGCTCTATTAATCCGCATGCCTGAAAATGCACCAAACTGCTCAATACAAGACAAAGCACATTCCAGCGACCGCTGCGGATTAGTCAGACACAATAACAGGTCATCTGCAAACGCACTAATCTTTATTCCACCTCCCGGCCACTCAATCCCACGAATCTCCTCTCTCTGCCCTAGCAGGCGCAGCAGGGGCTCCATCTGTAAGATAAATAACAGAGGGGATAGCGGGCAGCCCTGTCTCGTCCCTCTGCGCAGCTCAAAAGGTTCCGAATGAAGCCCCCCAACCACTACAAAAGCCAAAGGTGCCGTATATAAAGCCTGCAGCCACGTCAATAAAGCTCCCTCAAAGCCAAACCTCCCGAGTACTTCAAACATGTAGGCCCAAGACACTCTGTCGAAGGCCTTTTCTGCATCTAAGCTTACCAACAATAAGGGGTCCCCCTGCATCACACTCCATTCCGCCCCCAGGAGAACCTTACTAATATTAGAAAAAGCCTCTCGCCCTTTGACAAATCCTGTCTGACAGGGACTAATCAACCGCGGCAGAATTCCCTGCAGGCGCTGCGCTAGCACCCCAGCCAGCACTTTCATATCGTAGTTGATGAGAGAGATCGGCCGATAGGAAGCTGGATCCTCCACGTCCTTCCCAGCCTTGTGGATTACTGTAATCGCGGCTGTGCGCATGTCCCGGGGAAAACCTCCCCCCCCCCTAGGACGTCGCTGTATACAGCGGCTAGTGTGGGGGTCACCTGTAGCTCCAACATTTTGCAAAATTTGGTGCCATATCCATCCGGCCCAGGAGCCTTATGCGGTTTCCCTCTTCTAATCATTCTCTGAATTTCCACCCCTTCAATTGGCCTATTTAGCTCCGCACGCTCGGCCTCCGAGAGCTGCGGCAGTGACGTCTCATCTAAAAATGCCGTCTCCCCAGCCCTATCTACCGGTTCAGGGGTGTACAGTTGTTCATAAAACTGTCGGAAGACCTCCACTATACTTCGAGGGTCAGAGAGCCTGGCCCCGGTGCCATTCCTTATCACGGCCACTACCTTAGACCCTCCCCCTTCCCACACCAATCGCGCCAGAAGAGTACCTGCCTTGTTGCCATAACGGTAAAACTGGTGGCGGTAGTAGTGCATGCTATATACTGCACGGTCCTCCAAAACATTATTAAGCCTCCGCTGAGCCTCCAGATAAGCCGGGATATGCTCTTTCCCCCTGCCTCCTACCACCAGCCCTTTCAACCTCCGCATTTCCCGCGCTAAGAAGAACACCTTCCCATTAATCCTGCATTTTCCTGCGCCATGTACGCAATAATATGTCCCCGCATGACCGCCTTCCCGGCCTCCCAGCATAAGGTGGCAGAGCTGGCACTAGATTCATTGAAATGCAGATATTCTTTCCACTTTTGCACTAAATAGTTTTGAAAGGTAGCATTCTTCCACATCTGTCTAGGGAAGGCCCAGCGAGACTCCCCTCGTTCTCGCCCTCTCCAGTCCATTCGCACCATGGCGTGATCAGACACCACTATTGGCTCAATCTCAGAGCTGAGCACTCTGTCAAATTCCCTCTCCATCACCAGAATATAATCAAGCCTGGACCAGGTGCGGTGCACCCTAGACAGATGGGTGAAATCTCTCTCCCCCCCCCGTGCAGAGTTCTCCAAACGTCTACCAACCCCCCTGTCAAACATAGATAGCCTACCCCTTTCCTGCTCCAATCCCCTTGTAATTGTCCGCCAGATTTATCCAACACCGCATCATGAGGACAATTAAAGTCTCCTGCTACAATCAGCGGGATCCTCGGGGCGGCATTCACTTTACAACCCAACTTCTGAAAAAAGGAGTGATCGTAGACATTGGGGGCATAGATATTTCCCAGAAAGAATTCCTCTCCATTCAACTTTAAGTGCACAAACATATATCTACCGGAGGGATCCAGATCTTCTCTCAACAGCTCTACTTGGATCTCCTTACTTATTAAAATTGCTACTCCCCATTTCCGACCCCCCGAGGAGGCAGCCAGCACCTGGCCCACCCAGCCTCTCTGCAGTTTAGCATGCTCCTTCGCAGAAAGGTGCGTTTCCTGCAATAGCGCTACTTGGGCTCTGCTCTTCCGCAGGGCCTGGAGTACTTTCGTTCTCTTAACAGGAGAATTAATCCCGCCTACATTCCACGATATAAATCGCCAGTGATTCCTCATTGACTCACACGTGGAAACGGCAACTGCAAGTTTTGTTCCCTTTGCCCAGCCCAGCCCAGGGTTGCCCAGCCTCAACCCCCGGCTCAGAAAATATCAGGATGCAGGGATAATACCAAACTGCAGTATACGGTAGTTCTCCCCACCCAGTAATGCCTCCCTGCTCTGCCCGCCCCTCCCTCCCTCCCTCCCCCCCTCCTGCCCCTCCCCCCCCCGCTCCCTGCTCCTCCTCCCCCTCCCTCCCCGTCGCTGCTTCCCCCTTCCCCCCCTTCTTCCCCCACCATCCCAACCCCACCCCCACCTCTCCCTCCCCTTCACCTCTCCCCCATCCCCCCTCCTCCCCCCCTCCCACCCCCATGTAAAAATTCAACTATCCCACCATCAGCCATCCTGGCTGATCTGCAAGTCCCTACCGTGCGCGGCGGGGCCGCACCGAGTCCGCACTAATGGGGTTGGCAAGGTTATACACTGCCCCTCTACCATCCAGCCTCTAAATGACTACCAGAATCTTCTGCTAGACAAACACACACACAATCAAGATGGTGCAGGTTACCCTCTCCCGTCCATGCACCTTCAGTCTCTCACCCAGGACCGCACATACCGCAATTGCAGCCATAAGAGAGGGAAGGCAAGCAAGAAAGGAAGGGGTCTGAAAGAAAGAAACAGTCAACAGATTTAGCATGTAACTACCACGTTAAAACTTACAAGAACAATAACCCTATAAGTAGACATGAACAGGAGGCAGGCAGGCAAGTACCCGCTCGAACAGCCACAGTGCAAGGCGTATTAAAGGCGGCTAATTTCGCAGCGCCTTTTCCCTGACCTCCAAAGAGCCAGAGTAGACATCAGACAAAGCCATCAGAGTCCACAGTCCCTTACAATTCAGCGGCCTGGCTTCCCTCGTCGTCCCTTGTCGGCATAGTGCCTTCCAAGCCCTTCAGGAATGTCTGAGCGGCCTTCGCCGAATCAAAGACACGGATCTTACCCATACTGTGCACTCGCAGGACAGCTGGGAACGCTAGGGTGAAGCGGACTTTCTTTTGAAACAGTGCTGCACACACCGGTGTAAACTCCCTCCTCTTCGCGGCAACTAAAGCCGAATAGTCTTGAAACAAAAGGAGCTGATTGTTGTCCAGGGACAGCTGCCTGTGCTGGCGAAAAGCCTGTAATAGCCGCTCTTTATGCGCAAAGTTTAGGATCCGGGCAATCACCACCCTGGGCTTGGGCCGGGACGCAGTCTTCCCGCCGACGCGGTGCGCTCTCTCCACTTTTATGGCACCCACCAGCTCGTCAAGTCCCAGAGCCTTTGGAAGCCACTGCTCTATTAGAGGAACTAGTTGCTGATCAGTGGTGGCCTCCGATATCCCCACCAGCCGAATGTTGTTGTGGCGGGATCGATTTTCGAGGTCGTCGAGTTTGGCTTGTAAGACCTCTAGCTGTGCCCTCGTGCTCTCCAGCCCTCGTGACTGCCGCCCCTCGTCTTCCTCGATGGCCGCCACTCTGTTCTCCAACTCCTCCATCCGCTGGCCCATCTCTGCCATTGACGCGCCCATAACCTCCTGCTTGGACAAAATCTGGTCAAACTTAGGATCCAGCTGCCTTACCACCTCTCTCGCCAGATCCTCATTTGCCGATTCCACACTGTCTTTGCTCGGCGAGGAGGGCTGCGCGTTCGGCATAGCTGGGGCTCCAGGCCTGAGCCCTTTCTCTTTCTCCTTCTCTTTGCGGGTCGGAGGCGGCATTATTCTGCACTCCGCAATTTATTTATTGAAGTCCGGGGCTTGAGGCAGTTCTCCCTCTTCCAACAGTCCGTTCTCCAGGGGCAGAAAGTTAGTATTTTAACAGAGTTTCTCGAGGTGGCCCCGGAGCGAGCGAAGACACGTCTTCACCAGCTCATGCGTCACGTGGACTCCCCACCCTTTCTATATTTAAAGCTTCTTTTCTGGCAATTCGGTATTACAAACAAAAAAAAATAAAACTTTGAATCTCTAATAAAGGTTTCATTTATGTTTCTCTTGATTAATGCTGCACATCAAGAGAAAAGTTGATAAATATATTGTATTCATTTCAATATAATTTCTGTTACATTATTGTACATAGCACTGATCACATCCAGGAGTGGACCATGACTGAGGTGTTACCTCTATAGCTTGAAAGAGTGAAGACAGAGAAAGAGACAGCAGAGGACAGTCTACTGACTTGCTCAAGGTCATAGCCAGAATGGATGAGAGGATTTGATCTTGGGGAGTTTGCAAGGATTCTCAAGTTTCACAGCAATGTGCTCTTTAGTCTGCAAATTGCACAGCCAGCTAAAAATATTTTATCCTTAATTCTGGGCAGGCAGAACATTTTATTAACTTGAGCTATATCTAAACACTTAAAAGAGTCGGCCAAACATTAGGCGCTTAGTATTGCTATGCTGTTAATGCAATATAAGTTGTTTATTTCAAGCTACTCTCCTTGGGTGAATTCCTTCATAAGGTGGTTCATAAATCCTACTAAATAAATAATAGGACCATGGCACAATGGGCAAAAACATCCGATTTGTTCTCTTTTTATGTTATTACATCCTCTTTTCAGGTTGCTCTACTGTGTTGTCTTAAACATTATCTTTGCTTCCTCCATCTCTGGCATTGTTTTTCAACCCCAGCAAGTTGACGGGCACAAATTTCAGACTTACGCTGTTTTGGCCATCTGCAAGATAAAGACGACAAACTGCTACAGAGGAGTGGCAGAAAAAAGCTCTGATTAGAACTGTGTCTTTTTGTGATCATGTCTATAGCGCACGGAGATGTTTAGTTAACTGTATTGGCACCATTTTGCATACATTTTTCTGTTTCTTGCGTTTCTTTTAATGCAACAGCTCCTTGAAAAAAATGTTTTTCTCCTCTTTCCAGACTTGTTTTAGCATGTCTGAGTTATGTCTATTTCTCTTTAAGAACATAAGATATGCCATACTGGGTCAGACCAAGGTCCATCAAGCCCAGTATCCTGTTTCCAACAGTGGTCAATCTAGGTCATATGTACCTAGCAGTTTCCCCAAAAGACACAGTTTCCACAATGCTTCTTTCCCCTTCATTGTGTGGGCTCATTAATACTGAGCAACTGCTGTCTTAAAGAACATTTTGCATAGAACGCTGAGATAGGGAGGTTCACAGTTCCTCATATTCTACAAAAGGTTCTCTTGTATGTGAAGCCTTTTCTAAAATATGTATGAGAGCACCATAAATACATATGCAATTGCTGGCATGTACAGCAGGAACAGTGATTTCATAAGCCTACACATGCACAAAAGCAGCATCACGTGGCATCTTCCACATATAGATGCTAGCGATTAAACAAGAAAGCACAGATTTTTACATCTCCACTCATCTGCTGGAAATTATCCAGATAATTGCACTAGCAAGCACTATCTGTTGATTTTCAATGGCACTGTATGGATAATACTGTTGAAAATCATTACAGAACAAGGTGGCGTGTAGGCATTCCATTTAGTTATCTGGAGAGGAGTGATGTGCAGCCTATCTGGATAAATTTAGGACAGCAAAAGAGCTCTTTTTCCATCCTAAATTTATTTGGATAAATGAGCGTCACAAACTGCTCTATAAATACATTCAAGTGCTGCTAGCTATCAAGATAGTACTGGTAAATATAGGTTGTTTATTTAACCCCCCCAGCCAGCATTTAATAAAAAAACGACTGTGGTGTTTAAATGTTGAACTGTATATATGTTGCTGCCCCATTTCAGACAATTATATAAAATGTAGCCAATTAATGAGGGAAAGCCCAAAAGATGAATTTTTACATTTTGAAAGTAAAAAAAGAAATCCGGAGGTTTAATCATAATTCCCCTGTCTATCATTCCTTTCAAGTTCTGGCTGAAACAAGTACATTGCTAAAACGTATGCATGCATCAGAAGAGGTACAAAAGCCAATGGCAAATTCTTTTTTTTTTTTTTGCATTTATTTAACAGGATTTTTATACCGCCCTATCATTAATTCAGGGCAGTTTACAGAAAACATGTCAACAAAACCAACTTTTACATAGAACAGGGTATAGAACTTGGTTGATTATATGAGTTTGAGGGGTGTGTTAATAAACATTTATGAACAACTATTTACATGAAGGCAGTGAGGTTTATATATGAAGTAATTATGTTGAGGGTACAGTCCAAGTGGGGTTTAACTGACATTGCAGCTGTAGACTGTAATAGATATGCTTGAGCAATATGCTCATAAAGTGGGGTCATAGTGTTTCAAAAAGAGATGGGTCTTTATAGCTTTCCTGTAGTCTGATAGGTCCTTGATGGCTTGTATCGTGGTGGGTAGCTCATTCCATCATGGGGGAGTGTATATGGAGAAAGCTCTTTTGCAAGTTGATTGTTTGGCTTTCCTCGTGCTTGGAGGGATGTCCAAGATGTTACTATTAGATGTTCTTCTTGTTCTGCTCCGCAGTGTTTTCCTGATCATTGGTTGAAGGATGGGAAGTGATAGGTTGTGGATTATCCTAAAGATTATTATTATTAATGTCTTGAATTTGGATCGTACAGTGACTGGGAGCCATTGCAGCTGTTGTAGTGTGGAGGTTATATGGCTGTATCTTGCTGTTCCAGTAATTATTCGGTCTGTAGTGTTTTGCATCAATTGTAGAGGGAGTATTGTTTTCTTGGGAAGGCCCTGGTAGATTTTGTTGCAATAGTCTAACATGGGTGTTACTATGGCTTGACATAATGTTCAGAAATCACTATCACTGAGTAAAGGCCTGAGTTTGTGCACTGTTAATTTATGGTAGGCTGTCCTGGTTGTTCTCTTTATGTGTGTTGGAAGCTGAGTTGTTGGTCGAATATGACTCTGAGGTATTTGACTTTTTGTTTGGTTGATAGGGTATAATCTAGGATCTGTATTGAATTTGGTGGGGAGAATATAGTGTTCCTGGTGATGTGCAGCATTTCTGATTTTTTGAAGTTTATAGAAGAGGTTTTGTTCTTCGAGTCATCTTGTCATTGTTTTGAGGCATGCGAAAGGAATGAATGCCATATTGAATGAATACTAGGTATAAGGAAAGGAATGGAAAATAAAACAAAAGATATTATAATGCCTCTATATCGTTCCATGGTGAGACCGCACCTTGAATATTGTGTGCAGTTCTGGTCGCCGTATCTTAAAAAGGATATAGCTTTATTAGAAAAGGTTCAGAGAAGAGCCACCAAAATGGTAAAGGGGATGGAAGGATACTCCTATGAAGAAAGGCTAAAAAGGTTAGGGCTCTTTAACCTGGAAAAGAGACGGCTGAGGGGAGATATGATAGAAGTCTATAAATTAATGAACGGAGTGGAACGGGTAAACGTAGATCGATTGTTTACGTTATCAGAATATAGAAAAACTAGGGGACATGCAATGAAGCTACAGGGTAAACTATTTAAGACTAATAAAAGAAAGTATTTTTTCACTCAACGTGTAATCAAACTCTGGAATTTGTTACCGGAGGATGTAGTAAAGGCTGTTAGTGTAGCTGGGTTTAAAAAAAGGTTTGGACAAGTTCCTGGAGGAAAGGTCCCTAAACCATTATTAAGAAGGGACCCAGAATATCAATGCTTGACCCAGTACAAGCATTGCGGAACCTGTGTCTTTTGTGGAAACTGCTAGGTACGTATGACCTAGATTGGCCACTGTTGGAAACAGGATACTGGGCTTGATGGACCTTGGGGTCTGACCCAGTATGGCATATCTTATGTTCTTATAATAGCCAACCTCAAGGTCTGCCTCAGCGATGACCAGCTTCCACACCCTGGAGAACTGGAAGCAAGACAGGGGTACTCTGTCCACATGGACCAACACTGCTCATCTCCCATCGGGCGTAATCATCTGTAATCCTCATAATACCATACCAGACACGTGCAGTCCATGACAATTTGGATCCCCTTTTCGTGGCGTCCATCTTAGAGCTACAGGTCTACAGTCAGGTGTGTGGCAACCCTCAACTGACCATCCCTTCATTATCCTTACAATGATGAAATTCACCAAAGGGCCCCATTCTCCCATTGCTTTAGCATAAGGAGTGATGGCCATTAAGCTTGTTCTTACTGCGCATTTACTCCTGGCCCTGTCCCTGCAGCAGAATATCCAGCAAAGAATGGTGCTGGCCTTAAAGCAGTCACCCTCCCTGATGCTGTCCTGCACACAAAAGTCCTGGAAGTGATCCTGGGCCTTCAAGTACGTCAGCCTGGTACACTCTGCCAGGAAACCCATCAAGAGGCTCCAAACGTCAGTGGGCCAAATGCCCAGACTGCCTCTGTAATTTCTTGACTGCATCTGGCCCAGAATGCTGCCATCTTAAAATGAGAGAAAAAAAAAGTTATCGCAATCATGTTATGGAACCAGGAACATAAAGACGAAAGAAGTTCTCCTGAACTGAGCATCCCAGAAATGCTAAAGAGAAAGCACATCTGAAGAGACTGGTCTCAAAGGTGTCCTAGCAGACCGCCATCCATGACAGCAAGCAGCTTCCTTAACACCTCATGGACAATCATTCGCCTGCGGTCCAGAGCACGGCAATGGTCAGCCACCCCACCAATCATCCTTTAACAATGACAAAAATAAGCCGAAGGGCTCTTTTTTCCCCATTGCCTAGACAAAGAAAGTAAACTGCCACCAGGCGCATCTGTAAAGCAGATCATGCCGCTGTCCTTGCATGATAGAATCCACAGGAGAGTGGAGCCCCTTGCGCATCGGTCACTGTCCCTGATCCTGTTAAGGCTACAGAACTCGCTGAAATGCTCCCAGGCTTCCAAAATATTTCCAGGTGGTGTGTTCAGCCATGGAAACCAGTCAATAGCTCCTACACTTTGGCAGGCCAAATGCCCAGACTGCTACTGGAATGGACATTCTGATGGCATGGAACTACGAGAAAGGGCATCAGCAAAGTTATTGTAGAATCCCATAATATGCTCTGCCTTAAAAGATGATATTATACAGAATGCAGAGCATAACAATTTCCTGGGGCAGCACCACCACCCCTAACATCCCGTGTACTTCTTGGACCACTGCCAAACTATTGGTGCAGAATGTAATCACCCTTTTAGCCAATTGAGGGGCTCAGATAGACAGGGTTGTCATCATGGGGAATAACTCAGGGATGTGATATCCTCAGCGCTGAAAGTGTGCCACTTGCATGACCAAGACTCTGAGCACCAGTATATCCAAACCCCCCCCCCCCCATGCATCCGTGAACAATTCCAGGTCGCATTTTCAACAGGGGGAGTCCTACAAGAAGGCCAAGCCATTAAATGCCTTTGGGAAATGTTTCTCAGACTTGTAGGTCTTTGCATATGCCCTGATGTGGTGGTGCCTCTACTTGACCCCCCCTTGTCAGAAAAGCCTGTCAGTGACAGAAAACACACCACATCGCAATCACCCTACAAGTGAAACATAATAAACTGAGCAGAGATTGAAATTGCTCTAATTTAGCTTTCTGATCTAATCATACCTGTTGACGAACAGCTCAGTTGTACATAGTTGTATATAGTTACCCCTGTTAAACCCAAGTTGTATAAGCCTGTTCCCTGTAATGTACACCGCATGCTCCGCTGCTTTGTACAATTTGTTGTTACATGTAAACCACGCTGATTTTAAAGAGCACAGTATAAAAATAATATAAATAAATCTAGCTTTTTGCACGCCTCTCATTTGCTCAATAGTGGTTTTTAATTTCTCCAACTTAACCCTGGGCAGTTTAGACACTTGGGCTTATATATCTAGCTCAATTCTAAGGACTGTGTCCTGCGGGCCCCACAGTCTTTTCTGCCACCAGAGGTACTCCAAACTGTTGTGCGATGGGCTTGCAGGAATCCAAGATCCTTCTGCACTTCTTGAACACGGCCCCCATGAACAGGAAATCATCCAGGTAATGAACCACTGAGCCATGTCCAGCTATTTCTTCAACTGGCCAAAGCAGAAATGAACTGAATTGCTCAAAATATGCCCAGGAATTGAGCAGCCCATGGACATACATTTGTCATAGTAGTCTTCGCCCTTCATAGTGAAAACAGAGTAGATGAAAAAGACTCTGGATGCACTGGGAGTTGTTGTATGCCATCTCTATCTCCACATTAGCCAGTTGCTATGGCCTGGTCGATAGATGCATATCTCTCAGAGCACAAAGGAGGATCGATATGGTCATCAACAGATTCACCCGCGGGACAGGACAGGTGGTGTATCAAATGGAGTTTGCCTGGCTCCTTCTTTGGCACTATTCCCAACAGGGACAACACTAGACCCAGGAAGGGGGGGGGGGAGGGCCCAGTAGGGACCAACAACCCTCCCCAAGCCATTTTCCTTTGCGATTTCTTTTTTCTGTACCACCTGAAGGTGCTGAAGGAAGAAAGGAGAGTTGTTTATGGTGTGCAAGGAAGTGGGGGTGGAAGACATAATAGGGAAACCTTCTGAAAAGCCATCCGATAATGATGCGTGCCCAGTCCTGGTGAGGCTAGGACCACATCTCAAGCATGATGTGCAAAAGAACCATGTCTTTTGCTGGGTCAATGGGGCAGCAGCTTAAAAGGCTTTCCCTTACTGGTGGATTTACATGTGGAAGCTGAGTGGCTAGCTCCACAGACTAAACAGGCATGCCAGGACTTAAATGAGTTCCATATGCAGCTGCTGGTATTATACTGGGGGCAGTATTACTGCCCTGGTGCCGGTCCAGAATGTCACCCATCTGGTTGCTGGTCACCGTATCTTAGAAAAGATATAGTGGAATTAGAAAAGGTATGGAGAACAGCCACCAAAATGATAAAGGAGATGGAAGGATCTCTCTGTAGGGAACGGCTTAAACGGTTAGGGCTCTTCAACTTGGGAAAAGAGAAGACTGAGGGGAGATATGATAGAGGTCTAAATTAATGAATGGAGTGGAAAGGGACAATGCAGATCGGTTGTTTACAGCATGCAGAAGTCAAAAGACTAAAGGACATGCAATGAAGTCACAATGTAACCCATTTAAGACTAAAATATTTTACAAGCAACGCATAATCAAACATTGGAATTCGTTACCGGAGGCTGTAATAAAGACTGTTAGCATATCTGTGTTTAAAAAAGGTTTGGGAAAGGTCCATAAACCATTATTAAAGAGGACCCAGGAAATCTACTGCTTACCCTCAGATGAGCATAGTGGAACCTGTGGCCTTTGGGGACCGGGCAGGTACTTGTGACCTCGATTGGCACTGTTGTAAACAGGATTCTGGGCTTGATGGACCCTGGTCTGACCCAGTATGGCATTTCTTAAGTTCTTAAGTTAATTTATAACCTCTAACGCAAACAGAGCTGTTTTGCTTTTTTTTTTTTTTTAAATCAACAATTAAACCCAAGATCTCACTTCTTTCCAAGCTTTAAATCACCAAATTATCACCGTCTGCCACCATCAGCTTTCCCTCTAAAACAGTTGTAATATCCAAATCCCTTGTCTAGTCCCAACTGGGTTACCTTTTCACCATCTGGGCCCAGGAGTCCTGCCATTAATCTGCTGCCCACCAGCATCATAAGTATATACCCCCAGCAGGCCCACTTGATAAAATGTGAAGGCTCCTTACAATGATGTGAACTGCAGCCAGGTCTTGAACCTGTGACCCTCCACTCATGTACACATAGCACTCTGGCTCAACACACTGAGGCAGATGTGTGCCATTATGGCCACTGGGGGGGTAGCATCACAACAAGCCATTGATAGAGAATTTGTTTTTTTAATTAATCTATCCCAGAATGCAGTAAGATGAACATTCATAAACAAGACTGGATCTGAAAGCTTTCTGCAAAAGTCCACAGGGCAGCTCTGGGCTTCGTTAAATTTAGTCCCATTTTAAAAGGAAGATATATCTATATCTATCTATCTATATATATTAATAAATCTACAACATTACATAACCCAAGCCCATGTACAACCACCAGTGCCTGCTGTGCTTTCACGAGTGCTGCCTGACCTCCCCCACAAACTAGATGGATGTTCACACAGTCCCTTTTCACCCTGGCTGTAGTGAGTCGCCTCTTACCTCATGCACAGCCTCAATGGAGACTAAGTGGTATGGCTGACTCCCCCCTCCCCCAAGGACCTAGACTGCAACTGGGAAGGTTCCCAGGACCATGTGGCAATACCCGATTGGGGGTGGGGGGAGCTTGTATCGGCAAACAGCACTGTAAGAGTAGCCCTACCAGCTCTCGCTCCTCCCATGCCTCGCCAAGAGCATATGCTAAATAAGTTTTCCACACCATCCACTAAATGTATTGAGGATACAATAGCGTCTCTCAATACCTCCACAGCACAGACTGACCCTTGCCCAGCTTTTTGGATCAAGGAGCTACGCAGTGAGTTCAACCCTTTCATCGCGAACCTGATGAACCTTTCCTTCACAACGGGTTCCTTCCCCACAGCACTCAAACAGACTTCCATTAGGCCGCTATTGAAGAACTCCAAACTAGACCCCCAAAGGGCAGATTCTTATAGGCCAATAGTTAGTATTCCTCTCCTAGCTAAGATAATTGAGAAAGAGGTACAAAGGCAAATTCAAGATCATATAGATTCTGAAGCTCCCCTTGATCATTGCCAACATGGGTTCTGAGAATATCATGGAGTCGAGACCCTCCTCACCATCCTTTTCAACAATATCATCACAGGCATTGACAACATCCGACAAGGATTTGTGCTCATCTTCTTAGACATCGCCGCGACGTTCGACTCGGTGAGTCATGAAATTCTCCTCGGGCGATTGAAAGAGAAGGGCGTCTGCAACACTGCGCTTGAATGGTGCAAGTCCTATCTGGATGGAAGATGGCAATATGTAAAATCCGGATTGGAAGAATCAAAACGCTTCCATCAAAAACAAGGTGTGCCTCAAGGTTCCTCGTTGTCATCTCTCCTGTTCAATATTTACATGCAACCCATCTGCAATATCATTAGATCATTTAGCATGAACTGTTTGATATATGCTGATGACATACTCCTATACATGCCGTTCTCTACAGTTCAAATGAACCTGACACCACTAGTAGATTGTTTCAATGCGGTATCAGAATGGCTCCAATCCCAAAACCTCCGCATTCAACACAAGAAAACGGAGGTGCTTTTCATCGCGAGAGACCCCAACTTTATTCCTCCGTCCCATGTAAGTGTCAAGGAAGCCGACTTGAAAACTAAAGAAACAATAAAATACCTTGGAGTCACCTTGGACCAATGTCTGGATATGAAATCTCACATAGGCAATATAGTCAAAGCTGTATATTTCAAAATCCGTACGCTCAGGCATCTGCGCTCCCTATTGGACCCAGACAATTTACGGACTATATACCAGGCGCTAATCCTACCCCATTTTGACTTTGCAAATGCCATCTTACAAGGTCTCCCTCAATCTACACTGAGCCTATTACAGCTGGCTATGAATGCTGCAGCAAGGGTCCTCCACGGAGCCTCCAGAAGTGACCACATGACTCCTATTCTCAAGCAGCTTCACTGGCTCCCTATCCACGGAAGGCTTATCTTTAAAACCTTACTCCTCTCATTCAAGGCCATCAATGGCTTTTCATCTTCCTCACTCACGGAACTCATTCACACGGTGCCCCCCAACAGATCCAGAACAGCAACAGCTGCAAACCTGCTAATAACCCCGAAGGCATTGACAAAATGCAACATTACAACGGCAAACAGGGCCTTCAGTCTCTACGTCCCCAAATGCTGGAATGTTCTACCATCCAACATTCGGGCCATCGTAGACCTATCTCAGTTCAGGAAGGCACTCAAATATCACCTTTTCCTCCAATACTACCCAGTCAGCAACGAAATTTAGGTAACCACACCTAAGAAAGTCGCCATTGTTAGTTCTGAGACAGTGCCAGCACCCCGTCTGCAATTTATGCACATATTTTCCTTATGTTATTGTTGCTTAATCTTGCTCTTTGTAATTATTTCATGTACATAGTTCACCCCTGTTATCCAAGTTTGTACTCCTGTTCTATGTAAAACCTAACAGCTTGTTGTTATGGTCTTTTTGTTATAATGTAAACCGCGCTGATATCGAATAGTGCGGTATATAAGAAACTGTAATAAATAAATAAATAAATGCTTGCAAGGACTGCATGTTCCTGCTTGACCCCCAGCCATGTGTTCTCCTGCACTGTCCACCCCCCCCCCCCTCCGGCCATAAATAATAACCCAAAGCAAGAACTCACTATCTCAGAAACAGCAAAACCATGTGCCCACACCTCTAACCAGATGGCCGATAAGTAGAGTGATTCCTAGGGCAGGGGTGGCAGGCAGGAGAAAAAGGAAAAAAAAACAGGGGAGTTAAGAAACACTCCAAAGCTGCATGGTCCTTCTCTGTCTGAACCAGAGGGGCAAGAAGGTGACCCACAGCCCACAGTCCCCTCTTAAGGCCAGCCATGGCCTGCCTCCCTGCCCATTAACCCCTGCCTGTCGCCCCTGCCCTCTTGTGCCCAGCAGCTGACAATCCAGTCAGCTGGGTCTTTTAAGAAGCATTACCAATGCATGATGTTAAGTGCACCTATGCTAAGGACAGCAAGCGCGGTTAGCATGGGCGCCTACTGCCTGTGCTAGCCGCGATGCATTGGCAATGCTGGTCTGCCCCCGTTACATCCTGCTTTCCCCCTTCATGCACAATCTAGGTAGCATAGAATTTTTGATACTACTTTTTAGCACCATGCTACCAGGTAGTGCACTTTAGTGAACATGCCCTTGTCTGTTACAGAACTGGTGTATCTTTCTTATTGTCATCCTTCTGCATGGAATTCTGCTATGAAAGATTGACAAAAAGGCAAAGGTATGGATATTTGAAATATTGTTTGAGAAAAAATTTTTTACATCTCTAACTGTAAGTTGATGCTGCACATCCATTTGAAGCAAAATAACCCCATTGCACATATTATAGTTTTATTTACTTGGTATATCGCCTATAGCGGGTAGCAGCTAGGCGGTTAAGGAAGTTACATTCAGAAGCTTTAGCAGCTCTACAAATCAAAAAGGTAAAGATGACAGATTTCATGGACTGGTCATGGTCAAAATGGTAGATTTCATAGTCTGTCATGAATGAACAGTAAAAGATCTACAAATCACAAATGAAGCCCTGTGTACTCAAAGAAACCTTCCTTTGATGTTCCGAGTTGTTTTCTAGTGGAAACCAAAGGTAGAAATGAATCAGTTTATGAGGATTCAGCAATGGCAGTTCATACAGCATTCTTGCAATTCAGTTGATAATTCACTGAAACAATATAGTTTAGAACTTTTATTTCAAGAGCTGAATTAGAAGCTGCAACATGGATGCTATTTTATTTAAAATGCTATTGACTGTCGGAACAGACCAACTCCATTGACTCTCCAGTTCCTATTCTTTTATTTCTAAAGGTCCAAATATCATTTGAAAATTGTGTTTCCTTTTTTTCAGATGCTGTTTGCTTCAGAATACAATTTCATTGTTTGGGTAGAAGTGTGAATAGTAGTGCTTTGCCTTGAGGGCGGGGAATCTCGGCTGCGTTTAGCAATAAAGCACAGTTACTTACCTGTAACAGGTGATCTCTGGGAACAGCAGGAATTAGTCCTCACTTATGGGTACGTCGGTACCGACGGAGCCTGCGCGGGAAAGCTCCCCAGCTTCCCAGAAGGAAGCTTTTGGGGCCTCCCACTGCACATGGGCGCTGCCTTCCCGCCTTCCTGACCAGCTCTGCTCAGTTCGAGTTTATAGCTGAGACAATAGAGAGAGGAAAGGAAGATAGATAGAAGATACAACTCCTAGGGGAGGTGGGTGGGTTGTGAGGACTAATTCCTGCTGTTCCCAGAGATCACCTGTTACAGGTAAGTAACTGTGCTATCTCCAGGAACAAGCAGGAATAAGTCCTCACCTATGGGGACTCCCTAGCTAAGATGCCTGGGAGATCCCCTTCCAAGGGTTCGCCATCTTCGTATGGATCTCAGGCATCCATCCTGGGAAGGTGGGCAGGAGTTGTTCAAGTATGGAACAGGTGTTTGAGGACAGCCTGACCAAACAAGGCATCCCGGCGGGAGTCCTTGTCCAAACAGTAATGGGCTGTGAAGGTATGAACCGAGGCCCATGTAGCGGCTCTACAGATCTGATCTATGGATACAGAGTGAAGATGAGCCATAGAAGTGGCCATGGCTCTCACATTGTGAGCTGTGACATGGCCTTCCAGAGAAATATTTTTACTCTGGTAAGCAAAGGAAATACACTGAGCAATCCAATTGGAAAGTGTACGTTTGGAGACTGGAAGTCCCGAATGAGAAGGATCAAAAGCCACAAAAAGCTGGGAAGACTTTCGATGTGGCTGAGTCCTGTTGAGGTAAAAGGCAAGAGCTCTTTTACAATCTAAAGTATGAAGGTTCCTCTCTGCACTGGATGCATGAGGAGCTGGAAAAGACAGGTAGATATACCTCTTCATTAAGATGAAAAGGCGAGACCACTTTGGGCATAAAGTGGGGATTCGTCCTAAGGACCACCTTATCATGATGAAACCTGGTATAAGGTGGATGAGCCACTAAGGCCTGCAGTTCACTGATAAGGCGAGCCGAAGTGACTGCAACAAGGAAAAGGACCTTCCAGGAAAGAAATTTCAAGGAGGTAGAAACCAACGGTTCAAAAGGTGGCTTCATAAGCTGACCCAGAACTAGGTTCAAGTCCCATGCTACCGGAGGAGGTCGGATGGGAGGCTTAGTTAGAGTCAGGCCTCTCATGAACCTTGCAACAAGCGGATGAGAGGAGACAGGTTGTCCATTTATAGGTTTTAAGGATGCTGCAATAGCACTCAAATGGACTCTTACTGAATTCGTCTTAAGGCCTGCATTAGAAAGATGCAGGAGATAGTCTAGTAGAGAATTCAAAGGAAGTGCTAGAGGGTCAAGACCCTGTTGAGCACACCAAATGGAAAAGCGTTTCCATTTGAAAGCATAGGAATGCCTCGTGGAGGGTTTCCTAGAGGCATGAAGGATATCTTTCACTGGTTGAGAAAGATTGAAGTCATGAAGGCTTAGGCCTTCAGTAACCAAGCTCTGAGGTGTAGGGACTTGGGGTTTGGGTGCCACAAAGTCCCTTCCTCCTGAGAGAGAAGGTCTGGCGCAGCTCCCAGGTCCAGGGAGGGTCCCTGGGAGAGATGCAGAAGTAGAGGGAACCACACTTGGCGTGGCCAGCGTGGAGCTATGAGGATCATCGATCCGTGATCCCTCTGTAGTTTGAACAGAGTCTTGGGAATCAAAGGAATGGGTGGAAAGGCATATAGGAATTCCTGACCCCAATGTAGGAGAAAGGCGTCGTTGGCCTGAGCTCTCTGACACGGAGTCCTGGAACAGAACCGGGGAAGTTTGGCATTCCACGGACTTGCAAAGAGGTCTATGTCTGGGGTTCCCCATTCCTGAAAGATTCTGTTTATCTGGTCCATATGTAGGGACCATTCGTGTGGAAGCAGAACTTGACTGAGTCTGTCTGCCCAAGAGTTTTGAACCCCTGGAAGATAGACTGCCAGAAGATGAATTTGATGCTCTCTGGCGAAGGCCCATAATCTGAGAGCTTCGTTGCAAAGCGACAGAGAGCCTGTCCCTCCTTGTTTGTTTATGTAGAACATGGCCACCTGATTGTCTGTCTGGACTAGGACGGTCAGGTTGACTAGGAGGGTATGGAAGACTTTGAGGGCAAAGAAGATTGCTCGCAGTTCCAGGAGGTTGATGTGAAGGGTGGTCTCTTGTGGAGACCAAGTACCCTGAGTGGAGAGGTGTTGAAGATGGGCTCCCCACCTGTTTGGGAGGCATCTGTTGTGAGGGTTGCTTGGGGCAACAAAGGTTGGAAGGGGGTCCCCAACAACAGATTCTTGGTGGATATCCACCATTGGAGGGACCAAAACAAACGCTTTGAGGTGAGTATTTGGTCGGAGAGCACTCCTGATGCTTGAGTCCACTGGGTGGCCAAGGTCCATTGAGCTGCTCTCATATGAAGACGAGCGTAGGGCACCACGTGTACCGTGGAGGCCATGTGGCCCAGAAGTCGTAGCATTTCTCTGGCTGTCAAGTGACTGCTGGACTGAGCTTGGGAGGCCAAGCACATCAGACGTTGGCCCCGGACTTGAGGTAGGTAGGCCCTTGCGGTGGTGGTGTCCAACTGGGCCCCTATGAATTCTAGAGACTGAGTAGGGGTAAGTTGAGACTTGGGAAGGTTTACCACCAGTCCCAGATACTGCAGAAGGTGCCTTGTGCGGTCCAGGGAAATCTGGGCCTCTGACTGAGATGGAGCTCGGATGAGCCAGTCGTCCAGATATGGGAATACAAAAATTCCCAGACCTCTTAGAAATGCAGCCACCACTGCCATGCATTTGGTGAACACTCTTGGAGCAGAGGCTAGACCGAAGGGAAGTACTCTGTACTGGAAATGTTTTCCCTGAAACAGAAATCTTAGATATTTTCTGTGGGATGGGTGGATGAGTATATGTGTGTACGCATCCTTGAGATCTAGAGAACAAAGCCAATCCTGACTCTGAAGGTATGGAAGGAGAATGCCTAGAGAAAGCATTTTGAATTTCTCCTTGTATAGAAATTTGTTCAATTCTCTCAGATCTAGGATAGGTCTGAATCCACCTGTCTTCTTTGTTATGAGAAAATAAGGGGAGTAGAATCCTGTCCCTTGTTGAAGAAGAGGAACCTTTTCTATTGCCCCTTGGGCAAGGAGAGAAGAGACCTCCTGATCCAACAGGCCCAGGAGAGATGGGGGAGAATTGAAGTGCCTCACCATGGTATATGGAGGAAGGTTGGAAAAATGAAGTTTGTAGCCCTCTCTGATGATAAAGAGGGTCCAGTGCTCTGATGTAATTTGCCCCCATCTGGGAGCAAAGTGAGCTAACCTTCCGGGAATGGTGAGGGGCTCTGGTTGTTCTAGAGCCAGAAATGTTAAGTTCTCTAGGGGCAAGTCAAAACCCCTGAGGGGGTTAAGCCTGCTGAGGAGTGGCAGACGCTGCAGGCTTTGACCTTGCCTGTTTAGGTTGCTGACGTTTAGCAGCAAAGCGAGGCTGAGAAGATTGTTGGCCAGTATTTGTGGAAAATCTGGCCTTCTTGTAGTAAGGCCTCTTGAAAGACTTTCTTGGCAGGAGTAGAGGTAGACTTAGAAAGTCTATCTAATGTAGCATTTTCTGCGTCCATTTGAGTGGCTTTAATTTGCCAGTCCTTACCAAATAAGTTCTCACCTGTACAGGGCAGATTCCGTAAGCCATCCAGAACCCAGGGTTCTAGGTCAGAGGCCTGGAGCCAAGCAAGTCGTCGGGCTGCAATAGCAATGCCCGAAGCTCTACCGGCACCCTCAAAGGAATCAAAAGCTGCTCTGTTGGAGAACTTAGAAACATCTAGAAGCTGTTTCACTATAGAAATGAACTCCTCCTTTCTATCCTCAGGGATAAAGGAGGCAAAATGCTGTACCTTTAGGGCAAGTTCCCTGAGAAACATGCCCATATACAGACTGTAAGAATTAATCCTGGCTATAAGCATACTAGCCTGGAAAATTTTCCTGTCAAAAGAGTCTAGGGTCTTACATTCTCGCCCTGGAGGGGTAGAAGAGTGCCTTTTGGTGCTCTTAATCTTTTTCAGCGCAGACTTCACCACAATGGAATGGTGAGGCAGCTGAGTCTTTTGAAACCCAGGAGAAGGAGGGACCCGGTACATGGTGTCCAACCTACGAGAGTAAGGAGACAACGTTAGAGGAGCCTCCCATAAGTCCATCAAGTGTTCTTGAAGGATTTCATGGATAGGCAGGGTGACTGCCTCTTTAGGAACCTTAGGGTATCCTAAAATATCCAATTTCTTTGACCTAGGTTCTTTTTCAGAGGATGTGGTAATAGAAAGTCCTTTAGCTAGCTCTATAATGAAGTCTTGAAAGGACAAATCCTCTGATGGAGACATTCTCCTCTTTGGGGAAGAAGGGTCTTCATGAAGAACTAGAGACAGCTCATCAGAGTCTTCAGAGGAGTCAAAATCCTCAGAAGAATCAGAGTATTCTCTATTTGCTTCCAACGCACGATACGCATACCGATAGGTATCGACATCGGGCGTACCGGGTATGGGATCGGTATCGGGTGAAAACCCGGATCCGGCATGCGGAACCGATCTGCGTTTGGAAGTCGATGGTCTCGGTTCCGGTATGGGAGACGATACCGGAACCGGACCCGGTACCGCTGAACACAGTACCGAGGGCGTCGCAGCTGTAATAAAAGCCAGCATGGCCTGCTGCATGGTCTGAACAGTATTGCTCATAGACGCCACTGCTGCCTGGATGTCGGTACCGGTATGGGCCGGTACCCCAGAGCAGTCTAACAGGTGATCAGTCGAGGCCGTGCCATCGATGTCAACCTGTAACCCCATAGATGGTGCTTTGGAAGCCAGAGCTTCCCGCCGGGGTTGTTTGGCTGGTGCAGGATCCTCAGATTCAAAAGTGAGAGCCTCTCGATGCTTTGAAGGAGATTTGCTCTTTGAGGACCTGCCCGAAGAAGGTTTGGTTACCTGAGATCCATCCGGAGAGGAAGACCTGGATGACTGTGATGCTGGATTATCTGAAGCAAACAGCACATGGAATTTGTTGGCCCGGTTCTGCAAACCACGTTTAGACATCTGGGAGCAGGATGGGCAGTCCGGAATGGAGTGGTCAGGTCCCAAACATTTAAGACACCATTCATGGGTGTCTGTGACAGAAATAACAGCACTACACTTGGTACACTTCTTGAAACCAGGGGCTGGTTTCTCCATGAGGAGAATTTGTGTAGGCCTGAGGCCTAACCGAAGTCACCAAGTTGTGCAAAGATAAAGATTTTTTTTTTTTTTTTAAAGAAAAGAAAAGAGAGACCGGCGGTACCGGTTTCAGTATGGGGAAGGCAGGTACGCGGTCTAAAGAAACAAACTAAAACAATAATTTCTTCAGCGGTGACAGGAACACGACCTGCTGGCTCCGCGGAAAAAGAGAAACTGAGGAGAGCTGGTCAGGAAGGCGGGAAGGCAGCGCGCATGTGTAGTGGGAGGCCCCAAAAGCTTCCTTCTGTGAAGCTGGGGAGCTTTCCCGCGCAGGCTCCGTCGGTACCGACGTACCCATAAGTGAGGACTTATTCCTGCTTGTTCCTGGAGATACATTTTTTTCCTTCTATGTCTCGCTCAGGATGCGATGTGCTGTGTTCACCTGGGAAGCAAGAATAAGGTTTGCCAAAGATATTTCTGTGGCAGTTCCCTGATTGGATTTTTCACAATTCAAAAATGTAGAAAGATGGTATATATTTATCTCCAGGAACAAGCAGGAATGAGTCTTCACATATGGGGTATCGTCGGTACCGACGGAGCCTGCGCGGGAACGCTCCCCAGCGTCCAGTAAGAAAGCTTTTGGGAGCATCCCACAGCGCCTGCGTGCTGCCTTCCTGCCTTTCCCAACCGCCTCTCTCCAGTTCTTCTTTTCCGCGGAGCCAGCAGGTCGTGTTCCTGTCACCGCAGAAGAAGTTCTTTATTTTCTTCTTTATTTTTCTGTGTCACGTCTGCCTTCTTCGACATCAGACCGGTACCGCCGGTCTTTTCTTTCTTAAAAAAAAAACTATTCTTTACTTCAACTGTGCATTTTCAGTTTGGGCCTTAGGCCTGAATATTTTTCTCCTCATGGAGAAGCCCACTTCCGGGTTCAAAAAGTGCACAAAATGTGGCGGTACTATTTCTGTCACTGACACCCATGATTGGTGTCTAAAATGTTTGGGTCCTGACCATTCCATCACAGATTGTGTGTCCTGTACCATGATGTCTAAAGGAGGTCGGCAGAACCGAGCAGCCAAGCTCAGTACCCTGTTTCCCTTTGATGCAGCCTCGGTGGCATCGACATCTTCCAGGGCTTCTTCTTCCTCCCATGGATCTCAGGTAACCAAACATAAATCTAGACGGTCCTCGAAGGGCAAATCTCCCTCTAAGCATCGAGATGCCTCCAGGCTTGTCCTCGAGGATCCCACACCGGCAAAATTACCCCGGCGGGAAGCTCCGGCTTCCAAAGCATTGTCTATGGGGTCACAGGTTGACATCGATAGCTTGGCCTCGACCGATCACCTGTTGCCGTGTTCTGGGGTACCGGTGGCCTCCACTGGTACTGACATCCAGACTCTGGTGGCATCCATGGATCAGAAGATTCTGTCCATGCAGCGCACACTAACGGCGTTTATGCAGGCTGCGACGCCTCCAGTACTGCAACAATCTCCATTGCCGGTACCGGCTCCGGCACCGGCATCGTTCCCGGTGCCGATACCGATTGCATCGACATCGGCTTCGGTGTCGACTGCAACGGTACCCTGTCCTATGATGCCCATCGGTACCGAACCAGTACTGCTTACTCCCGATGTCGATCCCACTCGGTACACATATCGGGCTTTACAAGAGCATCCAGACAGGCGATACTTCGATTCCTCCGAAGACTCTGACGAGTCGGAGGCTTCTGTCGAGGCATCGGTACTTCTTCCTCAGGAGTCTTCTTCTCCAAAACGAAGAATGTCTCCTCCAGAAGACTTGTCTTTTCAAGACTTCATTAGGGAAGTGGCTAGGGGCCTCTCCATTACAGTGGCCCCTGAATCAGAGCCTAGAGCCAAGCAATTAGATATTTTGCAATATCCTAAGGCTCCTAAAGAGGCAGCTACCTTACCTATTCATGAGATTCTCTATGATCTCATGTTGAGCATGAGGGAGACTCCTCTTACCACCTCTCCTCATTCTCGTAGGTTAGACACCATGTACCATGTCCCTCCTTGCCCTGGCTTTCATAAGACTCAGCTTCCTCACCACTCTGTTGTGGTAGAGTCTGCCATGAGGAAAATAAAGAGTGCAAAAAGACACTCATCTAATCCTCCAGGATGTGAATACAGGACCCTAGATGCTTTTGGCCGAAGGGTTTTCCAAGCTAATATGCTTGCTGCCAGAATCAACTCCTATAGTCTCTATATGGGGATGTTTCTAAAAGAAGTCACAGATCATCTGCAGACGTTAGCTCCTTTTATTTCAGAAGATAAAAGGCAGGAATTTCTCACTTGGCTCAAACATGCCCAGGATGTTTCCAAATTTTCCAACTGTGCAGCCTTTGACTCTTTTGAGTGTGTAAGCAGAGCCTCGGCTATTGCCATAGGTGCACGCAGAATTGCTTGGTTACAAGCCTCTGATTTGGAACTCTGGGTCCAAGATGAATTGGGAAATCTTCCTTGTACAGGTGAAAACCTTTTTGGCAAGGATTGGCAAGCAAAGGCCACTCAGATGGATGCTGAGAACTCTGCTTTGGATCGACTTTCAAAGTCTACCTCTACTCCTGTTAAGAAAAGATTGTTCAAAAAGACATCTTTTTATATATTTTTTTTTTTTTTTAATATTTTTATTGTTTTTCCAACAAACCTTACAAGTAAAACACTTGCATTTGAAATGGGGGAAATTACAGTAAATACAAACAAATCCAGAAAGAAAATCACAAGGCAATAAAAAAAGAAAAAACCCCCACTAACAGCCCACAAGATGAGAGAGATCCAATAGGAAAAAAGAAAATTACACAATATGCAAAAAAGAACAAGCATACGAACAGCCCTAAATTAAATCACACATCTTCAAGAACCTTGTGACTCACCCCCTAAGGAGCCTCGAGTATTTAAAAAGGAAAGTAACTGAAAGGGATACAAAAAAAAAAAATATAGGAATTCCCTTGCAGTTTTATCAAGCACTTACAAGGGTACTTAAGGAAAAAAAAAGGAAAAAAAAACCCTCCTAGCTGGGAAACCCGTGGGAATGCTCCCTACCGTGGGACTTTTGCAGCTAACATTTTTTTGGCAGCTATTGTCTGGTGCTAGCTGCAAAAGCCTAATGCAGTTTAGTAAATATTCCCTAAATAATGATCTTTGTACATTTTTACTAAACCATGGTACCCTTTTTGCAGCTATCGCACTGTAATAGCTGTAAAAGGCCTGCCATAGGAACAAAAAGGCCGTGGTATCTGCAGGAGGCATTTCCAGCTTTCCCTCTGTAGATAGCGTGGACATTTTGGGCTTACTGTGAAGACTCATGATCCCTGCATCAGCAGATAGTGCAGGAAGTCCTACAGTGCCTGCCAATGCAGGGGTTGTCGGTCTCCATAGTAAGTGCAAGTGGAGCACAGGTAGCTCTTCCTACCTCTCTCCCCAGTCACTACTGATCCCCCCAAGCACCAATAAGGCTCCCCCGATCTGTAAATATTGTCTGTGCCACAGATGTACAGATCCGAGGCACTGACAATATAAAAAGTGCGGCCTCCCTCCTCCTTTGGCACCAATTCCCCTCCCCCTCCAGCTCATGATCCCCAACAGGAACTCTCAAGGGGAAATGGTGCACCCCTTGAAGATGACCAACATCCTAACCAGTCAGTCAGTTGGGCCCCTTCAACCCCCTCCCTCCTGATCCATAAAAAAAAAACCTGGCTTGCCCATTGGGACTCTGTACGTTGGGACTCTGCCCCTCCCCTTACCTCCCTCCATTCAATATTCCCAATCCTGGCTAGTCAGTCAGCCTAAGGACCCCACAATGCCCACTTCTGACCCTTTTTCCATTACCTTACATTCCCTGGTAGTTTAGTGGTCACTGGAAGCAGGAGTGGTCTTCTCCACCCCTGCCCACATCATTGCCATTCCACAAAATGGTAGCAGAGGACAGCTCCTAACCCCAGTGACTACTAGACTAACAGGGAATATAAGGTAATGGAAGGGGGGGGGTTGGGAGTGGTGGACCCTGTGGAGTACTCAGGCCGACTGACTTTCGGGCTTTAAAGTATTGAATGGGGGGGGGGTGGAAGGGGAACTAACTGGCTAACCGGGGTTTTTTTGTGAATGTGAGGGAGGCGGGATGAAGGGACTTGATGGACTAGCTGGGATGCTTGTCTCTCAGGCAGTGTACTGACCACACCGGAGAGTTCTTGGGAGCTGTCCAGGGTAGAGGGGGAGAGGTTCGGTACTTTCTGACTGTCAGTGCCGTAGATCTATACATCCACAGCATCGGCAATTATCTTAGGTCAGTGGGGGCCCAATTGGAGTATGGGGGGCTTGAGTATTGTGAAGTTGATTGCTTCTGACTGGCAGTGGCCACAATGCAACCCAAGCATAAAATGACTGCAGCTAATGCTACCTGTTGAGGTGGCATTACCTACAGACATGATGGTACCAATTTTGGTTGCTATCACATTAAATATTTCCATTCAATGGCTGCCAACAAATTGGTACACCTAGTCCCTGCCCCAATCCCACCCCCACCCCCCCCCCACTACAATGCACAAAATGCAAATATCACAGGAAAGTGCCTGCAATATCTCCATTTCAACTGCATTAGCTACTACCATGAAAATATCACCCCATGGTAGCAGCTAAAGCCCTTTAGTAAACATGTCCCTTTATTTATTAGAAGGCTTTTATTTTCATTTATTTTGGTTTCATGCTTTTTTTTTTTTAATTTAGCTTTTTACTTTTAGGGGCTGGTTTGCCTTGTTAATGCAGGGCAACTGCATATAATGGAACGATTTTCTGCACTATTTGCAGAAAGTGTGTAGTGGGTGTGTCTGAAATCTACAGTTATCACGGGCCTCAAAAGCACACAATAACTGTCGGATCTGCAGACAGCATGGCTGCAGTTAATAGCACCTCAACGAATGGCGTTAGCTATATTCACGATGCTGCCCAATGGCGTTCTTTAAGTGCAATATCTGCTGGGGAACTGCTGTGCATGCCCTCAACAGATAATACATGACTTTTGCAGCCAACAGTACTATCTGCACTTTAGTGCATTATCTACAAAAGAATTACACAGTTTAGTAAACATGGCCCTTGTTTTTTGTGTGTGCTATTTTCCCATAGCATGTAGCAGAGCAAAACACATGCTTTAAATTTAAACAAAAAAACCAAAACAAACAAAAAAACCCCAAACACACACACCTCTCCCTGGACCTTCTCCCCATATCAGCCTCTCCACCTACTCTTACTCTATTTATGCTGTCAAAAGGGAGCAAGAACAATTGCTAGTCACTACTGCCTCACCAATGCTGTGTTCTAAAATGACATCCAGTGCCACTGTAGACTAAAATTATTGGCCGTGCAAGAGCAATTGGGGGATTGTCTGTCACATTTAGAAGCACTATTGAATAAATGGGGTTCACGGATGAGGAAGGAGAGGAGCGTACAGGGATTTCTTTTAACTGTATGGCATGGAGGTTGTTGGCAGTGTGGTGGGGACTATGAAAAACAAAATGTAAAATGTGTGTTCATTTTTTCAGTTTTTTTTCAAAATAAAATTAAACAAGACAGGCATTTTATTAAGATTTCCTATTTCATTCCAAATGAACACACATCTCTGCCAGCAAGTGGTAAAGGATAAGCTGATATTAAACATGATCCACAAACCTCTCAGAGAGGCGACTGCAATTTACTTGAGGTTTTTGTATTCCATTGGGATTCACAAAATGTGATTTATGGGCTGTGGACTGTGCATTGCAATTTGTGATTCACAAATTAAGGAATTTCTCTATGGTAGATCTACTGAGTAGAAGGACTTAAGGAAAGGAATCAAATGTACTTTATTTCCAGAGGTTTTCTACAAAAATGCCACTTGTTCTGTCTTGTTTTCAGAAGTATTTGGGCAATTAGAAAATGCAAACTGTCTAACGATTTGATTATCATGGTTCAAATGAAGGTTCTAATTGCTAGAGTAAGCTGATCCTTCTCTACTAAGTCTATAATATAGACTTTGCCCCATGTGCTGGATTTCAGAGGTATATGGCAGACCTGACCTCACTGTCTAATCGTATGTACAATACTGACAATCTAGCAAAAAAACATTGAAAATTCATTTTTCCACTTTAAAAAGATGTCACCATTAGTTAAACAGAATGTAGTTAAGCTCATTTTAATGTTAATAACAAATTTGTATGATTAAACTATGTGACACTAATTTTTCAACTGTTCTTATGCATGCAACTTTCCCCCCTTTCCATTTTATTTTGTTTCATGGCCTTAATCATTTTCATTTCATTGTATTTTATTATGCACAGTTTGGCATTTCAGGCATATTATATGTAAACAAAACTTGTTTTTATTCACACAAACTACATTAGTATCCTTTTCATTAAAGAACCCGAAGGCGAGTTACAAATATAACAACATTATGTAAAATCTATTTAACTACAGTCATGCAACCATGAATGAGCCTAATTTTGGAAACTAAGCAGTCAGGCCTGGTCAGTACTTGGATGGGAGAAAACCTCGGAATATCGGGTGCTTTAGGCTTACTGCGTGGAAGAAAAGCCTGGCAATCTACTTCCAGGTTTCCAGGAATCCACACTCACTCAATGGCGCATACCATTTTTCATCTAAAGTGAAACTATTAGAAATGTTAAAGATAGCGTAGTTACTCACCTGTAACAGGTGATCTCCAGGAACAGCAGGAATTTAGTCTTCACACGTGGGTATCGTCGGCACCGACAGAGCCTGCACGGGAACACTCCCCAGTGTCCAATAGGAACGCTTTTGGGAGCATCCCTCAGCACATGTGCACTGCCTTCCCGCCTTCCTGCCTTTCCAACTGTCCCTCTTCAGTTAAGTTTGTAGCTGAGTGACAGGATAGAGGGAGAGAGGAAAGAGAGAGAGAGAGAGAGACAACTCCTAGGGGAGGTGGGTGGGTTGTGAAGACTAAATTCCTGCTGTTCACGGAGATCACCTGTTACAGGTGAGTAGCTACGCTATCTCAAGGAACAAGCAGGAATGTAGTCTTCACATATGGAGACTCCCTAGCTGAAAATGCCAGAGAGATGAACCCAGGAAGCTGCCACCTATAGTGAGGTAGGCCATGCTTCCTCCCATGGATCTCTGGCATCCTACCAGGGTTGGTGGGTAGGAGTTGTATTAAGTTTGAAAGAGATTTTGAAGAACAGCCTGGCCAAAGAAGGCATCCCGACAGGAGGCTTTATCTAGGCAGTAGTGGGCTGTAAAGGTATGTACCGAAGCCCAGGTGGCTGCTCAACAAATGTCATCAATAGAGACAGAGTGAAGGTTAGCCATAGAGGCTGACATGGCTCTCACATTATGAGCTGTGACATGGCCTTGAAGAGGAAGACTCTTACTCTCATAAGCAAAGGATATGCATTGTGCAATCCATTTGGATAAAGTCCTTTTGGAGACTGGAAGTCCCAAATGACTGGCATCAACAGCAATAAAAGGTTGAGAAGACTATGTTGCCGTGTTCTTTGCAGATAAAAAACTAAGGCTCTTTTACAGTCCAAAGTGTAAATGTTCTTCTCTGCATTAGATGCATGAGGCCTCGGAAATAATACAGGAAGATTAATCGATCGATTTAAATGAAAAGGTGAAACCATCTTTGGCATAAAGTGTGGATGAGTTCTGAGGACAACCTTATGGTGAAACCAAGTGTAAGGAGGATCAGCCACTAACACTTGCAATTCACTAATGTGACGTGCAGAGGTGATTACAATTAGGAAGATGACCTTCCAGGACAAAAACATCAGGGTAGTAGTGGCTAAAGGTTCAAAGGGTGGTTTCATGAGCTGCCCGAGAACTATATTTAAATCCCATGCCACCGGTAATGGTTTGAAGGGAGGTTTTGATAATAGAAGACCTCTCATAAATCTGGATATGAGAGGATGAGAGGAAATTGGTTGTCCGTTTAGAGGCTTATAGGAAGCTGTAATTGTGCTAGGATGGACTCTTACTGAATTGGTCTTTAGACCAGAATTTGACAAATGAAGTAGATACTCTAGTATCACTTCCAAAGGTATCACCAGGGGGTTTAACCCCTTCTGGGAACACCATATAGTGAAACGTTTCCACTTGAAGGCATAAGATCATCTTGTGCAAGGTTTTCTAGAAGCCTGAAGGATATCCTTTACCTGTTGGGAAAGGCTGAGATCCTGAAGATTTAAGCTTTCAGCAACCAGTCCGTGAGATGCAGGGATAGGGGATTCGGGTGCCGTAGGGTCCTGCTCTCTTGGGAAAGGAGATCTGGAGCACACCCTAACTCCAGAGGCGCAGCTTGAGAAAGATGCAGAAGCAGAGGATACCATGTTTGCCATGGCCACCGTAGCACTATGAGAATCATGTGACCTCTGTCTCTATGAAGCTTGAAGAGTGTTTTGGGGATAAGGGGAATAGGTGGGAAGGCATACAGGAAGTCCTGACCCGAGGGAAGGAGGAAGGCATCCCTTCCTGGCAATTGTGAGCCGGAATCCTGGAACAGAACCAGGGAAGTTTGGCATTCAGTGGACTTGCAAAGAGGTCTATGTCTGCAGTCCCCCAGATGTGAAATATCTTTGTCATCTGGTCTAGGTAGATAGACCATTAGTGAGGCAGCAGTACTTGGCTGAGTTTGTCTGCCCAAAGGTTTTGAATGCCTGGAAGTTATACCACGAGAAGGTGGATTTGATGCTCTCTGGCGAGGGCCCAAAGTCATAAAGCTTTGTTGCATAATGAGAAAGAGCCTGTTCCGCCCTGCTTGTTTACATAGAACATGGCTACTTGATTGTCCATTCAGACTAGGACTGTCTTTGTAGCTGAGCTGGGCATGGAATACTCAATCAGCTAAATAGATTGCTCTTAATTCTAGGAGGTTTATGTGAAGACAAGCCTCCTGTGGAGTCCAGGTGCCCTGGGTAGAGAGATGATGCAGGTGTGCTCCCCAACCCACCTGTGATGCATCTGTTGTTAGGGTGGCCTGGAATAGGGGTTGTTGGAAAGGAGACCCCACTAAAAGATTCTCCAGTGATTGCCACCATTGAAAGGACAAGATCAGTCGATGAGAGTTTGATATCTTGTCTGACAGACGTCCTGTGGCCTGTGTCCACTGTGTGGATAGAGTCCACTGGGTTGCTCACATGTGGAGGCGAGTATAGGGAACTACATGAACTGTGGATACCATGTGTCCCAGTAACCGTAGCAGTTCGAGCAGTTAGGGAGGATTTTCCCACTGCTTAAGAAGCTAGTAGCACTAAGCAAAGACACCGGGCCTGTGGAAGGAAAGCCCTTGACTGTCTGGAATCTAAACAGGCTCCTATGAACTCCAGAGACTGGGAAGAAACAAGTTGGGATTTTGGAAAGTTTATTACCATTCCCAAGTATTGGAGGATTTGCATTGTGCGAGACAGTGCAGAGCTGGCTTCTGCACTCATGGGGGCTCGAATAAGCCAGTCATCCAAGTAAGGGAAGATGAATATCCCTAGGGTTCGCAGGAATGCTGCTACTACTGCCATGCATTTCATGAAAACTCTTGGTGCGGAAGCCAGACCAAAAGAGAAGAACCCTGTACTGGAAGTGTTTTCCCTTGAAAAGGAATCGTAAGAATTTCCTGTGATCTGGATGGATCAGAATGTGAGTATATGCATCCTTTAAGTCTAGAGAGCAAAGCCAATCCTGACTTTGAACGTATGGCAGAAGAGTTCCTAAAGAAATCATTTTGAACTTCTCTTGGAACAGGTATTTGTTCAATTCTCTGAGGTCTAGAATGGGTCTGTGTCCCCCTGTTTTCTTTGGAATAAGAAAATAGGGGTGAGTAGAACCCTGTATCTGCTGGAGGATCGGTACTTCTTCTATTGCCCCTTGGGCAAGAAGTGTTGAGACCTCATGATTCAGCAGATTGTCTGCAGAGGTCTGGGAATTGAACTGCCTTAGGATTGTAAGAGGGGGCATGCTGTGAAAATGAAGCTTGTACCCCTCTCCTACAGAGTCCAATTTTCTGCTGTTATTTGGTGCCAACTGTTGGCAAAATGACACAGCCTGCCTAGAATATTTAGGGGTTCTGGACCCCTCAGAAGCAGGAAGGCTAAGCTCTCTAGGAAGGAGTCAAAGCCCTTGAGGGGGCTGAACCTGCAGAGCTGGTTGAGCTCTCGGGCCTTTTGGCTTCTTCTGCTGTTTGAATTGCTGTTGTCCCCTTTGGGACATTGACCGTGAGCTTGGCTTTGCTGGGTACAGGATGGATAAAACTTCCTCTTTTTTGCTGAAAGAGGGTTTTTTATAGGGTTTCTTTTTGGCTGGAGTGGCTGTAGATTTTGACAAATCTATCTAAGGTGATATTGTCAGCATCTATCTAGTTAGCCTTTTCCTGCCAATTCTTGCTAAAGAGGTTTTCTCCTGTGCAAGGGATGTTGCCTAATTTATCCTGTACCCAAATCTCCAAGTCTGATGCCTGAAGCCAGGCAATCCGTCGTGCACCAATGGCAAAAGCAGAGGTTCTGCTGATGCATTCAAAGCAGTCAAAGACTGCACGATTCACAAACTTGGAGACATCTTGAGCATGCCTGACAAGAGTAAGGAAGTCTTGTTGTCTGTCATCTGGGAGAAGTAGGCTCATAAGCTCCAAATCTCCTGTGACCTCTGAGGAACATTCCCATATATAAAATATATGAGCTGATCCTAGCTGAAAGCATAGAAGCCTGAAAAGTTCGACGTCCAAAAGCATCAAGAGTCCTGCATTCACAACCTGGAGGATTGGATGCATGTCTCTTTGCACTTTTCATCCTACGCATGGCTGACTCCACTACCATTGAATGGTGTGGCAGCTGAGTTTTTTGAAATCCAGGACATGGTGGAACTCGATACATGTATCAAGCCTCCTAGAATGAGGAGATGTGGTCAAAAGGTGTCTCCCACATTCTGAGCATCAAATCATGAAGAATTTCATGAATGGGCAGAGTGGCTGCCTCCTTTGGAGCCTTAGGATATTGGAGAATTTCCAATTCCTTTGCTCTAGGTTCTTTTTCAGGAGCTACCGTGATTGAAAGGCCTTTGGCAACATCATGAATAAAATCCTAAAAAGACATGTCCTCCGGAGGCGACATTCTGCGTTGTGGAGAAGAGACTTCCGGGAGAAAAACTCTGGTACCGGCAGAATTATCAGTCATCGGAATCTGAGGATTTGAAGTATCTCTGATCATGATGTTCATGTAAGGCACAGTCCCTGTATCGACCGAAGTCGGTACTGAGTTGATCTGGTACCGATCTTTTGATGCCAGGCAAAGACGGCTTGGGAAGAATTCCCACCGGGGCCAGTACCGTCGGTGCTGGTACCGGTATCTGTGCCGGTACTGGCATCTGTACCGGTGCCCGTTGAACTATCGGTGCCAACGGTACCGCAGCTGTGAGGAGAGCTGCAATACTGCGCTCGATAGACCAGAGATTCCTCGCTATCGACGCTGCCGATGACTGGGTGTCGGTACTGGTGAAGGCAGCTGGGACCCCTGTGCATGGCACCAGTAGTTCTGCCGAGGCCTCAAGAACATCCTGGAAACCCGTTGATGCTTTGGAGGCCGAAGCCTCCCGCCGGGGCTGTTTGGCCAGTGTGGTTCCCTCAAGGGCAATGCCAATGGCCTCTCGATGCTTTGCAGGAGAGCTACCCTTTGAGGACTGGCCTTTATGTTTAGTTACCTGAGATCCATGGGAGGAAGAAGAGGCTCTTGAAGACGTTGATGCAATGGACCTGGCATCCGAAAAAAAGAGGGTTTTCTGTCTTCCTCTTTTAGTCATTCCCATACAAGAGAGACACTCAGATTGAGAATGGTCAGGGCCTAAACATTTGAGACACCAGTCATGGGTGTCGGTGACGGAAATGGTACCGCCACACTTAGAGCATTTTTTTTTTTAAACCACTAGCTGGCTTTTCCATCTTTAAGGAAAAATGGGGCCTAGTGCCCAAAATGGCGCCTAGCACCAAAAAAGAAAAGTTTCTGAAGAGAAACAATTCAGAATTTTTTTTTTTTTAAGAAAAGAAAAGAACCAGCGGTACTGGTAGGCGTCGTGTGGAGGCAAACGCGACCACAAGAAAACAAGATTAAAGAAGAAATTTTCTGTGGTGACAGGGTATGTGTCCTGTCGGCTCCGCAGAAAACGAAGAACTGAAGAGGGACAGTTGGAAAGGCGGAAAGGCAGCATGCATGTGCTGAGGGATGCTCCCAAAAACGTTCCTATTGGATGCTGGGGAGCGTTCCCGTGCAGGCTCTGTCAGTGCCGACGATACTCATATGTGAAGACTACATTCCTGCTTGTTCCTGGAGATATGCAAATTAACTTTTCCAGATAGAAGTGCTACATATTAAGGCTGAGCCAAATCCATCCTCTAGAATTAGTCAGCCTATCCCTTAAATGATCAGATGAGGTCTTTTTTTTTTATTGTTTATTTAAATTTTCTCAAATGCAAGAAACATACAAAAACACCAAAGAACACTCAAAGATAATACACTCAAGAGCATGATACCCCACCAATATACAAGACACATCAAGAGAGAGAGAGCCACTCTATTCCCACAAGGGAAACAAACAAATAATAGAAGAAAGAAGGAGTTATAGAAAACTCCAATCAGGGAGCCAAACAATTAAGCCTTCCCACCTCCTGACCCTCCTGCCCACCGTCGCCTTCCTTATCCACTAAGAACTGACGTAGCGAAGCCACATCAGTGTACACAAAATCATGACCTTCAAAAGTGACTAAACAGCGACAGGGGAAGTTCCCCAGATGAGGTCTAAAGAACTTCACAAGTTATGGAATGCTTAGACAAAGAGCCAAGGCATTAATACTGTAGATTCCTGAAAGTATAGTTAGACTCCTAGCAGATATCTAGTGAAACCACATCCCACAGGGTAGGAGCAAGTCAGCTAAATGGGGAAGTAACCCAGCAGAGGGGAGTCAAATCCTGCTTCTCCTATTGATGCTTCTTGTGAATTTGGACAAGTCACTTCACCCTCCATTGTATGAGGTATAACAAACGTGTAACCCTTATAGGGGGCAGGGAAATACCTACTATATGTGTATGTATCTCAGCTTGAGCTGAGATTTTGGAAGGCAAGTGTAAAAAAGAATCCAAATACAATTGATGAAAGGTAGGGATGTACAATGCCAAAAAAGAGTTTGGTTCATGCTCAGTTAAAAGAAAAGGCTCCTGTTTTTGGGGCCTTTTTTCAAGTTTATTTACCTAGTTATTATTTAGGCTTACAATGTGTGTTCGTTAGAACTTTAAGTAAGCAAATCAATTGTATACATGCTAATTTGTAGGTATATGTGCATAAAAGTGATTTGTACGTACTTTTAGTGTCTAAATGAGCCAGAAGCATGCTCATGAGTGCACATCCCTAATGAATGGTGCTTAATTTAGCCAAAGTACATGAAGGAGCAGATAAATGTTATGAGGAGTGCAAAGCTCTGCCAGGAGTGCACGATGTAGGGAGGTGCATTCATGAGTATGCATTTGGTTCTTTTGATGGTCTAAAAATGTAAAATGCATACAAATCAATTAAGTCGTAGGTATATGCATGCACACACATACAATTGATTTGCATACTTAAATTTCTAGCAGACATATAATGCACATCCTGAGAATACGTGAACCAAATCTGAATAACGCCCTGAAATCAGGAAATAATTATTTTAAAGGAGCACACACTTTTTGCCCATAACACCAATAATGCCATAAAATAGGGCAGGATAGGCACATCTGAATGAAGCAATTAAATACTAAAGATGAGTACTCTAGCAAGAGGGAGGAGTGGTCTAGTGGTTAGGACAAGGTACTTCAGGCCGGAGGGCCAGGGGTTCAAGTCCCACCTGGGGACAGCAATCTCAGGCCGGAGGGACTGGGATTTCTAGTCCTGTAGGCACTCCTTGTGGTCTTGGGCAAGCCACTTAACCCTCCATTGCCCATGTTCCCTGTAAGTATTAGTGTATATGTGTCTCATATCCCCTCGTGTTAAATGTATCCCCCAATTGACCGCTTTGACCCGGTGAAAAGCAGGATATAAATACAGCTAAATAAATAAAAATAAATAAATAAATAGCATACTTCAATAAAAGTGCACCTAAATGTAAACACTTAACAAGCATTTTCACGCATGATAACTGCCTGTTCATGCTCATAGTAACTGTTACTTTGGGAGCATGACAGCACACCCAATTCCTGCACTGCCATTTGCATGTTAGGATGCCGAATGGGTGGGGTAGGCGTGGAGAGCGGGTGAGGTGACCACCACTGCAGTTAGCAGATAGGGACAATGTGCTGTCAGCACAGTGTCACCTAATGTCACCAACAGTGGAGATAGTGCCATGTATTATCACTGTGGGTGCATGAATTTTGCAGACAAATTTCTCATCCCCAAATTGATGGTAAGAATGGACTGTATCCACCCAAAATTGATGTTCATGACCCCAGCAAACTCCCTGATAGTCAATCAATGATTTGAGTGTATTGCGGCATGTACTGCTTCATCTTCATTCCTGCTCATGGATGGCCTTCCAGAACATTCATCACTGTCAACACTTGGCGGCCCTCTTGGAAATGTCTGTACCAGTCAAACTCAAGCATGACTCATGCATTCATAGTCATACACTTGCTGTCACTTGTCATAAGTCTCTTTGCATTAAATTCTGCCAGAAACTTGGAGATTCGTGTAAATTCGCTGTTCAATTTTTTCACTCATCATAAATTTGACAAACTGCTTTTACATGATACCAAACATCATGTGATTTAAACAAGTACAGGTGTGCTGCAGCCAAGCTACACTCTGCACGTGCAGAGCACATAACTAGGTCACTGCATACTTAATAGCATTGTGGTGCGATGTATCGTTATATTGCTACACAAGAAGTCTCGATACTTTTTCATCACAACTTGTATTTATGAATTCATATATCAAATAACCTTCACACAACGCAATGTGTGCCTTCGAGTCAGTCCTGACTCCTGGCGACCCAGAAGCTCCTGGGTTTTCTTGGCAGTGTCACCGGAAGTAGATTGCCAGGCCTTTCTTCCGAGGCAATGGAGGGTTAAGTGACTTGCCCAAGGCCAGTCATACACAATGGCATAAAACAATAAAATAAGAATAGTATCACCAGCGCTATTTCTAGAGACAGAAATCAGATGCAGTTGACTTTTCTGTCCTGAAGAATAGATCTTTGCAACACAACACAACATCAAGTTTTCATTATACTGTTCTGCAGGTTGCGTTTTTTTTTCTTCTTTAACACTTTATGTTTCAAATAACTGCAGATCCCTAGTAAAATCTGCTTCATTCAGCAATGGGTAGATTTGACCAGTATTGTCATTGCATGACCTTGGCTGGTTTTGGGTTATGTTTTGTCTGTATTTCCTTTCTATACTCATGAGCAGGTGTAGCAATGCCTTAAGTAGCAAAGCATCTGATGCATGTTGTGTGTTCTCTAGACTCTGAATTACAGATCTGCTTCCTGTGCCATGAACCCTAGGTCCCTGACTAACAACTGTAACACATTTTGTGTGACTAAGAGCTATGATTCCCTAATTATCATGCTGTGATTGCCTGCTGTGCAATACGGTGCACTATTTTGTTAGAGATCACCATTTTTTCATATTTTTTGTACAGCATATTTGCTTTATTTCCTGCCTAAAATAGAATTCACCCTCCCCAAAGATTCTTCAGCATATCCATCTTTTACCTATATCCTGAAAGGCAGAACACTAATATTTGAGTAATTGTACTACTTTCATCTAGTAGGATTTGGTTATAAAGTGCAAGGGAGTCAATTCTGATTATTTTGATGTGTGTGTGGTGTGGTGTGGTGTGGTGTGTGTGTCCTGGCAACCCAGTTTCTGGACTTTTTTCTGAATCTCATGCACATTCATTTTCACCCATAATGTACACTGTGCTGTGCATGCTCTGGTTTGTCAGCTAAAATTCGTCAAGTTGGGATCTTACCGATGTCTACTCAAGATGGCACTTGTCACAGAATGACAGAGATGGTGAGTTGCATATTTTATCTATAGATGTCAAAGCCTCTATGGGCCTAAACATCTTTCTCAGTAGGAAATATGTAATACAGGATCCTGAGTTTAAGTATATTGACAAGTTGCACATGTCAATTCACTCAGTGTGCACCAAGTTTAAAACAAAGAACCACCACCACGGAAAGCTGGTAGTCACAACATAGCTAATTCACAAAATTTTGCGGTTGCCTACTCTCATCTCAGGCAACATTCCCACTAAGAGGCTCTGGAAACCACTACCCACATTCCTATTGTCGGGGGGGGGGGGGAGGGGGGGCCAACAGTCTCAGTCACATGGGACAGGAGCCCCACAGAACTCACCCACCCTGTGTGATTGAAGGTGCAATACTGGTGCACTCCCTGATAGTAGGGATGTGAAAATGGACTCCTGCATACCACAGAGCAAGGGTGGCCAAATATAGCTTGCGAGGCACATGTGTCTCTGACATATAATGTGCGGCTCGCAGAAATATGTTGGCTGAGCTCCTTTTTGCATCACAATTAATATAAAAAGGTAAATAAAAAATTTTCAAGCTTTTAATTATTTACCAGGTATAAACCGAGAGTCCACTGGATTAAAACCTAAATTTAATGTTCATGGTGACTAAATATATTTAAGAATTTAAATGCTAATTTTAATGCTAGATTTCAATCAGGGATTAAAGAAATTTCGGATCAGCAAGGATTACAGAGGAATTGTGCTGGAGCACCAGTTATCACACAAGCCAGTGCTGGCAATGTTAGTTTTTAGTTTTAGTGAGCTTTTGCTTGTGATTGCATGATTATGGCTTGTGTGGCTGTGCTGCGGGCAATGAAACTAGCGGAGTCTTAATGCGATACTGGGCACTTTAGAGTTTAGTTGCGTTGTGCGTGTTGGAACTTGTTTCTTTTCACTTTAATTTTTTTTTTTAGAAGTGTCTGTGAAATTTTTGTGAAAGAAGATGGTGTCAAATTGTAAGAAGCAAAAGTGACGATGAAAACAGAAATTTTAACCCAGAGTGGGAGGAAGATTTTGCATTCATCATTAAAAGATGTAAAACTTTGTGTCTTATCTGCAATGTGTCACTCAGTCCTTACAAAGCCAGTAACTTGAAATGCCACTATGAAACAAATCATAAAAATGTTTCGTCTGATTATCCACTTAAATCAGAATTACAGAAAAACAAGTTAACTGTTAAAATCATCACTAAATAGCCAGCAGACACTGTTGACAACATTCAGTAAGGAAGTCGATATAATGACTGAAGCTAGTTTTGTTCTATCCGAATATTGCTTGTGCTAAACGCTCATGTTCTGATGGAGAATTTGTTAAGAAGAATATAGCTGAAGTTGTTGCAGTGTTAGAACCAAACACAAAACCTCAGCAACTAATAGCACAAACACCAGCTTCACACCACACTATAGGGAGGCATATCTCCCAAATCAGTGCTGATGTTGCTGCCAAATGACTCCTTGACCAGTTACCCTCCTCCATGCCAGCCCCTGACTCCTCTCCCTAATGCGTTGGTAAAGCCCTCTTCTCACCAAAGTAGACAACCACCCCCTGAAGCCACAACCTCCACAAAGTAGCTACAAACCCCTCCAAAGGTAGGCATAATCCTCCAAAGCACATCAGCCCAACTCCCCAGGTAACCTGATCCTCCCCAAGGCCCCCTAACACATAATTTATTTATTTAACTGTATTTATATCCCGCTTTTCACCGGGTCAAAGCGGTCAATTGGGAGATACATTTAACATGAGGGGATATGACACACATACGCTAATACTTACAGGGAACATGGGCAATGGAGGGTTAAGTGGCTTGCCCAAGACCACAAGGAGTACCTATAGGACTAGAAATCCCAGTCCCTCCGGCCTGAGATTGCTGCCCCCAGGTGGGACTTGAACCCCCGGCCCTCCGGCCTGAAGTACCTTGTCCTAACCACTAGGCCACTCCTCCCTATCTGGCCCCCCCATGAGAACCACACCACTTCTCCCCCCAAGGCCACCCACCCCCTGATCCCCAACCTCAGGCTGGAGAGGGGGGTCATTGGTAGCCAGTGGAAGCAGGCGCAATGCCCACTTGCTCCTGCTCAGCACATGGATGGAGCCAAAATGGCACCGATGACCCCTATTATGAGATGGGGAATCCAGGTCTGCATTGTAGACCCTGCCCAAACCACTCCCTCTCTCTACTCCTACCACTGCCCCTGGCAAGATAAATATGGTGAGCATTCCCACATCTTGAAAAAGCCCGTTCTGAAATGGCATGCATACAGTACATGTATTCAGTCTACATATGTGAATGCTGAATTTTAGACTTGGGAATGCTTCTAAAATTAATTGAGTATCTGGATGTCAGGGCTTATTCATATAAGCTATACCTTTGGCTGAGAAGGTGCAAGTTACATCTGGTTTTGGCACATCCAAGCTAAATGTATAAGTTATACATATAGGGGTCAAATATGGGTGCCTATACATACAATTTGTGGCCCTCCCCCAGAACAGCCCAACACTGCCCTCCCCACTCTATGTATAATGTTATGTGTACAGTGGAATAGTGATATTCCGCTGTATGACTCATGCTTCTGTATTTAAAAGCAAAACAGCACTTAGATGTCTGTCACAACTCTGAACGTCTTAAGACGAGTTTAAAATAGCAACCCCTTGGAGTGAAATTTTTGAACATTATTCTTCCCTCTAAAGAAAAAAAGAAAAAAAAAAAAGAGCCTTTCTACTGCCTCTCTTTAGGAAGTTTGCATGCTCAATTCAGCCAGCAGAATCATGTCCTCCTCCTAAAATATCAGATCTCCTACCTCCCAAACTGCAATACAATACCACTCAAAATAGCATAACAAATGTTAAGTCCTTAAACTTCCAGATGTTAAAAAATAAATTAATGAGGTCTTCTGGGACTGGTTTTCTGAAAACCCCACCAATCTCTGCATAACTATTACAGAGCTTAAAAATGCAGCAGTCAGGATGTGTTCCAAAGCAAAAACCTTTCAGTTGATTTAGCAAAAATGCATGATGTCGGCTGTGTCTGTCAATGCCTTAAATATTCCATAAAAGAAAGTTATCAATAGAGTTGTAGCAATCATAGGCCTCAAAGTGATGAGACAGTGCATGATTTCTGCAAAGTTCAAGAAGCTATTCAACACACAGCTCATCTCCTCTCCAAAATTCTGCAAGATAAACTGAACAATAAATTAAAGCTTGTGTTATGTGATTGTTTTTTATGGAAACTGCTTTATGCTAGTGCACAGACAGTATATCGCAAAGTTGCCAAGTTACCTAGTTCCATGAGTTAGATGTTAAGCCAGTCCTGGATTTCTGACAAGCTCATCCTGATGCATTATGGGACCTGCAGCACTGATCCCGATGGGTAAAATCAGGGACTACAAACAAATAGCATGCTGCATTACATTGCAAATTTAAAAAAACAGAACTGGCAAAAAAAAATAAAAGCCACCTCTCACTCCTGGAAATGGGTATGTTAGCAACATTGTATCAAATGAGTAAATGAAATCTTCACTGTGCAGATCTACAGTCAGAAGCATAAATTCCACGCAAGCACCTCCCACAGTGCGAGGGAACGTAGCAACTTCACACTGCAATGGTGGAGGTAGAACATGGCAATCATTTATTTTGAATACTTTGCTACGCCACCTCCTTCTGTTAAAAGTATTGCTTCCCAGCAGTCGAAGCAACATCTCACATTGCTGAGCTGAAGTCTTGCAATAATAGCTGCGTGATTTCACAGCTGCTAAATCGCAAGACTTTGGCCCTACAGCGTGAGGAGTTTCTCCAACAGCCAGGAAACCATACTTTTAAGACGTAATTTTAAGAGGGCACATACTTTTAGGTGCCAAATATGTTCCTAACTGGAGGGGGGGGGGGGGGTATTATAGTCATTACCACATATAGTGAGTTAATGATCTGTTATAAGATTTCAAACACAGCAAAAAGTATATGTGTGGTGCCTGATGGTGCGTACTTTGCCAGTGGGCGTGCATATGGGCAGAGTTTGGGTGGAGCATGGGCAGATTGCACAAGTATGCATGCAGATTATAAATAATATAATGTTTATGTGCTCTTGCAAACATCCAGAGGCTGGAATTTACATCAGCTGTAAAGTGGTATAAATGTCCATGCCTTAATTTAAGGTGCTGTTTCAGCCACTTACATTAAAATGGGCTTTACTGAAGCACCTTAAAAGGTGCTTTAACTGGATGCCCTCTTATATAACTACCCTCCACACACAGAGAGGCAGAGGGAGGCAGTGCAGCAAACTTATTTTAAGGTAAGTGATGTGTACCAGCTGCAACACTGACTTTTCAGGAGAGGAGGAGGGAGGAAGGGGTGTCCCCTTCACTTCCCTTCCCCCACCATCACCATTGGGCCCTCAGACAAAATTTTACTCGGAGGCCCTCACTTGAACTTGTGTCACTGTCTACAGTACACACAGACGACATCAGTGGCGCACAAATACTTCAGATGTAACATTAATTTCCATCATGAAAGACTAAAAGGATTGGCCTAAGGAAGAAAACCAGAAGCTGAACAGAGAACAAGAATGAACAAGAGATCAAAGATGAGAAAGGAGAGAAATAAAACAATAACCCAAGAATACAAATATATTATAGAAAATAGCAGCATTCTATAAAACACAGCAACATAGTAAATGTCAGCAGATAAAGGCACACATGGTCCCCACAGGAAGATGCTTAGGGCTTCTACTGCGGCATCGTGCAGGTTTCCCCCGCTCTATTCTTTTTAATTTAGATTGTAACCACCACTCTTTGACAGCTACCCCTGCTATTCTTTTTGAAACGTGAAAGTCATTTAAAGTTTGCTTTGAACGAGAATGCTCCCCTTCCTATAGAGGGATCCTCTGTGCTTGCTTATCCCATGCCCTTTTGAATTCCATCATTTCTGTCCCTCACCAACTCCAGTGAGAGGGCATTTCAGGCATTTACCAGCCTTTCCATGAAAACGTATTTCCCGATGATGCTGTAAAACAGTATTTATTTAGCAGTTTACCAAGGACTTTAATCGCACTGAGCTAGAAGAATATGAACTTGCTGAAAACTACCGCTGTCCCCACATTGCATTATCAAAACAATGCCAATCTGTCCTTAACCTTTAATTCTGCAGCCTTTTCTGCTTGACACAGCAACGTGACTGTGAAACCATATGTAGTGAAAGTTGAAGCATTCTTGTGAGATCTATAAAGGATTCTGGCACCCCTTCTCCTTTAGATACGCAGGTGCAAGCAGTAAGGCGGGCGTGAAGAAAAGCTTGGACCTCTAAACATTATAGTTTCCAAGTTGATGTAAGGTTCAAACAGCACAGAAAATGTTCCAGCACCTTTGCATCTCATCATTCCAGTCCTTTTGTCTAGGCCTTTACTTTATTCACCAGGAATGAGCATGCTCAGTTTCTCAGCTCCATGCCAGCAAGCATGCTGGCATGAGGCCCATCTTAAGTACCGTGCAGGCAGGATGGCGCCGCCAATGCTTAAAGCAATATTTAATGTTTTACATCATCGTAGGGCTGTGGATTATTTTCCAAAGCCATGTAGTAACAGAGGATCAGCATGTGGTGTGCTAATACTGCATCAGGAAATAATGCATGACAGGAAGAGATTAGCAAGCGAAACAGAAGAAATTATAGCTACAAAATAATGCACAGCCTGGGACAATTTTGTTCTGCTACTTGCTCTAGAGGTACAGTATCACAGCGTGCACTTAAAAGTGGGGAGATCACATTTAGAAGACATAAAATCTGCAAGCTGCCTTAGATCCACTTCGTTCGGCTGAATAGATGCAGCCCCGCTATGCTCAAAGTACTTTAAAAAATTAAGTCTTTTTATGAGCTGCTTTAAATGAACAAAAATCCCCAAAACATAAAGCTTATTGAGACAGAAGACAGACTTTACAGCCAGATAGCATTTTGAGCCCCAACAGCTATACAATGCTATGTTGCACATTAGGAGTCAGCACCCAGGAAAAGGATCTAGGTAGGTGTCATCGTGGACAGCGTGTTGAAATCTTCTGTTCAGTGTGCAGTGTTGGCCAAAGAAAGCAAATAGAACTTACAAAGTTATTCAGACTCTGGTTATATCACACTTAGACCACTGTAAGTGTCTATATTTAGGTCTCCCTGCATACATCATTCATACCCTTCAGATAGTCCAGAACTTAGCAGCCCATATGGATTGATGGAATAAGTCATCAGGACATATTCAACTGTGCTTCATACTATCCATTTGCTATCTATCAATCACGCAGTGAATTAATTATAATCAAGATATTGGTTCTAGTCTTCAGAGCACTCAATCATGAAGAGCCATTAAGTATCTCGTTGGTTCTGAAAATATACCATCCTTCTCATTCCTTGTGCTCCCAAGATACCATGCTACTTGATGTTTTTTCTTTTTGAACCATTCATTTAGATGTGTTATGAGAGCAAATGTTTTTGGTCGCTGCACCCAAATTTTGTAGCCAAACTGAGAAAGATCTCTCACATTGAGACACTTCGAAAGAAATAAACACACACTTATTTGCTCAGTCATATCCGAACAACCAATAAATAAGCTACAAATAGGCTGACAGAGGAGTTAGCAATATTAGTGAATTAATCAGGCCAAATATTTGATCATTAGTATCAGGCAAACAATGGACTTTCAAAATGTATCAGTCATTGTTGTGTAATGTAAGCAATTTAAAATGTGTTTTATTGGTTTTAATCATTTTTTTTTATTTTATGAGTGTATTAATTGTAATACACCTAGAACAGAATATAAATTCTGTAAATACATTGATAATATCGTAATACCTCTGTCACACCTTGGATATTGTGTGAAATTCTGGCTGTTACATCTCCAAAAAGATATAGCAAAATTAGAAAAGATACAAAAGAGGGACAATCAAAATGATAAAGGGGATGGAACGACTATGAGGAAAGGCTAAACAGATTAGGGTTCTTCAGCAGGGAGAGAGGCGGCTGATCTATAAAGGTCTACAAAAGCTGGAGTGGAGTGAAACGGGTAAACACAAATTGATTTGTTTACTCTTTCAAAAAGCACAATACTAACATGACCTAACTACAATAGTCCCCTTTTTTCCTTTAGATATCCTCTGTATTCATCCAATGCTTTCTTGAATTCAGATACTGTCCTCATCTCTACTATCTCCACCGGCAGACTATTCCACACATTTACCACTCTTTCCATAAAGAAATATTTCACATATTACTCCTGAATCTATCCCCTTTCACCCTCATTCTATGTCCTCTCGTAGCAGAGTTTGCTTTCAATCGAAAGAGGCTCTCCTCTTGTGCATTTATGCCACGGAGGTATTTAAACATCTCTATCAGATCTCCTCTATCCCGCCTATCTTCTAACTTATACATATTAAGATCTTTAAGTCTGTCCTCATATGCTTTATAACCATTTTAGTAGCCATTCTCTGCACAGACTCCAACTTGTTTACATCCTTTTGAAGGTGTGGTTTCCAGGATTGCACACAATACTCCAAATGAAGTCACATCAGAGACATATACAGAGGCACTATCACCTTTTTTCTGCTGCCCATTCCTCTCCCTATGCACCCCAGCATCCTCTGGCTTTCGCTGTCACCTTTTCTACCTGTTTAGCCACTTTAAGATCATCAGAAACAATCACACCAAGGTCCCGTTCTTCTTTGATGGACAGAAGTGCTTCGCCCCCTACACTGTACTGCTTTCTTGGATTTTTTTGCCGCCCAAATGCATGACCCTGCATTTTTTAGCATTAAATCTCAGCTGACAAATTCTTGACCATACTTCAAGCTTAGCTAGATCCCTCCTCACGTTATGTACTCCTTCCTGAATGTCTACTCTATTGCAGATTTTGGTATCATCCGTAAAGAAGTCCGGCTATAAAGCAGAGAAAGACCACAGCCATACCAAGGATTTCTTCAGTCGTTTTATTACTGGACCCAACTTGGCCAAGTTTCGGCGCTTAGGTCTTCATCAGGGATCTAAAAGCATAAAACAATATATTTAAAAATCCCAAAAGAACATGAATGAACAGATGTACAAAAATACAAAACAAAACAAATGTACAAAAACGTAAATGAGATATGCAATACCAATACAATGCATGAGAACATCTGTCATTCATGTTCTTTCGGGATTTCTAAATATATTGTTTATGTGTTTTATGCTTTTAGACCCCTGACAAAGGCCTAAGCGCTGAAACTTGGCCAAGTTGGGTCCAATAATAAAACAACTGAAGAAATCTTTGCTGTTGCTGTGATCTTTTTCTGATTTACAGCTGGACTTAGTCTTCTTTATTTATTTATTTAGACAGATTTGTATACCACCTTATCCTACAATCAAAGTGGTCACATCACAATTGGAGGGTTACATTTAACATGAGGGAACTTAACATTATACATTGAACTCATACGTCTAGTTGGGATGGTGGGTATCGAGTTGGTGGAGGTAGTTGCATTACTGTTCGGGTGGAGACTATTGGTTATCTGTTTGCTCATAGGTTTCCGTTCTTGTGGAGAAATCCTTCTCTTTTGTTTGATCATCCATAAACAGCCAAAACTTTACCCGACAGCCCTTCCGCAATTTCACTAAGATGTTAAAAAGAATTGGACCAAGAACAGATCCTTGAAGCACACCATAGGCAACATCCTTCTCCTCAGGAGTAAACTCCATTTACCCTATACCTTTGGTTGCCTCCCACTCCAGCAATTTCTAACCCAGTCAGTCACTTTAGGGTCCATCCCTAGGATGCTCAATTTGTTTATAAGTCATCTGTGTGGAACAGTGTTATGGTCATGAGGGGGCATAAGCCTTGAAAATAGTGACTTAGCACATTTGTCATGCATACTGTCCTGCATGCCCTATATAAAATCACTCCTCAGATGTAAATCTCTATATTTACAAAGCTATGAATTTAAAACAGATGCATAGTTAAGCTTTGGAACTCGTTGCTAGAGAATGTGGTAAAATCCATTAGTGTAGCTGAGTTTAAAAAGATTATGACAAGTTCCTGGAGAAAAAAAAGTCAATAGAGCTGGGGAAAACCATTGCTATCCCTGCAGGTACATAGCATGAAATCTAACTAGTTTCTGGGATTTTGCCAGGCACTTGTAAACTTGGAAACAAGATACTGGGTTTGGTTGTCCTTTGTTCTGATCCAATATGGCATTTCCCTAGATAGAGATGCCCATGTCATATGCACAGAAGAGTAGACATTGGAAAGGGGGATGCATGATGCTTTATGTTGGGAAGAATTGGTTTGTTGACAGTGTCATTATAGGTTCAATTAAATTTTTGCATATGTTCCATTTCAAATACCGGGCATATATTTTGTAAAGCTAGAAAACCTGTAGTTTGGCTCTCTGGAATCAAATAGTATACTAGATGTATTTCTTATCAAACAGAGGAGGACTAAAGGTGCCTAGTCTAAGACATCATTGTTAACTCACAATGCAGGATGATATGCCATCCAATCAGACATTAGATGGATCTAAGACTAGAAAAATAAAGCGCACTGACCTGCAGTAAACCCTTTCTCTCTGCATCCATCCAGACTGCTCCTGGATGTAGCCCAATCCCCAAAGCCAACAACGCAATCCCATCAGGACTCCTCCTAATCTGATCGGATCTCCCCTACAGTGATTGGACCCTCCCAACAGAGATTGGGCTGTCCAAGCAGCAACTGAGCCGGCACTTCAGCGCTGCCCCCTATTCCAGCTTTGTACAGTGCAGTCCTTCAGAGGCCCTGTCTTATCCCATCTGGGAACTTCTAAGTAGCCATCAACAGCATGCACACATGTGTGGTGAGCTCTGCCTATAGAGACAGGCATCACCACCCAGCGATGCAGCCCTTTTAAAGCACACTGATGTGTAGGCGCACCCGCACTTAAGGGCCAAGCCAAAGGGCCCTTATAGTGGATTGAAGAATGATTGTACACAAACCCAAAAAGGAAAAAAATCTTCAAACCTCAGAAGGCCAACTCATACAGGAATGGAGGACCCCATGAGTGACCAGCACTCAACACTTAGCCAGCTTACCTTATCCCACGATGGGAGGTTTAAAGAACAGGTAACTTAATAGGATGCCCTCTTCTCTTTATAATTATAGCTGTGCTTATCACCAATGCCTCAAAACAGACCACAATAGCCACATACCCATAATATATAGGCACAGACAACCAAGGTACATTACACAACAGTTATTATACACACAGCAACACAGTTGACACTGCACCTTAGTCAAGATAAACTTACACAATGATTTCAAGTATGTATCCTAAGATTACCCCAGACACTAATTCAAGAATAAGATGTGCCGGAATTAACACATGCTCTGTCTGAAACAAAATTCCTACAATAATAGACTTCATCCAAGATCACAACTTTGACATCCTGTGTATAACAGAGACATGGTTTACTGAGGCCGACAATGTTCTTCTCAACCAGCTATGCCCAACCAAATACACTATCCATAACTACAATAGAACAACTAGCAGAGGTGGGGGTGTTTGCGTAGTCACCAGAACCAACCTAAATTTTGACAACTGAAACAAGCTCCACAAAACTAAACAGACATCATAATTATATTGAACAAAGAACTCACATTGTGTCTCACATACAGAGCCCTACATGGCAATTCCACCGAACTGTCCACCCTACTAGAAACAGCCAACAAACCATCAACCCCTAATCCTGCTCGGTGATTTTAACTTAGCATCTGCACCCATGAAGCAATCATCTTCCTTACTAGAGGCCATGAAAGCTCTTCACTACAGACAACTTAGACAACCCAACCCACAATAATGAAGCAAGCTCGACCTCGTCATCCCTGACTATATCTCAATGGGACCTGAACACCCCCCCCCCCCCACACACACACAATCTCGCTAGTCTCATGGTCTGACCAGGTCTATTCACGTCTTCCTTCCACCCCACCACACCTGGGCTCCAACTCTCAAAACAATGAGCCACAAATTCCACCAGTTCAACAATCAAACATTCCTCAATATTGTGCTCCCACAACTTAAACTCACCAATCAGGATACAAGCCTCAAAACAAAGATCACTGGATGGAACAAAACCATATCAGCTGCTGCACTCGTGCAACCAAGAATGACTCCAGCCAAGTGCCATGACAGATTTCCCCGGTACTCAACAACATTGCAGAAGCAAAAGCATAACCCACGTCGACAAACAAAAATGGAGATACTCCAAGGATCCATTACACCAAGCTATCTATATGAAGAGACAGAGAATACTGTAATGAAAAACAAAGATGCAAGAGGAAATATAGCGACATTATGAGCCCCCTAAACAAACCCAAGGAATTCTTGACATAGCAAAAACTCTCCTGAAGGAGCCCAAGAAACAGTGTCCCTGAGACAACATATGCCCCAAGAAATGGCAAACTACCTCTGTGACAAACACAGGTGATACTCCCACAAACACTGTTTCACAATTCCAACCACCCATCAAGACACCTCGTGGAACACATGGTCCAAATTTGAATTACGTTCTGCAGAACAAATTGAAAGCATTATAGCTAACCTCAATACAACCATCTCCACACTTGATCCCTGCCCAGTATCCTGGATTAAGATTGCAAGAACACAGCTCAGTCCCTACCTACAAAGCATTGTCCACTTATCCCTAACCCAAGGATATATGCCCCCCCCTACTGAAACAAAGCTTGGTCAGACCACTACTAAAAATGTTAATCTAGGTACCACCTCCCCGACTTCATAGAGACCAATATCCAATATCCTGTTCATATCAAAAATAGAGAAGACAGTACAGATCCAATTACAAGACTACAATAATGAGCATGCTCCCCCCTCGACCACCATCAGCACGGATTCCAAAAGAACCACAGCATTGAAACCTTACTTACCTCTCTGCTCTATAAACTCATCACTGGCATTCAAAACATCACTCAAGGATTTATCCTCATCTGCCTGGATATATCGCATCAGCATTTGATTGCATACCCCATCATCAGCAACTAACGAGACCCCATGACATAGGACTCCGACAAACCACATGAAACTGCTTCCACTCCTACCTTGAAGATCACAGCCAAACTAGACCTAAGACATCTCAACCATTTATCCAAACAGCAAGGAGTGCCTCAAGGCTCAGCCTTTCTATTTAATATCTTCCTACAATCCCTAAGCGCAATATTCCAAATACACAAGATACACTAACAAATATATACGTGTGACATGTTCTATACTACATTCAATACATCGGACTATCCAAATGCTTCATGGCAGTGAAGCACTGGCTCCAAGAACACAACCTATCCATTAACCACAAAGACGACAGAGGTCCTCCGCGTAACCACTGGCCCTGCTTTCACCCTATTACAATCCCGCAAATTTGAAGATTGCGATATTCAGGTGAAAACAGAAGTTAAGTATCTGGGCATCATACTGAATCAAGAACTAAACTTTCAGGCACAAATTAAGAGAACAAACCAGCAACATCTACTATAAAAGTTAAGAACACTGAAGAACTTATGCCCCCTCCTGACTCCAGACCTCTTCTGGACAGTACGTCAGGCTATAATCATCCCCATACCAGACTACAGAAATATTATCTACCAGGGCTTACCCAAACACATTCTGCACCTACTCCAAATGGCCCAGAACACAGCCACAAGAATACTACATGGAGCACCATGACACTTTCACATCATCCCCATTCTAAAACAAATGCACTTGCTCCCCATAATTGCAAGAATAAAGTACAAGACACTATTCACCACATTTGGAATCTTAGACAAGTCAGCAAAATGTCTGCAACCTTGAATATCAAACCTAACACTGGTGGCTAAGAAGGCATAAGGCACTCGACCTCTCCATTCCAGCACAGAGGACCAAGAGCAAACAGACAGTGTGCAAACGTGCTTTCACACTCTTCACCCCCACGACCTGGAACTCCCTACCATCAGGCCTAAGAGGATGCTCAGATCTATCAGATTTGTGGAAGAGACTGAAAACCTACCTATTTCAGGAATCCTACCGCACTGCAACATCCCACGACATACTAAGCAGCAGCTCAGAACCATCAGTCTCATGAACTTATCCATGAACCAATATCATAAAATTTACATTTTAGATTTGTAGTATAAGTTATATTCCAATTTTCCCACTTCCCCAGAATGTTCTTCCCCTATTAAGATTTACTGTTACGTTATGTTGCATTATAAAAAAGAGCACATATTCATGCCCTGCACACATTCTTGTTCTTTGTAAACCACTTTGAATTATAGAGAGGTAGTACTGTATAGTAAAAAATGTTAAAAATAAAATGAAGCTATGAAAGAAAAATGACATTGCTAAACTCATAATGCATGTTATTTGAGTTCGCTGGCATTCCATGTATTAAAAATTGAATGCCTGTGGGATAAAATATTTCTCTTACTTTTGATAACAACTTTAAATTCTTAAATCAAATGAACGTCTGAGTTTGTGCTCCCTATCAGAATTTGTAGAGATATCTACATCTAGGAAGTGATTTTATAGAGGGCACACAGGACAATATGCACAAATGTCAGTTCGCTGATACCCAACAGATACAGTTGTGCACGTTTCATTTCATTCTCGACCACTTCCAACTTCGTACATTCCATGTCCCAATATGTAAGACATTTTTGCAGCTTCTGACTCATTTCATCGCAGCTACATCAGCAGTCAGATCTCCCAAGGGCTTTGATCCAACCATATCATAAATGCTTGCTTTACCCTGGAAAGTCTTCAGCTACTCCCCAGTAGCCAGTTGAGTGCCTTCTGACCTGGGGGGGGGGGGGGCGTCTCATCTTCCAGTACTGTAGTGCAATTTGTTTTGCTGTAATTATTCATTGGGTTTTCATGGCAAAATACAGAAGTAGATTGCCAGGTCTTTCTTCCGTGCAGTTTAATTTTAGTGTTATTGCCATTGTCACAGAAATGTGATGCTCTGCCGCCAACATGATCCCATTCTGCTGTTGCCCAGATGGTCTGGATTAACATAATAAAATAATAGATTATTTGTAAGTTTTAAGAATAATCCTAACATAACTCCAGAATAAATGGAATTTGTTAATGTTTCAATAATAATCACCTAAATTTGCAGTTTATAAAAATGAACATTTCCAAAGCATGTGGAGGGCAATTTTATCACCTGCCTAGATTTATACATGGTTTCTGCACATGTATTTCACACTTATTTTATAAAATACGGTATGTGTGCACTTTATAAAATAGGGACATAAGTGATCAAAAAGGCATATAAATCTAAGCCACCATTCATGCTAGCCCTATGGCTAGTGTAAATGGCCATACCTACATTGTTCAAGAACATGCTTAAATTATATTTTATAACTACATGCAGAACTTTGTGCACTGCCCAAACTCCATCCCTGTGCACAGTCACAGTGAAAGTTATGTGCAATCAGCCCAACAACAGAATAGCCACATCAAATATGTACATAAATTTTAATTTGCTTGCAAAAAATGACTGAACTACACCTTGATTTACATACATTGTTCACAGATAAATCTAGGTGTCTCTTAATAAAAATTACCCCATTCCAGACCTCACCATACATGTCTCATATCACAACTGAGAACTTCCCCTTCTCTTGCATGTCCTTCTCCCTCTCCCCTGGAAAAAAAAAACACATTTGCCAACTTTCCAAACAAAAGTTTCAGATACCCTGTGGACATAGCTTCATTTGAAGTTGGATGTTGCTAGGTCTTCCCATTTCAAAATTATTAAGAAAGCAGGTTTCCAAAAGAAATGTGTGTCCTAACTCTGTCCTCCTTCCAGAACCCCTTCACCAAAACATTTGTCAACTTTTAAAACTGTTAAAGTAAAGGACTTGTTGTTAGGTGCTGTCGAGTTGGTGTCGACTCATGGCGACCCTCTGGAGAGTTGTCCTAAATTGTGTTCGGTCTTCAGTCAGGCAGTTCATTGCTGACAGACTGGTACCCGTAGCTGCTGTTATTGTATCGATCCATCTCATTGCTGGCCTTCCTCTTTTATGGTGACATATCTTGCCATGCTCTCTATTGATCTCTCTCTTCGCATGTGTCCAAAGTATGAAAGTCAAAGTCTTGTCATTTGAGTTTCTAAAGAAAGTTTAGGTTTGATATCCTGTAGTACTGACTGGTTTGTTCTTCGGGCAGTCGATGTTATATGCAGCATTCGCCGCCGGCACCATAATTCAAAGGCATCAATTTTCTTCTTTTTTTTACTGTCCAGCTTTCACGTCCATATGAAAAATCCAAGTTATAAATGTCCCTGTTTAATGTACATTACCAAGTTGAAGTTACAATGTAAACCGCTTTGATTGAAATGATAAAGCGGTATGAAAAACCTGTTAAATAAATAAAATGTTATTGAAAATACCATGGCTTGAAAGAGTCGAATCTTTGTATGGAGAGAGACGTCTCTGCTCTTGAGAATCTTGTCTAGGTCTTTCACAGCCATTCTGCCAAAAGCAATGCGTTATCAGATTTCTTGACTGCTTGTTGCTTCTTTATTGATAGTTGATCCAAGTAGGTTAAAGTTGTCCAAAATTCCATTTTCTTCTAACTTCACACAAATTTGGGTGGAACTAGGTCCAGCCATTTTGAGGTTACGGGCAGGGGGAACACATGGCGACACAAACCACCACACACACATTCACTATGATCTTATTCATTTACCTAATACATTTATGGACTTTTTTTCTTGGTCCCAAAGGCCATTCAAAATGATGAACATAATAATCAATACAAACTTCAAATAGTAACAGGAAATTAAAATGAAAACATAATACAAACTATCAAATCTTTGTCCAAGTTAAAAACCGGCCAAGAATTTTATTTAAAATATCTTCTGTAGAACTGAGGTAATCACAACAACAATTATTCAACCCTAGTTGAGTAAACTAAAGCACGGAGTCTACACCAGTAGTAAATAATGTCACAGTCAATGGCAAAGCTAAGAATTTAAAACAAAAGGTTCATGCCATGAAGCCTGTTGCTCTAGTGACTAGTCCAAATTACAATAAGTCAGCATTACCTACATCACAGGTTCTAAACCCTGTCCTTGAGACCCAGCCAATCAGCTGGGTTTCCAAGATATCCACAATCAATATGCACAGATTTGCATGCATGTGCTGCCCTTATTATATGCAAATTTATCTCATGCATAATCATTGTGGCTATCCTGTAAACCAGAATGGCTGGATGTGTCTTGGTGACTAATGAGAACCACTGATCTGCATGGCATTTAACAAATAAAAGTTGAACAAAAAAAAAATGGGAAAGGAAAGGAGGAGAATATTTTAAATCAGGCTGCATAATACTGGTAAATCTATAAGGCCAAGTGCGTCAAGATGTTTTTCACATTGTATCTATGGGGGAAAGGTTTAATAGAGGAGTAGCCTAGTAGTTAGACCAACAGCTTACAGCCCAAGAGATCTGGGTTTGATTCCCACTGCCACTCCTTGTGGCCTTGGGCAAGTCACTTTAGCCTCCACTCTCTCGGAAGAAAAGGCCCGGAAAGCCAGAGGCTGCTGGGTCACTAGGAGTCAGCATAGACCCGACAGCACTTAAAAAAAAATCCACACCATTATAATGTTTAACTACTACCCGGAAAGCGGAAAGGAGGTAGCAGAAAGAATGGAAAGATATATTCATCTGATATGTAGGTACATGGCAGAAACATAATGGCATCCATTCAGGGTCAATGGAGTAAGCGAGCATAAGCTCATGTCAAAATTATCCTGAATAAGCGAGATAGAATATCAGCTAATATCTATTTAAAAAATGTAGGGTCAAGCATTTGGGCTGGAAAACCCAAGAGTATTACAGGATAGGGGGTGAAATATTTCTGACCATGAAAAAAAAGCGGGACGGGAAGTCATTCTGATGGATTTTAAGGTAGTCAAGCAGGTGGAAAAGGTGACAGCAAGAGTCAGATGGATGTTTGGGTGCACAGAGAGAGGAATGGTCAGCATAAAAAAGGAAAAAATAGTACCACTGTATAAGCCTCTGGTGAGGCCTCATTTGGAGCACTGTGTGCAATTCTGAAGATTGTGCCTTTTAAAGGATATACATATAATGGAGTTGGTCTAGAGGGCAGCTACTAAAATGGTCTGTGGCCTTTGCCATAAAGTATATGGGGACAAACCTCAATTTGTATACGTTGGAAAATAGATAAGAATGGGGGAGAAAACAAAGATATTTAGATAGATACCTTAGTGCTATAAGTACACAGGAGATGGGCTTTTTTCAATTGAAAGGAAGCTCTGGAATAAGGGGTCATAGGATGAGTGTGAAAGGGAGTAGACAAAAATACTGTACACTAAGGTGGCATTTTGCTTAGCGGTTAATGTCCTTTCCTTGAGTCCTGCTAGACCAGTCCAGACAAGTGAAGTTACGCTCCCATACCAGCAGATTGGTTATGGTTATGGTTTACTAGCACTTGATATACTACCCTTCATAAACAGCAAACTATGTACAAATAATATTACATTAAAACAAACTAAAGAGGAAAAGGAATGCCTTTAAAATTGATAGGAAAGTCAGGGAGATGGGGCGAGAGAAGAAAAGTAAAGTAAAGGTTGGGGGAAGCAGAATCTGATGCGGACTATGTGGGAAGCTGAAATAGATATATGTTTTTAGTGCAGATTTGAATTTAGGGTAAGCGTGCTCGAGACTGAGATCAGTGGGGAGAAGTTCCACAGACTAGGACCGAGAAAGTAAAATGCAGCGTGACGGGTAGACTCAAGGCATGCTTGTGATGGAGAGGGGAGCTAGAGACAATTTCCGTGAATAGACCATAGGACACGAGAAGCAGCATAAGGGATGAGACAAGAGGTTAAATATGCAGGGGAACAGAATGTAAAACTTTATGGATGAGAGTGAGAACTTCGAATTGTGCACAATGTGTGTGATTTAACAAGGAGGGGAGAGACATGGTCGTACCTGGAGGTGTGGTAGAGGCAGCAAATGGCAGTGTTTTGGACCAACTGAAGACACTTCAACTGATAGTGGGGGAGACCTGAAAAAATAGTGTTGCAATAATCTAAATGTGCAATCCCCAAAGCCTAAAGAAGAGTGACAGAGGAATCAGAGAGACATGACCTGATGGAACGTATTTGCCGGAGTGCAATGGAGCCGTTGTGCTAATCAAAAATGAGTGAAGAATCCAAAATAATCCCAAGATATTTAATAGGAGGCGCAGGGAATTGAAAACCATCTAGAGAGAAGGATAAAGAAGGGGGAGTGAGGGAGCCAAATAGCTGAAGTTTTGATGGGGTTGAACTTGAAACGATCATCATATAGCCAAGAGGCGACTGAGGAGAGACATGAATTAACTGAGTTCAGACTGGGAGAGGCCAAGGAGAGATGAAATTCAGCAGGATGTCATCTGCATAATATGCAGAGACACCCTGCTGCTGAACAAGAGAAGCCAGAGAGGCAAGAAAAACATTAAACAAGGGGGGGGGCCAGAACTCAGCCCTGGGGAACCCCATATGGTAGAGGGAGACAAGAGGAGATCGTAGCTTGAAAGGAAACGTTGAAAGAACGTGACAAGAGGAAGGAATCAAACCAGTGAAGTACTATCCCACCCAAACCAGTAGAAGAAAGATGAGAGAAAGAGTCAGACAAGATCAAAAGCGGAAGAGAGATCAAGAGAGACAGCAAGAGAAATATCACCACTAACCCAAGATTCCCATACCTCACCAAGTATAGAAAGTAAGATAGTTTCCATGCTGTGGAGACAAAGAGCCAATGAAAAGCTCAGGCTTCAAAGACATCACTCCCATTCCTCTCTTTGCCTCAGTCACCAAGGTCCCTTCAGCATTTATCCCAAAGCATATGGGAGAAACATAGCAAGCCTCACACAACCTCAATTGTGGGCAACAAGGAGTGATCAACACTCGAGAACCATGAACACGAAACCATAAACAGAAGGCTGTCAGTAGAAAATGAACCTACAAAGCCAAGTATAAACATCATAGCAGACCCAAAGACACTGCAGCAGAACAGAGCAAATACAGTTTCAGGGGCATGCCATGGATTAGTCGAGCAGGACTGGTGGAAAGGATATTAACTGGTACGTAAAATGTCACCTTCCATATCGTTCTGCTAGACCAGTCCAGACAAGTGGGATGTACCAAAGCTTCATCACTAAGTGGGATGAAGATAAAGCAGTTTGCAAGGCCAAGGCCATGTCTGCCCACGTGTGGACATCCAAGTGATAATGCTTGACAAAAATGGAAAGTGATGCCCATGTTGCTGCCTGACAAATGTCTGCAGGGGCTACAGAGCTCTGTTCCTCCCATAAGGATGCTTGTGCTAGGGTAGAATGGGTGTATAAACACTCCAGAACCGGTTGGTTCCACAAAAGACATGCCGCGGCAATGGCCTCCTTACCCCAGCGCCCCAAGGTCAACTTGGCCACCACATCACCTTTGCGCAGACAAGCAACAAGTGTACCTGGCAAACATACAATTAAACATATTAAACAGATCCTAGAGAGACTGACTAGAAAAAGAAAACAAAATCATCTGAAAATAATCAGATGAAAACAGACTTCTGGAACAACTACAGTTATTTTAAGCACTTCTATTGGTCCTGCCCCTAGAAAGCAATGTTACTACTACATTTATCACAGAGTTGCTGACTGAAATCCATGCATTTGGTACATTATAAAACTAATCCTATAAATTATTTTCCATAATTCTTACTAGGAAAACACAATATAGGCAACTATAGGCTGGTTATTAGATTTGTTTGGTTTCCCATGTCGTTTGCAATAATGCATGATATGGGCAAATAGTGCATGCTATAGAGTAATAGTGTGCACTATTGAGCAATAATGCTCATTATTTGCACATGTGCAAATAATGAGCACTAATCACTCAACAGTGCACTATCACTCAATAAAATGCACTATTGCTCAGCAGTGCCCACAATTAATGACAGAAGAGAAGTAATGAAATTTCGGAGGGGGGGTTTCAGTTTTCATTAAAAAAACCCAAAAACAAAAACAAAAAAAACCATGAAAGGCTATAGGAAATGTCATTCTACTGATCTTGTTTTAAATTACTGCACACATCCCTACTTTTTTTTTTTTTTAATCTCCCATCCCTCCCCCCCAACCTCCGTTCCTCATACCTCATCTTTCTCTAAGCACTTATAAATAGAAAATTATAGCCACGGCTAATAATAGAAAATTATAGCCACGGCTAATTAATACACTTGCATTTAATAATTATATAGAGCTTTATGAGGGAAATGGTCAAAATTATTTACCCAGATGAAAATGAGATTTGAATATTGTCTTCTGTGAATGTGGCTAAAGTATGAGTTTGATGACCACACATACCTTTCAGATGTGGTGAAAATGGGTAGCACTAGGACCAGGACTGAAGCAGGAAAAATAAAATACATCCAGGGATGTCATTTTGAAATAGCTGTACTCATTTTCTGTATTTTTGCACTTGCTTTAAACAGGCACAAAGTACCTGCTGTTCTTCACTGGCTGGACTTTAAGTTCATGTCTTCCAGCAGTAGTTCCAAGGCAAGTTACCTACTATCTCAGAATGTATTTCCCTATTTGACTATGCCAAGGCCACAAAGAGCATTGCTGGGACATGAACCTTGGCTTTGAGCTTCTCTACCATGCCACACCTCCTCTGAAAATGTGCTTGCAGCCCTATGGGAACAAAGTAGCAGTAGGCTACCTGCTCCTCGGGACTAAAATCGTGATATTGCAGCACTTTTTTTTTTTTTAATTTTATTTATGATATTTATTGAACAATACAAAAAAGAAAAGGAAAACAATAAAGTAATGATTAACAATCCAAGAAAAATGGCTAATCACACATAATAATAAACTCATCAAGGAAGAGGAGCCAGCCAATAGTAAACATAGTATGATAGGGAAAAAAAAGAAAATAGGAGTAAACAAACTCCACATCAGGGAGCAAAAACAGTTATCCTACCCTCCTCTAAAGCCCCACTACTTCCCTTTCATTCAAAAAGTTTAACAATGATTTTACATCAGTATATACAAAGGTTTGTTCCCCTAATGATATAATACAGCGATAAGGAAACTTAAAAAAAAAAAAAAGCCCACAGAGCTACCACGCGGGGTTTCAAACTCAGAAACTGCTTACGCCGAATCTCAGTGGCTCGGCCAACATCCGAAAACACCTGGAGCTTAAAACCACAAAAGAGAGCCTCTCTATGTTTAAAGTATGCCCTTAATATACGCCGTTTAGTAGACTCAGAGCCAAACTGCACAACCAAGGTGCAACGTTTGGAAATGAGATCTGTGGAATCCTCCAGAAAAGCTGTCAAGTTCTGACCAACTGACCCAGCCATAGGGGAAAGAACCCCTGCGGCTGATGGTGAGGGACCAGAACTCACAGAGAGGTAATACATATGGTCAATATCAGAAATACTATCAAGATGCAATACCTCAGAAAAGTATTTTCCAAGTAAAATTTCTGAAAATAACGAGTTACAGGAAAATTAAGGAAACATTAAGTTACATGCCCTGAGCTTATTCTCCAACACTTCTAGCCGATATGACATTGTAGAAGAATCTCGCATTAAGGCAATATTATCATCCCTAGAGGCTTGGAGTTGAGACTCAGTTCGAGCAACTGATTTAACATCACCTATTTGTTGATCCAAACTTTTCAATTTAGTTACAGTGTCTTGTGAGAATTTACAAAGAGATAGAACTGTAGAAGACAAACATTTATCAATAATTTGAATAGCAAACCATATGTCTGTAAGGGTCACCTCTCCTGCAGAAGAGACTGCAGTCGAAGCTTCGGTAGTTGCCAAAAAACCCAGGAGAGGCATCAGGGGAGAAACAGGAGGAGATTCCAAAAATGTAGATGAAAGGGGTGCCTGTGGGAGGAGGAGGAGGGAACCGGGAATCAGGGCTTAAAGAAACCCCGTCCGGTGACGGAATGCCAGGCAGCGGGGAAGTCAAATGCTTGTCCATGAGGCCCACCACCTTACCTCCTTTAACTGGCTCTCCCGGCTTAACAACGACTTTACCTTTTTGTTTCCCCACAGAGAGACAAGCACTCGGACGTCTCAGGAAACCATACGCTCCTCATGTGCGCCGAAGGGGCGTGTCCTTCCCCTTGATTCACGCCCCTTAGTCCACGACACGCGGGCCATGATAGGCGGCCACATAAGGTACCTGCGGGCTTTGTAGAGCAGAGTGGGGGGTCCTCCTGTACTGGGAACGTCCTCCAAGTTGCCTGCAAGATGATCCTGAAGCTCCAGTCTGCCCACTGCACAGCGCCACGAGAAAACAAACGCGTGGGGGGTCCTCCTGTACTGGGAACGTCCTCCAAGTTGCCTGCAAGATGATCCTGAAGCTCCAGTCTGCCCACTGCACAGCGCCACGAGAAAACAAACGCGGCAGCTCCCTTATGCAGCAGCTCACTCTCCCATATTGCAGCACTTCTGTCTACCAGCAGCAGTGAAGGCAGAAGACTTCTGTACAGCGTCAAGGGAACACTCACCTAAAGCAATTGTGGAAGGGCATACAGATAAGCCTAAAATGTGGTGTCTACTTTCTACTGAAGGGATTCTGGAGCGCACACCTTCATTTTTAAAATGATGCTTTAGAATATGAAACACATGATCATACCTCATAACTCTGCCCAACTCAACCCAATGTCCACCCCCAGGAATACATATATAGATGCCACATAAAAACATGCACTATGCTTTAGTAGCACATACTTCTATGTGCATAGGACATAACACTTATATGAGTGGTTATTTTGTTTACCTGCAGAAAAGCTTTAAATATAACTCCATTATGTATATTTAAATTATTGGGAAAAAAAGGGAATAAACACAACCTGTGTTTGAAACTGCACAGACTATGGTTGCAAGGCTAGGACAAGTAAGATTATTGCTAACCAGGGAATACTGGATGATAATCAATGCCCTTGTCATTTTAAGAGCAGCAGGGGGGCTGGATGTGCTATTGTATTCACTTTATGGCAGTGACCCTTGATCTTCCAGGTCCTAATTTGAGAACCAGCTGTGTGTTCAAACTCATGACACTGTTCTAAGTTTCCAGACAGCACTGACACGGGCAGAGGGTGGTCAGTCTCTACATCGATTAATGTGCCGGTTTTCTCAAGGGAAAAATCAGAACCTGCATCACACTGACTGAGGCAGCTGCAAACAATGGTCCCACAGCGAGCAGGTGCCACTTAGCTTAGGCAGTGAGGTTAAGGGGTCCTTATAAAATAGACAGCAGTAAAATGAAGCTATTTAATTAAACTATACATGAGAAGAAAAATGATTATGACTTAATCTAAATATATATATTTTTCGAGCAGTTTCATATGTACGGGCCCTACTAAAGCCCGCTAAGCAATTAATGTGCATTTTAGTGGGCAGTAACTGCCCGTGGTAACTGGTATGGCACAGGTTTGACAGTAACTACATGTTAACTGCATGGCGCAGGTTTGACAGTAACTACATGTTAACTCACACATTATCTGTCCATTGCATGATGGGACAGGGAATGGTCGGGTTAGGGATAGAGCGTGGGCATGCAGAGCACATTACAGTTAGTATGGGGGGACAATTGCCATGCACTGCCAATGTGACAGCACAGCTACACATAAAGACACCTCTATGGGTGACGTTACACGCACCTGTGTTAATGGGGATGTGCGTTAGGGTGTGTGTCTGCTGTGAACATGCTAGCCACACCTTCAACTGTTACTGTGGAGGCTCTGCACATTGTCATGTTTGGCATTTTTTGATTGGGATCGATTCAATACAGGCTTCTCACAGGAAGCAAAGAGGTGTTCCCAAATGGACTGCATTTACAGGTCAACCACTCATTAAAAAGCCTAGCAAGGCTTGAGGCAAGTACTTTCTGTTGTTTGTGGAGTGTTAATAGATTAGGACTAACTGCTCACCATAAATTTATTACACTGGAGTCAAAGCACAGGAAGGTAAATTAACTTGCCTCAGACTGCATAAAGGGACGGATTTACAATCAGCAATCCCTATATTCTAAATTAGTGTTTCACAACCTGGTCCTAAGGGTTTATCTAACACATCAGGTTTACAGAAATTCCATAACTAATAAGCATGAGATGTGTTCACACACACTGGATCATCAGAGGATGCAAATCTCTCATGCATATTCATTGTATTCAGGAGTGGAGGAGTAGCCTAGTGGTTGGGGCAAGGTACTTCAGGCCGGAAGGTCGGGGGTTCAAATCCCACTAGAGGACAGCAACCTTGGGCCAGAAGGACTGGGGTTTCTAGTCCCACAGGTGCTCCTTGTGGTCTTGGGCAAGCCACTTAACCCTCCATAGCCCATGTTCCCTGTAAAATAGTTATCTCCAAGTTATAATACCCTGTTCAATGTAATTTCAGTTTGTTCAATGTAAACCGCACTGATGCAGAATAGCACGGTATATGAGAATGTAAATAGATAAAAATAAATAAATTGTAGACAGGATCAACCCGAGTGCCAGGCAAACTAGGCCACTACCTAGGGCAGAAGCTTCTCGGAGGGGGGAGGGAAGGGGCAGCAAAAAGGAGTTACAGTCAAAGCAAAACAATGGATCCTGGCAACCACACAAACTCAAAGATTCATCAGTAAGTACTTTTACCTGCAGGAAGAAGGGGCAATATGCAAATAGTCCATTTAGTGGCCTTTTGAAATCTCCCTCATTTATATTTTAAACTTAATTTTATAAATAACGTGTGATGTCTAAATATGCATTTTTATAGGACTGTTCTGGTTGAGAGATGGTGTAAAGATGATTACAATTGAATTAATAATCAAAATCTTTGGGGGAGGGGGTATGCTAGGGGTCTAAAAACAAAATTTTGAGAGGATGTGGGCTGACGTTTCACCTACAGTGCCAAAAACCCTTGCACCAGCCTTGATCGTGGAGATCATGAACACAAATCTTGTCAGTGAAGTTCCACAAACACTCCACCTTAAGCAAAGCATTCTGGTATCAATCTGTGATGCTCATAAAGCACACTTACCTGTAACAGGTGATCTCCGGGAACAGCAGGAATTAGTCTTCACATATGGGTACGTCGGTACCGACGGAGCCTGCACGGGAATGCTCCCCAGCATCCAATCAGAAAGCTTTTGGGAGCATCCCTCGCGCCTGCGCGGTGACTTCCCGCCTTTCCCACTGCCTCTCCTCAGTTGAGTTTCATAGCTGAGACAGAAGGAGAGAAAGAGGAAAGGAGATAGATACAACTCCTAGGGGAGGTGGGTGGGTTGTGAAGACTAATTCCTGCTGTTCCCAGAGATCACCTGTTACAGGTAAGTAACTGTGCTATCTCCAGGAACAAGCAGGAATGAGTCTTCACATATGGGGACTCCCTAGCTGTGGGTGCCAGGGGAGATCCCATAAAATGCATATCCCTGGAATAGGACAGCATTTCCCAAACCTGGATCCCCAGCATCCCCTGAGGGATGGGGGGTAGGAGTTGAATAGAGAGAGCTGTAGAGGAACAGCGAATCTAAAGACTAGAGAAAAAATGAGTCTTTAGAATGTATGTCAAGTATCATTAAAATATTTAATGAACTAGTACAATATAGAGCTTACCTACTGGATTGTAGGAAGTAGAACTGTGATGGAGTGTACTGTAGATGCAGTAGCGGAATCCTCAAGGTAACTTCACAGCAGTGAGGATGAAGTTCCAAACCTGGAATGGGCAGGAAACCCAGGTGTCAACTGGGGCAGGAGAAGAACGGCAGGTCTTCAATGGAAAGCTTTATGGGAAAAAGCTGAAAACTCTTTTAGGTACAGAGTTATTAACATTGAGGACTAAAAGAAGAAGACTGACCGATCTGGAGAATTAGCCCAGTCTTGAAGGGAAGAGGGGGTATGGAAAAAGCACAGTTACTTACCTGTAACAGGTGATCTCTGGGAACAGCAGGAATTAGTCCTCACATATGGGTACGTCGGAACCGACGGAGCCTGCGCGGGAAAGCTCCCCAGCTTCCCAGAAAGGAAGCTTTTGGGGCCTCCCACTGCACATGCGCGCTGCCTTCCCGCCTTCCTGACCAGCTCTCCTCAGTTCGAGTTTATAGCTGAGACAATAGAGAGAGGAAAGGAAGATAGATAGAAGATACAACTCCTAGGGGAGGTGGGTGGGTTGTGAGGACTAATTCCTGCTGTTCCCAGAGATCACCTGTTTCAGGTAAGTAACTGTGCTATCTCCAGGAACAAGCAGGAATAAGTCCTCACATATGGGGACTCCCTAGCTAAGATGCCTGGGAGATCCCCTTCCAAGGGTTCGCCATCTTCGAATGGATCTCAGGCATCCATCCTGGGAAGGTCGGCAGGAGTTGTTCAAGTATGGAACAGGTGTTTGACGACAGCCTGACCAAACAAGGCATCCCGGCGGGAGTCCTTGTCCAAACAGTAATGGGCTGTGAAGGTATGAACCGAGGCCCAGGTGGCGGCTCGACAGATCTGATCTATGGATACAGAGTGAAGATGAGCCATAGAAGTGGCCATGGCTCTCACATTGTGAGCTGTGACATGGCCTTCCAGAGAAATATTTTTACTCTGGTAAGCAAAGGAAATACACTGAGCAATCCAATTGGAAAGTGTACGTTTAGAGACTGGAAGTCCCAAATGAGAAGGATCAAAAGCCACGAAAAGCTGGGAAGACTTTCGATGTGGCTGAGTCCTGTTGAGGTAAAAGGCAAGAGCTCTTTTACAGTCTAGAGTATGAAGGTTCCTCTCTGCACTGGATGCATGAGGAGCTGGAAAAAAGACAGGTACATATACCTCTTGATTAAGATGAAAAGGCGAGACCACTTTGGGCATAAAGTGGGGATTCGTCCTAAGGACCACCTTATCATGATGAAACCTGGTATAAGGTGGATGAGCCACTAAGGCCTGTAGTTCACTGATGCGGCGAGCCGAAGTGACTGCAATAAGGAAAAGGACCTTCCAGGAAAGAAATTTCAAGGAGGTAGAAACCAACGGTTCAAAAGGTGGCTTAATAAGCTGACCTAGAACGAGGTTCAAATCCCATGCTACCGGAGGAGGCCGGATGGGAGGTTTAGTTAGAGTCAGGCCTCTCATGAACCTTGCAATAAGAGGATGAGAGGAGACAGGTTGTCCATTTATAGGTTTTAAAGATGCTGCAATAGCACTCAAATGGACTCGTACTGAATTCGTCTTAAGGCCTGCATTAGAAAGCTGCAGGAGATAGTCTAATAGAGAATTCAAAGGAAGTGCTAGAGGGTCAAGACCCTGTTGAGCACAAAAAATGGAAAAGCGTTTCCATTTGAAAGCATAGGAACGCCTCGTGGAGGGTTTCCTAGAGGCATGAAGGATATCTTTCACTGGTTGAGAAAGATTGAAGTCATGAAGGCTTAGGCCTTCAGTAACCAAGCTCTGAGGTGTAGGGACTTGGGGTTTGGGTGCCACAAAGTCCCCTCCTCCTGAGACAGAAGGTCTGGCGCCGCTCCCAGGTCCAGGGAGGGTCCCTGGGAGAGATGCAGAAGTAGAGGGAACCACACTTGGCGTGGCCAGCGTGGAGCTATGAGGATCATCGATCCGTGATCCCTCTGGAGTTTGAACAGAGTCTTGGGAATCAAAGGAATGGGTGGAAAGGCATATAGGAATTCCTGACCCCAATGTAGGAGAAAGGCATCGTTGGCCTGAGCTCTCTGACACGGAGTCCTGGAACAGAACCGGGGAAGTTTGGCATTCCATGGACTTGCAAAGAGGTCTATGTCCGGGGTTCCCCATTCCTGAAAGATTCTGCGTATCTGGTCCATATGCAAGGACCATTCGTGTGGAAGCAGAACTCGACTGAGTCTGTCTGCCCGAGAGTTTTGAACCCCTGGAAGATACACTGCCAGAAGATGAATTTGATGCTCTCTGGCGAAGGCCCATAATCTGAGAGCTTCGTTGCAAAGCGACAGAGAGCCTGTCCCTCCTTGTTTGTTTATGTAGAACATGGCCACCTGATTGTCTGTATGGACTAGGACGGTCAGGTTGACTAGGAGGGTATGGAAGACTTTGAGGGCAAAGAAGATTGCTCGCAGTTCCAGGAGGTTGATGTGAAGGGTGGTCTCTTGTGGAGACCAAGCACCCTGAGTGGAGAGGTGTTGAAGATGGGCTCCCCACCCTGTTTGGGAGGCATCTGTTGTGAGGGTTGCTTGGGGCAACAAAGGTTTGAAGGGGGCCCCCAACAACAGATTCTTGGTGGACATCCACCATTGGAGGGACCAAAACAGATGCTTTGAGGTGAGTATTTGTTCGGAGAGCGCTCCTGATGCCTCAGTCCACTGGGTGGCCAAGGTCCATTGAGCTGCTCTCATATGAAGACGAGCGTAGGGCACCACGTGTACCGTGGAGGCCATGTGGCCGAGAAGTCGCAGCATTTCTCTGGCTGTCAAGTGACTGCTGGACTGAGCTTGGGAGGCCAAGCACACCAGACGTTGGCCCCGGATTTGAGGTAGGTAGGCCCTTGCAGTGGTGGTGTCCAACTGGGCCCCTATGAATTCCAGAGACTGAGTAGGGATAAGTTGAGACTTGGGAAGGTTTATCACCAGTCCCAGATACTGCAGAATGTGCCTTGTGCGGTCCAGGGAAATCTGGGCCTCTGACTGAGATGGAGCTTGGATGAGCCAGTCGTCCAGATATGGGAATACAAAAATTCCCAGACCTCTTAGAAATGCGGCAACAACTGCCATGCATTTAGTGAACACTCTTGGAGCAGAGGCTAGACCGAAGGGAAGTACTCTGTACTGGAAATGTTTTCCCTGAAACAGAAATCTTAGATATTTTCTGTGGGATGGGTGGATGAGTATATGTGTGTACGCATCCTTGAGATCTAGAGAACAAAGCCAATCCTGACTCTGAAGGTATGGAAGGAGAATGCCTAGAGAAAGCATTTTGAATTTCTCCTTGTACAGAAATCTGTTCAATTCTCTCAGATCTAGGATAGGTCTGAATCCCCCTGTCTTCTTTGGTATGAGAAAATAAGGGGAGTAGAATCCTGTCCCTTGTTGAAGAAGAGGAACCTCTTCTATTGCCCCTTGGGCAAGGAGAGAAGAGATTTCCTGACCCAACAGGCCCAAGAGAATTGAAGTGCCTCACCATGGTATATGGAGGAAGGTTGGAAAAATGAAGTTTGTAGCCCTCTCTGATGATAGAGAGGGTCCATTGCTCTGATGTAATTTGCCCCCATCTGGGAGCAAAGTGAGCTAACCTTCCGGGAATGGTGAGGGGCTCTGGTTGTTCTAGAGCCAGAAAGATTAAGTTCTCTAGGGGCAAGTCAAAACCCCTGAGGGGGTTGAGCCTGCTGAGGAGTGGCAGACACTGCAGGCTTTGACCTTGCCTGTTTAGGCTGCTGACGTTTAGCAGCAAAGCGAGGCTGAGAATATTGTTGGCCAGTATTTGTGGAAAATCTGGCCTTCTTGTAGTAAGGCCTCTTGAAAGACTTTTTCTTGGCAGGAGTAGAGGTAGACTTAGAAAGTCTATCTAAGGTAGCATTTTCTGCGTCCATTTGAGTGGCTTTAATTTGCCAGTCTTTACCAAATAAGTTCTCACCTGTACAGGGCAGATTCCGTAAGCCATCCAGGACCCAGGGTTCTAGGTCAGAGGCCTGGAGCCAAGCAAGTCGTCGGGCTGCAATGGCAATGCCCGAAGCTCTACCGGCACCTTCAAAGGAATCAAAGGCTGCTCTGTTGGAGAATTTAGAAACATCTAGAAGCTGTTTCACTATAGAAATGAACTCCTCCTTTTTATCCTCAGGGAGAAAGGGGGCAAAATGCCGTACCTTTAGGGCAAGTTCCCTGAGAAACATGCCCATATACAGACTGTATGAATTAATCCTGGCTATAAGCATACTAGCCTGGAAGATTTTCCTACCAAAAGAGTCTAGGGTCTTACATTCTCGCCCTGGAGGGGTAGAACAGTGCCTTTTGGTACTCTTAATCTTTTTCAGCGCAGACTTCACCACAATGGAATGGTGAGGCAGCTGAGTCTTTTGAAAACCAGGAGAAGGAGGGACCTGGTACATGGTGTCCAACCTACGAGAATAAGGAGACAACGTTAGAGGAGCCTCCCATAAGTCCATCAAGTGTTCTAGAAGGATTTCATGGATAGGCAGGGTGACTGCCTCTTTAGGAACCTTAGGGTATCCTAAAATATCCAGTTTCTTTGATCTAGGTTCTTTTTTCAGAGGATGTGGTAATAGAAAGTCCTTTAGCTAGTTCTATAATGAAGTCTTGAAAGGACAAATCCTCTGGTGGAGACATTCTCCTCTTTGGGGAAGAAGGGTCTTCAGGAAGAACTAGAGACAGCTCATCAGAGTCCTCAGAGGAGTCAAAATCCTCAGAAGAATCAGAGTATCCTCTATTTGCTTCCAACGCACGATACGCATACCGTTCGGTATCGACATCGGGCGTACCGGGTATGGGATCGGTATCGGGTGAAAACCCGGATCCGGCATGCAGAACCGATCTGCGTTTGGAAGACGATGGTCTCGGTTCCGATATGGGAAACGATACCGGAACCGGACCCGGAACCGCTGGATGCGGTACCGAGGGCATTGCAGCTTTAATGAAAGCCAGCATGGCCTGCTGCATGGTCTGAACAGTATTGCTCATAGACGCCACTGCTGCCTGGATGTCGGTACCGGTATGGGCCGGTACCCCAGAGCAGTCTAACAGGTGATCAGTCGAGGCCGTGCCATCGATGTCAACCTGTAACCCCATAGATGGAGCTTTGGAAGCCAGAGCTTCCCACCGGGGTTGTTTGGCTGGGGCAGGATCCTCAGATTCAAAAGTGAGAGCCTCTCGATGCTTTGAAGGAGATTTGCTCTTTGAGGACCTGCCCGAAGAAGGTTTGGTTACCTGAGATCCATCCGGAGAGGAAGACCTGGATGACTGTGATGCTGGATTATCTGAAGCAAACAGCACATGGAATTTGTTGGCCCGGTTCTGCAAACCACGTTTAGACATCTGGGAGCAGGATGGGCAGTCCGGAATGGAGTGGTCAGGTCCCAAACATTTAAGACACCAGTCATGGGTGTCTGTGACAGAAATAACAGCACTACACTTGGTACACTTCTTGAAACCAGGGGCTGGTTTCTCCATGAGGAGAATTTGTGTAGGCCTAAGGCCTAACCGAAGTCACCAAGTTGTGCAAAAATAAAGATTTTTTTTTTTTTTTTGAAAGAAAGAAAGAGACCGGCGGTACCGGTTTTGGTATGGGGAAGGCAGGTACGCGGTCTAAAGAAAACGAAATTAGGTCTTACCTGCTAATTGTCTTTCCTTGAACTTTCTCCGGGCCAGTCCAGGGAAAGGTAGGGTTGTCAATCCCCTATAGCAACTGAGGACTGAATGCTTCAAGTTTTCTGAGAGGTGAAGCCACTCCCCCTTAGGGCTAACCATCAGTCTCCTTATGACAAAGCAACTAAAGAGAAAAAACTGAAAAGAGTAGATTAACCCTTGAAAAACTAATAACAATCTATAGTTCTGGAACAACAATAAAGGAAGAAATACGCTTCCCTTGTACACTTCTGACAAATTATTATTATTTTTTTTAAATTAGAGTAGGTACTATAGAGCTACCTGAGTGTAGCATCGTTTGCATGCGCCCCGCCCCCAGTTGTGCTTCTGGAGCGAAAACGCTGAGAAAATGACATGCTTTAACGATGCCGAAAAAAGATACGGACACACTGCTTACAAAATAGGTGGAACCCCAGGGTGGGACCCTGGACTGGCCTGGAGAAAGTTCAAGGAAAGACAATTAGCAGGTAAGACCTAATTTCGTTTTCCTTATCACTTCTCCGGGCCAGTCCAGGGAAAGGTAGGGCAGTACCAAAGCAGTACCTAATTCTGGGAGGGACCCGCCAAACCTGAGATAAGAGCCGCGGCCCCCACCTTAGCATCGTCCCGGGCTTGAACATCTAAGCGATAATGCTTCGCAAACGCATGTAACGAAGACCACGTTGCTGCTCTGCAAATATCCACCGGCGGAATACAAGCGAATTCCGCCCAGGAAGTTGCTTGAGCTCGAGTGGCATGAGCTCGTAACGTTTCAGGCAGCGATAGTCCGCGGACAGAGTAAGCTTCGGAAATGGCTTTACATACCCACCGGGCAATGGTGGACTTCGAGGCTGCGAGACCCTTTCGAGGGCCACTGAACTGGACAAAGAGTCTATCCGTCTTACGAATAGACTTGGAAATACGAAGGTAAGTCTTGAGAACGCGAGCTAGATCCAAATGCCGAAGCGCCCGGTCCATGGGAGAATGGGAGGAATCCGAGAAAACCGGCAACGCTATAGATTGGTTAACATGAAAAGACGAGAGGACTTTCGGCAAAAAGGCAGGAACCGTGCGCAGCAACACCCGCTCGGGAAGAAACTGCAAATAAGGTTCCCGACAAGATAAGGCTTGCAAATCCGAAATTCGGCGCGCCGAACACAAGGCGACCAGAAAGGCCGTTTTCCAAGAAAGCGTAGTTACTCACCTGTAACAGGTGTTCTCCAGGAGCAGCAGGAATCAGTCCTCACATATGGGTGATATCGGCGCCGATGGAGCCCTCGCGGAGCAATTTTCCCCAGCTTTCAAAGAAAGCCTTTGGGAATTGCAGCGCGCATGCGCGGTCGCCTTCCCGCCCAAGGGTGCCATCTTAGCCAGTCAGATGACATAGCTAAAAAAGACAGCATAAAAACATGCAAAAAAACTTAAGCAGATAATTGCAACTCCACGGGGAGGAGGGAGGGTTGTGAGGACTGATTCCTGCTGCTCCTGGAGAACACCTGTTACAGGTGAGTAACTACGCTTTCTCCAGGACCAAGCAGGAAGTCAGTCCTCACATATGGGACTCCCAAGCTTAAGGCTACCGGAGACCCTAAGCACAAAAAAGAGCTCCCTCTAGCTCAGCAGCACAGAAGGAAGGAATCTTCGCTGAATTATTACCCACCGGTAGCCCACATCCGGGATGGAGGGTAGGAGTTGCTCAAACCTCAAAGAGATTACGGAGGACTGCCTGTCCGAAAGCACTGTCCCTGCGGGACTCCCTCTCGAGACAGTAATGGACCGCAAAAGTCTGGCTCGAAGACCAAGTAGCGGCCCGGCAGATGTCTGCCAGCGGAACAGAGCGGAGGTAAGCCACTGACGTAGCCTTTGCCCGAACGCAATGAGCCGTGACTCGACCATCCAAGGAGAGTCCGGCTTCCCCATAAGCCCAAGTGATACAGTCCGCAACCCAGATGGACAGAGTACGCTTGGAGACCGGGAGCCCCAATTTATTGGGGTCAAAAGACACAAAAAGCTGAGCAGCTTTACGGTGCTCCCGCGTACGGTCAAGGTAGAAGTTCAACGCCCTTCTACAGTCCAGGGTATGGAGGACCGTTTCAGCTCGGCTGGAGTGTGGTCTGGGAAAGAAGGTCGGAAGTACCACCTCCTGATTGATGTGAAAAGGGGAGACCACTTTTGGAAGAAATTTTGGGTGAGTCCGTAGGACTACCCTATTTTTGTAGAACCGAGTGTAAGGGGGATCAGACACGAGGGCCTGCAATTCACTTACGCGTCTAGCGGAAGTGAGGGCTATCAAGAACAATGTTTTCCAAGAAAGAAAAACGGAGAAAACAGGTAGCCATAGGTTCAAAAGGCGGACAGGTGATCCGCTGTAAAACCACATTCAGATCCCAGTCAGGCGCTGGCGGGCGCAGAGGTGGTTTAAGTAGAAGGAGACCTCGGAGAAACCTCGCTACGAGAGGGTCGCTGGAAAGAGGTCTGCCGTCCACCGGCACATGATGTGCTGAAAGAGCACTGAGGTGAACTTTGACGGTTGGACTTAAGTCCCAGATTAGAGAGGTATAGCAAGTACTGCAAGATCACCGACAACGAGCAGGAGAAGGGATCCTGAGACTGTTGGGTACACCAAACGGAAAAGCGACGCCATTTAAGGGCGTAGCATTTGCGGGTAGAAGGGCGCCGAGAAGCTAGGACGACCTCTTCCACCTCTGCCGGCAGGAGAAGGGGAGCAAGGACTACCCTCTCAGCAGCCAGGCCATTAGATTGAGAGATCTGAGGTTGGGGTGTAGCAGAGACCCCTGATCCTGAGTGAGGAGATCCGGTTGAAACCCCAGAGGGAATGGATCCTCTACCGCTAATTGCAGCAGGAGTGGAAACCACGGCTGTCTGGGCCAGCGAGGGGCCACCAGGATCATGAAAGCTTTGTCTCGGAGAACCTTGAAAAGAGTTTGAGAGACTAGCGGGATGGGAGGAAAAGCATACAGGAGGCTCTCCGACCATGAGAGTAGAAAAGCGTCTGCCGCAACTCGAAGGGGATGGGGCTGACGAGAGCAGAAGCAAGGGAGTTGCCAGTTGAGAGGACTGGCAAAGAGATCCATCGTGGGGAGGCCCCACTTTAGAAAGAGCTTCTGAACTACCAAGGGATCCAGGCGCCACTCGTGCGGCTGGAGGATCCTGCTGAGTTTGTCCGCCAGGCAATTTTCTTGGCCCGGGAGATAAACTGCCTTGAGAAGAACGCCGTGACTGACGGCCCAAGAGCAGAGCTTCTGTGCTTCCCGACAGAGAAGGAAGGAGCCCGTGCCCCCCTGCTTGTTCACGTAGAACATGGCAACTTGATTGTCCGTCTGGACAAGGACGGACTGGTGAGAGGTCAGGTGGGAGAAAGCCTTGAGAGCCAGGTGGATCGCTCTGAACTCCAGGAAGTTGATCTGCTGAGCAGACTCCCACGTGGTCCAGAGGCCCTGAGTACGTGCCCCTTGGCAATGTGCTCCCCAACCCAGGAGGGACGCATCTGTCGTCAGCACCTGGGCCGGCTGAGGTGACTGAAAAGGCATGCCGAGTACCAGGTTCGGCTGATGAAGCCACCACTGCAGAGACGACGCTAGCGGCTCGGAGACGCGCACTAGGTCCGCTAGGCCGCCTGTGGCTTGTCGCCACTGCTTGCGAAGACACCATTGAGCAGGCCGCATATGCAGGCGGGCATTGGGGGTCACATGGACGGTGGAAGCCATATGGCCGAGTAGTCTCAGGAAGCGCCTGGCGGAGACCAGGGGCTGACTGCGAAAACGGTCGGCTAGGTCCATGAGCCGTTGAGCCCTGTCGAGCGGTAGGAACGCTCGTGCCTGAGGAGTGTGCAGCCTTGCGCCGATGAACTCGAGATCCTGTGAGGGGAACAAAGTGGACTTTGCGAAGTTTATAACAAAGCCCAAGTACTGCAGAAGAGTCACCGTGCGGCGTGTGGCGTTGGTGACCTCCGGAGCGGACGCTGCTCTGATGAGCCAGTCGTCGAGGTACGGAAAGACAGAGGCAGTGAAGCCGGAGATGGGCCTCCACTACCGCGAGACATTTTGTGAAGACTCGCGGTGCGGAGGACAGGCCAAAGGGCAGTACTCTGTACTGGTAATGATTTCCTGCCACCACAAACCTTAGGTATTGGCGGTGGCTTGGGTGGATGAGGATGTGCGTGTAGGCATCCTTTAGATCCAAGGAGCATAGCCAATCTCCCTGCTGGAGGTAGGGCAGAAGGATTCCAAGGGTAAGCATTTTGAACTTTTCCCGCACGAGGAACCTGTTGAGGTTGCGCAAGTCCAGGATGGGTCGGAGGCCTCCCGTCCTTTTTGGTACTAGAAAATACCGGGAATAAAAGCCTTGACCTCTCAGGTGGTGGGGCACCGGTTCCACCGCCTGTTCCTGTAGAAGACTTGCTAACTCCTGATGGAGTAATTCCCTGTGCAGGGGGAGTCGCGGAGGTTCTCCCGGAAAATAGGAGGGAGGGACCTGGTGGAAGTGGAGAAGATAGCCTTCTCTTACGACTTGAAGCACCCAGGCATCTGAAGTGATGCTGGACCACCTGTGGGCGAAGTGAACCAGCCGGCCTCCGGTGCTGGAAGGGGCCAGCGGAGGGGGAGAGGCTATGCTTAAGGAGTCAAAAACCCCCACCCTGCTGAGCAGGGGCTGGTGGTGCAGGCTTGGGGGCTTGCTGCCTACGGGACCCGTTACCCCATCCCTTGGCCTGCTGGCACTGTTGGGGAGCTGCCGGGGCCTGATATTGGGGGTAGTGTTTGTAGGCAGTCGCCTTTCTCGGGTAAAAGGACTTCTTTCCCGAGCCCTTCTTTTTCTGGGAAGGGGCGGAGGTCTTCCTAGAAAGCCTAGTCCTGGTGAGAGTTTCTGTCTCGATTTGTGCAGCCTTTTCAGCCATGGGCTTGCCAAAGAGGTTCTCACCTCGGCAGGGGACATCGACCAACTTGTCCTGCACCCAGGGCTCAAGGTCAGACGACTGAAGCCAAGCCTGTCGGCGGGCACCGATGCCGGCTGCGGCCACTCGAGCCGATGCTTCAAAGCCATCATAGGCTGCTCGGGATATGAATTTTGAGCATTCCCGAATGCCAGTGGACAAGGCCAGGAACCTCCGCAAAGGTTCCTCGGACAAACCAGCGGAGAATCCGGCTAGCTCTTTAGCCAGGTCTCGGAGATACATGCCCATGTATAGCTGGTAGGTCTGGACACGACACGCAAGCATAGAGCCCTGGAAACACTTCTTACCAAGGCCATCCAGGTTACGGGCCTCCCTGCCAGGAGGCACCGAGGAGTGCATCTTCTGGCTCTTAAGACGATGCATGGCCGATTCCACTACCATGGAATGGTGTGGTAGCTGTGCTTTTTGGAAGCCAGGGCTCTTGCGGACTCGATAGATAGAATCGACCCGCTTGCTCAGGACCGGCGAGGAGGCCGGACTCTCCCACATGCGGAAGAGTAGTCGTTCCAGCATGGGAGGAACCGGTACAGTAAAGTGTTCCCTGGCGGGAGAGTCATACTGGAGGGCGTCGAGCTCTTCGGCTCGAGGCTCCTCCTCGGGATCCGCAGGGAAGGCCAAAGACTTGGCCATATCCCTGACGAAGTCCGAGAACCGGGCATCCTCCGGGGGGGACTGCTTCCGAGGTTCGGACTCAGGTGAGTCCGAGGGGACACACCGAGTCCGAAAAGAATCAGGTGACTCTTCCTCTTCAGACTCCCAGACCGACTCCGACGAGGAATCGGTGGGGTCGGCCCGGGCAGGCCGCGGCGCCTGCCGCCCCGACGCCGAGGGAGTTGGCGTCGGCGACCTCGGTCCCGAACGGGAGGCCGAGGGTGACCTCGACCGAGGATCGACTCGAGTTCGCATGGACTCGAGGATCGGCTCGGTCTCCGGGGTCGACTTAGACGTCGACGTCCCGGCGGTCGGGGCAGTGGTGCCAGTGAGGCCAGCGAGCAGTGCCCGCTGCTGGTCCATGAAGGCAGACAGTCTGCTCTCCAAGGCCGTCAACCTGAGTCCGACCTCAGGTGACCCAGCAGCCCCCGACGTCGGCGGTCTCGGAGGCGAGTCCAGGAGGACCACAGGACTTACCCGAGCAGGCAGCTCCGACTCCAGACGAGGTCGCTTCGAGAGGTGCTCCTTCTCCAAGGACCCGGGACGGCTATCGGGGCTATGCGACCTGGCCCTCGCAGAGCCAGGAGCGTCCGACGCCGCCCTCGCGGGTTTCACCTTCCGTCGATGGTCCCCGGAGGGAGAACCCCTGTCGGAGGAACTCCGGCGACGGTCCGAGCTGGAACCTCTGGACGCGGAGGCCTCCGAAAAGACCGGCGTCGAACCGAAGGAAAAAAGAGAAAATTATGAGTAAAATCAACTTTTTCGCGGGGACACGACGGGTACGTCTGTAGGGCTCCGCGGAAAAAAGAAGACTGGCTAAGATGGCACCCTTGGGCGGGAAGGCGACCGCGCATGCGCGCTGCAATTCCCAAAGGCTTTCTTTGAAAGCTGGGGAAAATTGCTCCGCGAGGGCTCCGTCGGCGCCGACGTCACCCATATGTGAGGACTGACTTCCTGCTTGGTCCTGGAGAACAGTGCCGTATCTGCTGTGAGCAAATGGATTTTAAAGGAAAGTGAGACAACGCATCCAAAACCACATTCAAGTCCCAAGGAGGAACCACCGAGCGAACTGGAGGACGGATAATCTTAGCCGCTCGCAAAAAACGACGCACATCGGGATGCGCAGAAAGACGGCGCCGCTGCACCAGACCTCGAAAACAGGCAAGCGCAGCAATTTGAACCCTAAGAGTACTAAGAGCCAGCCCCTTGTCCAAGCCATGCTGTAAGAAAAGGAGAAGCTGCGGCAATGAAGAAGACATCGGCCGAATATTGCGCCGATCACACCAAGTTTCAAAAAGGCGCCAAACCCTGACATACGACAGAGAAGTCACCGGCCTCTTAGACTGCAGCAAAGTAGAAATCACTGAGGCATCATAACCTTTGCGCGTTAATTGCGTCCTTTCAAGAGCCAAGCCGTAAGCAAGAAGCGATCTACCCGTGGCATGAGAATCGGACCTTGATGGAGAAGATTTGCGCGGACCGGAAGAGGCCACGGCTGATCTACTAGGAGCCAAACTAGATCTGCATACCAAGGTCTGCGCGGCCAATCTGGAGCTATGAGGATCACCATCCCTCTGTGCCGGGCAATACGCTGGAGAACTCGACTCAGCAGCGGCCAAGGAGGAAAAACGTACAGCAGAGAATCCGGAGGCCAGGGTTGAACGAGAGCATCGAGTCCCTCGGACATGTGTTCCCTGCGCCGGCTGAAGAAACGATTCGCTTTGGCATTGCTGCACGTCGCCATCAAATCCATTGTTGGTTGCCCCCAACGCAAGGTGAGTTCGTGAAATACCGCCACATTCAACTCCCACTCTCCGGGATCGAGAAGATGACGGCTGAGATAATCCGCTTGCACATTCTCCGTGCCCGCCACATGAGCCGCGGAAAGCGCTAAGAGATTCTGCTCCGCCCAAGTCATCAGCGTGTGACATTCGGCCAAGAGAGAAGGAATTTTGGTCCCCCCTTGACGATTTATATACGCAACCGTGACTGCATTGTCGGAAAAAATCTTGACTGCCGATCCCTTGAGAAAGGAAGCAAATCGAAGGAGCGCCAGACGAGCTGCCCAGAGCTCCAACCGATTGATGGACCAGGAGCTCTCCTCGGGGGACCAAGTACCCTGAGCAATATGTGTCAGACAGTGAGCCCCCCAGCCGACCAGACTGGCATCCGTGGTAACCAACACCCAGGAGGGCTCCAGCAAGGAAACTCCCACTGACAGATGTTCCCGAACTAACCACCACTCGAGACTGTGTCTGACGAGAATCGAATAGGGTAGGCGCTGTGAGAGAGGATGAAGTTGAGGAGACCAACGGGACAACAAAGCCTGTTGTAAAGGCTGCATGTGTGCCTTGGACCACGGAACCAGGTCTAGCGCTGCCGCCATGGATCCCAAGAGCTGTAAATAAGTCCATGCAGACGGAGTCATTAACCGCAGGAACGCTTGAACCTGCTGAACCAGCTTGTCTATGCGGACTTCGGGCAAAGAGACCCTTCTCCGCTCGGTGTCGAAAAGAGCTCCCAGATAAACCATCCGCTGTGACGAACCAAGAGACTCTTGACCTGATTGAGTACCCAACCGAGTTGCTCGAGCAGCTGCACCACGTGAGCCGTCGCGGCGATGGAATCGATCAGGGAATCGGCCCTGATCAACCAATCGTCGAGGTATGGATGAACGCGGATGCCCTCTTTCCGAAGCGCCGCTGCAACCACTACCATGAGCTTCGTGAACGTGCGGGGAGCTGTAGCCAGTCCGAAGGGCAACGCTTGAAACTGGAAATGACCCTCGGGAAGGGCAAAGCGCAAATAACGCTGATGCGATGGCCGGATGGGAATATGAAGATAGGCCTCTGTGAGATCTATTGAGGTCAGAAATTCTCCCGGTTGCACCGCCCGAATTACGGTACGAAGCGTTTCCATGCGAAAGTGTGGCACCCGCAAAGTACGGTTTACGGCTTTGAGATCGAGTACTGGCCGAAAAGAACCGTTCGGCTTGGGCACCACAAAATAAATCGAGTATCAACCGCAACCGTATTGATCGAAAGGCACGGGAACGATCGCCTGTAAGTGTAAGAGGCGCGATAGCGTTTCCGCGATGGCTTCGGCTTTCCGCCCCGCGCCGCTGGGGGACATCACAAACGCGGGAGGTAAGGGGGACGCAAAATCGAGAGCATAGCCTTTCTGAATGATCTCCAACACCCACCTGTCGGAAGTAATGGTGGTCAAGCCGTCAGAAATGCCCGTAGTCGCCCGCCTACCGGCACTAACGGCTGGACCAGCAAACCTTTATTGGGGCTTCTTAACGATGGGCTGAGGCGCCCCAAAGTAGGACTTGTTAAAGCCCCTGGCCCCCCGAAAGGACTGTCCACGAAAGCTGGAACGGCCTCTGGCATAGGGGGTAAAACGCGCCCCCCGAAAACGACGGGAATCTCTGCCAGAGCCCCGAGATACCGATCCCGAGCGACCCGGCTTGGGTCTATCCTCCGGCAAACGGCCACCTTTGGAATCCCCTAAATCCTTAACAATCTTCTCCAAGGCTTCACCGAAAAGTAACTTCCCCTTGTAGGGCAACTTACTGAGACGCAATTTGGACGACACGTCCGCCGACCAATTGCGCAGCCAAAGAAAGCGTCTAGCCGCTACGAGAGACGCCATAGTCTTAGCCGCAATCCGTAACAAATCATAGAAGGCATCTGCCATATATGCCGCGGCTGACTCTAATTTTGCTGCGTCGGGTATGGCAGAAGGTTGCTCACCCGAGCCGTCCCCTTGTAACCAGCGAATGGAAGCTCGAGAAACGTATGCCCCACATATCGCTGACTGCAGCGCCAGAGCGCTGGAATCAAAGGCTTGTTTAAGAAGGATTTCCAACTTCCTATCTTGGAGGTCTTTGAGAGCCACTGCCCCCTCGACCGGAATGGTAGTCTTCTTGGTGACAGCGGAAATAGCATCTACCTTCGGCATGTGCAACAAATCCTTCACTTCCTGGGGAAGAGGGTACAAGCGTGCCAAAGCGCGGCTACCACGCAGGGACGCTTCCGGACATTCCCATTCGGACTCAATCATTTGCTTGATCACCCGATGGAGAGGGAAACAGCGTTGTTCTGCTTTAAATCCCTGTAATAAGAGATCTTCTAAGGGCTCCTGCGAAGAGGAAGGAAGCAAAAGATGCAGAGCTGTTAAAGACTGAGAAATGAGAGCCGAAAGCTCCTCCTTACGGAAGACGCGGAAGACATTGGGATCCTCTCCCGGAGCAATCTCCCCTTCCTCCAAGTCTTCCGTCTCAAAATCCAAAGGAACCTCAGCTCCCACCTCTGAATCTCCCTGAGCCAGGGAAATGGCCGGATCCTGAGGAGAAAAGAGATCAATATAATCTGGCATAAAAACCTTAGCCTGAGATGATCCCTCACCAGGATCCGCAGGCTCGGTATTCCGTACCGGCAAAGGCATAGGAGATGAAACTGAACCTGAGAAGGAAACTGGCTGAGAGGATTTCATTAAAAACGCTGTATGCATAGCCAGAATAAATTCCGGTGAAAAACAGGAAGGAATCCCCTCTGGAGACTCAGAAACTGCATCAGCAAGCTTTGCTGGGCGTTTAGGCTCCTTAGATGTCTTAGATCTGCTTTTATGAGGCCGAGGCTGCTCCGGTACGGCAGACTCCGTTGGAGACAAAATGGCCGCCTTTCCCGCCTTTTCGGGCGGTAAAGCCATCTCCTGTGAGCCCTGCAAAGACTGCTCAGCCATAAGAAAAAAAAAAAAAAAAAGACCACGGCACCCAAAAGGAAAACCGCGAAGGAGAACGAACGCACCGGACAGGCACCCCCGAAAAAGAAAATGAAACCAAGCGGCTCAAAACCGCGCGGCGGTACTTTATGAGGAAAAACGCAGAAACGTTACCAACTCACCACAAAAAATAAGGAGCCGGTCCCGCGAAGCCGCTGCCAGCGGCAGGTACAGCAAGAGTTTTCAGCGCTACGGTAGAGGTACAACTGGGGCCCCCAGGATCCTCTAAAAATGGAGACGGAGGCAGGCAATAGGGCAGGCTCTACCCCGCACTGCAATCAGTAGTAGAAGTCACGTCTCAGCGCTCTTAAAGGCACAGAGTTAAATATAGATGTGCACAATTTGTATACCAGAACTATAGAAATCAGCTCTGCTAGAGCTAATATGGGTAAAACAAATAAAGAGAAGAGGGAGAAATTTTAAGACGATCCTCTATAGTTGCTGAGGACTGAAAGACTGATGGTTAGCCCTAAGGGGGAGTGGCTTCACCTCTCAGAAAACTTGAAGCATTCAGTCCTCAGTTGCTATAGGGGATTGACAACCCTACCTTTCCCTGGACTGGCCCGGAGAAGTGATAAGGAAACAAACTAAAATAAGAATTTCTTCAGCGGTGACAGGAACACGACCTGCTGGCTCCGCGGAAAAAGAGAAACTGAGGAGAGCTGGTCAGGAAGGCGGGAAGGCAGCGCGCATGTGCAGTGGGAGGCCCCAAAAGCTTCCTTTCTGGGAAGCTGGGGAGCTTTCCCGCGCAGGCTCTGTCGGTTCCGACGTACCCATATGAGGTTCAAACTTCTCACACTGGTCCATAAAGCACTTCACACCTCTACCCCTCAATATCTGTCTGATCTTCTCCGCTTTCACACCCCCCGCCATACCCCCCGCTCTTTCCACCTCAATCGATTAGTACTACCATCCCCCTCTAGCGCTCACTTACAGTCCACACGATCCTCAGCTTTCTTCTTCATTGGCCCCGCACTATGGAATTCCCTTCCCCCACCCCTCCGTCTCGAACCTCACTACCCCGCTTTCAAGCGTTCCCTTAAAACTCATTTCTTTTCACTTGCCTTTGACCTCCCCCCCCCCCTGACCCATGATTCTCCTTCCCCTTCCTTTACCCTTCTCTCCTGTTCTCACTCTTCTTTCCTATCAATCATGTAACTTCCTTTCTGACTCTAGGCCTGTGCCTGTTGTGTGTAATGTTTTTTTTACTGTAAACCGCTTTGCCTATCAATGAAAGGCGGTATATCAAATAAATGAACATGAACATGAACATAAGCCCCTATTCCCAAGGAGAATAGAAGTGTACTCAGAATACTGAAGATGTACACTGTCTTTCCTAGCTGGTGAGAGATAGGAAGACATTGAAGTTTGATACTTCATAGACAGGGAGATCTGTAACAAAAATAGAAGCTGTTGACATCACAGCAGTAATTGTGTGTATAACCGCTCCCACTTACTGAGCCGCATGAGAATAGGCAAGTAGACTGTCTGGACCTCTTAAGAAGGTAAAAGCTTTATAGCACAGACAGTGAGGGAGATAGCAGGTAATACATGGCATCCTATGGACATCTCCCAATGGGCATATTATAGATAGATAGATAGATAGATAGATAGATAGATAGATGTAGATAGAGATATATATATATAGAGATGGAGACATACATATCTATATATATTTATTTTATTTATTTATTACATTTTCTTTTATACCGCGCTATTTAAGATCAGTGCGGTTTACAATAAACATTAAATCTACACATCTCAGTTTAGTGATTTGTGCTTACAATAAACAGGTAAAAATAACTTGGGTATACAATAAACAAGTTTCTTAACAGGGAGAACATGATAACTATATACAAGCCAGTTAATGTAACTATATACATGGTTAAGTGCACAGCACGAGCTTCTCAAGGTGGGTTAAGTATGGAGGCGGTTAAGGTGTGGTTGCGGGTATTCAGACTAGGAGTGTAAGATGCGTGGGCTTGAGGAGCTACCATGAGGTGTGGAGGTAGGTGAGTGTGTGGGGGGGGACTGCAACATCGTAGTGAAGGAGAAAAAAGGTGATGCTTCAATTCCTTCTTGAATTGGGAGAGATCGCTGATGCTTCTGATAGCCGCTGGTAGAGTGTTCCAGCAAGATGGTGCAAATATGTGTGATATATATAGATATATATATCTATATAGATGGGCATGACTTATGCCCACACAGACTACAGAAATATGTATGAATAGGACATATACATACATGAAGATAAGTCTGAGGATACATGCCTGCAACTGAGCCCCACAAAAACATTCCCTTGGGGAATGTGATGGGAAAAGATTCATCTAATAAGGAGGTGAAAACCACCTGAAGATATATAGAGAATCTATTTCTGCGGTGCAGGAATGTAGTTCAGTGGAATAACCAGGATGGTTGCGTGAAAAAACAGAGTATAATAGCAGTCTGGCAAGAGCACGTCAGGAGTACTTTAGGACTCTGACATGTCCAAAGGACAAAAGAAAAACGCATAAACTAAGATACCAGGATGACCCAGCCAAGGGACATAGGGGTATCAGGTACAGTAAAAGAGTATGCGCTGTCCAAGTGGAGCAGAAAAGCATAATGCCAAGCTGTAAGGAAAAAGGGGTAGATTCCTGCAAGATTGGGAACTCCTTGGACATTCACGCAGAAAAATCTTGTCTTCTGTTTCACAACAGGAGACAAGAGGGTATAAAGAACCCATATAGTCAGGAAATGATTATATACATGTTTTCTACTATAAGGAAAAAACCCTCAGAGATAAAGTTCAATGCTCTGTAGCAAGGGCCCATACTAGTAAGCTTCTCTGAAGATTGCAGAGAGCATTGTGCAGGAGAATTATGAGATAAAACTGACTGAAGTCAGGTGTGTTGTCACATCCTAGGAAAGGATATGGCTAGAAGAAGATAACTTGCAGTGAGTAGTATTATGCAAGATAGTTGAAAGTAGCTTGCAATGAGCACTAGAGTAATCACTGGAACTCCTGCATGCACAGCAACTGAACAAAAGAGCAGAGGGGATTCTCCTGTATAAAGACAGAGAGAAAAACAGACAAAGGGAGCGGAGATATTCCCGTCCCTGTCTGATGAGTTGCATTGAAGGATAACAAAAAAGTCTACACTGGAAAGAAAGAGAAGTGTTTCAGTATGGCACCAACTCAAGCAGGGGAAACCCTGGAAGAGAGGGGGATGGAAGGTGACTAACCATATGGTAAGTCAGCTGAAGGAAAAGATGTCCATATGGGGACAAAAAACTATCATGGGATAGTTGTAACCTCCCTTCGTAGTAGTAAGAAGGGGAGAATTTTGTAACCCATGGACAAAAGTATCCTAACAGCTTAGCATACTGAAAAACCAGTGTAGAATTGGAAGAATAAACCTCTGCTAAGAAGATGTTAACTGTAGATTGCAACATATAGGAACCTATGGTTGCTGTTTAAGATTAGACTGGCTAGAGTCTGGAGACCTCAGACTAGGATGAGATGTCCCTTGCTTGGGTACATCTGGAGGATGGGCAGGAGAAGGGTGAAACCTTCTTTTCTTAGGGAAAGGAGGTTTGGTAGGACATTTCCTACGTCCTGGGGAAAAAGAAGGCTTAGGATGGTTTCGAGAACCAGGAAAGTCAGTGGAGCAATGAGCAACCTGACGTAAAGCCTCTCTATTGAAGAGATTTTCTCCAGTACAAGGAGAATTACCCAGTGTATGTTGTGCCATCTGCTCAAGTCTGAAGCTTGCAGCCAGGCTTTATGACGTGCCCCAATGGCAATAGCAGAGGATCTGCTAACAGACTCAAAAGAGTCTAGGGAAGCACGAGAAAGAAACCAAGAGATATTCCTGCTATGATTAAGTAGTAAGGAATAGTCAGTGGCCTTAGGCTCTGACAAAAAAGGGGACAAAAGAGAATTTCTCTGTGACCTCCTGAAGTGTCAGACTCATATAAAAAATATATGAGATAATTCTTGAAGCCAGCATAGAGGTTTGGAAGGTTTGACGTCCAAAAGGTATCAAGTGCCTTAGATGCACTACCTGGCGGATAAGAAGAATGCTTCTTCTTGCTTCCTACCTTCCTCATTGCTGATTCCACTACAATGGAATGATATGGAAGTTGATTTTTTTTGAAATCCTGGAGAGGGAGGCACCTGATACAGAACATTCATGGCTGTAGAAGGCGAAGGAACCTTTAAGGGTGATTCCCACATCCTCAGAAGAAGATCCTGCAAAGAATGATGTAAAGGAAGCATTATATTTTCCTTATCTGCAGGATCTTGGTCCAGAGTGAAGCCAGGAATAGGAATGGCAAGAAAGGTTGCCATGTCAAGGAGAAATTTCTGAAAAGAAGGATCTCCAATAGGAACTATCCCTGGGTAAGCTGAGGTTGAAGGAGCAGCTTGAGCACCAGAAGACATACTGGCCTGGTGCAGAAAAAGATTCCTGCTAGATGGACAGTGATACTGACAGTTCTGATTTGAGGCAGTTCGTACTGCAGTGTCAGTGCTTGGGATCGATTCCAAACTAGGCATAGAAAGGATCGATGGCACCGATGGAACTTCAGGAATCGACATCGATACCGGTATCGGAGACGATAATGTCATTGAAGCAGGAATCGGGGGCTGCTGAAGCGGTGCCGAGGTAACCAGAGAGCCTTGGTAAATATCCTCGGTACTGCGTAGTCGGAAACGAAATGGATCGGTTCCGAAACGCGTCGGTACCAAGTTATCGAGACTGGATATCGATTCTAGACTCGGCATCGAAGGGAGCGAGTCTATCGATGCATGTCTAGAAGGTACCGGATGGTGCTGATGGTATCGGCGATGCCGATACAGGAAAGTCAATCTGAGTCGTATCGATCGGTTCCGAAGGTACCGAGGACGTCCGAAGACGATGCCTGGTGAAAAGTGGAACACTCGACACCGGTGCCGATGTCGGGGTATCGGTACCGCTCGAAGCCGATACCAACCCCGAGCATGGCGAAGATACAGGAAAGTCAATCTGGTTTGTATCGATCGGCCCCGAAGGTACCGAGGATACCAGATGACGATCCCAGGTGAAGAGTGGAACACTCGACACCGATGCCGGGGTATCGGTACTGCTCGAAGCCGGTACCAACTCCGAACATGGCTGGGATACAGGAAAATCAATCTGGGTCGTATTGATCGGCCCCGAAGGTACCGAGGACACCAGATGACGATCCCAGGTGAAGAGTGGAACACTCGACACCGGTGCCGATGCCGGGTTATCGGTACCGCTCGAAGCAGATACCACCCCCAAGCATGGCTCAGGTATGTTCTGTGAGGGGTGAGCCCCAGGAACAACCTGAAACCCCGTAAATGCTTTGGAGCCCGAAGACTCCCGCCGGGGTTTTATTGCCAATAAGGTCTTGAGGGCAAGGCCGGAGCCGTCATCATGCTGGGCATGAGACTTACCCTTCAAGAATTGGCTAGTCTTAACAGACTGTTTGTGGGTTACGTGATCCTGGAGAGAAGAATAAACCAGTGTCCTCACCTCAGGAGGAAAAACGGCATCGAGGGAAACTCGAAAAAGGGAAGGTCATCTCCCAATAATATAGCCTGAGGTATCAGGGGAAAAAGGGTCAGGACCCAAACAGGTTAGACACCAAGCATTGGAGTCTAAAAAGAAAACTAAGTTTCCACAGTGAAGGCACTTCTTAGGGGAAGAAGGCTCCATGTTGGAAAAAGCCTGGTAGGGCTCAAAAGTTTAAAAAAAAAAAAAAAAAAAAAAAAAAACTGAGGAGAAAATATTTCTCTAAGTTTGAAAAAGAAAAGAATAAAGCACCGGCGGTACAAGTATCGGCGGGAAAGACAGCCGCGACCACAAGAAAACAAGAAAATAAGGATTTTAAAGAAAAAAGTTTCTGCGGTGACAGGAGGACGTCCTGTTGGCTCCGCGGAAAAATGAAAACTGAGGAGAGGCAGTGGGAAAGGCGGGAAGTCACCGCGCAGGCGCGAGGGATGCTCCCAAAAGCTTTCTGATTGGATGCTGGGGAGCATTCCCGTGCAGGCTCCGTCGGTACCGACGTACCCATATGTGAAGACTCATTCCTGCTTGTTCCTGGAGATACAGTATTTCAAATAAAAAGGGGTTAATGGAAGAAAACAAGAGAACAAACCTTTTTATTTGCCTGCGTCCTGTATTTCATTTTAAATAGTGTTTCTTTAGAAATGGATTCAAGAGAAGATTCTCTCATGATACACAACATCTGTAAAGGACAATTTTGCATAGGGTGCGTCTAGGCAGGAGTTGGGATATGCGATGTGCACAGTCTCCCATGTATTTTACAAAAGGTTCTATGTTTAGTGAACCTTTTGCAAAATATATAAAACATCAGGAAATACACTTGTAAGTGCCAGCATAGCCTGCAGGAACAGCCATTTTAATAAACAGCATGTCCAAAACAAGAATGGCAACCCTTAAAGTTTAGAATGTGCAAGTACTAACAGTCAAAGGTGAAGGTGAATTATACATGTAGGTGAAGATTTTTCACTCTACATGTATAATTAGCAGATTCCACAAAACTGGATATTCAGAAAGAAACAATTAAGGAGTCAAGTGAAACATAGAAATATAGAAACATGATGGCAGAAAAAGACCGCATGGCCTATCTAGTCTGCCCTTCCACATCAACTACAATTGTTCACTTTTTACCTTTAGAGATTCTCTGTGTTTGTCCCATGCTTTTTATGAATTCAGATACTGTCCTTGTTTCTACCACCTCCACTGGAAGACTATTCCAAGCATCTACCACTCTTTCCGTAAAGAAATAATTTCCACATATTACTTCTGAGTCTATCCCCTTTTACTTTTATCCTATGTCCCCTCATAGCAGAGCTTGCTTTCAATCGAGACTATTTTCCTGTGCATTTATGCCATGGAAGTATTTAAACATCTTCTACATATTAAGATCTTTAAGTCTGTCCTCATATGCTTTATAACGAAGACCATTAACCATTTTAGTAGCCACCCTGTGCACCTACTGCAACCAGTTTATACCCTTTTCAAAGTATGGTCTGCAGAATTGCACACAATACTCCAAATGAGATAGCACTAAAGACTTAGAGGCACTATTGCCTCCTTTTTACTGCTGGCCATTCCTCTCTATGCACCCAAGCATCCTTCTAGCTTTCGCCATCGCCTTTTCTACCTGTTTAACTACTTTAAGATAGTCAGGCACAATCATGCCTAGGTCCCGCTCTTCTTTTGTGGACAGAAGTACTTCACCCTATACAATAAACCACTCCTTTGGATTTTTGCAGCCCAAATGCATGACCCTACATTTTTTAGCATTACATCTCAGCTGCCAAATTCTAGGCCATTCTCATGTTTAGCTAGACCCCTCATCATGTTATCTACCCCTTCACGAGTATCTTCTCTATTGCCAATTTTGGTATCGTCCACAAAGAGGGAAACTTTACCCAACACCCTTCTGCAATATCACTAACAAAGATGTTAAACCGAAATGGACCAAGGACAGATCTCTGCGGCACACCACTGGTAACCTCCTTCTCACAGTGGGCTCCATTTACCTGTACCCTTTGTCACCTCTCACTCAACCAATTTCTAACCTAATCAGTAACTTTAGGGTCCATCCCCCTCCAGCTACTGCTGATTCTATCTCAGGAAGGGGAGGAAGGCAGCAGCAGCACTTCCATAAGCAGCGGCTTTTTGCTGCCACTTTTGGAAATGCTGCCTGCCTCCCCAAACAGAATCAGCAGCAGTTGGGAGGGGGGGGGGTGGCGGCATGGCTGTCCATGTGTGCTACTGCTGCCACCCACCAGGGTCGGCCACCCTAGGGAACAGCCTAGCTCACCTAGTGGATGGGCCGGCCCTGGGTTAGAGCACCATGCTAAAAAGTAGCATGGCCGCCCCATGTTAAAATTCTACAATTCCTGGATAGCATGCAATGAGGTATAGACTGGGAGGGTCTGGGGCAAATTGGAGGCGTTGACAACAATTTGCCATCAGCACAAGCATTAGTAGCTTGTGCTAATCGCATTTACTGCCTTTAGTGAGAGTGTACTGAATGCCACCTCAATGGGTGGCGTTAAGTGCATCCACATGCCACGTTTGTGTGGTATTGCAGCCTTTGCACTGTACTAACTGCAGGAGGACAAAAACCATGCCCCCTGAAGAGGGCACAGGCTACACAAGCGTTACTGGCATGGGCTTTAGTAAACATTCCCCTAAATGAGCAATCAGCTAGCACTTAACAGCAGTTTCAGTGCAGATGCAAATACCAACCTCCAGATTTTTTAAAAGTATGTGTATACTGCCATTGTTAAAATTAGAAATATATGCATACTTGTCTGGCCCAAAACATGCCCATAACACACTCCCCTCCCCCCTTCAAAACTGTGCGTGCTGAGGATCCACATATGTAAATAGTGGCTTTCTAAAATGGTATATATAAATGACCAATGACTGTAAATCGCTAACACTGCTCTTTAATTTCCATAATTACTTGCATACATCTATGTAAGTTAGAAAGTCATTAAACCATTATTTGCAAATCTGTTAATAAAATTCTGGAAATATAGTTTTCAGAATTGCAAGCAATGCTATGGAATAAGAGCACAGTGATATACCAGTCTATATCAGAACAAGCTACATGTGATGTCCCAAAGATAATAGACACTCTTATTGGGACTAATTACATCACAAAGGCATTCTATTCCTACTACAGAAAGCAAATCAAATCAAAGCTAAACTGATTGATAAAGTCATCTATAGATCATTATTAGCCAACCCACCAGCTATAGCAATCATGAAACTAACTAAGCTATAGGACTACAAGCCCTTCACTCTCCTCCGTGATATGTCTTAAGCAAAAAGAGCAGCTGGGAGCTTTTGAAGAATCCTACTTGCTTTGAAAGAAACTTTTTGCAATGCAGGAGGTCCTGCTTGTAAAAGGTTTCACATATTCAAAATTAAGCTCTTCAACTTGGAAAAAAAAGAGATGGCCTGAAGGGAAATATAATAAAGGTCTATAAAATAATGAATGGAGTGTAATGGGTAAATTGTAGATCGGTTGTTTACTCCTTCAAAAAGTTGAAAAACTAGAGGACAAGCAATGAAGGTGCAATGTGGTACATTTAAGAATACTCTGAGAAAATATTTTTTCACTCAACATGTAATCATATTCTGGAATTCATTACTGGAGAATGTAGTAAGAACCATTAGTATAGTATAGTATAGTTAGGATGCTCTGGAAGGAGAAATTTTACTTACCGTTAATTTCCTCTGGAGTCCTACTAGACCAGTCCAAGACTCACCCCAGGTTACTGTGATGGCTCCTTGTGGTCTGCAGTGCCATTCAGTGCAATCTGTATATAGTTACCCTCTCTGATTGTATATAGTGGGGATATGAGGTGTTCCCTTTGAAGGTTCTCCTTGGGTTTTCACTTGTTACACATATTGGAGAGTGCCCCTAGCTGTGCTGGCTATTTACCAGTAGTGATGTTGCAATGCTTCTGGTTTGTTTGTTTTTCTCTGTCTTGGCGTCTTCTGGTTGGGGGAGTTGGTCCACTTATCTGGACTGGTCTAGCAGGACTTCAGGAAAGGAAATTAATGGCAAGTAAAAGTTTCCCCATAATACCTCTTTTCAAGTCGCTTCACTAGCTCTCCTTATGTTTCCATATCCAATTCCGACTTCTCCTTCTGCTATAAATGCATTCATTCTACTGGTCCTCACTATCTTTCCTCTCTCCTATCTCCCTACACCTCTCGTCGTGAACACTCTACCGGCTTGCTTCTCTCTATGCCCTTTTCTTCCACTGCCAGACTTTGATCCTTTCACCTTGCTGCTCCTTATGCCTGGAATAAACTACCTGAGTCTGTACATCAGGCTTCATCTCTCCCCCTTTTTAAGTCCATGCTAAAGGCTCACCTCTTTGAAGCTGCTTTCGAATCCTGATCCCTGAAAGCCTGACATCCTTTTCCCTATTGTACCCTTGTCCTCAGCTATTTTATTGTCTTCTTGATTAGATTGTAAGCTCTGATGAGCAAGGATTGTCTTATCTGTATGACACTGTGTACACCTTGTAGTGCTATGTAAATGAATAGTAGTAGTAGTAATGGCTGGGTTCAAAACAGGTTTCGATGAGTTCCTGGAGAAAAGTCTATAAAGCATTAAAGAGGACTGGGGAAATCCACTGCTTACCTCTGGGACAAGCAGCATGGAATGTGTATACCTTTGGGAACCCAACAGGTACTTAAGACCTGGAATGGCCACTGTTGGAAGCAGGATACTGGGCTTGATGGACCCTTGGTCTGACCTAGTATGGCATATTTTATATTCTTATCTTATGGGATGAGCCACTTTGTTTTCTCTCTGGGGTTTTATTCTAATTCAAGAACTTTTTGGTGCTGTCTGTAATTATATGAAACACTTTGAAATAATTGAAGAGGAAGGTGTCTTCTCTAGAGAAAATTGTTGACTATTCTTTATAAAATTTTGAAAACTTTTGCTCACTACAGAGAGTAGTTTTCAAAAGCATTTATATGGGTAAAGCAGGCTTTTATAAAACTACCAGCTCATCTGGAAGTGTGCAACTCTGAGCAGAGGTGTTGCCAGGGATTGGATGAAGGAACCATTTGCAATTCTACCCGGTCCTTGGAAAATTCATGCATATATGCATCAACTAACCCAAAAAGCTTGTGTATGTTAAAGAGCAGGTATAAATATAAAACACATACATTCCCTGGAGTAATTTTCAAAGCAAAATTTCCTTTCGAAAATGTACCAAAAAAAAAAAAGAAAAAGAAAAAACACAAACACACAAGGGAAAATATGCACATATTTGTATAACTGTATACACACTTTAAAATTATCTTCACAATATCAGTTAATGCACACTTCTATATCCTCAAGACAGATAATGCAGATCTACTGGCCATTTCTCTCATAGGTACAAAAGTGAAAGAAGCTTTTTATTACATCTGCTAGTAATTCATAAACTAGTACTTAGGGAAGATATTCTGTATCAGCCAGGGTGGCACAAAGGTATGAATGGATTGCCTTACAGCTTCTGCCCCCACCTTCCCCCGAGCAGAACTGAAAGCCTGACATTGTACTTCAGTTGTAACAAACAAAAACTTTTTAATGCTATTCTGTGTCCAAACAATTTGAGTGCTACAGCCATTTGTAACAAGACAGCAAGTAGACCACCCACCATACAAAGGATAATCCTAGCTCATACCTGCTGCTCCAAGTGCCGACCATCTCACCATGTTAGTAGGTTGTCAGCTAAAAGCGACACCTGTTAATGTTGTTAGCCTCTGGGGACTTGTAACACATCTTGTGGGTGGGGTAAATACTGAGGAGTGATGCCCTTTCTGGCTGGCTGTCGCTTGTGTCTGTGTGTGTTCCATCTGTTGTTGCTTGGGACACACATTATTGGACCAGATCAAAAGGAGAAGAAAGTGCAAACACAGCTATAGACTTTACAAGTGCAGCAACTGTCCTAGCCAACATTTTTAAAGGTGGGATGCTTTGAAACATTTCAGTTCTTAACCCACCAGGTTTTTATCACCATACACACAAAAGCAGACATTGATATAGAAGCATCCATAGAATTAGAGCAAATACATGTAAAATACAGCTTTTGAATAAACACTTTGGTTGGTTGGTTTCTGGATTAGTCTAGATCAGGGATGGGCAAAAAGTGGTCTGAGAGCTAACCCTAGCACATTTTTTTTCATAACTTTATTTATGGTTCAACACCAAAAAAAACAGTCAATACAACAACAAGTAACAAGCCCTCGGCCGGGTGTACTCTTATCCCCGCCGTAGGGCAAACAGGTGGGTGATCAGCATACATGTCAAACAAGCCTTAGCTGCAAGAATGAACCAATTTTAAAATTATTTGTCCATCTTGTAACACCCCAAAGAGAAACCCCTCCCACCCACCCCCCACACTCCTCCACTCCCCCCACCTCCCCCACCCTCCCCAACCCCCCTCACCACAAACATCATCCTCATTCTATACAGAGAGAGTAAGAAGCACGAGGAGGTGCCATCACACCTCCTCTACAGCCAGCGCCACCCTTCCCTTAGCACTCTATGGGCCCACATTAAGTATTTCACTACGACAATGAGGCCCCAGGCTCTGAATATAGGGTTCCCATACAAGCAGAAAGTTAGTCCATTTTTTAACGTGACTCTTTGCGTTCCAACGCTCTGCCAACATCAATTGGTGAAAACTATTGCGCCATTCCAGGAAAGTCGGTGGGAGCTGCTGGAGCCATCTGTGCAAAATGGGACCCTTCCCCACCAAACACGCCTTACGTACCAGCAGTCGCGGACCCCGCCCACTCGGACAGGACTGGTTTAGCTGGTCCAGCACTACCAAGGATCCTGACCAAGGAAAACGCTGCTGAAGCAGGCCAATGATGTAATTACTGATACGTCCCCAATAAGGGCGAATACGCCTACAGGTCCACCACATGTGAGCCAAGGTAGCCAAAGGCTCCTTACACCTAGGGCAAGAGCCGTCTTGAGTAAGATGACTACGCAAAGCCCTTTTAGGGGAGAAATGTACACGAAGCAAGACTTTATATTGAAGTTCTCTCCACCGGGCTCCATCAGCGAATGAGGTGATCTGCCCCAAGGCCCGCTTAAGCGTCCCAACTGGGACTACTAAGCCCAATTCCTTCGCCCATGCCTGCTCCACCCCACTATAATCTGGCAATGGTCGAGTACAATTAAGTCGGGCTTTCAAACCTGCAATGGACGGGGGGGAAATCTTCCCCTAGTCCAAAGGCGGCAATAATCTGCGCTGAGCGATCCTCCGCAAGATACGCCCGAGACAAAGAGGCCACATAATGAGAAAGCTGTAAGTATGTAAAAAACTGCTGAGGCCTCAGTTCATATTCAGCCCGTAATTCCTTAAACGACTTACACGCACCAGTCAGTTCAACAACATGACCCAAGGTGCGTATTCCCTGATCCCGCCAAGACCGAAATCCTGGGGATTCCGAGCCCGGCGTGAAATTCACATTACCCCTTATGGGCAACCAGCTCGAAGTCCGCCAGTCGCGCTGCCAATAAGCATTTAATTGTTGCCAAGTACATCGCGCCGAGGATATGGTCAGACTACGTTTAATGTGTGCAGGCAATTGGGCACTCTCTGCATGGAGGACTCCCAATAAGGAAAAGGGGGCCACAGCCGCCAATTCTAAATGTCTAGGTGTATAGACGTCAGTCTCACCCAGCCAATCACCCACATGACACGCCTGGCAGGACAGGGCATACAGCCACAAATCCGGCAAACCGATACCGCCACTCCGCCAGGGACCAATCATGCGTCTCAACGGGATGCGAGCCCTAGTCCCCCTCCACAGAAAGCGCTGAATCTCAGTCTCCAAACGACGCAAATCGCGATGCCATAACCAAACTGGCAGAGTCTGCAACCAATACAAAACTTGGAGTAGGATCACCATCTGAACCGCAGCCACCCTCCCCAGCAGAGACAGAGGCAGGGGACTCCACGCTCGTAGCTGATTCCTTGTGGCCTTCAGAATTTTCTCAAAGTTAACACCATATAGATCACAAGGCAACCGAGTCAAAATGATACCTATATACGCAAATTTCTGGTCTGCCCATTTCAGTGGGAAGTCCCCAGACCAATTTCCCCTCAGGTGACCTGACACATCAATAGCCTCCGACTTATCCACATTAATACGGAGGCCTGCAAATCTCCCATAAATCGCGAATTCCGTCATTAATCTCTCCATAGACATCTGCGGGGCGAGCAAGTGCACTAGCATATCGTCCGCAAAGGCCGAGATTTTAAACTCATGGCCCCCCACTTTCACCCCTCTTATTTCCCCATCAGCTTCAATACGACAAATTAAGGGATCCAGAGCCAGGACAAACAGTAAAGGAGACAAGGGGCAGCCCTGCCGAGTCCCCCTAGATAAGGGGAATGAGTCCGATAGGACTCCATTATACCACACCCGGGCCGTAGGCTGCACATAGAGGCTGCATACCATCTCACAGAAGGAGGCTCCCAACCCATAACGAGGCAACAAAAAGTGGAGGTAATGCCAACTAACTCTGTTGAATGCTTTTTCAGCGTCAAAGCTCACCAGGAGAGGGGGGGCTTGGTGCAAATGCACCCATTCCAGAGACGTTATAATTTTACGAAGATTACGCACTGCGTATCGCCCCCGCACAAACCCAACCTGCGAGTCATGCACCAGGTCGCGTAAAACATCCATCAACCGGTTCGCCAAAATTTTGGCCAGCAGCTTCGTATCGACGTTTAATAAAGAGATCGGTCGGTAAGAAGCTGCCCGTAGGGGGTCTTTTCCCGGTTTAGGAATCAAAGTGATATATGCCTGGTTATCCCCCCCAACGCATACCCCCTTGTTCTGCACGTCTCTGGTAAGTCTCCATCAGTAAAGGGCCCACCTCCGCCAGGAGTAGCTTATAAAATTCAGCCCCATAACCTGGAGCTTTGCAACAACTCGCAGTAGTTATTACCTGCTGCACTTCCTGCAAAGTTATGGGTTGCCCTAGCATGGCCCGCTGAGCTTCAGTCACCTGTGGCAAAGCTAGGTCTTGAAAATATTGTTTCATACAGACGGAGGCATGGTCCTCCGCGGTATAGAGATTATGAAAAAAATCCTTTAAATATAGCATTAATCGCTGCCTTGTTATTATGCAACTTCCCCTGATCATCACGAAGGGCTGCCACCAACCGCGAGCCCCTCTGACCTCTCAGGCACCTCCCCAACAATTTACCAGGCTTGTCTCCAAAACAGTATTACTTGTACTTATAGTACAGTGCCGATTTCTTAGCCCGCTGATGGAGCAGCTCATTTAATGCTACCTGAAGTTCCCACAATCTTTGCCGGTTTTGGGACGTGGGGGTCCGCCCATTAAGACGTCGCGCACAAGCCACCCGCTGCTCAAGCCGAACAATTTGCGCTGCAAGCATCTTGCACTTCCGTGCTACATAGCCAATTATATCTCCCCGTAAGACCACCTTAGCAGTTTCCCACAGCAATTCTGGATCATCTTTATGTCCCTGGTGATTCATCTCAAACTCCCTCCAACGTTGCGCTAAGAATTGTCGAAAGGGCACGTCGCGATACATTTCCAAGGGAAACCGCCATATACGCGTCGATCCCTGTCCCCCACCACACGACCAGTCTATCCAAACCATGGCATGGTCAGAGACCTCTAACGGGCCTATTTGTGCATCTTCAATACCCGCAAAATGAGTTGCCGATAGTAGGAGGTAATCCAAACGGGCACTAGAATTATGTGCCTGCGAGACATGAGTAAAATATTTTTCAGCTGAATGCAATAAGCGCCAGGGATCGACCAAGCCTAACCTATTCCGCCATCCTTGCAGCGTCCGCGATAGACTCTGTCGCTCGCGGGTTCCCATATCTTTTGAGGTATCGAGACCAACCTCAAACACTCCATTAAAGTCTCCACCGATCACCAGTGGCACATCCGGTAATTGTTCTACCTGTGCTGCAAACTGGTTAAAAAAGCCCGGATCTGGCGCATTAGGCCCATAGAGATCGCCCAGAACAACCTCCCGGTCCTCCAACATACCATGCAACAAAAATCTTCCTTGCGGGTCCGATGCCTGGTGCAAAAGCGTAAATCGAATTTTCTTGTGCATCAAAATAGCAACTCCACCCTTCTTTCCAACTGCAGGTGCTCCCCAAACCTGGCCCACCCAGTCCCGAGCCAGCTTAGCATGTTCCTCTGCCGATTGATGAGTTTCCTGCAATAGAGCAATGTCACACCGCTGTCTGGCTAATGCTTTAAGCACTTTGTATCTCTTAATGGGATTACCCAAGCCACAGACATTCCATGTAATAATCTTCACCGCTGTAGCATTATTTCTTGACCAGTCTGCCTGTGTGGATTACTATGTACAGGAGAAACCCCCCTCCCCCTCCAGCCTAGGGTCTCCCCCTCCATTCCCCCTGGCAACCCAATCAAGGGTCGGACAAACATTAAGGATAAGCACTCCCTCTGGAATCTTAAGCTCTACTCCCCTAGCCCCCCCCCTGCCCCTGCCCTCCCCTTCTATCCCCAACTCCCTCAACCATCTTATCTTACCCTATTGCAACCCTACCTTCTATCCCCTCCCCACACCTCTAGTCAGAGCTCTCTCCCCTCCCCCTATCCCGAGAGAACTAACTGAGATCCCCCTGAGCTCGCTCCACTCCCCCCGACCCCCCCAATACATGGTAACCCAATGAAAAGGGGGGGATGAAAAAGCATCATTCTCCCTCCCCCCCCATCAAAGCAATAGCCTCTTGCCCATCAACCCCAGCCAAAGCTCACCCACTCAAACAGACCCCTATCAACACACACTAAATCAATCCCTTCCACCCATCACAACTCCCACCCGGCAATTACAACAGTCAGCCCTTCAACAACAATTGCAACAACTGCAAACAGGTAAAAAAAAAAATGCACAACGTTAAGAGCAGTCAAAAAACCAGATAAGAAGGAGCCACCGCGACCGAAGTCACGATAGCTGTTCCAGCATGTATGACAGCAGGCACCACCACATCGGCGCCGCGTGCTGTCCCCAGCCATAGACCAGGGGCCTCTCAAACAGACCTCACCAGAAGAGCGGCAAGGCCAAGCTCTCCTAAACTAGCCTAAAATGGCCTCCGGGGATCTCCCACCCTGCTCCCCCAGCCAACTAGATTATACGGCATATCGCCCACAGATAACAGGACAGGACCGTTCAATTTTAGAAGTCCATAGTTGCCTTAGGTCCGTCATAAGACTGAATCCCGCACTCTCTCCGCTTATCACGTAGACGGCTGCACCATTCCCGCCTGGCTTGTAACTTGATCCACATAGGACCCCGCTTCAGCTGCAGATTCAAATACGCGATGCGTGCCATTATGGGTGATGTGCAACTTGGCAGGATATCGCACTGAAAAGCGTATTTTCGCCCGAATTAATTTTTCACATAGCAGGGCATAGTCCCGCCGCTGACGGCTCAAAACAGCTGAATAATCCTGTGCTACCCGAATATGCACATTGTTATATGTGAAGTCACCCTTCTGGCGGGCCGCCCGGAGGACCTGATCCTTCAGTGGGTATCTCAGAAATTTAACAAGCACTATCCGGGGCCTGTGATCTCGCACTCGAGTATTCCCCACACAATGGGCCCTCTCTATACAGAGGGACTCTCCCGCCACTTTGCCGTCCAGCAAATGATGCAGCAGTGCTTCCAGATATTGCTGGAGGTCTTTATCGGTCACAGCTTCAGGTATTCCCATAATTCGCAAATTATTCCGGCGGGAGCGATTTTCTAGGTCGTCAAGTTTAGTAGCTTGCAATTCAACTTGCGACTTGAGGCCAGCCACCTCCTGCACCAGGGCCTCCACACTCCCTTCGGCCTGCCCAATTCGATCCTCGGCTTCCCGCAAGCGAGTGCCCAGGGAATCAACTGAATTTTGCAACCCGTCCATTTTTTCATGCAATGCCGCAAACTGCGACGAGAGTGCCATCGCTACTGCTGCAGACACTTCATCAAGAAATGCGGTTGATTTTGGTGAGGCCGGAGCCCCCGTCAAGTCAGCCATCTTACTTGTGCCTGCCACGCACTCCTTGTCCCGTTGAGCTGCTTTTATGGCTAGGGCCATGCAGATCTCCGTCCGCCTGGCTCCTGAGATAGCACCGGTGCTTAGCCACCAAAAAATCCAGGAGATTAGTTGGGCTTCACGGGTTTGAAATGGTCCAAATCTGCCGGCTTGAGTTAGGGGGAGCGGAGCACTCTCAGGACGCGACCACTACCTTGGCCGCATCACGTGATCTCTACCCTAGCACATTTTTTTCCAGCCTGTTCTGCATAAAGAATTTAACATTACCTCTAGCCCACTGACACAAATTCTGCAGTCAATCTTGCAACATCATTCAAGGCCCAAAACATCTACCTTTGATGGTGTGCTGATATTCATGCAAAGGTGGACATTTTGGGTGTTTAATGATGCTTACTGTTGCTCTTCCACTATCATTACTCAAATGTGCCTGCCATACACCCTCTTTCAAGCCATGCAGTTGAGGACCCATCTGTCCATCTTCCTCCCACTCCTGTTTCTTGGCTAAACTAACTACCTTTCATAATGCTGCCATTGCCAGTAGCTCACTAAAATTAAAGTTGTTTGTCAGGACAAGTATTTTTATTTTGGTCTGCACCTACTCTTGCCTTCTTGATGAGCCGACTAGATGGACATGATGGTCTTTATCTGCCATCGTATACTATGTTACTATGTTATGTTCCTTCTTCCACCCTAAAACGTAAGCTATCAAGAATTCAGGGATGTGAACCAGAGAACCCAGAAATTTGTGCATTATCTGTGTAAACTTGCACATCTCTTTCTCGGACTATGATAGGCTAAGGAGAAACTCAGAGAGAAAGTGTAGTTACTCACCTGTAACAAATGTTCTCTGAACAGCAGGAATAAGTCCTCATGTATGGGCGACGTCCCCAACAGAATCCCACATGAGAATGCTCCACAGCTTCCATTGGAAGTTTTTGGGAGCCTCCATCATTCATGCCCACCTGCACATAACTTCTCCAGTATAATATAGCAGCAGCCAAAAACAACTCCACAGGGAGGCGAGAGGGTTGTGAGGACTTCTTCCTGCTGTTCACAGAGAACACCTGCTACAGGTGAGTAACTATGCTTTCTCAGTGAACAAGCAGGAAGTAAGTCCTCATGTATGGGATTCCCAAGCTACAGACTACCAAACACAAGAAGAACACTCAGAGGCAACAAAACCAGAGAACAGGAAGAAACAGCATGTGTAGTCCCTCTTGGGGCCTCGACCACGTCAGCATCCACAATAAGGAAGACTCTTTCAGTAGCTTGGACAGATAGACGGGCCGATGGGAAGCAGTTGAACCCATCCCAGATACCAGAGTATGGCAACAGCCGAAGGAAATGCAGTCTGCCACCCAAATGGACAGCATGTGTTTGGAATGGTAATGCCCAGCTTACTAGGATCAAAAGAGACGAAGAGCTGGGTGAACACCAGTGCACTCTTGTCTGCTCCAGGTAGAACACCAGGGCATGTTTACAGTCTAAACACATGCAACATGGCCTCCACTCAGTTGGCACGAGGCTGGGGGAAAATAGTGGGTAAGACTACCAACTGATTAAGGTGAAGAGAGGAGACCACCTTGGGCAAGAAACACAGATGCATTTGCAGTACCATCCTGTTTTAATTAGACCTGGTGTATGGTGGGCGAGCCACCAAGGCCTGGAGCTCACTAACATGGCAAGCCAAAATGAGCACCACAAGGAACGTGACCTTCCAAGTCAAGAAGTTTGATGAGCAGGATGCCAGCAGCTCAAATGGAGCTGACAGGAGCTGTGCCAGCACCACACTGAGGTCCCAAGCCACCGGTGGGGGCTTAACCAGAGGTTTAGAAAGAAGCAAGCCCCACATGAAGCAGGCCATGGGTGAATGAGCAGAGATGGGCTTGCCCTCCAAGCCATGATGGTAGGCCCCAGTCACACTCAGATGGACCCAAACTGAATTGGACTTGAGACCTGAGTTTGAAAGGTGCAGGAAGTACTCCAAGATTCTTTCCACTGAGCACCAATTGAGAACCTATGCCACTTAAAGGCACAGAAGCGATGTGTTGAATCTCTGCAGGAAGCCAGGGGAATGTCAGTCACTTCTCCGCAGGGCCATACCAAGCCACAATTGTGCCCTGTGCTACTTGCACATCTGGCACGCCAGGGGCACCAGCTCGATGGCCAGCTCAGCCAAGGGCGGCGACCTCCTCCTGGAGAAGACCACAGTGGTACAGCTCCAGGGGGTACTCTCCTGGGAAGAAATGGGGGAGTAGCTGGGCAAAGTACAACAGAATACTGGGCTTGATGGACCTTGGTCTGACCCAGTATGGCATATCTTATGATCTTATGTTCTTACTCTTTCTCAGTGATCCTCTGTACTTGTCCCATGTTTTCTTGAATTCAGACAGAGTCTTCATCTTCACCATAAGCCTTTTTCCACATGAAGAAAAATGGAAATTGAACCCAGGCTGCAGTGGTGAGTGCGCCAAATTCTGACTTCTAGGGAAAATTAAAATAAAGGGTACACCCTGGTACTAGCTTCCCCAGTGGAAAAAAAAATTTATGACAGTCTCCTGCAAGGTTACTCATCACTATACTAACAAGGAGGAGCTATCAACTGAGTGCATGAAAGAGCTTTATAAGCATTTCCTGAACTGACAATTTCTAGGATCCACTTAGTGATGCGTACAGTCTTTAGAAGGTAAACGCATGAGATTTCATCATACAATTTCCTTTCATAGCCTGCTCCAAGACTCCTTGGGGCCTTTTCCTAGCTGCTTAAAAGAAGAGAACCATGATGTTTTCGAAATCTATCATGCCTAATTCTTCTGCTTAGAAATCTTGGCCATCTACAACCATGAAAGGAATACCTTCCACTGGGACCATAATAGTTCTTTCCAGCCCAATGGAAGTTGAACAACATTATACCAAAGGGGTAAAGAATGTCTATATGCCTGTCCGTTTGGGAGCAAAATAACCATCTGAAAATTTAATGGGATGGGATGGGATGGGATGAAACAGGCACATGGGGAAAAACCAGTAAAATGCACATCAAATTCAAAAATGGGCCAAATCAGACCATGGATTCCAAAGAAATAAGCTCCCCAAAAATGTCTCAATGCATTTGACAGAAGGATTTCCAGCTTCTACAGCATATAAACTTACTGTACATGAAGTGAAACAGAACTGTTAAGTAATTCCTCCATTCAAACAGCCTCTCCCTCTTCTCTACTGTCCTAGCCCCACAAACTGCCCACAGACCCCCAAAACCTACACCCCACAACTGCCCACTATCCCACAACTGCTTCCACCCTCAAAAAAGATACTCTGCAACTGGATCACCACCCTGAAAATTGACCTAATCCCCAAAATTACCCCAATAACTGCTCCACCATCCTAAAATTTGCCCCATCCATAAAAATACCCAAACTCACCATGACCCTGCAAAATTCCTCCACACCCAAAAAGACTAACCCCGCAACTACTTCCACTCCCAAAACCTATGCCTGCAGCTACCCCAACCATCCCACAAACTGCTCTACTTCCAAAACTGTCCCAGCATACCAAAAATTGCCTCCACCCCACAAAAATATCCTCTACAGCTGCATCAGCCTACAAATTACCTCCCTGAAAACTACCCCCACAACTGCCCACCACCCTGCAAATTGCTCCCAATCCTTAACACTACCCTTGCAACCGCCCTCTCCCCTCATCAACAATTTCACCTGCAAAAAATTACCCTCACAACTGCCTACAACCCTGCAAACTGTCCCCACTTCAAGAAATACCCCTGTAACTGACTCACCACCCTGCTAACTTGCCCCACCTCCAAGAACTACCACCTCAGCAACTGTCCCACAAACTGCACATAAACATACAAAATAGAGATACACACATGCATGCACACAAACAATGCAATACAGATATGTGCATATGCTAGCACGCGCACACATGCAGAGGGAATGCAAAGAATTCCATAAACTATGCTCTGCAGTCTTTTCGCAAGCATTTTTTCTTCTAATTTGAGTTTAAGCTCTAAATTAAAATCTTCTCCAAGGTGGCCTTTTACTAAAGTCCTCTAAGCAATTAATGCATATTTTAATGGGTGGTAACAGCACAAGATGAAAATTAACACATGGGCAGGACAGCTACCAGCCATTAAAACATATGTTTATTGCCATCACATGAAGGGGTGGAAAAAAGGCAGGAGTATGGGTGTAGCGAGCACATTAGTTAGCACAGGGATGCATACTGTATCACACACGCACTGTCAAAATGGCATTTTGCACAGATGCACGATACCTCCATAGGAGGTGTTAGGTGCACCTGCATTAATTGCACTACACATTAGGATACAAATCTGTGTGGTAACTGCTGGGAACATGCTGATGATGTCTCTGACAGTTACCAAGGAGGCTTTGCATTTAACACACCTTAACATGCATTTAGTATAAAAACTAAGTGCCCAAAGAATTTAGTTATACCATTAGTTTCAGAATCACAGGTACATCTTTGGAGACAATCACCATATTTATTGCTGAACACATTTTAAATAAACATTCAAACAAACAAAAATTCAAGATCTTGAGTTTCCTGCTATGATTTTAGAACAATGTATTCGGTTTTAATGAGAAGGACTGAAGAGATTGTCAGTGCTGACCCAGAAACCTTAAAAAAAAATCACCTTCAAGCACAGCTGTCTTTTATGCATTGCATCTTTGAGATGTGAAGTTTTTGAAAAGGAATCCTTATTCTTTCAATTATTCCAATTTTAGCAGACTAACTACACTGAAAAATATGCAACCTTCTTTGAATAGCATAAAATTATGCATATTGATATATCCAGCCCAATCATAAAAAAAGGACTTGTGATCAGCACCTGTGCCAAATACAGAGCCTAATGAGGCTCCATTGGCTTCCCATTCAAGCTCGAGTGTGATACAAGATAATAATGACGACGTTCGAATTAATACATAACATAGCCCCATCGCACCTTTCCACACTCATCGAAATACAACCCCCTAACAGAAACAGAACCCAACAACATGCCAAGAAAGATTCTCTAACCCTTAGTGGTGCATTTGTTTCTATAGAATTCATGATCATACAACCTTATGTAGCAATATTTGTAAATAGTTTACAAGCTTATGTAGCAAGTTTTTGTAAATAGTTTACCCCTGTTATCTAAGTTACTTGCCCTGTTATCTGTAAACTCATACATGTTAACTGTACTGAGCGTTTCTGTTCCATGTAAACCGCGCTGATGCCGAATAGTGCGGTATATAAGAGAATGTAAATAAATAAATAAATAAATAAATAAATAAATAACCCCCAACCAAAACATTCTAAATGTACCACACACTATATGCAACACCAAAACAATAACAGAGCATTCACATACATAGCCCCCCCTCCAATGGAATAACCTTCCAGATACACTAAGAGGAAACAACGACCTTCAATCATTCCACAAGGGTCTAAAAAAGCACCTATTTCGAGAATATTACAATAATACCTAGACCATTTTCCATTCCTCCACCTATCCTCTCTCCCTCCTACTTCCTATGCTATCCCCTGTCCCTCTACTCATCCCCTTCAACTAATTTCTAGATGATAAGTATTGATATGCTGTCACCAGTAAGAACACTACTGTAAATTCTCTGTAAATAGTACAATGATAGACCGCTGTAACTGCTTCATGTATATAGTTCGAGGTTTCCCCTCAATCAACTGTTCTGTGTATAAAGTTCTAAAACTGTTACAGGTAACTGTTATTGTTAAAGTTCATTGTTATAATGTAAACAACTCCTGATCTCTGGAAGGGGCAATATCAAAATGTAATAAATAAATAAATAAATATTGTTTATGTTTATTAGACTTGATTAACCGCCCTTCACAGTTGGAGCAGAGCGGTATATAGAGTAAAAACAGAAATAAAATCAGACAGGAAAGATAAATCATTCAATCTCTGGGGTCTGAAGGATAAGAGGGAAGACGAGGGGGGGGAGGAGGTCAAGGGCAGGGCACAGGGAGAAGGCAAGTATGGTTATGGGGCAGCTAAGTTGTGGGCAATGTTGAAAAGGTAGGTTTTTAGGTAAGTTTTGAATTTGGAAAAAGATAGCTCAAGTCAGAGGGCAGCAGATAAGGCATTTCAAGACGTGGAGGCAATAAAAGAGAAGGCAGGGGAACATGTGGAAGCTAACCAGGCTTGAAAAACAGAGGGAAGATGTGAACAGTTGGCATGAATGCTATGCAGAACTTGGTGGGGGGAGTGGAGATGCATTAGATCAGAAAGCTAGTGGGAACAGTGTGTGTAGTGCACGATGAACCCAAGTGAGAAGCTTAAACTGAAGACCGAACTGAACAGGGAGTCGGAGGGGGTGACATGGTCAAAACGGGTAGCAGGAGCAAGGATACAGATGGTGATGTTTTGAATAAGTTGAAGGCGGCAGATCTGGACATGGGGAAGGCCGAGAAAAAACAATGTTGCAATAGTCAAATCTTGAGATCACCGGTGTGAGCAGAAGGGTGGTTAGGGATGGCATGGGGAGAAAGCATCGAAGAGTGCAGATCTGGTGAAGAGCAAGGAAAGAATGGCGAATCAGGGAGGAGAGGTGATTGTGAAGAGAGAGGAATCCAGCGTGATGCCTAAGTAGTGGCTAGAACTGGCTAACGAGATGGGCAAACTGGAGATAAAGGGAGATAAGGTGGGGGGATGAACAACCAAAAGTAAACCAAATTGCAGCTGATTTATTGGGAATGAGGTGTAGGAAGCTGCTGGAAAGCCAGGTGGTGATACTGGAAAGGAAGGCATCGAGTGGGGCAAGATCAGGAGTGACTGGGTTGGTGTGATAGAGCAGAATTATGTCATCAGCATAGAAGTGAGCAGAGATTCCATGTTGCTGTGCAAAAAGGGTCAGGGGAATCAGGAAAATACTGAAAAGAGGAGCCAATACAGAATCCTGGGGAACTCAAAGAGAAGTGGTAGAGAAGATGAGAAGGAAGATCCCACAGAGACAGAGAAAGACCGATGTGAGAGAAAGAGAAACCAGGACAGTACTTTACCATGAAGCACATAGTCATGAAGACAAGAAGGAAGAACAACATGATCCACAAGGTCAAAAGCTGAAGAGAGATCAAGAAAAACCACAATAGAAATATCACTGCGATTGTGAAATTGGTGAAGCTCACTTAGGAAAGAAATGAGGAAAATCTCAGTACTGTGCCCAGGAAGAAAAACAGATTGCAGAGGATGAAGAGCATGGGTAGAATCCAGGTGAGAGGAGAATTGAGCAAAGACCAATTTCTCCAACAGTTTTGATAGAAAAGGGAGAGTGGAAATGGGGCAGAAATGGAAAGAAAGTGGAGGAGTGGTCTAGTGGTTGGGGCAAGGTACTTCAGGCCAGGGTTCAAATCCCACTAGAGGACAGCAACCTTGGGCCGGAAGGACTGGGGTTTCTAGTCCCACAGGTGCTCCTTGTGGTCTTGGGCAAGCCACTTAACCCTCCATAGCCCATGTTCGCTGTAAAATAGTTATCTCCAAGTTATAATGCCCTGTTCAATGTAATTTCAGTTTGTTCAATGTAAACCACACTGATGCAGAATAGCATGGTATATATGGGAATATAAATAAATAAATGGGCAGGAATGGGGGGGGGGTCAAAGGATGTTTGTTTAAGATTGGGTGGATTAGTGCATGTTTCCAGATGGACAGAAATATCCCAGTGGATAGGATGGATGTTGAAAATGGACAAAATCAAGGGAAGGACCAGAGAGGAGTAGCAAGCCAGGATGAGGGAATAGGGTCAGCGGCAGAGGTGGTCTTTGGAGAAGAAGTGATGGCTTTAAGAAGCTCGGCTGCAGTGATCGGCGAAAAGGATGGCCCAGTATGGGGGTGAGAGAGAGAGAGAGAGAGAAGCCGATGGAATCAGTCCGAGGAGGAAGATGCTGGAAGAGAATAAAACAGTAGGGGAGGGCAATCAGGAAGTGTGGACCTAAGGGTCTGAACTTTAGTGGAAAATGAGTAGCAAGAAGATGAGGGGAAGGGGAGGACTGAAGTGAAGGAGGAATTGCAGTTGAAGGTTTAGAGAGAGTGGCAAGATCAGAGTATAAATCGGCAAGAGGAATTGGCTGAGGAGGATATAAGATCCGAGTAGTATTATTTTTTTTGCATTGTGTATCAGAGAACGGTACTGGTGATGTAAATCTTTAAAATGCTGGAGGGAGGTAGGAGAGGACAAGATCTAAGATGTGACCAGTTGTGTGGGTTGAATAAGGGCTGTATCTCATGGCCTAAGGGGGGGGGGAAAGCATAATGGACATTAAAATCACCCAGGATCACAAGGTGAGGGTAAAGAAGAGAGGCTTCAGAAAGAGAATGAAGTAACGAGTCCCATAGATGACACTGTATGGATGGTAGGACACAGACTAGTATGAAATAAAGGGGGGGGGGGGAGAGAAATCCATCGTCGGATGAGAAGGGCTTCAGAGTAAGACAGGAAAGAGCCAGAAACATCAGAAACAGGAAGAGCAGAGTGAAAGAGGGCCACGATACTGCCACCTGTGCAACCCAGACAGGGTGTGGAAAAAGCTACATAGCCTGGAGGAAGACACCAGAGGAGGACCAGTCCCCCCCCCCCTTCTTTAGCCAGGTATCAGTAAAGAAAATTGCATCAAGAGAATACTGGATGAGGAGATCATGGAGAAGGAGCGCTCTAATTTTCGATCTGGCAGTTCTCTCCTGCTCCTATTTCTTCTATCAGAAGCAAGTTAGGATATAACCATCCATGGCAGAGAATTTTCCCCTCCCTCTCCAATACATGCACAGCTTAGTTGAGCTAGTGCAACAGTCAATCTGAGCAGAAGACATGTTTGTGAGGTTCCAAAAGGGGCCAGGATACATGAGCCCTTAATTGGCCACCCAATGACAACTTCCCTCAACCTCATGGGACTGTGAATCCTACTTTTGCAGCATCCTCAGCCCAGGCCAATCTGAAGAGCAAATGTCCCAGTGTGGAAATTGAACCTAGGGCTTTCTGCATGGAAATGCATAGCTTTAACAAACTATTCTTGCTAAGTACTTTAAACCGCAACTGACATCACATTTCCCCTTCCCCTCTCCATACTGAGCTGTATAGCTACCTGCAGCCTAACAGCACAAGGGATGTGACACTAGCTCAGACATGGATGCAGATATACTGCTACCCACAGCATAGAGGCTAGATGTTTGTCGGGAGGGGCTGCACCCACAGTCTTAATCTCCCCTTTTACATGGCTTCTGCCACATTGAGGCTGTCAGGCTGTTCCTCCATATCTCCTTAGGAAAGTACTCCATTTCGCAGCTCCACTTACATCATAAGTCAATGATGAGGGGAAGCGAGGAGAGGCTGATGTCGCCATTATTCACTGCTAACACTTTTAGAAGTCATTTGTGTTATACTAGTTCCTTTCCCTGAATCCTTATTCTATGGTTTGGGCTTAGTTTTCATTGTTCACCGTTTACTATCAGTTTTATCCTAGCTTTACATTTACTTGATTCCATTAGAACATAAGATATGCCATACTGGGTCAGACCAAGGTCCATCAAGCCCAGTATTCTGTTTCCAACAGTGGCCAATCTAGGTCATATGTACCTAGCAGTTTCCCCAAGAGACACAAGTTCCACAATGCTTGTACTGGGTCAAGCATTGATATCTTCGGTCACTTCTTAATAATGGTTTATGGACCTTTCCTCCAGGAACTTGTCCAAACCTTTTTTAAACTCAGCTACACTAACAGCCTTTACTACATCCTCCGGTAAAAAAATTCCAGAGTTTGATTACACGTTGAGTGAAAAAATATTTTCTTTTATTAGTCTTAAATAGTTTACCCTGTAGCTTCATTGCATGTCCCCTAGTCTTTCTATATTCTGATAAGGTAAACAATCGATCTACGTTTACCCGTTCCACTCCGTTCATTAATTTATAGACTTCTATCATATCTCCCCTCAGCCGTCTCTTTTCCAGGTTAAAGAGCCCCAACCTTTTTAGCCTTTCTTCATAGGAGTATCCTTCCATCCCCTTTACCATTTTGGTGGCTCTTCTCTGTACCTTTTCTAAAATCGCTATATCCTTTTTAAGATACGGTGACCAGAATTGTACACAATATTCAAGGTGCGGTCTCACCATGGAACGATATAGAGGCATTATAATATCTTTTGTTTTATTTTCCATTTCTTTCCTTATCATACCTAGCATTCTATTTGCTCTCTTGGCCGCCGCTGCACACTGGGCCGAGGGTTTTAACATGGTATCCACAATGACGCCTAAATCTTTTTCCTGGGTGGTGGTTCCTAATGTGGAACCTTGCATCGTGTAATCATAGTTTGGGTTGTTCTTCCCTAGGTGCATAACCTTGCACTTGTCCACATTAAATTTCATCTGCCATTTTGATGCCCAGTCTTCCAATTTATCAAGATCCTCTTGCAATTTTTCACAATCCTCTTGGGTTTTAACAACTTTAAATAGTTTTGTGTCATCTGCAAATTTGATAACCTCACTCGTTATTCCACTTTCCAGGTCATTTATGAATATGTCAAAAAGCAGCGGACCCAGCAAAGATCCCTGGGGTACACCACTATTCACCTTTCTCCATTGGGAAAATTGGCCATTTAGCCCTACTCTCTGCTTTCTATCTTTTAACCAGTTCCTGATCCACAATAGTACACTGCCTCCTATCCCATGACTCTTTAGTTTTGCCAAAAGTCTCTCATGAGGGACCTTGTCAAAGGCTTTCTGAAAGTCCAGATACACAATATCAATATCATTCTCTTACCTATAGAGGAAGAGCATGGCATCAAAGCAAGCTTAAATAACTTTACACTTCAAAAAAGAGAGGGGGTAACCTACATGGAGGGGCAGACATAACTCTAAACAAAGGCATAGAGGGGATAACCTGCACGGAGCAGCAGGTACAACACTAGTCACCTCACTGGGCAGATTAGATGGACCATGCTGGTCTTCATCTGTCATCATTTACTATATTGCCATCTTACGTTTTCCCTGCCCTTTCCCTTCATCCCTTTTTCCTTCCTGCTCTCCTCAGATACCATAGCCCAACCCCCCTTTCTATCATGTACTTCCTTCTCTGTTTCTATTTTGTTTGTTGTAACAGCTTTGTATGTAGATACATTCTTATAAGAACAGATGCAAAAACAAAACTGGCCAATTAAGATTTACTATTTGCCTGTAACTTGCATCGTTTATTTTTTTTTTGCAATGAGATTTGGATTTAGCTCATATCTTTCCAGCAATAGCCCAAGATGAGTAACATTCAGATATAATAGGTATTTCACTGTCCCCAGAGGGCTTGCAATCTAGGTTTGCACTTGAGACAATGGAGGGTTATTTGACTTGCCCAAGATCACAAGAAAAAAAACAAACTGATATTTGAACATTGGCTACCCTGTTTGTAGCCCGCTGCTCTAACCCTTAGGCTACTCCTGGATAAAGCAACTATACAAAAATTGATAAATATAAAGATGGTGGCTTCAGGATCAATGAAATATTTGTGTCTCCAGTTTCCACATCTCTGCCAAGACCACATTAGCAGTGAGGACTGAAGGAACTGCATTCCTCCCTGGAGTGTTCTGGCCTGTTCAATATATACAACCTACCCCAAACAACAATGGCACCAACAGGTGCACCTTCTGTTCTGACTTTTTGCCTACATCAGAAACGTGCTTAGTTGAGAATAGAAGGAGCACTCATGAATGCCAGTTCAGCCCAGTGAGGCTGGGGATACTTTAAAGGCAGCCCTAAAAGCTCCTAGGAGAGGGGAGTCTCAGCTATCACTTAATAGCACCACCTAGTGGTCAAATTCAATTGCTTGCTTTGTGGCTTGGCATGCTGCAAGGGCTTGCATGCATCAATGATTCTATGAGTTATGTCATTGATAGCTTAACTATTAGCCTCAATTCTAGCCTTGGGTCTCCCTAAGATGGAGAGGTCTCATCTGAGGTGCCAGACTAAGGAAAACCACCCTATCTGGGAAGAAGCAGTATGGGATGATGTTTGATAGAGCAGGATCACATTTCTGTGACAACAGCAACAGCAATGGCATTACCTTCACGTAAAAAAGGCCTGGCAATCTATTTCTGTATCTTACCATAAAAACCCAATGGATAGTCACAACAAAAAACTGATACAGTGGTGAAAGATAACCCGACCCCCCCCCCCCCTCGGCAGAAGACACTCAACAGGGGGGGGGGGGGGGAGAGCTGAAGTCTTCAGAGTAAAGCCAGAATTTATGATGTGGTTCAACAAAGGTCTTGGAATGTCTGACTGCTGATGTAGCAGTGCATGAAATAAGTCAGAAGCTGCGAAGATGTCTTACCTAATGGGACATGGAACATATGAAGCATAAACCAAGGGAAGCTAAAGGTGGCCAAGAACAAAATGGAACATATATACTTGATATGTTGGGTGTCAGCAAACTAAAACAGACAGGCATCAGGCATTTAAATTTGATGATCAAATGGCATACCATGCCATAAATGAAAGCTCAAGAAGAAATTGTGTTCCATTTAGAATTAGAAAAAAACTTCCAAGAACAGTAATGAAATATAAGGCAATCAGTGAACATTTAATTTCTATTCGTCTAAGGAATGCCAATCAACACAACTATTATTCAGGTATATGTGCCAATAACAGATGCAGAAGAGGAAACAGTTGATCAGTTCTATGAATAAGTACAATCTGGCATTAACAGAAGATGCAAACAAGATATAGTGATAGCCATGGAGGACAAATGCAAAAGCTGGAATAAAAAAGGAAGGCAACGTGGTTAGAAAATATGGGCTTCACAACAGAAATGAAGCAAGAAAAAGACTGATAAATTTTGTTGGCCTTTCAGAATTCTCTCTCAAACACCTTCTCACAGCAACACAAGCACCAACTGTACACATGAATTTGGCCCGATGGATTGTACAAAAATCAAATTGAGTACATGTGTGGAAGTCAGTAATCGAAAGAGAAAACCTGTGGTACAGATCACCAGCTACTAGCATAAAAAATTAAGCTAACGCTGAAAAAGAGCAAGCCACTCATGAATGTAACCAAGTATGATCTTGTTAATATACCATCATAATTAAGAGACTGTGAAATTGATTCACCACTTTGAATACAAATGCAAAGCTTCTGCAAACACTGAAAGCAAAAAAAATGGCCAAAATGGATAGCTGAAGAAACTCTGAAAATTGTCCAGAAATGCAGAGAAGCTAAAGCCAGAGGAGAAAGAAAGGTAATCATGGACCTTAACAGAAATTTCCAACATGTAGCAAGATGAGATATCAAGTACCCCAATAACCTATGCAAGAAAATAGAATCGGAAATTAGAGGAAGAACAAGGTAGGCTATCCTAAAGATGTAAGCATTAAAGAGAAAAGTTCTAGCCTCAAAACAAATACTAGAAGATGCTCAAGGATCCATGTTGAATGATGCTGACAAGATCGAGAAAAGGTGGAAAATACGCAGAGTCATTATACCATAAGGATCAAGTAGATCAACAACCGTTTCAACCTGTATCTTATGATCAGAAACAGTTTGTGATAAAAGAAAAAGTTGAAGTAGCATTGAAAGCAGTATCATTGAGCAAAGCACCGAGCATTGAAGGCATCCCCATTGAAGTATGACATATCCCCACTGAAGTATGACAGCAATCCGATGCAGCTCTTATAATACTTAAAGGCTCTGCCAGGAAATTTGGAAGAGATCTGTATTCTACTAAAGAAAGGTGATTTGACTGACCATGGAAATTATTGCACAATAGTCCTATTTAATTTTATTTAACATTTCTTATATACCGCCTTTCATGATATCAAGATGGTTTACAATGAACTGAAATTACATTGAACAGGGCATTATAACTTGGAGATAACTATTTTACAGGGAACATGGGCAATAGAGGGTTAAATGGCTTGCCCAAGACCACAAGGAGCACCCATGGGACTAGAAACCCCAGTCCTTCCGGCCCAAGGTTGCTGTCCTCTAGTGGGATTTGAAGCCCCGACCTTCCAGCCTGAGGTAACTTGCCCCAACCACTAGGCTACTCCTCCACTCCTGTTCCCACACCAGCCAGATTCTAATCAAGATCATTCAATAGAGACTACAACCATCCTTAGAATGAAAGCTGGCTAAAGTGGAAACAGCATTCAGAAAAGGATGAGCAACAAGAAATATCACCATGATTCCAAGAAGGATTCTTGAAAAGACAAGACAAAAGAATACCAAAAGGATATCTACATGTGATTCATGTAAAGGGAGGAGTGGCTCAGTGGCTGTGACAGGTTACCTCAGGCCTGAGGGCCAGGGGTTCAATTCCCGCATGGGGACAAGTAATCTCAGGGACTACTTGTGGCCTTAGGCAAGCCACTTAACCCTTCATTGCCCTCAGGTACACTTAGATTGTGAGCCCTTCAGGGACAAGGGAATAAAGAGTACCTGTTTTTGTGTGTGTATATATGTAAAGGGCGGTACATCAAGTGCCTAAACCATAAACCATTAATCAAAGGCCTACAGCAAGGCCTTTGATTGCATAACATGAAAACCTCTGGGCCACATTAAGCATGGGTATGAAGAAGCAACAGTTTGAATGTAAAGAGTAGTTACTCACCTGTAACAGGTGTTCTCCAGGAGCAGCAGGAATCAGTCCTCACATATGGGTGTCATCGGCGCCAATGAAGCCCCAGCGGAGCATTTCCCCAGCTTTCTATGAAAGCCTTTGGGAATGCAGGCACGCATGCGCGGTTCCCTTCCCGCCTAAAGGTGCCATCTTACCTCAGTCAAATGACATAGCTAAGAACAGCACACAAAAATGAAAAATAAACTATGTACAACTGCAACTCCAAGGGGAGGAGGGAGGGTTGTGAGGACTGATTCCTGCTGCTCCTGGAGAACACCTGTTACAGGTGAGTAACTACTTTCTCCAGGACCAAGCAGGAAGTCAGTCCTCACATATGGGTGACTCCCCAGCTCTGGGCTACCAAGGAACCCAGGCTGAACAAGAGAACTCCCTCTAGTATCAGCAGCAAAGAAAGGCTTTTCAAGGACACAACCTCCACCGGTAGCCCAACAGAGGGCAGAAGTTGCCTAAACCTCAAAGAGATTCCGGAGTACTGCTTGGCCAAAAGCACTGACCCTACGGGACTCCCTCTCCAGGCAGTAATGGGCCGCAAAAGTCTGGCTTGAAGACCAAGTTGCAGCCCTGCAGATGTCTACCAAGGGCACAGAGCGGAGATGAGCCACTGAGGCAGCCATTGCCCTGACTCGGTGGGCCGTAACCTGACCCTGCAAAAGAAGGTCAGCCGCCTTATAAGCCCAGGTGATACAGTCAGCTACCCAGATGGACAAGGTACGCTTGGACACAGGTAACCCCAACTTATTGGGGTCAAAGGAGACGAAGAGCTGGGTAGCCCTTCTATGCCCCTGCGTACGGTCAAGGTAGAAGGATAAGGCCCTCCTACAGTCTAGGGTATGCAGGACTGCTTCAGCCTAGTTTGCATGAGGCCTAGGGAAGAATGTTGGAAGAACCACCTCCTGGTTGAGGTGGAAAGAGGAGACAACCTTAGGGAGGAACTTTGGATGAGTCCTAAGGACTACCCTGTTCCTATAAATCCTGGTGTAAGGCCTATCACAGATCAGGGCCTGAAGCTCACTTACTCGCCTAGCCGAGGTAAGGGCTATCAGGAAGAGTGTCTTCCAGGAGAGGAAGCGTTGTGGACAAGTAGCCATCGGCTCAAAAGGTGGGCGAGTCAGTTGCTGCAAGACCACATTCAGCTCCCACTCAGGGGCAGGACGACGGATAGGAGGCTTGAGCAAAAGCAAGCCCCTAAGAAAACGAGACACCAAGGGGTGACCAGACAGAGAATGTCCCTCCACCAGAGAGTGGTGAGCTGCTAGAGTGGAGAGGTGGACCCGAACAGAATTGGATTTAAGACCTTGATTTGACAAGTGCAGTAAGTACTGAAGGACTACTGGCACAGTACAGGAGAAAGGATCTTCTGTATGTAGCTGACACCACACAGAAAACCTCTTCCATTTGAGAGCATAGGTTTTCCTAGTGGACTGTTTCCTAGAGGCTAGGACAACCTCCTCAACCTCCTGAGGCAGGCCCCAGGGAGCCAAGATTACCCTTGCAGCCTCCAGGCCATCAAATTGAGAGCTTTGAGATTGGGGTGCAGAAGGGAACCCTGCTCCTGTGAGAGAAGGTCGGGTTGCAACCCCAGAGGTAGTGGAGGATCCACTGCCAGTTGAAGCAGAAGAGGAAACCAAGGCTGTCTCGGCCACCTGGGAACCACCAGCAGGACCGAGGCCTTGTCCTGAAGAATCTTGAAGAGAGTTCAGGCCAGCAAGGGCGTGGGAGGAAATGCATAGAGGAGGCCCTGAGACCAGGATATCAGAAAAGCATCCGCTGCTATCCGCAGAGGATGCGGTTGCCTGGAGCAGAACTTTGGCAGTTGCTTGTTCGTTGGTCTGGCAAAGAGATCTATCAAAGGGAGACCCCATTTCAGGAAGATCTTCTGAACTACCGAAGGATGCAGCTGCCACTCGTGGGGCTGCAGTATTCTGCTTAATCTGTCTGCCAGGTAGTTGTCCTGGCCTGGAAGGTACACAGCCTTGAGGAGCATGTTGTGCTTGAGGGCAAAAGAACAAAGGTCCTGAGCCTCCCGACAAAGGATCCTGGACCCAATTCCGCCCTGTTTGTTCACATAAAACATGGCAACTTGGTTGTCTGTCTGAATCAGGACAGACTGGTGAGCCAGGGTAGGAGTGAAAGCTTTGAGTGCTAATCGAATAGCTCTGAGTTCGAGGAGATTGATCTGCTGTGCAGCTTCCCAGGGAGACCAGAGGCCCTGGGTGCACTTGCCCAGACAATGAGCTCCCCAGCCTTGCAGGGAGGCATCTGTCGTCATCACTACTGTGTACTGTGGTGGAGAAGCAGCCGCTGAGGGCAGAAAAATAAAGGGAAAACTGCCTTTTTTTTCTTTTACCCATAAAACTGCAGGCACTGAAAGGGTTAACACCAACACTAAAGGTAAAGGTTTCTCACAGAGAAGTGCAGACCTAAGCACACGCCCTGTTCCCATGGAGATAGAGGGAGGAGAAGGGAGTGGTTTGGGGGAGGAGTCAAAGGGGATAGGACAGCCCCAAACATTTAGGAACGGAAGCTGCACTCATAGAGTAGAACTGAAAGAGAAGGAGAGAGAGAAGGGGAGAGAGAAGGACCCGTATGAGAGAGAGAGGACACAGACACAGAGGACACGAGGGTTCCAGGAAGGAAGGACAAGAAACCCATGGAAATCCCTTGCACAGAAGCAATTGAGAACCAGGAGCAAAGAGCTGACAAGGCCAGTGGAAAGCTCAGGGGAGGAGTCCTCAGAGGAGGAAATATTCTCCAAGAGTTCATGGCTCAACTCTTCTCCTAGTAAGGAATCTATAAGGAGGAAAAGCAGCACTAATAAGGTGACCCCTTTACAACGTTTGAAAGGCTTATTAGACAAAGAGGGTTTTTCCTGCCCTTCCCCCACAAGCTCACACTGTTAAGGGTACCTGGGAGAAGCTCCTAAAGGCTGTGCAAGCTAGTGAGGCTTTCCAGGAAGATACCAGGGGAAACAGTGACCAGGAAGAGTCTAGCGTGGAGGATATGGACTTGGGAGACACTGTGGATTTAGACAATGTCTCAGACATGGAAATAAGCTGTGCAATCTGTGCTAAAGAAGTATGAAGGAACCAAATAGGGTTTAAAAGCAGAAAACAACCCAGCTGGTCTTGATTACTGAATGCATCTGTGTTACCTCGTGATAAGTAAAAGAACTGAAGGAAGTGTTGTCTGGAAGAAACCCAGAAGTTCTTTTGCAAGGACATTTTAAAGCCCATTACATTTTAGCTGTGCTTTTAAAAGTAGCTGTCCTGTTTAAAGCTGCTTGGGAAGAAGCTGTGCTGAAAGTGTGTTATAATTGGAAAAGAATTCTATTGCTGGTGAAAGTATCTAGGTGGGCCAGGAAGTCTTGCTACACCTACCGTGAAGTAACAGAGGGTTGTATAGCGCCTCCTGGAGACCAGGAAACAGAATACTGCTGAAAATAGAGTTTTATCAGAAAGCAAGTTTGAAAGCTGTATCAAGCCAAGGACTGTATAATAGGCTTGTGTGCTGTTATTTGGAGAAGTATCCTGAATTTTGTTTTGGTCAACTTCAATCAATTCATGTCAAAGAATTGAACCGGTTAGGAAATCCTTGTTTCTAAAAATAAAGAAATATTTCCTGCGACCTTTGCACTTGGCTCTCATCCTTTCGGGGACACAACTACATGCTATCGGGCTAATTTCAACAAAGGTCAATCGGAGCCTCCCCTGTAGCCCTAGGCAACCGCCTGGCCACACGGGGGCACGCCGACAGTACCCTGGAATCTGAAAAGGCACCCCTTTCAGTAGATTGGGTGGGTGCAGCCAACAGTTGAGGGAGTGCAGAAATGGTTTGGACACCCTTATCCTGTCTCTGAGGCTGCCTGTGGCCTGTGACCACTGAGCCCGAAGGCACCACTGTGCAGGCCTCATATGGAGCCTGGCATTGGGGTCACATGTACTGTCGAAGCCATGTGGCCTAGAAGCCTCAGGCAGAGTCTGGCAGAGACCAGGGACCTGCTGAGAAACTGATTGGCCAAGGCCATCAACCTTTGGGCCCTGTCTGCTGGCAAGAAAGCACAGTTACTTACCTGTAACAGGTGATCTCTGGGAACAGCAGGAATTAGTCCTCACATATGGGTACGTCGGAACCGACGGAGCCTGCGTGGGAAAGCTCCCCAGCTTCCTAGAATGGAAGCTTTTGGGACCTCCCACTGCACATGCGCGCTGCCTTCCCGCCTTCCTGAACAGCTCTCCTCAGTTTCGAGTTTATAGCTGAGACAATAGAGAGAGGACAGGAAGACAGATAGATAGAAGATACAACTCCTAGGGGAGGTGGGTGGGTTGTGAGGACTAATTCCTGCTGTTCCCAGAGATCACCTGTTACAGGTAAGTAACTGTGCTATCTCCAGGAACAAGCAGGAATAAGTCCTCACATATGGGGACTCCCTAGCTGAGATGCCTGGGAGATCCCCCTCCAAGGGTTCGCCATCTTCGTATGGATCTCAGGCATCCATCCTGGGAAGGTGGGCAGGAGTTGTCTAAGAATGGAACAGGTGTTTGAGGACAGCCTGGCCAAACAAGGCATCCCGGCGGGAGTCCTTGTCCAAACAGTAATGGGCTGTAAAGGTATGAACCGAGGCCCAGGTAGCGGCTCGACAGATCTGATCAATGGAAACAGAGTGCAGATGAGCCATAGAAGTTGCCATGGCTCTCACATTGTGAGCTGTGACATGGCCTTCCAGAGAAATGTTTTTACTCTGGTAAGCAAAGGAAATACACTGAGCAATCCAATTGGAAAGTGTACGCTTGGAGACTGGAAGTCCCAAATGTGAAGGATCAAAAGCCACGAAAAGTTGAGAAGACTTTCGATGTGGCTGAGTCCTATTAAGGTAAAAGGCTAGAGCTCTTTTACAATCCAAAGTATGAAGGTTCCTCTCTGCACTGGATGCATGAGGAGCCGGAAAAAAAACCGGTAGATATACCTCTTGATTAAGATGAAAAGGCGAGACCACTTTGGGCATAAAGTGGGGATTCGTCCTAAGGGCCACCTTGTCATGATGAAATCTTGTATAAGGTGGATTAGCCACTAGAGCCTGCAGTTCGCTGATGCGGCGAGCGGAAGTGACTGCAATTAGGAATAGTACCTTCCAGGAAAGAAATTTCAAGGAGGTAGAAAATAACGGCTCAAAAGGTGGCTTCATAAGCTGACCAAGCACTAGATTCAAATCCCATGCGACCGGGGGGGGTCTGATGGGAGGTTTAGTGAGAGTCAGGCCTCTCATGAATCTTGCAACAAGAGGATGAGAGGAGATAGGTTGTCCATTTATAGGTTTCAGGGATGCTGAAATAGCACTTAAATGGACTCTTACAGAATTCGTCTTAAGGCCTGCATTGGAAAGATGCAGGAGATAGTCTAAGAGGGAATTCAAAGGAAGTGCCAGAGGGTCAAGGCCCTGCTGAGCACACCAAATGGAAAAACGTTTCCATTTGAAAGCATAAGACCGCCTCGTGGAAGGTTTCCTAGAGGCATGAAGGATATCTTTCACAGGTTGAGAAAGATTAAAGTCTTGAAGACTTAAGCCTTCAGTAACCAAGCTCGGAGATGTAGGGATTTGGGGTTTGGGTGCCACAAAGTCCCCTCCTCCTGAGACAGAAGGTCTGGTGCAGCTCCTAAGTCCAGGGAGGATCCCTGGGAGAGCTGTAGAAGCAGAGGGAACCACACTTGGCGTGGCCAGCGTGGAGCTATGAGGATCATAGAGCCGTGATCTCTCTGGAGTTTGAACAGAGTCTTGGGAATCAGCGGAATGGGTGGAAAGGCATATAGGAACGCCTGACCCCAATGGAGGAGAAAGGCGTCCGTGGCCTGAGCTTCCTGACACGGAGTCCTGGAACAGAACCGGGGAAGTTTGGCATTCCACGGACTTGCAAAGAGGTCTATGTCCGGGGTCCCCCATTCCTGAAAGATTCTGCTTATCTGGTCCACGTGTAGGGACCACTCGTGTGGCAGCAGAACTCGACTGAGCCTGTCTGCTCGAGAGTTTTGAACTCCTGGAAGATACACTGCTAGCAGATGAATTTGGTGCTCTCTGGCGAAGGCCCATAATCTGAGAGCTTCGTTGCAAAGCAACAGAGAGCCCGTCCCTCCTTGTTTGTTTATGTAAAACATGGCCACCTGATTGTCTGTCTGAACCAGGACAGTCAGGTTGGCAAGGAGGGTATAGAAGACCTTGAGGGCAAGGTAAATTGCTCGCAGTTCCAGGAGGTTGATATGAAGGGTGGCCTCCTGTGGAGACCAAGTGCCCTGAGTGGAGAGAGTTAGCAGATGGGCTCCCCACCCCAATTGGGAGGCATCTGTTGTGAGGGTTGCTTGGGGTAGCAAGGGCTGAAAGGGAGCCCCCAACAACAGATTCTTGGTGGATATCCACCAATGGAGGGACCAAGACAGACGGTTTGAGGTTTGTATTTGGTCTGAGAGTGCTCCCGACGCCTGAGTCCACTGGGTGGCCAGGGTCCATTGAGCTGCTCTCATATGAAGACGAGCATAGGGCACCACATGTACTGTGGAGGCCATATGGCCCAGGAGGCGTAGCATTTCCCTGGCTGTCAAGTGAGTACTGGACTGGGCTTGGGAGGCCAAGCTCAGCAGACGCTGACCCCGAACCAGTGGAAGGTAGGCTCTTGCAGTGGTGGTGTCCAACTGGGCCCCTATGAATTCTAGAGACTGAGTAGGGCTGAGTTGAGACTTGGGAAGGTTTACCACCAGTCCCAGATACTGCAGAAGGCTCCTTGTGCGGTCTAGGGAAATCTGGGCCTGCGACTGAGTTGGAGCTCGAATGAGCCAGTCGTCCAGATATGGGAATACGAAAATCCCCATGCTTCTGAGAAATGCGGCTACGACTGCCATGCATTTGGTAAAGACTCTTGGGGCAGAGGCGAGACCGAAGGGAAGTACTCTGTATTGGTAATGACTTCCCCTGAACAGAAAGCGAAGATATTTTCTGTGGGATGGATGGATGAGTAGATGTGTATACGCATCCTGCAGGTCTAGAGAACAAAGCCAGTCCTGACTCTGAAGGTATGGAAGGAGAATGCCCAAAGAGAGCATTTTGAATTTCTCCTTGTACAGAAATTTGTTCAATTCTCTCAGATCTAGGATTGGTCTGAATCCCCCTGTCTTCTTTGGAATGAGAAAATAGGGGGAGTAGAAACCTGACCCTTGTTGATGGAGGAACCTCTTCTATGGCCCCTTGGGCAAGCAGAGAAGAGATCTCCCGACCCAACAGGGCTAGGAGAGGAGATGGAGAATTGAAGGGTCTCACCATGTGATGAGGAGGAAGGTTGGAGAAATGAAGTTTGTAACCCTCTCGGATGATAGAGAGGGTCCATTGCTCTGTTGTGATTTGTTCCCATCTGGGAGCAAAGTGAGCTAACCTTCCAGGTATGGTGAGAGGTTCTGGTTGGTCCAGAACCAGGAATGGCAAGTTCTCTAGGGGCAAGTCAAAACCCCTGAGGGGGTGGAGCCTGTTGAGCTGTAGTAGCTGCTGCAGGCTTTGCTCTTGCTTGTTTCGTTTGCTGACGTTTAGCCGCAAAACGAGGTTGAGAAGATTGCTGGCCAGTATTGGAAGCATATCTGGCCTTCTTATAATAAGGCCTCTTGAAAGACTTCTTCTTAGTGGGAGTAGAAGTGGACTTAGAAAGTCTCTCTAAGGTGGCATTTTCAGCGTCCATTTGAGTGGCTTTAACTTGCCACTCTGCACCGAATAAGTTCTCACCTGTACAGGGCAGATTCCGTAAGCCATCTAGAACCCAGGGTTCCAGATCAGAAGCCTGGAGCCAAGCCAGACGTCTGGCTGCAATAGCAATGCCAGAAGCTCTGCTGGCTCCCTCGAAGGAATCAAAGGCAGCTCTGTTGGAGAACTTAGAAACATCTGAAAGTTGTTTCACTACAGAAAGGAAGTCCTCCTGTTTATCCTCAGGGATAAAGGGGGCAAAATGCCGCACTTTCTTGGCAAGTTCCCCTAGGAACATGCCCATATAGAGGCTGTAGGAATTAATCCTGGCTATAAGCATACTAGCCTGGAAGATTTTCCTACCAAAAGAGTCCAGTGTCTTACATTCCCTTCCTGGAGGTGTAGAAGAGTGCCTTTTAGTACTCTTGATCTTTTTCATTGCAGACTTTACCACAATGGAGTGGTGAGGCAATTGAGTTTTCTGAAAACCAGGAGAAGGAGGGACCCGATACATGGTGTCCAACCTACGGGAATAAGGAGACAGAGTTAAAGGGTTCTCCCAGAAATCCATCAATTGTTCCTTTAGGATTTCATGGATAGGCAGGGTAACTGCTTCTTTAGGAGACTTAGAGTATCCTAAAATATCCAATCTTTTTGACCTTGGTTCCCTTTCAGAGGAGGTAGTGATAGAAAGGCCTTTAGCCATTTTTAAAATAAAATCCTGAAAGGACAAATCCTCTGGAGGAGAAATTCTCCTTTTTGGAGAAGAAGGTTCCTCAGGAAGGTCAAGGGAGAGCTCTGCAGACTCAGAGGAGCCAAAATCCTCAGAGGAATCGGTGTATTCTCTAGTTTCCTCCAACGCACGATACGCATACCGATCGGTATCGACATCGGGCGTACCGGGTATGGAAGCGGTATGGAGCGAAAGCCCATACGGTACCGATTTGCGTTTAGAAGAGGAAGGCCTGGGTTCCGGCATGGCGGACGATACCGGAACCGGGCCCGGAACCGCTGGAGGCGGTACCGATGGCGTTGCAGCTTTAATGAAAGCCATGACGGCCTGCTGCATGGATTGGACAGTATTGCCCATAGACACCACGGCTGCCTGGATGTCGGTACCGGTATGGGCCGGTACCCCAGAGCAGTCCAACAGGTGATCTGTCGAGGCCGTGCCATCGATGTCAACCTGTAGCCCCTGAATTGGCGTTTTGGAAGGCAGAGCTTCCCGCCGGGGCTGTTTGGCTGGGGCAGGGTCCTCAAAACTAAGAGCCTCTCGATGCTTTGAAGGAGATTTGCCCTTTGAGGACTTGCCCACAGAAGGTTTGGTTACCTGAGATCCATCCGGAGATGATGACCTGGATGACTGTGATGTTGGATTCTCTGAAGCAAACAGCACATGGAATTTGTTGGCCCGGTTCTGCAGCCCACGCTTAGACATTTGGGAGCAGGAAGGGCAGTCCGGAATGGAGTGGTCAGGCCCCAAACATTTAAGACACCATTCATGGGTGTCTGTGACTGATATTACAGCAGTACACTTGGTACACTTCTTAAATCCAGGGGCTGGCTTCTCCATGTGGAGAATTTAAGTAGGCCAGAAGGCCTAACTGAAGTGACCAAGTGCTGAAAAATAATAAAAGAAAAAGAAAATAATTTTTCAAGAAAGAAAAAGGAAGACCGGCGATACCGGTATCGGTATGGGAAGGCAGGTACGCGGTCTAAAGAAACAAAACAAAAAACTACAATTTCTTCAGCGGTGACAGGATACACGACCTGCTGGCTCCGTGGAAAAAGAGAAACTGAGGAGAGCTGTTCAGGAAGGCGGGAAGGCAGCGCGCATGTGCAGTGGGAGGTCCCAAAAGCTTCCATTCTAGGAAGCTGGGGAGCTTTCCCGCGCAGGCTCCGTCGGTTCCGACGTACCCATATGTGAGGACTTATTCCTGCTTGTTCCTGGAGATAGCCTTTGCCAGCAGAGAGTCCAGCCTTGCCCCTATGAACTCTAAGTTCTGGGAGGGGAGCAAAGTGGACTTTGCAAAGTTTATGACAAACCCCAGGCTTTGTAGAAGAGCAATAGTCCTGAGGGTGGCTTGATTGGCCTCTTGGCACGTCTGACCCCTGATGAGCCAGTCGTCTAGATAGGGGAAGACAAAGATTCCCTGATTTCTTTTTTTTTTTTTTTTTTTTTTTAATTTATAAAATTTATACATGAAATACAAGGAAACAAACCATACTTCAATAATTTAAACACCAGTTGAAAAATAAACAAGGAAACAAAAGTGATCAACCACTTCAAGGAGGTGCAACCAAACTGGCAAGCCCCACATTGATTCCTAGAGTAACTTAACTATACTCCCTTACTTTTTAAGAAATATAACAACTGATCAGTTTCATAATAAAGATATCTTTCACCCTGAAAAAGTATCAAACATTTGCACGGAAATTTAAGATGAAAAACTGCACCAAGGGCCACCACCCGTGGGCACAATTCTAAAAATGCCTTGCGCCTCACTTGCGTGGCCCTGGATACATCAGGAAACATCTGGACTATCTGACCACAAAATTTCTCTGATTTTCTCTTAAAGTAAGCTCTCATAATTCTACCTTTATCTATCTCTGATACTAACGTGACCAACAAAGTGGCCCTAGAGGGAATGTCATCCAAAGATGATTCTATAAAGGCAGAGACATCTAGAGTAGAAGAAGCCCTTTGATCATATAGAGGAGTCACTTCCCCCTCCTTAGTCAATAATGGGACTGAGGCACGTGAAAAAACATAGTAAATTTTTGACACCATAATTATATTACTATCAGCAATCAACAGATTCTCCTTAAGATATTTCTGAAATAATATCAAGGGGGAAAGATAATGTGTACGTGGGAAATTCAACAACCGGAGATTTTTAGCTCTTAAAGCATTTTCCAACATCTCATCATGACGGTGTAAAACACTAGAGTCTTGCACAAAAGCAGCCAACACCTCTTGACGAGCAACACCGTCTGACTCCAATGACGTAAGACGCTGATCTACTGCTATCAAACGCTTATCCTGATCGGACAGTTTCTGAACAGTAGCCTTGGAAAAATCAGAAACTTTCTGCAAAGACGCACCAAGCACTGACTCAATCCGTGAAGTCACCATCCAAATGTCTTTCAAAGTCAAATCAGTCGGCGGAGCCACCGCTTCAGTAGCAGCTGGAAAAGTAATAACTGAAGGCAAAGGAGGAGGCAGCTCCACAGTTCGTAAGAAAGACTCTGGAAGAACTTTCCCAGCATGAATCACTTCAGGCAAACACTCACTAATAGCATCTTTTACAGGCAGCTGTTTAACTTCTTTGCTGGGGGGAGTATTACCCATAAAGCGGGAATCATTGTTAGAGGAAGGAGTACTCATGGTTGATATTTCCGACAAGCCCTCAGATAAACTTGCAGGGACCGGCGGCACTTTGCCCACAGAGACATGGGCGTCCATCGGCCCCACGACTTTCCCAACTTTAAGTTGTACAGGCTGCGGGTAACGCTTCCTCCGTTTCCCCATAACAGGGAACCTCGAATGCCAAAACTACGCCGAAGGGGCGCCAAAGGGGCGGGACCTGCCCCTTTGGTCACGCCCCTTCGGGCACGCCCACGGGACGCGCCCGCTTCGTGTCCCGCCTGTTGATGGTGTTTCCTCTCCCTAGTACGCTGCTCCTTCCTTCCCTCTCCTCTTCCCTCTAATCCCCCAACGCACCTTGGCTATCTGCTATATGCATCTGCTTTGTTGTTACCTATTTTACTATCTACAGATTTTATTATCTTGCTTTCTATCCTATTATTTTATGGCGTTCTTTTCCTTTTAAATTAGTAGTCACTATTTTTATGATTGTACACCGCCCTGATGCTTCGGCCTGGGCGGTATATCAAGTGTTTTAATAAAGATAAAAGATAAAGAGGGCTTGGTTCTTATAGCCCTCAAGGGAAGCCGCCCCAATCAGGGCAGCCTCAGCAGGACTCCGGGAACCAATCAGGCAGGTAAAGACAGGAACTCCACAACTCAGGAAACAAACTGCACCCCCAAGATTCCCTGATTTCTCAGGTAGGCCGCCACCACTGCTAGGCACTTTGTAAAGACTCTGGGGGCGGAGGTGAGGCCGAAAGGCAGCACTCTGTACTGATAATGGTTTCCTCCCACAATTCAAAAATGGGGTTTTCTGTGCACATCTCTACCGTGAGTATCTAAAAAGCATACCATATAGGCTGGTGCCCACCAATGTTACCACCAAGCTGTGTGGGAATCCTCAGCCTGCACCACTGCCAGTAGGGAGTAGGGAGAGGTGCTGCAATATGCAACTACTGTAAAACCTCCTATCGGCAGAGCAGGTGAAGACTAGCACACGGCTTGGCAGTAACACTCTGCCCACTGACCTGTAAGCTGGGGAAAAAAAATCAATCAGGAAAACTCTACAGGGATGAAACATGTAAGAAATAAGTGAGGACTACCTTAGACATTTATTTAGCTATTCAGATCCCTGAAACCACCTTTCCTGTTCTACTCTTCTGCAGTGGAAAGAAACCATAAACTTATTTTAAAAAGAATCAATCCTTTCTGATAACTTTATTAGCACATTGGATTGCATTTTTTTTTCATTTTCCCCTTCAGCAAGCATTTGTATCCCCTCATTGGAAATATGGCCGAAGTAACGAAATTCTAAGTAACTCCATGCAGAGCTGCAACACAGTCTGGGATGGGCATCAGCCCCGCGATTTGGTTCTGATTTTGACTCTATGTTCATTTGCAGAAAACCTGAGGCTTGCCACCTTAGATACAATGAATTGCAAGTTTCAATTTTTTTTTCTTTTTTTTTTTTTCTTTTTTTTTTTTTTTTAAAGAGTTTGCCACGTCGGATATGAAACATTCTACACAGCTCTGCATGATAGCTTTCAAATATGGGTGGCCTGATCAAGTCGTTCAAAAACTCTCCTTTAAAGAGCTGAAGCTGTTTACATAAGAGGCGTTGATGGGCAACACAGGCCCAGACTCAGTAGTAGGCCATGCAGACCTGTGTCACAGAGGAATGTCCGCCTCTGATCTATGAGCCCATTTTAGTTATTCAGGTGGAGAGGTAAGGCCTGCAGTAAGATATATCACACATATCAAATGTGGTTTAAGTTCAACGGATCAGTCTATACTTATACTGCTAGGTCAGGGGGTAACCAAGGAAGGCTCAGTTTCGTTTGCAAAGGCTTAAAATGACACCAATCTTTCAAACAATAATGTAACCTGCAAGCATCCTGACATTAAGAGCCATGATGGTTGGGCATTTCCTATTTGGACAGATCATATTCAGAAACAAAATAATCCAATTTGATAACTTATTTGTTTAGAAATAAAAAGATTAATAAATAGAAAACAAGTTAGAATGTACCGATTTATTCTCTTCCATTTAATGTTATCAAACCACTTCTCTTTGAGGATAGGGAGAGAGGCTGCCAGTTTCTGACAGCTAATAAAGAAGTGAACAGGAAGATTTACTCAGACTGTGATAAATCAGAGATGCACTTAGAGTGATAGATGATACAAGGTTAACATATCCGGAATTTCTTTACCAGCCTCAAGAAAGGATTTTTATGGATTGGTTGTGCTGTATGGAGGCAGCTCTAGCAGTTGCATTACTGAACAGTTACCCCCTCTCTGGCTTCCACATCTAACCTATTGATCCCACAACCCATCCAGTCTCAGGATATCCAAGGTGAATATTCCTAATCTGCATCTGTATACAACTGAGACCTAATTTGAAGCCATGGAAAGTTGAGTAAAATTTACATGCATAAATCATATTTTAGTAGTTGACACAGGTAAATGGGCTTTAGGCAGTCACTATTCTGCATGTATGAGCATTGGACGGGTTATGTATACTTTCACTGTGAGTATATACAAGGGCAGAGTGTGTGCTCTGCGCATGCTCCACCCAGAGTTACAGCTTAAATTATAATGTACTATAAATTATGTACATTCTTTAGAAAACCAGACAGGGGCATTTATACCAGCCATAGGGCTGGCATAAATGATCACACCTAGATTTAGCATGCATTTTTGACCTCTTAGGACTTATTTTATAAAAAGTAGATGCCTACTTTTTATAGTGTCTAAATCTAGGTGCCCAGTTACAAAATTACCCTCTATATGCAAATTCATATCATAAATAGATAGATTCAGGAGTGAAATGCGGAAATATTTCTTTACGGAAAGAGTGGTGGATCCGTGGAATAGTCTCCCAGTGGAGGTGGTAGAGATGAGGACAGAATCTGAATTCAAAAAAGCATGAGACAAACAGAGGATCTCTAAAGGAAAAAAGGGGACTTTTGTAGTTGTTGATATGAAAGGCCAGACTAGATAGGCCATGTGGTCTTTTTCTGTCATGTTTCTAAATATTCATTATGGATAGCCTGAAAACCAAACTGGCTGTGGAGACGGCAGAACAGATTTAAGAATGACTACAAAAAAAAAATATTCAAACTTCTCAACTTTAGTTGTGTGTTTTAGATTGTTTTGTTTGTAGAAGATTTTGGAGCAGATATTCAAAAGCATTTGTCCAGGTAGCAGCACTTGCTACTCGAATAAATGAAGCCGAGACAGATATTCAGTAGCACTATCTGGATAATGCTTCAGAATATCATTACATGCCAGGACAGTCTAAGGGTGGAGTTAGGACAAAGACAGTTTATCCGGATAGTGATGATTTACAATGCAGCTATCTGGATAACCTAGAACAAAACAAAAAAGCTGCCTGAATGCTATCTGGAGAGTGGTGGTGTCAGCTACTGTCCTGAAATGTGGCTTGAATATTAAAACCCCTCTGTCTTATGTAAAAGATTTTAGATTAGCAATACTATGAGAATTCTGATACAATTACCTAATATATCCCATTTTTATGTTCAAATGTTTTTTATTGCAATTCAAATAATGAACAGCCAAAGCTCCAGTTTACAAATACAACTAACATAACAAACCTACCGATACAATGGAGCCCGACTAGGCACTCCACCTAGTTTGCAATTTTTTAAGACCCCAGCCTCCCCAAACCCCCCCCCCCCCACCCCTCCCCACCCCCCCTCCTTCATCACTTCCTTCTGTACTAATACACCCTACCCCCCTATCTTCGTTCATGTCTAACTCCTAATCCTACCATCTCTTGGCTCCTTAAGATCATTTAAAAAGATCATTTAAAACGTGACTACGACTGCAGGCCGGCAAGAGATAAATATAATCGTCCCACACCCTGTGGAATCCGGGAAGCTGACTACACTTCAATGCCCACAACTTGTCAATCTGCAAATGGTGATGCAGCAAATCCCACCAAGTCCAGTAACTCGGAACATCTTCAGACTTCCACCCCTGCAGGATTATACGGATCGCCAGTGTCCATGATAGACACAGCCAACGTCGCCTCCCTTAGCCTACTAAATCTATTCGAGATATCACAAGCAACAATGCCATCTGTGGCATCAGTCTCCAAGTCTGACCAAGAACACGTTCAGTAAAAGCATGTACTTCCTGCCAGTATTCCTGGATCTTGGGGCAAGTCCACAATAAATGGACCAACGGGGCCCCATCCTCTTGGCACTTAGGACAACTAGGCCACCCCCCCCCCCCCCCATAACGCACAAACGCCCTGGAGACAAATATGCCCGAACCACTTGATATTGTACATCCCTAAGGGAAACCATTGCAGTGAACTTCGGAATTTGCCCAATTAACTGCCACATATCTTCCCCCGTTAAAGACTTACCGAGGTCCGCATTCCAAACTTCCGCCAACCGATGGTAAGTCGATTTAGATTTCCTCATAGCAAATGCAGATTGCACCTGTGAAATAGAAACCCTACCTGAGGCTTCTGACAAGAAGTCCTCTAACTCCTAACAGAAGTCACTTAAGTAGATTGCCCTCCTCCAGCCCACGTACACAGCTCCATACCTGGTAATAAGAAAATTAATCTATACCTGTTAATCCAAACTGTACTCAATGTCTCAAAAGGCAAAAATCACTCCTTCGTCCATCAAAACTTGTTCAATGCTACTATGGCCCGTCCTGCTCCAATGTTGGAAACTAACAGAAGTAAGCCCCGGCTTAAAATCTAAATTGTCCAGCAACGGCAAAAACTCTGTGTATATGAGTGCTGTAAATGTTCACAAATCCATTTCCACACCGGTCTCATTGTTGTAATCAGTGGGCATCGTCTCCATGCTACAGGCAATTTATGCCCCGCCACATGTAGTATATACCTGAAATGTAGAGGCACCACCAGGGCTCGTTCACATACCAAATTTGTATAATCTTGAGTCTCAAACAACCAATCTTTTAAATGATGCAACAAACAGGCCAAGTTATATGCTCGAATATCCGGAATGCCCATCCCCCCTGTCTCCAACCACCCCTAAGTGTAGAAATAGCAATCCGTTCCCTACGCCCCACCTACAAATACCGAGAGAGAACCCGGTCCATCCTATCAAGGTCTCTACGTAAGCGCCAGATCGGAACCATTTGAAACAAGTATAGCCACTTGGGAAAATATACCACCTTAAATAAAGCAATCCGACCACCCAAAGAAAGAGGAAGATCCTGCCACTTCGTTAATTGCATCACCATCTCGGACACTAATGGGGGCACATTAAGTCGATATAAGTTTTCAGGATCCACTGCCAGCTTCACACCCAAATACCGAATAGATTCCTCTGCCCACTTAAGCAGGAAATCCCCCACCCCAAGAGTGCCACAAAGATTCCACAGTAGGTAATACTTCTGATTTATCCAAATTGAGTTTATATCCTGAAATGATCCCAAAACTAATGAACTCCTGCAATAAAATTGGGAGTGAGCTGTCTGGAGACGTAAGGCATACCAACAGATCATCCGTGTATGCTGCCAACTTAAATTCATAAGATCCCAGCTGTAGTCCTTGTATCCGTTGATTCAACCATAGCCGAATCAATAACGGTTCTAAAGAAAGAATAAATAACAGGGGGGGGGGAGGACACCCCTGACGCATCCCTCTCTCCAATGGGAACTTGTCAGTACGCCTCCCATTAACACCCATGCCCAAGGGGCAGAATACAATACTCTTACCACCAGAAGAAACAGTCCTCCCAGACCAAACCGCTCCAACACCTTAAACATATAGCGCCAGCCCACTCTATCAAATGCTTTTTCAGCATTGAACCTAACAAGCAGAGCAGGAACCTCCCGAGCTTTACACTGGGTCAAATGCCACCAATATCCGGTGAATGTTACCCACCGCCTGGCGTCCCTTAAACCCCACCTGGGTGTGATGAATCAAATCAGGGATGAGCTCTGATAATTGAAGGGCCCAAATCTTTGCCAAAATCTTAAGATCTACATTTAACAATGATATGGGGTGATACGAGCCCGGGAGCGACAGGTCCCACTCTGGTTTGTGTATAACCGATATCAAAGCTTCATTAACAGAGTATGGAAATAACTGCGCTGTCATCAAGTGCTGAAACATATCCATTAGCAGTACACACACCTTATCACTCAATATTTGATAAAATTCAGCACTGAACCCATCCGGTCCGGGAGCCTTCGGTGTGCGCAAACCCCCAATCACCATCTGAATTTCCACCGGAGTGATCTGTGCGTTCAACTGCTCTAACTGTGTGGGGACCAATCGTGGGAGATCGCACCCCTCCAAGTACCTGTCCGTCTCCTGATCCTCACCCTCCTCAGCTCGGTATAAGGTACTATAATATGCCAGAAAAGCCTGTTCAACATCTTCCTCTGAAGTTTTTACCTGTCCACCCACACTTCTTATCGCTGTAAGATGCTTACTCCCCATCTTAGCCTTCACCAACGAAGACAGAAGTTTCCCAGGACGATTCCCAAAACGATACAACTTGTATTTATAATATAACAGCGAACGCTTGGCCCTGGCGTGGATCATAGTGTTTAACTGGCTCTGCAACTCCAAATAGGCTGAACGGGTCTCCTCCTCCTCCCATCTACTCAATTTTAACCGCAGCTGCCGCAGCTGTCATCCCCACTCCACAATTTTTTGATTCTGCTCTCTTATGTCGACTCACATAGCCAATCACCATCCCTCTCATAAAAGCCTTTGCTGTTTCCCAAAACAAGCATCGGTTGTCCATGTGTTGCGCATTCGTCTCTGCAAAATATTCCCATTGTCTACTCAAATATTGCTGGAACGCCTCATCCCCCTTCAAATAAAACGGAAAGCACCAACTTCTCCCCTCTCTCCCAACCAAGTCCAATTGGAGATCAACCCACACCCTCGCATGATCAGATATCAATATATTACCCACCTGGGCCCCCTAAACCTTATTCAATATTTTTGAGGAACTCATAAAATCTATTCTGGACCATGTACCATGCGCCTCAGACCATGTGTGTAATCCCGATCACTAGGATGGAGTATTCGCCAGATGTCCAACAAGTCTACACATTCACACAATGCCATCATCCGTTGATGCTGCCGGGCCACCCCCTGCAATGACCTATCCAGCATGGGATCCAACACGCAATTGTGATCTCCTCCCAAAATCACTTCACAATCCTCCACTTACAACAAAATTCTCATCAATTCATCAAAATAAGCCTTATCAAAGTGGTTTGGAGCATATACGTTTCCCAAACAAATAGGGACCGACCCCCCCCCCCCCCCAAACAAAAATATATCGCTCTCCAGTCCCTTTAATCACACGTTCCATTTGAAAGTTAAGGCAATATCAACAAATTTATCCCACAGTGCCCTCAACACCTTATGCCACTTTATCGGGCTACTTATCCCACACACATTCCAGGAAACCACATGGATCTTCCCACTACTTACGGTACAAAATAATAATGCCCCACGTACCTACTAACAACCAATCTCACAGAGACAACCCCCCAGCCCAGGTCATCTCCGCTCTGCCTACCCACAGCTGCAGCCACAATCACAAAGGAGGCCCCATACCCCCCCCCCCTTCTCTCTCTTAACACTCCCCTCCATTCCCATTTGAAAAACCCCATACCCTATCCCTACCCCCCTCCCCACCCCTCCTCCCTCCTGACCTTCTAAATGGCCCTACCCTCTCCAGAGCTCCATTCCCGGTTGGCATTCGGGTCCACCCTCCATGTTGTTACCCTACCATCAAAAACCATCAACCCCCCCTCCCCCACTACCTTCCCTTATGCCACTCACATCCTGCAGCCCATACCTCCTGCCTCCCACTATTACCCCCTCCACTCAGCCTTACAATCCCACCAACAAACTCTCCCACCCCGTCCACCACCCTCCACCCCCTCCCCCTTATACCGACTCAACCTTACTCGATCAAAACATCAAACATTACATTACAGTATCTCAATCGTAAATACAGGCAAAAGGGAAGGATGAAGAGAGGGGAAAAGAGAAGGAATAAAATAACACTGAGTCCAAAACAGACCCAACCCCTCGCCAATCCTTCTCCTCCAAAATGTCAGTTAGAAGACAGTAACTAGAACTACATCCAATTCCATACCCCACCTCTACTGCAACCAGCAGCTCCTCCAAGCCACTCGGCCCATCTGCATCCATTAGCAGCCACAGTGTTTGTTCAAGTAGCAGAGTCTCCACCCAACTGTCCCAGAACTTCTTGGGTCTCCTGAGGTGTTGGTAGATATTTAGTGTGGCCTTTATATTCCACACACAATTTGGCAGGGTATAGCAAGGCAAAACGCAGGCCTCTATTCGCCAACTGCACACACACCATAGAGAAAGCTCACCGTTGCTGACTCAGCAGCAGTGAATAGTCCTGGACCGAATCCCCTGATTGTCTCAGATGTCCTCGGGCCGCCCTCAGAACCACCTCCTTCTGCCAAAACTCCAAGAAGCGTGCAATGACTGCACGTGGCCGGCATGAGTTTTCCTGCCGTAGGCCCAGACGATGCACACGTTCCAACTTTATAGGGCCCAAGCCAGCAGTGTTGAATTGCTGTACAATCCATGACTCCAAGAATCCATGCAGCTCACTATCCACCACGGTTTCTGAGATGCCAATGAAACGAAGATTCTTCCGTCTCCCCCAATTCTCCAAATCGTCGATTTTCTCCCGCTGCTGCTTCACTAGATCCTCCAAAGATTTCATACGCACCGTCAGAGTTTGCTGTGTGTCCTCGTCTGATATGCGCTGCTCGGCCTGTTCCATGTGCCCCGTGAAGTCTCCGATACTCTGTCTTACTTGCGTGAGCTGTTCCGCTAGCGAACGAAACCTTTCCTCCAATGCACTCACCACTGCCACTGTGACTTGAGTACCATGCTCTGGTTAGTTTCCATGCTTGGGCTCGCCAGCGCTCCCTCCACCATATTCCCTTCCTATACACGACCCTTCTCTTTTTGCACTGTTTTCAATGCCATATGGCTGGTGGGCAACCCTTGGAACCGTCACTTGTTTTCTCCTCCGTTCCCCTTGCTCCACTACCAATCTGGGGGGGTATTCAGTAGCACAAAGCTTAGTATTGCTAAAATTAGGGGTGGTCCACCTGGAGCCGGTCTAACCCTACCAGCTCATTGCCACCGAAAGTCCTTCTATATCCCATTTTTAAAAGCTCTCCCTGACCAATCTCACTAGAAGGAAAAATCTGTGGATATATGGCCATAACACCGAAACTAAATCAGCTTGGGAAGGCAACACAATTTAATATATAATGGTGTCAAGATTGTTTGGGCTCCATTTTCAAAAAGTAAGCCAAGCAATACTAGAGAAACAGATCAAACTACAAACTCATCTTGACCTTCCACGCCTAGAAGGGAATTTTATAAAGAATTTTATAAAGAATTTTTCCTCAAAGGCTTTTTATAAACCATCTCAGTGGTTACACATATAAAAGTATGTGTGGTGATAAGGCGGCACACACTTTTACACAAACAAAGCGTAGGAGTGTCCTGGAGAGTAGAGTCTGTATGACGTGTGAATGCAGTCATAATTTACATGTATCTTTTATAAAATAGGTGCGTATATGAATTTATACCTTAAACATGCCCCCAAATAGGTTTCAATCTAACCACTATTTTTCCTGTTTTACCCTTAGTATTTTATAAAGGAACACAAGCACCTATGTGTCTTTATAAAATAAGCTAAAATTTTGAAAGCTACATGGTCTTCACATATTAAAAACGACCTGTTATAAAATTTAGGGGTATGCAGGCAAAAATGTTTTGCTTTAATTCCCGTTTTGTTTGCAGGTTGCTTTTTAATTTTGTTTTTATAAATGTTTTGTTATTTGTTTCATTTTAATTTTCAGAAATTTCATTTTAGGGCAATTTTGTTAATAAATATGTAGCTGTGGCTGTTGCCTAAATTTAAAAAAAGCCGAACGGCTACTACTAGAGGTTTCCAGGAAAATATTCCAGAACAAACTATTCTATCCCTGAGGGAATGGGAGTTCTTGCTAGCCTATTTTTAACTGTATCTTGTATTTCTAGTAATATTAGTTCTTGTTTTTTTGATTGGCCCAATGTTACCTTGTCTGATCTTGAGCTCCATAGAAAGCTTCTTGGATTTTTTTGCCTTGTGAATCTATTGACTCCTGCTCTAGATATTTATTCCAAAGACTTTTTTGTGCCATGTTCCTAGCCCTGTAACGTCTGGGGAAAAAATACTGGAACCCTTGTTAAAAGTTTCTCGTTGCTGAATTCTTGGACTTATAATTCCGAATCCTTGTTTAAAATTTCCAGTTATTAATATACTACCAGAGATATTTATCAAGCCTACTCTAAATCCTGGTTGTCCAATTAGTGATCCCATTCAGAAATTCTGTGAAATCAGTCTAAGAAACTTAGAGGCATGTTGACTAAGCCCCATGCCAGTAACATGCTTTTGGGCCGCATTACTAGTGCAGGGCTGCCAGCTAACTTCAGAGGGGCAAGTACGTCCATCTCTCTGCAGTTATCCTATATATCATCATGGTAAACCAGCCATGGGTGCAACTACCACCACTGAGATGTTGGTTGCACCCATGCTATTTGCCCTGAGCACAAGTAGCAGAGTCTCCAAATGCCTGTGCTAGCTGTGCTATGGTAGTAATGCCCCCATCCTCCTTAGTCGCCACCTAGATGCATGCTACAAGAGTAGCGTGGGATTTTTAGTGCAGTACCGATACTGCATGCTAAGCTCCCCATTACCTGGGTAGCAGGTTAGTAAACATGCCCCTTAGACATGGTTTTCACAGAAATGTAGGCCAATCAGGAAACAGGAACTAAGATTACCATATATACAAGACACAGTTAAGAACAGGCTGGTTAGAGCCAGAGCGCCCCCCCCCCCCCCAAGGAAGTAAAACCGCTTCTACTGGAAGACCCATGCTTTCCAACGTAAGGGACACTAGATCAAGGTTAAGTCAGGCCATGACAACATTGGGTGGGGGAAAACAAAATTGGGGGGGGGGGCTGGGGGATTCATGCCCTTCCAGGTTAAAAATATGAAATGACAGGGAAAATGTCAGCAATATTTCCCATATCTTTAAAAAAAATGCACTTCCCTAATAAAACTACCCTCTTAACCTTTTCCTAGGGATTAGGATTGCAAATGGGCTCAACTGTTTTTCCTTCAGATCTAAATTCACTCTTTGCTTTACCTCAGGCACATATGGAGATGTAGAAAACAGAAATATAAATCCACAGATGCCTTATTGACTGGACTGGATCATCATTTTAAGAAAAAGATAGAGCCAACTGGCACCAAAATAAGTGCGCAATTACAAAATTCAGAGTACAAGTTGGCCAGAAACCCAAAGGAGCAGTATATTATAGGGAGTAAAGTTTGTCTGTAGAGATGATTTTAATTTCATGATCTTAAGATGGCCAAACAGGTAGAAAAGGTCACAGCAAAAAAGTCAGAATACTTGACTACACAGGGAGAGGAATGGTCAGCATGAAAATGAAGGTAACAGTGCCTCTCTTTAGGTTTCCAGTGAGACCTCAGTTGGAATACTGTGTGCAATTCTGGAAACCACAACTTCAAGGATATAAACCAGATAGTGATGGCTCCTAAAATTGTCAATGATCATCATAAAGCAAATGGAAACAGGCTTAATGTTCTAAACATATTACTCTAGAGGAAAAGTGGGATGCAGGAGATATGATGGAGACATTTAAATTACTCTTAGGTATAAATGCACAAGAGGCAAACCTCTTTCAACAGAAAGCAAGCTCTGGAACAAGGGATCATAGAATGATGGTGAAAGGGGTACACTGAGGAGTGATCTAAGGAAATATTTCTTTACATAAAGAGTAGTGCATGGGAATAAACAGCCTCCAAGTGGTGGTGGTAGAGACAAGGACCATACCAGAATTCAAGAAAGCATGGGGCAAACAGGATCTCTGAGGGAGAGGCAGGGACTGTACAGATGAGTAGCTGGTGTGGAACAGTGGACTGGATAGACTATATGACCTTTATTTGCCATCATCTATGTTTTTATGTAATTGTTTGACTAATTCTTTTTCTCACTTTTTATAAACAGAGTCCTTCACAGTCTCTGCCTCACAAGCTTCAAACTAAAATTCATTATTTTGACTTGCAACCAGCCAGCCAGTTTCCAAGTATTTGACTGCAACATTCCCAAGGTCAAGGTTGCACCAGCAAAGCTAAAATAGATGGGGTTCAATGGTAGCAGTCGGTGCTTTTAAAGCACTTTGCCACCACCGCTTTAACTAAAACTGAATATTCAGGGCCAGAGCCTATATGGCATCTGGCACCATATATCTGGTTTTGCCAGCCAGAGCTTTTGCAATCTGGTTATTGACTATATTCAGCCACTAATCAGGTAGTAAAACTGTATAAAGTTAGGACAGCCATTGACATGTCATAGTAACATAGTAAGTGACGGCAGATAAAGACCAGCATGGTCCATCTAGTCTGCCCAGCAAGATGGCAAGAGTAGGTGCACCTGTCGCTCTGTGCAGGCCACCCCCTCCCCATGTTTTTGTTTTTGTTTTTGTTTAGGGGTGAACCCACCACTCCATGTAGGACACCCTTATTTGTTGAGACGCTAGATAGTTCAGAAGTTAGATGGTACCGTTTATTTTGCTTTTATCCTGTTGCTGTAAAGGGATCCACTGTGTTTATCCCATGCCGTTTTGAATTCCATCACCGTGTTTGCCCCCACCACTTCCATCGGGAGGGCATTCCAAGCATCCACCACCCTTTCAGTGAAGAAATATTTCCTGACATTGCCTTTCAATTTACCACCTTGCAGCTTCATGTTATGCCCTCTAGTTTTACAGCTTCCCCGTCTTTGGAAGAGCTTTGTTTGTTCATCATTTCTCTAAGTATTTAAAGGTCTGAATCATATCTCCCCTGTCCCTCCTCTCCTCCAAAGTGTACATATTTAGGTCTTCAAGTCTCTTCTCATAAGGCTTCCGACGCAGGCTCCAAATCATTTTGGTCGCCTTTCTCTGAACAGTTTCCAGTCTTTTTACATCTTTTGAAAGACATGGTCTCCAAAACTGAACACAGTATTCCAAGTGAGGCCTCACCAGTGACTTGTACAGTGGCATTAGTACCTCTTCCTTTCTGCTGGTAATCCCTCTTTGTATGCAGCCCAACATCCTCCTGGCTTTTGCCACCGCCTTGTCGCACTGTTTTGCCACCTTGAGATCATCAGAGATAATCACACCAAGGTCTTTCTCCTGAACCATGCATACCAACCTCTCACCCCCTATCGTGTACTTTTCCCTTGGATTCCTGCTACCCAAGTGCATGACACTGCACTTTTTCACATTAAATCGTAGTTGCCAAGCATTAGACCAGTCTTCCAGCTTTTGTAGATCTTTCCTCATGTTAACCACTCCCTCGGGGGAGTCCTCTCTGTTGCAAATTTTTGTGTCATCTGCAAAAAGACAGACTTTTCCATTCAGTCCTTCAGCAATATCACTCACAAATATATTGAACAGTGCCGGGCCCAGGACCGAACCCTGAGGCACCCTGCTAATCACCTTCCTCTCATCTGAGTGAGCTCCATGTACCATCACCTTCTGTTGTCTGTCAGTCAACCAATTTCTAATCCAGTTTACTATCTTGGGACCCATCCCCCCAAGCTACTGAGTTTGACAAGCCTCCTATGAGGAACAGTATCAAAGGCTTTGCTGAAATCCAGATAGATGACATCCATTGCATGCCCCAGATCTAGTTCCTTGGTCACCTAATCAAAGAACTCAGATTTGTTTGGCAAGACCGTCCTTCGGTAAAACCATGTTGCCTTGGATCTTGCAACCTGTTGATTTTGATAAAGTTCACTAGTCGCTCTTTCAGGAGCGCCTCCATTACTTTTCCTGCCACTGAGGTAAGGCTCACGGGCCTGTAATTTGACACTTCTTCCCTGTCACCACTTTTGTGTAGAGGTACAACATTAGCCATTCTCCAGTCCTGAGGAACGACTCCTGTTTCCAAGGATCTGTTGAAGACATCCTTTAACGGTCCTGCAAGAACCTCTCTGAGCTCTTTCAGTATCCTGGGATGTATCCCATCTGGTCCCATGGCTTTGTCCACTTTCAGTTTAACAAGTTGTTCTAACACCTCATCTTCTGTGAATGGTGTGGTATCTACTTCATTCCTATTTTTATATTTGGGAGTCACAGCTGGTCCATCTCCAGGATCTTCTTTAGTAAAAACAGAGCAGAAGTATTTGTTTAGCAATTTTGCTTTTTCAGTGTCACTTTCCACGAGTCCTTTCCCAGCACTTCTGAGTCCTGCAATTCCAACTCTGATCTTCTTCCTTTCCTGAATATACCTGAAGAAAGTTTTGTCGCCACCTTTAACATCTTTAGCCATCTTTTCCTCTGCCTTTGATTTTGCTATCCTTATTTCTCTTTTTGACTCTTTGAGCTTGATCCTGTATTCATTTCTGTGTTCTTCTGTTTGCAAGCTTTTGAATTTTGCGAAAGCTGTATTTTTTGCCTTTGAGCAGCCACCTCTTTGGAAAACCAAATAGGTTTCCTTCTCCTCTTGTTTTTATTTATTTTTCTTACATATTTATCTGTTGCCCCTTTTATTGCCGCCTTTAGTTTAGTCCATTGCAATTCCACTTCCCTTAAGTATTCGGCCATTTTATTGAAGTCAGTGTTTTTGAAGTTTAGGACTTTGAGCTTGCTATGATTGGCCTGTACCATGGCTTTTATCTCAAACCACACCGTGTGATGGTCGCTGTTGCTCACAGGGGCACTCACACAGACATTCGACACGTTATCACTGTTGGTGAGCACTACATCCAGCGTTGAGCTTTCCCTGGTTGGTTCCATCACCATTTGTCTAAGTAATGCATCTTGGAGAGCATCCACAATTTTTTTGCTTCTTTCCAGATGTGCAGAAGGAGTAATCCAATCCACATCAGGTAGATTAAAGTCACCCAATATGATTGCTTCCCCCTTTGTTGCTATCTTGGCAATATCTATAATCAATTCGTTATCTCTCTCTTCGAGTCAGAGGTCTGTAGACTACAGCAATATGGATGACAGTGCCATCTCCTCTTTCCAATGCAATCCAGAGTGCTTCTTCTTTTCCCCATGTTCCCTGCATTTCAGTAGCTTTAATACTGCTTTTGACATACAAGGCTACTCCTCCTCCTTTTCTATTTTCTCTTTGTCTTCTGAATAGATTATAGCCAGCTATGGCTATATCCCAATCATGCGATTCATTAAACCATGTTTCTGTAATGGCCACGATATCCAAATCCGTTTCCACCATTAGGGCTTCCAGGTCTGGAATTTTTTTGGCTAAGCTTCGAGCATTTGTGCTCATTGCTTTCCAGCATTTATCTGGCTTGTGTGTATTTTGCATTGATTTTATTCTGCCCACTTCTTCCCACTTGTTTTTGATGTGTGGTTTAAGAATGTGGCTGTTTCTGATGTTGTTCTGCTTTTGCAGGGGGTGGCATGCAGATGTTGACCTTCCACATCCGTCACCCCCTTTTCCTAGTTTAAATGCATATCCACATACTGCCTGTCCTAACTTTATGTTGTTTAGCTATCCGGTTAGTGCCTTCATATTGCCACTAACTGGACAGTGGCCATCACTGCCCCTGCTCTGCCCACAGACTGCCCCAATTTTAACCGGGTGTTTGTTTGCTGATCTGCTAAACAGCCAGTGCAGTTGAATATTGTGGTGATTGCATTTTACCCACTTAGCAGGTCGGATAACTGGATAAAACACTTTGAAAGTGCCCCATGATATTCCCTATATGGTCCGTACCATCACCTATTCTGTTCCTCCACAAAATAAATGAGATGCCCACCGCCCTTCAGAACACCTAAAACCAAAATGTCCCTGTGAACAGGGGATATCAAACCCACTGGCAAAAAGGCAAATAAAAAAGTGAAGGTCCACACTTTCAAGTGGAACCTACTGAACATTTTTTAGACTCCTATTGAAGTACATGAATATATGAACATGCATGCCATACAGAAACAAGTTACTGGTGGTAGCTCACCCTTAAACAGCTGCTGCCCCCAGCAACAGCAGAAGCCTCCCTGATCTCTTCACCAGCTGGGTTTTGCAGAGACAGATTTCTTTTCTCCACATCATCATTTTAAAGTCAGTGTGTTGAATGAGAGCCTAAATTATTTGGCTAGGCTCCCAATAAACTACATCTCCCAGTGGATCAAAAACAGCTCTCAGAATGCTACATGCAAGTTTCCTGAATTGGTAGGAACCAAAGGAAACCTGCAAAATGTAATTAGTCAGTCCTTTGCAGTACAATTTCAAAAGGCTACAGAATCATGTTTTGGTTTATAGACTTCAGAATAGAGAAGCAGGAATATTGTTTAATGTTTGTAACACCTAGAATGCTTTTAGCCCCTTTCAGATTTGTCATCTCCCTCAAATAGCTGAATACTTTTAAGCATTATCTAAAGCTAGTTTAAAGACAAGTTTTATAAAAACCTGCCAAAGTGTCTCTTAATTTCATAGGAAGCACTGATGTGTTGCACCTTTAGGTATCTATTTCAGTAAACTAACGGTGGATGTAACTCAATTGTACTACTATTCCCTTCCCTCTGAAGCCATGCTGATTCAAAGAACACAGGAACAATCCTGAGAGCAATAAACCCAGGTAATAGATATTTACACAAGTAGTTTTCCTCAAATGAAAGTTGTTTTCTTGAAGGCTACAAAAGCATGCATGGGCTGTCACTTATACTTTTAGGTTTGTGCCAGGCTCATGTACAAATTAGTGAATCTTTAGACTTCACTCCAGTGACATCCATTATCTTAAAATATAGGGAGGCATTTTCAAAGGTATTTACACAGTTTGCAGACCTGCAGGATACTCAGTGACAAACACACTGCCTGCTTAGTGATACGCGGTGAAAGCCAGGTGCAGGAAACCATGGGCTAACCTCCGCCACGTTAGCTAACTGGACAGTGGCTCAGTATCACCACTGTTCAAGTAGCCTTGCGGCAACATGGTGAACCCATATATTCAATGTCAGGGCCACATATGACTCTGGCACCAACTATCCAGGTTTAAATTTCAGCACCGGCAGCTAGCTGCATTAGCACTGCTAGCCATCGGCACTTCATATCCCCTCCCGCCCCCCATAGTTATTCATCTGCATCATACTGTATGTGATAAGCTTGTGTTTCCATCAAAACAAAAACATCACAGTTTTGTTTTGTTTCCAACATTTAACTCGTGAATCCCAAAGTCCCCTCACCATAGAAACATAGTAGCAAAGTAACATAGTAAATGATGTCAGATAAAGACCAGTATAGCCCATCCAGTCTGCCCAGTAAGATGCTTTTACTTTTAGGTTGTAAGTGCTGCTCCATGCAGGATTACCCCCACTTTGGGCTGTAATGTCTTCTCTGTGCAGATTACCCCCACTTTGTGCTTCTATTTTGGTTTGTAAGTGCTGCCCCATGTAAGTTACCCCAGCTCTATGGTTTTGGGGGTTTTTTGGAGTGTTTTTTTTTTGTGTATAGGTCATTTAAGCTTTGCTTCCAGTAGGACTGCTCCTCTTCCCCTATATGGATTCTTTGAATTTATCCCATGCCTCTTTGAATTCAGTCACTATTTTTGTCCCCACTACTTCTGCCAGGAGGGCATTGCAGGCATCCGCCATCCTTCCCATGAAAAAGTACTTCCTGATGTTGCTTTTAAAGCTCACCTCCTTGTAATTTCGTTTTATGGCTTCCACATCTTTGAAAAGGAAAAAAAAAAAAGTTTGTTTGTTCTTTAGTACCTTTCAAGTATTTAAAGGTCTGTATCATATCTCTCCTGCCCCTTCTTTCTTCTATACCAGGGATGGAGAACTCCAGTCCTGGAGTGCCGCAATCCAGTCAGATTTTCAGGATATCCCTAATGAATATTCATGAGCTATATTTGCATAAAATGTGAGGCAGCAGGCACAAATATAGCTCATGAATATCCGTTAGGGACATCCTTAAAACCAGGCTGGAGTTCACCATACCTGCTCTATACATAGTCAGGTCTTCAAGTCTCTTCTCGTATGGTTTCTGAAGCAACCACCACACGTTTGGTTGTGTTCCTCTCAATCACGTCGTCTTTTTATATCCTTTTCAAGATAAGGCCTTCAAAACTGAACACAGTTTTCCAAGTGAGGCCTCACCAATGACATGCACAGAGTCATTATCACCTCCTCCTTTTGGCTGGTTATGCCCCTCTCTATGCAGTCTATGTATGCCAGCTTCATGCATTCTACAGCATACTGCTCTCCTGTGGATTCTGCACCATGAGTGCATACAATGCTCTTCTTTGCATTAAACCTTAACTGCCAAGCATTAGGCTATTCTTTTAATTTTTGTAGACCATTTCTTATGTTCACAGCTCCCACCAGGTGTCCATCCTGCTGCAAATTTGTCTCATCCACAAAAAGGCAAACTTTTCCTTGCAGTCCTTTGGCAATGTCACTCACAACGATACTGAACAGCACTGGCCCTTATAATCCATGAGGCCCTCCACTGCTCACCTTTCATTTTTCCAAGTGAATTCTATTAACCACCATGGTGAAAGCACAGTTACTTACCTGTAACAGGTGATCTCTGGGAACAGCAGGAATAAGTCTTCACATATGGGTACGTCGGTACCGACGGAGCCTGCGCCAGAACGCTCCCCAGCGTCCAATCAGAAAGCTTTTGGGAGCATCCCTCAGCGCCTGCGTGCTGCCTTCCCACCTTTCCAACTGTCTCTCCTCAGTTGAGTTTCATAGCTGAGACAAAGAGAGAGAAAGAGGAAAGGAAAGATAGATATAGAAATACAACTCCTAGGGGAGGTGGGTGGGTTGTGAAGACTTATTCCTGCTGTTCCCAGAGATCACCTGTTACAGGTAAGTAACTGTGCTATCTCCGGGAACAAGCAGGAATGAGTCTTCACATATGGGGACTCCCAAGCTAAGATGCCTGGAGCCCTAACATGTTAAAGATTGAAAACATGCTACACCTCATATGGCCAGGCATCCTGAGGATGGAGGGCAGGAGTTGAAAAGAGAAGAGCTGCAGAAAAATCAGCTAACCTAAGAAAGGACTACCCACAAGGAGTCCTTGTATGTATGATCATTATCAAAAGATATATTGAAATGAACAATCACCATATGACGCTCACCTACTGGATTGCAGGAAGTAGAGAGGCTGATGGAGTCTACTGGGGATCCAGTAGAATAATGTTCAAGGTGACTTCACTGGAGTGAAGGTGGAGGTCAACATCTGGAAGTGAGAGGTGACCTCCGGATTCAATTGGGGTAGCACAAACACGGCAGGTCTTCAGTGGGAAGCTTCATGGAAAGCTGAAAACTCTTTTGGCTACAGAAGTATTCAGAGGTAGGAGCAAAAGAGGAAGACTGACCGATCTGGACAAACAGACCTAGTCCTTGAGGGAGGAAAGGGTATGAGGAGATCCCCATACTCCCAAAAAAGGACAGATGTTTGATGAATTGAATTTGAAATCCACTGAAGATCCACCATGTCTTTCCTAACTAGTGAGAGGTAGGAAGACATTGGGGCATGGAGCTTCAGGGATACGTAAACCTAGGATACGGTAGGGCTGTCAGTACCACAGCAGTGGTTGTGTGCATAATATCCGAAACATACTGTGGAACAGTATGAAGCTGTGCAAGCCCACTGTTAGAAACATACAGGAAGGTAAAAACCTTTATGAGCATAGACAGTCAGAGAGATAGGTATGGAAATACATATCTACCTATAATAAGTATCTGGATATATATATATAGATGGGTATATATATATGGGTATATAGATATATATATATTTATAATGAGATCCAAAGGGCATAGCATATGCACACTTAGCTGACAGACAGATACATCTACAGAGATGCATATAGGTAGGTATATATATAGGTCTAAAGATAGATGCCTGCAACTAAGCAGACAGAGCTATGCATACCAGGACATTCACATGGAGATCTGAAGGGAAAAGATTCATCTAAGAACAAGGAGGTGAAACCTACTTGAGAAGATATATAGAGAATCTGTTCACCCAGAGATGATGGTAAAGGAATGCTATCCAGTGAATAACCAGGATGGTTACGTGAAAAAACAGAGGATAATATCAGTCTGTAAACAGCAAGTCCGGAGTCCTGTGGAACTCCAGCATGGTAAAAGGACAGAAACGCATAGAATGAGATACCAGGTTGACCTACGTGAGGGACAAAGGAGGTATCAGGCGTTTTCCAGGTTCATATGTGCTGTCCTTGAAGTACTAGGATACCATGAGGACAAGCTGCAAGGAAAAAAAAAAAAAAAAAAAAAGTATATTCCCTATAGGAATGGGATAACTCTTAGACTTTCACGTGGAGAAGGCTGATGGCCTTTTCCCTCTTTTTTTTTTTTTTTTTTTTTTAAAGAAGATAGTAGGGTGTGAAGAACCCTCACAGTCATAGGGGATGACTGAGGAAGCCTTTTTCAACCATGATGGATAGCCATTAGAGAAACTCTATGCTCTCTAGCAAGGGCCCATAGTGGAAAGCTTCTCAGTAGGATTGCAGAGAGCATTATGCAGGAGAACTGGGATGTAGAAATGGCTGATGGAGAAAACCGACAGCCATGTCCACTACGTTGCCAAACCCAGAGATTGGAGATGGCAAGGGTAGAAAATAGTGTAAGAAGCCTGTAGTGAAAAGGATTATCGAAGAAAGATGTAGAAAACTGTCTTGGAATCACTACTAAGGCCAGACAGGAGTGGTGGAAGACAAGACTGGGACTTGTGGAAAAGTACCAGTAGTCAATTACTGGAACTCCTGCATGGGCAGCTACTGAATAGGACAACAGAGAGTCGGTCTGTGTCAAACAGAGAGAACAGACTGAACAAAGAAAGGAAGCTGTCTCTGTCTGCAGAGCTGCCCAGATAAAGAAGGGAGTTTACTCAGGAGAAGAAACTCTACAGTGAAAAGAAAGACAAGAACCCTGGCGAAGAGGGTAGAGATAGAAGCTGAAGAAGGACTTACCACATGGTAAGTCCTTGGAAGGAAAAATTCATGCTGGCACAGAGAAACTATCATGTGATAGTTGCTAACCTCTCTTCTAGTCAGGAAGAGGTGGAAAACCCTGTAACTTATAGACATGAATATCCTGACAGTTCAGCATACTGAAGAGTAAATGGATTTCCTGAGGATAGGAATCCCTGAGCAGAGTTTTGAATAGAAAAAAAAAACAGTGAAAAGCTTCTGCTGAAAAGAAGTTAACTGTAGTTATAAAAAGATTAATCAGAAACCTATGGTTACTGTGTTTATTCAGCCTGGCTAGAGTTTGGATTCTTCAGACCAGGGCGAGACTTCCCCTGCTTGGGAACATCCGAATGATGGGCAGGAGAAGAGGAAAACCTCTTTCTTTTAGGGAAAGAAGGTTTGGTAGGGCATTTCCTACCTGCTGAGGAAGGAGAGGGCTTAGGATGGCCCTCAGAAACAGGAAAGTCAGTGGAGCAATGAGCAACCTGACGTAAGGACTCCTTATTGAAGAGATTTTCTCCAGTACAAGGAGTATTACTCAGTCTTTGTTGTGCCCATCTACTCAAGTTGGCCAGGGAGGGTGCCTGGTGCACAGACACACGTAGGCTGTTCCAGGCACGAGATGCAGCAAGGTGAAAGGAGCGAAGTCGGGAGTAAGCAGTGCGGGTGAAAAGCATAGATAGAAGTAATTTGCCAGCGGAGCGCAGGTTCCGAGGGGGGATGTAGGGAGAGATAAGAGATGAGAGGTAATGGGGCCGCAGAGTGAATGCATTTATAGATCAGTAGGAGAAGTTTGAATTGGATGTGGAACTGGACAGGGAGCCAGTGAAGCGACTTGAGAAGAGGAGCAATGTGGGTGTGGCGAGACTGGCAGAAGATTAGTCAAGCAGTGTGATTTTGTACAGATTGAAGGGGAAGCAGGTGGCTGACGGGGAGACCAGCAAGGAGTAGGTTGCAATAATTGAGGCAAGTGGAGATTAAGGAGTGGATAAGCGTTTTGGTGGTGTGTTCAGAGACGAAGGGGCGAATTTTGCTAATGTTGTAGAGAAAGAAGTGACAGGTCTTGGCTATGAGCTGGATATGTGCGGAGAAGGAGAGAGAGGTGTCAAAGGTAACCCCTAGGTTGCAGGCCGAGGGAACAGGAAGGATAATAGCTACGTCCACACAGACTGAGAAAGGGGGAAGAGGAAGGGAGGAGTTGGGGGGCAGACAAGGAGTTTAGTCTTAGCCATGTTCAGTTTCAATCGGCAATGAGACATCCAGGCAGTGATGTCGGAGAGGCAGACAGAGATCTTGGACTGGGTTGCTGGAGAAATATTAGGTGTAGAGGTAGATTTTGGAGTCATTGGCATAAAGATGGTACTGAAAGCCATGGGAGGAGATAAGTGTGCCAAGGGCTTGGGTGTAGAGAGAGAAAAGGAGGGGGCCCAAGACGGATCCCTGAAGCGCACCTATGTGGAGCGGAGTAGGGGAGGAGGAGCCGCCAGAGCATACACTGAATGAGCGATGGGAGAGGTAGGAGGAGAACCAGGACAGTACCAGGTCCTTGAAGCCAAGGGAGGAGAGGTTGGTGAGGAGAAGATTGTGGTCAACGGTGTCAAAGGCAGCGGAGAGATCAAGAAGGATGAGGATCGAGTAGAGGCCCTTAGATTTAGCCAGGAACAGGTCATTGGAGACTCTTGCGAGAGCCGTTTCAGTGGAGTGTAAGGAATGAAAGCCGGATTGTAGTGGGTCCAGGAGGGCCTGGGAGGTGAGGAAGTTGAGGCAGCGGTGGTGGACTGCACATTCTAATAGTTTGGATATGAAGGGAAGGAGGGAGATGGGTCAATAGTTAGAAGGGCATGTGGGGTCGAGTGAGAGTTTCTTGAGGAGAGGTGCGACAACAGCATGTTTGAAGTCAATGGACAAAGCCTGTAACTCTGAAATCCTCCGCGCCGACAATATCGCCACTAGAAACAGCACCGAGAGAAAGATCCTTTAATGATGCCTATGACAATGGTTCAAACGGCTCGCATACCAACGCCTCCAACACCAAATGCAGATCCCACATCAGTACTGTTGGTCTACACGGTGGCCTCAAAGAAAACGCTTCACATCCGGGTGTACCCCTAGCACCTCCCCATTTATCTTACCTCTAACAAGAGAGCTCTGTCAACTGAACTCTCAATGTCAAACCCGTCCTGCAAAAAAGACAGAATTTGAGAAACAGAAGCCTTCAATGCCTCAAAACCTTTGCCGTCACACCACGCTTTGAAGACTATCCAGATTCTAATATACACCAAGGAGGTAGACCTTCTCCTTGCCTTTAACAATGTGGAAATCACTGCCAATGAGTAACTTCTAGCCTTTAGCCTCGCCCTCTCAAGAGCCAAGCCATAAGCGAGAATTGATCCACCTGCGGCATGTGTAATGGACCCTGTCGCAACAGGTCCTCTCGAATTGGTAGTGGGCCATGGTTGGTCTACTAATAACCTCATCAGATCCGTGTACCATGACCACCTTGGCCAATCCGGCGCTATCAATATTACTACATGTCCCCTGTGCAGTTCTACTCTCTGCAGAACATGTCCTATCAACACCCATGGAGGAAAGACATACAGAAGTTGCTTTTCTGGCCACCGTTGTATGAGAGCATCTAGGCCTTCCGACATTCTCTCCCGTCTTCGGATGAAGAATCGGTTGACCTTCGCAGACTCGAAAGTTGCCATGAGATCCATCACGGGGGGCTCCCCAACGACACACTATCATCTCGAACACCTGAGGATGCAGAACCCACTCTCCTGGGTCCACCTTGACCCGACTCAAAAATCTGCCTCCACATTGTCCACCCCTGCTACATGTGATGCCGACAAAGCCCCCCAAATTCACCTCAGCCCACACAAACAGCTGTTTGGCCTCGGCTTCCAGGGAGACACTGCTTGTGCCCCCTTGACGATTGATATAAGCCACTGCGGTCGCGTTGTCGGACAGTACCCAAATGGCTTTTCCCTGAAGGTAACGTTGAAATGCTTGCAGCACTAAGGCTACCGCTCTCAATGCCAGTCTGCTGATTGACCAAACCCTCTCTTGTTCAGTCCATTGGCCTTGAACGAACCGTCCTTTGAAGTGAGCTCCCCAGCCCACAAGACTGGCATCTGTCGTAAGAGGAATCCAAGCGAAAGATTCCAGGGGCATTCCTACTTCCAGAATCCCTGGCCGTAACCACCACTGAAGAGCCTGATATGTCTCCGGCGGGCAATGTAGTCTCCGCGAGAGAGGTTCCTCCTGGTGCGACTACCTCCTGAGTAGCACCCTCTGTAATGGATGCATATGAGCTCTTGCTCATGGAACTAGCTCCAGCGTTGCGCCATGGTACCGAGCCATGCCATTCAGTGGGATCCTCTCTCTCTCCAGAAAACTGCGCACCAGCTTTCTCAACCCTAGCGCCCGCAGCTGAGGAAGAAACACCCTTCCTACCTTCGTATCGAAGTGAGCTCCCAGGTAATCTAGAGTTTGCGATAGAGTCAACCTGCTCTTTGCCACATTGACCATCCAACCAAGACTTTGTAACAATTCTACTACTCTGTCCATTGCCAACTCGCTCTCTCTTTCAGACTTTGCCCAAATTAACCAGTCTTCCAGATAGGGGTGAACTAACACTCCTTCCTTTCACAATGCCGCCGCCACTGCCACTACCACCATCACTTTGGTGAACATTTGTGGAGCCATTACCAAACCTAACGGCAACGCCCAAAACTGGAAATGCCCCATGGGCACTGCAAACCTTAGAAACCTGATGCCCCAGACAAATCAGAATATGCAGATACGCCTCCGACAAATCCAGAGACGTAAGAAATTCTCCTTTCGGTACCGCCATTGGCAGAACTGTGTCTCCATATGAAAATGAGTCACCCGAAGACAACGATTTACCCTTTGAAGATCCAAAATTGGACAAAAAGATCCTTCCTTCTTTGGAACCACAAAGTAGATGAAGTATCGACCGCAGCCGCACTGGTCTGGTGGCACCGGAACGACAGCGTTCAGGTTCAGAAGTCTTTGCAAGGTCTCTCGCAAAGCTTTGCACTTGTTGCGCGCCCTGCAAGGAGACTGAATGAAAGAATCAACCACTGAGCGTTGAAACTCCAGAGCATATCCTTCCCGAACGACCTCCAACACCCACCGATCTGATGTGATCTGGACCCAGGCCAGATAAAAATCCCACAGACCTCCTCCCACAGGCACCAACCCTGCCTGGGCCCCCCTGGCTTCACTGCGACTTTCTAAGGTTTGAGGAAGAGGAGGCAGCAAAACCCCGGCTCGCTCCTCAAAATCCTGAAAAACCCTGACTCCGGTAAGGTGGACGTCCTCTCTGAAATTGTCCGAACCGAGGGGAACGAAAAATGATGAAAGTCTCTCTGCTTTCCCCTGGTCGCCGGAGTCGAACGCCCCAGCTTCTGCTTGTGTTCCAGCAGTCTGCCACCTTTGGACTCACCTAAATCCTTTATCAGCTTATCTAAGTCTTCACCAAACAGCAGCTTACCCCTGAAAGGAAGCTTACTGAGCCTTGCTTTAGAAGAACCATCTGCCACCCAATTACACAACCAGAGATATCTTCTAGCTGCAATTACTGAGGCCATACTCTGACAGTCCCCTAATAAAGCCATAATGAACATCAGCCAAATAAGCTGCCCCAGTCTCTAACCGGGATGCTTCTGCCACAGAGTCCTCCACGTGTTCCCCCTGTACTCGCTGGGACCAATGAAGACGGGCTCTGGCTACCCATGCACCACATATTGAAACCTGAATGGATAACGCATTGACATCAAAAACCTGTTTCAACAATGCATCTAGCTTTCTATCTTGGCCATCCTTAAGAGCGGCACTACCTTCCACCGGAATTGTAGTCTTCTTGGTAACCGCCGAGACCGCTGCATCCACTTTGGGAGACTTAAGCAACTCTTGATCCTGATCCACCAGAGAATACAGACGAGCCATGACCCTAGACCCCTTTAGTCCTGCTTCGGGCATGTCCCATTCTTGTTGGATGATCTCCCAGTGCACAGAGTAGTGTGGAAATGCCCTTTGCATCTTCCAAAATGCCTGCAACAACAGGTCCTCTAAGGTGGAATCCTCTGCCAGCTCTGAGGCCGGCATATTAAGGGCCTTAAGTGTTTCCACAATTAGCGCTGGCAACTCATCTCGGCGGAAAACACTAACCACTCTCGCCTGGTCCTCTTGTTCCTTGAGTTCTCCTTCCTCTAATTCGTCCTCCATTTCTAAATCTGGATCCAAATCCTCAGAGTGAATGTCCTCTGAGGTTACCGAATGCTCCTGTTGTTTCTTCCTGCCTCTAGACTTTTGCAGGAAATGTGCCCTCAGCAACTTCCAGAGGAACACCTGGATGATTCCCTCCGGGTTCCCCCCCGGTAGAGGCAGGCTGTGGACCCTTTTGTACATTACCAAAGGCCTGCTGAAGCAGAGATACAAACTTTGGTGAAAACGCTTCCAAACCTCCAGGTAGAATTGATTGTGACTGAGGCAAATCTGGAACGGAGGAAGGCCCTGCCACGGGCTCTTGTAATGGCACAGCAGGTGACGCAGCATCCTGCAGAGTCAAGGATGTCCCTTTAACACCCTCTCCACTGACCTCCAAAGCTTGCTCCATAGCTGCTGCCTCCTGGACGCAGCCTCTACACACTCCTGTGTCGGACACGGCTCCTCTTCTAGTGCCACAGAATAAACACTGTGGCCTAGAAGGCATTACACCACCTCAATCATCTAAGTAAGGGAAGACGAATATTACTAGGGTGCGGAGAAATGCTGCCACCACAGCCATGCATTTTGTGATCACCCTTGGTGCAGAGGCCAGGCCAAAAGGAAGAGCCCTGTATTGATAGTGCTTCCCTTGAAAGAGAAAGCAAAGGAACTTTCAATGAGTTGGATGGATGAGAACATGAGTGTACACATCCTTGAGATCTAGAGAACAAAGCCAATCCTGACTCTGAAGGTATGGCAGCAGAATTCCTAGAGAAATCATTTTGAACTTCTCTTTGAACAGGAATTTGTTCAATTCTCTGAGGTCTAAAATGGGTCTGTGCCCTCCTGTTTTCTTTGGTATAAGGAAATAGGGGGAGTAAAACCCTGTACCCCGTTGGGGAATGGGTACCTCTTCTATTGCCCCTTGGGAAAGAAGCACAGTGACCTCTTAACCTAACTGGTCATTGAGAGAGGTCTGAGAATTGAACTGTCTTAGCATTGTAGGAGGGGGCATGCTGAGGAAATGAAGCTTGTACCCCTCTCTTACAATAGAATGAGTCCAATTTTCTGCTGTTATCTGACTCCATCTGGGGGCAAAATGACATAACCTTCCTGGGATGGTGGAGGGTTCTGGGCCATTCAGGGCCAGGAAGGCAAAGTTCTCTAGATAGGAGTCAAAGCCCCTGTGGAGGCTGAGTCTGCTGAGCCGGTTAAGGCTTAGCTGCTTTTGTCTCTCTTTGTCTAGGTTGCTGCTGCTGTCCCTTTTGGGCAGACTAACCTAAACAATGCCCCTGTTGGGTATAGGAGGGATAAAACTTCTTACTGAAGAATGGTTTCTTAGAGGATTTATTCCTTGCAGGATCAGCTGTAGATTTAGACAATCTATCCAAAGTGATATTGTCAGCATCTAATCTCATTAGCTTTTTCCTGCCAATTCTTGTCAAAGAGATTCTCTCCTGAACAAGGAATATTCCCTAGTTTATCCTATACCCAAATTTCCAAGTCAGATGCCTGGAGCCAAGCAGTCCTACGTGCACCTATGGCAATGGCAGAGGTTCTGCTTATGCACTCAAAGCAGTCAAAAGCTGCACGATTCACAAACTTGGAAACATCCTAAGCATGTTTGACAAGAGCAAGATAATCTTGCCTCTTATCAGGAAGGAGAGGGCTCATAAGCTCTAAATCTCCTGTGACCTCCTTAAGGAACATTCCCATATATAAGATATAGGAACTGATCGTAGCAGAAAGCATGGAAGCCTGGAAGGTTCGACGTCCAAAGGCATCAAGAGTCCTACACTCACGTCCTGGAGGATTCGATGCATGCCTTTTTGCACTCTGTCCTTCTCATTGCTGACTCCACCACCACCATGGAATGGTGTGGTAATTGAGTCTTCTGAAACCCAGGACAAGGAGGAACTCGATACATGGTATAGAGTCTTCGAGAGTGAGGAGATGTGGTTAGAGGTGTTTCCCACATCCTTAACATGAGATCATGTAAGATCTCATGAATAGGTAAGGTAGCTACCTCCTTGGGAGCTTTAGGGTACTGCAGGATTTCTAATTCCTTCGCCCTAGGCTCTTTTTCAGGAGTCACTGTGATGGAAAGACCAAGTCACATCTCGGATAAAATTCTGAAAGGACATATCCTCTGGTGGAGACATCCTATGCTGAGGAGAAGAAGAATCCTCAGGAAGAAGTACTCTGGTATCGACAGAGCTTTCAGAGTCTTCAGACTCATCCGAAGATTCGAAGTATCTCCGATCTGGGTGATCGTGCAAGGCACGGTACCGATCGAAGATGGCATCGGAGTGATCCAGTACCGACCTGTCGATACTGGATGGATACGCATGACTCGGTCCCGGTAGAATACCTGCAGATGTCGATGCAGTCGGTGCCGGCACCAGAGTCTGTGCCAGTTGAATTGTCTGAAGCGGTTTCAGGGGCATCGAGGCCGTGAGAAGAGCCACCAGACTGCGTTCAATAGCCAAGAATCTCTGATCTATCGACGCTGCCGATGCTTGGGTATCGGTACCGGAAGAAGCGGCCGGTACCCCAGAGCATGGCACCAGTAGTTCTGCTGAGGTTGAAGCCTCGAGAACATCTTGGAGCCCCGTTAGTGCTTTGGAAGCCGAAGCCTCCCACTGGGGCAATTTTGCCAGTGAAAGAACCTCAAGGGCAACGCCAGAGGCATCTCGCTGTCTAGAAGGAGATCTACCCTTTGAGGACCGGCTAGATTTATGTTTAGTTACCTGAGATCCATGGGAGGAAGACGAAGCCCTGGAAGACGTCGATGCCACGGAGGCTGCATCGGAGGGGAAATGGGTGCTATGCTTAGCAGCTCGGTTCTGCCAGCCCCTTTGACATCATCCCACAGGCAACACACTTTGAAATAGAGTGGTCAGGACCTAAACATTTGAGGCACCACTCATGGGTGTCGGTGACGGAGATGGTACTGCCACACTTGGAACAATTTTTCAAACCCGAAGCGGGTTTTTCAATTCTGAAGGAAAAATTGGGCCTAGTTCCAAAAATGGCGCGCAGCACCTGAGAGAAAGTTACTGGAAAGACTCCAGAAGAAAGGTTTGGGTTTTTTGGGGGTTTTTTTGAAGAAAAGAAGAACGACCGGCAGTACCGATGCAGCGTCGAGGGAAGGCAGACGCGACCACAAAAAAGAAGAATAGAAAGGATTTTTTTTCTGCGGTGATAGGATGTGCGACCTGTCGGCTCCGCGGAAAACCAAGAACTGGAGAGGGACAGTTGGGAAAGGCGGGAAGGCAGCACGCAGGCGCTGTGGGATGCTCCCAAAAGCTTTCCTATTGGACGCTGGGGGGCGTTCCCATGCAGGCTCCGTCGGTACCGATGATACCCATATGTGAAGCCTACATTCCTGCTTGTTCCTGGAGGTTGGTGGCTCTTCTCTTTACCTTTTCTAATTCTAATTCTGCTATATACTTTTTAAGAAATGGCAGCCAGAATTGCACACGATATTCAGGGTGCAGTCACAACATGGAATACAGAGGCATTATAATATCCTTTGTTTTGTTCTCCATTCTTTTCCTTATGATAACTAGCATTCTATTTGTTTTCTTGGCTGCTGCTTCACACTGGGCAGCGTTTCAATGTAATATCCACGATGACGCCTAAATCCTTTTCCTGGGAGGTGGTTCCTAATGTGGAACCTTGCATTATGTAACTATAGTTTGGGTTATTCTTCCCTAAGTGCATATCTTTGCCCCGTCCACATTAAATTTCATCTGCTGTAAACCTTTTTTAAACCCAGATACCCTAACAGCTTTCACTACATACTCCGGTAATGAATGTCAGAGTTTGATTATAGCGTTGAATGAAAAAAATTTCTTGTTAGTCCTAAATGGGCTCTATTGTAGCTTCATTGCGCATCCCCTACTTTTTTGAAGTAAACAACTAATCTACATTTACTTGTTCCACTCCATTCATTATAGACCTCTATCTTATCTCCCTTCAGCCATCTCTTTTACAATTTGAAGAGCCCTAACCTTTTAAGTCTTTCCTATAGGAGTATCCTTCCATCCCCTTTACCATTGTGGTGGCTCTTCACTATACCTTTTCTAATTCTGCTTTATCCTTAAGATACGGTGACCTGAAGTGCAGCTTAGCAAACATAAGAACATAAGACATGCCATACTGGGTCAGACCGAGGTCCATCAAGCCCAGTATCCTGTTTCCAACAGTGGCCAATCTAGGTCATACGTACCTAGCAATATCCCCAAAAGACACAGGTTCCACAATGCTTGTACTGGGTCAAGCATTGATATCCTGGGTCCCTTTTTAATAGTGGTTTATGGACCTTTCCTCCAGGAACTTGTCCAAACCTTTTTTAAACCCAGCTATACTAACAGCCCTTACTACATCCTCCGGTAACAGATTCCAGAGTTTGATTACACGTTAAGTGAAAAAATATTTTCTCTTATTTGTCTTAAATAGTTTACCCTGTAGCTTCATTACATGTCCCCTAGTCTTTCTATATTCTGATAGCGTAAACAATTGATCCACGTTTATCCGTTCCACTCCATTCATTAATTTATAGACCTCTATCATATCTCCCCTCAGCCGTCTCTTTTCCAGGCTAAAGAGCCCTAACCTTTTTAGCCTCTCTTCATAGGAGTAGCCTTCCATCCCCTTCACCAATTTGGTGGCTCTTCTCTGTACTTTTTCTAATAACGCTATGTCCTTTTTAAGATACGGTGACCAGAATTGCACACAATATTCAAGGTGCGGTCGTACCATGGAGCGATACAGAGGCATTATAATATCCTTTGTTTTATTCTCCATCCCTTTCCTTATGATACCTAGCATTCTATTTGCTTTCTTGGCCGCCGCTGCACACTGGGCGGAGGGTTTTAACATGTTATCCACGATGACGCCTAAATCCTTTTCCTGGGTGGTGTTTCTAATGTAGAGCCTTGCATCGTGTAACAATAGTGTGGGTTGTTCTTTCCTAGGTGCATAACTTTGCATTTGTCCACATTAAATTTCATCTGCCATTTGGATGCCCAGTCTTCCAATTTATCCAGATCCTCCTGCAGTTTTCCACAATCCTCTTGGGTTTTAACAACTTTAAAACAGTTTTGTGTCATCTGCAAATTTGATAACCTCACTAGTTATTCCCTTTTCCAGGTCATTTATGAATATGTCAAAAAGTAGCGGACCCAGTACAGATCCCTGGGGTACTCCACTATTCACTTTTTTCCATTGGGAATATTGGCCATTTAGCCCTACCCTCTGCTTTCTATCTTTTAACCAGTTCCCGATCCACAATAGTACACTGCCTCCTATCCCATGACTTTTTAGCTTCGCCAAAAGTCTCTGATGGGGGACCTTGTCAAAAGCTTTCTGGAAGTCCAGATACACTATATCAACCGACTCACCTTTGTCTACCTGTTTATGCACACCTTCAAAGAAACATATCAGATTAGTAAGACAAGATCTTCCTTGTCTAAAGCCATGTTGGCTGTCTCCCATTAGGCCATGACTATCTACATGCTGTGTAATTTTGTTCTTTATGATGGTTTCTACCATTTTCCCTGGTACTGACGTCAGGCTCACCGGTCTGTAATTTCCCAGGTCACCCCTGGAACCCTTTTTAAAAATTGGTGTTACGTTGGCGACCCTCCAATCTTCAGGTATTACTGATGATTTTAATGAAAGTGCACAGATTACCAATAGCAGGTCTGAAATCTCATATTTCAGTTCTTTCAACACTCTGGGATGTATACCATCCGGTCCAGGTGATTTGCTACTATTCAGTTTATCAAATAGTTGTAATATATCTTCCCGGTGTAGCGATATTTCTCTCAATTCCTCTGCAGTATCACCTTTAAATACCACTTCAGTCTTGGGTAACATCCCTACATCTTCCTCAGTAAAGACCGAAGCAAAGAATTCATTCAGTCTCTCCGCTATAGCCTTGTCTCCTCTTACTGCCCCTTTTACCCCTCTATCATCTAATGGTCCAATTGACTCTCTCACAGGCCTTTTGCTATGAATGTACTTGAAAAAGTCTTTATTTCGTGTTTTTGCTTCCGTAGCAAGTTTCCTCTCAAATTCCCGCTTTGCCTGCCTTATCAATGCTTTGCATTTAACTTGCCAGTGCTTGTGCTGTTTCCAGTTTTCATCATTTGGCTCTTTTTTCCATTTCCTGAAGGTTGATTTTTTTGGCAGCAACAGCCTTTCTGACCTCACCTTTAAACCATGCTGGCAGTTTTTTGGACTTTCTTCCACTCTTCTTAATGCGTGGAATACAGCTGGTCTGGGCTTCGAGGATAGTATTTTTAAATAACACCCAAGCTTGCTGTAAGTCTTTAACCTTTGGAACCGCTCCTTTTAGTTTTTTCCTAACTATATTCCTCATTCTATCATAGTCTCCCTTTTGAAAGTTAAAAGGTAATACTGTGGATTCCTTTACTATCTGTCCTCCACTAATTAAATCAAACATGATCATACTATGATCACTATTGTCAAGTGGTCCCAACACCCTTATTTCTTGCACCAGATCTGGCGTTCCACTAAGGATTAGGTCCAGTATGGCTTCCCCTCTGGTCGGTTCATGAACCAGCTGCTCCAAGAAGCAGTCATTTATTCCATCTAGAAACTTTATCTCTTTAGCTTGTCCTGCCGTGACACTGACCCAGTCGATACCGGGGTAATTGAAATCACCCATTATTACTACTCTGTTGTGACTTTTGTTAGCTTCCTTGATTTCTTTGAGCATTTCATCATCCATTTGTTCATTCTGGCCAGGCGGTCGATAGTATACTCCCACTGCCATCACCTTCCCCTTCATAAATGGAATTTCAATCCATAGAGATTCTACAGCAAATTTTGTTCCCTGCAAAACTTTAATCCTTTCTGACTCAATGCCCTCTCTAACATAGAGCGCAACCCCTCCACCAATTTGATCAGCTCTATCATTACGATATAGTTTGTATCCAGGTATCACAGTGTCCCACTGGTTATCCTCCTTCCACCATGTCTCTGAGAGTGCAATCATATCTAACCTCTCATTTAGTGCTATATATTCTAACTCTCCCATCTTATTGTTTAGACTTCTAGCATTGGCATACAAGCATTTTAGAGACTGTATTTTATTCATATTAATCTGGCTATTGGTAGGCAGGGGTAATTTGGAATCTTTATGCTCTGTCTGCTCCTTACTCAAGGGCATTTGGGCTACTATACTCTCTTTTGGAACCTCACTGCTTTTGGTAGTATCCTTCAAGGATACCTTTGTCCGAACCATGCGCTCCTGGGTGACTGTCGGCTTTCCCCTATTTTCTAGTTTAAAATAGGGGAAAGCCAACAGTCCTCTTATATACAATGTATATACATTCCTCTTATATACAATGTATATACATTCCTCTTATATACAATGTATTTGAAATATACCTTATGTAACTGGCACTGTATTGGAATACAAAACAATTACATTAAAAAAATCATATTTTCAATGCTCTGATAAATCATGTACTGCTGGCACTTTCCACCACAAATTTTTAAAAAATTCCATTTAGAAATTAAGTTTGTAAGATGAAGATATCTGTGGAAGTTAAGGGCTCCTTTTACTAAAGTGCACTGTGATTTTGCACATAAGTGTGTGTGAATTTTCATGTTATTCATGTGCTATATGCAATCCTACCGTGTTAACTATCAGGGTGTTGACAGCATTTTCTTAACTGTTAACATGCAGTGCCATACTGTCAGAGCACTACTACTACTGAACATTTGCATAGCACTACAAGACATACGCAGTGCTGCACAGACATGTAAAAGATGGCCCCTGCTCATCAGAGCTTACAATCTAAAGACACAGTAGCTGTAGACATGGGATACATCTAAGGGGAGTGGTAAAGAAACACAAAGGAGACCAGGTGAGTCAAGATCCGAAAGTGGCAGCGAAGAGGTAAGGTTTTCAGCCTGGATATGAGAAGGGCCAGAGAAGGTGCCTGACGTACAGAATAGTTTGTTCCAAGAATAAGGAGCAGCAAGGTGAAAGGAGCAAAATCTGGAGTTAGCAATAGAAGAGAAGAGCATAGATAGAAGAAATTTTCCAGAAGAGCGGAGTTCCCGAGGAGGGGTGTAGGGAGAGAAGACAGGAAAGGTAGTGGGGAGCTGCAAGTGAATACACTTATAGGTCAGCAGGAGAAATTTGAACTGGATGTGGAAACAGGTAGGGATCCAATGAAGTGACTTGAGAAGAGAGGAAAAATGAGCACGAGGCTGGTGGAAGATCAGTCGTGCAGCAGAGTGTTGAAAACATTGAAGAGGAGAGAGATGATTCAGAGGGAGAAATAGCAAGGAGTCAGTTACAATAGTCTAGATGGGAGATGACTAAAGAGCGGATAAGTGTCTTAGTAGTGTGTTCAGAAAGAAATGGGAAAATTTTGTTGATGTTGTAGAGAAAGAAACAGCAGGTTTTAGCTATCAGTTGGATGTGTGTTGAGAAGGAGAGAGAGGTTAAAGACAACTCCAAGGTTGTGAGCTGAGGAAACAGGGAGGAGTAAAGAGTTATCCACAGAGATTGAGAAAGAAGGAAGGGGGGGGGGGGTTTAGGGGGAAAAATAAGAAGCTCAGTTTTGGCCATGTTCAGTTTCAAGCAGCAGTGAGACATCCATTCAGCAGTCAAAGGCAGGCAGAGATTCAGGTCTGGCTTGCTGGAGAGATTTCATGTGTAGAGAGGTAGATCTGGGAGTAAAGATGTTACTGAAAGCCATGGGAAGAGATGAGCGCACCAAGGGACTGGGTATAGAGAGAAAAGGAGTGGACCCAAGACAGATCCTAGGGATACATCAACTAAGGAGTGGGATAGCAGTAGAGGAGGATCCAACAGAACGAACAATGAAAGAGCAATGGGAAAGATAAGAAGAGAACCAGGATAGCACAGAGCCCTTAAAACCAAGCGAGGACAAGGTATTGAGGAGAAGGGTGTGGTCAACAGTATCAAAGACAGCAGCAAGGTCAAGAAGGAAGAGGATCGAGTAAAGGCCCTTGGATTTTCTCAGGAGCAGGTCACTGAAAACTTTGGCAAGAGCCATTTCAGTAGAATGTGAAGGATGAAAGCCAGATCGTAAAGTATCCAGGAGGGTTTGAGAAAGTAAAGGCAGCAGCGGTGAACTGCACATTCAAGTAGTTTAGAAACAAAGGGGAGGAGGGAGATGGGTCGGTAGTGAGAAGGAGAGGTAGGGTCTAGTGAGGGTTTCTTGAGGAGAGATGTGACTGCAGCATGCTCACCAGCTGCAGGGACAGTTGCAGTGGAGAGCGATAGGTTGAGAATATGAGAGATGGAAGGGACAATGGTGGAGGAGATGGAGCTTAGGAGACCAGTATGAATAGGATCAGAGGAGCAGGTAGTGAGTTTGCAGGAGGAAAGGTGGTGCATGGTTTCCTCCTCAGATCATAGAAAAAGAAGAAAAGGATAGCAGAGGTAGGGAGGAAAGCTGGGAGTGAAGAGGGAGAGGAGGGGAAGTAGCTGACCTCATGGGGAATTGGAGTGTGACCTTCTGGATTTTGTCATGGAAATAGTCAGCCAGGGTTTGGGCAGAAAGGGAAGGAGGGGATGGAGGTGAAGGCACCTTGAGGAGAGAGTTCAGAGTTGTAAAGAGATGGCGAGGGTCAGAGGCAAGAGGGTTAGTTAGATGGACATAGTAGTCTTGTTTGGTTAGTACTATGGCTGACTGGAAAGAGACCAGCATAAATTTGAAGTACAGAAAGTCTACAAGGGTGCAGGATTTGAGCCAAGCATGCTCAGCTGAACGGGCACAGGAACAGACAGTGGGTAGTGGAAGACAGCCAGGGCTGGGGTATAGTACGCATCACAGGATGTGGCATGGGCAGAGCAAGAGCATCCAGAGCAGAGGAGAGTACAGCGTTATAGGAAGCTACTGCCTTATCAATAGATTCAGATGACATAGTAGAGGAAAGAGGTGATGAGACAGTGGAGGAGAGCACCAAAGGGTCGATAGCATGAAGATTTCTAAAGAGGTTGGAGGAGACAGGGCGAGGCTGAGGCAGCGGTGATAAACAGTGAAGCTTAGCAGGTGATGGTCTGATAAACTTCTGTACCTCAGTTTTTCCCTTGAGGGTAAGCAATTAAAGAAGAATAGAAGGTTGAAGCAGTGACCATGCTTGTGTGTGGGGGCAGTACAGCAAAGCTGGAGGTCAAATGAGGAGGGTAAAGGAAAGGAGATTTAAAGCATAAGAGTCAGAAAGGCTATCAACATAAATGTTAAAATCCGAGAATAAAGGGAGGAGGAAGATGAATCTAGAAAGAAGGAAAGCCATGAGTCGAAGTCAGTGAGAAAGGTAGAGGTGGACTTGTCATGAGGTCGATAGAACAGCTAACCGGAGAGGTGGTGGAGTAAAAAATGTGGATAGAGTGGACCTCAAAGGAGGATAGGAGTGAGATTGAGGCAGTAGGAGGAGTTGAAATTGGCAGGAAGGAGAGAGCAGATGCCCAACACCACCACAACTAGTGGAATGAGGCATATGGGAGACCTGATAGCTGCCATGACAGAGCAGTGACTGATGGCGAGTTTTCTTGGAGGAGCCAGTTAGAGCAAGAAGACAGAGAGCATTAGAGAAAAAGATCATGAGTAAAGGCAAGTTTGAGATGCAGTGTGCATTTCACAAGGCAAATGAGAAAGGGAAAGAGGAAGGGGAAAGGAGAGAGATATGAATAAGATTTGAACTATTGCATAAAATCTGTTCTTGGACTGTGACAAAAGTCTAGGGGGGCCAGGGTTGGGGTTGATTTCTCCGGAAGAGAGAAGGAGTAGAAGAGTGTGGGGCAGAGAGGAGACAGCACAGCGGTAATGAGGATGAGGTTGTTTTAGAGAAAGAGGAGATGGCTAAACGTTATGAGGATATGTAGGGGACAGGTACAAATGGAGAAACTGAACAAAAACTTACAGAAGCTATAGATAAATAGTACACCAATAGTACAACAATGCTAAAATAAATATATCAATAGACACACAGGACTCGTAGGCTGGCAGATAAACGTGCCCAAACTGGCAGCAAAGTAGGTAAGCAGCCTCTTCATGCTCAGATAGAGAGAAATCAGCACACGTGTGAAACAAAACAGGAAGAGAGGGTTAAGCAAAGCCTTGGTGGGGTGGGGGAAGGGGTTAGTCACTTGGGGAGATTAAAGTAAGGGGTAGCAAAATGGAAAATGCTGGATAAAACACAGAAGAAATAGGTAATGGATTAAATGTTAGCGTGGCCTCAGACAGACAGACTAGAAAAGTTGCAAGGATATGTAGGAGACATACAAATGGAGAAAAAGCATAGTTACTCACCTGTAACAGGTGTTCTCCAGGAGCAGCAGGAATCAGTCCTCACATATGGGTGACGTCGGCGCCGACAGAGCTCTCGCGGAGCAATTTTTCCCAGCTTTCAAAGAAAGCCTTTGGGAATTGCAGCGCGCATGCGCGGTCCCCTTCCCGCCCAAGGGTGCCATCTTAGCCAGTCAGATGACATAGCTAAAAGACAGCGTAAAAATTTGCAAAAAAAACTAAAGCAGATAATCGCAACTCCAAGGGGAGGAGGGAGGGTTGTGAGGACTGATTCCTGCTGCTCCTGGAGAACACCTGTTACAGGTGAGTAACTACGCTTTCTCCAGGACCAAGCAGGAAGTCAGTCCTCACATATGGGGACTCCCAAGCTTAAGGCTACCGGAGACCCTAAGCACAAAAATGAGCTCCCTCTAGCTCAGCAGTACAGAAGGAAGGAATCTTCGCTGAATTATTACCCACCGGTAGCCCCCATCCGGGATGGAGGGTAGGAGTTGCTCAAACCTCGAAGAGATTTCGGAGGACTGCCTGTCCGAAAGCACTGTCCCTGCGGGACTCCCTCTCGAGGCAGTAATGGACCGCAAACGTCTGACTCGAAGACCAAGTAGCGGCCCGGCAGATGTCTGCCAACGGAACAGAGCGGAGGTAAGCCACTGACGTAGCCTTCGCCCGAACACAATGAGCCGTGACTCGACTTTCTAAGGAGAGTCCGGCTGCCCCATAAACCCAAGCGATACAGTCAGCAACCAATATGGACAGAGTACGCTTGGAGACCGGGAGCCCCAATTTATTGGGGTCAAAAGATACAAAAAGCTGAGCAGCTTTACGGTGCTCCCGCGTACGGTCAAGGTAGAAGTTCAATGCCCTTCTACAGTCCAGGGTATGCAGGACCATTTCAGCTCGGCTGGAGTGTGGCCTGGGAAAGAAGGTCGGAAGTACCACCTCCTGATTGATGTGAAAAGGGGAGACCACTTTTGGAAGAAATTTTGGGTGAGTCCGTAGGACTACCCTATTCTTATAGAACCGAGTGTAAGGGGGATCAGACACGAGGGCCTGCAATTCACTTACGCGTCTAGCGGAAGTGAGGGCTATCAGGAACAAGGTTTTCCAAGATAGAAAACGTAGAGAACAGGTAGCCATAGGTTCAAAAGGCGGACAGGTGATCCGCTGTAAAACCACATTTAGATCCCAGTCAGGTGCTGGCGGGCGCAGAGGTGGTTTGAATAAAAGGAGACCTCGGAGAAACCGCGCCACGAGAGGGTCGCTGGAAAGAGGTCTGCCGTCCACCGGCACATGATGTGCTGAGAGAGCACTGAGGTGAACTTTGACGGAGTTGGACTTAAGTCCCAGATTAGAGAGGTAGAGCAAGTACTGTAAGATCACCGACACCGAGCAGGAGAAGGGATCCTGAGACTGCTGGGCACACCAAGCGGAAAAGCGACGCCATTTAAGGGCGTAGCATTTGCGGGTAGAAGGTCGCCGGGAAGCTAGGACGACCTCTTCCACCTCTGCCGGCAATAGAAGGGGAGCGAGGACTACCCTTTCAGCAGCCAGACCATCAGATGTAGAGATCTGAGGTTGGGGTATAGCAGGGACCCCTGATCCTGTGTTAGGAGATCTGGTTGAAACCCCAGAGGGAACGGATCCTCCACCGCTAATTGCAGCAGGAGTGGAAACCACGGCTGTCTGGGCCAGCGAGGAGCTATCAGGATCATGGAAGCTTTGTCTCGGAGAACCTTGAAAAGAGTTCGGGAGACTAGCGGTATGGGAGGAAAGGCATACAGATGGCTTTTCGACCATGAGAGCAGAAAAGCATCCGCCGCTACTCGAAGGGGATGCGGCTGCCGAGAGCAGAAGCGAGGAAATTGCCGGTTGAGAGGACTGGCAAAGAGATCCATCCATTCTGAACTACCAAGGGATCCAGGCGCCACTCGTGCGGCTGGAGGATTCTGCTGAGTTTGTCCGCCAGGCAATTCTCTTGGCCTGGGAGATAAACTGCCTTGAGAAGAATGCCGTGGCTGACGGCCCAAGAACAGAGCTTCTGTGCTTCCCGACAGAGAAGGAAGGAGCCCGTGCCTCCCTGTTTGTTCACGTAGAACATGGCAACTTGATTGTTCGTCTGGACAAGGACGGACTGGTGAGAAGTCAGGTGGGAGAAAGCCTTGAGAGCCAGACGGATTGCTCTGAGCTCCAGGAAGTTGATCTGTTGCGCAGACTCCCACGTGGTCCAGAGACTTTGAGTACATGCCCCTTGGCAATGCGCTCCCCATCCTAGGAGAGAAGCATCGGTTGTCAGCACTTGAGCCGGCGGAGGAGACTGAAAAGGCATTCCGAGCACCAGGTTCGGCCGATGAAGCCACCACTGTAGAGAAGAGGCCAGCGGGCCGGAGATGCGCACTAAGTCGGCTAGGCCACCCGAGGCCTGTTGCCACTGCTTGCGAAGGCACCACTGAGCAGGCAGCATATTCAGGCGGGCATTGGGGGTCACGTGGACGGTGGAAGCCATATGGCCGAGTAGTCTCAGGAAGCGCCTGGCGGAGACCAGGGACTGGCTGCGAAAACGGCTGGCTAGGTCCATGAGCCGTTGAGCCCTGTCGAGAGGCAGGAAAGCTCGTGCCTGAAGAGTGTGCAATCTTGCGCCGATGAACTCGAGATTTTGTGAGGGGAGCAAAGTGGACTTTGCGAAGTTTATGACAAAGCCCAAGTATTGCAGAAGAGTCACGGTGCGGTGTGTGGCTTGCGTGACTTCTGGAGAGGACGATGCTCTGATGAGCCAGTCGTCCAGGTACGGAAAGACATAGAGGCCGTGAAGCCGGAGATAAGCCGCCACCACCGCGAGACATTTTGTGAAGACTCGTGGTGCGGAGGATAGGCCAAAGGGCAGTACTCTGTACTGGTAATGATTTCCTGCCACCACAAACCTTAGGTATTGGCGGTGGCTTGGGTGGATGAGGATGTGCGTGTAGGCATCCTTTAGATCCAAGGAGCATAGCCAATCTCCCTGCTGGAGGTAGGGCAGAAGGATTCCAAGGGTAAGCATCTTGAACTTCTCCCTGACGAGGAACTTGTTGAGGTTGCGCAAGTCCAGGATGGGTCTGAGGCCTCCCGTTCTTTTTGGTATTAGGAAATACCTGGAATAGAAGCCTTGACCCCGCAGGTGGTGGGGCACCGGTTCCACAGCCTGTTCCTGAAGAAGACTTGCTAACTCCTGAAGGAGTAAGTCCCTGTGCAGAGGGAGTCGTGGAGGTTCTCCCGGGAAATAGGAGGGAGGGATCTGGTGGAAGTGGAGAAGATAGCCTTCTCTCACCACTTGAAGCACCCAGGCATCTGAGGTGACGTTGGACCACCTGTGGGCAAAGTGAACCAGCCGGCCTCCTGTGCTGGGAGGAACCAGCTGAGGGGGAGAGGCTATGCTGATGAAGTCAAAAACCCCCACCCTGCTGAGCAGGGGCCGGTGGTGCAGGCTTGGGGGCTTGCTGCCTACGGAACCCGTTACCCCGTCCCTTGGCCTGCTGACCCTGTTGGGGAGCCGCGGGGGCCTGATATTGAGGGTAGTGTTTATAGGCAGCCGCCTTTCTCGGGTAAAAGGACTTCTTTCCCGAGCCCTTCTTCTTCTGGGAAGGGGCGGAGGTCTTCCTAGAAAGCCTAGTTCTGGTGAGAGTCTCCGTCTCGATTTGGGCAGCCTTTTCAGCCATGGGCTTGCCAAAGAGGTTCTCACCTCGGCAGGGGACATCGACCAACTTGTCCTGCACCCAGGGTTCAAGGTCAGACGACTGAAGCCAAGCCTGTCGGCGGGCACCGATGCTGGCTGCGGCCACTCGTGCCGATGCTTCAAAGCCATCATAGGCTGCTCGAGACATAAATTTGGAGCATTCTCGAATACCAGTTGTCAAGGCTAGGAACCTCCGCAAAGGTTCCTCGGACAGCCCAGCGGAGAATCCGGCTATCTCTTTAGCCAGGTCTCTGAGATACATGCCCATGTAGAGCTGGTAGGTCTGGACCCGACAAGCAAGCATAGAGCCCTGGAAACACTTCTTACCTAGGCCATCCAGGTTGCAGGCCTCCCTGCCAGGAGGCACCGAGGAGTGCATCTTCTGGCTCTTAAGCCTATGCATGGCCGATTCCACCACCATGGAATGGTGCGGTAGCTGTGCTTTTTGGAAGCCAGGGCTCTTGCGGACTCGATAAATGGAATCGACCCGCTTGCTTAACACCGGCGACGATGCCGGACTCTCCCACATGCGGAAGAGTAGTCGTTCCAGCATGGGAGGAACCGGTACAGTAAAGTGCTCCCTGGCGGGAGAGTCGTACTGAAGGGCATCGAGCTCTTCGGCTCGGGGCTCCTCCTCGGGATCCGCAGGGAAGGCCAAAGCCTTGGCCATATCCCTGACGAAATCCGAGAACCGGGCGTCCTCCGGAGGGGACTGTTTCTGAGGTTCGGACTCAGGCGAGTCCGAGGGGACACACCGAGTCCGAAAGGAATCAGGTGACTCTTCCTCTTCAGACTCCCAGGCCGACTCCGAGGAGGAATCGGTGGGGTCGGTCCGGGCGGGCGGAGGCGTCGGCCGCCCCGACGCCGAGGGAGTCGGCGTCGACGACCTCGGTCCCGAACGGGAGGCCGAGGGTGACCTCGACCGAGGATCGACTCGAGCCCGCATGGACTCGAGGATCGGCTCGGTCTCCGGGGTCGACTTAGACGTCGACGTCCCGGCGGTCGGGGCAGAGGCGCCAGCGAGGCTAGCGATCAGTGCCCGCTGCTGGTCCATGAAGGCAGAGAGTCTGCTCTCCAAGGCCGTCAACCTGAGTCTGACCTCAGGTGACCCAGCAGCCGCCGACTCGGGCCCCGACGGCGTCGGGCCCGACGTCGGACCCCTCTGAGGCGAGTCCAGGAGGACTACAGGACTTACCCGAGCAGGCAACTCCGACTCCAGACGAGGTCGCTTCGGCAGATGCTCCTTCTCCAAAGACCCGGGACGGCTATCGGGGCTATGCGACCTGGCCCTCGCGGAACCAGGAGCGTCCACTGACGCCGCCCTCGCGGGTTTCACCTTCCGACGATGGTCCCCGGAGGGAGAACCCCTGTCGGAGGAACTCCGGCAATGGTCAGAGCTGGAACCTCTGGACGCCGAGGCCTCCGACGAGGTCCGGGTACGGCCGGGGTCAGCGAAGATTCATTCCCGCTGATGCCGCCGACTCCTTAACGCTTTGGAGGACATTTTGCTGCAGGCCCCACAGATCAGTTCCTCGTGATCCGGGCCAAGGCAGCGGAGGCAATTATCATGTGTGTCAGTGAGTGACATATTTCTGTCACACTGAACACACCGCTTGAAACCACTGGCAGCCATCGGGGGAAAAAGGGCCCCTGCAAGGTCAAAGGACCGGGCTGCCAGTGAAAAACCGAAAACGAAACTGACAGAAAATCAGAAAAACCGAAAAATAACAGAAAGGACTCGCAACGGCGTCGCGAGTCCGGGCAGGAAAAGGACCGGCGTCGAACCGATAGAGAAAAAAAGAGATTAAACACAAAAAAATCAACTTTTTCAGCGGGGACAAGACGGGCACGCCTGAAGGGCTCCGCGGAAAAAAGAAGACTGGCTAAGATGGCACCCTTGGGCGGGAAGGGGACCGCGCATGCGCGCTGCAATTCCCAAAGGCTTTCTTTGAAAGCTGGGGAAAATTGCTCCGCGAGGGCTCCGTCGGCGCAGACGTCACCCATATGTGAGGACTGACTTCCTGCTTGGTCCTGGAGAACTGAACTTACAGAAGCTACAGATAAATAAATAGCGTGCTAATAATGATAAAATAAATATATCAATAGACAGACACACAGGACTCACAGGCTGGCAAGTAAATGTGCCCAAACTGGCAGCAAAGCAGGGCTGTCAGGATTAGCCCAAGGGTTTTGGCTGCCCCAGGCAAAAACCCCAGCCATGTAACCCCCACTCTGCACTGATCCACCCCCCCCCCCATGCCATTGATTCTATCGGTGAGGTGGGGGAGGGTGTGGCTCAGTGCAATGGCATGCCGCTTATGACCCCCCCCCTCCCCCTCCAAACACAACTTCCTGTTTAAGTGGTGTCAGAAGCTGAAGCACCTGGCCTGCTGTACCTAACCTACCTAGTGGACGGGCCAGCCCTGCATACAGTAATGCAGGGAAGGGCACTATTATCGTGGGTGCATTTAACTTTATATATTGAGGTGCAGCTACCTGTGTTCATTGAAAGAGTAGTAGTTAGCATGTGGTGTTGACCCTTGCATGGATTATGCAGCACTCTCTCCACCCCAACCCACTCATTTACTTCACCACGCAAGTCACAGTTAGCGTGGAAATCAGCTTCTGCTGTCACGGCCATGTGCTAACAGTTACCATGGGCTACAGCACATAGTTAGAACTCACCAAACTCTGCACTAACTGCATAACACACTTTAATAAAAAGATTCCTATGAGAAGGATTTTCATTTGCTGTTTTAAGTACCAGCAGGCATTGTCAATTATTTGGTCTTTGAAAAGCCACTGTCAGCTTTATCTTTTACGCAGAGCCAACCAATTGTTTAACATGAATCTTCACATTACTATCCATTAAGTATTCTGTATACAGTTTATAATTGATATAGCTTCTGTGATGATTAAAGGTTTTTTGAAGTCACTTAGATAACCCTGCATGAGTTTTAATTTGTCCATTGTTGGGAGCTTGACAAATGCCGTTTTGGCAATATGGTTATCAATCATGGTGTTTATTTTCTTTCATTCATTAAGGGGCATGTTAACTAAGGAATGCACTGGTATCATTATTTGAGGTGAAAAACTAACATGGAGGGCCATGCTAACTTTAGGGGGCATGTGCGTCTGTCCCCCTGCCATTACCGTGCCCTTATTGCTGCACTGATTGAAGATCCCTGCAGGGAGTGGGAAGGTAAGCTCCTCCCCACTCCCTGCCGGCAGCCCAATCAGCCTGCCAATCTTCACATTCAAAAGGGTAGCATGCCAAGGCATGCCCATTCCTAAGGGCCATGCCAAAGTTGGTGTGGCCCTTAGGTGAAGGCACAACAAAACAAGTAGAACCTGCTACTAATCAACTCCTGCACCAGTATCCCCTATAACCAATTAGCGCCCAGGAATTCCTCATCTCTGCTCAATTCAAGTGACTCTAGATTATCACTCTCCTTCCCGATACCCATGAGCAACCTGCTTCTACTGGAAGGTGAGTTTGGGCGCTCCTCCTCTCTACAACTACTATAATTGACTTCCTGCAAGATCTGCCTATCCATCTCCCTCACCAGAACGGTACCTGCACTGGCCTAATGATCTCTTCCCTACTACTACCCAGATATGATTGGTCTGCTCCGATGCCCACCAGCCTTTTGTGAGCCCCCTCTACTTGAATACCTTCATCTCTATGGGACAACCACCATATCATATGTTGAAAAGTGGTGAAACCAGCCACCAGGTTATCTGCTATGCTTACTGAATTTGTCATACTAATTCTCCTTCCAGCTCTACAAAGATTGAGCACAATTGCTATATTCCCATCATTCCCACCTACAGACACACACACACACACACACCTCCAACCAGCTGTCCACTTTACACATTTACCAGTACAAAAGGAAATGTGCAGAAAAGATCAGCATCTCTACTATACCTCATCAGATACCTAACAGAAACCAACCTCTAAATGTGCCCTCAATGCACGCTCTGCAAGGAACAGAAGTCTGTTAAAATAGGAATTTATCTCAAATCAGGATCTAAACATTTTCTGCATCAGCAAGACCTGGCTCATCAGAACTGATTCTGTCCTCTTCAACCAGCTTTGCCACCCCCACATACTCCTACTGCTGTATCAGATCAGCCAGAGGAGGAGGAGGAGGAGTCTGCATCATTGTGAGAAAGAGCTTAAATCTCAGCACCACTGACTCCCATTCCTCCTCTGGCATGGATACTCAAAGTCTCCAATGCCTCAGTCTCAATGTGCTTGGAATATAGAGCACCTCATGGTGATCCCTCTGACTTATCCATATTACTTGAGTCTGCTTGCTCCTCACCAAATATCCACCACCCCCCTCATCATCCTGGGTGACCTGAACTTATCTTCATCCCCCCATAAAAACAGTTCTCAGCCTATCTAGATGTAATGGAAGCATTACACTTCAAATACTTACATCCCCAGCCCATAACAAGGATAACATTCTTGATATGGTTTTCTTACCTCATACCCTCACGATGGATACAAAAAAAAAAAACTTCTCTCACCTCAATCCCAGTACCCTGGACAGACCACGCAGCTATCCTTTTCTCTACCCCACATGCCAATCAGAAGAAACCCCTCTTTAACTCCCCCAACAAATAGAAGATTGAAGCAGTTTGATAAAGAGTCCTTCCTTAGTTCAGTCCTCCCCCATCTTGAACTTCTTAATCAGGAAGGCATTGACCTTGACTCACAAAATAGAGCAATGGATCATAGCAATAGCAACAGCAGCTCAAGCACCATCCAAGAAAATATCAAAAAAAAGTAACTCTCAGAGCCCCATGGTTCTCTACATCCCTCCTGGTTCTAAAGCAAGAACTGCACCATCTTGAACGCAACAGGAAACACTTAAAAGACCCTATCAGCCATGCCACACCTACATGGAAAAAAAACACCATTTATACTGCAAAGAAACCTTACGAAGGAAGAGAGAATACCACAATAATATATCTTGTTCATTAAACAAACCCAGAGACTTCTTTACCATTGCGAAATCCCTCCTAAAACAACTCAACTAAAACAACCACCTCATGATAAAATTTCCCCACAGGTCATAGTCAACCATATACACAAGAAATGCCAAGCAACCTTGCACAACACCCCCTTAGAACTCACCTTAAATAATGACTCCAATGCCAGGTGGTCAGAATTCACGCTACCATCTCGTGACAATATTGAGATTACTATAAGGAATCTCAATAAAACTACCTCAGCCCTTGACCAATGTCCTATTGCCTGGATAAAGGGTACAAGAGCAAGCCTCATTCCCTTCCTACTGATTATAATACATGCATGCCTATCTCAAGGAACAATGCCCAATTCATTGAAGAGAAGCTCCATTCATCCCATACCAAAAGGAAGGAAACAATCTTGACGTCAACTCTCCAAAGATCTATAGGTCTATTTCAAATATCCTTCTTATAGCAAAAATAGAAAAGCTGGTACAAAATCAGCTACAAGATTTCATTGACAACCATGCCCCTCTTGATCCATAGCAACATGGGTTTAAACCAAAACATGGGGCTAAAACTCTTACTTCCCTGCTAAACTCAGTATTAACTTACACACAAAATGCCAACCAAGGATGCCTTAATATTTTTTGGATATCTCCTCTGCCTTTGACTCTTTACCACACCACCTACTCATTTAAAGACTCCACGTCATCGGCCTACAAAACACGCTAAGCTGGTTATGTTCCTACCTCAACAGAATCCAACAAGTTAGGACTGGCTGCAACACATCACGACCAGTCAAACAACAAGGAGTGCCCCAAGGTTCTAGCCCATCCGCTCTTCTATTTAAACCTCTTCCTCTAGCCCTGTGTTCTTGAAAATTTGGCATATGATCCAGTACCAAATCTACGCAGATATGTTTTTCACTCCAGTCAACACGTTCGCCTCAGACTTCAACATCTACAATTGCTTCACTAAATTGAAACAATGGCTAGAACAGAACAACCTCTTCATTAACCAAGAGAAATGCTGCACATACTCTCCGATGCATCCTACACCCCTCCTCAATCCTCGGTACTTGGGAACTTCACCTTCAATGTAAAATGTGAGGTCAAATATTTGAGCATTATTCTGGACCAGAAGCTCAACCTAAAAACACAAAATAAAAAGAACAGCCCAATCCACCTACTACAAGCTAAGAACCTTGAAAAACCTCCAACTGCTAAGTCCCAACCTATTTCACACAGTTTGTCAAGCCATAGTCACCCCTACACTTGGCTATTGCAACATAATATACCATGGTATCCCCAAACAATCCATACAACCTCTCCAGATGGCACAAAACACTGCAGCAAGGATAATCCATGGAATCTTCAGACAAGATCATATCACTCCTGTATTACACCATCTCCTCTGGCTCCCTATCCAATCAAAAATAAAATACAAGGCACCGATTATGACATACAAAGTCATACACAAAATCCGCAACCTGCCTATGCCCCCTCCTCTCTAAACCTAAGTGTGACAGACTCCGACGGCAGAGTTCTCTCAACCTTCTAGCCATCCCAGCCCATAAATCCAAAAGCAAGCAAGCAATCTACATGCAACCATGCTTTTTTCCTCTTTGCCTCCACTATATGGAATGCCCTCCCTCCACAACTGAGAGGTTGCTCCAACCATCCTGACTTCCAGAAAAAGCTCAAAACCTCTTTCTATTCCAGGAAGATTTCAGCACTGCCACGTCCATGGACACATCAGGTGTGACTTAGCACTGTATTTAACATTCTATGAACTCCGATGCATGGATTATGACTCACTATCCTCAGCTGCCTCGCCTCCCCCCTCCCCCGTACATAGTTACTCTTTATTCATAACCTTTTGTTTCATTAGTTGTATATCTACAAAGTTCCTGTTCCATGTAAAACAGCTGCTCTTGTACTGTTAATTGTATGTTCTATGAAACCACCTTGAATAGTAGAAAAGCAGTATATAAGCAATGTTAAATAAATAAATGTGCAGCAATGCACTAACTAGCAGGCGGGTGCACTTAATGCCACCCACTGAGGTGGCATTAAGTGCACCTGTGCTAATGGCAACAGGTATAGCCAGCATGTGCACAAAACAACGCCAACTGTGATACACTGTTAATGCCAAATGCCACCCCTAGCCCACCTTGTCCCCAACCAATCATGCACTCACCAGTTAGCATGGCATTTTTAGTGTGAGGCTCCATGCTGTCAGCATAGCATTGTTAGCTTATGGCAAACACTGTGCTTACAGAAATGCACATTAGTATACACTTCCCTAAATAAGAAATGTATATGGCTTTGTTTCTTTAGACAGCACTAAGTTATGGAACCTTATGTCCGCTTATTAGGTTTCTGTGGGCAAGTGGATCCATGATTTTATTTATTATTTTTACATAGAAATATGACAGCAGTTAAAGACCATATGGCCCTACCCAGTCCGCCCTTCCATGCCAACTGCTAAGCCCGACAAACTTTTTTCCTTTAGAGATCTTCTGTATTTGCCCCGTGTTTTCTTCAATTCAGATACAATCTTTGTCTCTACCTCCTCCACTGGGAGACTATTCCAAGCATCTACCACTTAAAAAAAAACAAAAAACAAAAAAAAAAACCCACCCTAGAAAAAGCATGTATGCAAATTACTACAGACTCTTTTCACCTTCACTCTACATCCCCTTGTTGCAAGCTTTTTTTCAATTGAAAAGTAGTTCTCCTGTGCATTTATGCATTGGGGGTATTTAAATATCTCTACTGTATCTCCCCCTCCTATCATTATTGAGCATGTATTTAGCAGATCTTACAGACTGTTGAGCTGAAGATAATTGATTATGTGACCTACTTTTGTCAGATCACAACTAAGAGTCAAGTTTACTAATTGTTACTGCGGACTTTAGTGTCAGATATTCAGCATGTGTGACCTATGCTAACAGTTAATTTGGACATCTAAAATTGTACATGTGTGTAAATCATAGAAACATGATGGCAGATAAAGACCATATGGCCTATCCAGTCTGCCCTTCCATACCAATTGCTACAGTTACTTGTACATGGAGATACCTATGTATACACAATTTAAATTTGTGTATGCAAAAAAAAGTCCAAGATGCACATTTAAAACGAATGGGTAATAAAAACCCATGAGAACAAAAACTATGAAAAGCATGAAAATTGAAAAATATGCACACAAGCTAAACATTTTTTTGACCCTGCACATTGTTAGTTTGTATCTTTGATAACGTTGACCACGTCAAAAAGTGGGCAGTACTACACAGGCTTGGTACATAGTCCAAAGACCTACCTGACCAGGCAGCAGCAGGGTAATTAGTGGTTTCCTCCTTAGAGGATAATTTTATAAAAGGGCACCATGGATAGGTGTCCATATAGATGCTGTTTTCTAAAGACAAATATGCCAATATTTTGAAAAGAGAAGAAATAACCTATGTGGCAGAGAATGTGCCTTCAATGTAGGCATGGGTCACTTACACCGGGTAACGAGCAGGTGTAACTGAATGTGCATACTCTATACATGTAAAGTAAGGTGCATAAATCATAAAAATACCTATGTGCATATTCCACCCACACTACACCCTGACCATGCCTTCAGCTATGCCTGCCAACAAAAGTATGTGCCTTCATGCTAAAGCACATACTTTTATACCAGGAGTTTTATAAGAGTTAATTTATACACATATGTGGCCACAAGCATGTGTGAATAACTTTATGAAATTACCTCCTTACCACTAGGGCTGTGATGCTTGCTGGGAGCCTTACACCTACCCCTGTATTTGGCAATCGTGGCAGCTAGGGCTGTCCCAACCATTAGGTAAACCTAGGGAGGCAGCTTCCGGATGCAGCAAAGAGCACAGCATTCATAGCTTTAAAAAAAAACAAAAAACAACCAAACTGATTCTGACAGCCATGGGGCATAAGGCTGCCTAGAGTGCCCACACTTTGAACCAACTCTGGGGACAGTGCTGGTAACAGCAGCAATAACTGCAGCCTAAGCAGCAAAGTGAAGAGAGGGGAAGAACAGTAGAGGGAAGGCCAGGTTCAAGGGGCTAGAGGAAATCCCTACCTGCATCCACAAAAAACAAACCAATATCAGCATGACATTAAGCTACCACATGGGTGCATCTTGCCCCTTTCATTGGCCCTCAATCTCAGGGGAGGCAGGTGAAGTGGCACCCATAAGGGACCACTCAGCAGCTCCAGCCTTTTTGTCCTGCCTCCCCTATTAGCCAGAGATTGATGCACCCACCTTCCCTCTCCCCTTTCTTGTATGGTTCTTACTGTTACTGTCACATTAGAGACTATATTACTATATTGCTCTTGATTGTTCAACACTAAGACTTGCATTTCTTATTTCGTTATTAATGCTCTTTTCCATTCACTTATGTAGGTAGACTGCCTGAGCCTGGAAAGGGGAGGGGAAGTTGTGGGCTGGTTGCTAATCTCCAATGTAATCATAATATATGATGGGTTGCTAGACCCCAGTGTGATGCCAGGCCAGTGACTTAGGATAACCATGTCCAGCCCTGTAGGGCTAGTAGCCTTGCTTGAATACAGTGGACTGTCCAGGAAGCCTGGGCCAAGTAGGTCTCTTACTGACTACAGCTTTGTTTGGATGGGACAAGATGGCACAATTGAGGAGTGAGAAAGAAAGAAAAAAAAAAAACTTTACATGATTTCATGTTCAAACTATCCTTAATACCAGTTGGGCACAAATGTTAAACACCCACTTGCGTATACTGGTTAGATTTCCTTGTTAAGATATTGAGACTGCAGCTTTATTAGATTATTTGTTTAAATAGAAATAGATGCATTTGTGGTGATTGGAATTGAGAAGCAGGGTTCGGTAGTGGTTACTGCCCGATTCTGTGATAAAACTCAAATCTGACCGACTGTCAGGCATTTCTTGAAATACTAAAAACGAATAGAAACTGGGACTGGAAAATAGTGCTTCCTACAAGTTTATCCAGTGATTGCTCAGATAAAGTTATCCAAAGAAAACCTTATCCATTAACAGGTGCATTATGTTTTCCATATAGTGAAAGAAAGTCTCCTTTGGGAATACATACTGTTGACAGTTGGTACCTGTCTGTCTTCCAGCAGCAGGCCATTAATAACCATTAACACAATGTCAAAGTTTTGACGTGATGTCAGTGACGTGAAGCCCGGTCAATCCAACATTAACCTTTGTGAACAACTATTTTAAAAAGTAGTGCTATTATCTTAGACATATTTACAGCGAACAATGTGTGGCAATTAGGAGTGTGCATGCAAAAAAAAAAAGTATCATTGAAGTTTCTGTAGTTTCATCTGCCCATGTACATTATATTCTTCATTTATTTGGTTTTAGCTCATGCAATTTTTAGGGGGTAATTTTATAAAAGTACTGCTCATGCATAAATCCTGTTGTACATATATTAAGAGTCCTCTTATAAGAATAAGATGGGAGAGTTAGAATATAAAGCACTAAATGAAAGGTTAGATATGATTGGAATATCAGAGACATGGTGGAAGGAGGACAACCAGTGGGACACTGTGATACCTGGGTACAAACTATATCGTAATGATAGAGCTGATCAAATTGGTGGAGGGGTTGCGCTCTATGTTAGAGAGGGCATTGACTCAGAAAGGATTAAAGTTTTGCAGGAAACAAAATCTTCTGTAGAATCTATATGGATTGAAATTCCATATAAAAGGGGAAAGGCAATGGCAGTGGGGGTGTACTATCGAGCACCTGGCCAGAATGACCAAATGGATGATGAAAAGCTCAAAGAAATCAAGGAAGCTAACAAAAGTTACAGCGCAGTAATAATAATGGGTGATTTCAATTACCCCGGTATCGACTGGGTCAGTGTCACGTCAGGACATGCTAGGGAGATAAAGTTCCTAGATGAAATAAATGACTGCTTCTTGGAGCAGCTGGTTCATGAACAGACCAGAGGGGAAGCCATATTAGACCTAGTCCTTAGTGGAACACCAGATCTAGTGCAAGAGATAAGGGTGTTGGGGCCACTTGGCAATAGTGATCATAGCATGATCGCCTTTGATTTAATTAGTGGAGGAGGGATAGTAAGGAAATCCACAGTACTACCATTTAACTTTCGAAAGGGAGACTATGATAAAATGAGGAAAACAGTTAAGAAAAAACTAAAAGGAGCAGTTGCAAAGGTTAAAGATGTACATCAGGCTTGGCTGTTGTTGGAAAATACTATCTTGGAGGCCCAGACTAGCTGTATTCCACACTTTAAGAAAAGTGGAAAGAAGTCCAAAAAACTGCCAGCATGGTTTAAAGGTGAGGTCAGAGAGGCTGTTGCCAAAAAAGCATCTTTCAGGAAATGGAAAAAAGAGCCAAACGACAAAACCTGGAAACAGCACAAGCACTGGCAAGTCAAATGCAAGGCATTGATAAGGCAGGCAAAGGAGAATTTGAGAAGAAGCTTGCTGCGGAAGCAAAAACGTGAAGTAAAGACCTTTTCAAGTACATTCGTAGCAAAAAACCTGTGAGAGAGTCAGTTGGTCCATTAGATGATAAAGGGGTTAAAGGAGCACTAAGAGGCGACAAGGCGATAGAGGAGAGATTGAATGAATTCTTTGCTTCAGTCTTTACTGAGGAAGATGTAGGGATGTTACCCATGACTGAAGTGGTATTTAAAGGTGCGGAAGAATTGAAGGAAATATCGATACATCGGGAAGATGTATTACAACTATTAGATAAACTGAAGAGTAGCAAATCACCTGGGCTGGATGGTATACATCCAAGGGTTTGAAAGAACTGAAATACGAGATTGCAGACCTGCTATCAGTAATCTGTGAACTATCATTAAAATCATCTCTAATACCTGAAGACTGGAGGATCGCCAATGTAACACCAATTTTTAAAAAGGGTTCCAGGGGTGATCCGGGAAACTACAGACCGGTGAGCCTGACATCAGTACCGGGAAAAATGGTAGAAACCATCATAAAGAATAAAATTACTCAGCATGTAGATAGTCGTGACCTAATGGGAGACAGCCAACATGGCTTTAGACAAGGAAGATCTTGTCTTACTAATCTGTTATGTTTCTTTGAAGGAGTGAATAATCAGGTGGACAAAGGTGAGTCGGTTGATATTGTGTATCTGGACTTTCAGAAAGCCTTTGACAAGGTCCCTCATCAGAGACTTTTGGCAAAACTAAAGAGTCATGGGATAGGAGGCAGTGTACTATTGTGGATCAGGAACTGGTTAAAAGATAGAAAGCAGAGGGTAGGGCTAAATGGCCAATTTTCCCAATGGAGAAAGGTGAATAGTGGTGTACCCCAGGGATCTGTGCTGGGTCCGCTGCTTTTTGACATATTCATAAATGACCTGGAAAGTGGAATAACGAGTGAGGTTATCAAATTTGCAGATGACACAAAACTATTTAAAGTTGTTAAAACCCAAGAGGATTGTGGAAAATTGCAAGAGGATCTTGATAAATTGGAAGACTGGGCATCAAAATGGCAGATGAAATTTAATGTGGACAAATGCAAGGTTATGCACCTAGGGAAGAACAACCCAAACTATGGTTACACGATGCAAGGTTCCACATTAGGAACCACCACCCAGGAAAAAGATTTAGGCGTCATTGTGGATACCATGTTAAAACCCTCGGCCCAGTGTGCAGCGGCGGCCAAGAGAGCAAATAGAATGCTAGGTATGATAAGGAAAGGAATGGAAAATAAAACAAAAGATATTATAATGCCTCTATATCGTTCCATGGTGAGACCGCACCTTGAATATTGTGTGCAATTCTGGTCTCCGTATCTTAAAAAGGATATAGCGATTTTAGAAAAGGTTCAGAGAAGAGCCACCAAAATGGTAAAGGGGATGGAAGGATACTCCTATGAAGAAAGGCTAAAAAGGTTGGGGCTCTTTAACCTGGAAAAGAGACGGCTGAGGGGAGATATGATAGAAGTCTATAAATTAATGAACGGAGTGGAACGGGTAAACGTAGATCGATTGTTTACCTTATCAGAATATAGAAAGACTAGGGGACATGCAATGAAGCTACAGGGTAAACTATTTAAGACTAATAAAAGAAAATATTTTTTCACTCAACGTGTAATCAAACTCTGGAATTTGTTACCGGAGGATGTAGTAAAGGCTGTTAGTGTAGCTGGGTTTAAAAAAGGTTTGGACAAGTTCCTGGAGGAAAGGTCCATAAACCATTATTAAGAAGGGACCCAGGATATCAATGCTTGAACCAATACAAGCATTGTGGAACCTGTGTCCCTTGGGGAAACTGCTAGGTACGTATGACCTAGATTGGCCACTGTTGGAAACAGAATACTGGGCTTGATGGACCTTGGTCTGACCCATTATGGCATATATCTTATGTTCTTATGTACTCCCTGCATGTCACCAAGTATGCTTGGTGACATGGCAGCACATACTTTTAAGTGACCCAGATGTAAGCATGTTTAAGGGCATAGTTTGGGCACAGTCATACAGTATGCCTGTACATTATAGAGTACACACCTCCCTGCAGCCTTGTACACAGTGCTGTGTACACCTTGTAGCGCTATACAATAAGCAGTAGTAACCACATACTTTTACAACAGTTCCCAAGCAAGAGTAAATGTGGTGGTCACATGTCAGCAACTCAAAAGCTAAAGAAATGATATGTATTTTAAAAGATATAAGTGCCTAGATACTTTTTACAGAATAGCCATAAATAGGACCCTACTTGACCTGATACTTTACATATTTGCAGTTAGCAGACACTGAAATGCTATCAGGCACATTAAAACGCAGAAGATTGCTAGTTTGTCTCATTTTGGGTTGGAAATTGTAAAATGAAAAACCATGTCATTTCTGCCATTACATGGAAAAATCAACAATCTATTGTGTTAGTCTCCAATGCACTGTAATGCCAAAAAGAACTACTTATTATTTTTATGATGAATTTGAATTTTAGAATTATTTGCCTTTTTCAAAGCCAAGCTCAAGGTGAGTTATAGTCATGTATACAAGATATTTCCCTGCCCAAGAGGGTTTACAATCTAAGTTGTTCATGAAGCAACTAAGGGGCCAAGGGGCCAAGGGACCAAGCACCCCTAACCAGTTAACATGCATTATATTGTGCGGTAATTGGCCCCGGTAAATGCTAAATGTGCAGACATGCCAGCTGCCAACTGCTAAAATGCACAGTAATTGGCACTCATGCGCTAACAGGGAGCGTAGATGGATTAGATGGGTGTGGAGAGCACATTAGCATGCAAGCACTGATAAAAGTGGCACTTAGCTCAGGTGCGCTTAACAAAATACCTCTATGGGTATCATTAGGCACACCCTCATTAACTGCACCACACATCTGACAGCTATCACAGAGATTTGAACTTAGTGTGTATTACGAATGCCCATTAAGTACACATCCTTACCAGGATTTAGTAAAAGGGCCCTTAAATTAACTAGGCCCCTATTTAAAATGAATTACTGCATGCAACTATTGATTTTTTCCTTTTTTGTATTCACATTTTTGGCTTAAATTTACATATAAGGCAATTTTAAAAAAAAAATGAAAATATTTTCTAAGTCTGTGATTACTTTAACCTATGCATTTTACAACTCTCTCAAATGGAAAATACATATGTTCCCTTTGAGAACTGCTTAAGGTAAAAAACTACCCATAAAAATTTGCAGCTGCTTTTCCTGAAGATACTTTTTCACTTTAAAATAGCTTGTGGAACTTTGAAAATACAAAATGACATGTGTTACCTCCTCCTAACTTAAACCCATCTCTGAGCCCACTTATATAAGTATGCATGTTGATCCCTGCGCATACTCTTTACCTGGTGAAAGGCTGGCCAATTTTCATTTTTTTACACGGGCAATTAACTTTTGAAAATTGCCTTCACTAAGGTTTTAAATATGTCAGAAGTAAGTTTTACTAAGCTATTAAAAACTGCAGTAGCCAAAGACATACTAAGATCACCCTATGGTCAGATGTATTTCATGCCTTTTCAGGATGCTATCATTTTACATAATACTAGCAGAATCTCCACAAAAAACACCACCCCCCCCCCCCCCACCCAAAGTTGAATTTCAAACATAAGAACATAAGATCTGTTCTTTGTGTTTAGTATCAGCAATGGATATTAGAGAAGAACGTAATGCATGGACTAATTAATGAAAACCATTTTTAAATATTAATATGTAGGAGGGTGCAACACAAATTCCTCACTGTTCACTATTCCAAGAAGTTAAGTAGTAACATTTGAATGTTCAGACCTCATGAGCCAGGGACAACACACTAGAACAAAAACAGCCACTGGCTTTAACACAGTCTATCATTTACAAACTAATCCTCCTCAGTTCAAGAGTGCATGGTCCACTAAAGCTCCCTATGCTCAATTCTGACTCATCATTGTCCATGCGGAAGGAGAGGGGCTGAAGATCTAATGAGTGTGTCATTTAATCTGTGACCAGATTGTGCCACACTACAATACTTTGCTTGTAATGTGGTTGGGTTACGTCCCTCAGCTACTGTTACGCTCCACAGCAGGTGTGAAGAATGTCACTTTCTTGTCAATATAAGTTACCACTTTGTCAAGTTCCCTTTCAGAAGCTGCCTTCATTCAATGCTTAACGAGTGGGTGGGGGAGGGGAAGGGATGTTTGACTCATGAACTGACCTCATGACAGGGCAAGAGTAGTTTCAAATGTGTTCATGCACAATTGGAATTGCAATAAGATGAAGCAGAACAATTACTGGAAATCATGATTATGGTTATAATAAAAATAAGTTATGAAGCACCTCAAAAAAGAGCCTTCAATCTAAGCTTGATTACAAAGAATTTACGAAAATTGCTTTAGGCTGCACGCTGTGTGGTGGATAGGGAAATCTAACTTGAGTGTTGCAAGGTCGGCAGTGCTGTTCATTAGCCTCTCTATTGCAAAGTGACAATTTAAATTTAGGAGCCCTTTTACTAAAGCCTATTAGGATTCTGCTCTTAGCATGCATTTAGCACAAAGACTAATCTGTGTAAAGTGCAAAGCCTCCAAAGTAACTATTTGGGGTAAGGCAGCATGCTCCCAGCAGTTACTACATGAACTTGTACAATAAATGTGCAGTGCAGTTAACACACGTGCACCTCTGCTGATTTCATGTGTACCCTGTGCTAACTGTGATGTATTCTCCATGCTCATACTCTGTCCATACCCTTCATGCAATAGGCAATTAACATAGGTCTTAGCAGCTGTTAGCTGTCATACCACTTAACATACAACCAAACCCAGTGCCTTATGCATTCTGTTCCACCCTAAATAAAACTTTTAACAAGATCCTTGTTAACCTAACTCTATCCAACCTAACTCTACCCACCTATGTTTAGCCTTTGCTCAACTGTTACAAGTTATAAAGTTATAAGTTCACCATAGTACTCTTGCTATAGGTTGCTATTGTGTTAACCACGGATTATATTACATGCAAAATCTCACTATTCTTGTTCCCTGTACACTGCTGTGACTCATAGATACAGCGGTATAGAAAAGTTGCTAAATAAAGTAAATACCATAGGCCTTTACTACCCGCTAACACATGTTACCCACTTAGTGGGCTTTAGTAAAAGGGCCCCTTAGTATACTTATGGCTGGTTGATCGAGATGCAAAAAAGCAGCATCATTTTTTAGCTTTCATTTGCATATCTGCTGAGAATTTGACAATACTTCAAACTGTACTTAAAACATGAGGGGGACATTTCCAAAAGCATTTGTGGTTTGCAGACCACAACCCCCACTGATCAGGATATTCAGAAGCACTAACCTGCTTAAACATCACAGCGCTATTCAGGGAGTTCAGAGGGCATAATAGGGAGCTCTACCAGCAGCTATACCATTAATGACGATATTCACCAAAATCTCCACCTACGATCTGGGCAAAATGGATATTCAGCACCACTCACTGGCTATGCACCAACACGGAATATCCAGTGGAGTGGAGGAGTGGCCTAGTGGTTGGGGCAAGGTACTTCAGGCCGGAAGGTCGGGGGTTCAAAACCCACTAGAGGACAGCAACCTTGGACTGGAAGGACTGGGGTTTCTAGTCCCACAGGTGCTCCTTGTGGTCTTGGGCAAGCCACTTAACCCTCCATAGCCCATGTTCCCTGTAAAATAGTTATCTCCAAGTTATAAATGCCCTGTTCAATGTAATTTCAGTTTGTTCAATGTAAACCGCACTGATGCAGAAAAGCACGGTATATAAGAGAATGTAAACAAATAAATAAAATTTTAAGCAGCAGCAGCCACCACCACTGAATATTTAGTTATGCTAGTCTACAATTTTTTTTAAGTTGTCTGCGTCAGAGACAAAATCTGCCAGTTCTTATGGATTTTGATGCACTGAATTAAAAAAAAAAATAGAATGACATAAAACTTCTGACTGACTACCATTTCCAAGATATCTAAGCTTTTCCATTTTACACATATATATAGCATATTGGTAGTAGAGTTTTAGTCACAAATTATAAAACAAGTTCTTTTCACCTAGTCTTGGAAATTTCTTGCTGAGATACTTGAAAGCTGGTTTTGTTTTGTCCATGGCGTTGACAACATTTTTTTATTAGATCCATTTTAATGTGTAAGGGTGGTAACAAAATCTTCCTTAATTCAACAAGTGGTGGATGCTGCACACTTTTCTTTCCAGGCTCCAATGACTGTTAGAGTAGCCAGTCTCTCTAGATGAAGTGGGAATCTTTTGCAGGACTATCCCAAAACAGCAGTATTTTGTGTATCCAGTGTGCAAACTGAGCAACGACTTTCAAATCACCATATACCTGCCACTGATGTTGGTCATAGTTTATGCATCTCAACAGCTGTTTTGATTTGAATGTTTATTAAGTTTCCAATATACATCCAAGATGAACATATGTATTCTTATATTTCTATTGTATAATAAAAGGAAAAAAGCAAAATCAAAACCACCATATTGGAAACTCCTCAGGGTATGTTTACCCCTAATCTAACAAACCAAACAGGGCTGAGACTTACATGTCAGCCATATGAGATACCACACTAACCACAGGCCCTTCCCTCACATCAAGGAACTCCAAAAGCTGCCCTGGTTCAACACACAAACGTTCTCAGCCAGGGGACCAGCATGACCGCCGCGGGTCGCTACCCCTTACCCCCCCCACCCCCCCCCTTTGCCCGTCCCACTTTTGCCCGAAATAACTACCATGCATACGTACTTGCCACAAAAGATGTCTTTATTCATGTTTTGTCAAACACTAAGTGGAAAGTACAGTGTTAAACTGTTGGCCACAGCATAACTTAACAACATCAACATTGTAACATCCCAAATTTATATAAAACAGCATTACAACCATATACATCAAACGTCGTAATTCTTACTTCCCTTATCTCCTTCCCCGAGAGGCACAGCCCCATCTTTTAACTACTCTTCGGCCGCCCGGCAGGGATATTCTGGAACATGGCCGTCCAAGCCACTTCCCCACTGCCGTCGGTCCCAACTAATATGTCCGTGGACAAGGAGGGCGTTGCAGCGGGTCCCCCCCCCCCCACGGCCCTTCAGGGCTCCGTTATTCTTCGCAGCTGTGTCTATATCAACCTCTGCCCATGGCCCGTCAAAAAGGCCTGCGCAGAGGTACGCTGAGAAAGGTATGCTCGCCTCTCCGGCCGTGAAAGCCTCAGGAGGTCTTCTAGGCACTATTGCTGCTTACCCATCTTTGTACTCTGGGGGGGACCCATCAGTTCTCATGTGCCCCACTCCCCCTTCTCATGTCTGGGCTGTGCGCTCTCTCGTAAGGATGGGGTCCCTATCTCTCTGCCAATCCTTCCCGGCTGCGACCCCTCGCTTGCCGGGAAGTTCCCCCCTTTCTCTTACCCCACCCTGCTGTGGCCAACCCCCTTCTTTTGCCATAAGCGTTCGATCGTGTCTTGTATGGCACAGAGGTACACATCCATCCCGATCTCGGAGAGGTGTATCCCGTCCGTGCGATACAGTCCATGGCAGTGCTCCTCTATCAGGTCGTGGGCGATGCTGTATCCTCCTATTGAGTCCATGAACCGGGCCATCCATCTATTCACTTTCCTCCTCGTTCTCTCTACTGCATGATGGGACCATTCGCCCCTCCACACTCGCCGTGGTATGATGTGGGACCATACCAGCAATGTTCCTGGAAAGGCACCCGCCAGTGTCAGCAAGTCCCTCTGCATCATCTTGGTGAGCTCGACACTGCGGGTACCCGTCAGGTCATTACCGCCCAGGTGCACCACAATCGCCCATGGCCGTCCGCCCGCCCTCTTCAACTGCAGAAGGCATGGCATCAGCTGGTCCCAGACCATACCACGTCGCCCCAACCATCTCACTACCAGTTGTTCCTTAGGGAAGCCCAGATTATGCCCCTGCGGTCTTTGCCTCGTCCTTTTTTCGGCCCAATGAACAAACGAATGGCCGCAAATCCATGCCTCGAATTGGGGATTGGCACCTGTATGGAGTTATTGGAAACCAACACATATCGTCAAGATCACATTTCGGGTGAACACATCCCACCACGATACTAAAACAATAATACAACTTTGCGAGAACAAGTCTAATGTACAGATCTATAAACAGCTTTTGCGCTTTTCGTTATGTAACAAGCAAAGAAAACAACAAAAATTTTTTTTTTTTTTTTTTTTTTATACCATTTCCGGACCGGTGGCTTACGCCCGGCGTCAGACTGGGCGTACATAAAGTTTGTACCTCTCAGAACGCCATCTCCCGATGGTCATGATCTGCTCCCTTGTCATACCTATATTGGCCGCCGTGGAAGCGGCCCCTATGCGGAATGAATGGGTGCCGTAAAAGCACGCCTCCAAACCCGCTGCTTCCAGTGTCAGCTTCAATACCTTAGCGAATTGGAACCGCGATAGGGGGGTTCCGTCCGAGTGGACCAGCCAATGCTCGGCCCTTGCGGGGCGTATCTGCTTGTATTCCTTGAAGGTTGCTACTGGGCAGGATGGGTCCCCCCTCAGCGGGGCCAGCACTACCCGTGCGCCTTTGGCCTCGGGATCGGTTTTAGACTTACGTACATGCAGTATGAGTTTTTTATCCTGCATGCTGACATCGCTCTCCCGGATCCCGCCTTCGGCCGGTTCTCGGCTCGCCGAGGCCACCAATTCGCCTATTCGGAATGCCCCGAAAAATGCCCATGAAAATGCACATCTGAATAGCCGGGTCTCGAAGTTGTTGAAGCATATCTGACCCGTAACTGCTATCAGTCTCTGCAAAATTTCGTGTGTTATGGGGCGTCGCCAGTCTGGTGTGCGGGGCTGTTCCGTCTTCCAGCCCTTCATTACCTTGGCTATAACAAAATCTGCTCGTGGATTAGTGTTGCCCATCACCTTCGTGAAAAAGGTGATTGCAGCCAATTGCGATTGTACCATTGACTTCTTGACTCCACCGCCCTTGGAGTGGAGGATCCACTGGAGGATGGAGTCCGTCGTGGGACCAACGTTCTTGAGTCCGGTTCCTCCGCAGAAGGCTTGAAATTTTTTCCAGGCCGCCAGGTATTTCCTTCTTGTCCGCTCGGATAGGGAGCTCAGAACAAGCTCCCAAACTTCGGTGGGCCAAGTTCCCATATCTGTGGCGGTATCGCCGTCTTGTCGGGATCGGCACCGGGCGCGAGCGACCGGAAGAGTGGGATCTTGAAACGAGAGAGAGCATCAGCAATGTTATTACTATGCCCAGGGATGTGTTCGGCCCTGATATTTACGTTATGCTTTAGGCATAGCAACACTATGTGCCTAAGGAGTGCGACAACCCCTGGAGTCTGAGCCCGCATCCCGTTTACGGCATACACGACCGCTATGTTGTCAGTATGGAATATGATTGCCTTGTTTACTAACTGAGGGGCCCAGATGTATAGGGCCACCGTTATGGGGAATAGCTCGAGGAAGGTAATATCCCTAGTGATCCCCTCGGTTTGCCACTCGGGCGGCCACTCTTCTGAGCACCAGGCGCCCTGGAAATAGATTCCAAAGCCGCCTCCTCCCGCCGCATCAGTGAAGAGGTCCAGGGACTCGCTCGTCACTGGTGTCTCTTGCCAGAATGCTAGGCCATTAAAGGATTGCAAGAAGAGCTCCCACATGCGCAGATCTTCCCGAATGCCTTTTGTAATTCGGATCTTGTGGTGTTTCTTCTTGACTCCCCTTGTAGCCATCGCCATGCGACGGCAGAACACCCGTCCCATTGGCATGATCCTACACGCGAAACACAAAAGACCCAGCAAGGATTGTAGCTGTTCCAATGTCGCCTTCGTCCGCCCTTGGATTTCGCGTGTGGCCGCTCGCAGCCTTTTGATTTTATCATCTGGCAGCCGAGATCGCTGCGCTGCTACATCGAGCTCTATGCCCAAGAATGTGATGGTCCCTGTGGGTCCAGTGGTCTTTTCTTTCGCCAGGGGGATACCAAAACGCTGGGCAATGTGTTCAAAGGTGCTGAGGATCCTTTGACATCCTTCCTCCCCATTGCCGATGAAGAGGAAATCGTCCAGGTAATGTACGACGGTGTTGTGCCCCGCGATGTCTTCGATGACCCAATGTACGAATGTACTGAACAGCTCGAAGTATGCGCATGATATGGAGCAACCCATGGGCAAACACTTGTCGTAGTAATATTCCCCGTTGAGGGAAAAACCCAGCAGTGCAAAGGAGTCAGGGTGAACCGGGAGCAGTCGAAAGGCTGATTCGATATCAGCCTTCGCCAGCTTCGCCTGCCGCCCCAATTTCCGTATGATACCCACGGCCTGATCGATCGTCGAGTATCTCACGGAACATAAGGCTGGATCGATGTGATCGTTGACAGAGCTCCCCTCTGGGTACGACAGGTTATGGATTAGTCGGTACTTTCCTGCCTCTTTCTTTGGGACTATCCCCAACGGGGACAGCATTAAGTTCGGTAGGGGTACGTACGTGAAAGGGCCAGCCACCCTCCCGAGCTCTATTTCTTGCTGTATCTTGCGATGTACCACCCATGCGAATTTTTTAACTGACGTTGAATTACGGATTGTCCGCCCCGGCGACGAGACCGCGGCAGGAATCCGGAATCCGTAAGCAAAGCCGTTCTCGATATTGAGAGCTTTGTCTTTTTGGGGGTATGCCCTCAGCCAGGGCCTCATGCGGTCAAGCCTGATGGGGGTTGGGGCCAAGCCCCTCGATCCCCCTTTGCAGCATTGGCCGGAATGGCTTGTTATCCCTACCGGTTCGGCATGAGGTGGCGGGGTGGTTCCCTCCACAGCCGGAACATGCATGCCTAAACTTACACGGCCGCCAAGTGCAGCTTCCTGTGTTGTATTGCCGGCATGCCTTGCGGCCGGCCGGCTGGTAATTCTGTCGCCATTGCGGCGCCTGAAAGGACTGCAAGGTCACTTCCTGCGACATTGGTCGGTTGTGTGACATCTCTTCCAGCCATAGGTCAATGATCCTGTGCTGCCAGGTCATAGTTGGGTCCTCTGCCAGGCTCTGTCTGAACTTGAAGTCGTAATTGAGCCAGGCCCACCCACCTAGACGCTTATGCGCTTGGGTTATGGTGTCGAGGTACTTGATGAGGTATTGGCTGAGTTCGGGCTCCCGTTCTAAAACGATGCTCATATAAATGTGAAAGGCGGAGACCCAATTGCTGATAGACCTTACAATCTTAGGCCTTCTCTCCCCTCTCCTATCCTTCTCGTTACTCTCATTGGGGTCCCCCCCCTGGTCTCTGATCAGCAGAGAGAAGATGTCGATAAATTCCCTCCGCCAGATCCGCTTTTTTATCTTTCTGGGCACCGCGCTGGCCAGAGAGCTCACTCCGCAGCGCGGGTCCCCACTCACTGCTACCGGGCTAGACAGCGTAGACGGGCCTGCCCCTGCTGTCTCCGCCACCCTGTCCTCCCCGTTCCCCGTACGGGGTTTTCCCCACGCTCTGTCCATACCCTTGCTAAGTGTTTTTCTTTTTGAGCTTTATTCTTCTTCTTTGTGAATGTTTTCAACATGCTCCGCATTGCGGTTGCTAAAGAAGTATCCCCGTCAGAGTTAGTCCTCTGATGAAGAGGACACTAATAAGGTTTCCTTCCCCCCCGTAGCCTTACCAGCCGCTGCACTGTCGCTCGGTATGTTGCTGCTGGTGCTTGGCGTGCTGCCACTGATGCCGGAAAGGCTGTTGCTGCTGGTGCCCGGCGTACTGCTGCTGGCGCCCGGCGTACTGCTGCTGGTGCTGAGCGTGACCCCGCTGGTGCTGGTCATGCTGTCGCTCACTGTTGGTGGGTCTGCATTTTCTGTGGCTGCCGGCCTTGCGTTTGCTGACTCCAGACGCTGCTTAAACACACTCAGGCCGTGCTGATTCACTTGGTCGCGTATGAGTTTGAAAAGTTCGTCTAGCTCCTGGCTAGAGGCCGATGCCGTGGGGGCGGGTGCCTGCTGCCGTGGTGGGGCCCGTCTGCTGTTCCGTGTATTCTTCTCCTTCTGTCCCCTTTTGGGCCCATCCCTCTTTTTCGCCTTTTCCTGCGTTGCCCGTTTTACAGCAACGCGTGTTGTTTTTCGTTGTGCACCTTGCCTGGACCCCGATTGAGCGGGGCCTGCTTGCATCCCGCTGTCCTTTTCCACGTTCTGCCCAACCTTCTTCGGCATGGTACCCTGTTGAAAAATGCTCGCTGCCCGCACCCGCCTGGAAGGCACAAGTAAGGTAGGATGCAGGAAGGTAGCTGCGCCGCCGCACGGCGATCACCACCAGGACCGCTGCACGACGTTCCCGCTCGCGCGAACCAGGGGTCTCTGCAAAAGCCGGCAAACGCTGAATCCGTCGCCCCACTCGCACGCCACTGGGAGGAGGGAAAGAGGGCGAGCAGCGGCGCGTCCGGCTCTTCTATAGCCGGACGCCGTGCCGCCCCCCTCCCCCCCCGCCCCCCACCGAGGTTAACCCTCGGCTTGCCGGCCCAGGCTGTGTCCGGCCGCGATAATTCGCGGCCGGAGCTATCTTGATAGGAAATTATACAATGAGAAGGAAATCTCAAAATAAACTGACCCCCAGGAAGAAGACCCTAGGCTGAAGGCCCAGGAACTCCCTCCTCCTCTGTTGGGTAACACATGATCAATCTAGGAAAATGTGAAAATATGAACCAGAAACTGTTCACTGAAATTCCTAAGATATGAACAAAGAATTAAAGATTTGTCAGATTCCAAAGCTAGAGTCACAAGCAGGCTAGTTCGCTCAGTAATCACCTTCTAGGAACTCTCCAGAAACCCAGTCAGGTCTCTGAGAGCCCAAGGACAGATACTGGGCATGTACTGGGGGGGGGGGGGGGAGGTTATCCAGAGGCAACTTAAGTACCTCCTGGAAATACTTGTGCACCATCTCCATAGCAACAGTACAAAGAGAGCAAGGCTACTCTTGCAAACAGAAGTCACAAGGAGCGAGAGAGATGATGACACAGATGCTTGATCCAAGAAGTTTTATTAATGTTCCCCAACGTGCATAAACCTTTAGCAACAAACACACTTGTGTTTCGGAAGGAGCGTAATCTCTAAATATTTTTAGAGATTACGCTCCTTCCGAAACACAAGTGTGTTTGTTGCTAAAGGTTTTTTTAAAAACCACGCCACTAATTTAACTTAATGCTGTTTATGCACATAGCCCTAGTACAGTTGGGCCAAAGGTGAACGTCTGTCACATTTCAATATACAGACTATCCTTTCATGAGCCGCATTATTTTGATACCCCCTGAAGAAGGCGTTCCGCCGAAACGCGTTGGGGAACATTAATAAAACTTGATTGTCCAACTATTCTGTCTGTCCTCAACTTGGGTTGCACACAAATCACAGAGTTGCATATCCTCTTCCATACAAGATATCTTCCCTGCTTGTTCCTCATGCAGCCGAGAAGTCTCAGGAGGTACTAGATTTCAACGAAGAAAGCTCCATACTTACATGTCCCAATAACAGTCTGGAGAGAAGAGTTCACTGTACCTAGAGCATCCCATAGTGCTTCCAAAGTTATTCTTTCAGGTCTTACCAAAGCCCCGGACACCGGAATCTGTACTGCTCCACCACCTACTCCTGGAAGGTCTCCATATATAGGAGTAGGTGAACCACTGCTCCACCAGCACTTCTCAAAACAAACAGAAGCAGGGAAAACAGACCGCACAGCTGCCGATCCCTCTTCATTCTCCTCTACAGGCATGTTCATCAGAAAACTGGGGGGAGGGGGGGTGAGCACACCGTCAGCTGCAGACTCCGTTCCAGGTCTCGAAGGAGGTGTTCACTGCGCCGGAGAAAGCCATACCCCCGGCATGCCCAGAAATGCCAATATATCATTCAACAGCCCCGCTGAAGACGTCTCTCCTGCCTCAGGGAAGGTAAAACCGCACTCGGACAAGGATATTTTCCCCTGAATGGTCTCCCCAGCCAAACCCGAGGGTAGGCTGGCTTGTTTCTGTTTGCGACATTCCATGGCTCCAGCAAATAGTCTCACCAGACTCTAAATCGACAAACTAGTTCAGCTGGCCACCTCGAGGCACCTCCCCGCTGCCATCTTGCTTCCAACAGGCTCCCTCAACAGCTGTTTTATATCATCATAGCTTACCTTCACATGGATTGCATGACCAACTGGAATCCATGGCAAAATATTGCCATTATGCAGCAAAACAGCTTTAAGACACACCTTTGATGAATTTATGAACAATCTCCATGAAGAAGAATGTAATAAGATTAATTTGACGTTCATGAAACATGAAAACCCTATCACCACCTGACAGGAGATTCCATTACTGCTGTCTGGAGCCCAACAGCTCTGCCTTACTCTCAGGTAATTCCAAATCCTGGATAAGTTCATTCGGTTCACCTTGTGTTATGATTCAGAGGAAGAGGATGGGAGAAAAGCTGGGGTCATAAGACATTGATAGTTCGGGACCAGAAGTTTCATCCCCTTCCTCATCTGACTCAAGTAAGAATGATTCTGGAGCATCAGGAACCTGCAAGTCCTTCTCCGTGGGGTACTGGGTGTACAGCTAATGGAATGTCTGGATACTGCAGTCCGCATTTTCTTCTTTGACAAACCTTTCCCAGAAGGAGGTACCATGCAGAAGTAAAAATTGCTGAAATGATCCATCAGCTCTCTCCAAATCATTGGCACTGTAAAAGGCATGTTTTTCCTTTTTCTATTCAACCACTGGTGAACTGGGTTGACAAGTGTTGCAGCATATGTGTGGGGCCCAGCTCTTGTCCTGTTCTCCAATTTTGCAGCCAAAGTAAAGGTAACAGACTTTCTAAATCAAAGCAGTTATACAGCAATTTTGTGAAGCAAAAATCACTTCACCACAAACATAGCAGAATTGATCTGCACTGTATAAACAGTTACGAGGCATCTCTCACTTTGGCTAAACCAGTGGTTCTCAACCCAGTCCTCTGGGACCCTCAGGCCAGTCAAGTTTTCAGATAGCCACAATTAATATACATGAGATAGATCTGCATACAATGGAAGCAGTGCATGTAGATCTCTCTACATATTCATTGTGGATATCCTGAAAACCTGACTGGCCTGGGGGTCCCTGAAGATTGGGTCGAAAACCACCAGGATAAAATGGGGGGGGGGGGGGGACACCACACCACACCCCTCATGAAGAAGGCTGGTCTACAGTCAAAATACTACCAATATGTCATGTTTGTTAAAAAATGTGCAATTTGCTCTGCAGAGTGATGTAATTGATATCATGCATGATGCAACAGCACCTTTAAATTGCATCATTCATTAATTGTTTTGCCTGAAAAGTACCGTCCAAACAAAACCATATTTATCACAAATCTAATCAAAGATGTGCATGTATTTTAGTAATTTATGGTTTAAATTGAGTTCTCTTCCCATTATAACTTGTATATCTTTAGCACTTCCAAAGTAGAGGTTGTATGTACTGACCTAGTACTATAAATTGAAAACTAGAGCCAAACAATTTTAAGCATTTTTGTTCTCAGCAAACCCTATTTAGTAAAGTTTGACTGAATATATTTCAGAAGCATTTTGGCTGTAGAGCAGCGTTATTAGTATTTAGCTCATGTCATTCCAGGAGTAGTTCAAGGCAAGTTACAAACCAGATACTTCAGATATTTCTTTATATACACATGCAGATAACTAAATATATAAATATTGTACTGAAAAATTAATTATGTTAGGATTTACCTCACACCTTTTCAATAGTACATCATTTAGGGGTATGTTTACTATCTCTCACTAACTGTTAGTGTGGGTTTAGCAGGTGGCAAGCGTGCCACACTAAAAAACTTAGCATGTAGTCCTGGGCTAAAAACACCATACTAAATAAGTAGCATGCAACTAGGAAGAGGCTGGGCAGGCTGGGGCAGAATGTGGGCACTGACGGTGCATCACAGTTAGCATGTGAATTATAGGCTTGTGCCAACCATGAAAGTTTCCTCAATAGGTGGTATTAAGTCCACCCATATGCTGGACTGCACTGTGCCATGTGTTGGGAATGCATGAACGGCAGGGGGGGGGGGAGGGAAGGGATGAACACACATCCTCTGAAGTTGGTGCAAGTCTCTGCGCTAAATTTGCAGCCCAAAGAAAGCTACTGGAATGTTCTTTAGCAACCAAGACTCTTAATGAGAAAACTAGATTCACATACTATCCCAGGCGTGCCGAGTGCACAAGTCTAGTCTACAGTTTGAGGATGCAAGATAAAATTTTCACCAATAAAAATTTCATAAAGTGCAATCATTATGAGTCATACATTCAAAAGGATTTCTCAATGCTATGCCTACAGCAAAAATCTTCCAAAAAACAAACATTACAACGAATTTTGATTGAAGGGGTAGTTTTATAATTGTCTCGACTGGTAAAAAGGTACATGAACAATTTTCATGAATTTTGAAGGATTTTCAAGGTAAAAAAAACCACAAGCATCCCCACACACACACACACATGCATGCTATCACAATGAAAATGAAGGGAAAAAGCTCACACACATTTACACCTGCTAATTTGTGCACAAATGTTTCAACATTCCTCCTAATTCCTCCTACAGTGGCCTCTTACAGTGGGTAAAAATATGCACAAAAAAGGCAATATACATACTTTTACCTAAACATGGGCCTTTATGAAATTGACAACCCTATTAATGCAGGTAAAAACATTTTCACCTGCAGAAATGTCTTAAAAAATTACCCCTTGTAATTGCTCACTACATTAATCCACACTTAGTAAACATGCATTAATACCACTGCAGGGAGCAACTACCACCACCCATTATGCGGGCAGTGCAATCCTATTTAACAGGTTTTCTATATCACTTTATCCTTAAGTCAAAGCTATTTATATAGATTAATGTGATATAACTAGTAACATATACATTATATATATATATATAGTAAATTATGAAGAGGTAGGTATATAGGGGGTTGATTAGGATGTTAACATAACTTGTTAAGGCCTACACCCATGCTCCACCCAGACATTTGCTGCCAGGGTAGCACGGGTTGTTGTTTGTTTGGTTTTTTTTTGGGGGGGGGGGGGCGGGTTAGCACAGGACCCCTGTGCTACTTCTTAGCATGGTGCCAAGAATGCACACGTCCCCTATACTACCCAGGTAGCAAGATTTAGTAAACATGCCCCTTAAAATGTTGTTTGGTTTCAAAGCATCCACAACTGTGTTTATTAGTACAGTTTTTCCTATGACAACATGGAACATTTGATAAATTAAAGAATAGTGCTGTGAATAAGAATTTAGATCATCAAAACATGTTGCGCCTGTTTCAGTGGCTGCTCTATAAAGAGAATGGAGCAGTAATGGCCCGACTAAAAGGATATTATTGCACTGCTCATTCATCTGTTTCCTGTGTTGGTATTTCTGCTAGTTTTGGTTTTGGCTTCTCTTTAAATTGTACGCTATGAAGTTTCTTCTTTAATTCTTTTTGTTTTGATCGATTCAATTGGACTCGTTTACCTGAGAAATTTTTCTGTTACAAAAGTATTTTCTTGTGATTAAGCAATTAAATAAATATTCATTCATAAAAATATTAAAACAAAAAACCACAATAGTGCTTTAAGACTAGGGTACTCCTTTATCCAAGTGTGTTCCCTTTCTCACTAACAAGTCAGAAGATTCACAAGCAAAATGAATTTAGCAGCCTCCACTCAGCCCCTAACGGATTGCACTCAACATCAAACCGTCACACATAACATGGCATGACTTAGCTTCTGAATCCATGACAGAACTAAGATAGAGAATGAATTATCACTCGTCACATAAATATCTCTCAGGATCAAGGTTGAAGTCACTGGGGGGGATGAAGTGTAGGGTGGTGGCTGCCTTATCTGGGTATGGTCTATAGATCAGCAAGCTTCCAAAGCTATAAATCTTCAGACCGTATTCAGTATCTCTTTACAAAAACGTTAAAGAAAAACACTGAACTTTATGATGCATATTTTCTGCAATGTTTTGTTATGTGCACCGAGATACTTGGGCCTGATCTACTAACCTAAGAATAGGTTAATGAGAAGAAGCCAATACTGCATGAATAGTTTCTTGCAAGACTTGAACAAAATTAAAATGAGCCAATGTGTCACGTCATTTATGAGAAAAGTCATGCTAAATTAGAGGACTTTATCACAGACTTACTTGTCCCTTGCGTATTTTACATGCAAACTATGCTATGCGAACATAGGTAATGAACTGCTTTGTAAAACGATGAAGCTCATTACCTATTTTGCATAAATCCTGCATTGAGCTTTGCAAAGAGCATTACATGCAAAAATAAAAACCAAGGGCAAAATTTCCCCAAACAAAATTGCACGTTACTTGACATTTTTTCATTAGAAATGGTTTTGCAAAGTAATGCATCTGCATACATTTTTTCTTACCACCAAAAAGCACAGTTACTTACCTGTAACAGGTGATCTCTGGGAACAGCAGGAATAAGTCTTCACATATGGGTATCGTCGGTACCGACGGAGCCTGCGCGGGAACGCTCCCCAGCGTCCTGAAAGAAAGCTTTTGGGAGCATCCCACAGCGCCTGCGCGCTGCCTTCCCGCCTTTCCTAACTGCCTCTCTCCAGTTCGAGTTTTAAAGCCGAGACAAAGAGAGAGAGAGAGAGAGGAAAGGAAAGATAGAGAGATACAACTCCTAGGGGAGGTGGGTGGGTTGTGAAGACTTATTCCTGCTGTTCCCAGAGATCACCTGTTACAGGTAAGTAACTGTGCTATCTCCAGGAACAAGCAGGAATAAGTCTTCACATATGGGGACTCCCCAGCTAGAGATGCCTGGGAGATCACCCGGACTGCGAGTCCCTGGGAAGGGCTCTACCTCTACCCATGAATCTCAGGCATCCAGTTCAGGGATGGAGGGTAGGAGTTGATTAGGTATGGAACAGGTGTTTGAGAACAGCCTGAACAAACAAGGCATCCCGGCGGGAGTCCTTGTCCAAGCAGTAATGGGCTGTGAAGGTATGAACCGATGCCCAAGTGGCCACTCGACAGATTTGGTCGATGGACACAGAGTTTAGATGAGCCATAGAGGTTGCCATGGCCCTCACATTGTGAGCTGCGACATGGCCCTCCAGAGAAAGGTTCTTACTTTGGTAGGCGAAGGAAATACACTGAGCAATCCAATTGGACAGAGTTCTCTTAGAGACTGGAAGTCCTAAATGAGAAGGATCAAAAGCAACAAAAAGTTGAGAGGACTTTCTATGTTGCTGTGTCCTGTGTAAGTAGAAAGCAAGTGCTCTTTTACAATCCAGGGTATGAAGATTCCTCTCTGCACTTGATGCATGAGGTCCTGGAAAAAAGACAGGTAAAAAGACCTCCTGGTTCAGATGAAAAGGTGAGACCACTTTAGGCATAAAGTGTGGATTAATTCTGAGGACTACCTTGTCATGATGGAACCTTGTATAAAGAGGATTAGCCACTAAAGCTTGCAACTCACTGATACGGCGAGCTGAGGTGACTGCAATGAGAAAAATAACCTTCCAGGAAAGGAATTTTAAGGAGGCAGTGGCTAAGGGTTCAAAGGGTGGCTTCATAAGCTGGCCAAGAACCAGATTCAAGTCCCAGGCCACTGGAGATGGTCTAATGGGAGGTTTAGTCAAAAGAAGGCCTCTCATGAATCTTGCTATAAGAGGATGAGAGGAAATAGGTTGTCCATTGAGAGGCTTAAGGGATGCTTCAATAGCACTCAAATGGACTCTGATTGAATTTGTTTTAAGGCCTGCATGGGATAAATGCAGCAAATAGTCTAGTAAAGAATGCAAAGATATTGCAAGAGGGTTGAGACCCTTCTCTGCACACCAAATGGAAAACCTTTTCCATTTAAAAGCATATGAACGTCTGGTGGAAGGCTTTCTGGAAGCATGAAGGATATCCTTCACTTGCTGAGAAAGTTGTAAATCTTGAAGGTCTAGGCCTTCAGCAACCAGGCCCTGAGATGAAGAGACTGAGGATTTGGGTGCCACAAGGTTCCCTCCTCCTGGGAGAGGAGATCTGGAGCAGATTCCAGGTCTAGGGAGGGAGCTTGAGAGAGATGTAGAAGTAGAAGGTACCACACTTGGCGTGGCCAAAGTGGTGCTATGAGGATCATAGTCCCTTTGTCTCTCTGAAGCTTGAACAGAGTCTTGGGGATTAGTGGAATAGGTGGAAAGGCATAGAGGAAGTCTTGCCCCCAATGAAGGAGGAAGGCATCCTTGGCCTGAACTCCCTGACATGGAATCCTGGAACAGAACCGGGGAAGTTTGGCATTCCACGGACTTGCAAAACAGGTCTATGTCTGGGGTACCCCAAATCCGAAAAATTCTGGCTATCTGGTCCCCATGGAGGGACCATTCATGCGGAAGCAGAACTCGACTGAGTCTGTCTGCCCAAGAGTTTTGAACTCCTGGAAGATATACTGCCATGAGATGGATTTGATGCTCTCTGGCGAAGGCCCACAATCTCAGAGCTTCGTTGCAAAGCGACAGAGAGCCAGTTCCTCCCTGCTTGTTCACGTAGAACATAGCTACCTGGTTGTCAGTGTGGATGAGGACTGTCTTGTAGCTGAGCAGGGTGTGGAAGACTCTGAGAGCCAGAAAGATTGCTCTGAGTAAGAGGTTGATATGAAGATATGTCTCCTGTGGAGACCAGATGCCCTGGGTCGAGAGATCTTGTAGATGAGCCCCCCAACCCTTTGGAGAGGCATCTGTTGTAAGGGTTGCTTGGGGTAACACCTGTTGAAAGGGGGACCCCAGCAACAGATTCTGAGTGGACTTCCACCAGTGGAGGGACGAAAATAGGCGACTGGAGGTTGCTATTTTGTCTGACAGGCAACCTGATGCCTGGGTCCATTGGGTGGATAGGGTCCACTGAGTTGCTCTCATATGAAGGCGAGCATAGGGAACCACATGCACCGTGGATGCCATGTGGCCTAAAAGTTGCAACATCTCTCGAGCAGTTAAATGGGATTTTAATTGAATCTGGGAGGCTAACTGCACCAAGCGTAGGCAACGGGCCTGGGGAAGATAGGCCCTTGCAGTTGTGGTATCCAGTAAGGCCCCTATGAACTCTAGAGACTTGAGTAGGGGTAAGATGGTATTTTGGAATGTTGATTACCAGTCCCAGATACTGAAGAACACGCCTTGTGCAGGCTAGAGAAGTCTGGGCCTCTGACTGGGATGGAGCTCGGATGAGCCAGTCATCCAGATATGGGAATACGAATATTCCCAGAGTGCATAGGAATGCAGCTACTACTGCCATGCATTTTGTGAACACTCTTGGAACAGAGGCCAGACCGAAAGGAAGCACTTTGTATTGGTAGTGCTTTCCTTGGTACAGGAAGCGAAGGAATCTTCTGTGTGTTGGATGGATGAGAACATGGGTGTACGCATCCTTGAGATCTAGAGAACAAAGCCAGTCCTGACTCTGGAGGTATGGAAGGAGAGTTCCGAGAGAAGTCATCTTGAATTTCTCCTTGCATAGAAACTTGTTCAATTCTCTGAGATCTAATATGGGTCTGTAGCCCCCTGTTTTCTTTGGAATGAGAAAATAGGGGGAGTAGAACCCTGAGCCCTGTTGAAGAAGGGGTACTTCTTCTATTGCCCCTTGGGCAAGAAGGGTAGCAATCTCCTGACCTAGAAGGTTGAGGAGAGATGTTGGAGAATTGAACTGTTTCACCATGGTGTAAGGAGGAAGGTTTAAGAAATGAAGTTTGTACCCTTCCCTTATGATGGAGAGGGTCCACTGCTCTGCTGTGATTTGTTCCCATCTGGGAGCAAAGTGAGCTAACCTTCCTGGGATGGTGAGGGGCTCTGGATGTTCTAGAGCCAGAAAGGCTAAGTTCTCTAGTGGAAAGTCAAAGGCCCTGAGGAGGCTGAGGCTGTTGGGCCGTAGCAGTCCTCACAGCCTGGTTTTTGGCCTGTTTTGGTTGTTGCTGTCTCTTTGTAGCAAAAAGACCTTGAGAAGAGGCCTGACCATAAGAAGAAAATTTCCCTTTCTTTGGGAAAGATCCCTTTTTGAACAACCTCTTTTTGAAAGGAGCAGTAGTAGACTTTGAAAGTCTATCTAAAGCAGAATTTTCAGCATCCATCTGGTTGGCCTTTGCTTGCCAATCTTTGCCAAACAGGTTTTCGCCTGTACAGGGAAGGTTACCTAGACCATCCTGTACCCAGGATTCCAAATCAGAGGCTTGCAACCAAGCAACTCTGCGTGCACCTATGGCAATAGCCGAGGCTCTACTGGCCCCCTCAAAAGAGTCAAAGGCTGCACGGTTGGAAAACTTGGATACATCCTGTGCCTGTTTAAGCCAAGTGATATATTCTTCTCTTATCTTCTGACATAAAAGGAGATAAGGTTTGCAGATGATCTGTAACTTCTTTTAGAAACATCCCCATATAGAGACTATAGGAGTTGATTCTGGCTACAAGCATACTGGCCTGGAAGATTTTCCTGCCAAAGGTATCTAGGGTTCTGCATTCTCTTCCTGGAGGAGCAGAGGAGTGCCTTTTTGTACTCTTAATCTTTTTCATAGCAGACTCTACCACAATGGAGTGGTGAGGATGAGTCTTATGAAACCCAGGACAAGGAGGAACACGATACATGGTGTCCAACCGTCTGGAATGAGGGGAGGTGGAAAGAGGAGTCTCCCATATGCCCAACATGTGTTCATAAAGAATCTCATGTATTGGTAAGGTGGCTGCCTCTTTAGGAGTCTTAGGATATTGTAGGATATCTAATTTTTTGGCTCTAGGTTCAGTCTCAGAGGTCACTGAGATGGACAGGCCTTTGGCCACCTCCCTAATAAAGTCCTGAAAAGACAAGTCTTCAGGAGGAGACATTCTCCTTTTTGGAGAAGAGGGTTCCTGAGGAAGGATCCCCGATGCTTCAATTGAGGCCTCTGAAGAATCAGAGTCTTCAGAAGAATCGAAGTATCGACTGTCTGGATGCTCTCGTAGAGCCCGATACGCGTACCGGGAGGTATCGACATCGGGAGTAATCGGTACCGGGCCGGTACTCATAGGCATCACTGGATAGCGTACCGCTGCCATCGATGCTGATGTTGATGCAAGCGGTACTGGTATCGGAACCGGAATCGGTACGGGTACCGACAACGGGGTTTGTTGCGGTACCGTAGGTGTTGCAGCTTGAATGAATGCCGTGATGGCACGCTGCATGGTCAGAATATTCTGATCCATTGATGCCACCAATGTCTGGATATCGGTACCGGTAGAAACTGCCGGTACCCCAGAACATTGTAACAGGTGATCGGTCGAAGCCGAGCCATCGATGTCAACCTGTGACCCCATAGGTAGTGCTTTGGAAGCCGGAGCCTCCCGCCGGGGTAATTTTGCTGGTGTGGTATCCTCAAGAGTAAGCCCGGGGGCATCTCGATACTTAGAGGGAGATGAACTCTGAGGACCGGCCAGATTTACGTTTGGTTACCTGAGATCCATGGGATAAAGCAGCAGCCCTGGAAGACGTTGATGCCACGGAAGCTGCATCGGAGGGAAACAGGGTACTGAGCTTAGCTGCCCGATTCTGTAACCCTCTTTTGGACATCATGGAACAGGACTCACAATCCACAATGGAGTGGTCAGGACCTAAACATTTTAGACACCAGTCATGGGTGTCGGTGACAGAAATAGTGCTACTGCACTTTGTGCATTTTTTAAACCCGGAGGCGGATTTTTCCATGAGGGAAAAATATCTCTGCAGGCCGAAGGCCCCAGAAGAAAAATGCACTGAAAAGAGTAGAAGTTTTTTTTTTGTTTGTTTGTTTTTTTTTAAAGAAAGAAAAAGAACCGGTGGTACCGGTGCGGAATCGAGAAGGCAGACACGCAACTAAAGAAAAATAAAAGAAAATAAGAAATTCTTCAGCGGTGACAGGAAACACGACCTGCTGGCTCTGCGGAAAAGAAGAACTGGAGAGAGGCAGTTAGGAAAGGCGGGAAGGCAGCGCGCAGGTGCTGTGGGATGCTCCCAAAAGCTTTCTTTCAGGACGCTGGGGAGCGTTCCCGCGCAGGCTCCGTCGGTACCGACAATACCCATATGTGAAGACTCATTCCTGTTTGTTCCTGGAGATCAGGATTATACTATGCACTAAAGTGCATTCTGGAACCAAACACACCAAGCATATGTTAATATGGGATGGACTAATACTACATAGAGTAGAGGAGTAGCCTACTGGTTAGACCAACAGCCTAACACTCAGGAGATTGGGGTTTGATTCTGACTTGCACTTCTTGTGACCTTGGGCAAGTCACTTTACCCTCCCTTGCCTCGGAAAAAAAGGGCCTGGTAATCTACTTCCAGTCATACATTGCCAAGAACACCCAGAGGTTACTGGATCACAAGGAGTCAGCATTGATTTGCTGGCACTTAGAAAATATGCTACATATGTTATTGCACACTAATCCTTAGCATACTACAAGTATGCTTGGAAGGTGAAACTAAGGGGAATCCCATGCTAACCGGTTAGCATGCAACTGAATGGGGGACGGTTGGATTAGGGGCATAAATGTGGGCATTGATAGTGCATGTAAACATTATGCAATGCAATGCAACGTGTGCCTTCGAGTCAGTCCTGACTCCTAGCGACCCAGAAGCTCCTGGGTTTTCTTGGCAGTGTCACCCACCGGAAGTAGATTGCCAGGCCTTTCTTCCGAGGCAATGGAGGGTTAAGTGACTTGTCTAAGGCCACAAGGAGTGCTAGTGGGAATCGACCCCTGGTTGCTTGGTTACCAAGCCAGTGTTCTAACCACTAGGCCACTCCTCCACTCAGCTAACATTATAGACAGGCACAAAATGCAAATGTTGCTGTTAGCGAAGGTGCACTTAACACCTAAAGAAATGGTGGTAAGGGCACCCACATGCTGGTTAGTGTATTGTGGCGTATTGCCAATGCAGCAAGGTGATGGGTACACATGCCCACAAATATTAGTGATGGACTCCATGTTAGTTTTGTAGCTGAAAAACTTGCTAACAACTTACCCTTCAGTAAACATGTCCCTATGCATAGAAGCATGTTTATACTAATTTTCTCTAGACTATATACATCTTTAACTGTATGTTTTTCTGTTGCCTTCGTTTGTTTTTTTAATCTCCAACTTCCTTTGTGAATTTTTCTTCTATGTTTTAGTAAGGATGACAAAGAATATTTTATGCGTTACAGTTCAAGAGACTCAAATTAAACTGCTATCTGAAAGGCCTCAAGTGCACTACAGAAATGACATGGTCAAGCTCTGGAGTGGATTGGGAGGAGTGAGAAGAGGAGGAGCAAAACGTAGATGGCTACTAGCTAAAGAACAGTAGTGTGTGATGAGAGACCTTTCTCCTGCCCTCAAGGATGGTGAAGATTCATTTTCACCCAGGTTCGATTCTCACTGTAACGCCCTGTGGCCTTGGGCAACTCTTCACCCTTCATTACCTCAGAAACAAGGCCTAGCAATCTACTTCTGGTCACACCTTGCCAAGAAAGCCCAGGAGCTGCTGGGTCCCCAGAAGTCAGCATTAACCCAAGGGCACATTCACACATACCATTACAGATAAGGGGATATAAAGAAGAGGGGGGAAAAAAGTGGGCTAATGAAAAGACAGCTGGGTTGCACCAATCTTTAGAAAACCACAACCACCGCCTGCGAGGGTCCAGCCCAATGGTTGAGACTACCATGCAGGAAATCCAAGTTCAGTTCTGTGACCTCAACTTCTGCTTCTCAAGCTGGACAGGGCTGATGACTACATAGTGCTCACTGCCCCTGGGAGGAGCGAGTCTCTAGCATCGAGCAATGGTGATACCTAATAGCCATACTGCTTAGTTCCTAGCCACAAAGTGTCATTGCAATGATTGAACCTGGACTACATAGGACAGGGGCTAAAATTGGTCTATGGCACCACAGACTTATTTGAGACTTGCTTTTATTGAACAAAGTTGAAATGGATAAGAAAAACGTCTGGGTGCAGCTATTCCCCTCCCCCCCAGAAGAAAGAATGTATAATCCAAGTTATCAGTGTCCCTGTTTAGTGTACATTACCAAGTTTACATTACAATATAAACCGCTTTGACTAAAATGATAACGTGGTATAAAAACCAGAAGCTAAAAACTTATCTGTTTCAAGATTACTATAATGCACCCTCAGTATCTACAGTCCAGGCTAATGTACCCTAACCCACCCAATGATCTGAACCTCAGGACCACATAGAATCCACAATGTAGAGGGTATAGGCTATTTTTAATACTTCAATGTATATAGTTTACTCAAATGTTTAAACTAGTTAATATATGTTCCCTTTATTGCAAAACAGTGTGTGCCCTGCCCTGTTAATGTTACACATTATATATAAACTGCCTTGAATAGCAGAAAGGCGGTGTTGAAGTAGTTTTAAATAAATACCCAACAAGAATGAGACCTACTTTATCTAAAAGATATCAATTTCTGTTGATTTTAACCAACACTGTGCTACTGGGTTTATAAGTGGGATGAACCATGAAAGATTAGTAAAGGACATACACACATTTTTGAATCATTTTGTTTTGCTTTAGTGTGCACTGTCATTTAATCCACACTAGCGTGCTCTATCCATGCACTCTCTCATATTACTAGTTAGTCCACATTAGCAAGTATCACACGATACTAGATAATCACGTGTGCTATTAAAAAATATTAATACCAAAGAAAAACCATAGCAAAGTGCAATGAAAAGTAAACAAAATACAGCAAAATTTTCTGCTTGCACCCCCCTGGAAATTACAGAAGCATTTTCTGTTTTAGGCTATGAAAACAATCTGTATTTACAGTGTCACAATTTATTCAAGATTTTATAGAACAGCAATAGGTGTCGAATGGAAACACCAGGGTCAAGGGGGGGGGGGGGGGGAAAGAGGACTACCATCACACCAAAGGCAATAATTCTCTTGTCTAGTTTCCTACTTTAATAAAGTATATTGATTTTTCATGCATAAGCCTTTGGATATGAATTAATTTCATTGGCTCTTTCCATTGAAGAAAGTAGATAGAGGGCATTTTAGAAGTCTTATGCCGAAATTACCCATATAAATAGCTGAATTAATGCGTAGATGGCATACACAAACATGCTGATTTTACAATGCCGCTATGTACATCTCTAATTCCCACAGGATGCAGATTCAAAAGGTGGTATGTTCTAGGCAGTCCAAAAATGATGTCTATTTTTGATCTTTTATGGGAATACAATTAAATGTTAGTAAATTTCTCTGCTTAACATAAGTGACAGCAAAATGCTTGTTTCAGCCAGAGCTTTTGAAAAGTGGTTGAGGGAGTAATTGTGCTTAGCCTTCTGGTATTCAAATGACTTTTTAAAATACACAAATTTGTCCTTAGGAACTAGGTTCCTTATTTTGCTGCAATCTTATACATGATGTTATTAAGTGCCATCGAATCGGTGTCAACTCATGGAGACCCTCTGGATTGTTGTCCCTAATTTGTGTTCGGTCTTCAGTCAGGCGGCTCATTGTTGACAGACTGCTACCCATAGCTGCTGTTATTGTATCGATCATCTCATTGCTGGCCTTCCTCTTTTGCGTTGACCTTCTATCTTGCCATGCCTGATGTCTTTCTCTAATGATCTCTCTTCTCATGATGTGTCCAAAGTATGAAAGTCAAGGTCTTGTCATCTGAGCTTCTAAAGAAAGTTTAGGTTTGATCTCCTCTAGTACTGACCGGTTTGTTCTTCGGGCAGTCCATGGTATGTTTAGTTTATTTGTATTTGATATGCTGCCCTTTTATATCAGCAGGGCAGTTTACAATCACGTTAAATAGAAAGTGGCACGAGGCCAGAAGAGGAACTACAATTTCAACAGAAAAGAGGAAATAAGAGAGCATAAATGTCAACTGTTAAAGATAAAGACAGAAAGAGGAGAGTATAGACAGTCATAGACAACACCACAGACAGACTCGGGTCAATTTTGTGAAACCGGGAGATTGTAAGCAGTGGTAAATAAGTGTGTTTTAAAGCTGAGACTTGAAAATGTTATAATTTGTTTCTAGTCGGAGTGGTGTGGGTAACGAATTCCAGAGGGCTGGGCCAAGAAAGAAGAAAGAGTGATGGGTAGATTGAAAGTGTGCACGTGAGGGAGAGGGAAGATAAAGACGATTGACGTGTACAGAGCAGAGACTGCGTATGGGAACATGGAACTGAAGGAGGTCAGTGAGATACTGTGGTGTGTGAGCATAGATAGCACAGTGCACCAGAATAAGAATCTTAAAAGTGAACACGGAAATCAATAGGAAGCCAATGTAAATGAACTAATGGTGTAACATGATCCATGCGAGAAGAGTAAGTGATGATCCTGACTGCGGTATACGCAGTATTCGCCACCAGCACCATAATACAAAAAGGCATCAATTTTCTTCCAATCTTTATCACTGTTCGGCTTTCGCATCCATATGATGTTATTGAAAATAGCATGGCTTGAATGAGTCGAATCATTATATGGAGACAGACATCTCTGCTCTTGAGAATCTTGTCTAGGTCTTTCATAGCCATTCTGCCAAGAGCAGTGCGTCAGATTTCTTGACTGCTTGTTGCTTCTTTATTGATAGTTGATCCAAGTAGGCTAAAGTTGCAAACGATTTCAATTTCTTCTCCTTCAGCAATGAACTTATTGATTTTGCCAGTTGTCATGATCTTTGTCTTCTTTACATTAAGGTGCAGGCCCATTTTAAGACTATGTTCCTTGATCGTGAGAAGCAAGAGTTTCAGATCATCTTCACTTTCAGCCAGTAATGTGGTATCATCAGCATAGCAAAGGTTGTTAATGAATCTTCCACCAATCTTCACACCTCCGTCTTCATACAATCCTGCTCCTCTGATCATTTGTTCTGCATATAAATTAAACAGGTAGGGGGAAAGTATGCAGCCTTGTCGTACATCTTTGCTTATTTTAAACCATTCTGTTTCTCCTTGTTCCGTTTGAACAGTTGCTTCTTGATCAATGTACAGACTGCACAAGAGAACGATCAGGTGTTCTGGTATACCCATGCTTCTTAATGTGGCCCAGAGTTTCTCATGGTTTACACAGTCAAAAGCCTTACTGTAGTTGATAAAGCACAAATAAATATCCTTTTGATATTCTTTAGTCTTTAAGGATCCATCTCACATCCGCCATGTCGTCTCTCGTTCCTCCCCCTTTCCTGAACCCTGTATTTGAAGCCCTTAGTTTGGAAGCCAAAAGGGACACTGGCCAGCTAAGGGCACCAATGGCAATATTCAGCACTACTATCCAGACAGTGTTGCTGAATATATACACAGACTGCCCCAGCACTGTCCCATTAGCGTGGGGGCAGTCTGGAGACATGCCGGCACAAACTGGCTAAGTCTCAGCATTTATCTGGTCTGCTCAATTTTCAGCCTGGACTTAGATCAGATTACTTGAGCCACATAAAAATCTGTCCTAAACTGTAAGCCAGTTAAATCCCAGCTGAAATCGGGCAAGCCGGATAAATGCCGACAGCCGGTTTGCACCACTAAACAGACATTCAGCAGCAGCTAAAATCCGGTTACTGAAGATATTTAAGTGCTATACCTGACTGTTGCAGTGGTTGAATATTAGCAGTCTGAATATCAAGCCTATAAATTTCTGAAATACAGCTATTATATGTGCAAATACCAGCACTTATGTAAGTAATGAAAACCAGCATTTACACTTATAAAGCACTGGTGCTTGTGCATACAAGACTAAATCACAAGATTGGACAGCAAGCGTAATGATGTGACATAAAACATCAATAGGAAATAAATTTCTTTCGGGTACCACAGACCGGAGAGGACTCAGAAACTGCTCAACTCCAAGTGTATGTGTCACCCTTTTAAAATTATCTACAATCCAGAACCTAAATGTCATCAGTAGACTTCATGCACCAATCAGTGCATGCTTTATGGTGCAAAGCGAAAAGTTTCAAAATAGCTAAACCTAGCTCTACTTATCTACAATCCAGAATACAAAATGTCATCAGTAGATGTTCATGCATGACACACGTGTTTTGAGCCAAACGGCCCTGTTTCAAGTGTGATTTGCTATAAGAATGGATCTGGTAGTGTCTGAAAAGACGCCTAAACCACATGACTTTTAAATGGCACTTGCAGGAAGATGATTGGCTGATCAGATGTCGTCATAAAAGAGGAGACGACTTCAGTGAGTTGGAATGAATCCAAAGATAGTGGGGGAGCGAGTGAAACTGAAATATCATAGCAAGCTCCACCATTCTTGTGCATACAAAGCATTGAGTGATGCTGCTCTTTCATAAAAGAGTGCAGTTTAATAAAATGCTTGCTCATGCTGCATTTAGAGAATTACACATGTAGCTCCCATGGCCCTATACATATTTACAAAAGGATCTGTGTCCAGCAAGCCTTTTGCAAAATAGGCTAGAAAATTGTGAACATACTGATTTGAACATTCCATTTCGCATCTAGACGCCCCATGAAAAATTGTGTTTATACTTTATTAGCTGGTGGCCTGGAATAGTTTTGCAAAGAACCTGAGAAATGAATAAAGAACTATACTCTGTATCAACAAGAACATGGCAATGGAGTTCTCTCAGATTCAGTGCTGTATACTGCCATGAAGGGTTGCTGCTGTTTAGTACAGTCGATATTGACTCGACAACACTTAAGTGTTCAGTCTTTAGTCAGGCAGTTAATTGTTGATAGAGTGGCATCCATAGCTGCAAGTATTGAACACAAGAACATAAGATATCAAGTATAGTATCGTGTTTCCAACAGTGGTCAATCCATGTCACAAGTATCTGACAGATTCCATGCTGCTTATCTCAGGGGCAAGCAGTGGACTTCCTCTGTCCACCTTAATAATGGACTTCTCCTCCAAGAGCTTGTCCAAATCTCTTTTAAACCCTAACAGCTTTCACTACATCTTCCAGCAACAAATTCCAGAGCTTGATTACACGTTGAGTAAAAATGTTTTCTACGATTAGACTTAAAATGCACTACATTGTAGCTTTATTGTGAGTCCCCTAGGTCTTTCTACTTTTTGAAGGAGTAAACCACCGATCTGTGTTTACCATTTCCACTCAACTCATTTTATAGACCTTTATCATATCTCCCCTCAGCCTTAACTTTTCCAAGCTGAAAAGCCTTAATCTTCCAAGCCCATCTTCGTAGGGGTATCCTTTCATACCCTTTAATATTTTGGTCCCTCTACTCTGTACCTATTCAAATTCTGCTATATCCTTTTCAACATACAGTATGGCAATTAGGATTGCACATAATATTCAAGGTGCAGTGATACAGAAGCATTATATCATCTTTGGTTTTATTCTCCATTCTTTTCCTTATGATTCCTAGCATTTTATTTGCTTTTTTGGCTGCTGCTGCTGCTGCTGCTGCACATTGAGCAGAGGTATTATCCACAATGACATCCAGATCCTATTCCTAAGTGGCAATTCCTAATATTTATTTTATTTGGTTACATTTGTATACCGCTTCTTCCAGCAATCAGTTGCCGTTAACATTAACTTATGATACAGCAAACATTTGTTACATATACAAGAATCAAGATATCGATATCTGCATTCACAATTTATACAGCATGAACTATTTACAGTTGTAAATTATATATTGTGAGCTAGTTACAGATAAGCTTTTAGTTCTATTTTTGTGTTGAGCTTCATAGGTGTAGCGTTTTCTGTGCAGTGTACTTGGGGGTGCTGTGTGAAGATATTGTTTAGGTTTAATAGAGTTTGGTTCTTGTGCTGGGTGAGTAGTTTCTGTTTGTATTTATGTTATGTTGTAGTGTTCCTGGAATAGGTAGGTTACCCCTGAGGAAGCAGTGGCGAAACGCCTGGACGACGTCACTTGCGGCGTTGGGAATGGTGTCTACACAGATAAGTGATGGTTTTATCATGTTTTTTTGAAAACGGTTAAGAATTGGATGTTGTATGAATTACCAGATGCTTGCTCTGTGGGAATGAAGGCGCACTACTGAGTTTTAATACTGAAAAAATGTTTTGAAAATGCTTCTATAAAATTTATAAAAAAAAGGAGTTTTTGAGGATCATTGATGCTATGATTCCAACACTAAGCCATAGTGTAGTGTTATTGTTATGCACAACGGCAGATTGGAAATGGTCTGAGATCCTTTTCTCCTCAATCAGTGACTACCCTATTATAGAAATGATGGAGCCCTGTGTGTTTATCTTGGAATGAGATTTTGTTTTCTTTTTTTGATTGTATATCTTTTTTCATTCCTCTACTTGGTGCTATACTGGTGACCTCTGCCATCTTACTCCTGCCAACTTAACAAAGACATGGGGAGGGGTGCTCTTGCCATCTTACTCCTGCCATCTTTCTGGGCAGACTAGATGGACCATACTGGTCTTTATCTGCCGTCATTTACTATGTTACTAAGTATAGGTCCCAGCACCAGTTACATTTGAGGTAGACGCCCAATAAAGCATAAGGAAAGTGCAGTCCCTCCCTCTCCCCCTTTACAAAACAACAAACAAACAAACCAGAAGACGACCATGACAATGAAAAGAACTTAAGTATATATTTTTTTATTTTAAATCAAGCAGCAGAAACAATATAGAATCACAACATTCTTTAGAATTACTTGCTTATCATCTTTACAGCTACACAGTTCTGCTTGATATTTTTCATGCTCCTGTCTCAGTTTCCTGAAGAGCAGCAAAATCCACTCCACTCCAGAGCTCAGGACTTAGGCAGCACAGATGCTGAAATTTGCAAATACTTTTCTTCCACACTAGACAAAGTTACTTACTTCTGACTGATGCAGAGGCCAACGCTGTGTTGAAATACACGCAAGATCCAGCACTGTGCAGAGGCCAAGCTCAAGTAACAGAAACTAAAATGTATTCTATGGTCTGCCTCTTGCCACAAACAGATTCAGGGTCTGGTAGAGTAGCCCCATTTGGCTCCTGAACTGGGGACAGAGGCAATTTAGGATCTTCTAGGTGGCCCATTCCTCCTCTACTCCTGAGGAAAGCTGCTCACTTGCTCTAATACCACCCCAATTCCAACTGGCAAGATCTCCAAGCCATGCCTATCACATTTCCTCACAGGCAGTCACAGGTATAGCATTAATTACTTCTATCATGAAGATGTTCTTGTACAATTCAGTCATTTGTTCTCTGTTCGGATAGTAAAAATTACAAGAGGCATGGTTAGGGCAAATGTGTATATTCCTGCACATCCTTATATCATGTTAGAAAGGGCTCCATATTTGCAAAATACCTTTCCTAAAATATCATCAGAACCATGTATGCTCCAACCTCAATATCTCAATTCCAATCTGAAATTTATCTTCAGGTATTACTTTACAATATCTCTGGCAGGGGGACAATTTCTCAAAATGGATTAGTTTTGCACATACCATGAACCTTACTCCTAAGCAAAGGTATGTGGACTATGATCTCTGCATCTCAGATTTAGTGCTAATGCTTGGTGTAGTACCTGCATTGTGCTTTGGTACTGTATAGCGTAAATGTTCTCGTTACAGAGGCAACACCACAATGAGAATTATATCCCTTGTACGATACGTTCTATAGGGAAATAGCCTAAATCTGCTCTGCACAAGTGTCTGTGTCCATGGTTTGAATGATTACATATTTATGGGGAATGCATATCTGTGCTGGGGCAGGGGGGGGGGGGGGGGACTGAGAACAAGGCTGGCCCCAGCACTAGGAAAAAACTTGGTTGCTGCCTAAGGCAGCACGGGGTGGGGGGGCACCCCCCCCCCAAAGCCCAAGGAGCATTTTAGTCACTGTACGATTAACCCAATCTATTTTTAATTTAATTACCGGCTGCACAGAGTAAATGAATCAATCGTTCAGCCTGTCACGGATTGTATCTGCTTGCATTCTGCTGTTTGCGAGTGCTGTCTGCCTCTTCATATATATTTATTATTCTTAGGGTACTTTTTTACCTCGTCCGTTCCCTCTTCTTTCTCAGCTCAATAACGTATACCCCACCCTCCCCCAAGCACTCTGTTTCTTACAGTTGTCATCTGCTCATTACTTCATAGTCACAGGTGCACCTAATCCCCTGTGGGCTCTCTCCTACCTATCTTTCTTCTGGCCCGTTCTCCTCTCCATCTCTCTTCTATGGCTCCTTATCACTTTGTCTTCCTATTCTAAATACTTTGTCTCCCCTCCTACCAACATCTTCACACCTCCCCTCCATTCTGTCCTCTACCCAGTCATCAGCTCTTGAGCTTCACCACTTTCTCCCTCTCTCTCTCTCACACAACCTCACCCTCATTTCTGCTATGCCGTCTCCTCTGCCCCACACTCTACTATTCCTTTTCTCATCCGGCGATATCAACCCCAACCCTGGCTCCCCTAGACTTCTCACACTTAGAGGTGTTGCATGCAGATTTTCTCTTGAATCTTATTCAGATCCTTCTCCTTTCCCCTTCCTCATATATCTTGTGGAATACACACTCCATCTTAAATAAGCTTGCTTTTACTCATGATCACTATCTCTAATGCTCTCCATCTTCTTGCTGTAACTGAGACCTGGCTCCTCCCAGAAGACACAGCATCAGTCACTTCTCTCTGTCATGGTGGTTATCAGTTCTCCCACACACCTCATCCCACTAGCCATGGTGGTAGTGCTGAGCTTCTACTCTCTCCTTCCTGCCAATTCCAACCCCTCCCACTCCTTTCCCTCCTTTGAAGTCCACTCTATCCACCTTTTCACTCCACTACCTCTCCAGGTAGCTGTTATTTATCCACCTCCTGACAAGTCCACCTCTACCTTTCTCACTGACCGACTAGTGGCTTTCCTTCTTTCTGGATTCCTCCTCCACTCTCATTCTTGGGGATTTTAACATTCATGTTGATAACCCCTTGGATCCTTATGCTTTAAAGGCTCCTTTCCCTTACACCTCCTCTTTCGACCTCCAGCTTTGCTCTATTGTCCCAACTCACCAGCATGGCCACTGCCTCGACCTTGTATTTTTCTCGAATTGCTTATCCTCAAGTTTCTGTACCTCAGTTCTTTCCTAATCCGACCATCACCCACCACCTCAACCTCATCTTGACTCCTCCATCCCTATTTAGAAATCTTCATGCTACTGACCCTTTGGTTCTCTCCACTGTCATCACCTCATTCTTCCACTATGTCATCCGAGTCTGTTGATGAGGCAGTAGTTTCGTATAATGCTACACTCTCCTCTGCTCTGGATGCTCTCGTTCCTCCCATACCACGTCCCATGAGGCGCACTATATCCTAGCCCTGGCTTTCATCCACTACCCACTATCTACATTCCTGTGCCTGTTCAGCTCAGCGTGCCTGGTCAAATCCCACTCCCTTGTAGATTTTCTACACTTCAAATTAATGCTTCTCTTTCCATTCTGCCATAGCACTCAAACAAAAACTACTATGTCTTTTTAACTCTTGCCTCTGACCCTCACTGTCTCTTTGCTACTCAACTCTCTCCTCAAGGTGCCTCTGCCTCCAACCCCTCCCCCTCCCTTTCTGCCCAAACCTGGCTATTTCTATGATAAAATCCACAAGATCAATACACCACAAAATCAACTACTTCCCCTACTCCCCCTCTTCACTCCCAACTTTCCCTCTCTACCTCTGCTACCTTTTCTATGATCTGAGGAAGAAACCACACATCTTCTTTCCTCCTCCAAACTCACTATCTACTCCTCTGATCCTTTTCCCACCCATCTCCTAAGTCACAGCTCCTCCACTGTCATCCCTTCCCTCTCTCATATTCTCCACTGCAACTGTCCCTGCAGTCTTCAAGCATGCTGTAGTTACACCTCTCCTCAAGAAACCCTCACTTGATCCTACCTGTCCTAACTATCGACCCATCTCCCTCCTCCCATTCGTTTCTAAACTACTCAAACATGTGGTTCACCGCCATTGCCTTGACTTTCTCTCCTCTCAAGCCCTCCTGGATCTCTTACAATCTGGCTTTCATCATCATTTACATTCTACTGAAACAGCTCTTACCAAAGTCTCCAGTGATTTGTTCCTGGCAAAATCCAAGGGCATTTGCTCAGTCCTCATCCTTCTTGACCCCTGTGCTGCTTTTGACCACAATCTTCTCCTTGATACCCTATCCTTGCTTGGTTTTAGGGGCTCTGTACTATCCTGGTTCTCTTATCTCTCCCATCACTCTTTCAGCGTTTGTTCTGGTGAATCCTCCTCTGCTGCTATCCTGTTCTCCTAGGACAAGCAGGATGAGTCAGCCACACTTGGTGACATCATCCGACGGCATCGAGACGGAAGTACTCTCGATAGCTCAGAAGGGCTTTTCGCCCTTCTGAGCATGGGCCAACTGGCCCCACCCCCTGCCCACCCCTAGCTAGCCAGTTTTCAGTTCTTCCGCCTTGCCAGCAAAACAGACACCTCTACTCTCCAACTGAAATTACACATCTGAAGGAAAGAGGAATCCTTCTCCTTACTTACTCTTGTTTTAAAATTTCTAACGCTGTGATGCTTTCTTTCTAGATTTTTAAGATGATATATCTATATCTCTCATCATAAACCCGGAATTAAAGAACACCTCCTCCTGATCCAGGATGAACACCGATTCGGGAATGCCTGGTGAAGTACCAGTCCCCTCTTATTCAGCGCAGAAGCAGAGGACTCCAAAAAAGAATGGGGCTTGAAAACAAAAAAAAAAAAAACCCACTTCCAGGCAGCAGTAGCCCCCGGCAGCCCAGGACGTGCCTAAATAAGGCCTCCTGCTTCTCTCTCGCTCTTCTCCAAGTCGGCAGGAACAATGAATCCCAGAGAACGCAGCAGCCCAGGACGTGCCTAATAAAGCCTCCGTCCCCGGCCAGCCTCCTACTTCTCTTCTCTGAGTCGGCAGAAAGGAAGCTCCCGGTCAGGCAGTAGGCAGACCAGGACGTGCCTAGGAAGGGTTCCGTCCATCCGGCCTGCCTCCTCTGCTCCTTTATCGTTCGGGGAAACGTCCTCACACATGTGAACCGTGGGGGTGGCCATCTTGTCTAGCCGGGCAGCCCATATTCTGGAGGTGAGGTCAACATTTCTAACCCCGCCCCACGGCGCCTCTGGCTGAGCCTAACCCCGCCCCACAGCGCCTCCGGAGCAGTGCCGGGTGGCGCCATTGGCTGAAGCTGCACTTGCTCCACAGCGACATCAGCTGACACTGTTGCTACGGGGAACTCTAGAGCAGTGCCGGGAGCCAAAGTGAGCGCCCCGGCAGCGTCATGTGACATACTCAGCGTTCCCTAGGCTCCAACCCCACGGTGCCATTGGGGAATCGGCCACCATGCACCCGGAAGCCACTCAATACCTCACCTCGGCGCCCTATGCATGTGCAAGTCACCTCAGGCCCAGTGCCTTCTACCTCAGCGCCCTCTGCATGCGCAAGTCCTGAGCTGCATCCTGGGTCCTCAAGGGCTAAGCGTTGCTGCTAAAGAGGATCCCCTCTATCCCTCCTCATGACGCCGGGATCACCCCGTGGTGCCGGGACCTCTGGAGGCAGCTCACAGCACAAACCACAGCACCAATGGGGGCATCATTCCAAGCACATAATCTGTGCCGATGTCACCTCCCGATCCCAGCTTGGCAGCGAAACAGCAGCTCGACACTGAACCCCTTCCCTCACCGTCTTGTGGATCACAACCGAGCACGGCACTCTTACTGGGCCCCTGCATGATGGGCGGAGGAGTAGCCGAGCAGCCTACAGCAAGCGGCACCATCGGGACCGCCGAACCACACTCCTCCTCCCTTGTCACTTTGTGCTTGGCGCCAGAATGGCTTCCTCATAGCGCCAATCAGGAGTCGCCGCGAGGGAAGCAGGGTCGGCTTTTAACTCTTCCCTGTGCCTCCCTTCGGTTGTTGCCCTATCAGCAGTGGGGATCAGTGGGATCCAGGACAACAGCAGGAATATCCTAAAAGTTAGACACGACTTGCCTCCCCGAAGTCAGCCAATCTTCTTCGTCAGGCAGTCACTGCTTCATGCAAGCCTCTCTCCCCAGTTAATCTCCAGGGGCTGCTAGGAGGGGTCAGGCGCTGTCCTTGTACACAGCCTGTTCCTTCCGTCAAATTTTCTACCTTACTAAACCATGTTTTATGTCCAGGCGACTGCCTCTCCATCCCTAACCAAGCAATTATTTGCGAGTGTGCCAGATGTTCGAGTCTGCGGGCGCTATCCAATCTTTTAGAAGGGAAAAGGGTCATTGCACCTCAATCTTCCACAGAAAACGCTGGCGCATGTGGCATTTCCAGGCCTATCCAGCTGAGGTACTGCCCCGATATCCAAGCGCAAGACCTTAAGACAGCGGCCATCTGACTCAGTGGTTTGGTAGCGTTTCCATGAGCTGTGTTTGTGCTCTTGTCATCCATCTCTCTGCTCCCGCATATGGCTCCCCTTCGGATGGGTTCTGGTCTCCCTTAGGGACCGAGGACAGTAGCAAGGGCCACAGGGGCATAGCCAGAGCTGCCAAATGCCCCAACACAAAGCAACCACCTGAGGATCCTACATCACCATGGGCTGCACAACCGATACTACTGCACGTCAGTAGTTCGCCAGCACCTCGCATCCACCAGAACTCCTACTTGCCTCTAAAGAAAGGCTCATGGCTCTCAGCCAGCCACATGCGTGGATCCCCACCCACTAACGCAAAGTGGACCGCAACCTCAACAAGCAAGGGCCAGTACCCCAGGTCAGACCCCGTTGGATGATATTCTGCACATATCAGCTCAGAGCCGGCGTGGAAAATTACAATCCTGAAAAGGCAGGATGCTTCACATCTGTAATGAGTAGGCACAGGTCACACTGTCCAACATAGCGCTTGTGTGCCTGCCCAATGATTAGTTCAAGGACTAAGGGGTCAACTCCCTACAACGGAATACTTGTCAGTCCACCAGATGCGGATGAGACGCACCCCTCATGGCCAAAGTGAGCCCTGAAAAAGCACCACCATCTGCAGTGGCAACAGTGTGGTGCAGTATAAACAGTCAACGTGTGGTGCAGTATCAATAGTCTATATGCCCAATCTACCACCGGTTGCAGCGGCAGCAGTGGGGTGCTATATAAATGCTAATCCACCACCAGTTGCAGCAGCAGCAGTGTGGTACAGTATAACTAGTGATTTTATCCTCCAGCAGGAGGTCACAGATTCAAATCCCAGCTGTGAACCCTACAGCACATGTCCCTACTTTCAGCCTGGGATTGCCTGCAGGCATGAACATTCATGACATCTGCACCTGTGCACTCCCGAAAAACCACAGGATCCCCACCCTTCCAGACTCCATCTGGGCAGAGGATCCCACCGTGTGACCACAAACCATGTGGCAACAGCTCACCTCAGGGGGAAAAGGTATTGGTCTTCTCACACCCTGCAGACGGGCCCTCTACTACCCATCTCTGCCTGGCCATCTCCGGAGCCCTATGCTGTGATCCAGAAAACCATGCCTGCCTGTTACCCTTGAGCCTTTGGTGAACCATCTCAATATCCAGGTCTTCCACTATCATCATCATCTTCATGACATGGGTTTCCTTCTCCACCCTGCAGAGAGCACCCGGTCCCAGTAAGCTCTGTGGCACTAAATCTAACGTCTCGGGGTGAATGGAGGCAGTGAGACAGGCCCATGGCCTACTGGGATTTCCAGCCTGGACCGTCCTTATGATCAACTCTAGGGCTGCACTCTGACTCAGATTGCACAAAGGCAGGTGCACCCGTCCTACGGGTCACAGGTAATTGGCTGACCGACATATCGGGGAATTACGGATGCTCCAGACATCCCTTCCCCTCAGAATTATGTAGGAGTTCAACCCTTAGGCATCCTCCCATCTGTGAGGCTGCCTGCAAATAGATCTGCTCACCACCGGGGCTGACCACAAATAGATCTGCTCACCACATGGTGAACAGGAAGTGCGATTACTAAAATGAACAATGCCTTTCACCACGCTCACTGTCCGGTACCCGTACCAGTGCTTTCTCCCACCAAGAGCCTGCCTCCCACCAACATGCTGTCCCCAACACCGAGTGGGAGCCTCCTCGAGACCACTGCTCTTGGCAGCCCGCTGACGGCTATGACATATTGATCTGGATTAGATCTCCAGGGAAGTTCTCTCATGGATGCTCGGGAAAACTTCACAGCCATAATAATCTGCTTCACGGCCGCACTGATCTGGAATAGATCTCCAGGAAAGTTTCCACATGGCTGCTTGGGAAGCTTCACAGCCCTGCACTGCCGTACGCCCAGGACATACACTGAACAGTGCACGACCTTTAACAACCCTGGGGACTCTGCCCGCATCTCCATCCGCCTGGATAAAAGGGGCGCAAACCAGTGTGCATATGATGCACGCATCCCCAGAGCTCCTCCCTGCGTCCTGCCCATGAGCAACACCGTCCAAGAACACCAGTGGTAATTTGTACTCTGTATGCAGTGACCGTATCGGGAACTTTAAGGTCGGGAGTTCTTCCCATGCAGGCATAACGAGATGCCTGGTTGTCTGCCAGCCTTCCATGCTGAATTTGACCACACAGACCTTGTCCCGAAGTTCTTTAAGCAGACAGACTTCTGCACTGCTTTAGTTGTTTGTAGTCAAGACATTAACTTCAAACAATACCACATACTCATAAATAGAAGCCATGGTGGACTCCATGCCCCTTCTCTTTAAGCCTCGACCAGGCAGCCCTCCAATCTGGACTGCCGCCCCGACCCTGGAGCCGACTTATGGACTCTGTGGGCTTAAGGATCAGCCTCATACCTCTTGTAGCACAGCCGATGCTGCCTTGCTATTCCTGCACGCAGCAATCACCTTGCTGATACCATAGACCATAAGATATGCCATATAGAACCTGAGGTATGCCATACTGGGTCGGATCGAGGCCCTTCAAGCCCAGCCATTGTCCAACCTAGGTCATGTCTCCTCAAAGACACAGGTTCCCCAATGCTTGTATTGGGCCAAGCAGCGATTCCCGATCCCCGCTACGCTAACAGTCCCAGAGTTGACTACCAAAAAAAAACCAAACAAAAAAAACAACCTATAAGATATAAAGAGAAGCCTCTCTTATTTGTGATATACTAAGATCCCAATTGGCACCACTCCCGTGGTCTTATTTGTGCTATACTAAATCCCCACTTGGCACCGCTCTCATGGTCAGCGATATTGATGCCGTCGCTTCTGCGTTGCGGTGACTCCTGCACTACGCGATGTGCCTACATCTGTTACCGCACAGGTGGGCCGTACAACTACACCCGCCGCGGTAGCCGCACCCCTCACGACAAGTCCTACCGGCGTGCGTACAGGTCTACAGGTGTGCGTGCATCGCCACTACAGGCCTACGGGTTCATGCCTACAGGCTCTGGTTGCTACATGCGGTACCACAAGGGCGCATGCTAGCCCTAAAGTTGTCTCGGCCTTCCCCATCCACCACAGCGCATGGCAGCTTGGGAGGCACTAAGTGTGGCTGACTCATCCTGCTTGTCCTAGGAGAAAACGGAGTTACTTACCTGTAACATGAATTCTCCGTGGACAGCAGGATAAGTCAGCCACACATACCCGCCCACCTCCCCTGGGAATGGTTCGGCCTCCGTCCTGATGCCCGCCTCCTAGCAGCAATAGGGCTCAGTTAGTGATGTACTGGCTAGCTAGGAGCAGCGGGGGGGGGGGGGGGGGGCCAGTTGGCCCATGCTGAGAAGGGCAAAAAGCCCTTCTGAGCTATAGAGCGTACTTCCGTCTCGGCGCCGTCTGATGACATCACCAAGTGTGGCTGACTTATCCTGCTGTCCACGGAGAACTCATGTTACAGGTAAGTAACTCCATTCTCTCAGTTGGTGTACCCCATGGATCTGTCTTGGGTCCACTCCTTTTCTCTCTATACCCAGTCCCTTGGTGTGCTCATCTCTTCCCATGGCTGATAACTCCCAGATTTACCTCTCTACGGCAGAGATCTCTCCAGCAATCCAGATCCAAATCTCTGCCTACCTTTCTGACATTGCTGCTTGGATGTCTCACTGCCGCTTGAAATTGAACATAGGGGGAAAAATAAGAAACTCAGTTTTGGCTAAAACCTCATCTCCTCTTCCTCTTTTCTCAGTCTCTGTGGATAACTATTCCTCCCCATTTTCTCTGCTCGCAACCTTGGGGTCATCTTTGACTCCTCTCTCCTTCTCCACACACATCCAACTGATAGAAGCAGCAGGTTTTAGCTTTCTCTAACATCAAACAAAATCTGCCCATTCCTCTCTGAAAATACTAAGACACTTATCCACTCCTTAATCACCTCCCGTCCTGACTATTGTAACCTACTCCTTGCTGGTCTCCCCCTAAATCATCTCTCCCCCTTCAGTCTGTTCAACACACTGCTGTGCAGCTAATCTTCCACCACCCCCATCATGCTCACTTTAGCCCCCCCCCCTCAAGTCTCTTCATTGGCTTCCTGTCCATTTCCTCATCCTGTTCAAACTTCTCCTGCTGATCTATTAAATGCATTCACTCTGCATCTCTCCCTACACCCCTCCTCGGAACTCCACTCTAGCGAATCGCTTCTATCTGTGCCCTTCTCTTCTACTAATTCCAGACTTCACTCCTTTCAACTTGCTGCTCCTTATACTGGAACAAACAGTCTGTGAAGGGAAATTGGCTGATAGGTATATCTAGTATGGCTGCATCCTTGCCTGAGGCTGTAATACATTATGATGGCACGAAAAAAAACATGTGGGCAAAGAAAATGAGTACCCAGAGCCCAGCACAACAAGAGTAAAGCCAGGGGGAACCATACTCTGAACAGAAGTGCACAGAGAATGGACCCAGCTACGAAAAGACATGCTAGGCCTGAACAGATTGAACAGGCCTGAGCAAGCTGGGCAAGCCTGGACAAGTTAAACAGGCCAAACAAAGCTGGTGATACAAAGTGCTCATGAGCCCTGAAGACTACAGTGCCAGTGATTAATGAAACAAAGGGGATGGCAGGGTGTAGCCAGAATGACTCAACACTAGCAAGAATAAAAGCCATTAATATGTTATGTCGCGGTGGAGGGGTGAGCCCGGGCAAAGATTTTGCTAGGTAGTCAAGGGAATGTAAGTCCACTCGGCGCAGTTGAAAGAAGTGGCCTCACAGATTCCACTACCTAGGAGCACTCATTAATGAGACCAGGTGGAGGGAAATAAGGCTTTTATTCCCTGGTTAATGCAAAGGTTCAACATAAGATATAATCCATGAAACAGAAAGTCCTTTGTGTCAAAAGGTACCAGTATTTACAATGGGGTGCTTAACTGTTGCTTCACAGTTAAAGGCAGGCTTTCACAAGTAGAATTCAATACATGAAACAGCAATCACATTTCATTCACTCTTCTTCATTACATGGAGTATACAGACTCTGGAGCTGAGGCAGTGCACCAATCACATTCCATGAGTTCTGGCATAGGTGAGGGAACAGTGTTTGGATAATCAATCTCCATGGACTCTCCTTCACTGTACTCAGTTGAGGAGTATTCACTGTCCCTGTCTAACTCAGCCTTGTAAGTTAAAACTCTGGAGTCTGGCTTCCTATAGCCAGGGGTTCTCAATGTTACAGGAATTTTACTGAACCAATCTGGTTTCTTTTCCCTTACATAAGGAGCATGGGTTCTAGCAAAGCCTTTAGGAGCACAACAGGTACAGTCATTGGTTAATGTTTCATACCTGGGCTTAGCTGAGTTGGAATGCACCGTGTTTTCTCTTCCAGCCACTCTCCCTTGGTAGCTGAGCCTCTGCCTGCCTGCCTGCTTTGGACACAGCTGGGCTTCTAGGCAGTTGAGTAAAACTTGGCCTGGATTCTCCTCTCTCCCTGGGTAAAAACTCCAGCCGATCATAAAAGTGCTTTCCTCTCTGACATGGTAAAACTTGGCAATAATCCTTTAGAGATTGTAAGCTCTTTTCCAAACCCTTCCCCCTGGTTCTTAGCTTCTGTCTCTCTGTTCTGGATTCAGGCAGACTGTGAGAACAGGGTGTGGCAAACACTCTCACCTTAGAGCTGGCTCTGTCAAACTTCCCTATTGCAGCAGGGTCAGTTTGGGCCTTCTGGCTCCCAACCTTGTGAAGTCTGTTTCCAGTCAGATTCTTCTCAGTCCTCTCCTGATGCCTCTCAGCTTTCTCTTGCTCCTTTCCTCTGTGCCTCTCAGCTCTCTCTGTCTCCTTCTCTTCTTCTGTTCTAGAAGCATTCTGCTCTGACTTATAAAGCAAAGTGCTTGAGCTGACTTCCGGGTTTCTTCCCAGGTGCAAGTCATCAGAGTTCCTAGGCTCATTAACTCCCGAATGTCTGTTCCTGCTCCCTCTAGCTGTGCCTGGAGGTAATTGCACACCTAGTTCCTCAAAAGAAACAGGATTTCTTTTCAACCACTCCTCTTTATTGACACCCGCCTCATGACAGTTAATAAGGGTGGATCCCAGGGAAAGCAAGGTTACTTACCTGTAACAGGGGTTCTCCGTGGACAGCAGGATGAGTCAGCCACACATGGTGACGTCCTCCGGGCGGTACCAGGTTCGGAAGTGCTTCTCAAATTTCTCTGCTAGCCCACCTCCCGTTTCCGCCCCCTAGCCTGGTCAGTTCCTTTTCCAAGCTTGACCACAAGGCAGGGAGCGGAGATCAGGCGGACCTCCTCCATGGGAGGTGGGAGGGAGCGTGTGGCTGACTCATCCTGCTGTCCACGGAGAACCCCCGTTACAGGTAAGTAACCTTGCTTTCTCCATGGACCGCAGGATTTCGTCAGCCACACATGGTGACTCCCTAGCTGCGCGCAGCGCGCTGAGGTGGAGGAGGGAGGCATGAATCGAGACTGCGATAGGGAGGTATTTATTTATTTATTTAACATTTGCTTCTATACCGCGCTATTAAAATCAGCGCGGTGTACATCGAACAAGCATACTACAATGTATACAAACAACATTGAGTTTTACAAAGAACAGGAAATTGAACATGGGAAGGAAACCAGGGGAACTAAATACATATTAACTCAAACTATGTACAATACTTTAATGTAAATGGGTGTTGCATTAGTTTTGTGAAGCTAACCATTATCTGAGGAGATGATGTGCAGGGGCGGCAGGTATATGGGGGAAGTTTGCAGGTTGTTGGATGTGCTTCTATCACTGGAGGTTTCTGAGTAATATTTTGTGAATAGGTGGAGTTTTAAAGCTTTTCTGAATAGTATGATGCTTTTTATTCCACGGATTTCATGGGGGAGTGCATTCCAGTTTAAAGGGGCAAATAAGGAGAAGGCTCTGTTGGAGGTAGCTTTTGTGCATTTAGTCATTAGGTTGGGGACTGCTAACGTGTTCCGTGCAGTAGATCTTCTGCTTCTATTTTCTAGGGTGCCATGGATTAGCGTGCTGATTGGCGTAGGGGGGTAGTTATTTAGGGCTTTGAAGGTAAGAACCAGTGATTTGTATTGGATCCTGGCGTGAAGAGGAAGCCAATGTAAATCCTTCATGATGGGTGTTATGTGGTCGGATCTTGATGATCCGGAGAGGACTCTTGCAGCTGCATTCAAGGCTAAGCGGAGCGGGTTTAAGGTCGACTGTGGAAGGCCATGAAGAATATTTGCGAAATCAACATGTGGAAGGACTAGAGCCTGAAAGGTTGTTCGGTAGTCTGTGAAGTCCAGTAAGTGTCGGAGGTGACGTAGAGTTCTGATCTTATGGTATATTGCCTTTGTGATGTTTTTTATATGCGTTGTCATGTTCAGGTGCTGGTCCAGGGTGATGCCGAGGTAACGAATTGTGGATTTGGATTTCAACTCTACATTGTTGACTCGTAGAGATGAAGGGGGTGTGAATTTGAGGTAGCTGTTTACTGAACCTTGTCAAGAACATTACATGACAACGAGGTCTACTTAAGAGGCATTAACCGCCTAGTGACATCAACAGTGCAATCAATACAATAGTGCCAATCAACAACAACGACGACGACACAACAGTGCAATAGGCAATGAGAACTGTGCAATCAATAGTGTGCAATCAATACAATAGTGCAAACAATACAATAGTGCAAATAAGAAACGACACTGGTGCAATCAATCAGAACAATAGAGCGAGCATCATAAGAGATGCAAAGTGCCAAGGGCAGAGTCACATGCTTAGCGTGCGTCTAGGCTGTCAGCGCCATCCCGGGGCTGTAGGGCAGAGGCCAGGACCGCACTGCCAAACGCCGAGTCCTCCTTGGAGTGGAGGTCAAGGCAGTAGTGTTTCTGGAACGTGTGTGGAGATGACCACGTGGCGGCTTTACAAATGTCGGGCAGAGGAACGGCCCGCAGGTTGGCCAGGGATGTGGCCATTGCCCGTAGGCGATGAGGCCCTATTCTGCCCTGTGGCTGATGCCCTTGCTGGTCGAGGCAGAAGGCTACGCAGGAGGCTACCCAATGGGAAAGAGTCCGTTTTGTGACTGGAACCCCGGGTCTGAGAGGGTCCTAGGACACAAATAGTTGATCGCCCTTGCGGGCAGGTAGAGTCCTGTCCAGGTAGATCCGGAGTGCCCGCAGACAGTCCAGAGTGTGTAGACGTCTCTCCTCCTCGGAGTGCTGCGGTCCCGGGAGGAAGGAGGGGAGCTCAATAGATTGGTTGACATGGAAGGCTGAAGGCACCTTGGGTACGAATCTGGGTTGGTACATAGGGAAGCTCTGTCCTGGTGCAGCTGCGTATAGGGCAGGTGCGCAACTAGTGCCTGAAGCTCGCTGATTCTCCTGGATGAAGTGATGGCAACTAGGAATATGGTCTTCCAGGAGACGTATTTCATATCCGCAGAGAGCAGAGGTTCAAATGGGGCAAGGGTGAGGCTATGCAGAACCATCCCCAAGTCCCAGGGGGGCTGTATGTTCGCTAGGCCTTTCATGAATCGAGATGTCAGGGGTAATGCAGATATGGAGTCAGCGCCTTCAATGGGGGCGTGTAGAGCCGCAATAGCAGAGAGATGAACTCGGATGGATTGGGTCTTGAGACCAAGGTCGGAGAGGGAGCTGAGGTACTGCAAGATTTGTGCTACCGGACAGGTGACGGGGTCAAGCCCTCTAGAGGCGCACCAGATTCCGAATCTCTTCCATTTGAGGCCGTACGATTTGCGGGTTGAAGGTCTCCTGGCAGCGAGGACTACGTCTTGCACATCTGCGGGTAGTTCAAGAGGGGCAAGGTTCACCCGCTCAATATCTAGGCAGCTAGCGACAGGGTCTTGAGATCGGGGTGTCTCGTTAACCCTGAGTTCTGCGTTAGAAGGTCCGGGCGCAGGGGCAGATGCCATGGGGCATCTTGCACTAGGCATTTCAAGAGAGCGAACCACATTTGTCGTGGCCAGTGGGGAGCTACCAGGATGGCTCTGGCTTTGTCCTGAACGATGCGTTGCAGAACCGCTGGGATAAGGGGGGGGTCGGGGGGAAGGCGTACACCAGAGACCACTCCCCCCAACACGTGTCGAATGCATCCCCCGCCAGCCTCTTGCTCAACGGATGTCTGGAGCAGAATTGGGGGCATTTGGAGTTCCCCTCGGTTGCAAAGAGGTCGACCTCTGGTGTTCCCCACCTCTTGAAGAGGTCTGAGGCCACCCTTGGAAGGAGAGACCATTCGTGGGGTTGCAGTTGCCTGCTCAGCCTGTCCGCTAGGCTGTTCAAGTTCCCGGGAATGTATGATGCGCGAATCCAGCACTCGTTCTCCAGGGACATTGACCATATTGCTAGCGCCTCCTTGCAAAGAGATCGGGAGGCCGTACCCCCTTGTTTGTTGAGGTAGAACATGGCAACTTGGTTGTCTGTTTGAATGAGGATAGTAGTCGCCCGAAGATGTGGCAGGAACACCTTGAGGGCGTATTTGACGGCCCTTAGCTCCAGGAGATTGATGTGGAGCTGCCGTTCGCTCTGAGACCACGCTGATTGAGTGCTGAACTCCTGGCAGTGGGTGCCCCAGCCGGAGCATGAGGCGTCCGTAGTGAGGGTAGTCTGATGCTGTGGCGGGTGTAGGGGTTTCTCCGCGGAGAGATTCGCTGGCTTGGTCCACCAGCGGAGCTGAGCCCTGATAGAGTTGGTCATCGGGATTTTGGATGTCAGCGGTTGGGAATGCTGATTCGAGTGTGTCCGGAGGTGCCACTGGAGAGGACGCATCTGCATTCGAGCTACAGAGATGACCACCGTCGTGGCTGCCATGTGCCCCAGCAGGTGTAAAATTGACCGAGCCGAGAGACTTTTTGCTATTGCTGCCCTGGAGGCAAGCGAGATGATGGCGAGTAGCCTGGGGTGCGGTAGGTAGGCTCTCAGGGACTGCGTGTCGATGAGGGCTCCGATAAACTCCAAACGCTGAGATGGGAGGAGTTGTGATTTCTTGTAGTTGATGACGAAGCCCAAGGTGGAGATCAGAGAGGTGGTGATGCGCAGGGACGCTAGTAACTCGGGGGCTGAAGGAGCAGATATTAGCCAGTCGTCGAGGTACGGGAACACCGCAATGTTCTGCCTGCGTAGGTGAGCTGCTGCGACCGCTACACACTTCGTGAAAACCCGAGGGGCTGGTGAAAGGCCAAATGGAAGTACCCGGTACTGGTAGTGTTGTCCGAGCACTTGGAATCGGAGATATTTCCTGTGCGCAGCGTGAATGCTGACATGTGTGTACGCCTCCTGTAAATCCAGGGTTGCGAGCCAGTCTCCCTTCTGGATCAGGGGAAGGATAGAGTTGAGGGAGTACATCCTGAACTTCTCTTTCACGATGAACTTGTTCAACTTGCGGAGGTCCAAGATGGGGCGAACCCCTCCCGACTTCTTCAGGATGAGGAAGTACTTTGAATAAAACCCCGAGTTGACCTGTGACCGAGGAACTAGCTCGATAGCTTTGGAGGACAGGAGGTGAATGAGTTCCAGAGTCATGGCACACTGAAGGTGGGGAGGCGTGTTGCTGATGGGCCTGTGGCGTTGGAAGGGAGGCGTAGAGAACCTGATGCGGTATCCCCTGCGAATGATTCGTAGTACCCAGGAGTCGTGGGTTATCTTCTCCCACTGCGGGAGGAAAAAGGACAGGCGCCCCCCCGTCTGGGAGAGGGGCGGTCCACGGCTGTCAAAAGGACTGACCACTCTTGGCGGGCTGAGAGTTGGTGGTTTTCTTCTGTTTGCGGTCCCTCTGAAAGTGGCGCTGTTGTGAAGGCCCTTGATAGGAGTTGGACTTGTACCTGGGGCCCTGCCACTTTTTGTTGGATGAGTACCTTCTGTCGAAGTTGTAAAGAGATTTCCGCTGATAGTTTGATTTTTGTGTGTTTCCGTAGCGGTCAAATCCTTCCTCCGCTAGGGTCTGCAGGGTGTTACAGTCCTCTTTCATGGTGTTCACAGTATCAGCCACCTTGTCTCCAAAAAGGGACTCTCCTGAGCAGGGGGCGTCTGCGATCTTGTCGTGGGAGTCACTCCTTAGCCCGGAGGCACGCAGCCAAGCCCATCTCCTGGCGGAGATAGCTGTGCCCGCCGTGCGAGTGGCCGTATCGAAGGCGTCGAATGCCGTGCTGGCAAGGTGCTTGTTGCACTCGATTAGGTCATTCAAAGCAGCCGAAAAGGGGGCAAGAGACTCCTTAGGGAGGGTGGAAGCTGCATTCTTGATGTTGGAGACACAAGAGTCCTGAAAAAGGATTTGTTGGAACTGATGGGCCGCAATACGTGCCCCGAGCATGGCTCCTTGAAATACCTTCTTGCCAATGTCATCGAGCAACTTGTTGTCCCGGCCGGGAGGGTGGTTGGTGTGAATCCGTGAGGATTTCAACTTTTTGAGAGCGGAAGAGACCACTATGGAGTGGTGAGGTAGCTGTGCCTTCTCGAAACCCGTCGTGGGTTGAAGGAGGTATTTGGAGTCCAGCCTCCTTGATGTGGCGTGCCCTGAAGCAGGTTGCTGCCAAAGTCTGGAGAGGCTCTCCTGCAGCTTGCGGTGTAGAGGTAGGGCCAGAGGGGTTTTAGGTACCGCGAGGTATTTGAGTACCTCTGGCTCAGCTTCCTCTGTAGTGTTGTTTTGGTTTAGACCCAGGGAGGAAGTTAGTTTGCAGATAAACTTCGGGTACGTAAGGTCCTCCGGAGGGGGTGGAGGTGCATCCTTCTCCGGGGATGGTCTTGTCCCCGAGGCAGAGAGGTTCAAGCTGGCAGATCCCACCACCCCTGGCTCTGGCTCCTGTTCCTCAGCGGAGCTGTCCGGGGAGGATATGGCTGCAGGGAAGTCAGGCAGCAGCTGGCTATCCACAGCAGGCGTGGGAAGGAGGGGGGGGCTGCCGGGCGTGAAGAAGATGCTGCAGCCAAATGAGGGGGGCTGTCTGCTGCACGAGTTGAGTCAGCAGATTCAGGATAGCAGCGTTGGAGGAAGAAGAGGATGAGCTTCGGTGGGAGCGGGACCAGTGTCTGGAGGAGTGACTCCTAGAGGTTTTGTGCCTCCTCCGGGGCTGAGAGCAGTTGCTGGAGTCAGAGGAGGTACCTGAGCGGTCCCTTGTGCGTTTATGTCCTTTGCGGGATCGAGGACGTGCATCGGTATAGTTCAGCCCTCTCCGGTTGTCATGGGAGCGCTGTGGTTTCCCCCCCCCCCCCCCCACGATTCCGGGGTTGCTCCGATCCACTGCGAGGAGAATCGCCGGTTGTTGAAGAGTCTCCGGTTCTGGCGTCGCGCAGGGATGACGTTGCGCTGGGTCCACAGTCGCGCTGGAGTGACGTCGGTGATTCGCCGGGTCCAGAGGCGCGCAGGAGTGACGTTGCAGCGCCGGATAGGAAGGCATCACACAGGGGGAGGAGCCAGACGCGACGGCGGGAACTTCGGAGAAGACGGAGGGAGGGCACTCACCCGAGGCGCCATGATCGAATTCATCCACCGCATGGCCGAGGGCCGTCGGGAATCCTCCGCACTGCAGGATGCAGCTGTGGCCGGATACAGGCAGCGCTGCGGGTCCTGACGTGGGGCCGGGGATGGAGGCCCGGAGGGGCACATCGTGGGCCTTGGAGATTGCAGCCGGAGAGTGTTGCAGGCCCGAGGGTTCGCCGAGCTGGCAGAGGGCACATAAATCATTGTCCGAGGAGCGCAGTTTTTTACCGCAGGGGCACCTCTTGGATCCCGGTTTGGGCATCGCTTGTGAGTATCCGATGAAGTAGATAAGTTGATAATTGCAGAGAAGAGGCAGATCCGACTTGCTGGCAAGGCGGAAGAACAGGAACTGGCCTGGCTAGGGGGCGGAAACAGGAGGTGGGCTAGCAGAGAAATTTGAGAAGCACTTCCGAACCTGGTACCGCCCGGAGGACGTCACCATGTGTGGCTGACGAAATCCTGCGGTCCATGGAGAAAGAGCCTTTGCCCCAAAGGAAAGAGGCCTCTGCAGACCCTACAACCTTTTACAGACAGTACAGCAACTTTTGCACACGGAACAAAACTTTTGTGCAGGAGTTGCTACAGAGGGTATAGGGTATGTGTTTTAAACTCACTGACGCAAGTGTTTCCATTGAACACTGGTAGGTCTTGGATAATCATATTACTGACCCGTCCATGGGTCCTCGGTGGTTTATGAAGTGGTTCAGTTGACTAGGGGGACTAAAAATCCTAGTGGTAGGGGTTCTTTTTATTTTACTGCTATGTGCCATTCTGCCATGTTGTATCCCCATTCTTTACCGCTTCATTACCACCACCCTTGATACCCTGGTAGAACGCAAGGCGGCTACCACTGTCATGGCCCTGACCCAATACACCCCTCTGCGGCTTGCCTCCAGTCATACTGCCCTCTACCGCCCCTAGCGGTTGAGGTCTCACTTAAAAAGGGGGGAGTGAGGCAGCCATGAGGTTTAGCTGTGGGTAACCCTTCCCCCGCAAGCCATGAGGATTTTACATAGTGATCAGCTTGCTAAGAAAAGACAAAGGTTTCAGTAGGCACCCTTCCCCCCCTCCAGGCCTGAGCACAATACCCCCTTGCCCAGAAATCAGCAGACCAGAGCATACCGGTTTGGACAGGTCACCCAGGCACCTTCCCCAGGGGCTGCTGATTGGTGGACAGGAAATACCTGAGACGAATGAGATTGTAAAATGAGTTTGAAAATGTACTGTATATAAGACAATGTAGGACGTCCTTCGGGTCTCAGATTTTTGTGGAGGGTACCGGCTCTGTCTGGGCCTGTGTGCACATTAAAAGATCCTGTTTGCATTCCAGCCTGTCCATGTGCTTCCTTCTGTGGGTGAGAGAATGAGAGCATTTTCAGCTGCTTGGCTGCAACATCTGTACATCGAGCACTTTCTCTGGCCCTTTTCAAATCTAGGCTAAAAACTCCTCTTCACTGCTGCTTTTGGATCTTGACTCACCTGATCTCCTTACCATTCCCCCTAGATGTATCTCATGTCTACACCTACTGTGTTGTCTGTCTCAACTAGAGATTGTAAGCTCTCATGAGAAGGGACCCTCTCTCTTACATGTCTGTGCAAGCACTGCGTACAGCTTGCAGCGCTATACAAATGCTCAGTAGTAGTAGTATCAGGCAAGGTATTATAGCAAGGCACACAATGCAGGAGCAATCCTTCTCTTTTTGATTTTAGCCAGTCAGTGGCCCCCCAACCAAGCTCCTGGCTGTGAGCCCACAACTGTCCTGAGCAGCTATGAGTCTCCTCCTGCCCCTCCCCCCTCAAAACGTAGTGATTTCATGTTGCAGCTATGATGCCACAGAACACAGCTGGCTGGATGGATATGAGATCCATTGATATCACTCAATATATTTATGCCAATTTCCTGCACTGCCAATCAGCTTCAGATTGTGGCTAGAGGCCTCAGTGCATGGTAGATCGTCAGTCAGCAGATCAGCAACGACAGCAGCAGCACAACACCACAGCAAAGGGCAGCAAAGCAGCATTGAGGACACTGGTGTTTCATGTCAATCAAGCTCCTCAGTTTCTTCTTTAGTTTCCTAAGGGGTCAAGCATGAGGAACCGTTTCCAAATGCTTTCTGAAAACTTTATTGGTTTGCTTGACATGAATTGCACTATTTTAGCTGCGTTTCTACCGTCTATGGTTAAGTATCTATTTGATGTATCTAATTTCTGATGTTCTCAGGATATTTAGATAGATGGACTAGAAATAAATAACTCCGTCTGAGCTTCTTGTCTCCAGTACCCATCTGTTTGTTTGTAACTTTATAATGCTCTTGATTGGTCACAGAATGTATCTTCCTGAAATAGTATTAAAATGCAGAGTGAGCAATCAAGAACAACTAGTCAAACTTAATCGAGTAAAAATGATAAAAGAAGCTACTGGTCATAGATGAATCTTTGAGAGACGTTTAATGGAGTCACTGTGTGTTGTCCGTAAAAAGGATAACTTGTAAAATATTTTTAAATATGCAGAGATATTTTGGCAACTGAGCTCTGAAGTTGACATTTAGAAGAAAATTTTTCTTGGCAATGTTCTAGTTCATCAGGAGATAAAATGGAATTGAAAGTTGCTTAGAGTGTGTGTATATCTTTCTTGAAAAGTCTGTTTCGTATAACAAGTGGGCAGGCCATTTTACCATGTTAAGGAGCTCTATTTTGGCTAGGTTCTTCCTATCTTTCCTCCAAAATTCACCTCTCCACTTCCTCCCTTCTCTATTTCTATGGATAACATTACACTCCTCCCTGTGTCCTCAGCTCGCAATCTTGGGGTCATCTTTGTCTCCACTCTCTTTCTCTGTACACATCCAATAGATAGCTAAACCCTCTCTCTATAACATTGGCAAACTTTGTCCCTTCCTTTCCACACACACTACTAAGACACTTATCCACTCTTTGGTCACCTCCCATCTAGATTACTGCAACCTCCTTTTTGCTGGTTGCCCTCTGAATCATCTCTCTTCCCTTCAATCTGTTTAAAACTCAGCTGCATGGCTAATCTTCTGTCAGCCTCATTATCATATAACCTCTCGCCTCAGGTCACTTTACTAGCTCCCTATCCGTTTCTATATCCAGGTCAAACTTCTCCTACTGAACTATAAGTGCACTCATTCTGCTGCTCCTCACTACGTTTCCTCTTATTTCTCCCTACACCCCACCTCAGGGCCTCCGCTCTTCTGGCAGATCCCTTCTCTCTGTGCCCTTTACTACTGCCAGCTCCAGACCGATCCTTCCATCTTGCTGTTCCTTATGCCTGGAACAAACTACCTGAGTCTGTATCAGGCTTCAACTCTGGCCCTCTTCAAATCTAGGCTGAAAACTCACCTCTTCGAGGTGGCTTTTGGATCCTGATCTGCTTCAACTTAAGTGTTTCTTTACCATTCCCCTTGACATTTCCGTGTCCTCAGCTGTTTGTGTTGACCATCCTAACTAGATTGTAAGATCTGATGAGCAGGGACTGTCTTTTACATGTGCCTGTTCAGCCCTGCATATGCCTTGTAGCGCTATACAAACTATCAGTAGTAGTCGGAGTCAACTTTAAAAAAAAATCCTAACATTTCTGTTTCCCCATTTTCCGAGGGTTGTTTAATTTGTGTGTGTGGGATTGCTATCAGATTTCTAATGTTGAGCTGCTCAGCTGGCTGATTAAAAATCACCAGTTACTGCACTGTGAAAAAAACAACATCTAGAGACACACCTCTGTTTGTTTTCAAACAGCTGGCTTTAACACCACTAAGCTTTGCCAAGCCTCCTTTTTAAATACTTAACTGTAGAAAGAACACATTCTAAGCTGCATAGTCTATTTTCCCAGTGTAGTGGTTAACTGTCAGAGAGATCAGCATTCAAATCCTATCGACACTCCTTGTGGCATTAGGCAAGTCACTTAACATGCCATTGTCTCGGGTACAAACTTAAGCCCTCCACGGACAAGGAACTATCACCTTCAACTACTACTGGAATGCATGAGGTAAATATAAAAGCATGGAAAAATGAATTTAGCCAGTTAGGTAGATGTGTCTTTTACTCTTCACAGGTGTCCTGTGATTTCAAAGGACCAGTTTCTTTATGTATAAACTTAATTATAAAAGACTTCTATTCCACCTTTCATTACTGCACAACCACTTCAAGGTGATCACAAACAGTAAACGCTGATCACAAGGAGGCTATATTTTGGGTAATACATAATGCAGGCCACAGGAAGGTTAAGTGAAGCACTTTAAGAAAACAGTTAAGTGTAAGGGTTGAAGTATTACACACAGAGGCATGTTTACTAAGCCCTGCACCAGTAACGCACGTGTGGGCCGTACTAACAGGGGGGGGGGGGGGAGTGGGAAGGGTTCATTCATCCCCCTGCAGTTAGTGCAAGCACAAACAGCCACACTACATAAGCTGGCATATGGGCACACTTATTGCCACCCATTGAGTAGAGCCAGTGCACAGCAGCAATGACTTTATACACTTACCAAAACCTCCAGCACTACATGCTGTTCTTACTTCCACCCCCCTTCAATGCAGACTTTTTTGCATGGGGATGGAAGCAGCTTGTCTGTTCCACCTAGTCTCCACCCCATCACACGCAACCCATTTATCAAGGATTTTGGGCACGGGAGTCCAAGATTTTTAGTGCAATGCCCAAAACGCATGCTAAAACCCCCTTAAAGCACCCATGCAGATGCATGCATTCATGGCCTGCCACTCTTACTCCCTCCACCTCCAGATGCAACTTCATAGAAGGGTCACAGTCACTGTTCCCTCTAAGGTGTGCGCACGCACACACACACACCTCGCCGAGCGAGCGCACATACTTTACAACAGAGCGCACAAAAATTACGGCTCTGATTTTGATAGAAAACACAGACGTCTTAAAATTTAAAAGTTATGATTGTAATTACTAGAAATTTCCCGCTTCATTTAGTAATTGTCTATTTTCATTTAATTTGATGAAAATCAATGTGGTGTACATACTGTATTCTGACATGTAGTCAAATTTTAAAGTATATAACTCCGAGTGTCGTTATGTGGCGCACAAAAATTTAACCTTCCTTCAAAAGCTGCACACAGCTGTTATTTTATGCGCACACAGCCTACAGAAAATTAGAGGGAACATTGGTCACAGTGCCCCCAGCTCCTAAACAGAGATGATGAATGTTGAGAAGGGGGACGGTACCATGGTCAAGCATACTACAGCAGCAAAAATCCTTGGCCAACCCTGCAGGCTATGGTGAGAGTATACCTTTCTTACATAAAGGCAATACTGGTTAAGCAGTGACCCTTCTCCTGGAAGCACATCTAGCCTGTTAGTTATCTTGAAAAACTATGATTATGCATAAGATAAAAGTGAAAATACTGGAGATTTAAGTTAAAGTAATGACTATGTAAATCATTACCATGATCTCGTTCCCATGTACAATAGGTTTGTTATAAATGCAAACATTTTATTAATTTCATTTTCAAAAATTTAAGTGGTGGAGAGACGGCTGAAGGTTCGCCTAGCTCACCAGATGCCCTTAGCCAGCGCCGAGACGTGCAACTTCTTGTCCCCTAATTTTCCCCATCCTTCCCGTAGCCTGCAGGGCTGAAACGGAGCCGCTGCATTATCTTTGGAGGAGCCGCCTGGCCAGCAGGAGCTCCGCAAGTTTCTCTTTTGAAGAGTCAACGTTACTGGACTATTTGGGCACATTCCTTCTACAGCTAGCCAAAGAAAAGCGAGAACATGCCGTGCACAGGCTACGCTACATGGCTACTCTCACTCCCTTCCCGTAACAGAAAGAACCCCTCAAGAGAGCACTTTTCCTATTTCCCAGCATCAGAAACGTGTTTCCTACCAGGCCAGCCAGCCCCCCGCTCCGCCCCGCCCCCAAGTTTCCTGGCGGCAAAGAGACCAAAAACTTCTCGAAAGACGTCACTTGTCGCTAATGCCCTACCTCTAACCGAACCTGCGGTACACGCGCTTCGGCAGTTGTTCAACTTTGGCGTGCTGTAAGCGGTCGTCCATGGCTGAGCCCAGGGGGAAGAGGCGGAGGAGCTCGCTACCCAGCTGCCGGGCCCACCGGAGCGCTGCTCGCAGCGGCGTGAGGCAGAACTTCCCGCCGCTGGTGGAGGAAGGCCTGTGCGGCGTCGCGAGCGCCCTGCTCGAGCTCTCCTACAAGCTGCAAGCCCTGGTGAGGGAGCTCGTGCTCGCCCGGCCGTTAAACGGTCTCGAGGGCGCCTGCGCCGCGGGAGGGGGGGGACGCGCGATGCCCGTTTCGTAGGAAGGTGTGGAGCGCCGTGGCCCCTTTGGCTACTTTTACGATCCTTCTGAAGATTCAGCTGTGCAGGCAGCGGCTGAAAAGTTACCATTTGTTAAGCGTTATCATAACCAATTTATGAGGCGTTTACTTTCTGCCGCTATAGAAAACACTTAGGGGTCTTTTTACTAACAGGTGCTAACGCCTCAATGTTAACTGTCAGGGGTGTGGAAAGCCCTAGCAGTTAAGGAGGAATCCTGTCCCATAGCACCTCGTGCATTAGTGCAGGTGCACCTATTGAGGTGGTGTTAGGCGAACCTGCGCTAATGCGTTTAGCGTGCAGTGTGAACAAAACGCTAACTGCACTGAGCTCACCACGCCCACTCTCTGCCCCTAATCGCCCACTTGCATCTCTAAGGCCGGTTGCATAGTTAACAGGTGGATCATCCTGTGCTGTCATAACCCTGCTAGCTGGCAATGAGTGTCCCAGTTCCCTTTTAGCATGGGCCAGAGCACAGTCTGCCAGCTAGCCTGTGTTAGTAAAAGACCTCCTTAGAGCTTCAAGCAAAAGAAGTTCTTGAGAATTTGGCTAAACTGTGCCCTTGTAATTCCTAAAATCGAACAACCATAGTAGAATTTCTTCGGACAACAAAAGTGCAAAAATCAGAGCTGTTTTTCCTTAGATTAAGATGGGATTGTGGGTATCACAGGGTTTGGATCCTCACCACACCAAATATATAATTTTATTCAGGTGGCTATGTGTTACTGCAGGTTTTTCTGTTCAGCAAATTCCCAGACACTGGTCTCACTGCTGTCAATGGTTGTAAAGAACAGCAGAGAACCCAGCAGCATCCAAATGATGTTTTCATTCCCTTTACTGTTTCACTCACTGAATTAAATAACGACACTGAAAGTGAGAAATCATTTTGCATGTTAGTTTGCAAAAATCATTACATGAATGTGGATGGGGGAAAAAGATTTTTTATATCAATTTTTTGTTTTGGATTTGTGTCATTTTGGTCCTTTCATTTTCCTATGTATACAGTTCTTTTTTTCCCCAGACATTTGGCTATTCCTCCTCTTCCCCTAAAAAGAGAAGAAATTTTCACATAGCAACAACTGCAGATCATAAAATGTAAAAATATAAATAGTATATCCCTAAAAAAAACACTGGTTTTAATGCACCTGTTTACTAAATTTTGTTAATAGATTGCCCTGAAATGAAATGTGATATTTTGATTTTTGTCTCTCTTTGGGTGGCAAATGACACAAAAAGGTGTCATTTTTTAAATGACAGCACATCCCTATATTTTAGTTTTGTGGCCTAGTATCTAGCAAAAATTCCTTACCCTTCATCAGTCACAAAAGTTGGAACACTTTAACATTGGGAAATGAAGCATCAGATAATAAATGTGTTTGCTGCCAGTGGGCAAACCTTGTTTACTGAAAGTTCCTTAGACATAAGTGTGTGATTCCATAGTGTGCTCATACCTTAAGCAAGGTTCAAGAGAGGTGTTTGGAGGCTTGGCTTTTAGCATCATTGGACAATAACACAGATTGCATTTATTTGCAAACCTGTGCAAACTGTTTTTCTGCAGACTCCCTCATTTGGGATTTACTGCACAGCTCATAGCCCTCAAGCTATTGAACAATGTCTTGTTTTCAGCATCCCTTTTTTAAAATTCCTAAGGACCAATCTGGATTCTCATAAGCATGGTTGCAAGTCTGCGCTTGAACAGACAGGCAAGTTCTCTTTGCTTTCCTGGCTTCAGTTTGGCACAGGCACGAGAACATGCTACAGCCTCTCTTACTCCAGCAGCATGCTGATCTGAGGCTGCCCAGAGCCTTTTTTGCCCTAACGTTTTCTTTTCCCCTCCCCAAAGATGCTCTGCCACCTCCATCTACATTTGGGTCCACCAGCTGTGAAAATGCATCTTTAAGACAATCCATATAAAATCATACAAGCACAAGCTTCTGAGGTTCAGTAAATGGATTGATTTTAAAAGACTGAATACTCTTGTTTGCTGTCTCCAGAGATGGGAACCATATAGTCAGTCATAACATGTGGTTCTCATGTTATGACTGACCCAAACCAAAACAAATTTCTTCTCTCAGAATACCTATTAAGGGCATATTTGTTTGGCAATAGAAGGTGTTCTTGTTTCCTAGCTCTAGTGGGAGTAAACAACTGTGGAATGTGAATGTTCAGTTCTTTCTTAGTTAATAAATGAGCAAACATATTCACACTGAGATTACAATCAACCACTACAGAAATCTTTGCTGCCCATAGATTTCTGCTGGGGAAGACATGAGTGCCAAAACAGATGGATTTGCTAATGACACGAGTATTTGGAATCTGATGTCCAAGAATAAATTCCCAACACATTTAGAAATACTTCACAATTATTATATTTTTAATCTTTGGTGTATCCAAGAAAATCAGTTTTCTGAATACTGCAATCGAATTATATGAATTGGAATTATGTGACATGGAAATGCTCCCAAATTCAGTTTTCTGTATCAGGCCTTGTAAAAAAATTGACATGTTCATATCCTCTTAAGTTGCCATAAATTGTTCCTAATCTGTAAAGTTACTTTTAGAGGGTTATGAAAAGTGATACAATTTAACAGGAGTTGGTGCTATGGCATGAAAAACAACATTGCACCTGTTTACTGTAATCGTGCATATTCGAAGATAATAAAAGCAACAAGGCAAGATTTAAAGGAAATGTATGCAGACCCATATAACATTTAGAGAGTCATAGGGGCATATTTACTAGACTAATGTGGAGTTTTAGCACACAGTAAGCATGCCACGCTACAAGTGCGGAACCCCATGCTAAAAATTCCACACTTAGCAGGCTAGTGTGTGACTGGACAGAACATACGCATTCCTGACGCATCAGTTAGTGCGTGCATTATGAGCATGTGCTAAACATGATTGTTCCTGTTAGCACGCGTGCACTTAATGCCAACTCAGTGGATGGCATCAGGTGCACCTGCATGCCGGTTTCCACAGTGCCAGGTGTTAACTATGTACCAATGTCAAGGGGACAGATGCACATGCCCCCTGAAGTTGGCATGGGTCTCCACGCTGGCTTCATGGCCCTACTACTTGTCCTTTAGTAAACATGCCCCATAATGAAATGGGGAGCACAGAAAATGCAAAGTCTACATTTTCTACAATTATTTAGTGTAGACTACTAGAACTCATTAGATCAGTTGATGAACTAGTAACTGAGCTAAGGCCCAAATGGACTAAGCATTTCCCCTATAGACACAAAGAGGGGGTAATTTTATAATGGACCTAACTTCCTTATCATCCAGCTAGACCAGTCCAGATGTATGGGTTATGCTCTCATGCCAGCTGGTGGAAGCTGTTTTCAGTGATATCATCACTGGATATTAGTGAAGCCAGTATTTGTCTCCAGTCAGTGCCATGGTGTTTGGACTGCTGCAGCTGTGAAGATAGGCCTGTCTCCCGTGGCCCACACCTTGGTTCTGTGGCCTATGTGACTGAGACCTGTAAGACTAACATTGTTCAGAGCTCAGGTATCTCCTGGAGCTGACAGCTTGCCCTTTGTTCCACAGGTTCCTAGTACTTAATGGAGCGGGCAGGAGAGGAACAGGAGGACCCCATGGGTCCCCTGAATGGGGCTGCTAAGCCAGCCCCCTTCCCTCTTGCTGTGCTCTAGCTGCATGGTATCCTTGCCTTTTTTCTGATAATTTGGTTTTCCTCTCATTGTTTAAATGGGTTGTATTTAGCTCTCTTGCTGCTTGCAATTAAAGCTGCTCCAGCAGCGACTTACAGGCTTGCATGGGCATCTGGGTCTTCCCTGCTTAGTTTTGCCAGTCAGCCCAGTAGGTGCTGGGATTCTCTTTTTGGAACTCCCTTTTTACCATAGCCCCTGCTTCATTTTTCAGTAAGCTTTTTTGTACAGACTTTTTAAACTTTGCTACTTCAGTGCTCATCTGTGTGGTTCGATGCAGCCTGCAACCCTCAGTGTTTTTTTTTCCATGGCTGCTGCTTTTTTGCCCCAGTGGTAGCTGGAATGCCTGGGATACCATTTTTTGATCCCCCATAGGGGGCTCGGGGCACGATGCTATTTGTGTGACCTCTGCTGCTTCTTCACTTGTTTTTCCCGCCAGTGGGAACTGCAGTCATTTGAGTTAGCTGCTGCTAGGACCTGGCAGGATGATGACCCTGGAGGTTAAGCCCATTGGCCTCTGAAGTTCCCCCGGGCACAGGGGCTCTCTTTTTTAACTGGCTTGCACTGCAGCTCCTGAAACAAGTCGCATACTGTCTCGGTCTCTACTAGCTGCTTGATAGCTCCTCCTCATGGGGGTTCAAGGCCCAGGCCTCCCCTATGAGGAACATAGGGTCCATAAGCACCTCTGCCATGGGCAGTTGGAAGGGTCATGGCCCCAGCATCGCCCTTGCGCTCTTCCTTTCCTCTGGGAATCCAACTTTATTCTCTATGGAAGGGTTGGTTGAGGGACTCGAGAGAAAATCCTTTTTGTCAGTAGGTGAAGTTTGAAGAGGCCGGGGTGAATTTTCTGGTGAAAGTCTAGGGTCTTTGTGATTGACCTTTGTGATTTCACGGGTCCTCTCTTGGCCCTTTCAGGATGCAATGCAGCTCTGCATCTAGTGGAGCCTACTCTTGGGCGAGGTTTACAGGTAGAGCCCCCTTTTTCCATGAGTGTTTCCAGGGTTCTGCTTTATTCATTCCTCTCGATAACCCCCAAAAATTAAGTGCTTTTTTTTTTTTTTTTTGGAACATCTCGCATTCTTAGCTTGTTGTCAAAACAAAGCCAGTCAATATAATTACAGGTCCCTATCAAAGCCACAAAATGATACTTCATCCAATAAACTAAGGGGCTTATTTACAAAGCCACGGTAGCAGCTTCCGCCCGATATCGGAGCCGTGGCCCCATTGAATTCAATGGGGCCGCGGCTCCGATATCGGGCAGAAGCCGCTACCGCGGCTTTGTAAACAAGACCCTAAATGGCTTTACTTAATTAACCACATTGCAGTATTCTTTAACTTAGCAATAATAAGGTGGAAACCAGACCTCAGAAAACTCAGCTAAACCCCCAGTAGTCACCTACCGGCGAACTGGGATAAAGTATTGAGTGAAATACATCAATGGTCTATAATTACCTAAACCACCTTCCAGTGACACCACAAGATCCTTTTTAATCTTTTTATATATATAGCAAATAAAGTTGATATATGTATAAAAAGGGTTTTATACATATATCAACTTTAGGGTTTTAGGGGAAAAAACCCAAGATAGGCCCTAAGGTTAAGAACATAAGATATGCCTTACTGGGTCAAACCAAGGTCCATCAAGCCTAGTATCCTGTTTCCAACAGTGGCCAATCCAGGCCACAAGAACCTGACAGGCTCTCTTTTGGCTGTACCCTCGGCCCCAAGGTGATGGAATCTCAGCTGTGACAAAACGCATGATGTCTCTGTGGAAGGAGGCACTGTGCTCAAAGAGTTTCAGGTTTGGAGGGTTGAGGCCCTCCTTAAGAATGCCTTTGCAGCTCTCAAGTAGTACCGTGTACAGGCCTGGAGACAAATACTTTGATGATGAATCCAGCTGCTGCCAGACAGCTCAGAGGCTATGAAGTTGGCAGTGGGCCACTTAGGTAGTTTATGCCCTCTAAAACATTTAATTTAATACACGTTTTTATATTCCACTATATCCCAACAAGTTCAGAGTGGATTATATATAAGAAAATCCTTAGTAAATCTAACATCAGATTAAATATCAAAGCATCAAAAAGATTACAGATTCCAAAAATACAAAATCAGATTTATAATACATGGCAATAGGGTACTGTTCCTCGTGACCATAGAATCTACTAGGCAGTTTTCAGAGCTGCAGGCCTTGTCCTGTAGGGAACCTTTTTTGATCACCTCGATGGCCTTTGGCTCCTTGTGGACAGTAATGTCCTTTTTTCCCAAAGGTGTTCCTCTCCTTCCATCTTAACCTCCTTCTCAGAGGAGGATCTTCTCGGAGGAGGACCCCTCACTTCATCTAGTGGCTGTGCGGAGGGTATTGATCAGGCCCCAGGAGGTTACCATTTCTATCTTCTGGTCAGATTATTGGTTTGCCCTGTTGTGGCAGCGTGAGGAAAAGACTGGTAGTGTCCAAATCTTTTATTGCTTTCTGGATCAAGGAGGTCATTGGGTCAGCATACTTTCTGACTAGTAAATAGGTGCCAGAGAGAGTTAAACCTTACTCCACTAAAGCACAAGCCTCCCCCTGGGCAGAATCCACCTTGGTGTCTCCAGAGGATATCTGCAGGGCAGCTACATGGTTGTCTGAGTACTTTTGTGAAGCACTACAGATTGCATGTGGAAGCCAGAGCAGATGGTGCCTTTGACGGTCCTATCCAGAGTATTGTCTTCCTCCCACTCTGGGTCCTGACTGCTTGGGTATATCCCACTTCTTTAGAGTGGTCTAGCAGGATAAGGAAGGAGAAATGTTAGTTGTTAATTTTCTTTTCTTGAATCCTGTTGGCCTTTCAATCTCATTGTCTATATCAGTTCCTATCACAGAGTTGATTTTGGTAAGAGAGCCAAATACTTTCTCATGTTAATTGTTGCAAAGTTGAATTGTTGGTTATCAACATAATGCATTGAGTTTTTCTGTTTAGTACTTGGGAAGTTGTCATACTGGCTTCTCTCAGTGCTGTGCCGCTAGATATTCTGAGTAATGACATCTCTAAAAGTTGCTTAAGTCTGTCTCATCTGGACTGAACCAGCAGGATTCAAGGAAAGAAAATTAGCAGGTATGTCAATTTCTCCTTGTGCACAGCTATGTACATACATTACACCAGTTTAAGGAAAAGTAGGTGCATACTATCCCTTTAAAATTACTCCATAGAAAATGCATGCACACATTGATATCTATTTAGTATGCACACATTTCCTGACAATATACATGCATGTGAATGCATTTTATAAAGGATACATTCAAATGTGAAGCCATTCCCAGCCCCACAAATGCCTGTACTCAGGCCACATATGCATGCTCCTATGTGCATAGAGTCTGGGCAGCTTTATAAATGGTAATTTGTGCACATAAAATACTGTATTATCCACTGAAACATCTTTTAAATTTCCCCCCCCAAATAGGAGAAATACCTTAGTAAATTCAGCCATAGCAAAGGAAACCAGCTCCTGAGGTACAAGAGTTTACTGGGGGAAAAAGTACTGCTTCAAAACCACTGGAAAGAACAGAGTTTTAGAAACTGTTATCCAGCAGACACATCAGGAGCTTCCATACCCTGGATACTGAACTGCTGGGATAGCGAAAGGGAAGAAGCAAAGAAAATGGCATCTCTTTTGGTTTTCAGCAGAGTTTGTTTTCTGAATTACGCTAATATTGATGATAAAACGGTATATAAAACCTGTTAAATAACTAAATAAATAATGCAGGAAGTCTCCTAGAAGCTGGCAACCTTTTTCAATGAAACAGTGTTCTTGGTGTCTTATATCCACTGTACCTTGTTGTTGAGAAGTTTCCCTTACAGCATTGCAGACTCCCAAATGCAAAATAATGGCATTTCCTCGCGTGGAAAAAGATAAAAGCAGTAATACTGCTTTGGTTAACCATTCCTATTTCCAGGACTGCTTTGGCTGCAGCATGGATGTCTGAAAAACAACAATGTTTGGCCCTGCCACGTCTCCAGCAGCCCTTCCAACAAGGGGGCAGGAAGCTCATTTCAGGTTACTCATCCAGGTATTGGCAGTGTAGCTGGTTAACTACAAGTGACTCAGGTTTTTCACAATTCTGCTAGCCACATTGGTCTTGGAAGAAATTGGAACTGAGCTAGTTTTGTATAATCCTCCAGTTTGCTAGGTGTCACGTTTCGAGACCATAAAAGTCACATCTGATGAATGGGCATATGTGGTCTCAAAAGTGGATACAAACTAACATGGTTGGATAATTCTTGTATCAAACCTCAGAGTAAAGCAAATTTTAATTTAGTTTATATTGCAATAGAGCACGTGCAGGTTTTAGATGATCAGAAACATCTGTTTCTCATACCTTTCACATTTTTAAACCAAATCCTTGTTTTTGCTGAAAATCTAGGCTGAAGTCTTTGATCGGTCCGATGTGGCTCTTCCTCGTGTATCAAAGTTTTTCTGGCATCAAGCCAAAGAAGAACAAGAAACTGCAGAAGCCATGCTGAAATTTCAAAGACAGCGAGGGGGCCATTTCTGTCCTAAGGCCATCCAGGTATATTGTGAAGCATTATTAGCATACTCTCATCTTCCATTTGAAATCTAAACAATTTCAAAGGAGCAAAGATACAAAATATGACGGTCCATCAAGTCTTTTGCAATAACAATTGACCTCTGGCCTTCCCTTCTCTTATCCCATGGCTCCTTGAGTTTATTGTCCTTACCTCCACTGGGAAGCTGTTCCACACATCTGCCACATTTTCTATGGAAAAAAAAATACATTTTCTAATATTACTCTTAAGTCTACAGAGTTTAGTTGACGCTGTTTATGTATGTAGTCATGTATTTTGATTTATGTAAGCCAGTCTTTTCACCAAGGCCCAGGATGACTTACACTACAATAAACATAAAACAGTATCTTCAAGATGACATAGTAAGACATAACTGTAAAATTAAATAACTGAACAGAGCAACAGTCTGACTACTCCTGGCCAGTTCCCCAGAGCAAGAGGTTCTACAGGAGACTCGTTCCATTCTGACCTTAATTTTATAAAAGTTGTAGATATTGAGACTAATAAACTTCCTAAAATGAGCTTGTCATATCCTTGGAAGTTTATAGGTTTAACTTTTCATGCTCATTTCATTTTTCCTTTTACTTCCCTACCAAACTCCAGATGCACTTGGGGCTTAACTCACCTTGTTTGTGAACTCTTATCTTGACTGAGCACAGTACTTAAAGCAAGATTGTTATTACATTATGAGACCTTTCCTTGTCTAAAAGGAAATTAGAATCTCACCTCTTACTAATTTGATTCTGCTAATTGCTTGTGATTATTCTGAGAGATTGTACTAAGGGGGGAATACAGGTTTGCAGTTCTAGCAACAATATGGACCAGCATTTTTTCACCTTTTTTTTTTTAGGTTGCACTACTCAGATTTTATGCACAGGCACTATTTAGCTCCTTTAATTCCAACACATCACTTTAGTTTTCTTGCCCATTCAGTTAAAAAAAAAACAGCCAACAGCCATCTACCTCTTGACTGTTTTCCCCCTCCAGTACATTGGTCTTTTGATCCACCAAGAAGCACACAAGGGATCACTCTGGCAGTCCTGGCAAAATAGCTTTTATCGGAGACCTGACCAGAATCATCTGTACACTGTAGGCAGTTGTATTTTTCAGCTCTGTTTTTGTGCACCACTTTATGTACGATGGGGAGAGCATTGTGCCTCTGCAAGAGAGGTTGGTTGAGATGGATTTCGTTTTTGTGTGTATCAAGAAAATATTATTGTATTTTATTTATTTAACCAGCTTTTTTTATACTGCTTTATCATTTTAGTCAAAGCGGTTAGCAATGTACATTACCAAGTTTAAGTTACAATGTAAACTTGGATTTTAAAATGAGATTAACTTTATTTTATTGTGCTTTTGAAATTCTGAACTTTATTATATGCTGCTACTATTATGATATTGTGGAGAGTAATTTTAGAACTGGCTGGGTACGTTGATGCGGCCAATATAGGGCTAAATAGCAGCAATTTTTGAAAAAGAAAGTGCATACATACTTCCCCTTCCAAAACTGCCATTTGCATATGTTTCTAGCGAGGTGGGCACGCGTGTATATTTACATCTGCTCCGGAATCGGCTTATGGATACACGTGTGTGTCTGCTGGGTTACATGTGTATATGTTGCGTTTTGCAAAATAGAAACTCTATGCAACTTTGCCCCCAGGGAGCGCACACTTAAAACTTTTAAAAAGTATGCATAGGATACTGTTGACACTTTATTTTGTACGTGCTGCTGGCACCTATTGGAAATGGCTCTTTTCATGTATACAACCTTTCTAAAACTGCCTCCTTCATGTGAACATTTATTATGCTATATTATTATGTTTACAAGCCACTCTTGAATCTTTGCAAGAAGAGTATGGTATAAATCTGAACTAGAATAGAAAAGACCTGGAATGTCATAAGTACGCTTTATTTTCTGTTCTGTGACTGAATTTTCAGGATAGTATTACTCTTCAAACCTCATGGCCATCTACAGTATGTCACCATGCTGTCTTCTCTGCTTACAGCCAATGAGGAGCGTGAAAGTTTGGGGGACTATGGGACAGAAATCAGAGTGATAATGTAGCACATACAAGAAAAGGTCTTCTGAAGCTTTTTTGGCCAATAGCCAATAATGTGTATAAAATACAAACCTACATTAAGAACAGTGGCAACTAACAACTTAAAAATAAACCAATAAAATAATAGAAGGAAAAATTGTTACTGACTTGGTTTCTACCCATATGGTCAGTTCATCTATAGTAGGGGCTTAACCAGTGGCTCAGAAAGAGTGCCGCTGATGTGGTATTAAAAGAATAGTGAGGTGGGGGGATGAGTAGGAGGGAGTCCCAGTCATCACATAATGGCTAAGAGTTGGTAGCTGAGTAAGAATGAAAATTATAAAAATAGTTGGAAAATCCTAGATACCTGAAAGCTCATAGTGCCTTAGCCCCATTAGGGACTAGGAGCCAGTTCCATTTTGAAAGCAAAAATCATCCTGATTCGCTATTTAAGAAATAGAATACTGTTGGCAGTACCCAGATAGTGTCCCACTTTCCAGAGCTTAATTTGTAAATAAAAAAGAAGCGGAACTGTGGAGCCAGGAGAGGGGACGGATCAGGAGCAGGCTGCTCTGGAATCTGAAAGCAAGTGGTGGGATGGTGTTTCAGGCCAGTCCTCCAGAAATTAAGCCCTGCCACTTTCACCCCTTCTGATCATGAGAAAAACCTGACCTGTCTTTGGGCCCCTTTTACTAAAGCCTAGTGACCGGTTAACCTGTGTTTTTAACATTTGGCAACTGACAGCCAGGAACACTAATATGCCAGCTTTCCAGTGACGCCATGGTAGAACAAATTACAATTGGTCATGGCACGGGGAATGGGCAAAATATGGGTGTGGAGAGCACATTGCCACAGCCCTCGCACTAGTGGCAATGTGGTCATTAGCATGAGTTCACGTAACACCCCTGTGGGAGTTGTTAGATGAACCTGCCTTACTAAAGCACGAGTTGCATTCGCGTCCTAGCGTTTACTACTGGGAACATGCTGGCCATGCCCCCGATAGCTGTCAGGGAGGCGTTGCGCTAACATTCATTTGTTCACTCATTAAGTGCAGAGCTTTAGCAGGCTTTAGTAAGAGGAGCCTTTTAGTTCTAACACAGCGTTGGAGGCATGTCCATCATGTCCAACTTAAAAATGATACCATCTTTCAGCTTATAGGGTTATATGTAGTTATTTTCATGTAAAAAAAAAATCAGGAGGATTTGATAAATGTTAGTAGTATAGCTGGATTAAAAAGTTTTGACATGTTTCTGAAGGACAGGACCATTAGCAATTATCAACAGGTAGATGTGGGGATCAGCACGTGGGAGAGAGCAACAGGGATGGGATCTCCCCATTGGGATCTCCTAGGTGCTTGCACATGACCTGGACTGACCATTATCAGAGACAGTATGCTGGGCTTGATAGACCGTAGGTCTGACCCAGCATCTCATAACTTCACTCATTTTCAATGTTAAAATAGACGCATGATAGCAACAAGTTTTGGTTCTGGCATGAGCCTGTTTCAAGAGCAACCACTGACTGAATGCATCAGTGGTTCAGATGCAACTGAAGTTGTGACTGCATTGTCAGCCATTTATGTTTTGTTCCTCCTCTTTGCACCCCTCCTACCTGAAGCGTGAGATCTCTAACATTCTCAGTTTGTGCTGTAGCTGATCTCAACTGTGTCATAACATATGTTATTTTTTATATAACCATTTGGGCCAATATTTAAAAACTGATTCGTTTTTAATGCCAGCTGCAACTTTTAAAAATAATGCAGATATTCAGCATTACTACCAGCAGATGGCAGTGAATATTTGGATAGAGCGCCAAGCACTTAAATCCAGATAGTGGTGATATTCAATCTTCGATCTAGATAAATTTAGGACAGCAAAAACCTAAAGATGGATATCTTCTGGCTCTCCTCACATACCATACTAGCATAGCGTTGAGATGGTCTGTAATGATAATCATTGGCATTATCTGAATAGTACCACTGAATATCCACAAATAGTGTCAGCTAAGGGAAGTATCCAGATTGCAGCCGTTATCTGGATATTTCCATTTGAATATAAGACTGATTACTTATTGTGTTCTCCCCACAGAAACCAGGCTATGAAAATGTGCACAATGTCATGAATGCTTTGGAAATTACACTGGAGCAGTGGAAGACAGTAACCATGTACCTCGAAGAACTCTACACTTTGAGCATGGAAAACTCAGACCCTCACAGTGCCAGTACCATCAAAAAGAAATTTATTGAACCCAAAATTACAAAAATCAAACTGACTGCAGATCTTCTCACCAATGCATGCAGGCTTGATTGCACAAAAGATGGAAAAAGCAGCTTTGGAGAGTACCTCATAGATCGATTGCAGGAGAATTTGACTAAAACTTGATCCATTGCTATAAGTCATCTAAAACTGAGGCTACTGCAATGATCATTTTGAAGTTTTTTCCAATCTAACATCTTTTTTTATCAAATCATAAAGTCATCCCTCTGATACTTAGATATGCCATAATGACTTTATGCCCATTATTGTTTTTGTTGATTGCTTGACTGAATCATTGACATAGTCCAGCAAATGAATATGGATCTTTATTATATTATAATGCAACATTATTTTCAGCCAGAAGAGACACTTCGGCAGGACTATATTTTTTTACGATAAAGTAATAAATTCCATTAACATCAAATGAGCATTCAGCCTGCAGTCTAATCTTAACTGAGCTCACAGTTGTAACATCAGAGCAATTGTGTTTGATTTTATACGCAATTATTTTTCGATGATAAAACTCTGGAAGCACCATTGGTGTTATTTTGGAAGTCCTAGTCTTTTTTTATGTTTAAAAATGGCCATAAAGGCATCCAAAGTACAGAGACATCTCCAGATGCATTTTAGATGCCGGGTTTGCGGATGACCCCCGTGTGAGGATGTCCACGTCTGAACATGGCATGGGCATGGTGGAGGTGGCATTCGCAGGAACGTGGACATCACTACCTGATTTTAGAAGTGTCCTGGCTGTCTAGAGATGTCTAATTGTAGCAGTGGGATTTGAACCCTGGCTTTCCTGGTCCTAGCCCACTACTCTAACCATTATGCTATTCCTAGACATTTAGGTTCTGAAATACTATTTGGGGACGCCTGTGCAGATGCCCCTTCAGATGTCTCTATCAGCCACATCCCTATTGTGAAATTGTGTCTGCACCTGGATGTGCTGCTTTTCTTTCAGACATTCTGCCTTAGATGACTCAGACTGCACTTGGCCTTCCTTTCTAAAATGCCCCTCCGCAAATGTTGCTGAGTTGGTAGGGACCACTTCTAAAGAAGAAAAATAAATAGAAAATTCTATCCAGAAGACCAAATCTGTGGTAAAACTCTTCAAGTGTCAGAAGACACTTTGCAAACCATCTATGCACATAAATATATTTTCATTTCAAAGAGAACAGTTCCTGTGGTCAAAAAACACATCAAACTAGATGTGAGCACCTACATCCTGGTTACAACAGTGGCCAATCCAGGTCATAAGTACCTGTCATTTATGCCATTATTTTATAAAGAAAAATACCTTAATAAATAGGTGCAAAATACATGCATTAATTTAGATGACTCATAAAATTACATACTATGAGTCCGATCCAGGAAGGAGTACTTCGGGGCCATCCAGACATCCCAGACCAGGACAAGCCCCTTTGTACCCAGTTCTGCACTGTGGTAGGATCAGGCAATGGGACAGCCCGGTGTGCTCCTTCAGCAGACGAGGATGTACAGCCAACAGGACGGCCAGGCCTCCACCCCCCCTTCCCCCGCTCCCACTGCTGCGCTGGTGGAAGACCCCCCCCCCAACCATCTCTCCCGACACCCGGTGGGTCTACTGGGGCTGGAATCGGGTGGCGGGGCATTACCTCCAGTGGCTCAGTTGCGTTGGGGGGGGCAGCTGCCGGGCCAGAGCTCATGGGCACCCAGCTCTTAATAAGCTGTGCATCCCCCTGGTGTTCCCTGGATGTAAAGGGCCGTAACCTAAATTGGCCTTGTACATCAGAGTGCCTGGCCCGCCCACGTTCCATCCCTGTGCCACTCCCATCTCGATCTCCCCTCACAGAGCCTCTGTGCATGCGGAAAGAACTATCTCAGAATTCGAGCAGGACAGCTAGTGGGGCTGCACGTCCCATTGGGACATACAGCCCTGCTAGTCACCTTACAGAATTGGGCCCTATGTGTTTTAAGTATGTATATCTTGTTTAATGTATACATACATATATTTACTGTGGCATTTACAAAATAAAAAATATTTTATGTAATTCAGACTTGTTTATGTTTCTACACTGTTCGCTTTTGATACTCAGCCCTTCTAGATTTTTGATGTGGAAGGGATTGACATCAACCATCAGCTAAGAGTGAGAAAGAGGTCTGCTTAATAGGAAACTGTTTTAAGTAACGGTTAGAATACATTTGTGTATGCAAAATGCAGAGGAGCAAATCTCTGCAAGTCAGGATAAAATATCCCCATATCCAAATATCCTTTTTTGTAGTAAGCCATAGGTCGCATATCTCTAAAGTGTTGCCCATTTTCATAGGTCATGGATTATATAGAATAGAGGCCGGTCTGAGCAAAACAGAATAACTGAGCAGTTTTCTATTGTAGTTGATAGTCTTCCAATAAGCACTAACTCTAAACTTGATTTAGAAAAACAATCAAAATGTTAAACATAAAAGCAATGAAAGCTTAAATTTCTGCCCCTGCTCCTGGTTGTACAATGAACAGCATTTCTCGGGGCATCCACCTCACCCAGATCAGTCCAAACAGGTTGCTGTTGGTTTTGCTGTAGTCCAAATATGGCAATATACGAGGTGTGACAAAAAAGAAATGAGACTGTCCCATAAATGTTTTATTACAAAATCTACAGAGAAATTATGCTTTGGTCCCCTTCAAAGTAATCCCCCCCAGAGTTAATGAACTTCTGTATTCACTTCTGCCACGTACGGAAGCACTCAGTAAAGTCCTCCTCCTTGAGGTCCCTCGGCTCCCTCATCACAGTGGCCTTGATCTCTTCTACAGAGGCGAAATGAGTTCCTTTCAGCACAGTCTTCAGCTTGAGGAAGAGCCAGAAGTCTCATGGTGCGAGATCTGGGGAATAAGGAGGGTGGTCGAGAGCTGCCTCACACTGAGCGTGGTGTGTGTGGGCGCATTGTCTTGGTGGAGCAGCCACTACTTGTCTCTCCACAGAGCTAGTCTGCTGTGCCAAACCCGGTCATGGAGGTGATTGAGGACCTGCTGGTAGAAGTGTTGGTTGACTGTCTGACCCTCAGGCACAAACTGATGATGGACCACTCCTTTCTGGTCAAAGAATGCGATCAGCATGACTTTGAACCTTGATTTGGACATGCACGCCTATTTGGGTCTGGGTGACAGTCGAGTCTGTCTCTTGCTTTCAGGGTCATAATGGAAGACCCAAGTCTCGTCTCCTGTGATGACTCGGCCAACGAACTCTGGATCTTCTACGATCTTCTCTAGCAAGTTTTGACAAACATTGATCCGGTGCTCCTTCTGGTCATCCGATAAAGGTTTGGGCACCATCTTGGCACACACCTTCCGCATCCCCAGCTCCTACACCAAGATGGTCCACACTGATTCCCTGTTCAGGCTGAGCTCCTCAGTTATCATCTGCACCGTCAATCTGCGATCACTGCACCAGCTGGTTCACCCTATCAGTGTTCTCAGCCATCTTTGTCGTAGAAGACTGTCCTGACTTGGGGTCATCCTCCACCTCCTCGTGGCCAGTCTTGAAGTGTTTGTGCCACTCGAAGACTCACGGCCTTGACATTGCATCTTCTCCATAAACCTTTTAGAGAAGTTTGAGACACTCAGTTGGGCCCTTCTCCAATTTAACCAGAAATTTCAAGTTGATTCTTTGCTCCATATTTCTGCCACCTCCAGTTGTGTGACAAAACGATGGAGCAGTGTGCTACAAAAAAACCTGAAAAAGAAAACTAGAGTGAGAGAGATGAAAAATATTATAGCAGAATAGTGGCGAGATGGTGCCCAACACAGTGACATAAGCAGTTAGCCAACTGACATTGAGTCATGGGCGTGACTGCCACAGTCTCGTTTCTTTTTTGTCACAACTCATAGTCCGGCTTTTCTTCAGGAAATCAGAACTACAAAGCCATGTATTCAGCGGGGAAAAATCAGGATCACATTATCCTATTCTTATTATCCTGAGTGGTCTGTATGGAATTGATATTATTGAAGGAATTCAACCTCCTAATCGTTTGCATAACCAAAGGGAAGAAGACTTACCAGAAGCTAGGCAGAAAAGTGGTCCGAGTAAGACCTTGGACCATGATGGAGACCCTCTTTCTGGAAGGAATGGGTATGCTGCAGACTTAAGCACAAAGCCAATGCCACCATCCAGAAACTAGAATATGTTGGCTTGAGCACTAAGGCTGAAAGTAATACTTGAAAGAAAGTAATTGGGTTTTTATATGACAGGATCCATACAATAGCATCATTCAGATTATATTACAGTATATCATGTGTATGTTGTCACCAGCTAAGATAGGTCTAGCTCAGTCATTGTGATAAACATAAGGCCTGCTCCATGACTTGCTGAATTCACTCTTAATTTTATACATAGATAAAACATGAGTCAGGTTTCCAACATTTCAGAGCTCCAGAAAAATACATTCTGTAAAATGTTTTATTCAGTTTTTCCTGTGTAATAGTAGAATGTAAGATAAAACAAATAAAGAAACATTAGTTATTAAGCTGGGAAAACAAGCTAAAGTAACTAGAGATGTTTATCATACAAAACCCCCCCAGACGTATAAGTGATCAAGACCACAATGTCCTATATCTGGGACACCACTTCTCCCTGAATAGCCTTGGAGAAGACTCTGTTGTTTCCATAACCCAAATGTGTATTGCTATTCTAAGAACATAAGAAGATAAGATATGCCATACTGGGTCAAATGTGTATTGTTATTCTAGTAAAAACAAAAGTTTGTCTGGTGGTGGGGTGACTTGGGTATCCTTTAAAACAACATGACAATATTCTGTTACTGACACAGACTAGTTCCTTGAATGGATTATCCAGTATATATACAAAGTATTCCTTTCCTTGCATCTCGTTATCTCTACTATTTTTTCCTCTTACCTTGCTTCTCTTTCCATGTATGGATTGTACGCAATAAAGATGTCATCCATAGACACAAAACAGTCCTATATTTTTGATCTTGTAAGCTACTCTCTTTCAACTAACTCCCTTTGCACCTTTTGTACTTCAGTTATCACTCATCTTCTGAAAAACCTTCTGGACTCTCTCTCTAGGGACTGCTTCATCACCAGCCTTTGTTTTCTGAGTACAGTGCAGATGGAAATAGCCTTTTCTCGTCTCTGCAAATCCGGTTTCTGCACAAGATTAAACATGGAGTCAGTTCTTGCATTAGTCAGTGGTTATCTCCAGGAACAAGCAGGAATGTAGTCTTCACATATGGGGTGATGGCACCAACAGAGCCCATGTGGGAACACTCCCCAGCCCCCTATAGGAAAGTCTTTGGGAGTACTTCACTGCGCCTGCGTGACTGCCTTCCCACTCTTCTGACTCCTCCTCATTTCTTCTTTTTCTGCAGAGCCATCAGGATCCTTTACTGTCACTGCAGAAAACGTTTTCTCGGAATAGCACTTCTGCCTTCCTGTTTTCACTCCAGCATCATCCCCTTTGACACTGGTCATCAGACCGAACATCCCCAGCAGGAGGATGTCCTCCAAAGCCTCTGTGGAGAACTGGGAGGCCTCTGAGGTATCGACCTTGGCAGAGTCCCTGATGGCGTGCTCTGGTATAGTGGCTGCAAGCCCCGTTCTGTCTCTGGACCAGACACCGGCAATCTCGTTGGATCAGCGCATGCTATCCATAGAGAAGACCTTAGCAGCTCTCCTAGCAGCTTTGGTAACCCAAGCACCAATGACTCCAGGACTGCTTACATTAGTATCAACATTGGTACCGATATTGGAAGCAGTATCAGTACTGACATCAGTATCGCTACTGGTGCGATTGCCTGATGTCACATTCCTCATGTCTCTGCTCCACTACTGGAACTGTGTTGGGAGCCCCATCAACTTGGTCGATACCAGGTTTGGCACCACTGCTAACACAGCAAAGGGAGGACATCGAGCAGGACCAGTACTGGCAGCATCCTTTACATGATCATTGGCAGTGACAATGCTCACCAAGCTCAGATTCTGAGGCCTCCGATTCAGATCATTGGTCCCTCGACTCTGAGGAGCTATTTGATATGGCATCGGAACTGTCACCTCCAAGTACCACCTCCTGCCAAAAGTCCCCACTGGAGGACATGTCCTTCCAGGAATTTATTCGGGACATGGCCACAGGGCTATCTATACCAGCTGTGGTGGAACCGGAACCCTGGGCAGAGGAACTGGAGATTCTACAATACCCCACAACCCCATAGGAAGCAACAATCTTGCCAGCACATAAGATCCTACATAATCTGCTGCTTCACATGTTGGAGACCCCGCTTATAGTCTCGCCCATCAGCACATGCCTCGATACAATGTATCAAGTACTGGAGGTCCCAGGTTTTCAAAAGACACAGCTACCACATCACTCAATGGTAGTTGAATCAATAATGCACCTCAACAAAAGTGGTAAGACACATTTATTTATTTATTTATTTATTTAACATGTTTTGTATCCCGCCTTTTCCTTCAATCAAAGCGGTTAATACAGCACAAAGTTAAACAAAGGTGAGGGAAACATACATTGCATTATCATTACATCACAACAAAACACTAGGAGTACAAACAGGGAACACAGTACATAACTTACATTACATTACCTTACATTAACTACAAACAGCATGTGTTGATACCCCCTGGCAGGGAATTGAGGAACCTTGATTCCTTTGCTCAACGTTCTTTTTAGGCCTCCATGCTGGCAAGTAGGATTAATTCCTACACCTTATAGATGGGAATGTTCCTTAAGGAAATCAATAATGATTGGGAAGCCTTCCTTTCTTTCATCTCAGAAGAAAAGAGGCCAACTTTTGGACAGTCTCCAAGTTTGTGAACAAGGCAGTCTTCGATGCATTTGAATCTAGCATCAGCTATTGCCATTGGTGCTTGAAGACTAGCATGGTTATAGGACTCGGACCCAGAGCAATGGATCCAAGACAACTGGATAACATCCTCCACACTGGGGAAAATCTCTTCGGTAAAAACTGGAGAGAAAAAGCTAGAGAGCTTGAAACTGATGATACCACTCTGAAGAGGTTCTCCAGAAATACTGCTGACCCCTAAAAAACGAAACCAGCAACAAAGAAGCCTTTCTATCCTGAAAAGAAGAGATTCTGCTCTTCTTATTCACAACCCTCTTACCAGCCTAAGGGCAAGCAACAGGGGCCTAAACCTGCTAAGAAACCCAGAACTGCTAAGCAACAGCTACCAGCTCAGCCACAAGCAACACCCAACTTTTGACTCAGTCCTGGGAAACATGGTCATCTTGCCCCTGCAAAGGCCCAATCCAACAAAAATAGCAGGTCAACTTTGTTTCTTTGCCAGCCTTTGGCAAATGATCACCTCAGAACAGTGGACCCTAAACATCATTCAGGAGGGGTACCAATTAAACTTAAAACAACCTCCTCTGCCTCACTTCAGAGGCAAATATCTTTTCCAACCTATCCTCGGGGCCTTACTCAAAGAGGAAATCTCAAACCTGCTCACCCAAGGGGCCATAGAGGAGGTTCCACAAGAACTTCATAAGAGGTTCTACTCTCGTTACTTCCTCATAGCAAAAACGTCAGGAGGATACAGGCCTATTCTCGACCTCGATCTCAACAAATTCCTGGTCAATGAGTTCAAAATTATTTCCCTCGGAACCCTCCTACCCTATTTTCAGGAACAAGATTCAGGAACAAGATAGATCTCAAAGATGCATATACCCATATCCTGATATATCCAGGACACAGGAAATATCTTCGCTTTGCCTTTCAGGGGACTCAATACCAGTACGTACAGAGTCTTCCCCTTCGTACTGGCATCTGCTCCTAGGGTGTTCACAAAATACATATCAGTGGTAGCAGCCTACTGTGAGGCAAGGAGATCTTCGTCTTCCCTTACTTAGACAACTCTTTGATAAAGGCAGACTCTCCAAGAGAACTCTGCACTTCACTCAAAACCACCCTCGCAATGCTGCAACACCTGGGATTTGTAGTAGACTTCCCAAAGTCCCATCTAACCCCAACCCAAAGATTGGAATTCATAGGGGCAATGCTAGACACTTAGCTATCCAGAGTCTTTCTGCCATTAGACCGTATGGACCGACTAGTAACCCTAGTCATCCACATACATCAACAGACAAGCTCGACAGCTCGAGACTTCCTTCGTCTCTTACGCCACATGGCATCCACAGTGCATGTGGTGCCATATGCAAGACTACATATGTGCCTAGTGCATTGTGCCCTAGCATCCCAATGGACACAATCTACAGGACACCTACGGGACATCATTCCGATCACCCAACCACTAATCCAATCCCTCCTATGGTGGTGCACCCCAGCAAACCTGCTGAAAGGATCACCTTTTTCTGATGCCTCAAACTCAACACACCCTAACCACGGATGCGTCCAAACTGGTTTGAGAAGCCCACCTGGAGTCAGTGTTCACACAAGGCCTGTGGATAACTGGTGAACTCCAGTCATCGACCTCTTTCCCACTCCACAGAACAGCAGTTCTTTCCAGAGTTCTAGCCAAGCTAAGCCAAGCAAACGATGCTTTTCACCTACATTTTGGTCAGGGACTGCTTTTTTGCATTTCCCCCCACACCCCTAATACCGAAGACCCTTTTCAAACTCCAGCTCAATAGAGGCACTATGATTCTCATAGCCCCCTTCTGGCACCATCAACCCTGGTTTCCCATTTTACTTTGGCTGCAACAGACACATCCAATCCGTCTGGGCTGCAATCTGGGTCTTCTAGCCCAGGACGACAGAACAGTCCTACATCCCAATCTGCGATCTCTCCGTCTCACTGCATGGCTGCTGAAGGAGTGATGCTTCAGCATCTCCACCTTCCTCAGGAAGTAAAGGACATTCTTCTAGCTTCCAGAAAACCCTTCACCAGAGGGGCCTACTCATTCAAATGATGCAGATTTGGATCATGATGCTCATGAGATAACCTCAACCTCAATCCCTTTGACACACCAGTACCTGCACTTCTGCAATATCTATTGCATTTATCCTCTTCAGGACTAAAGACCAATTCATTTCGAGTTCATCTCAGTGCCATTGTGGCTTTTCAAAAACCAATCGATGGTCATTCCATCTCTATGCACCCCCTAGAGGCACATTTCATGAGCGGCATCCTCCTGTCTAAGCCACCCATTCAGCCACCTCCAGTGACATGGGATCTCAATGTGGTCTTGGCTCAGCTTCTCATACCCCCATTTGAATCTCTAGCAACCGTTCATCTGCGGTACTTGTCTTGGAAGGACATATTCCTAATTGCACTGATCTTGGCTAGGCACATTAGTGAATTACAAGTCTTGGTGGCCCATACACCAGATTCCATCATGACAAGGTCATTCTACATACACACCCTCAATTTCTACCAAAAGTGGTATCGCTCTTCTATGTCAATCAATCTGTAATACTTCCGGTCTTCTTCCCAAGACCTCACTCTTCCCGTGTAGAAGCAACCCTGCACACTCTATGCAAACAAGCTCTGGTCTTCTATCTGAAGAGGACTCAAGATCTCTGCAAATTCTCACAATTGTTTGTTTCCTTTGACCCCACTCACTTGGGGCTTCCTGTAACAAAGCGTATGTTCTCCAGATGGATAGCAGACTGCATTGCTTTCACTTATGATAAGCAAAAGAAAAGAAAATCCAATACACTCAAGAATTCCCCTAAGTGGCTCAACCATATGTTTTTGTCTGAGCTTGTCAGCTCAGTGTCGGGAAAATGATCCAGAGACACCACCGTGACCGCTCCTTTTATTCTATAAATTTAATAAAAGAGAAAGTCCATAACTCAGCTGTATTCACAGAGCACCGCCAAAACGCCAAAAACAGCTGATAGACGACATGGCTCACGTTTCGGGTTTTCACCAACTGAAAAGAAACCCTGCTTCAGGTCCCACAAATCGGCAAATACACTCCAATTCTTGAGTGTATTGGATTTTCTTTTCTTTTGCTTTGAGTTTAATCCAATCGGGTTCTAATTATTTCACATTTGCTTCACTTATGATAAAGCAGGACTGACCTTCATAGGGCACATCACTGCTCACAATGTTTGAGCCATGGCAATTTCTGTAGCCAACCTAGGCTCAGTAGCCATTGATAAAATATGCCAGGCAGCAACCTGGTCCTCCATCCACACCTTTGCCACCCACTACTGCTTGGACAAGGACTCCTACCAGGATGCAGCCTTCGGCCAGGCAGCCCTCCAACATCTCTTTGGAACATAGCTACAGTCCTCCCCCTGCCCACACTGTTTATTTCAGAGCTACTTGGGGGAATGTCTATGTCCAACTGAACCCAGTCTGACCTTTCTGATCTGGTTTCCAAGTCTCCTGAAGATCTGGGAAGTCCCATATGTGAAGACTATATTCCTGCTTGTTCCTGGAGACAGCGTAGTAACTCACCTGTGGGGGGATAAAACATTTTTCAGATATATTAGTGAGAAGAGGAAGGGCAAAAATGGTATTGTCAGACTCAAGGGTGCAGGGGGGGAATATGTAGAAGCTGATAAGGATAAAGCGGAATTGCTTAACAAATATTTTTGTTCTGTGTTCACAGATGAAGAACCAGGAGCAGGACCTCAGAAAACACCCACAAATAAGAACAGAAGCGAGGGACATCTTGAACAATTTTCAGAAGACTGTGTTCGTGAGAAACTAGCTCAACTTAAAGTAGACAAAGCGATGGGACCGGATGGGATAAACCCTAGAATACTGAGGGAACTTGGGGACGTTCTAGCAACTCCACTGACTGACCTTTTCAATGCCTCGTTGGAGTCGGGAGTGGTGCCAAAGGACTGGAGAGAGGCTCATGTGGTGCCTTTACACAAAAGCGGAAGTAAGGATGTGATTGAAAACTACAGGCCGGCTAGTTTAACTTCAGTGGTGAGTAAATTATTGGAAACGCTGCTGAAAGAGAAAATAGTGAGGTTTCTGGAGTCCAGCGGATTACAGGATCCGAGGCAGCATGGATTCACCAGAGGCAGGTCTTGTCAGACAAATCTGATTGATTTCTTTGACTGGGTGACCAGGGAGTTGGACCGAGGGAGAGCTCTAGATGTGGTGTATTTAGATTTCAGTAAAGCCTTTGACACTGTTCCTCACAGGCGACTTATAAACAAACTGAGCACCCTAGGGATGGACCCTAAAGTTACTGCTTGGGTTAGAAATTGGTTGGGTGGGAGGCGACAAAGAGTACAAGTAAATGGAGCTCACTCTGAGGAGAAGGATGTTATCAGTGGTGTGCCCCAGGGATCTGTCCTTGGTCCGATTCTTTTTAACATCTTTGTTAGTGATATAGCGGAAGGGCTGTCGGGTAAGGTTTGCCTCTTTGCGGATGATACCAAAATCTGCAATAGAGTAGACACCCAGGAAGGTGTAGATAACATGAGGAGGGATCTAGCTAAGCTTGAATAATGGTCTAGAATTTGGCAGCTGGGATTTAATGTTAAAAAATGTAAGGTCATGCATTTGGGCTGCAGCAATCCAAGGGAGCAATACAGTATAGGAGGTGAAGTATTTTTGTCCACTAAAGAAGAGCGGGACCTAGGCGTGGTTGTGTCTGATGATCTTAAAGTAGCTAAACAGGTAGAAAAGGCGACGGCAAAAGCTAGAAGGATGCTTGGGTGCATACGGAGAGGAATGGCTAGCAGAAAAAAGGAGGTGATAATGCCTCTGTATAAGTTTGGTGCGACCTCATTTGGAGTATGGTGTGCAATTCTGGAGACCGCACCTTCAAAAGGATGTGAACAGGATGGAGTCGGTGCAGAGGGTTGCTACTAAAATGATTAATGGGCTTCATTATAAAGCATATGAGGACAGACTTAAGGATCTTAATATGTACACCTTAGAGGAAAGGCGGGATAGAGGTGATATGATTGAGATGTTTAAATACCTCCGTGGCATAAATGTTCAGGGAGAGAGCCTCTTTCAATTTATTTATTTATTTACAGTCTCTTATATACCGCACTATTCAGCATCAGCGCGGTTTACATGGAACAAAAATGCTCAGTACAATTACAGATAACAGGGCAAATAACTTGGATAACAGGGGTAAACTATTTACAAATCTTGCTACATAGAGTCATATGAACATGAATTCCATAGAAACATATGCACCACTAAGGGTTAGAGTATCTTTCTTGGCATGTTGTTGGGAAACCATATATTTGCTTAGCGGATTGCAATTGAAAGCAAGTTCTGCTACGAGGGGACATGGGATGAGGGTGAAGGGAGATAGATTCAGGAATGATATGCGGAAATATTTCTTTACGGAAAGAGTAGTGGATCCATGGAATAGTCTCCCAGTGGAGGTGGTAGAGATGAGGACAGTAACTGAATTCAAAAAAGCATGGGACCAACACAAAGGATCTCTAAAGGTAAAAAGTGGACTGTTGTAGTTGTTGTTATGGAAGGACAGACTAGATAGGCCATGTGGTCTTTTTCTGTCATCATGTTTCTATGTAACAGGTGATCTCTGGGAACAGCAGGAATCTAGTCATCACAACCCACCCTCTTCCCCATAGAGTTGTAGAGTTATTTTTACTCTTCCTTCTCACCAGAAAGACAGTCATGCTGGTGCAGTGGAGTACTCCCAAAGGCTTTCCTATAGGATGCGGGGGAGCATTCTCGTGCCGGTTCCATTAGTGCTGACGTCGCCCCATATGTAAAAACTAAATTCCTGCTGTTCCCGGAGATCACCTGTTACGGGTGAGTAACTATGCTTTCTCCTCTTATTATTCTGAAGGGGCAGTTTCTCCAAATGGGTTAATTTTGTGCATACCATGACAGGTGTGAACCTCATTTCTAAGCCAGGACATGGGAAGTATGATCTCAGTCTCTCAAATATACTGCTAAGACCTGGTACATTGTACCAAAGAGAGCCTCCTGCTGGAGTTCATAAGATGTAACATGTATGGATAGCTTATCAAGATGGGCTTGGAAATTCTTTTATCAAGCAGTTGGAACCCAACACGATGGGAAATATTTCTGTATCTTGGTCTCTGACTGCATTTCCTGGTATTTCAGGATCTTCTGCCTCTCCATGCAATTCACAGAGTAGTCGCTTGGAACTGACACACCTATTATCAATGCCGTTCTGTGTTTTTCTCCTTAACCACTATATCCGGTTTCCTCGCATCCAGCTTTTTATCATTCGGGAGTATCCCAGGTGATCATAACCTCCTCATTCTCTGTAATTCTTTTAAGGTCATGATCCCAGTGCTTTTCGAGCACAGTGATGTTGTAGTGTTCATTATGTCTTTCTGTATAGAAATTTTCTGCCATCAGAACTTCACAGCCTGCTATGAGGTGAGTCATGGTTTCCAGGTCTCTCTTACAGAATCAACATATGTCTGTATTACCAGTTTTTTCAATACTCACTGCAAACTATCTTGTCTGTAAGCCGCTGTTCTGGGCTGCAACTATCAACCTCTCACCCTTTGGTTTCAGTTCACCCCTCTTTAATTCATGTGTCCATTCTTAGTTCAAACACTTTATTGGCATTTATAGTAACACTCAAGTAATTACATAAATGAGAATATGGAAAATAGGGGAAATTAAGCATTAATTACATGCATTATAACTCAAAATAGTTAAGAAATAAATTCTCCAACTTTAGTCCACAATAAATGTTGAGGGGCTATAAGAAACAACATTACCAACATTTACACTCTCTCAAGAGTAAAAGTAAAGTTTCAAAAGAAAACAATATTCCAGCAGGCTAAGACTTATGCGTCAACCGTAATGAGCCCCGCCTCTACTCCAATCTCTTCCTTGCACATATAAATTCTAAGAGCTGCTTAGGGTAAAAAAAAAGAAAATTCTTCCCCTGGTAGGAAACAATATCTAGATGGATATTTTAACACAAAAGGAGCCTCCAAGGAGATGGTCCTGGCACGATAAGCCAGGAATTCCTTCCTCCTTAATTGGGTTACACGTGACAAATCAGGAAATATGTGCACATTTGAACCCAAAAACTGCTCATTAATATTTTTGAAAAAAGATCGAAGAATTAAAGCTTTGTCAGCCTCTAAAGCCAGAGTCACAAGCATAGTAGTTCCTTCTGTGACCACATCCAAAGAACGTTCCAGGAATCCTGTTAGGTCCCCTACTCCACTCACAGAAGCCTCCACATTCCTCCCTCTTGCTTCCATGCTATTAACCGACAAATATTGTGCCCTAGTGAGTGGAGGTAAGTGCTCCATTGGAATTTTAAGCACCTCCATTAGATATTTCCGCACCATCTCCAACGGAGACATAAGAGGAGACCTCGGAAAGTTCAGCAGACGGAGATTATTCCATCAGGAAAAATTTCTGTGTTAACAGAGTCCTTTCTTTTATCAGAGCAACAAGCTCCTCCTTAAGGCGAGAACCCTCCTTAACTTGTAACAGAGAACCAGCTTGCAGCTCCAGGTTTTTAGTTGCTTTCACTTTCATATTAAACATTTCAGTACTTACTGATCCCACAACAATTGAAAGGGTGGTAGTAAAAGCGGAGATGGCGTCCCACAGCACTTCTAAAGTGATAATGGCAGGCTTTTCCAACACCATCACTGGCTTCAGCTTTCCTCCAGGCTCCAACTGCCATGGGGAACCCACACGAGTAGACGGGTCCTCCACCATCTGTCTCTCTAGCAGCCTCTCCCCACCGGAATCTAAAGCCAGCCGTTGAGAAGCCTGTCCCTCTCCATCGGGCAGCGGAGTACTCTCCCAACCACCCGGCAGCACAGGGGAACAAGCTCCATCCGGAGAGAGAAAATTTACGGGTTGTGTCTGAGGTGCCCGCGAATCAGGAGACAGACTTACTCCTGATGCGCCCAGCACCGACTCAGAATCTTCAATTGGTGCTGTTGAGGATGCTGCTGTAGACTCTGCTGCCGCAAAACCGCATTGCTCAAGGGTCCGCTGGCTTGAAAGGGAAGCCTGCGGTGGAGCAACGAGGAAACCAGCCTGTTTCCTTTTCCTCCGCCCCATACTCGACGGAGCAGGAGTTCGCCGCCAGCACGATCACCTCGAGTGAACCACAGCTCAGCAGTCCGAGGTCAGATACCTGCCGTCATCTTGCCCCCCCTCCATGTCCATTCTTGATTGACAAAGGGTTCCTGGAGTAACACTCTGTATTTCCTACTGTCTACAGCAAAGTCTAATCCCACTGGATGATCTTGAATGTTACTTCTAGTGCTGCTTATTATTTCTACAGCACAATAGACAGCTATGGACATGGGACAGTGCAGGTTGCATGGAGCTTGCTTAGAATTCTGGTCAAGAAGCACCACCACCAGCCAACTTTGGCAGCTTCTCTTGCTATAACATGAGAGAAAGGCTTTGGCAAGAAGAAAGGAAAACTTGGAGTCCCTGAGAAGGTGCAGAACCCAGAATATAAACATATCTTGTTGCATTATGAGAGAAATGTCATAGAAAATATGAGATCATACCTCACATACCTTGACTTAGGAATGAGGTTCATTGTTGTCATTTATTTATTTAACATTTCTTATATACCGTGCTATTTGTCATCAGTGCAGTTTACATTGAAACAATATCAAACTAGGTCAGTTAATTCTGGCCATCGTTTACAAATAACAGGGCATTAGCATGGAGGTAAAAAACTGGGGGAAACTATATACAGTTTTAGAAATTTACAAGTTGGTACTCCCTGTGGGTTCTATGCGGTCAGATAGGAGAGGTCTGAGGTTGTGAGGGTGAGGAGGGGTGATGGGGGGAGGGATGTCTAGATGAGTAAAATGTGTGATAAAAAGGTGGTGTTTGAGGGCTTTTCTGAACTGTCCAAGGTCCCTGATTGCTCTAATGCTGGGAGGAAGTTTGTTCCAACACCTGGGGGCGTAATTCGCAAACACCCTATTGATGGATGACTGGTTAATCTTTATGGATTCACTTGGTATGAGTAGCATGTCTGCAGCAAGAGATCTCCTAGATCTGTTGTTTGCGGTACGTGTGATAAGGTCATAAATTGATGCAGGTGATATCTTGTTAAACACCTTGAAAGTAATGAGGAGGGCCTTGTATAGGATTCTACATCTTATTGGGAGCCAATGAAGATCTTTTAGAATGGGGGAGATGTGGTCGTTCCTTGATGCTCCGCAAAGGACATGGGCTGCTGCATTCATGGCTAATTGTAGAGGGTTGATGTTAATCTTCCGGAGGCCATGCAGTATTATATTGGCATAATCAAAGTGCAGTGTAACTAGCGCTTGGAAGATGGTGCGGAAGTCAGACTCCATCATAAGTCTCAAGTGCCGCAGGGTTTTAATCTTAAAGTAGATAGCCTTTACGGTGCGTTTTATGTGTTCCTTGAAGTCCAACTGTTGATCCAGTATCACTCCAAGGTAGCGTATATTGGATTTGGAGCATATTCATAATGGGGCATGCTTACTAAACCATGCTAAGTATTAGTTGCACACTTAAGTGTGCCACACTAATAATTAGCATGGGCTCCATGATAAAAATGCCATGCTAACCAGTTAGTGTGTGATTGGGTGGGGACTGATTGAGTTAGGGGTATAATATGGCATTGATGGTGCATCACCGTTAGCATGGGTGTTATGGGTATGTACTAACTGCAATGTTGGTATTGACATGGGTACAAATAATGTTGCATCAAGGGGTGGCAGTAAGTGCACATATGTGACAGCCTGATGTGGCATGTTATCAATGCACTAATGGCAGGGGGATAGACACATATGCCCAGAAACATTAGCATGAGACATGGTGCTAGTTTTGTGGCTTAAATGTGCACTAATGTACACTTATCTTGCCTCCCTGTTGTCTACATATGATCCCAGTAGAACTCTTCAATCCTAACAACATTTACTGAATCTTCCTGGCAGTGTGAGACTGCAGTGAACTAGAAGAGTTTTATGTTTTAGTGACTTGGTTCTCGGGAGTATGTTACCATTCCCTGTTCAAGCAGAGCTTAATTTTTTTAAGTTTCATAAAATGGTAAAAGTTGAGTTTGGTGACCGCTATAACCCGGGTACCCTCAATGATGCATAAGACTGTGAAGCCAAGTATGTTGACAGAGATTGTATGGGCTCAGATGGGGGATGGGTAAATATGAGTTCTGCTTTAGTGGGTACAGGAAGTGGGGTTTGAGATATAGGGGGATTTTATGTTATATTATGGGGGGGGGGAGGGTTGGTACTAGGTCTTGGAGTATGTTTAAAAGTATGTAATGATGTTTAATAAACAAATAGTAGTATTATCTATCCTGACCACTGAAGTTCTATACCTTGCTTGCTTGTTACAGTGCAGCAGCGTAGAAAACTGTAACATAGAAAATTCAGCTTTACATCTTACAGAAGACTCTGTTATATATAACCGCATCCCTTTCTGTGCCAGGTTACCTGAAATAATCAGGCATGAGGTGTCAAGGCATTCTGTCATAAGAAGAGAAGACTGAAGCTTCTGAGCAGTGACACACAGGCATGTGCTGGGTGTGACTGACAAAACTGATTCTCTTTTTGTATAATGGTGCTGTCAAGGCAATGAGAACACAAAAGTGTTTTGTAATGTGAATGACACATTTTCTTTTCAATTTGTTTGTTTCTCTTACATGCAAGTATTCCCTAACTCCTACATAATATTCTCTTCAACTTCTTTTTTTTAAATTTATTATTTATTGCATTTTCAAACAGAAAAAAAAGAAATAAACACCAAAGAAGGATACAAATACAATAATAGCAATAAACTGAAGGAGCACATTCACATATCAAAAGAAAGCTATGCAGTGAATTCCACTCTTATCAGAATCCACTGAAGAAATAAAGGGGGAGACCAACTAGTAAGAAAATTAAAAAAAAGAGAAAACTATACAAACTTTCATAAACCTGGCAAATATACTTTACAAGCCCTCCTATAACCCCAATCTCACATAGCAATGTTGGTATTCACAGCTTCCCCAGTAGTGGCATTTTCCAATTGTTTAGGTTTTAAGAACATGCAATCTTGTCTCTTGTACTTAAACACTTCCTAGGAAATTTAAAAAAGAAACTCATCCACAGAGTCAAAGCTCTGGGATAGAGAAAAAGAAAGTATTTTCTGATCCTCTGTGTCCTTTCAGAGAGATCAGGAAATACACAAATCTTATATTCATGAAAATTCTGCAACCTAGCTGCATAAAACAATCTCAAGATCCTATTCCTGCTCAAAGCTGCAACAAGAGGCAACCAAAGTTTCCCTATTGTATGTCTTTTCGAGGGAAGTCTCCAATTGTAAGGTCAAACTTAGGGATTTCTGGTCCGTTCCTCCCCTCTCCAAACTCCTAATAGAGCTCATAACATAATAGAAGGGTGGGAGGGGAGATCCAGCCCAAGGAAATCCCCAAAATACTGCTTCAACATCTCAAAAGGTGAAATTTTTTATTTTATTTATTTATTTGACATTTTTTCTATACCGCGCTATTATAATCAGCGCGGTGTACATCGAACAAACATACTGCAATGCATACAGGCAACATTGAGTTTACAATGAACAGGGAAAATAATACATGGGAAAACCGGGGGAACTATGTACAAGTTAACTTGATACTATATACAATATTCTAAACTCGACTGGATATTGCAAGAGATTTCATGTGGATGGTGTAGGTAAAGGTTATCAGGTGGGCTAATGTATAGGCTAGCCATTTTCTGGTTGTGTTAAGGCGTCTGGGGTATGAGGGAAGCTTGCCAGATGTGTGAGTGTCTGGGATGACTTCTGGGTAACATTTTGTGAACAGATGGTGTTTCAAAGCTTTTCAGAATAGGATTAAGCTTTTGATACCACAGATCTCATGGGGAAGTGCATTCCAGTTTAAAGGAGCGAATAATGAGAAGGCTCTGTTTGAGGTAGCCTTAGTGCACGATGTCATCATCCTAGGAACTATTAAGGTGTTCATTGCAGTAGGTCTCCTGTTTTTATTTTCGGGGGTGCTGTGAATTAGCTTGCTGATTGGTGTAGGTGGGTAGTTATTCAAGGCTTTGAAAGTAAGGACTAATGACTTATAATGGAGTCTCCTATAAAGAAATCCCCTGTACAACCCCCCGTAGACTCCAATTTTTTCTTTTTGTCGGACCCCAATGAGGGAGGTTAAGATGGACTGCAAAACCACACCCGTCAGGAGAGGTCCATTTTAATCACACCATTCTTTAGTGAATATCATAAAAACTTAACTTAATGTAGAAAACGTGTCTTGAAATGTTGAGAAAAAGCACGACGTGCACGTTTCGGGATCCGTCGTCCCTGTATCAAGTGCCCGCACGCAGCTCACAATAAGGTGTTTCTTCTCATGTTAGTTTCTTCTCATATCATGCACAAAATGTGAACAATGTTTCCCGTTGTTAAAAAACGCCGGTTGCTACTAGACAACCAATCGCAACAGGAGATCTGTCAATTCTTCATTGGTCGGCAAATTCGTCAATCGTCAAGGGAACCAATACGGAAGAGAACAGCGGGCCAGCTGTTCCAGAACCGGTGATGTTGAAGCCAATAGGTGAAGGAAAATACCACAGAATGCCCAATGATATCACCAAAGAATCGCCCGAGGTTGAGGGAATTCCCACCAAAATAGGGAGTCCCTCAATCACAGGGGCCATGTTAAAGCTATCTCATGGTTAAGGCCATCAGGTTGTACACTTGCAAAATCAAAAATCCAACGTTGTTCACAACATTGCAGTCGGATCATTCGATCGCCCCCTCTAGGATCCTCCAGAATGTGATCAATAATAGTCCAGCACAATTTCTCAAACACATGCCCGTAATTAATACAATGCTCAACTATAGGAGCAGACAAAACCTGTTGATGTAAACGGGATGCATGTTTGCTGATTCTGATGCGAATAGACCGAGTTGTACGGCCCACATAAAGAAGGGGGCAATCGCATTGAATCAAATAAACGACAAAAGCTGAAGAGCAAGTGGTGGACCACCGTCGTTGATAAGTGCGCCCAGTCCGGGGATGTTGCCATGAGGTTCCAGACATGGTGTTGAAACAGAATTTGCACTTAAGACAGGGGGAATGACCCCGAGTCGTGCCCGGGCCCAAGGGTCTGTCAAGTTCAGAGGTGGAATGCACCAACTTATCACGAAGAGATGAAGCCTTACTGAATGCCGGCATGAAAGGATGGGCCAAACTGGGATGTACAGACAAGATCGGCCAGTGTTTCTGAAGAATCCCCATCACTTCAGGACTGCAAACCATGTAAGGAAAACCCCCCACAATGTGTTTGTCAGAATCCTCCGTCTGAGCACCAGGGGGTTGTAAAAGCCAGTCGCGATGTGTGTAACGCGCCCGTTTATATGCCCTCTCAATCACTGAAGGGGGATATCCCCGCAAAGATAACCTGCATTTCAAATCATGGGCATGGTGTTGAAAGTCCCATATGGACGAACATAACCTACGTAAACGTAAAAACTGGCCATATGGTAATCCCCGTTTAAGCGAAGGAGGGTGAAAGCTGTTTTAAGCGAAGGAGGGTGAAAGCTGTTGTAATACAATAAACTGTTCTTTTGAACCGATTTGCGAAAGAGAGTGGTATGCAGGGACGTGCCCGTACGAAAAATGAGCATGTCCAAAAATTCCATCTGCTGTGGATCCTGATGTGCCGTAAACTGAATATTCGATTTGAGGCCGTTAAGCCAAGTAATAAACAATAAAGCCCCTCCAGATCCGCCGTCCATATAAAAAAGATGTCATCTAAAAACCTCTTCCACATAAGCACATGAGCGAAAAAAGGAGAGATGTATATCAACTGTTCTTCCATTTGGGCCAAATAAAGAGTGGCAATGGAGGGAGCCACCGTGGTACCCATAGCAATGCCGAAAACTTGCTGAAAAAATGTCCCCTCAAAGATAAAATAATTCCGGGTCAAAACCAAAGTGATTAAATCAAGCAAAAATTGTTTCGGCAATCGTGACGGGGCCATGGTGAACAAAGAACGAAGTAAATCAAGGGCTTCTCCTTGATGGATGTTGGTATAAAGTGCACCCACATCGAGGGTCACAAGAAAAACACTAGATTCAGGCAAGACTACATCAGAAAGCTGGAGCATGAAGTGAGTGGAATCCCGAATATAAGAACGGACATGTGAGGCCTCATCCTTCAAAAATATGTCGCAAAACCTAGAGAGAGGCTCGAGAATAGACCCTCTGCAGGAAACAATAGGTCGCCTCGGAGGTGACACCAGTCATTTGTGGATCTTCGGTACAGTATATATTGTGGGAATCTTGGGATAGGAGACCTTAAGAAAAGCAGCTTCTCTCTTGGTGAGCCAGCCTTGATCCAATCCTAAGGCGATTAGGGTAGAAATGGTGGACTGTAGAGCAGGGGTAGGATCCGCCGACAATCTTAAATACACCGAGGAATCCGATAGTTGAATCCGAAGGCCCTGCATATATTCTTCCGTTGCCTGAAAGACAATGGCACCACCCTTATCGGCGTTCCGAATGGCGACCGAAGCGTCAAAGGCCAAGCAACGAAGGCTGTCACTATCTTCCTTGGTGATATTGGAAACCCAACGGGGTTTCCGAGCTTCAAGAAGGGATAAATCCCGCAAAACCAGAGTCTGAAAGATAGCGATGATGGGATCAAGGGGGCCAGGCGGCAGCCAGCGGGACGGGGGCGAAACTACCGAACCGTCCGGTGATGCCGGACGAGACTCAAAAAATTGGATGACCTGTAATTTACGGAAAAATCGTTGTAAATGAACCCGCATCCAGAACCCATCGTAATGCGCTGTAGGGGCAAAGGAAACTAACATGAGAAGAAACACCTTATTGTGAGCTGCGTGCGGGCACTTGATACAGGGACGACGGATCCCGAAACATGCACATCGTGCTTTTTCTCAACATTTCAAGACACGTTTTCTACATTAAGTTAAGTTTTTATGATATTCACTAAAGAATGGTGTGATTAAAATGGACCTCTTCTGATGGGTGTGGTTTTGCAGTCCATCTTAACCTCCCTCATTGGGGTCCGACAAAAAGAAAAAATTGGAGTCTACGGGGGGTTGTACAGGGGATTTCTTTATAGGGCATTTCAATTATCTCCGGTGAAGGGATTTTTTTGAGTGATTTATTGTGGATCCCATAGCGCATTAATGGCGGCTGATGTGTTCGCATTCTCTGAGGAGCAATTGGAAGCTATTCGTCGAAGACCAACTTTATTTGATGAGATAGACCAGGGCAAGGAAGATCTCACAGCGTCTCTAACGGAGTTAAAGGCTTATAAGAAGTGTTTGATCCGTACGCAATTACATGGGGCCTCGATGACGCAATATCTTAAAACAAGGATCATCCCGAGGGGGTCCGGATGACCAGGGCTCCCAAGATGTTCCTTTCTGATCAGGACTTTATTGACAAATGGAACAAGATTTTCAATAGGTGCAGCTTTGATCTTATGGCTCTTATAGTAGAACGCACTCTCAAAGAGGAGGAATTTCTAAGTGCCTCTATTGCAGAGGCCAAAACGACATTTCTTAAGACTATGACGGCGGAGGTTTTTCAGGTCAAATTAGATGATATTGACAAACAGTTAAAAGGCTTTTTTGATCATCTTTGGGCCTTCAAATTGGACAAGTTTCACCGTGACAAAACCTGATTATGATTCAGGCAAAGTTTATAGATGGATGTATGAGGAGGATGGGGATGGACAGCAGAAACGAGTAACTTTCGACACTTCATCTGAGGATACCGATGACAGCTCGGGCACTGCCTCGGGTTTTAAACAAACTGGCAACCGCAACCAACAGGATTTTCAACGCGGCCAAACCCGGGGACGGAGAGGGTGGTCTTTTCGCCAAAACGATTGTTGGGACCCTCCGACTACCCGCCAACGAACCAGGCAGTTACAACTTCAATAGTTGTTAATCTGACCAACAAGCCTCTTGATCCAGCACAGGAAAAGTTATTAAACTTGGGCCTTTCCTTTGCCCCTACAGCGCATTACGATGGGTTCTGGATGCGGGTTCATTTACAACGATTTTTCCGTAAATTACAGGTCATCCAATTTTTTGAGTCTCGTCCGGCATCACCGGACGGTTCGGTAGTTTCTCCCCGTCCCGCTGGCTGCCGCCTGGCCCCCTTGATCCCATCATCGCTACCTTTCAGACTCTGGTTTTGCGGGATTTATCCCTTCTTGAAGCTCGGAAACCCCGTTGGGTTTCCAATATCACCAAGGAAGATAGTGACAGCCTTCGTTGCTTGGCCTCTGACGCTTCGGTCACCATTCGGAACGCCGATATGGGTGGTGCCATTGTCCTTCAGGCAACGGAAGAATATATGCAGGGCCTTCGGATTCAACTATCGGATTCCTCGGTGTATTTAAGATTGTCGGCGGATCCTACCCCTGCTCTACAGTCCACCATTTCTACCCTAATCGCCTTAGGATTGGATCAAGGCTGGCTCACCAAGAGAGAAGCTGCTTTTCTTAAGGTCTCCTATCCCAAGATTCCCACAATATATACTGTACCGAAGATCCACAAATGACTGGTGTCACCTCCGAGGCGACCTATTGTTTCCTGCAGAGGGTCTATTCTCGAGCCTCTCTCTAAGTTTTGCGACATATTTTTGAAGGATGAGGCCTCACATGTCCGTTCTTATATTCGGGATTCCACTCACTTCATGCTCCAGCTTTCTGATGTAGTCTTGCCTGAATCTAGTGTTTTTCTTGTGACCCTCGATGTGGGTGCACTTTATACCAACATCCATCAAGGAGAAGCCCTTGATTTACTTCGTTCTTTGTTCACCATGGCCCCATCACGATTGCCGAAACAATTTTTGCTTGATTTAATCACTTTGGTCTTGACCCGGAATTATTTTATCTTTGAGGGGACATTTTTTCAGCAAGTTTTCGGCATTGCTATGGGTGCCACGGTGGCTCCCTCCATTGCCACTCTTTATTTGGCCCAAATGGAAGAACAGTTGATATACATCTCTCCTTTTTTCGCTCATGTGCTTATGTGGAAGAGGTTTTTAGATGACATCTTTTTTATATGGACGGCGGATCTGGAGGGGCTTTTATTGTTTATTACTTGGCTTAACGGCCTCAAATCGAATATTCAGTTTACGGCACATCAGGATCCACAGCAGATGGAATTTTTGGACATGCTCATTTTTCGTACGGGCACGTCCCTGCATACCACTCTCTTTCGCAAATCGGTTCAAAAGAACAGTTTATTGTATTACAACAGCTTTCACCCTCCTTCGCTTAAACGGGGATTACCATATGGCCAGTTTTTACGTTTACGTAGGTTATGTTCGTCCATATGGGACTTTCAACACCATGCCCATGATTTGAAATGCAGGTTATCTTTGCGGGGATATCCCCCTTCAGTGATTGAGAGGGCATATAAACGGGCGCGTTACACACATCGCGACTGGCTTTTACAACCCCCTGGCGCTCAGACGGAGGATTCTGACAAACACATTGTGGGGGGTTTTCCTTACATGGTTTGCAGTCCTGAAGTGATGGGGATTCTTCGGAAACACTGGCCGATCTTGTCTGTACATCCCAGTTTGGCCCATCCTTTCATGCCGGCATTCAGTAAGGCTTCATCTCTTCGTGATAAGTAGGTGCATTCCACCTCTGAACTTGACAGACCCTTGGGCCCGGGCACGACTCGGGGTCATTCCCCCTGTCTTAAGTGCAAATTCTGTTTCAACACCATGTCTGGAACCTCATGGCAACATCCCCGGACTGGGCGCACTTATCAACGACGGTGGTCCACCACTTGCTCTTCAGCTTTTGTCGTTTATTTGATTCAATGCGATTGCCCCCTTCTTTATGTGGGCCGTACAACTCGGTCTATTCGCATCAGAATCAGCGAACATGCATCCCGTTTACATCAACAGGTTTTGTCTGCTCCTATAGTTGAGCATTGTATTAATTACGGGCATGTGTTTGAGAAATTGTGCTGGACTATTATTGATCACATTCCGGAGGATCCTAGAGGGGGCGATCGAATGATCTGACTGCAATGTTGTGAACAACGTTGGATTTTTGATCTTGCAAGTGTACAACCTGATGGCCTTAACCATGAGATAGAATGGCTGAGCGTGCTTTAACATGGCCCCTGTGATTGAGGGACTCCCTATTTTGGTGGGAATTCCCTCAACCTCGGGCGATTCTTTGGTGATATCATTGGGCATTCTGTGGTATTTTCCTTCACCTATTGGCTTCGACATCACCGGTTCTGGAACAGCTGGCCCGCTGTTCTCTTCTGTATTGGTTCCCTTGACGATTGACGAATTTGCCGACCAATGAAGAATTGACAGATCTCCTGTTGCGATTGGTTGTCTAGTAGCAACCGGCGTTTTTTAACAACGGGAAACATTGTTCACATTTTGTGCGTGATATGAGAAGAAACTAACATGAGAAGAAACACCTTATTGTGAGCTGCGTGCGGGCACTTGATACAGGGACGACGGATCCCGAAACGTGCACGTCATGCTTTTTCTCAACATTTCAAGACACGTTTTCTACATTAAGTTAAGTTTTTATGATATTCACTAAAGAATGGTGTGATTAAAATGGACCTCTCCTGACGGGTGTGGTTTTGCAGTCCATCTTAACCTCCCTCATTGGGGTCCGACAAAAAGAAAAAAATGGAGTCTATGGGGGGTTGTACAGGGGATTTCTTTATAGGGCATTTCAATTATCTCCGGTGAAGGGATTTTTTTGAGTGAGTTATAATGGAGTCTGGCATGTAAAGGTAGCCAATGTAGATCTTTCATGATAGGCGTTATGTGGTCGTATCTTGATGACCCAGAGAGGACTTTTGCAGCTGCATTCATAGCCAGACGAAGTGGATTTAAAGTTGATTGAGAGATACCGTGGAGGATGATATTCGCAAAATCCAGGTGTGGGAGGACTAATGCCTGGAAGGTTGTTCGGTAGTCAGTATAATCCAGTAGGGGGCGAAGGTGGCATAGTGTTCTGATCTTATGATATATAGTCTTTGTCACATTCCTCACATGTGTTGTCATATCCAGGTGCTGGTCCAATGTGATGCCGAGATATCGGATTGTGGGTTTAGACTTTAATTCTACATTATTGACCAGTAGCGATGGAGGAGGTATAAACTTCCTGTTCCTCGTAACAAAAAGAACATCAGTTTTGCTATAATTGATTCGTAGATTTTGTGTCAGCAGCCATTCCGCTACTGCTCCGAAGCAATTGATTATTGGGGAGAACACTGGTTGGTCAATTCTGAACGGCATATAGAGGAGGATGTTATCTGCGTACGCCAGGCAATGTACGTTGAAAGATCGGATCAAATCACATATCGGCTGCATATAGATGTTAAACATCAGTGCAGATAAGGATGATCCTTGAGGTACCCCTTGGGACTGCAGGAAAGGTTCCGAGGATGCCTGGCCAGTTTTGACTTGTTGCCACCTATTGGATAGGTAGGAGTTACACCATTCTAGTGCTGTGCTTCGAATCCCCTTTTCTTTCAGGCGTTGCAGAAGTATATCATGATTCACAGAGTCAAAGGCGGCGGAGATGTCCAGGAAGATGAGGATAAATCCTTGTTGGATGCTGTTTATATTCCAGTGACCAGATCATTGAATAGGGTGGTAAGTATTGTGTCGACTCCATGTGCTTCCCTGAAGCCATGTTGAGATGGGTCTAGTGGTGCTTCCGTGTCGATATGATGTTAGATTTGATGTTGAGCCGCTTTTTCGATGATTTTTGCGAGCTGGGGGATGTTCGAGATTGGCCTAAATGAATCAACTTTGGGTGGGTCAAGTCTACTGTTTTTCAGTAGGGGCTTGATAGAGGTGTGTTTAAGACTCTGTGGGAACGAGCCTGTTAGGAAGGACTGGTTCAGTATCTTGCACAAGATTTGGCTTAGATCATGTCGCAGATCTTTGATCCAGCTGGCTGGGCAGGGGTCGTTAGGTGCTGTGCTAGGATTGATAGAAGCAATAATGTTCTCAATCTCACTAGTTGATACCATATTGAAATTGCATAATGGTATTGTTTGGGATGCCTTAGGTGATACATAGGAGTTACTGATATTTATGTTTGAGTTGGTCTTAATCATTTTTGACTGCAAGTAGTTTGCGTAGTCCTGTGGCTGAGGCATTGCAGGTTGGGCTGAAACCGGCTCTCCTGTTATGGATTTTACTAACCTGAACAATGCATGTGGTTTATTGATGGAGCGTTTCAATAAGTTTGTGTGGTAGAGTTTCCTACTCTGTGTTATCTTCCCATGGTGGGTAATTAAGTGTGAGTTGTACGCAGCAAGGGCCTCTGGTGAGCGGGTTCGTCGCCATTGTCTCTCAAGTTTACGTAGGTGGTGGAGAGATGTACGAAGGTCTGTAGAGAACCATGGTGCATGTTCCCGTTTTCTTATTTTCTTTTCAGTGTGTAATGGACATGAGGTGGCTCTGAGGTTCTCGTCCCATTTGGATATAAGGTCGTCTAAGTTGAGGGAAGAGTTGGTCATAAGTGGTCGAAATCAATCTTGTATATGGAAAATTCAGGAAATGCAAGTTATTATAGCAAATAGAATTCTCTAACTTATCAAGCTTATTGTCGAGGATATCGTTACCTCCACAAGGACTACACTCACCGACTGAACTGATCATAAATGCTGGTCCTGAGTCTGAATCTGGGATTCAACCTGTTCTAACTGCAGATCTACTTTCTTAAATCTTTCCATAGCATCTCCTCTAAAGGAGCATAACTGACCGGTTGATAAGTAGGCTCCATTCTGGGGATCAAACGTCATAAGTTCAAATTTGAAATCTCCCTAGGAGGTGGCATTGGCAGGGTTGTTTCACATGACAACTTCCCAGAAAATGTAATAGGAGTGGAGGAATAGCCTAAAGGTTAGAACAATGGCTTGGGAACCAAGAGACCAACATTTGATTCCCACTAGCACTCCCTGTGGCCTTGGGCAAGTCAATTAACCCTCCATTGCCTCAGAAAACCCCAAGTTACAATGTCCCTATTTAATGTGCATTACCAAGTTTAAGTTACAATGTAAACTGCTTTGACTGAAATGATAAAGCAGTATAAAAAAACCTGTTAAATAAGACCTTTATCCACATTTCTTCTGTCAAATATTGCCATATTCCCTCCCTGCCCTAATCCAGACAAAGTAGATATCTGAGACCCTACTTGTTCAAGTTTTACCATCTTCAACTATACTTAGGTTATCTCCATCAAGCAACATATCTGATTCCTCAGATAGGATAGAACCTCTACTGAGTCCCCACTCCTGGGGGTTACAACCTGAATTGAGACTGGAAGTGGGGGCAGGAGGCAGAGGACAGGACTGAGGGAAACTTTCTCAAAAGGTGATTTTACTTGACCTTTAACAATACTGTGAGAAGAACAAACACCCAGTACCATCATATTGCCTCCTACTGATACAACATTATCCACAAGCCCCTGGACTACTACCTCTTTAGTCATATTCATAGCTTTCTCCTTCCCTTTCCTCTTCCCCATGCTAGCTCCACTCACCAGCTGACAAAAACCCAATGAGGCCAGTTCTATTCAGGGCATGTCCAGCCCATCCAGACGTCCTTCTGCACCCGCAGAAGCTAGATATTCCCACGGGAGCAGAATCTGGTGCAACAGGCCTGGACAGGCAGGATGTGCCCTGATTCAGGCCCACTGCACATTCGCTGGCCTCCCCATCTAAGCCTTCCAGGGCCCCTGCATGAAGCCCCATGCCATAGCGTCCATCACCTTGGCACCAGGACACCATGGAGCCCCGGTTGCCTGTAAGCTTTTCACTTTTCCTTTTTTCCACGGCCCAACCCCCAATTGGGCCTGCCAGGGTCAGGATTGGGCAGCAGGGATCCTGCTGGCCTGCTTACCTCACTGGTGGTGGTCCCACCGCACTGTACTCCAGCGTCAGGGGGACTTATTCCAGCTTCAAGGTGGAATACATTTCCTGTCTAAATCAGCAACCCCAGATGTACAGAACTGCGACCAGAATCGGCCCTGTATGTCCAGGGTCAGGATCCCGCCTCCACCCTGCCCATGTTCCTCCTCTGGCCCTCCCCCTCCTGCCCCTGTCCAGAGGTCCCTGCATATCTCCTCTGTATTTGCAGGGAGCTCTGGATCTGGCATCGGTCCCTGGCATTTAGCAGGGGATATACATCCAAACTGGACATATATCCCTTCTAAACACTGCTCAGAATGACCCCCCCAATATGTTTGCACAAACTTTCATCCAGCTCCAAAGGGGCGTACCCCTTTGATCACGCTCCCTTCAGTCACATGACCATGGGCATACGACTGCAGACTGTGTAATGTGGCACACAGTTACTTTAAAGGCCCCTGGAGTTGCCGATGATGTCACTTCTGATTTGGTGATTTTTGGGGCAGGCAAGGGGAAAGGTGCAAAGATGGTCAAAAACACCTCTCTGGCTTCTCCAAACACCAAATCCAGTCAGGAATCAAGGCTCCCGAAGCCCCCCAGTGGTTCACAGTTCTTCTAAAGACCCCCAGAGTTGCTGCTGATGTCACTTCTGGTTTGGCAATTTTCAGGGCAGGCAAGGGGAAAGGTGTAAAGATAGTCAAAAACACCTCTCTGGCTCCTCCGAACACCAAATCCAGCAGGGAATCAGGGCACCCTCTCGACTTCTTTTTAAGTAAGCTAAGTGTTATTAAAATTCAACAGATTTATAATTTTCTTTTCACCCATGAATTCCTATGGAGCGGAGATGCAAAAGTGATTTTGCACCTTCTTAAATGAAACAGCATGAATATTATTATACATCTCTACTCTCTGGTTTGTAATTGAATGATGGAGTGACCTAATGGTTAGAGAAGTGGAGCTGAGACCCCAGGAAGCCAGAGCTCAGGTCTCACTGAGGTCTCTTGTGATCTTTGATAAGTTATTTAATCCTTCATTACTTCAGGTGCAAAGTTAGATTGTAAGCTTGCTGAGGACAGAACTTTCTACTACACCAAAAGTAAATTATCTTATGCTACTACTGAAAAGAGTTGAGCTAAATTCAAAATACGTACCCCCTTTATCATGCAAAATCATCCTTTTCCAGGCAATACAATTGGTGTTATATACAAAAGATATTATTGCAAGGTAATATGCAATAACCCCATGTTCAACACAGCAATATCTTTATCACATGAAAAAAAGAAAGATATGGAAATATATGTGCAAATAAGCATTTATTGCAAATTGTGAGACAAAATAGAATTCAGATTTGAAAAATGTGTGCAATGTGCTATTTGGGAGGCTATTCATTAAACTGTGATCAAACTCTGGCATTATTTTCTGTGGTGATATGGCTTTTGGAGTTTAATGCCAGCTCTAGATAAGCAAAATTTGTATAGGCAATTCCAAAACCTTTTGGAGCACAGGCTGAACTGGGAGGGATGTTCTGAGTAGAGGATGACAGCTGGGTATTGCTTTTTTAACTCTGTTATATGTTGTAGTAAATGTGATTTGAATTATAGGCGTTATTTTGTAAACTGCCAAAAAGGACTTGGAGGTTTTACAGAGCAGTTGGCATAAAAGAGATGGGGTGTGCCAGCCAGAAGAATGAAAATTATTGAAGTAAAATACAAGAGGGAGAAAACCAGGACTGACCCATCCACTTGGCAGCCACTTAGGGTGGCAGAACCAATGGGAAGCATGGCACCGTGACCCCTCCATAATTTTTCAAAGTGGTGGCTTAGTGCCCCCACTTTTGTGCCTGCAGCAAGCCTTAGAGAACCTGTCAGGGAGGGCAGGAGTGACAGGCCATGGGTGCGCACATGCACACTGTATTTTAAGGCTCGCCACGGGTGCCGAAGTGGTGGCACAAAGCCACTGCTAAAATATCATGGAGGGGTCATGGTGCCACCCCCCACAAGGTGAGATGATGGAAGCTGGTGTGGGGGAGAGATGGTGCGGTAGATGGGTGGGCCTGCCTAGGGTGGCAGAAACCCTTGGGCCAGCCCTTGAGAAAACCTATGATTTTAATGTCTATGACTCCCTTCTCAACCCTCTCCTGGAGGCATGCCTAGCCAGTCAGATTTTCAGGATTGCCAAAATGAATATTCATGAGATTGATTTGCATACAGTGGGTCTCTAGAAACCTAATGGTTAAAGCAGTAGGCTCAGAACCAGGGAAACTACAGTTCAATTCTCACTTTTGCTCCTTGTGATCTTGGGCAAATCACTTCACCATTCATTGCTTCAGATACAAATTTATTTATTAAATTTATACCCGTCCATTGTTACACTCCTAAACAGTTTATAAAAGACATGTATAATAATAATAAAAACATATATATAAGCCCCCCGGAGACATGGAAATACCTAGCAAACCTGAATGTACTTTACCTTGAGCTGCAAGTGGCAAGGCATGAGTTAAAATTCCAATAAATTAATACAACCAGACTGGCTAGGTGTTCCTCCATCAGAGAATTAAAAAGCACTGCCTTAAAGCACTTTCAGACCTACAACAGAGCATTCAAAAATATCATAAAAGATAGTGCATATTTAACCAACATTGCTCTACATCCAAGTCATTGATCAGGCCTCACTTGAAGTATTGTGTTAAATATTTGAGACCGTACCGCTCAAAAAATATAAAAAGAAATGGTTCAGAGGAAGATGAACAAAATGATTTGGAGCCTGCTCCAGAAGAAGTATGAGGAGAACCTCAAAGGCCTAAATATGTATGCTCTGGAGGGGAGGAGGGACAGGGAAGATATGATACAGATGTTTAAATACTTGAAGAGTATTACTGAACAAACAAAACTATTCCAAGATGGAGAGGCTGTAGAACTAGAGGACATGAAATGAAGCTGCAAGGAGGTAAACTCAAAAGCAAAGTCAGGAAATACTTTTTCATGGAAAGGATGGTGTATACCTGGAATGCCCTTTGGAGGGGGCAAAAACAATGATGGAATTCAAAAAGGCAGGGGTCAGACCAAGACGATTTCTATAGAGCAAGAGGATGGAATCATCCATGTTTCAACCTGATTATAGAAACAGATGTCCCCGATGTGGGCATCCACATAGATGTCCCTGCTACAAAAGCCTGGGGTGGGGCTATAAATCACATGCTAGTTTGCATACAGGGACATTCATCGGCGTGGCAAAATAAAAACAAGAGCCCTTATTCTCCTTTAGTGTTTGTTGTTAACATGGAAAATATAGGGGATATATATGAGTGTATCTCCTTCTCCACACCCTCTGGATGGTCGGCTTTTCCTATGCTCGTTCAGGCCTGGAGCAGGTTTAAACTTTGATGTGGCTTGAGACATGCAGGGCATTTCTGAAATCAGGCAAGGATGTCCAGGTTCTTGGGAACACGCAGGACATTCGTGCCCCATGCTCCAGTTCCTACATGGACATCTTCACACCCGGGATGTCTTTAAAACTGCTTTCTAAAATGGCTCTGGGGACGTCTCCATCTGCATGCCTATTTTCAGATATCCAAAGCATGAATGCAAATGTAATACATGCCTTTGAGTCAATGCTAATTTCTGCTGACCCAGCAGCTCCTGGGTTTTCTTGGCTGTACGACCAGAAGTAGATTGCCAGGCCATTCTTCCAAGGCAATAGAGGGTTAAGTGACTTGCTCAAGGCCACAAGGCATACCAGTGGGAATTGAACGCTGGTGTGTTGGTCACCAAGCCAGTGCTCTAACTACTAAGCTACTCCTCTATTCCAAAGCATGAATGCAGCTTCTAAAATAGCCATCAAAAGGCATATGCAACTGAAAAGTTTAAATGCACCATTTTTGAATAGACAATTCTTAATAAATAAGGTGTGAGCTTCTGATATGTGCAAATGAAGCATATTTAATGAGTGATTTCAGATGATATTTCACAGTATTTAGGCCTCAGTTGCTAATGTGTGTTAAAGCCATTTAATACAAGTTAAATAATGCAAGCCTCATTATTCTCAATGAGGTCTATATACAAACTATGGGACGTGTTTACTAAAGGTTAACGCATGTTAAGTGCACTGAGGGGCTTGTTTACAAAGCCGCGGTAGCGGTTTGCGATCGTAATCGGAGCCGCGGCCCCATTGATTTCAATGGGGCCGCGGTTGCGATCGCGAACCACTACCGCGGCTTTGTAAACAAGCCCCTAAGTGTTGCCATGGCCCATTTATTTCTATGAATGAAGTGGCACTTAGCATGCATTAGCATTCTTTAACGCAAGTTAGCCTTTCCTAAACATGCTCCATGTGCTTAACTCGAGTTAATGCACAGTAGTAAAGAAGGGCAGTGGAGGGAAATTCTATAAACTCCTGCGCAGTTAACATGCGTTGCCACACGCATATGAGTGACCTATTCTATAAAATCAAGTAGAAGTATACTTTATAGAACAGGGACGTACTGATGCGCCTGAACCCAGTTGCAGCAGCTATGTCTGCTCTAGAGGAGGTGTAGGTGCCCATTCCCACGTCTAGATTTGGAGAAAATGTGCACATCCTAACCAAAAGTATTCTCGATGGGACTTACATGTGCTCTTACAGAAGATTGTCTGCCTACAGCATACATCTAAATGCCTATTCATGTGCATAGTCCTTTAGAATAGGGACTCACGCATATTTCTGATGTGCCACTATCCACACAGCTTTTATAGAATTATCTCTTTAATGCAGAGTGTTGCAGTGCAGTAAAGAGGTTTTGCTAACTGACACAGTACTGAGATATTTTGTAATATATCTTGCAAGCTACAGAGAAATGAGGAAATATTCATCTGTACTTCTAAAGGCCTCAACAAATTTGCTTTAAAAAGGAACTTGCCATTTCTTTATTTTGAATTTCACAAGTCCTAAAAATTAAGACGTAACTCAATCCAGAGAAACTAATTTTGTGCAGCAGAGTTCCCTTCTAATCAGATTGCTTACCAGGCAACATTATGCAAGCCAACTCACTCAGGCATCAAATGCGTGATGTTGCAACAATCAGCCCCCCTAGTTTATATGATAATCAGAACCATGTAACTGAAATATGATGTATATCGTATTATTTGCATTTTATTGTTATTCACCCCAGGGCTATTGTTTCATAGGGTGCGATTATCAAGGTTTAATAATAAATAAATAACAATCCATTTTAGGAATGGTTATAGTTGTGGGTTTTATGGCTAGTTAAAAAGGATGTTATTATAAAGAAAACTAATTTAAAATATTTCTCTTTCTCTGAAAAGTTTAAGTAGCATAAACATGGAAAGGATATTTTTTCTTTATAGGGGGAGGGCATAAAGCAGTAAAAAAATGTCTTTGCTCCTTACGCCTGAGACATGTCTTATGTATGTTTATATGGTGTATAAACCATATTATGTATAAGGCTTCTGATTCTAGATTTTTAATTGATAAACACTGATAAAACACCTCTAATGCAAATAAAAGAAAATAGGCATTGATTGGATAAACACTGGAAAAACACCATTTGCCCACTATCCTCTCACCCCTCTCTTAGCTTGGCTTGTACCTTCAATTCAGTTTTTGTGTCTTTTCTGCGTTAACTCATGACGCCAACGTCAATGTTTGATCCCACCATAAAAGGTATCCAGCAATAATAACTGTGATGCAAAAACAATGATTGTTTTGTACTCTCAGAAATCACCTAATTAGCTGGAAAATATGCACATACATTTACAATTTATAAACACCTAGGAATAGAAGCTTTGACTATGTAAAACCATTAAGTGGAAAATACTAGAAAGGAAATTATAGAGCTAAAATTTTGCCTTGTGGAGGAGCACTTCCGGTCTGTGAGAGGATTGATTAAATGTGGACTAAACATCGCCCTGCCACAAAGAAGACAAAAGCACCTGTCCCTGTTCAAGACCCTGCACTTCAATTTAACTGCAGGACTGTGGTTCACCTCTGGCTCCACCTTACTCATCTTTATGATAGGTAGGGAGGGGAAAATGGCAACCCTTGCATAGTATAACACTTCCAGAGGAATATCAGAATCTATCATGAAACAGACCAAAACTTAGAAGCCAGTAAAACATGCAAAATTCTTCTACTACTCCAAAATCTCTCTGTGGGACCTAGCCAGAATATTCTACGAGCCAGGATACCAATCTAAAACACTGTCAGATTTTTCTGTATATTTTCTATACATAGAATTCAGAATACCTACCTTTATATAGTTGTACCATTATAGTTTAATTTTTGAAATGATAAACTATACCACTCAATATGAGGCAGAGAAATATTACCTTAATTGTCAGCTCTTTGCTTATTAATGAGGTTGATTTTATTATTTCAAATATTCTTACTGCAATTCACCAAGAACTTGTTTGTGGATTTGCAAATGTAAGTATTTTAAATAAATACACTGTGGCATTATTGGGGACTATCTTTGACAGTCAATGAAGAAATACAAAGTAGGGTCTTATCTGCTTATTGCTCCATCTCCAGGTCCAGGTCGCAGGCATTTGGTAGTCTTTGCAGGTCCCTCCTGTAGTCCTCTTGGCTTAATCCCCTCACAAAGAAGAGTCCAAAAACCACCCTTTAGGTTTAGGGCCTCCTTCTCCCCCCCCCCCCCCTTGCAGGGAGGTCTTTCTCCAACATACTTCTATATATTAGGGTGAGGGTTTTTTCATATTTCCAGTATCCCCATCTAACAGGGTCCCTCCACGAGTTGGGGTCTGTTGAACCTATCTAGGGTGTCAGCCCCTCACTTGGGCTAAAAGTTGTCCCCCACCTGTGTCTTTTTAGCAATAAAAGTAGTCAATATGTAAATCAAGGGGTTAGTATGCAAATTAACTTCCCAGTGTCCTTCAGTTTAGACAAGCATGTAGATCCAACATCACAGTAAATTCCCCTCCCTTTAAGTCTCTGGTTCAGCTGGGGTGGTCCCAGTTGTGGAATCAGGACCATACTGAGCCCTGTGCGAGTGGTGTGGCCGCACAGGGTGCAAAGGCTTAAGGGGCGCATTTCAGCTGTCTGCCGTTGCCTGCCACAGCCACTTTTTCTTCTCTCAGCTGCGGCAGGCAACAGCAGACAGCTGAAACGCACCCCTTAAGCCTTCTTGCGGCATGCTAAGCAGGTCTGGCCCCTCCGGGAGGGACCAGACCTGCTTAGCCTGCTGGCGACTTGCACATCAGGTGCGCCTCTTCTCTCCTGCCCCCATGAAGAGGCTAGATGGAGGTGCGGGGGGGGGGGGGGGCAGGGCGTGCCTGATGTGCAAGTCGCACAGGGCTCATTTCACGATCGGTACTGCCCTGTGTGGAATTACCTGGATGCCCTGCCACCTCCTACATAGCTGCTCCTTGCTACAACCACCCCAGGTCTGGCTGGTTATCCACCAGCCGAATGTCCATGGGTGTCTCTTCAGGGACTAACTGTTCCTCATTTCCCAGCTCCATCTCCTCATCTCGCTGCCGTCCCTTAGATCCTCCCCAAGGGGGTCTACCTCCATGGAGGTCTGGGGCAAGTCCCTCACCTGCCTTTCCATCTCCATCCCATCCCAGGTGTTGTCAGGAAGTCCAGACAGGCCCTTCCTTAGTCCCTGGATGTCCTAGGGGGCCCCTCCTGAATGGGTCCATACTCCTAGAGCAGGGACTGGCCAGGATCCCCCAGGACTCTGGTGGATGTACACCTTGTCACACTGCTACAACAGTAGTTCTGAATCAGGAGAGCCAAAGATCCCCTCCCCAAAACATCCCATCACAAGGAGTGTGGGTTGGGCTCTAAGATGTTTGGACTGATGTATCTTTAATTACAGTAGATTGTATTGTACTTTAAAAAACAAAACAAATGTCATCTTTTTTGTAGAATGTGGCTGAAAGCATTTCAGAGAAGAAAAGGAGGAGGGGCTTGATCTAAACATTTTGAGAAACATTGTGCTATGGATTGGATACTTTACTCCATTCCACAAGCAGTCCAGGTTGCTTCAACACTCCTGCCTATTAGGGATGTGCACAGGCAAAAATAATTTTTAGTTATTTTTTTTCAAGTCCTTTTCCCCAATTTTCATTAAGTGCCCTTTGACTAATAAAGCCTGCTAAGTGATTAACACATGTTTGAGTGGGTGGTAATGGCTCACGGTAACAGCTAACGATGGGCATAACAGCTATTGGCCACTAAATGGGCAGGATATGGGCAGAATTTGGGTGTAGAGATCATATTGCAGTTAGCATAGGGGGTACATATCATTCTCTGTGAATGTAACAGTGCGGGTACACCCTCTATGGGTGGTGTTAGGTGCACCCAGATTAATTGTGCCACACATTAGGGGGTGTGTTCATGTGGTAACTGCCAGGAGCATGCTACCCATGACCCAAACAGCTACCATGAGGCTTTGCACTTAATGTATATTAGTATTTGCACTAAATGTGCATTATGTGTTTTAGTAAAAGAGCCCCTATACTTTCTGTTTCTTTCACACATTATGTTAATAAACATTTCAATTGGCATTAGACGTTTTTAATGTGTGGAAAACATTTCTAGGCACATTAATTCATAAGTTAATGCACGTTAAATTAATTTTGTGCATGCTAAAGTTGTTAAGGTGCTTTAATGAACCAAATCAGTGCTAATGAATATACTTCCCTACTGCCTATTCGGTGCAACCTTGCTATCCAACCCCTGCTACATGTACGATGTAATAAAAATGTTTACATAATTTCAGTGTTAAAAACTAAAAGGGTATAAGTGGGGTGGACGTTTTAAAAGGGTATAAGTGGGGTGGATGCATTTCATCAGAGTATATATTACTTATTTATTTATTTTATTTATTTAGCAAACACTTATATACCGCTGCTTCCTACGATCAGCTGCGGTTTACTTTACAGAATCATCATGTATCGTACAATACAATGAATTTTTAAGAATACAATTTTGATTAGAGCAATGATTACATAGCATACGGATTAGAGATTAGATACTTTTCACAACTTTAAATATACATTAGATTAAAAGGTGCATGGGAGGGGGATATAATATACATATATTTGCCAGACTGCACACCCCAAAGGATTTTTTCATAACATTTATAAGGGGTTTTGTGAATAAACCTCTCCAGTGCTATAATAGCTTCTTCTTCAGTGCATTCATGAACATTTGGCTAGTCTTTTTGCAGTTTTCAGAAACCTAGAATAATATCTAAGGGGGTTTTATTTAATGTCCTGTAGCATAACCCCCCAGATCGATGCTGTGTCTACCTAATATTTTAATCTCTACACTGCTTCATTTATTCTGTACTTGATTACCACATTTTAGTGAAAAACAATCAAAGGGGTTTACAATAACCACATCAAAGAAGACTAAAGTAACATGATTCATATTATATGGTAAAGTTGATCTATGCAAATATTTTTCTTCCTGTTTGCCTCTTTTTAGGAAGAAGTTTTGATACAGGTGTTTTTTCACTGCTTACTTTTTGTAACTTGAGATTCTGAAGGTACAAAAAAAAATAAATAAATAAACTGAATAAAATGAAAGCTTAAAAAACTGCAAAAGGTCAGAAATGACAAGAAACTTTTACTAGATTTACCAATGTCCCCAGTTTATAAGTAACTATTTTCTAACAAATGTGTGCTAGTGAAACACTGACAAAGTCAAAGTGCCCACAGTCACAGTCTAGTACGCAGCAACCTGAATTATCAAGGGGCTCTGGAACAGCAGCCTTTGTTCGCCAGACCATTGTTTCACTCTGATGATGTCACAGTGGCTAAGGTGTTCAGATTGTCACCAGCATTAATACAATGTGCTCATGCAGTAGGTTTACATCTGTGTACCTAAGTGCCAGTTTGTGGGTGCAGTGGCACCCCCACTGTTAAACAAACCCCTTCAATGTATGTGTGTGTGTGTGGAGAGGGGCGAAGAGGGCACTTTACATTCACTTTAGCACCCCACACCCTTTGGAAAGTTGGCTCCTATGGTTTTACAGACTTCTTTACTCAATAGACAGCTCCTGTCATCCATCTACATGATTTCAACTTTTCAGTATCAATTAATGTCACCAGGGATCTCTGACCCCTCTTCCTGCTGTGTCCCAGACCCCTAACATTCTTCTTCAGTTTATGCTTCTTCCAGTCTTATAACACATCTTCTTCAGTGTATCTATTATTTGGGACTATTACATTGAGGTAGTCTCCTCGGATTTTTCAGAAAACCAGCAAAATACCTAAGGGGGGTGTTATTTAATGTTTTGCAGCCTAACCCCCAACCAATGCTATGCCTATCCTAAAGCCTTACTTCTAGCAGGCGACAAGGATGCGTCTTTATCGCCATCTGCTGGCTTCTAGCCGTCATTTCAGCGGTGCTTTGATTAGCCCATTTGCCCCGCCTGCATTCCCTTTTTTTCCCCCCACTCTGAGCTACGGCAAACAGTTCTCACCCCGAAAGTGATAAGAACTACCTATGTCAGGAATCCAAGAGGCTTTGATGTGCCTCTAATGGGTCATTTTGCTGGGAGGTGACAGATCTTTAATAATGAGTTTTCATGTAGTTTAAAGGGACATGCTTTTGTTTATTAGCCTCCCTTAATTGTGATCCAGGAGATTAGCGTACACTTCCCTTTCACCCGCACCTCTTTAGACACCTAATAGGGAATCGGGAGGCAGAAGCTTTCAAAGAAAACGTGGGTCTTTCCTTTTGCTACGTTCCCATGCGATTTTTGAAGAATTTCTATTTTATAATGGCGTAGGACTCTGAGGCACCCGTCCCCATTTCCCCAGGACTTTGAAGTTTCGGTTTGCATTCTCCTAAAATGTCTTGTTCTGACATGAGTGATGTAGTAGGTACCCGGAAATATATGAAAATAATTGCATTATTTTGCCAGATGCATGGCCAAATAATATTATTTTGGAAAATCGTGATTATAGAATGGTTTGAGAAATTCCACGTAAAGACCTGATACCATGACATTCAAATGTAACGTTAGTACTTTTAAATTTCTGATGTTCCATGTATCGTCTTGTTTATTGCTTATTTAAATATAGTTTTGAAAAAACAATTATGTAATACATATATATTATTTTTTGTATTTATTTAGTATGGATTTTTTCCTCTTTCTTTTGACTTAAAAATCGAATTAGTTTAAAACAGGAAAAAAAACCCAATCTGAAATGAAATTAAAATTAGGTAAATTAATGACATCTATAAGAACTGAAAATGCATCAAAAACAGAATCCAGTGATTCTTTGAACTGATTTGAAAAACACTTGAAACATATTATTAACTAATTCTTTCGAATATATAGATTTGAAAATGCTTTATTTATAAACTGAAATCTCTCTAAATAGCTATTTGGCTGGGAATATTATGGTGTTAAAGACACCAGCGTGGCGTACAAAGCAAGTCCTAGTTATAGGTATCGAAACAGACACGTTTGAATAAAACGATCGCAGATGCTTTTTCCTGCGTTCAGAACACAGTTTACTAAATGTTTAGTAGGTTTCATAAATTCTAAAGAATGTCGATAATTGTTTATCAAAATAGAATACACACATCTACAGAGAAATGAAGCAAAATAGATTCACTTATATATTTAATTCCTATCTATGGATCCAGATAAGACATACATAGAAAATTTGACATGTTAAGTGTCTCTGAGTTTTGTAGAAACGGAGATTTATTTTAAAAAACTAAAATATAGTAAACTATTACTGTTTCGATCTATCTATTGTACAGAAAAGCCACAGTTTCACATACTTATTAGTACTTTGCTAAATGTCTTAGAACTATTTTCAACACAGCAAACGGCTAATAAAAAATCACATAACTTTCATTTTTATAGCAAGGAGTCGATTAGGCAGCAATTCCTTCATTAAAAAACGACGAACTCGAATAACTATAAAACAAAGCAACAGAATGGTTCTCGGGTAGAATATCTCTTCAGGAACAGGCAATAAAAATGAAAAGACTTGTGAAATCACGAATATTCTTTTTATTAGCAAAGATAATAACGAAATGAAATGAATTCAGATAATTTCCCTGAACAGTGCACATGTGGATTTCCTGGATTTCATAAATTCTAAAGAATGTCGATAATTGTATCAGAATAGAGTACACACATCTACAGAGAAATGAAGCAAAATAGATTCACTTATATATTTAATTCCTATCAATGGATCCAGATATGACATACATAGAAAACTGACATGTTAAGTGTCTCTGAGTTTTGTAGAAACGGAGATTTATTTAAAAAAACAAAAATATAGTAAACTATACGAATCTGCTGGATTATTTTCTTTTTTGGACATTTAAGATACATTTTTTTTTCTGAAGAAAATTAATTTAAAAGAAAGGTCTGCCCTACCAGGAAAGTTCAAGACACTAACCGGTTTAAAGTAGCTCTAAAAATCCCAAGGACCGCCACTTTTAATTAAGAAGTCGTATAGTTTATAGGAGTCGCAGGACAGAACCAAAACGTGTATTAGCACAAGAAGGGAATCCGCATATGCAAGGCACAAGAGATATACGAAATAAAATAAAAATCCCAAGATTACGCAGGCAAGTTCTCCTCTTGTTTGACATTGGCAAACTTTCCCCAGAACCTTTGCTCACGTGCTTAATGCGTGCCCAATCAGAGACGGATCCGTCGGGGCCCTGCCTCTGGAGGGCCCTCTGATTGGATGCTAGGAATAACAGCGTGCAGGGAGGGAAGCCCTTGCCCCCATCGCCTGGATAAATAGAGCAAAGTTTGTGGCTGAGAAGGCGGCAGGTGGTTAAAGGGAATGTCAGACTGGGTGACTGGGGAGAGATCTAAGGCAGACAGACAGTCCTGCAAAGAAAACAGCTGCAAACCTTCCAAAACCCAGGCGGCCCCCTTCGGCTGCAGTGCAGTCTTGGTCGCAGAGGAAAAGCAAAGCTTGCTGAAATCTCTTGCAGTATTGACTGGAGAGGTCCTAGTTCCTTCCTTTTGTTTCTGCTTCTCCTGTGCTCATGGACTTGTTCTCACACCCCCTGCGAGACATGGAGATAACGGATAGCTCTCTCTGTTCCTTCTCTGCCACCGATGATTTCTACGACGACCCTTGCTTTAACACCTCGGACATGCACTTTTTCGAAGACCTGGATCCCCGGCTGGTGCATGTGGGCTTGCTGAAGCCCGAGGAGCATCACCACCATCACCACCACCACGAGGACGAGCACATCCGCGCCCCCAGCGGCCACCACCAGGCCGGCCGCTGCTTGCTCTGGGCGTGCAAAGCTTGCAAGAGGAAGACCACCAACGCTGACCGCAGGAAAGCCGCCACCATGCGGGAGAGGAGGCGGCTCAGCAAGGTCAACGAGGCCTTCGAGACCCTGAAGAGATGCACGTCCAGCAACCCCAACCAGAGGCTGCCCAAGGTGGAGATCCTGAGGAATGCCATCCGTTACATCGAGAGCCTCCAGTCCCTGCTGCGGGACCAAGACGACTCTTATTACCCCGTGCTGGAGCACTACAGCGGGGAATCGGACTCCTCTAGCCCTCGTTCCAACTGCTCGGACGGCATGGTGAGTGGGAAGAGAGAGGAGGGCGGGGGTCATAGGGAAATGGTGGGGCATTTATTCCAAAGTACTCTGGGTTTCTTCTCTTTCTTTTTTTTAAGCAAGTTGCTTCCTCCAAAACGAATCCAATTTATTGCACATTCAGTGAGCATTGAAACCAGTCTGTCTCTGCCCTAGACATTTCGCAAATTCTGGGAACCGAAGTAAGAACTGTTCAAGATGCCTCATACTCCAAGAGTGAGCCCCTGTCAAGAATGAGGGGCAGATAACAGCCGGATCCGATTTTATTAAAAAACCGAGATTACCAGATTTAAAATCAGGCAGTCGATCTTCCTCAATAGTTTGGAAGAAAGTATTTTTCCCAGAGACATCATTCATCAATTATTTTTCAGCCAAAATGAAAAACCCAAACTCTCAGAACTCAGCTTATAGACGTCCTAAAGATTTATTTGATTTAAATGGATTTAAATAAAATGCAAGATACATTCTAGCATTATCCCCAGAGGGTGTAAATTCTAAGGGCTGAATTTACTAACCTGCAATAACCTGTTAGCCCAAGTATATTAGTGCAATTTAATACCGTTATTCGGCTCAAGCCCCATTATTTTTACTGGGCCCTATTTACTAAAGGACAGGGGTGCCTATTGCGTGTTTAGCACCTGAAAAATGAGCACTGGGATGGTGCTTGACCTGTGCTAAAAAGTGGAAGCATGCTCATACTGTACCCCATGCTATGCTGCTTGGCACAGTCAACATGGGTGCACTTAATGCCACCTATTGAGGTGCTGGTAAATGCAACCTTGCCAGTTCGCACATGCCAAGACCATGCTAACTGTGATGTGCCCGCTGCTGTCCTGAACTGCCCAGTTTCTGCCCCATCCCGCACTGCACTGTGCAGTTAGTTGGGGATTTTTAGCACGGCCGTATTTTTGGTGCATGGTAAATGTTACCATGGCACATTTGCCATGCACTAAACCCCACATTACCTGCTAGTGCAGTTTCGTAAACATGCCCCTAAGCATATTACTGTTAACCGTAACGCAGATGAATAAATCGGGCCCTAAGGGGACCTTTTACTAAAGTGTGTTAAGCAGTTAATGTGTGAATTAGCACATGCTGTTAGCACGCGAACACGGTAACTGGTACCCCGCTGGCATGACTGCTTATGGGTGGACAGTGGGCATGGACTGCACATTACAGCCAGCTCAGGGTAATTACCTTGCGCTAAAAGTCAGTGTTGCAATTAGCACTCTCAATAGGTTGCGTGAAGTGCAGGCACACTAATTGCGAATGAACTTAATGTGTGGCAAGGGACTTTTCCGTGTGGTAAAAGCAGAGGGGCATCCTGGGCACACCCCATATAGTTACTGCATTGCCATTGCACTACATTTTAGTAAAGGGGACCCTAAGGGTGCCTCTGAGGTAATGGAGAATAAAGTGACTTGCCCAAGGTCATGGAGCGGGTCGGTGGGAGGCAGAAGGGATGAGGTTTCTGCATTGTTTTTTTACAGATGTTTTAGCTTGTGACATTGTACTGTAATAGGTGAAATATATGATCATCCTAAAATAAAGTCTTTATTTCATAAGCTTGATGTGTTTGAGCTCAGCCTAAGGGCCTTAATAGAAAATTAATGTCTCATGCACAAGAAAATATAGTCTGTAAGTAACTAAACTTCTGGAAGTGTATTTCATGAATTAGATATCATATTTATTTAGTTATTTACAAATTTATATACAATCCCAGCACAAAACAGCCCAATGCTTTGGTACAAAAGTACCAAAGTCAAATCTGACTAAAAATCGATTGTAATTGAAGAATATGGCGGAGATGTTTGATTGTTTAGTCCTCTGTATTAGTGGCCATATTGCTGATGCCTCTTTTCCAAGGTCATTGACCCTGAAATCAGATTAAAGTCTTTTTAGTAGAAATAGGCATAAGATACACATTATCTATATCTTATAATACACTAATTGGATGTACTTGCAAAACTCTGGAATTTTATTATTTCCTTTTTCATTTAATCTCTAGTTGGATTATGGTAGACCCCCATGTGGCTCGAGGAGAAGGAGCAGCTATGACAGCAGCTACTATGCCGACACACCAAATGGTGGGTTTGAACTTATTTGCCAAGATTTGTGATGAAAACTATGGCATATCTTACTCCTAGGGACAGAACACACTGAACTGTGAATTAGTTTCTATCGCTTACTGGTTCTGATTCATCAATCATTTTTCTCCAATATGCCTATGGTGTAAAAATAACATACAAAAAACAAAGCCTTTGCTGAACCAAAAGCTGAGCAAAAGCTTATAGTCACATTTATAAAACCTTTCTGTTAAGATGATAAGGACCTCATTGCCATGCAGTTCTGCAAGACAAAAGAAGTCCCTCAACTGAGGGAGGAGTGTGATCTGCAGGCATTGACCTTTTGATAAAATCTTTGGATTTTTTAAAATTTACTTTTAAATTTTTTAAAAAATATATATCCTTTTGATAACAGACTATTTCCTCTTAAAAGAAAAAGTGTGCCATAGGCACAGAGTAAAAACATGGCAACCTTATAAACAGAGCCCCCTAGCTGTTTTATTTATCTGAGCACAAACTCATCTACGTTGGAAGGGATGACAGGAGTATTTTCTCTTTCTTAGCGGTCACAGTCATTGACTAATCTCCCTTTTCTGTTTATTTTGTTCCAGATTCAAGGCATGGAAAGAGCACAGTGATCTCCAGCTTGGATTGCCTTTCCAGCATCGTGGAGAGGATTTCTACAGATAACTCAAGCTGTCCTGGGCCGCCTGCAGGGGAAAGTTCAGCCGAAGGTAGGCCCTGCTCTCCCCAGGAGGGAGGAACACTGAGCGAAAGCGGAACCGGAACTGCAGTCCCCTCCCCAGCTTCCTGCACTCGACATCCCCAGGACACTGGCAATCCTATCTACCAAGTGTTATAAACGCACTCAGCAAGTGGAAACAAATATTTATACCAATTATGAACTAATTCCATTACCCAAACTGAAGAAAGACAGTGCTCAAACCATTCTTTTAGAATATGATTTTCAATTGTGTATCATGCATTTTAACTACGCTTCATTCATTATTTATTGGTTTGTTTTTACATTAATGCTATTTAATGTGACCTTTTGTGACTAAAATATTTGTGTACAAACCAATATATGCATTCTTACAACTTCATGCTCCCTCAGGAGGACATCTTTGTTTCTGACTTTTAGTCATAAGCGCAAAAAGAAACTTTGGAATCTTGTTGAATTGTGAGTGAGGAACCTGAGTCGAATTTTTCTTACAGGTGTCCTTTGAAAAAAAGAGAAAAGACAAAATAAGGTTGTGGACCACTTTTTGTAATACATTTTATATAATTGTAAATAAGAGTTGTGTTGCAAAAAATAATTGTTTTTGAAATATTTAATGTTGCTTGCTGTGTTGTGCCAGCTGTTAACTTTATATATTTATACAGTGTGAATGGCAAGGAGGTTTTCAACTGTATTCTGAATAAATACCATTATTTATACTAGTGTAGATTTCTCATCATGTCTCAGCTGGGGATGCTTTGGGGACAGAAATACTACGAAGCAATTGCAATAGGTTGTTTCTGTGAAGGGGACCCTTTGCATGAAATGAAGAAGGTGTAGCAAAGTATGAGTCTGTGTCCTGGCTATTGACTGTATTTTGCAAAATTTTACTTTCCTACCTCTCTACCTAATGATTGCATACAGACTTACTAATGGGTCCCCTTCCTCTTTCCTCATTGACTTCAGTGCCTGGCTTTTTTCCCCCTCTTTGAACTTTCCCCACACTCCCTTTGCTTATTTTAGGTGCTTATTTAAAAATTTCACATGGACAGCCTCTGTGATTCTTAAGGAGTGGTAACTGCTTCCTTGGACCCACGATTACTGTTACTAAAGGGACATGACATTACTGCACCTTGATTCACGTGCTGCCACTCATGTGTTGGGGTAGGAGTGGAGAGCACGTTCCAGTTAGCACTGGGGAACTGGCATTAGGGAATAGCAAACAGGGTAATTGCCCTGGGCCTCCATGCCAGAGGGGACCATTAAGCTGCCTGAATCTGAAGGAGAAATAGCTTGAATATGGACATCTAGGTCCCCTTCCCAGTTTGTGCCAAGGGTCCCAAAGTTGCCTTTAGCGTGGATGCACCTAACACTACCCCAATAGGTGGATTTAAGTGCACCTGCAGTAATAGCAGCATGTGTTAGGGTACTCATCCATGCATTAACTGTCAGCAACATGCTGGTCATGTCCCAAACATTACTGGGGAGGCTTTGCACCCAGGACCATACCAAGAGCTGTGCAAGTGGTGCAGCCGCACAGGGCGCAAGGAAAGAAAGGACACCAGTATCGTGACTGGGCTTCCAGGAACCCATGAAAGCAAGTTCCTGCATGCAGCTGGGTGGGTGGGTGGGGCATGAAGTTCTTCAGTCGCACAGGGCACATTGTTAGCTTGGTACGATCCTATTTGCACTTAATAAACCTAATGCATTTTAGTTAAAGGGCCCCTAAGTCCCTAGGCATCTCACCCAAATATCTGGCTTTTCCACCCTCACGCACTAATTCTTCTAGTGCCTAGTCCTGGTTCTATTTCTGTACTGTTCCTTTTCATGAGTATTCTTTCTTTGTTGTATGTCTTGTCTGTCTGTCTTTACTAGATTGCAAGTTCCATGGTTCAGGAGGTAATTTTATAATAGCTCGCCTAAATAAGAAGTCCAAGTGGGTGCTTATTTTGGGGTTATTTTATGAAAACACCATAGTTGCCTATGTGTTTTTATAAGTTAGCCTCACAAAACCTGCAAAAATTGTGGGAAGATGCACCTGTGCCCACTTACATCTGCTCAGGAGTTGATGCAAATTTAGGCATCTGAAGTACGTGTATTACATGCATTCCCTGTGACTCCACCTACACTGCATCCAAACTCCTCCACCGAACACACCTACACTCGGGCCATGTAAAAGTAGGTGCAAATATTCCCTGCATCTACTTTATGGGATATGTTTACTAAAGGGCGTTAGCTGGCTTTGTAGTGCTCATGAGGGATCGTCATGCCACAAAGATAGCTAATGCAGGAAAAATGCAGACATCACGGCAATATTCCTCCATGTCTGCATTTTGCGTGGTAGCTGCTTGAATGGGTGGGATCTGGGCAGAGAGTAGGCATCCTAAGTTTGAGCAGTTTTCGCAAATACTTACATTGCGAGGTAGCTGCTCTTGTTGCAGGCTTCGCAGACCTCTGTGGATGGTGATAGCTGCATCCATGAATATTGTGCCCTGAGATCCCATCATTTGCTCCACGGTATCTGCAGGAGAGATGCTGGGAACACCCCCTGCACCCAGGCCCGACCTGAGGGTTTCTGCTGTTCTAGTCAGACTCTCCATGCCAGCCCCTGAGGATTGTGGCACCACCTGGTCCACCGCACTGGCCCCCCAGCATTCATCTTCTTGCCTGGGGGAGGGTGGTGGCATGGTGATCCCTCCGCTGTGTCAGGCGCACTCACTCCTGCCCCCTCTGATATAACTTCCTATTGGAGGGGGCAGAAGTGGCAGGCTGTGAATCTGCCAGTGGGCAGGCATGTGGAGGGATCGCCATGTTGACCTCCCTCTTCCAGGCAAGAAGATGGATGCTGGGGTGTGGGGGGCAGCACGGCAGGGCCAGGCAGTGCAAAACTGCTACTTCACCAGGGGGGGGGGGGGCCCTGATGCTACCTAACTGGGCTTGCCATCCTATGCAACCATCTAGTTTGCATCAACAGGCCGGCCCTGTCAACACCTACCATGGGACCTTTGAGGCTAATTCCAGCTATTTGCAGCTATCACCCGGTGTTAGCTCAAAAGCTTACTGCAATTTAGTGACCATACCCCTATATGTGTGTAGCTCCGTGGACATTTTATAAAAGCCCTTTTCTGTGGGAAAACAGGATTTACCAACAAAAACTGCTTATAAAATGACCCCTCAATTGTGTCTATACAGTGCTGTGTATATTTGATATGTACTATATAACTGAATATCCATGGGTGCCGCTACTGCATGCTCCGATGCTAAGCGGTTAGCACTGGCGCATGCTGGGAGTGTTCTGGGGTGGTACCCGTCACTAACTGGGCAGCAATGATATTGAGCCACTGCCTGGTTAGCGACAAGTGGTGAAAGTCAGGTGCAGGGAACACCGGTCTATCTTTCGATGAATATTGCTGCTGTCCGGTTAGCTTTGCAGCAATCCAGGCAGCCCTGGGTATGGCCCCGGCATTGAAGATTTGGGTTTAAAGTTCAGCACCGGCAGCTAGCTGCCAGTGCTGAATATTGGATCCACTGTTTCTAAAATTAGTAGATCTTGACCTTTTCCTCTCATCTGTCCTCTTCTGTGGTCACCTGAACCAGGGGAAAATATCCAGAAAGTGGTCACTCGATGGGTAATGTATCTCTCTGTTTGACCATGAAGTTACTTAGCAGGGATATGCAAGGCCAAAAAACTTTGGTTCATCTTCATTTAAAACTAACTTTTAGCAATTTTTGTGTGTTTTCTCATGTTTTTGCACTTATCCATCCTAATTGTGTGCCTTCTATGCACTCTACAGCTTTTTTACATATGCAAATTGATTGTGCATGCTTTAAATTGTCAGTATACATGCGCACAAGATTTATCTTCCAGCCATAATTTCCCAACATGAATTCATGTTTTGATCATCTTCCCTTAACATAGAGACTGATTGAAACATGAGTATATGCGGTGAAATTATGGCTGGCAGATAAGTCTTGATATTTTTACTATTTGAAGAAGATAAGTGTTTGAAAATTTGTTAATGGAACTATTGTGTCTATTTTGAAAAATTCTTTAAAATTTAAACCAATGATTGAAACCGCTGGGCACTAGCTTAAGGTAATAATTGAGATGGTGAGTCTCACATTAAGAGGCTTCTATATCTTGTTGCCCAGTATTCTGAAGTTCTATATAAAAGAATTAAAGGGAGAAGGAAGAAAAGAATGTTGTCTGAGCAAGTAGGAGATGGAAAGTGAAATGAAATCCAAAAGATTGCTGATTGAGCAAACATATAGATTGAGCAAGCATATAGATATACAGAAACAGCTTTGGAAATTGTGTACTTCATGGAACACACCTTTCCGATCTTGAGGTGAGTGAACTGTGCATGGACCGTACTGTGAAATTTTCAGAATCTCAAATTTTGTCATTCACGATGGGTGCTCTGCTACTTCAGAACTCACGGACTGCATACAGAATTGTCATGGCACTAACAATGGAGTACTTCTGCTGCAGCCGACTGCAGTCATGAGTGCTGAACTCGAAGCTCCCTATTGTTCAATGGAAGGGAAGGGAAAGGATTTAGCTCATGCCTTTTTCAGGAATAGCTCAAAACAAGTTATAGTCAGGTACAGTAGGCATTTTCCTGATCTCAGAGGTTTTAGAAGTTTATAGCTGAGGCAATGGAGGGTTAATGATTTGCTCACATTCACAAGGAGCTCTAACCATTAGGCTACTCCGCCAGTCCAAGGGTTTTGAAACAAAAACAATGTCCCATTAAGATAAAAGCTCATTTAGTTCAAAGCCGATTCTGCGGTTCAGTCCATTGCACTGTATGGTGTGGAAGGGGCATCTGGATATTGATTATCCCTCTGTCAGGGCCAGCTGGGCTTGCCTACATTGCAGAAGGGGTACACTCAGACTCAAGTAGGGAGGGAGGGAGGGAAGGTGATTACTGTTTGAGGCTTTTCTGGCGAATTGGTCAAGAAGCACCAAGGATGCACCTTGCATAAGGTGTCCCTCCAGCCTTTGCATTGGCAGGAGTCCTATGAGCCAATTTTCTGAGTACACCATTTCAGGCAGGTGTACAGCAGAGGTTGCCAATGGAGAAATCAGAAGAAAATGACCCAAAAAGCATATTTCATTCTGAATTTACAGACTTGCAAGACCAGGAGCTCCTGAACAGGTGCTTGGAAAGTGCAGGGGAGCATAAAAATGTTCTCTTGCCATGCATCAAGCCAATATTTATAATCTATATGGATATTCTTAAGTGAAAGTAGGTTCAGCTAAAGAATAACAACCCTTAAATTTAACTTACCAATAAAGGATATTCCTGAATGAAGCCATAACTGGTTTAACAGCAGCATCTGCTGGAGAAAAGTGTAAACTACATGTGTTTATTTTCTTTTTTTATTTATAGCATTTTTGAAATATACATTCCACTTAAATTCAGAAAACCATCCACAAAAAGAAATACACGAGGAACATGCAAATATACAGTAATAACGAGCCCACATCAAGGGGGGGGGGGTGATGATTAAGCCCACATGAAGGGGACGGTGTCTGAACAAATACAGGAAAGAAGTTAAGAAATTAGGCAAAAACTTTGGCAAGTTTGGAGGGACAGCATCTTGCTAGGACCTACAGCCGAACATCCCTACTTCTGTCTATCCAACAAAACATTTTCAAGATGGGAGATGTCCAAGAAAATAAAAGTCTTCCCCTGTTAAGGTTATAATACACTTGCAGGGAATCTCAGGTAAAAAGTGGTTCCCAGTGCCAGAACCCTCTGCTTTAACTCAACTGTCTCCTGTGGATTTGTGTAGAGTAGACCATGTAACATCTGGAAAGATATGTAATTCTTGACACACAAAAATGAAACATCTTGAACTTAAAGAAAAGTTTAAATATCTTAACCTTTACAAATTCAGTAATAAAGGTTACTAACAATGTATTATATTTTGTGACTATATCAGTGGAATCCTCAAGGAATTCTGTTAAATTTTGGCTTACCAAAGGGCGAAGAGAATCAAAATTCCCCTTGTCAGGGTCAACTACATGTGACTTAGTAGGGAAATAAAAAGCTTGAACAATTTCTATAGAGTCTGTTAATTTGAGAACTTCCACAAATTATTCTGTAAGAAGAATTTCTGGAGACAATATTCAGTATGTGTAACTCGAAAATTTAAAAAAACACAAATTCATGGCTTATGAGGCATTTTCAAGTGCTTCTAACCTAGCATGTACAATTAAGGGATCTTTAATATGGGCCACATTAGAAATTAAGGAAGTCTGCACCTGAGTGTCTTTTCGAGACAAAGATTTATCTAATGCAAGAACTTTAACATCTAAATCAGTCAATTTCTCAACAGCATCTTGAATAAAACTATAATACATAAAGAAGCAACAGTAGAGGACAGCTTAACATTAATATTTCTAATTGCCCCCTACAAATCTCTGAGTGACTTCCCCATCAGGGGGATCACTGAAGGCACAGAAGCATCCACAGAATCTCATGAAATAACAGGCTTAGGTACCATTACTCGTGGGCCATCCTCACCTCCCGAAGTTGGAGAAGCTCCTTCAAAAATTGTAGCGGACAGAAGAGGACGCGGATGAAGCAATGGCATCCAATCTCCAGAGCTAAGTAAAGCTCCTTCTGGTGAGGACTGGCTAGCCGACTGGCTATCAATGGGCCAAATAGTTTTACCTGCAGATGGTGTAGCAGAGTCTATTTTTGCACCTTCTTTTTTCTTCTGCAGTTGAAAGTCCAAAGGTGGTTCCTACTAGTGGCCACCAGTGCACCGAAGAGGTTACAAAGAGGCATGTCCTGACCCTTTGGTCATGTTCCCTCTGTTTGTGACCTGCAGGCCATGACACATGGCTGCGTATAGCGGTCACAGGTTTTATTCAGCTGGGGACCTTTTGCCGGCAAGTGGCCTGTCCTTGGGTTTGCCTGTCAGAACGCTGAACCAAACGACAACTGCAGCCACAGCGAGGCCAGTCCAGGGGGCAGATAGGAAGCCCCTTCTCCTCCTTGTATTCCTTCTCTCTTCCCAGACACAGCACCCCTGTTTGTTTGTTTTATTTATTTCATATTGCAAATACTAGTCACTCTAGTTTGTGTTCTGCCAAATCTTAATGTATCATGACAATGGCAAAAAATTGTCTAGAAAAATATTACCTGCAATATTTTTTTTTAAATCAATAATTTATTTCTCTCTCTACTTTAGCAGTGAAAAAATAGTGACACTATTCTAAGTAATTTGTTCTTTATATAGAGTGCTGGCAGTGGTCTATAAGGTGTATGATCTGGGTAGAGATTCTGGTTCTAGGTATTTATCATTTGGAAGGAAGTGCTAGCCTGTAAGTCTCATAAATGTTCATAGTGTTGGTACTGGGCAGCTTTGGTGGCAGGACCAGTGCAGGGCCAACTCAACCATTAGACAAACCAGGCAGCCTCCTAGGGTAGAAGCTTCTGGGGTGGGGGGGGGGGGGATAGGAAAGAGCAGAACATTCAAAGCTTTTGAGAGGGGGGGGGGGTATAAAGCTTAAGGTTTGCTTAGTGCACCAACACCTTGAACCAACTCTGGAGCAAGCCATAGATCACTGGCAGAGTCAATCTTGTCAGCAGACAAAGCCTGCCAAAGACTGTACTAGGTTTTAAGCAATCCTGGATAAGGAGAGAGAAAGGCATTGATTTCATGGAATAGGAGAGAGGTTTGGCAGCTGTGGGTTGGGGGATGGTCTCCACAGCAACGTAAAAATGTTGGAAAAGGGAAGAGGTAGAGGGGAAAAGTATTGAGAGTGGCTAGGAGCATAATTGTGTATTTTCTTTCCTTTACAGTCTGTGAGCACCTCTGAGTCACTTATTGGGACATGTTTCCTAAAGTGCACTAATGTTTAGTGTGGGGTTTATTGCCTTTACACCTTTACAGAGTGCCAAAAATGTGACCATGCTAAAAATCCCATTCTAATCGCTTAGCGCAAGTGAGATGGTGAGTGCACATTGCAGTTAGGGTGGGCGTCTTTAATGCATGCTAACTTGCAATGTTGCACTTAATGCACATTAATTGCAGCAAACTATTTAGTGCAGAGCTGATGTGGAACCTATGACACTACATGGAGACATGCTAGGTACACCTCCACTTTTTAGCTTAGGTCCAGCATCACCCTCACTCTAATATTTGAGGATAAACACACAGTCAATTCCTGCATTTTAGTAAACATGCCCCATTGATTGTAACAGTATCAAAATGTCAGAAGCAAAAAAGAAAAAAAAAACAGAAAGGAAAAAAGAATGGAAGAAACAAACAAAACTGAAATTTCTGTTCTCTGCATGCCACTTTTGAACATAGAATCTTGTTAATCTGGCTCTGAAGTTGAGCTTTCCTTAACGGGATGATTTTCGGAGAAAAGATTAGAACTTTCTTTCACCATGGCACAGTGGAATGCATGTGTTTGGGACAGAACTTATACATTGCATTTTGGGTTTCTGTTCTTAGGTGTTTATAACTTGTAAATTTAGAGACCAATATTCAAACACGTTAAAAAGTGTACACTTGCAGCAGGACACAATGGTGCATTCCCTCCTTTGCAGAACCAAGCATGTAGGGGGTTGGTATGCACGTCTCATAGAAGTATTGGGGGCTGCATGTGTATGGGTATGTGTTGACGGGGTGTATGTGTGTTGGGGTGCATGTGTGTGTTTGTGTGTCGGGGTGATTGCATTTGTGTGTGTGTGAAGGGTGCATGCATGTGTGTGTTTCTGTGTGTGTGTATCATGGGTAGTGTCGGGGGCTGGATGCATGTGTGTATGTGTCATAAGAGCTATCGGGGCTACTTGCACGTATGTATGTGTGCGTGTGTATGTATGTGGAGTGTCAGGGGATGTGTTTGTGTGTATTGGGGTGCATGCATGTGTGTGTGTGTTGGGGCTGCATGTGTGTGTTAGGAGGACTATCGGGGACTGTGCGCATGTGTGTGTGTCATGGGAATGTTAGGGCTGCATGTATGTGTATGTGTGTCATGGGGAGTGTCAGGGGCTGTGTGTTTGTGCATGTCTGTTTCTCTCTTAAGCTCCTAACCTTCCTGTAGTCTCTCCCTCATAACCCTCCTCCCTCCACCAACCTTCTCACAGACGCTCTCTCTCTCATGTACCCCTCCCCCCAGGCTTTCCCCAATCTCTCTCTCTCTCTCTCTCATAGCCCCACACTACCCCAGGCTTCACCCACTGACTCTCTCTCTCCTAACCCCCCTCGCCAGGCTTCAGTCTTTGTCTCTCTTTCTCATAACACCCCCACCCTGAAGTTTTAATCAGTCTCTTTTTTCTCTCTTTCTCTAGCTCTCATACCTCCCCCTTTCATCCAGTCACTGTCTTACTCAGCAGTTCTTCCGCCTGATTGCAGATTCTGAAATGTGGCATTTCACACTTCCCCCACCGTGATTGGCAGTGTGTATGGTTGAGCCGCACTGTGAAGGAAGTTTGGACTGATCAAGGTTTCCAGTTTTGTGAGACTTGAAACCTTGATTAGCCTAAATTTCCTCTACTCCACAGCTCAACTATCATCTGTGATGCAGCAGACCAGCGGGGAATAGAAGAAAATGTGTTAAAAGCGAAAAAAGGCATGCACAAGCTGCAGTATTCTCAGGAACCTGGTAGGGGGAGCAAGAGGGACCTCCGGAAGACTGAGGATCCACGCCCCATAGGGTGTGACCTAAAGCCAGCCAGCCTCCAATCCAGGAAGGCAGGAACTCCTTTTAAAGAAAGTCTGGAAGACTGGAGAGAGGGAAGCGGCGGTAAAGAGGAAGGTGGCTGTAGAAGCAGAAGTGTCTGTAAAGCCAGAAGCAGCAGAGAAGGCAGCAGAGAAGTTGCAGAGCCTTCAGAAACCGGAGAAGTAGCAGAAACTGCAGAAGCTACAGACACTGCTGGAGTGCAGGAAAGAGGTACAGGCCAGAGAGACCTGAAAGGACAGAGAATACAGAAGGATCCAGGAGATTCAGGAACGCGAAAGCCGTACTGTGACTGCTGTGTGAAAAACCCAAGCCATATTGCAGGAGCAAGGCAGGATCTCACCAGGAGTAGGCCTCAAGCCTCGTCCCAAGGAAAGAAGCCAGAGTTACAAGGTAACCCATACTTTGTTGGAAACAGCCTTCAGAGGGCTAGTTTATGGAGAGGACAAGAAACAGAAGCTCCCTGTCCATGTCACACACCTCAAGAGACAAGGTATGAAAAGTTTTTATCAAATAAGAAACTTTTAACTAAGCAAGGTTTGCAGGAAGCGAATGTAAAACCTTTGAAGAGAGAAGGATATTCACACTATAGAACAGCTCATGACCGACGCCCCACGCTGAACCCCAAGCACTGGGAGGTCATACAGCGTTTGTGTGAAAAGCCTGATTTTGGTATCTCCTCTGTGAAGAAAACAGTTTTTGCTTTTGAACCTGAGTTGTACCTTTTCTTTCTAACCTGATGTAAGGACATTTCTTTTGTTGTTTGAATCTGATCCGTTTGAACCTTTTGCAATACAAGGGAAATAAAGCCTTATTTTTCCCTCCACTCGAAGACCTGTGTTTTCTGGGTATTTGGTAATAAAGACGCTACCAAGGCTATACATCCCTGGGCCCTAGAAGATACCTACCAAACCCAACCTTATTTATATTTATGTCCAACCTGCCTTGGCGTCCATTAACCACCAGGGTGGGTTGTGACACATCATAGTCGATCACTGGGGGGGGGGCAGGAGTGTGAAAAAACACATTTCAGGAGCTGCAGCCAAATTGACAGCTTACGCATGTAGAGACAGACAACATTTGCCTAGATGTCTGATTCCTCAACAATAGGCACTACACCTAAGTGAAACACACCCAAAAAAGTTACGCTTCTAAACTTGGGCTCCTTAGTCAGGGCCCTAAATTTTTGTTCTATTTTCAGCCACATTTAGGAGTCTAAGGGGCTCTTTTACTAAAAGTGTGCACTTATCAGGTGATTTGTGGCAAAGCTAATGTGCAGTAAGTGCAACCATCATGCACTGTCGTCGGAGTGCCCATGCGATTTAGCACATGCCAAGTGGATCAGTTGCATGGTTGCAGTAATTGTTAATATACACTCATTTGCGCATTTAGAAGCCCTGTTCAAGCTTTGGACATCTGTAATGGGTATGGAGACATCCAAAGCATGAAGATGTCCCCAGAGCAATTTTAGAAGCTGGCTCTGTGGACATCCCTGGGGCGAGAACATCCAAGACTGAATGGGGGTGTGGAGTAGGCGTGTTCCTACCTGCTCAAAGCATGCATAGGCATTGGAAAAGTGCTCATCCTGTCAGACAGACATTTGCAAAGTGTGAAGAAGGAGATCTGTTCATGCCCCTTATATTTTCTGTGCCAAAAATGAATACTGATATGGGATGAGGGCTCATGTTTTTGTTTTGCTACACTGCCGAACATCCCCTTATTGCATGAGATGGACATCGCCAACCACACATTTCTAAGGGGGATGTCTATGTGGCCACCGTCACTAAAATTGTTCAGAGGCAATTGATGTGCCTGGCATTTCTTGACATGTTCTTCCCTGGACATCCTCAATTTGACTTACATGTCCTTTCTAAAATGCCACTTTAACTGCTTAGTACATTTTAATAAAAGGGCCCCTTAGCACGGCACAAAATGAAGTGTGTGAGTGAAGGTTTCCTATGCCAGTATTTGTGGTCCAGTGTCACTATCAGCTTCTCAGCACCATATCATACAAGAAGGAGGTTCACTGCCGTTGCTAGTGGATGGGTCCACAGCTATAAATATTGCTGTGATGTGCATCTCTGCCAGCAGGGAGTGCTTCCTATCTACATTCCGTGCCGCTGCCTGAACTGTCCTTTTTTGAATTTGCTATAATTGTATGCCTAGTATGCATGCTATAGCTTTCTGCATGCGCAAATCGATTGTGCATACATTAATTCGTAGGTATACATGTGGACAAGCTATTTGCATAATCCTTAATCTTAAGGCGCCCAAATGAACTCGAACTGCACATGTCTAGTTTATGCACATTGACCGTTTGTGATACTATTAACACATTTTAGTATACTAGCCCCCAAGAACTGGATTTGATTGGCTCATGCAGGGAGGAAGACTTTAAGGATGACAGTTACCACTCCAGGGATGTTCACCCAGGTAACTGCCCTGGGGCCCCAAACCTGGGCTATAGGGTCCTCTGCCCCAGCATGTATAACACCAGCCCTGTGACTTCATAGCCAATATGCACCAATCAGGGAATCTGCCAGTATATCCGCTCCTAGATATTCAGGAATATTGGCAGGGGAGATACTTTAAAAAGTAAAAAAAAAAAAAATCCCTGCAATAGATTTCTAAATAGTATATTCCAAAGATCCTATTTCTAGCTATATAATTTTTTGTCAGACCTTCAAATTCATTAATGCTAGCCCAGCATCAACTAACATACATCTAGTCCATGTTACTTTAGTCATTTAATTGGCTAAAAATGCCAAAATGACGTCCACTTTCTGCAAAAATAACACCTTCCCCCCCCCCCACCACAGCTTCGACCCAGTTCATTATGTATTGTCATGAACACTTAGAAATACTTCCCAGGCATTTAATTATTTTATTTATATATGTCTCTGTTCCTTCTGTTTTCTTCCTGCACGCTTATCTTCTCTGATATACACGCAGAAGTCACAGAACTGATACGCAGTGCGCTGCTGAGCTGACTGGCATTTACTCACGCTATTTGCTGGCGGCAGCTTCAGTGTTTAATTGCTACATTTGGAACCATAGAGGGCAGGATGGTAGAGAAAAACAATCAGCAGACATTTCTTAGCTTGTGGCTTCCTGAGGACTCGAATCAGTGAAAGGTTTCTGGCGTTTAAAGCACTCCTTCTCCTAATGCATAATATTTATGATGAAAGAAAGGACGGATTTAAGGCGATTTCTAAACTAATATATAAACTTTCATTCTGCCACAGATAGCAACCTTAATTGTAGCCGCACCCGTGTGTCTTTTCAGAGTGTACATTTATTATTGGAAGCTTTCATGCTAGTATTCCGATCACTAGAATCAAACAAGATGCTTGAATCTCCTTCAGCCTGATTCAAATCCAGGTTCGGATTATGCCTATTTGCACACATGCTCTCAGATAGTAAGCGTTCAAAAGATTTCTTTTAAAGCCATATTTATTTGGGCTAGTTCAGAATAATGCAAATAACTGCAGGCTGTGATTACTCTAAATAGTCAGAGGAAGCACAGATGTTCAATTACTTCCAGTATATGGACAGTTAAATGAAATGGGTATCAGAACCATGTCAGAAAGATTCAGATGGGTTGAATATGGAGGACTGAGTCTGGATTATCTGAATTACTTTAAGGCCTGCTTCAGGTTAATTTGGTTTAGCCAAACACCATCCTTGCCCCAGTTGATCGATACTCATTTTCCCATTGCTGGATTCAATAATTTTGAACTCTCACAAAACATACATGAATCCCCTAGGATGCCCCAGTTCTATGACTAACTCTTCTGCATGTCTGTTTTCATGGTTGCGATGCATCAGAAGATTTTGAAAGTTTGTCATAATAAAGGCCATCTGCAGCTGTGACACATGGAAGGTAATTCTATAATCTCACTCAAGCAAAACGTGTTGCCACGCACATATTTGGGGCCTATTTTATAAAATAAAGCATGTGCAGTCTTTACGTTGTAGAATAGGGGTGTATGGATACGCCTGAGGCTGGTTGCAGCACATATGCCTGCTCTGGAGCAGATGTAAATGCCTGCGCCTAGATTGGTGCAATTACGTGTGTACATCATAGTATTCCATAACTTAGAACATAAGAATGTAAGAAATGCCTTACTGGGTCAGACCAAGATCCATCAAGTCTAGTATCTTTTCTCCAACAGTGGCCAAGCCAGGCCACAAGTACCTGACAGGTTCCCAAGAGGCACACAGGTTCCACAATGCTTGTCCCGGAGCAAGCAGTGGATTTCCCAGATCCTTTATAATAATGGTCTTTTGACCTTTCCTCCAGGAACTTGTCCAAACCTTTTTTAAACCCAGCTACACTAACAGTTTTAACTATATCCCCTAGTAACGAATTCCAGAGTTTGATTACGCATTGAGTAAAAAAATATTCTTATTAGTCTTAAATGCGATGCATTGTAGCTTCATTGTGTGTCCTCTAGACTTTCTACTTTTTGATAGCATAAACAACCAACCTACATTTACCCACTCCATTCAATAATTTATAGACCTCTATCATATCCCCCCTCAGCTGTTTCTTTTCCAAGTTGAAGAGCCCTAACCTTTAAGCATCTCCTCATAGGGATAGCCATCCACTCCCTTTACCATTTTTGTCATTCTTCTCTGTACCTTTTCCACTATATCCTTTTTAAGATATGGTGACCAGAATTGCACATAATAGTCAAGGTGCGGTCACACTATGGAATGATACAGAGGCATTATAATATTCTTTGTTTTATTCTCCATTCCTTTCCTTATGATTCCTAGTATTCACATCACAAGATGAAAACCGCCCAACGAGAGCGAAAAACAAAAACAAAATAAAAGTCCCTCCAGACTTCCGTAGATCCAACAAAACAACCAATAATAGAGCCTTTTCCCATTATGTGCCCATAATCTAGAAGGATCTTCCAACCAAATTAAGAGAAACTACCAACCTTTCTTCCTTCCGCAAAAAAACTAAAACCCCTTATGTTTAGGAAACATTTTGACTCCTTCACATCTCCCCTGACAATGTCCAAACCAATGCTATGCCATAGAACCCCCCCCCCCCCCACACACACACCACCTCCTACCCAACATATAAACTCCTATTACTCTTCTACCAACACACTCTTATTGCTCTTAATGATTATTGGATATTGTAATATAGTTATTGAAATGACTCTCTGTACATAATTATAGTTAACCTGTATAATCTGTACATAGTTAAATTGTTACATGCAACAGATTCTGTTCTATGCAAACTGCCTTTGATCTATTTGGAAGAAGCAGTATAAAATAGGAAATAAATAAATAAAAATAAATAAATAAATAAATAAATTCCATTTGCTTTCATGGCTAACGCTGCACACTGTGATGCAGCAGACCAGCAGGGTAGAAAAAGAAATGTTTTAAAGGTAGAAAAAAAGGCGCACAAACTGCAATATTCACAGGAGCCTGGTAGGGGGAGCAGGAGAGAGCTCTGGATGACTAAGGAGCCACACCCTGGAGGGTGTAGCCTGGAACCAGCCAGCCTCCAATCAAGAAGAACAGGAACTCCTCTTAAAGGAAGTCAGGAGGACAGAGAGAGGAAGGAGTAAGGGAGAAGCGGCTGGGACAGCCAGAATCCAAGGTACCAAAAGAACCAAGAAGGCAGAGAATACAGGAGGAGCACTTGGAGTGGTGAGAGCTTTGAAGGCCCTGACTGGAAAGGCAGCAGAAACCTGGTTACGCTTCCAGAAGCTGCAGAGACTGGAGAATCTACAGGTGCTACAAACATTGCTCAATTCAACAAAAGAGGTACAGAGAAATTACAGTGTGATCGCTGTGGGCATAACCCAGATCATAGGGTGAATGCAAGGCAGAATCTACATAGCAGTAGGCCTCAAGCCTCAGCTCCATTGAATAGGCCAGAGTTACAAAGTAACAGACAGCCCACAGTAGACAGCCTTTGGATAAAGCAAGAGTCAGATGCTCCTGGTAAAAGCTCCTCTGTTCAGAAAAGAAGGTTTGGAAAGTTTTTAGAGAATGGGAAACTTTTAAATAAGCCTACTTATCAAGAGGTATGTGAAAACTCCCAGAGAAGAGAGAGTCAGTCACACTATATGCATGCTCCTGACCGACGGCCCCTGCTAGACTCCCAGCATTGGAAACTCATTCAGCAGTTGACTGAGAAACCTAGCTGTACCTCACCGATAGCTGTTAACCCTAACACAGACAGTTCAGCTGAGGAAGCAATGCAAGTGGAAGAAGGAGAAGTCTTCCCCATTGAAGAAATGGATTGTAGCTTTTGCACCCGAGGCAGCTTAGAATGCTTGAGTGACCAGTAAGCATTGAAAGCCGGGGCAAATTTGAATACTTATTTTTGTTATAACTTTGCTGTGAAATGAACAGTTTTTCTGTTGAACCAGAGTTGAGTTTCTAACCTGAAGTAAAGGACATTTCTGTTTGTTTGAACCTGATCCGTTGGAACCTTTTGTGCATATCAGGGAAATAAAGCTTTTAAATTCCCTCCACTCGATGACCTATTTGTTCTTGGGGTACCTTTGGTATTGTAAGGACGCTACCGAGCCTCGCCAACCTCGGGCCCTAAAAAGAAAGACTTACCAAGCCCCACCTTTATTATATTCATGTCCAACCTGCCCTACCTATTACTAACCACTAGGGCGGCGTTGTGACAACACTGGATGAATGGTTTCAATGTATTATCCACGATGACACCTAAATCTTTTTACTGGGTGGTGGTTTCTAAGGTGATACTTTGCATTGTGTAACCATAGTTTGGGTTGTTCTTTTCGGGGTACATAACTTTGCATTTGTCCACATTAAATTTAATCTGTCATTTGGATATCCAGTTTTCCAATTTTTCAAGGTCCTCTTGCAATTTTTCACAGTCCTCATGGGTTTTAACAACTTTGAATAATTTTGTGTCATCTGCAGATTTGCCCACCTCACTCAGTATGCCTATTTCCAGGTCATTTATGAATATGTTAAAAAGCAGTGGGCCCGGCACAGATCCCTGGAATACTCTACTATTCATCTTTCTCCGTTGAGATAATTGGCAATTTAGCCCCACTTTTAACCAGTTCCTGATCTACATAATTACACTGCCTCCAATCCCATGACCTTTTAATTTCACCAAGTCTCATGAGGGACTTTGTCAAAGGCTTTCTGAAAATCCAGATACACTATATCAGCTGTCTCACCTTTGTCTACCTATTTATTCACACCTTCATAAAAATATAACAGATTAGTGAGACAAGACTTTCCTTGGCTAAATCCATGTTGGCTAAATCCATAGATGTGAGTCTCACCTACGCTCCGGACAAGCATTGCCTCCATGCACACCCCAATAGAACTTAAATGCATGCTTGCAACACATACATGCAGATTCATGTATGTAAGTCCTTTTGAATAGGGACATGACTCTCCACACCCCCCATATAGAATCAGCCCCTGAATCTGAAGAGCCTTACAAAAAATGCTTCACCTTTACTTGAGTCCTTCCCCCTTCAAAGAAGTCATGCAGTCCACACTAGTGGTGAAAACGTCTGCCCAAGTGGCCCCTGCAGTACAAGGGGATGTCAAGGAAAGAGGGGGCCCACTTGCGACTACTCCTGTATCTTCTGAAGTGAACTTCTCCCACTCTAGGAGGCCCTTTAAAAAATGCTGCTTGGAAGTCCATAATTTGAATTTCTGCCACTGAGTGCAGCAATCCAGTTTAGAAGCTGGACAACGAATTCATGTGATCTAACTGCCTGAATGATTCTAAGTTGCCATTATCGTAAGGTGCATTCCAATCCTTTTTGGCTAAATGGGGCTTTGTAGAATTGCACTGGAATTGCAGATCCTCATGAGTCAGGATTAACCTCATGGCCACGAAGATCCACAAGAATTAAAAAGCAATTTTTAGTTAATTAATAATGCTACCTAGAAATATTAGAATGTTCTTGCTGCCGGCAGATGATCAGAAATGTTATGATCAGGATGTAAAGTCATGCAGCAAATTCCAGAGGCTTCTCAGACTACTTAACTGAAATATATTGGAGTAGGAATAAAATATACAACTCTGAATGACTCAGATAGCACTGTGTGAAAATAATCAAGATGTAGAACAAAGAGAATATTGCACAGAGTAACTTTCCTCAGAGATCTCATAGTGAGAAAGATTAATACATGAGCTAAAATTCACAATTCCTCATGGTATTATTTTTTGTAACATGATGCCTTGCACAGAGTTTCAGATGAAGTTTGCATTCATGTAAAGAGCAATAACTTCTCTTCATACTAACTCACAATGTATCAGAGCAGTTCTATCACAAAAATGGTACCTGCTGAATGTCACGTTATCAGTTAAAGAAGCATCGCAGCCTAGATTTGGGTTAAGCACTTCCTGCTTTTGAGAAGTGTAAATAGTTTACTTTCGTGATAATCAAGTTATGCAATTACCTGAGGGCCTGATATTTAAAGGCGTTTACATGGATATTGAGCTGCAGCCCTGCTAGCTTCCGTGCCGTCCGGCGCTGCGTGGGCAGGCCCAGCTATTCAATGCTGGTGGCCGGATATGGCTTGAGAAGCGCTAGCTGCTGCTGCTGCTGAATATTGGGCTCTGAGTTGTTAAGCCAAATGTATGGAAATATATCTGACGAATATTCATTTACAGCAGTGTGGAATCCAGACCACTGAGTGACTTCCCAGGACTGGAATTGTCTGCTTCTGACCTATGACTTTTAGGGGCATGTTTACTAAACTGTTGTAGCCTTTTGCAGCTAAGGCCAGTGGTTGAGTCCAAAACCTCCACAATTCTGCAGGGGATGTTCCAAGCTTTCCCCCTGCAGATACCATGGAGGCTTTGGATTTATCAGAGAGACCTGTGATACCAGCATTGGCGAGTAGTGTGGGAAGTCCTGGGGTGCTTGCTGATGAAGTTATTGTGGGTCTCTGCAATAAGTCAAAGAGGAGGACAGATAGTGATCAGGTGCACAGAGCTCTCACTAGCTCTCTGCCCCAATCGCTACCGACAGGGCCGGATTTACCTATACGCCATGTACGCCATGGCGTAGGGCCCACAGCCGGCAGGGGCCCACAAAAAAAGAACAAGTTCATTTTTTTAAATACAATTTAAAAAAAAAACCTGGTGGCTGCCGCTGCCGCGGCAGCAGAGGGGGCCCCGCGGCGGCAGCCACCAGGTTTTTTTTTTAATTGTATTAAAAAAAATGAACTTGTGAAGGGCCTCCCTCTCTTTAGCTTCTTAATTGGGGGCTAGCTTTGGCGCTCCGGTGAAGGAGGCAGTGTCCGGGTGCAGATCTGTGCTTGTGCTCGTGCTCGTGCTCGTCAGCTCTCTCCCGACGCCACACAGAAGTACTTGCCTGTTTGCGTCTGAGGAGTTGAGCGGGAGAAGTGTGTGAAGACGCGCTGCACAGCTGTCTGCTTCTGCCGGTTCTCTGCATCGGGGAATCGGGACCGGGGGCGCGAATCAGAGCACAGTGGGCATTTGAGAGCCGAGCTGCAGGGCTAAGACTTGCATCGGGCAGCAGGTAAGGCCTGAATTATTTCATAGCAGCGGGTGCCTTCCTACCGCCATGCTGGACAGCAGGCCACGGCGCGTGGTTGTTTTCGGCGTGAAAACGCCGACAGCAGGAGTGGGGCAACAAGCGCTTGTAGCTTGTTTCTGGAGCCTCGTTTTTAATTCTTTCTGGTGGGATTCGACTCCCACGGGGTCCTGCTTACTGGTGTGATTAAAAAACGGCCCGGGTTTTCGGGGTCCATTGGAAGCACTGCTGCTGAGGGGGCCCCGCGGCGGCAGCCACCAGTTTTTTTTTTTTAAATTAAATTTTACATTAGGCCGACGGGGGGGGGGTAGGACTGGTAATGGGCTATGGGGGGGTAGGACTGGTAATGGGCTATTGGGGGGGCTGGGGCTGGAAATGGGCTGGGGGGTAGGGCGGGTAAGGGGCTATGGGGGGGGGGTAGGACTGGTAATGGGCTATGGGGGGGTAGGACTGGTAATGGGCTATTGGGGGGGCTGGGGCTGGAAATGGGCTGGGGGGGTTAAGGCTAGAGGTGGGCTGATGGGGTTAGGACTGGTAATGGACTGTGGGCTGTTGGGGGGGCTTAGAACTGGCAATGGGCTTTGGGGGGGGTTAAGACTGGTAATGGGCTGTGGGCTGATGGGGGCTGTCTGGTAATGGGCTATGGGGGGGCTAGGACTGGAAATGGGCTGGGGGGTTAAGATTGGAGGTGGGCTGATGGGGTTAGGACTGGTAATGGGCTGTTGGGGGGGGGTTAGAACTGGTAATGGGCTTTGGGGGGGTTAAGACTGGTAATGGGCTGTGGGCTGATGGGGGTTGTCTGGTAATGGGCTATGGGGGGCTAGGACTGGAAATGGGCTGGGGGTTTAAAACTGGAGGTGGGATGATGGGGTTAGGACTGGTAATGGGCTGTGGGCTGATGGGGGGTAGGACTGGCAATGGGCTATGGGGGGCTGACTGGAAATGGGTTGATGGGGTTAGGACTGGAAGTGGGCTGATGGGGGGTTAGGACTGGTAATGGGTTATAGGGGGGCTTAAACTGAAAATGGGGTGATGGGGGGTTAAGGACTGTAAGTGGGTTGATGGGGGACTAGGACTGGTATTGGGTTGGGGGGTTGCTAGGACTGGAAATGGGCTGATGGATGGCTAGGACTGGAAATGGGCTGATGCAGGGACTAGAAGGGAATGGATGCTGGGTGAGGCTGGAACTAGAAGGGAGCTGATGTTGGGGAGGATTAGAATGGGATGGGGCTGGAAGAGTAAAATGGAGAAGGGAAAAATATTTTCTGTGGGAGGGATAAAAAATCTACAATTGGCCGGGTATTGGGAGAGTAAGTGGGGATTGAGGATGGAGGGGTAAATTTGAGTGGATGAAATAGGAATGAGGAAAGAGCAAAAGGAGAAAGATTAGTATGTTAAAGCAGATGTAGAGAGAGAATGGAAAAAAATCTAGAAGAGAGAAGAAAGGACAAATGGACAGCAGACGATGGAGAGTTAGCAGAAGACACGAAGAAACCAGAAGAAAGTGGCTGGAGCAATTGCAGCTGAAAAAAATGCACAAAAGGTAGAAAAATATCTCTTTATTTTGAATTTATTAATTGGAATATGTCAGCTCTGGTAAATGTGCATCATTAACGTCTGCGCTTTGTTTAGTACAAGAGCAAATTAATGTATAGTTTTATTTCTACAGTGTTGTACATTCCAAGTTTGGCTTTTGGGATTCCCAGTTTAATTATTGTCTTCCTGTTTCTAAATTGTGATTACTTGTTTGGTGATGGTCTATGTTCTGCATGTGTAACTGAGCTGAGGTGTTCTGTTTATATAATTCCTATTTGACATTGCCACTTGTTCTCTTTCCCCAGTAGGTCATGTATTGTTGTTCTCTGAAATGTATTGGTTTAATATTTGCAGTGTTGCCTTTTGATTGGTAGAGTATGGTGCTTTGTGAGTCCTGGTAGTGCTGTTAGGATACGGCGGGTTTACTATGGGTTCTAAATGGGCAGTGTTTGTAGTAGTTCCTAATGTGTCTGGCAGTTGGCACTGGATTATAGTAATGTAGAAATCTTTTAGTCTTTCTTTATCCATACACTCATTAAGAGGCACGTTTACTAAAAGTTAGTATATGGTAATATTATGCAAATATTTATGCAAATGAGGCCCCTTATGCAAATGAGGCCCCGCACCCCCCTTGGGCCGACCCTGCTGGGGGCCCACAATTTTTGTTGGCGTAGGGCCTCACTCAAGGTAAATCCGGCCCTGGCTACCGACCTCCTATCCCAATACCCTGATCCCCTCCCCCCCGCCCTGACTCTCAGATCATTGTCGGTGCTGTGGATCTAAAGATCTGCACACTGACAATATTAACAAACTTGGCCTGCCCCCCTTCAACACCAATCCCCCCACCCACATAGCTCCCTATCCCCATCAGGAACTGTACAGGAGGGAATGGTGCACCTTATATAAAATTAACTATCCCAGCTGGTCAGTTGGGTAGCCAAACTCCCCCCCCCCAGATCCTTTAAAAAATCCCAGCTAGCTATTTGAGGTCCTGATCCTCTCTCCCTCCCCTCCCCTCCCCTCCCCCTTAAAACAATGTTTCCAAGCTAGCCAGTCAGCTTGGAGAGTTCCCTCCCCACCTGACCCCACCCTGGTAGACTTCTGGTAAATGGGGGCAGGAGAGGTCCTCCCAGCTCCTGCCCCCATTGTCAGGCCTGTCCAAAATGGCCACAATCACGTGGTCCTGCCCCCTAGCCTTATGCTAGGGGGCAGCACCATGAGATCATGACTATTTTTGTTAGTTATAATTGAGGAGGGCAGGACCTACTGGTCTCTTTCTGTATCCTGCTCCCATATCTAGATACGCCTGCAAGTTCCCCAAGCAAAGAGCACCGAGCCTGTCACCTCAAAGTGTGTGTGGGGGGAGGGGGGGGGAAGGGGGGGATTAAGCTGTAGATCCATGAAACCAGTCAAGGAGAGGAAATGCTTCAAGGGGGAAGGGAGATGCAAATGAGAACTCTTCATGGTGCTGCATTCACCAGTGACAGCTCGGGTCGGGAAACCTCTGGGTTGGAGGTCTGAGGGAAGAAAACTTATTCTGTTGTTTTAATAACAAGAGGCACTAGGTGGAGATCTTCGGTTTCCTTGTGAATTTCTTCCTATTCCAGTCGAGTTAAAGACCAAGTGTACATAGGGCTTCTATACAGCATATGGGATGTCCAGGTGAGGATGTGAACTATTTCCCATGTATTTTGCCACAGGCTTGCTGAATTGTGAGCCTTCTGTAAAATGTTCAGCGGAATTTTATAATGAGGATTCTAGTTAAAGACATTTTTAAGATGCTTATTTTAAGCCTGTTTTATAAAATCAAGCTGATGCCTACTTATGAAATACTAACCTATAGTGGCAGAAATCCCACTTTAAGTTAAGACATAGACCGGAAGGGTGACAAGAAAATGACCCGACTCCTGCCTCCATTCCCTACCCCCTTCCCACAAAAATGCCCTGGTGGCCCAATGGCCTCAAGCTCCAAACATCCCCCCACCCCCAATGCTCCCAACTCCCCTCCTTGACACTCAAGACCCTCCCAGGGCTATCTGGTTCAGGGTATCCATGACCTAGGTGCACCAGGTCAGTGAGGCCCTCTTTAAGAAAGCATTTATTAGTGCACCAGAGCCCCCAAGTGCTCTTCCCCCCCCCCCCCCAGCTTCTTCTAAAGTTGGAAGGCAGAAGCAATGCCTACTTGGTCGTGCCTCCTACACTGCCATCTCCCAAAATGGCACCACCTGGCCTAGCATTGCCTTATGTAGTGGACTGATCCTTAGGGGGGAGGAGGGGGTCTGGAGGCTCACTTGGGCCACCAGGGATTTTTTTGTGGGCTTGGGGTTCAGGGGTGGGGTGGTCAGGAAGACCCCTTGGACCACCAGGGAGTTTTTTTGTGGGTTTGGGGTTCAGGGGTGGGGGATTGGGGAGACCACTTGGGCCACCAGGAATCTTTGGTAATCTGAAATGACATGCTCATTTTCAATGTTCCCTCTAATTTTCTGTAGGCTGTGTGCGCATAAAATATCAGTTGTGTGCAGCTTTTGAAGGAAGGTTAAATTTTTGTGCGCCACATAACGACACTCAGAGTTATATACTTTAAAATTTGACTACACGTCAGAATACAGTATGTACACCACATTGATTTTAATCAAATTAAATGAAAATAGACGATTTCTAAATGAAGTGGGAAATTTCTAGTAATTACAATCATAACTTTTAAATTTTAAGACGTCTGTGTTGTTTTCTATCAAGATCAGAGCTGTAATTTTTGTGCGCTCTGTTGTAAAGTATGTGCGCTCGCTCGGCGAGGTGTGTGCGCGCGCACATGCGCACAGCTTAGAGGGAACAGTGCTCATTTTGCCTCAGATCACCCTTTAGTTCCCGCACTGCATGCTAAGAGAAGAGTTAAAAAAATGCATTAAATCTTAGCACAGGTTTTTATATCAGGAACAATTTGTTATTTGGGGTTTCACATGCCAACCACACTGTGCTATAGCAGAGGGGTTTTATACTGATTTCCCCATGCTAAAATTTCTTATTGCGCTGGGAATAAGATTAGTTTAGGAAACTCAGGATTAAACCACTGCACTTAAGGATAGTACAGCTTACTGCATCATGGCCTGAATGTGAAATAGTTTTGAACATGTATTTTATTTTGGAAGTAGTAATAGGAGTGGTGAAAGATAACTTCATCTAACTTAACCCTCCTTTGCCTCAGAAACCTCCAAGCTATAATGTAAACTGCTTCGACTGAAATAATAAAGTGGTATAAAAAAAAACAACAGTTAAATAAATAAATAAATAGTAAAATTAAAATAATTTCATTTTTTTCAAATGCTGTTGTTGTTAAGTGCCACCGAATCAGTGTCAACTCATGGCGACCTTCTAGATAACTGTCCTAAACTGTGTTCGATCTTCAGATGCTATGTAGCATTTTATTTCATCCAGTGAAAGAGCCATGTTGACCCATTAGGGGGGGATATTCAGTGGTGGTAGTCACTGGCATTGAATAGCCGAGCTGGCCACAGAACCTAGAAGCTAACTGGGCAGCGATGATACTGAGCTTACGTGGATGAAAAGGTCAGCATTTGTCATACTTGACTTTACCCGCCTGGTCACTGACTGGGCAGGAGCTCAATATTGCCACTGCCCGGTTAGCGACATGTGCCACCATGGATCGCCCCCGACATGCCCCAATGCTAAACAATTAGCATTAGGCTGTGCAGCGGTGGGACCCACAGATATTCAGTGGCACTAACCTTGTTAATACAGCTCACCGGCATTTACATGTACAAACTTAGATAGTAAGTTCTCTGGGGACAGGGAAATAACTACTGTACCCAAATATAACTTACCTTGAACACCTACTGGAACGGTCTGAGCTAAATACTACTACTACTGCCTTTGAATATCCCTTCCATTGTCATTTGTTTAGTATACATATTTAACTTACATTTAGCATAACCACATTAGAATAATATTTTGCTTGCCATAAAGGGAGAAACATAAGTTGGAGAGCACATCCTAAAGGCATAACACAAAGGCATACTTCTCTGTATAAGATTCAAATACCCAAATTAGACATGTGAAAACGCATTTTATAAAGGATGTCCCAGTGCAATATGGATCAATTCAATATAAAACCCTAACCTGGTGATCAAATTCTGACAGCACTCATAAACAATCCCAAGTAGCAAGAAAACATAATATGTTTGTTATATTTGTTTGTCGGAGATGCTGCAAGGGAAGAGAGAAGCAAACTTGCTCCCCCCAAAAATAGTGACTCCTTTTAATCATTTTTAATAAACGTGTATTTAGCTCATGAAATGAAACGCAAATGAAGATAGATGGCAACTCAGGAATCCTCCATGATGTGTTAACTTTCAAGCCCAATTGTGGGCCCTGCTTCAAGTTTTACAGGACTCCCAAAGACTGAATATCTTGTGCTTATACTACAAGGGAAAACCCCACTGATTTTGAAAAAGACAACGTCTGATGTCATGAATGACAGAGCTAGTAATAGACCAATCAAATTGTAGGGGATGCTCATATCAAAGGAAATACCCTTCACTGATCGGTATTAGATCAAGTAACATAGTAACATAGTAACATAGTAAATGACGGCAGATAAAGACCAGTATGGTCCATCTAGTCTGCCCAGTAAGATGGCAAGCATAGGTGCACCTGCTGCTCTCATATCTGACCCCCGATGTTACAGGTTACTTAACAAGGATCCAACCCCTGAGCTGCAGGCATGCATTAAGGAGATGTCTTCCACAGCACTACAGACAGGGTGGATAACTAACAAGGAGATGGATTGCTTGTATGCTTCTACTCCAAAAATTTCAGTCATTTATACTGTCCCCAAAATTCACAAGTCTTTAACTCAACCACCAGGGTGCCCTATAGTGTCCTGTAGGGGATCAGTACTAGAACTTCTTTCCAAATTTTGTGACCATTTCTTTCAACCTACTGCAGTACAAGTGAAATCTTACTTCAGGGATATATCACATTTCCTTGTGCTTTTGACCGTTTTTACCAACTTGGCATCTTGTAAATATATGGTCATGTTGGATATACAAGCATTACATACCAACATTAACCAACAAGAAATATTGCATTGTTTAAATATATTTCCACTTTCTCTACCTTCTCGACTTCTTAGAACATTTTTGCTGGATCTTTTGGAAGTGGTCTTGACCAAAAATTATTTCCTCTACAATGGCCAGTTTTACTTGCAATGCTTGGTATTGCAATGGGGACAATGTTGGGCCCTCAATTAGCAACTATTTACATGGCCATGTTTGAGGAAGATCACATTTACCTGTCTGAATGGTTTAGGTTTATCCTCTTTTGGCGGCGTTTTCTAGACGATATCTTCTTTTTATGGATTGGCTCAGCTCAATCTCTTGAGCAATTTCTTAAATGGCTAAATACAATAAAATCTAATATCCACTTCACAGCCTATACAACTATGCAATCCATCAGGTTTTTGGATGTTATGGTAGTGTTGACGACTGAAGGTTTACAGACCTCATTATACCGCAAACCTGCACAATGAAATACATTTTTGCGATATGATAGCTACCGCCCAGGTCCTCTTAAGAAGGGCCTTCCCTATGGACAGTTTTTATGACTCAGACGGATTTGTTCTATGTTATTAGATTTTTGCACGGCGTTTTTCACGGCGTTTTTCGGCCATGCACCATATGATTTTGGAAGTTCGGAAACATTGAGCTGAATAAGAATGTAAAACTCCGTGACATCTTGTGAGATCGTGCTGTTATAATATTTCCCCCTGAAGAAGGATTCGAAACGCACATAGTGTGCCCTTTTGGTGGCGTCGGGGAATTCACTCACAAAAATATGAAAAGATAAGCACAATCTATTTAAAGGAAACAACCTGTTCAATGAAAATGGTAATAAGTGAAGAAAGTTCTGAGGGAAGAAATTAGTCAGATACCATTTCTTTAACAAAAATGATGAATGCTATAAGTTCGTTGATGCGATAAGGTGATTTGCTTTCTGTAATACAGAGCAACACCAGTGTGAGTCTGAGACCTGCATTCATTTTTTAGGAATATTTAAAATTTACAATGAAAAAATAAATAAAAGCACATAAAAAAAGAAAAAAATATTCAAAGTAGGAATAGTATTAGTATTTCTCTTAGGTATTTTTCTCAATATTTTAGAGGGCATTCAGTGATATAGTTGATTTTTACCCTCTGTTATTTTGACCTAAGCACTCGATTAGATTTTTGCAAACATGCTGAAGAACGTGTTGCCCATCTTGCAGCTCAGAGGTATCTCCATAAAATTATTTCGAGTGCCTACAAACGAGCAAGATATATCCATAGGGAATGGCTCCTTGATCAAACAAATGGCTTGAGGGATTCTTGATATGACAGGATAGTGGAAGTTTTACCTTAATGCAACATACAGGGTGGCCCAAAAAAAGTGAGAACATCTTGTAAATTAAAAGCTTAAATAGTTTACTTGTTTACCTTTTTTAGCTATATAACGTCTTCATTTCGACAATTTCCGGTCGCCATCTTTGTTTTTTTTAATTTGTCAATCGTTTGCATCTGTCTTTTTGAATTTTTAAATAACTTATATGCTATGGGATGTTCTCACTTTTTTTGGGCCACCCTGTACATATGAGGTGACCCCATTGTTACAGCAACACTGGCATATTTTGAGCTTGCATATCTGTTTTAGGAAACCTCTTATGCTAGCGTATTCTTGGGGTGCTAACCGCTGTGATCAGCAATTTCAATCAGCTTCTATTCTAGATCACCCTCCCATTTCCCATCCGGCCATTATGCTTTTGGTGGTTGGAGATACTATACATCAACCTTACAAGGGGATGTTTGGTTTGATCAACATCAAGAGCTTGAATTGAGGTCTTGCTGGCATACTACCTATGCTTCTACTTTTGTGGTGTATCTCATCATTTGAACATGTCAGCTGTATTTATCTGTCATGTAGTTCATTGGCTGAACTACATGACAGATAAAAACTCGAATTCAAATGCAAACCATGTCAGCTCCTATGGTTGAACATTGTCTCCAGGCTGGCCATCAATTTGAACAACTCCAATGGTAAGTCATAGAACATATTCCGGTTGATCTATGAGGAAGTGACAAGATTTACTGGCTTCAAAAATGGGAGCAATCTTAGATTTTTAAACTGTAGACAGTTACTCCTCAGGGACTTAATCTGGAATTGGACTGGTCTAGTTTGATTTGACCTAATACTGATCAGTGAAGGGTATTTCCTTTGATATGGATGTCCCCTTCAATTTGATTGGGCTATTACTAGCTCTGTCATTCATGACATCAGATGTTGTCTTTTTCAAAATCAGCGGGGTTTTCCTTTGTAATATAAGTGCAAGTTATTCAGTCTTTGGGAGTCCCGTAAAACCTGAAGCAGGGCCCACAATTGGGCTCGAAACTCGGCACAATATGGGGGATTCCTGACTTGCCATCTATCTTCATTTGTGTTTCATTTCATGAGCTAAGTACACATTTATTAAATACAATTAAAAGGAGTTGCTGTTTTTGAGGGGGAGCGAGTTTGCTTCTCTCTTACCCTTGTGGCATCTCCGACAAACAAATATAACAAAATTAGTATGTTTTCCTGCTATTACACACTTGGGATCTTTTATGACCAGTGCAGTCTGGGACATCCAAACCAGAACATCCAAAAAAAGCCAGTCACAACCAAGCTTGGCCATGATTTCACAAATGTGGATGTGCCCAACATGGACGCCTGCACAGCTATCTACATAGATACCCTTAGTATAGTATTCAGTACTGGGGATGTCAAACAGAGATGCAGCTGTGGTTCAAACACAACAGAAATGTCCCAGTCACACTTCAGTTATCATTGTGATATGGCGAGTACCATTGATGGTGGAGTACCAACCTCTCTACACCCTCCAGAGTTTTTAGGGCCTAAACAAGCAATAAATCAATCAGCGACATCACCCAACCCCGGTCACACCCCCTGCCACATCTTCTGCCTACTTGGACATCCCCACTCTGGAGACGTCTCCAAATGTGGTTTGCAAAATGCCTCCTGGGTCATCTTTGTGATTTGTGATGAGCTTCTAAAATGGCTGCCTTTGGGAGTACGTATGGATGAGATGCATGGGTAAGGGATAGGTTGGAGGTGGAGGCTGTGGTTAAGGGAATTGAGGTTTGTCTGTTAGGTGATGTCTGTGTGTACAAGTGTGTGAGTGTGCATGAGTGAGTGAATTGGAAAGTGTGTATGACTTGTGAGTAGATGGAAAAGTGTATGTGAGTGTATGGGTGACTAGTGCTACAGGTTTGAGTGTGTGGGATGTGTGATTCACCCTACTCCCTCTCCTACCTTTTCCTGTCCCCTCTCTCTCCTCTATCTCATCACACCATCATCCCCTTCTTCTTGATTACTTTTCCCTCCCTCCCATCTCTCACTCCCATTTTCTTCAATCTCTTCTCACCTATCTCCCACTCTCATCCCTTTCCTTTTCACCTTGTAGGTCTCCCTTGTGCCAGTGGGAGCTTGGAATCCCACTGCCACTGCAACAATTCACTGTGCCATAATGTGGGTCCCACTCCCAGCCCCTCCTCTGACAGCTGGGGGTGGGAACCTCCCCAACTCTTTAAAGTACTTTTCTTGCTAAGATATATTGTCAATAGTATGAAGGTTTAGTTTCAGAAACACATTTGCACACACTTCTGAAAATATAATTTCCTACAGAAAGACGGAGACAAGACAGAACCTCGACAACAAGCACTCTTGCTGGAACAAAACATGCCTAAAAATGAAAGGTAAGGTACATGGTGCTATTTATTTTGACTTATGCTAGAGCAAATTGTACTATGGGACATTGATAGTGTCATTAGTCTACAAAATGGACTTCTACATGATGATGGACTGGAAAACAAAATCTAATATAAATGTGTTGCCCTGCAAGCTTGTATCCTTAGTTGCTGCATCCTTTTAACCTTGTATTTTTGCTTGTGTTGTACTGTAGTTTTCAAAGTTATGAAAAGGTCTTTGAAAACTGTGTGAGGAAGCTGAATGCACAGCTCATTACTCATGGGTTAAGTAATTAATTTAACTGCAGGACACAAAGCCCATTTACTCCACCCTTTATATGGTAACTTTCATCTTAGTGTCCTTAACAAAATCAGGACTGTCCAGGAAACATATTATTCAATTTTTCTTCCTAAATTTATCATTAGAATATTTATAAACAGAGAAGAAAGAGAATATGGAAATTCAGGTGAATGATGTATGGAAAAAAATAAATAAAATACAAACAGAATAAATTATCCTCAATTTGAAGGTTTCTATATTTCTGTAACTTAAAAAATCTCTAAATGGAAGTGCAGAAGCAAATGTTTTCCTCAATCTTTTTCTTGTCCTTAAAAAGAATGCATATTTCCCAGTTTTAATAGAATTATTTGACTTAAAAATGAATTGAGCCAGTGCATAAAAAATGAATTGAGCCAGTGCATGATTTTCAGAAAGCCTGCAAGTGCATTTTTAAGTAGAAACACTGCATGGTGGTTCCCTTTAAATATCAGGCCAGACCTGGGTTTGATGTGCCATTTGCAGACTTGTATAGTTGTGCTTTATGTGACTGTGTCAGTGGGAAAGCGTATATGGGAATCTATACTCAGACCTAGGTAAAAGTACCCCCACAATGGAAAGGCACAATTGTTAGTCTTTTTTAATTGGTAACCAGCTGTACTCCACAAGCATGTTACAATTAATGTGGGTTAACTGTCATTAGCATGCCATGTCTATGAAAATTCTATGTTGTAACCCCTAACATGGGGCTAAGCCAGTGCTCTTTAGTGCATAGACAAGTGCTTTACAGTTTAATTCACCCACATATGCTCTTTAAATGGCATTCTATTTATCTCATTAGCAGCCATGTGCAAAGGCCTACCTAGCAGGAACTAAGCATGCATGTGAAATTTAACTCCTATCTGGGACCGTAGTGAAGGACTAGCATACCAGTTCGGTATGATAGCAATCTGCAAATAGAAGTAGACTGTATCCTGAGTCTTTCCCCAGCAAATCCAGACATCCCCCACCTCCAACACAAAGATTTCCAGGACACTCTCTCCAACACAGAGATCTCATTTTAAGGGGTCAAAGGGAGCGCAATATAAATTCACTAATAGTAGTTGGTGAATTGCTGAGCATCTCTTAGGGGTAAAGAATAAAATTCCCTCCTCAAGCCTTGCTGAGTACCTTCATGTGGTGACCCTGTTGTATAATTGTAGTGTCAGCAAGGCAACACTACGATAAAAGTATGGTAGGAAAGAAAAAGAAAAATACATACTGGCAGCATATTGCCCAGGATAAAAAGGTGCCCACACATAATTTATGTACTAGGGCTAATGATAATTGTTGCGATAGTGCAAACACTGCAAATGTGTTTATCGACCCACTGTGACAGGAAACAAAACACAGAAATTAACAAAAAAGTTAAGAGGACTAACTACAGTTAAGTGGACTTCTGCAGATAAAGAGATAATATACTGCTACCTTTATGCTACAACCCCTATATTTAAATCAAGAGGGTATACAAAGAGAATCACCAAAAACTGGAAGAAAGAGGAATATTACCCATACATGTAACATCTTACGAACTCCAGAGGGAAGCTCTCTATGGCATGATGCAAGTACTACACTGAGCATTAGCAGTAAATTTAAGAGACTGATATCATACTCCACATACCCTGACTCAGAAATGATCATCATGGTATGCGCAAAACTAATCTGCAAACAATTACAACTCTTAGTCTACCAAAATTCATCTAACCATAAAAAGCTATTCAAGGCAACCTCAATAGTGACTGGGCACTTCTTTACTTCTTTTCTTAATTCTTACAGCACTTCAAATTAATTAGTAAATAGATTATACGGAGAGAGACCTAAGGATGGCTTTACAACCCTTCACACGACAAATCTCTTTGCCATAGGGAATAGCGAGATACATCACTGGTCTCCAACCCCCTCCATTTTAACCTTAACAGCAATTTAACCTTTATTTCTTAATCTAAAAAAGTACTTTTCAAGATTTACAACAATTATTAGTCCCAATTTTTCTTAGGCTCTAAATATTAATAGTACCTCAAATTTATGTAATCATTCTTAGGTTCTAGTGTCCAGTCACTATTGAGGTTACTTTGAATAGCTTTTTATGGTTAGATGAATTTTGGTAGACTAAGAGTTGTAATTGTTTGTGGATTAGTTTACTCTTAGGGTAGCTTTATTTGTTATTATTATGCGCAAAACTAACCCATTTGGAGAAAGTGCCCAGAGATCTCATTTTAATTTTGTTCTATTACTTATGCATCTGAAAGCACATTTTAGATAGTATGGCCCAGGGAGAGCCAGTGGGGAGCAGAGCGGGGACGGGCTGCCTGGCAGCACATACAGGGCTGATTCAGATCACAGCCCTGCATGTGCTGCCAGGCCTGCTGGGACATGTTGCTTATAAGCAGCACTTTTTGCCCAATTGGGAGCCCTTGCCAGGGCCGGGGGGGGGGGGGGGGAGGTCAGATCCCCGGCACCCAATCCAGGCCACAGGAGGCCAGTGGTGGGTCAGGGTGGGGTTTTGTGGGGCCAGGAATGTGGCGGTTCGGTGTGCCTATGGGGAGGATGTCCCCATAGGCAGGAGGGGCACACCAGACCATCCTCATGCCCGATTCTGGCTCCCATGGGAACAATTTGTTCCCACAGACCAGAATTGGGTCCTAACAGCTCCATCTTCAGCAGGGACATCTGGATGGCCTGGACACACTCCTCCCAGAATGGGGCTCCACGTGAAGACTGGAATTGAAACATTGAGGTTGGGATGTACTGTGACATCTCATTTCCAATGGTATTTTAGAAAAGGCTTTGCTAGAGGTGGAACTCTTTCTTAAATGCACTGAAGGATGTGCAGAAAGCTGCATGCATTTTACAGATTTACATGTGGGAAGAATCAGTGAAGGAAACCCAGTAAGTTATATGTGCAACTTGCACGTGTAAATGCCGCCACTTACTCATGCATATGAATCATTTTGGAAACTTAGATGTGTCACTGCTGCTAGTTAACTACAGAGGATACTGTCTTGACCTCATTTCAATTTAGAGGGGGAAATACACTAGGGGGGATTGAGGAGGATTATTCCTTATTTTCCTCCTATAAAAGATTGGTCCTAATGCACACTTTTTAAAAACCTACATGTGTCAGGGAGTAAGTGTAAATCTGGACATTTGGGCTTACACATGCATTTGCCATATGAAATGGGGAATACATGTGTAGATGTTTGTTCTGTCCAGGCTATGCCTAGACCACATTCCCAACACATCCCGTCAGAACATCTACATACTAAGGACACCCAAGTGTAAATTGGATCCTTTCTAAAATGGCCATTTATATATGGATATAATTTACATGTATATTTGCATGATTATACACATATAAATTGTGAATAGAGCTTGTAAAATAATGTATTATATATGGTATCTCTAACTGCTTTAGTACCACTTACTACTATTACTTATCATTTGTATAGCACTACAAGGCATACACAGCACTGTACAGAGACATATAAGAGAGTCCCTGCTCATAAGAGCTTACAGTCTAGTCAAGACAGACAGCACAACAACAACTGGGGACTCGGATACATCTAGGGGAATGTAAGGAAACACTAAGGAGGTGAACATGAGATTAGGGGGGTCAGGATCCAAAAGCAATCTCAAAGAAGTGAGGTTGTGGAAAGCAGAATATTAAGTAATCAAATCAAACACTCACACACACACACAAACACATACACACACCCCCCAATACCCCTCCACTTTCCTCATCCTGTCCCCACTCACCACATCTCTCATCCCCTTTCCAATATATTCCTGGATGATTTCTCTCAATGATCCCATTGCCAGCAAACAGAAGAATCTCTTACCTCCTACCAGCTTGGCTTCCAGCTGGAACTTGGCACTGCCTGATGGTGCCCTAAACATTGAAGGGCATGCAGTTCATGCAAGCTCAAAGTTTGCAGCACCACTAGATGGTGCCAAATGGTCACTAACGGCCAGCTAATAGGAGATAAGAGACCCTCCCCTCCTGTGACTTTCTGTGAGGGTGAGTGGGTTGAAGAAGTTATCTAAGGGGATCTTAGAATAAGGCCAAAGGTATCCCTGTGGAGTATAGTGTCTGAAGGGGCAAGATCAGAGGATTGAGGGGAAGGGAGTTCCTCCAGGCGAATTAGTACGGGAGAGCTAGGGCCTATGTACCAAAATTGTGTTATACTTAGTGAACGTGTTTGTTTTGCCTGCATACGTGCGCTTTTCATAAGGCAAGCTGCGTTGCATATATCATAATAACACATATGAAATAACTCGTTTTAACACAGGTGCTAAGAAATGTAATCCTTTTTCCAAACATTTTTTTTTAGCACGTAGGTCTCTTTGCTAACTTGTCCTTGGAGGCTCTTATGAGTCTATTTACAATAAAACCAAGATGGGTAAAAGAGCGAAGAAATGATTCAATATTTTCTTGTCCAGGAGCAGAATAGTATTCGAGTCACCCATGTTGAAGCGCGCCAGCGCTAGGGCCTGGGAAGTAAGCACTGGATCTGAAGAGCAGGCTGAACGCTTGCGCATTAGCTAGGTGTCCGGAGACCGGGGAGTCTGGACTGAGCCCGCAGCAGCTTACCCCGGCTGTAGCTCTTCCCGCTGTCTGAGCTATCAGCCACCCCAATTCGCCCCTTGTAATCTATCCATTGTCAGCTTTCCCATCCCCAACCGCAGTCCCAGTGCGTTGGCCAGCGCACGAGGAGCAGCTGGCTAGGAAGCGGGGAGCATCAGCAAACAGGGAGCAGCCGGGAGAGGAGCTGTCCTTTCAGCACCACGCTGGGAGCCGGGCGCAGGGAGCTGTTCCTTCGAGCCCAAGCCGGGAGCTGTCCTTTCAGCACCACGCTGGGAGCCGGGCGCAGGGAGCTGTTCCTTCGAGCCCAAGCCGGGAGCTGTCCTTTCAGCACCACGTCGGAGCCCGGAGCTGTCCTGCCCGCACTGTGTATTCAACGCCGCTGCGCCTTCTCAGGTCTTCCCAGCCCCATCACACGAGGCAGCCCAGGCAAAATCTCGGCTAGAAGGACCCTGCTACCGGAGCCAGGCTGGTGGTGCAGAGACAGTCAAACCACAGAAACCCCCCAAAAGCAAACCCCACAGCGACCGTGAGGTTTGATACACAAAGACGCCGCGAGGAGTCAAAGGGACGCCAGAACAGGGAGAGGACGCTGCGCTGTATTGTTCTGCCTCTCGTTCCCCTCCCCCTTCCCCCCTCCCCCCCCCACCACACACACACACACACACACACACACACACGTTCGTCTTGCCCTGTTTTTTGGAGAACTGCTGAGGGATACGTGCTGAGAGGGGCTCTCGGGAGATCCGCAGCAGTAGAGGGCACAGAGGAGACTGCCAGGCAGCTCTCCTCTGCCACCCAACCTGACTCGGATCCTCGGGACCGTAAGCAGGAATCCGCTGCCCTTTCCGTAGCGCAGGAAGGAGGCTGCTATTGGACGCCGCGGTGGCTTGCGATTGGGAAAGAGAGTGAACATAACCTCGCCACCAAGGAGAGTAAGACGCCGAGGAGCCGCGTAGGGGGCGCTTGGATGAGGGAACCTTATCCGCGACATGCCTAAGAGACGCGATGGGCCAAGGCGAGGAGAGCGATCGCATCGTGATAAACGTGGGCGGCACTAGGCATCAAACCTACCGGAGCACCCTGCGCACTCTGCCGGGGACTCGGCTGGCCTGGCTCGCCGACCCCGATGCCCACAGCCACTTTGACTATGACCCCAAGACGGACGAGTTTTTCTTTGATCGCCACCCGGGCGTGTTCGCCCACATCCTGAACTATTACCGGACGGGCAAGCTACACTGCCCCGCGGATGTGTGTGGCCCTTTGTACGAGGAGGAGCTCGCCTTCTGGGGCATCGACGAGACCGATGTGGAGCCCTGTTGCTGGATGACTTACAGGCAGCACCGGGATGCCGAGGAGGCGCTGGATAGCTTTGGTGGAGGACCGCCGGAAAACAGCACTGATGAGGGCGATGGAGATGGCACCGGAGACTCGGCGGATGGTGAAGAGGAACTGGAGATGACTAAACGTTTGGCTATGAGTGACTCGCCCGATGGAAAATCGGGGGGCTTTTGGAGAAGGTGGCAGCCTAGGATTTGGGCGCTCTTCGAGGATCCTTACTCCTCCAGATATGCAAGGGTAAGCCCTATAATCTAGCCCTGTAATTAATGTTGGTTAAGAGCTGTGCTACTCTGGTGTCTTGGTCAATACAGGAGTTATTATGTGGAGTATGGACAGAACTCCTAAAAGCAACAAAATGAACATTATCTTTAAAAAAAAAAAGCGTGACAAATGATTTATTTGTAGAGGAAATGTGTGACGAAAACCAGCTCCAGAAGAGCTTAGGGAACATTTCTCAAATTTCCTACATTAATTTAGGAAAGTCCTTGACAACAAAAGAGATGATAGGTAGAAGGACAGATGGCTACCTATTTCTTAAACGAGGATGGATATATGTTTAAAAAAATATTGTGGATAAATGCTAAAGGCATGTAGTGGAAAGGAAATGTAAACAGATTAGTAAACTGTACGAGCAATTCAATATTTGTGTAGCATGTCTGTAAATCATTTTGATCCAAATCACTCTGTTGCATACCATTATCAACATCTGGAAGGAAGGGATGCGGAAATGGATAGAGGTTGATCTGACTGTTGATCGATGGAGGGTAGAGGGCTCAGCGAGGTAGTAGTCTTTAGCTCAAGAAAGATGCAAAACAGGAAAAATACAAAAGCTGATACGCTAGAGCAGAGACAACATGGTACAAGACAGAACCTTTTACATTTTCTTAATATCCTGCTAAAAAGAATTCTACAATGAGAGAATCTTTGCATATAGTGTGCTAATAAACTATAAAGCAATACTTCTGTTCGATCAAGTAAAGGTCTTGCTGAAACAGCTTTCACCTTCACAGCAATATTTAAAGGAATATGGAGGACGCGTCTACGTGCTATGATTTCTAATTGTTTTAAAAAAATGGATGACAATCTATAATACATTTATCTTTTCATTTGGGGGCTATGCATACAATTTTATCTTGCTTTCTGGGGTGAAGCGAAAATGCTGCAAGAAACGGTGCACTCTGAAGCCCCGTTCTTTCCTTCGTTTTGGCAAAGCGAGCTGGTTTTTAGGACATTCTTTGGTATCATTAACATCTGTTGAGGCAGAAGGGCATTGCAGTGACTAGTGAAGGATTTGGGGGCATGCAGTTTGCGCAAACAATAAAGTCGAGTGTTGGATGCGGACGCAATCAGGAATGATTTGACAAGGTGATCCTTTCCATTATGCCGCCTTGCTGTAGTGCAGTTTGTCGTCTTAACTGTACCTTCATTCTCTTGAGTACACCCATTTCATTCAGTTCTCGGCTCCCTATAAATCTCACTGTTCGTCAGATTGGTAATATAAGGGTCTTGGGATCTAAATCGTTTTATCTTACTTTATACGTTTTACAGTGCAGTGCATAGTGGCATCTCTAGCAAATAAATGCTTTGAAAAATCATGAAAGGGAGATTTCATTACGAAGTGTAAACGTCGTTTATCAATGTTGTGAAGAAAACATTTGAGGACTTTTTCCCCCTTTCAATGCTGTTTATCACCGAGGCAGAGAAAAACAGCATTGTATAACTCAAGCAGAGAGCCCTGACGGTGATCTGATCCATATTCTAATAAAATATAATCATTCGAGCTGTAAAGGAGTCGGAAATGACTGTAGCTAATTAATAGGAAATATCCCATCGATAATCTTCTTACTATATACATCTTGTGGTAAACAAATCGATACCACCGTAATGTACACATGAGAATAGTAGGCTCGAAATGGGAAAAAAACATTTAAGTACATCTGGCCTTTGTGGGAATTATATACCATGCTACTATTTTTATTGAAAATGTTTCATTGTGTATCAAAAGATGCATTGGAATAGTTCTAGCCTGAACGAAGGTACGTTTTCTAGAAGATATAGGCTCTTGCACCTATGAAAAGGAAACCCTCTCTTTCTAACAGGTTTTTGGAACAAAGCTGATACTGTAAATGGTTTCCAGTTAGGTATTTTTTTTTAAGAAAACAAACTCTTTGTGTGTCTACTATTGCAGCAGTAGTTACAAAGAAATAATCTTCCTCTAAAACAGGAGATTACAGAACATTCAGGCCATCAACCTACCTACTTAGATCAACCATAAACAGTTCCATAATGTTATTAAGATTCATGATAAATGACTTAGTAGCTGTTACAAATGAGGGAGATATAGAGATTTTACCTGTTAGAAATCTGATTATAAAATTCATGAAAGCAAATCATTTTGCTCAAATAGATATAATTGGATTAGAAATAAAATCAATGCATGCACATATGCTCTATGCAGTAGAATATATCATTTCAACTAATCTGTGCTGCTACATGAATGGACTGATTTTATAAGGAGCTGTAAAAAGATATGCACCATTTGCATACATGTAATCTCTTTGCAAGAACTTAGTGCACATAAATAGATACTTATGAACATACTATAGGTGGGCACTAGTCTGTAAGTATGCACTTAAAGTCTGATCATGTATGCTTTCGGTATAGGCATGCACAGGGACAGAGTGTAGGCTGTGCGCAAATTTACACACGTGGAGGCCAATTCCGATTGGGACATGCACCTGATTCTGCTCCCATGGGGGTTAGATGGCCTCGTGGGAGCAGAATTGGGGCATAGGGCCTGGATATCCCAGATGTGCCCCTGTTCTACCCTGCTAGATGTCACACAGATTCCCTGGTTAGCTCAGCCTGGGCTCCTGCATGGAGCCACAGTGCAGTGGCGTCCCATTGCCATGGCACAGTGAGCTCCAATCGCCCATGCAACACCAAAGTACCCTTTTCCTCGCTGCCAACCCCCAATTGGGCCTTCTGGGGGTGGGATTGGGCTGCAGGGCTGGATGGCTGCTGGTGTCAGGGGGGGGGGGGAGGGGGAGGAGGTGGATATCTTATTCCACTTCCAAGGTGGAATAAGTCCCCTGTCTAAGTAACCTAGGCCAGATGTACAGGGCAGTCACCACAATTGGCCCTGTACGTCTGGGGTCATGGTCTCACCTCCGGCCCACCCCCACTCCTCCTCCAGAATGCCCTCTCCTCCCCTGGTACAGAACTCCCTGCACATCTCGGCTGTATGTGTGCAGAGCCCTGTGTTAGGATTTGCAGCCGGGCATTTAGCGGGGATTAAACATTCAACCAAGACATATATCCCTAAACATGGGTCGGAATGACCTCCCATAAGTTATAAAATATTATAACTTATGCATGTGCTTAAAAAAGCTAGGCACAAGCCCATAGGGTAGGCATAAGCACTTGCACCTAGTGTGCACAAGTGTTTCCACCATATTTTATAAACTATGGGCATATGTCATTTTATAAAATAGACCTCAAGCATGCTCTTTGGGAGTTTATAAAATTACCCACATAGAGCCCAATTCCATAACATTCACATCTGGCCTAAGGACACCTCTAAATTGAAAATGGGCCCTGTTTGAACCCATTTCTGCATCTGTGGGTCTAGACATGGCCGTGGGTCTGGAATCATGGAGCTAGATGTGCCTGGCCCAGCATGTGCAAAGTGCTATGCAGCCAGCCTATGTACGCATCTGGTGCACGGCCCACACACCGGTGCAGGCACGGGCCATGTGATATAATGAAGAAACATATTCCTATAATATTATGGGACATGGGTAAACATTTTGGATGTCCCCACGCCCACCGTATTCTGAAAAGTTGCACGTTTCAGATCCTGCCTGTCTCCAGGATGTACCCACGGATGCCACGCCACCTCGGTAAAACGTGCATCTCTTAACTACTGACGGCAGTTTGCTGATGCAAACTAGACATAAATACCAATGACAAATGACTGCTGCTGCAACCTAGATCATATACCAGTCTCCTCAGGCCCTGAAAAGTGCTAGATAATCCCAGTGCACCCTAATATGTATAAAAGAATGTAAACATGAACGTGTATGTCAAGACATATCTTGCATCAAATGGTGCTTGGCATTATAAAACGGCTTCAGTGATCCCTGTGTGGTCATCTCTACAAACTGCTATTGATGGACCCTTACCATGTACACAAAACCCAAGATTAACCTTGCAGTTCCCCAAAGGATGCATAATAGCACTGAGCAACAAATGTATGTCCTTTTTGTACCTCTAGCCTATAAGTGGACTCATTCTGCTCTTCCGTACTACCATTCCTCTCTTATTTATCCCTACACCCCTCATCAGGAACTCCGCTCTTCTGGCAGATTGCTTCCATCTGTGCCCTTTTCTTCTACTACCAACTCCAGACTTCACTCCTTTCACCTTGCTGCACCCTATGCCTGGCACAAACTACCTGAGTCTGTACATCAGGCTTCTTCTCTGGCCCTTTGCAAATCCAGACTGAGTGCTCATTTCTTTGTTGCCGCCTTTGGATCTGATCTGCCTAATTTCCCTTGTGTTTCCTTACCATTCCCCCTAAATGTATCCTTTCCACAGCTTCTTTGTTGTCTATCTTGACTAGAATGTAAGCTCTGCTGAGCAGGGACTGGCTTTTACGTGTGTCTGTGCAGTGCTGTGTACACTTTGTAGTGCTATAAGGAGTAGTAGTAGTAGGGTCTTTTGGCTATGGCATCTGATTCCCACCTATCTGGGTACTGGCATTTTCACAGCAGCTACACCTGTCCCATTGTGGTGTATTTCAGTCTGTATACATCTGCTATCTGTGGAGCAACCCTGTCTGCCTTCCCACAGTCTGCTTTGTGGCACTGCTCCCCTCATCAGGCTCATGTGGGCATGGGAGGAGAGATCCTTGTGCCATCACACCAATTAGTCAGACTTTAGATATATCGCCACTCTCACAGCTCTCATAGATTCTGGTCTGGGTAGGGATGTAGGCCTCATGAAACAATCTGGGGAATGCTGGCACAACATCAGTCATGTCTCTCAGTGCCTGGCGCAGCAGATGTATGGCTGCCCTATCACACTGCCAACAATATATGATCTTATTAGTGTACCCTATGAAAAATATTCCAGAAGGAATCTGAATAAGTTCCCTATAGCTAAATGTCAAAACATATCCCTGTCAATAATAAGGGACCCTCAGAATAAGAGCATTCAGTAGTGAAAACAGCACTAATATGTGCTCAACAGCAACATCATTGGTCTCTAAAAATGTGCATTATGGGCATGTATTAGTGCTATTTTCACTGTTGAATGCTCTTATTCTGAGGGTCCCTTATTATTGACAGGGATATGTTTTGACATTTAGCTACAGAGAACCTTTTCTGATTTTATCTGCCTGATCACAGAAGCACTGGTGATGCTGCGGTAATCCATATGGTCCAGGTACTCGCCAGGCTTTCATGTCTCCCCCTGAATTGCAGATGTGTACGCCAGATCCTTCCATGCACCCCTCAAGCCAATCACATACACACACACACACACACACACACACACACACACACACACACACACACTCTCTCACTTTCAGTCACAAAAACATAATTCTGCCCAAAAATGCCCTGAACCTATACATAACAGTTATGACATAACATAACAGCATGAGGTACCAGGACTAAAAACATGATCTCCATTTCTCACCCAAACAAGAATCCTTTCTCTACTCACGCCCATACTATCCCTACATCAGCAGTCCCATTTTCCAGAACATGGGAATTATTAGGGTCCCCCAGATTGGCTCCTTTATTACAAACAGCACATGTTAGTATAGCCATAATACACACTATTGCTCTTCTTAATATTTCTGTAAGGCTGTCTATTAATGTTTCTATACCTTACAACATTCCCTCACCTCTGCTTTCTGTTTCTTAAAACTGCATCTTCTGTTTTTCTAGACTGCAGTAACACCAATTCAAAACATAATTGTCACAACCATTCTTCAATATGGGACACATTGCGGAGAAGAGCAGAATTGTTTTTCTAAGTCCTGGCCTTATACCACGTTTCCGCAGGAATAATATGGACATCTGTGGGAAGCACTGAAAACATGCATGGGCCTTTCCTGAATATGCTTTATACATCTTTGCGGCTGACCACACCCCTGTTCCGCCTCTTCTGGGCACATTCTGAAATCTCCCTGCTAGCACCATGGACATGCAAGACAGCAGTGTTTCAGAATACGGTCAAGGACATTTTCAGTACATAATATCCCTGTCGCACTTACAAACCCCTTATTCGTGTTCTGGAATGACCTCCGTACTGTTTGCACATAACCCCAATATTGAAACATCTACATTGGCTACCGGTCCACTGCAGACTCTCCTTTAAAGTATTATTAATGACCTTCAAGGCTATAAACAAGTGCTCCTCCACCTCCCTCACGGACCTCATCCAGCCCACCCCCCTCAACAGAGCGAGGAGATCAGCCGCCAGCAACACCCTGGTACTTCCGAAGGCAATTACAAAATGCTCATAGTCAACAAGAAACAGAGCTTTCGCGCTATATGCACCCACATGCTGGAACACCCTCCCACCGGCCATCCATGCCATCACCGACCTCACGCAGTTTAGGAAGTCTCTAAAGCACCATCTTTTCCTCCAGCACTATACCGACCCAAATGACATCTCACAGCCAGTCACTCTCAGGAATCAGGTTGTCATCCCCAACGCAGCCACTCCGCATGAGTGCAGCCCCTCCCTCTAGATCACGATTCTCTCGGCAGGTGGAAGGTATACATACTCTGGCCTGTCAATCTGTACTTAGTTAAACCAACCTGTAAATAGTTGTGAGCTGACCATGTCGCCTGTGACAGCCAGCTTGCCTGTACATAGTTACCCTGTCAGCCCCGTGTAGAAATCCCTGTTCGCTGTAAGTCCAGTGTAGGCCCTGGCTGCACTGCACAAATTTGTTAACTGTAAACCGCACTGATTTTAAAGAGCGCGGTATAAAAAAAAGACATTAAATAAATAAATAAATAAATAAAGGCTCCTTTTTCTAAAGGCTGCTACGGATTTGCCATTAATGCATGTTAATTGTAAATACAGCATGTTAGCTGTCAGGAAGCATGTCCAGTATGTCCTTGGGAGCTAACACGCGAAGGATTTGCCTAACATTTTCTCCATTATGGCGGTTTCACTTAGCGACTCCTATTGTTATGTGAACTCCACAGTAGGCAATGTGTTGTTGCTGAGTGCATGATAATAGTCTTTCATGCTAATGTGCTTTCTTCCCCAACTGGTCACCCATTTGCCACCCCATCCTGCGTTTGCTGATTAATGTGCATTTTTGCATGTGATAGCAGGTATTATCGCATGTTAGTATTCCAACTGCCAGTTGCCGCGCGTTAAAACACACATTAACCAGCTTATGAGCTTTAGTAAAAGGGGTCCTTAAATTATTAATAAAGACTTGTCACTTTACAGGAATTAAATACAATTTTAAGATTTTAACTGTACCAAAAATGTTTACTATTTTGCCTTAATACTGTGACCAGTAATGAATTATTATTCTGCAAATTTTAAACCTTAGGATATGGGGGTGCTTCTTTTGAGCTTCCAGGCTTAGTTGGAACCAAGACAGAGATCTTGTACCATGGACCTTCATTCACAATTACTCTGAGCTTTTTTATAACCCCTCCTAAATTTTTAGTCTAGTCATTGTGGTGATAACCTTGGCTGGAGGCCACACATCACAGCTCCTTCAACTCTTGAATCATGGGCCCTATATATGGGCAATAGGAGCTACCACTGAACAATCAAGATGGCTCACTCTCCTTCCCTGGGGCAAATCAATCAAGGGAGTGGCAGGCCTGAGCTGGGAATCAAATCCAGGTTTCACGGCATAGCAGTCAACAGCACTGCCTCCGAGTTGGCCCCTTTGCAACACTTCAATGGAAATCCAGTATTATGATTAGTTAAGACAAAGATACTTTAAAATCTAAGAGCAACAGAAATAATGGCCTTTGTATCTGTCCTTTCCAGTACTCTATTGACCTTGGTTTTGTCCATCAAGTTCTCCGGCAAGGCAACATGCCATTTTCTCACTCCTGTCACAGCCTCTTTGTTTGCTGTCCATTATTAGAAAAAATCTAATTTCAGTTTTTCGTAGTTTCAAATTGTTTCATTTGCAAAAAAATCCAAGGACTTTTTAAAAATAATTCAAGGAATCCTGCAAAGCACTAATAAAGCCCATCACTCAATGTGTAATCAAACTCTAGAATTTGTTACCGGAGGATGTAGTAAAGGCTGTTAGTGTAGCTGGGTTTAAAAAAGGTTTGGACAAGTTCCTGGAAGAAAGGTCCATAAACCATTATTAAGAAGGGACCCAGGATATCAATGCTTGACCCAGTACAAGCATTGTGGAACCTGTGTCTTTTGGGGAAACTGCTAGGTACGTATGACCTAGATTGGCCACTGTTGGAAACAGGATACTGGGCTTGATGGACCTTGGTCTGACCCAGTATGGCATATCTTATGTTCTTATGTCCTTCCTACAATCAAGGGTGGTTTACAATGAACAAGTAGAATACATAGAACTTAGAACCGTTGTAATACATCAAACTATAAGAATTATTTACAGGATAATTATTTTACAGACAACATATTTACAAATGCAAGAAGCCTAAATTAAGTTAAAGGGAATGCTTGATATTAAGTAGGGCATCGGTGGCAGAGGGGGTATTTATGTGTGTTGTTTTATGTTGGACAAATTTCATTATTGTCCTGTTACCATAATGTTCAATGAATAAAAATGCTTTAATTTCCTTTCAGAATGTTTGGAGGACCTTGCTAGATCTTAATGTATCTGGTAGGGCATTCCAGAGTATGGGGCAACGTAGGCGAATGCCCTATTACTTGTAGATTGTTTTGTCTTGCGAAAGTCAGCAGGGACTATTATCGAGCTTTGTGAGCATCCTCTTCTTCTTCTTCCATCAGTAGGTGAGTTAATTAGGGAGGAGAGAAATGAAGGTGCAATGTTATTCAGGAGTTTGAATGAGATCATTAGTGTTTTATATTTTATTCTACTTCTAATTGGTAACCAATGAAGTTTGTGTAGTATTGGGGTAATGTGATCTGCACTATGAGATTTGCAAATGATTCGAGCGGCAATGTTCTGCACCATTTGGAGCTGATTATTAACTTTCTTGGGCAAACCATATAATATGCTATTACAGAAATCAAAATGCAGAGTGATTAATGCCTGGAGTACAGATATAAAATCGTATGTATCAAGCAATGGTCTTAGATGTTGGATCATCCTTAATTTAAGGAAAATAGATCTAGTAACTAGCTTTATGTGAGATCCCATGCTGAGAGACTGATCAAGGGTTACCCCGAGGTATTTTACTTCATTTTTTATTCCCAGTTTGGCTTCTTGAATGGGGAGTGTAGGGGAGGGTGGGGGGTGAAGTTCTAATTCCTGGTAAAATACAAGACTTCAGTTTTATTGACATTTATCTTTAGGTTATGTGCTTTCAGTCACTTCTCTGTTTCATTAAGGCAGGATGGCATTAGGTGATGGGTAGGCTTTGTTATATCTATGGGGGATACAACATTTTATCATTGGCATGGATATGGATCCTACTTTGAATGTTTTTAAAATATTACAAATCAGTTGCAAATATAAATTAAATAAGAGTGCTGAGAGGGAAGACCCTTGAGGTATGCCCTGTTCCTGTTTGAAGGTTGAAGATGTCTTTGGCCAATCTGAACTTGTTGGGTGTGGTCAGAGATGTAGGACTGAAACAACTGATGCACAGTGTCTTTTATGCCTATTTGGTCTAGTCTTGTAAGTCATATGCTATAGCTAATGCTATCAAAAGCAGTGGCAAATGCAAGAATACGAGAATAAATGCCTGTTAAGAATTATCCATGCCTTGTATGAGTTTATTAAAGAGGGCTAAGATAAGTGTCTCTATTCCATGAAATGGACAAAAAACATAATTTCTGGCTCAATAAACGTTTTTGATCCCTATCGTGTGTGAGTACCGAAATTATCCTATAACAACGTAATGATAAGATTTTAACTTAGGGGCTTGTTTACAAAGCTGCCGTAGCGGCTTCCGCCCGATATCAGAGCCGCAGCCCCTTTGAATTCAATGGGGCCGCGGCTCCGATATCGAGCGGAAGCCACTACCGCAGCTTTGTAAACAAGCCCCTTAATCTATCACTTTAACACACTTGATCCTATATAAACAAAATAATGTAACAGCAATTCTGAAATCTTTGAACTCATACGCCTTTAGCTTCTCAACTTAAATGCCTCAATTGAGGATGGCAGAAGATGTGAAAAATAGGGCATATTGGGTAGCATTATTGACATTTCAAAACTCTGCATTCCACCAACCATAGATCTTAGTCCTCATCTCTCTATTACCCTGTGCTTCAGAGAGACTACCCTCCTGTAAGTTCATTTATTTCCTTAGGTCTCTCCCAACCTTTCCCTTGTCCTTGTTTCACATGACCTCTGGAATTTACTTTACTTGTTTGCCTAGCCTCTCCCCTTTCTGTATTTATATCCTACCTTAAAACCCGCTTCTCCTGCAAATAATTCTGTTATCTCCCAAGTGCTCCTTCCATGTTGTAGCATTGTTCATGGGTCTCCTTCTGCTTTACAATTCTACTAATTTTATCCTTCATTATTTTTTTTCTTACCTTGTAATTGCCTCAAAGTAGCTTCTTATAACCTTTCAAAACCTCAGGGTTTTTTTATTGTCTATTAGATCAAAGATATTTGCATAATATTTTCTATCACATCTTCTCAAACCATTCACATATGCCCATCACCATACACTGATGTGATTTCATAACTAATACATAATATATAATAATAATGCATACTTTCATGTCTATGTCAGCTATAATTGGAATAGATCAATAAATTCCAGACAACAAGATATTTCACCGTCAAGGGGTAAATATAACTCTAATAATAATAATAATAATAATAATCATCATCTATTTAACAGTTTTTCTAAACCGCTTTTCTTATATTCAAAGCGGTTTACATTGAACAATAAACAAGGAACATTACATTAGAACAAGGTCATTAAACTTCTCCAAGTGTATCTGGTAATATAAACATGTGGATCACAAAATGCCAGCGCTGACACGTTGACAACAATTTGATAAAGTGAAGTGGGGAAATCCACTGCTCACCCCTGGAATAAGCAGTTTGGAATCTGTCTACCTTTTGGGAACCCAATGGGCACTTGTGACCTGGATTGCCACTGTTGAGAAACAGGATACTGTAGTTGATTTGATCCAGTACGGCAATTCTTATGTTAATACCACAAATGTCTACATCTTGCACGTGCACATTTAAAGGCACATTTTACAATGGAACGTCCAAGTCCAATCTGGGATGTTAAAGCCAGATCGTCTGAAAAAGAAACAGGTTATGTGCAAGTTCAGGTATGATTTCAGAAATGTTTATGCGCCCGATATAGACATCTATAGAGACAGCTACATAGATGTCTCCAGAATAGCATCTCAGAACACTGATGTCTAATAGCATAATGATTAAAGTTGTAGGTTGAGAGCAGGGTGGCTAGGGTTCAAATCCCAGTGTGGTCTTTATGATCGTAGACAAGTTACTTAACTCCCCATCTTCTCTACACTCTTTGAATGTTTTAAGGCCAAAACAAGCACTTTCCTGATGCCTATTTGTGCCTGCAGACATCCCTGAAATTGAACGGGGATGTGTAAGTCCATTTCACTTCCCCAGACACACCTCCACCACACCCCTTGCCTAATTGGACATCCCTGCACTGGGGACGTCTGTAAATGTCATTTGTGGAATGGCTTTGGAGACGTCTCTGTGATTTCGCTGTCCATGTGCATGTCTTTGGAACCCAAATCATGACTAATTTAAAATGGCCTGCTTAGTGTGCGCTAAAAATGTAAGTGCACTCTAAACAAAATAGCATATGCTAACATGAAATAATGCACACTAATACATTTTAGCATGCACTATTTTGTATTAATACATTCTATTTTGTTTAGTGCACACCGATTCATTTTAGTGCATGCTAAAGTTGTTAAGTGCCATCAAGTCGGTGTTGACTCATGGCGACCCTCTGGATAGTTGTCCTAAATTGTGTTCGATCTTCAGTCAGGTGGCTCATTGTTGCAGACTGGCACCCATAGCTGCTATTATTGTATCAATCCATCTCATTGTTGGCCTTCCTCTTTTGTGTTTGACCTTCACCTTGCTAAAGTAAAATAGCTCATACTAAAACGAAACATGAAATGAATCAAAACCAAAAAAATGCAGAATAAAAAAAATGAAGCACACATGAAATGAAAAAAAAAAAGTAACAAAATGGAACAAACTCTTGCAGATACCTAGTGGCCCTATGGGTTACCAATTGATCCAGCAGCAGAGGATTGCTGGTGCTGCCAGTTGCTTACCATCCTCATTGGGCTCTTTGCAAAATGAAACACTCCATTAACCGTAAGCTCTAGTACTACTGAGCAACATCAGATGGGAAAAATTGGTTTTGAGTGCAAATTCACATAGGTCATGACATTCTATTGTCTTTTCTGGAGTAGCTCACAAGATGGACCAGAATCACCCTTCAATTGTCTCCATATTTCCACGTATTAGCTGTCTTCATGATGCGCCAAACTTCAATTAGTGTGAATGAGCTCGCAAAGAACATTTTTGTTTAGCTTGGTACTTCAGAAACCTCGAGGTAGTTACATTTGTGTTAGAATGATCAGACACATTGAAAAATATCTGGGGCTTCAGATTGCCATAGCCCTGGAGCCCCATGCCCTTTAGTGTTTTGGGCCCTAAATTATGGAATGCACTTCCTTTAGAATTAAGGCAAGACTCATCCTTTGTGAAATTTAAATGTGACCTTAAAACTATTTTTTGAGGGCCTTTAGCCCCAAAACTTATAATATAGTTATTATTACATATGTTGTGGGGAGACCACTATTAGATGCAGACCTGGAAGAATGTGGATGTCTGATTGTCAGCATGACAAGATGTTATTTTTAGTTTCAATTTCATGTTATTCTTTATCGTGTCATTTTGTTTTTTATTTTAACATTTTTTCTTTTGTTATTTGATTTAATAATGTAACCAGGTAGTCAGACCCGGTGCTCACCCGCTCCCCTTCACATGCCACCTCCCCATCCGCCACCCCTCCCCCCTGATCCCACAAACTTCACAGACACTTGCTCTTGGAAACAACTGGTCGCAGCTTTATTGCCAATTTAATAAATTAAACATAACAAGCAGAATAAACATCAAAACCAACCCAGCGGAGCGATGCATCACCCGCCATGCAACAAGCAAGGTGACCTCGCCTCCACTCCTGCTGCGGTCAAGCCATTGGCAAAGATCCTACCACCCCTGCCCGACTTTGCCATATCAACAGCAAACATCTGCCAGGGGTTATCTGGGTCGTGGGCACCCCGCCCACTCCCCAAGTAGCCTAAGGCTCCGGACCCCAAAAACCTCCAGGATCCCGCCCCCCCAACCCCTGCTGCGGCACCCCAACTCACCCCAATCGCCCATCTATGTATCGGGTGGGCGGGCAGGACGCAAGCCCCTGGACCTTCAACCACATGTGCTCTGGCAACCGCTCACATGCCCGAGCACATGCCTTTACCTCTTCCGGATTGGCTCCCTTGCGTTCGTCCCCGCGAGCGGAGCCAATCAGTTTGAATGATGTGCGCCTCAGCGCGCTGGCGAGATGCCCCCTCCTTTCCCAACTGACGTGCGCAGGGTCCCGCGCCGGGCCAAGCACCCGGTTACTTGCGTCCGCCGGGACCCTGCCTGCGTCCTTTTATTTATCACTGTAAGCCACTTAGCCATTAATTCTGAAGGATGGTATATCAAATAAAGTGGAAACCAGATTATCCAGATAAGCTTTATTTCCATCAGCCATAATTAAATTATTGCTTGTGCTGTCCTTAGCAATTTTTTATTTTGCAAATTACACTTTCTGCTTCTCCAATTGAAAATCTTCATGCAAAACATATATGAGCTTACTTTATTTTTCTAGTTTGATACTGAATATGGATCAATATTTAAACTCCACAGCCAGCATTTTTAAAAATATATTTACTGCCACTATCTGGATAGCTAACAGCGTTGACTATGCTTACAGAGGGTAATTTCATAAACTCCCACTGAGTTTATGTACATGAATACATGCATATTTGAGGACTATTTAATAAAGTGAGATACTTGTGTAGTTTACTGTATAAAAAAGGGGTGTAAGTGGTGAAGACATACACAAACTAGCTGCAAGCACTTAAGCCTGACCTATGGCAGGTGTAAATGCCTACACCTCAATTTCACAAGTGTGCATTCCACCCAAAGTCTGCCCTTGTGCATGCCCACACAGTTTTAAGTGCCTCCTTACAGATAGCGACCACTTAAAGTACATGTGAGAGTACATATTCACATTCACATCCTTGAAACTAGGTGACTTACAAGTATAAATGGTGAATATCTTTATGTGTCTCCTTATAAAATCAACCCCTAGTTAAAGCAACCTATCTAGTAAAGCATGTTTTAAGGCGGTTATGTTAAGCACTCAGTGCAAAGAGCTCCTGGATCTCAGAAAATGAGTCTGATCTCTGGAGGCTAGAGTAGCTGATGTGGAGGAAGTGAGGTAGACAGAGAGGTATATACTGTAGATTATACCTACAGGGACATAATAGAAAAAACCCCCACCTCCAGTCTGCCTTAGAGGAGATAAGTCTCCTGAAAGGAGAGCATTACCTTGGCATGGCAGGAAATAATCCTATAGCCAGGACCTGCCCTCCAGAGGATGCAATATCCTCTTGAACCGAGGATGTATCTCCAGGCACTTTAGCTCAGGAGGCAAGGGTTAGATAGGCCATTTTAGTTGGTGATTTGATCATTAGGTCTTTAGATAGCTGGGTGATTAGTGGGCATGAGGAATTTTGGTCACTTGTCTGCCTGGTATGAAAGTGATGGACCTCATGCATCACCTAGATAGGATTCTATATAGTGCTGGGGAAAAGCCAACTGTCTTGGGTCATTTGGGCATCGACAACATAGGAAAGAGTGGGAGGGAGGATCTGGAAGCCAAATCTAGGCTTTTAGGTAGAAAATTGAAATCCAGGACCTCCAAGATAGCATTCTCAGAAATGTTCCTTTTCTTTGTGGGGGATCCAAGAGATTGGCAGAGCTCCAGGGTATCAATGCATGGATGAGACAACGGTGCAGGAAAAAGGGCTTTAGATTTGTTAGGAACTAGTAAACATTCTGGGAAAGGGAGGTCCTTTTATAGAAGGATGGGATCTACATTAATCAGAGTGGCACCAGGCTGCTGGCACTAACATTTATAAGGAAACAGAGCACATTTTAAACTAGATATCGGGGGAATGCCAGCAGTCACCAAGATCACATGGTTCAGAATAATGTATTTTTGAAGGATACTACCAAAGTAGGGAGGCTAGAGTATCCCAATAGAGAGACTACAATAAAGGAAAAAGTAGTCCAAATGCCCTTGAGTAAACAACCAAATTTCCAAAATTCAAATACATAAAAGTATTTTTTTGTCAGTCCTTTTAATTTAAATCTAGCCAGCTACAACTAGGTCAACATTGGTCCATTTTATTTTATAAAAGTTAAAAATTCTTCTTCAATGCTTTTTCAAAAACATTTTTTCACTGTATTAAATTGCCTTTACAAATTACCCTACAAGCTCAATGGCATAAGACAACATCTATCAACAGTGCCTATCCAACACAACATCATGTTTCGAACCAGCTGAAAAAATACCAAATTCTGCATCAGGTAAACATCAACATCATATTCATTTTCATATAGGTATTTTGAACATTTAACATCTTTTATGCAGTTAGAACTCCGATGTGGTCTGTACTCCACCATGGGAGTAAAGGACTCTGTGCACACAAGGCTTGGCAAGCAGTATGAAGGCAGATGATGATGTCAGCACAGCAGCTTGGAGGATTTAAAGGGGCCACATGCCTAGAAAAGAGCCAGCTTTGCCAATATTAAAAGCCCTGCATTTAAAGGAATACCATTCTCACAAAAGGGGGAAGATTGATGGACTTTGGCAGCTGGCATTGTAATCAGCAAGGAACTCTACTTTGGAAGAGGGACAACCCAAGAAGAGCAACCAGAGAGAGGCAGCTGCAGCACCCAATAGCAATGCATTGATTACACCTACTGGCGAAGACGAGCCAGCAATACAAGAAATGGTAAACCTGGTAAGGGCAGCAATGGCAGTCCATGGAGAGGATACCTGCATGTCCTACTGGCCAAACTACTGTACAGTGGCAGGAAACTGACACTAGTGCTAGTGGGCAACAGGTCAGCAGCCTCAACCAGATCAGAAATAGTGGACAAGGACCATCACAACAACCAGCTGGGGAGCTTGTGAGTACTCAGACGTGCCCGATGGGCAACTATACACAGTCAAAGTGGCCCTGGCAGCTATTTTTATTTATTTATTTTATTTTATTTACATTCTCTTATATACCGCGCTATTCTGCATCAGTGCGGTTTACATTGAACAAATTGAAATTACATTGAACAGGGCATTATAACTTGGAGATAACTATTTTACAGGGAGGAGTAGCCTAGTGGTTGGGGCAAGGTACTTCAGGCCGGAAGGTCGGGGGTTCAAATCCCACTAGAGGACAGCAACCTTGGGCTGGAAGGACTGGGGTTTCTAGTCCCACAGGTGCTCCTTGTGGTCTTGGGCAAGCCACTTAACCCTCCATTGCCCATGTTCCCTGTAAGTATTAGTGTATGTGTCTCATATCCCTGTGTGTTAAATGTATCCCCCAATTGTGTTGTGACCGCTTTGATTGAAGGATAAGGCGGTATATAAAACTGTCTAAATAAATAAAATAAATAAAATCTAACCAGCAGGGCAAGGCGACAATGACAGCAGGTTATTATAATTGTTAATTAGGATTGAAGACATGTTGCAACATAAGGGCAATCAACAAAAAAGGGAAACAAGCAACCAAACAAATAGCAACAACAAACAAGGGGCAGCAGGGAGCATAGTGGACACAAACGTGTCCAGTGGGAAAAAGGGAGCATTGGCTCCTTGTCTAAGCCTGCAGTATATATTTGGGCAGCAAGTGCCATAGATTGCCATGTTCCCCAACCAGTTAAAGAATAAATATTGAGAAATGAGTACACTGATATTGTCTTACTATTAGAAAAAATCAACGATAGGCACTGACTATTTAAGTTGCCAAGGAAAACGCAAATTGAAAGAAAAAAGGGTTGAGACAATAAATAAGATTATTGCTACTTGGTGCACAGCATTTAGAATAATGACCAGCATCATAGGCAAAAAGACACCAGAGAAGTGCAGACTTATTTAAATATCACGATGTTATATGAGAGGTCTATAGAACTTATGGAGATAATGCATGGCTAGACTACAATGAAAAGTTCCACAGGAATGTAGTCACCAATAGTAATTTGAGCTGGGATAGGAAGGACATCGATCTTTGGACAGTCACTGTGACACAAGATAGCAAACAAAGGTGGGGCATCAGTGGGTCAGGACAACAACCAGGAGCTTCAGGGGTGAGCAAGTGAATAGAAGGGAACATGGGGTACACAAATAGGATCAAGGCAGTCCAGACTTAGTCAAAGAGGGGTTTTCAGGTTATTCAAAAGTGGCAATTGTAGATTCAAGAATCAGTGAAAATTCAAACATACATGTGGAACATGTGCTGAGAGACAGGTCATGTGCCCGAAGGGCTGGAGTGATCCAAAGCACAAATTCTGAAGTAATAGGACATGGGTCCATTGCACCATCACCATTAACAATCAGAAGCTAGAGAAACATTCAGTTGGCTATGCAACAGAGGAAATAGCTTGTTTAGAAGAAGGGTTCCGGGAGGATTATGTAATACCTTAATACCCTACAAGGGCCACAAGGTTGAAGGACAGAATGCAGCTGAAATCAACCATGGACTACCCAGCAGTAGTGATAAGGAAGACAGACAAGGAGAAGGGCACCATGCAGGATAGCAGGATCATTCAAGACAAAGTTGTTTGATAATTTGATCATTTCCTCACTTGGGCTGGTCCCTAAGAAGGAACCAGGGAATTCCACCTTTTCCTCTATTTGACCTTCCCGGAGGTGGATTAGTCAATGACTTCTTAAATAAAGACCTTTGCTCAGTCACGTATGTGTCATTGGACCAGGCCTTAGATATGATATGGCCATATGGTAAGGGAACTTGGCTTGCAAAAACTGATATAGAATCAGTATTCCAGTTTCTCCCTATCCACTCTTCATGTTTCCATCTGCTGGGTTTCAAGATTAAAGAGGTCTATTACTATAATAAATGTTTACCAATGGGGTGCTCAGTGTCATGTTCATTCTTTGAAAGTTAGGCATATTTATAGAGTGGACTGTAGAGAGGGCAGTCAGAGAGGGAAGGATCATGTGGTGCCTTTACACAAAAGCAGAAGTAAGGATGTGGTTGAAAACTACAGGCCTGTTAGTTTAATTTCGGTGGTGAGTAAATTATTGGACATGCTGCTGAAAGAGAAAATAGTAAGGTTTCTGGAGTCCAGTGGATTACAGGATCTGAGGCAGCATGGATTCACCAGCGGCAGATCTTGTCAGAGAAATCTGATTGATTTCTTTGATTGGGTGACCAGGGAGTTGGACCGAGGGAGAGCCCTAGATGTGGTGTGAGGAGAAGGAAGTTACCAGTGGTGTGCCCCAGAGATCTGTCCTTGGTCCGATTCTTTTCAACATCTTTCTTAGTGATATAGCGGAAGGGCTGTCGGGTAAGGTTTGCCTCTTTGCGGATGATACCAAAATCTGCAATAGAGTAGACACCCAAGAAGGTGTAGATAACATGAGGAGGGATCCAGCTAAGCTTGAAGAATGGTCCAGAATTTGGCAGCTGGGATTTAATGTTAACAAATGTAAGGTCATGCATTTGGGCTGCAGCAATCCAAGGGAGCAATATAGTATAGGGAGTGAAGTACTTTTGTCCACTAAAGAAGAGCGGGACCTAGGCATGGTTGTGTCTGATGATCTTAAAGTAGCTAAACAGGTAGAAAAGGCGACAGCAAAAGCTAGAAGGATGTTTGGGTGCATACAGAGAGGAATGGCTAGGAGAAAAAAGGAGGTGATAGTGCCTCTGTATAAGTCTTTGGTGTGACCTCATTTGGAGTACTGTGTGCAAAACTGGAGACCACACCTTCAAAAGGATATAAACAGGATGGAGTCTGTACAGAGTGTGGCTACTAAAATGGTTAGTGGTCTTCATTATAAAGCATATGAGGACAGACTTAAGGATCTTAATATGTAAACCTTAGAGGAAAGGTGGGATAGAGGTGATATGATTGAGATGTTTAAATACCTCCGTGGCATAAATGCACATGGGGAGAGCCTCTTTTGATCGAAAGCAGGTTCTGCTATGAAGGGACATGGGATGAGGGTGAAAGGGGATAGATTCAGAAGTGATATGCGGAAATATTTCTTTACGGAAAGAGTGGTGGATCCATGGAATAGTCTCCCAGTGGAGGTGGTAGAGATGAGGACAGTATCTGAATTCAAAAAAGCATGAGACAAACCCAGAGGATCTCTAAAGGAAAAAAGGGTAGTTTGCTGATATGGAAGAACAGACTAGATAGGCCATGTGGTCTTTTTCTTTCGTCATTTTTCTATGTTTCTGTGTTTCTATTCATTATTTGGATGGACTTCCTGCTCATGTCTGCCAGCAAGGGGTATTGTAAAGTGATGCTGGGAGCATTCTGGGATAAGACAAGGAAGCTGGGGTCTCACTGGCAGAAAAAAAGCGAAGGCCATAACAAACATTATTCTTCCTGGGAATTTAGATGAGCACCATTGAAATGGTTGCAAGGCTCCCTGCATCCAAGCTGGGACCCCTAAAGGAGTTAGTAAAAAGCTCCTTGAGAACCAAGAAAGTAACACTAGGCCAAATACAAGCATTGGCAGGGCACATTAACTTTGTGCAGGCTAGTGACGGTGGACCAGACATTCACATAGTGCTTAGAGGCCGTAACCTGGCAACACTTTATCAGGGACGGAGGATCTGAAAATTTGCCTGATCTTTTTAGGGAAGTACAATGGGTTAAATATGTGGAGGAAAAGAACAGTGTGCAATAGGGAGCTAGGGTAGTACTAATGATACTTCTGAAAGTCAAAGTTTGGCCTTCATTTCAAGGGACAATGGTGTGTGGAAGTATGGCCAGTAGAAGCAGGGTATCATGACAGACATAACCTTCCTGCAGGTTTTTCCCATCATAGAGGCATTATCTCTGTGGGGCGAGAAACTCTGGAACAAGAGGGTAGTGGTTTGGTCAGATAGCACAGTGGTAGTGTATACTATCCACAGACAGATGGCAAAATCAGACAGGTTGATGAATTTGGTGAGGAGCTAATTCCTTAAGATCCTCGAGCTCAGCATGCACGTTACAGGGTTGCGTGTGCTGGGCAGCACAAATGAGATAGGTGATGCTTTTTCACCTTTTCAGTTGATGCGCTTCAGATGCACAGCGCTGGAGGCAGAAGAGAAGCCTGTCAGGATGCCAGCTCACCTATGGGATCTTGGATTCACAAGGCCTTGATATTGATAAAGAAGGCCATAGCCCCAAACACACTGCTGGCCTATTGGAGAGGGTGGGCCACCCTAGAGCATTTCATGCACTAAAGAGGTATAGAGCTACGGAAAGTGAATTACATGTAGCTAACAGAATTCATCACATGGCTAAAGGCTCAAAGTTTGTCCAGAGCACAGGCTAAAATACACCAAGTGGGAATTGCATTTTTCTTTAAAGATTGGGGGGGGGGGGGGGGAAGCTGTGACACCACCAAGGCCTTCCACATAGAAAAGATGATGGAGGGGTGGGGGCATCAGCAGGGCCGGCGCAAGGAGATGAGGCAGCCTAGGTGAACCTCATCCTTTGCACCCCAGCCCCCCTGTGGTGGCCATTGCTGCTGCCACTGCTGACCCTCTCCAGGATCTCCAGTGGCCACAATGGCCCCAAATAGCCCTGCAGGGCTTACCTTACTACTTTGGAGCTGCAAGACTGTTTGTTTCCACCCGCTTGGACTGCCTGATGCCAACTTCCTGTTTGCAGACAGAAGTTGGCATCGGACATCTGAGGGGATGGAAGCAAACAGTCCCGCCGGGCCAAAGTTGTAAAGGAAGCCTACAGGGCTGTTTGCAGCCATTGCCTGCTGCTGCAGTTCCCGAGAGGGGTGATAGCAGTGGCAATGGGCAGCCTTAGAGGGCTGACGCTCTAGGCAACTACCTAGATTACCTGCTGGTAGCACTGGCTCTGGGAGTCAGGATCCACCAGTGCTGGACATGAAGCATCAAGCTACATAACAATGTACAAGCAGTCTCAAGGGCATTGAAAGAGACTTAGAGACAAATAAGAATCCATATTATTCAGACTGGCCATTTTATTAATATTCTATGGAGCACTTCACATCAGCAAGATGAGTGAGCAAGTGGACAGGGCTCTTGGCAGAAGATTTGCAATGGGAGCAGAATGGTGTCATAAGAGAGAAAAGATCCAAAACAGATCAGGCAGGAAAAGGACAGCTGGTTCAGTCAGCCAGAACAGAGGTGAGTGAGCTCTGCTCAGTTAGCGCCCTATGGGCATAGATCTGGATCAGGCCCCAGTGGTGGGTATACTGTTCAGGCAGCAGGATGGCACCTGCTTGTAGTATCTAGGTACAAGTTCAATGAAGTATAGTTTATGGATTTGAAGGGGGCAGGGTTGGAAGAGAGATGACTTTCATCCCACTTATTCTGAACTGGGGCAACAACTTTGATATACAGATCTGGTTTTGTGGTGGGGGATGTAAAATGTATAGGCAGACAGAGGCTACATAAAAGAGGAGAGAGCTGGTATGATGAATTATTAGCTGACCTCTATATATCTATTTCAGGGGAACACAAGTACACAGTTTGGACGATCAGGCACCCTAACATCTACTCGGCCAGAAACTGAGCAGTCACATAGCAGAAGGGCAAGCAATTAGGATTTCCCACAGAAACAGTATCCATACAATGGTTGGAGAAGTGAGGAATGCGCTGGGACCAACTTTTTCCAGCCTTAAGGAATTGGGCTAACAGAAAAAATCCATTAGACTGGATCATATTGTATTTGGGGGTGGAGCAACAACCTCATGTGCAAAGAATATAGACCTTACCATAAAGATAAAGAAATGCTTGGCACACATGAGAGCCAGATGGAGAAGGACAGACATTATGTAATCACATATAATTCCTGATCTGGAGTGGAAGGATGAACAGGACCCAAAGGGAATAGAGAAGGCAAGGAAGAAGTTAAATAGCAAAGTGGGGAATTTTGTTTGGGCTTTGGGGGGCAAAGGTGGTCAAACATCAGCAACAACAAAAGGGGAAGATAGGCTTATGTGCCAGGGATCGGATACACCTTTCAGATCAGGCAACAAGATCTTGATGGACAATTTATGCAGGGAAATTGGTTTGTTATTGTAGGTGGGATAGTCAGGTGAGAGGCTTAGGTCTTGTCCCTTCCTGGTGGTGGGACCTCATAGGTAAGAAAAAGGGGGATATAAGTACATGATGAAAAATCAAGGCACTGGCAAACATGCACATGGGCAGGATTTGAACAGAAAAGGGGATACACGCACCGTAACTGGGACATCTAGGCTCAGGGACCTGGGAGACCAGGCACCATAATTGGAGGGAGGAGGGTTTGAGCCCAGAACATAATTTGGGTTAACCCCAGACCACAGAATTGGATGCCTGAGGGACTGGGCCAAGATAACTGCATAGAGCGGCAGGAGCCACAAGGATGCCATATAGTCTTTTCATCACAGAACGGGTGCAAACAAAGTAGACCCCCACAAAGAACAAAGCATTGAATCAAAAGGCTGGTGAGGTCATTATAAGGGTCAGGCATTTCAATATGTTTGCAAATCTGTATAAGGGTCTGGTGTTTCAATATGTTTACAAATCCATATTCGGTCAAGTTTGAAGTTCTTAAATAATATGTTGAAACATTATGGTAATAAAGCTATGGCCATCCCACACAGAAAACTGGTGTTTGTCCATAATTTGTTGAAAGGGGAAAAAAAGGGGAGGCGGGGGAAGTGATCCCTAGTCTGTTACTCCATGCCAATATTATGCCCTTTTCCTCAGAATGAGCTCCATGTAGCACTGCCCTTTGTCACCTCCTACTCAACCAGTTTCTAACCCCGTCAGTCTCTTTAGGACCCATACAAAGGCTGCTCAGTATATTAATAAGTCACCTATACACCTATATGTCAAAGGCCTGCTGAAATCCAAGTACACTAATTAAATTATTTTTTAGCCCCAGAATACTTACAATCAAACTTATACCTAAGGTAAGGGCAGGTTAAGTTAAGTTATTTACCCAACAAGGTCACAAGGAGCATCAGTGGGAGGAGCCAGATTCAAACCATAGACTCCATGGTGTTTAGCCCACTGCTGTAATCACTAAGCTACTTTGCCATCATGTCTAGCATTAGAAAAATCAAAAACCTATGAGTAAGGGCCAATTAACTAATAAATCTAAAACCCAACCTCAGAACATAGACCTTCACTATTAAATATATGATTTTTTGTCGGAGCTGACCGTAGGAAGGTCGGATCAAATACCGACCCCCACCAGGCGGGCAGCCACTTTTTATTATTAAATCAAGGTTCTTCACCACAATTAAAATATCATTTTTCAAACAGTTCACTGAAAACTTATCTTGGAGAGAGCGCTGTTGGTAGAAATGGTTCTCAACACGACGCGCGCGTTTCGGGCACTGACACCCTGTATCAAGTGTATAATCCAGAAATTAGAAATTCAGCATTCTTCCTTTATAACGCCGTCATTGCAGCACAGGTCATTTCTTTTGGCAAAAGGCAGAACAAGCGCCATTTTTAAAGAAGAAACCTACCAATCAGATCGGGCAAACCCCCACATGATGGGGGACCCCTGGTCTGATTGGCTAAAAAACTTGAATACGACAACACTCATTCATAACAGGCTTTGCCATTCAATTTCTTTATTAAGACCTCCCGGCTCCATTGAATCAAGGTAGAATATCCAACGTTGTTCTAATAGTTGTAGACTCTCTTCCCTCGACCCACCACGGGGATTATTGGGCACATGGTCCAATACAGTCCAAGTTAGTTGATCAAAAGTATGGCCAAAATCAGCACAGTGAGAAACTAATGGAGCTGAAAGTACCGTTCGGCGAAGCCGAGACGCATGTTCACTCAACCGACGTTTAATAGGACGAATAGTTCTCCCAACATAAACTAGGGGACATGGGCATTGTATTAAATAAACTACATGAGTAGAATCACATGTTGTATCCCATCGGCGTTGGTATTTGCGAAAAGTTGTTGGGTGCTGCCATTCTATACCTATGAGTGTTGTATCACAAAAAAGACATTGCCGACATGCAATATGACCAGTAATGGGGGGTTTATAATTTAAACGATCTTCACACATAGTTGTTTTAACCAAAATATTGCCTAGATTGCGACCCCTGAAATAAGCAATCTGCAACGGAACATTAAAACACTCATGTAATTGAAGGATTTTAGAACGTACCTCTCAGGAAGAAGAAATTTTGAATAAAGAAATTTCAGAGGCCAAGCTCAATTTACAGAAGTCAATGGGGGATGAATCATGGAAGATTAAATTAATTGATCTTGATTGCCAAATTAGGGGCTATACTGATTATATTAAGTCTCTAAAAACAAAGAAATTTTTACGGGATAAAAATGATTACGAAGCTAAACGAGTGTACTATTGGATGTATGAGCAGACTGATTCATTGGATCTTGAACGGAAGACTGTTACTTTTGATCGTACTTCTGACGATACAGATGATAGTACCTCGGGTTCTGATTCTTTAAAATCTTCCCGGGGTCGTCCGGTTTTTCGACGAGGCCGTCGACCCAGACAATATACAACGTCGGACGATTGGGACCCGCCAGTCACTCGTCAACGGTACAAAAGAACTCAACAATAGTGGTTAATCTCTCAAGTCGAGTATTGACCCCACTTCAAGATAAATTATTGAATTATGGGCTATCATATGTCCCTACTGCTCGATATGATCCTTTTGAAATGAGGAGATCTTTATATCGTTTTTTTCGTAAGCTACGTATTCTACATTTTTTTCAAAACCGTGCTTCTTTGAATGATGGCTCTATTCTTTATTCAAAGTCTCGTTGGTTGCCTCCAGAATTGCCTATGGATTCGGTATTGGCTACTTTTCAATCCCTGGTGTTAAGAGATTTATCATTGATTGAGAAAACCCCGAAAAAATGTTTTTCAAATCTGACGAAGGATGAACACTCTGCTTTAACTGAATTATGTGCTGATCCCTCTTTAATTATTCGACGTGCAGATAAAGGGGGTGCGCTGGTTCTTCAAGATTTATCACAATATACTACTGTTTTGCATGAACATCTAAGTGATAGTGATGTTTACAAACGTTTGTCAGAGGATCCTACACCTCAGCTTATACAAGAAATAAAAACTATTTTGCATCAGGCTTTGAATAATGGGTGGATAACCAAGCGTGAGCATTCTTTTTTATTTCGGATGCATCCTATTTGCCCAGTTTTATATCTTCTTCCGAAGATTCATAAATCACTTATAGCCCCTCCGGGACGACCCATCGTGTCCTGTCGAAACTCTCTCCTGGAACCATTATCAATATTTTGTGATGAATTTTTGAAAAAAGAAGCATGTCTGGTTCATTCATATCTTAGAGATTCAACTCATCTCTTACAATTGATTTCAGATTTAGTGGTTCCTTCAGGAGCTTTATTGGTGTCTCTTGATATAGTTTCTCTATATACCAAAATTGATCAGATTGAAGCCTTGAATTTGTTACAACAAAAATTTTCATTTGCACCAGAACGTCTACCGAAACAATTTCTACTACAGCTGGCAGAATTGGTTCTTACCCGCAACTATTTTGTGTCTGAAGGTATTTATTACCAGCAATTATCGGGGATTGCCATGGGAGCTACGATGGCTCCCTCGATTGCCACCCTTTATCTAGCTGATATGGAGCTTTTTTTGATCGAGCAATCAGTCCTTTATCAACATGTGCTACTATGGAAGCGGTTTCTAGATGACGTTTTCTTTGTTTGGACAGCTGATATAGGATCGCTTCAAACATTTATAAATTGGCTGAATGATTTGAAACCTAATATAGCATTTACTGCACAAATAGAGAAAACCACTATAGAATTTCTTGACCTTCAGATTAGTTTAGATAATGGGCATCTATACACCTCTTTATATCGTAAACCTGTTCAGAGAAACAGTTTGTTGCACTATAATAGCTACCATCCTGGCCCCCTTCGACGTGGGCTTCCATATGGACAATTTCTTCGGTTGCGTCGTATATGCCATTCTGTAGAAGATTTTAGATTGCATGCTATTGATCTTCGTCAGCGGTTACAGTTACGGGGTTATCCCGATACGGTTTTAGATCAAGCATATAAAAGAGCACGCTATACGCACCGAGAATGGTTGCTTGATCCAGCATATACATCTGCAAGATCTACAGATGATTCTAAGATCACAGGGATTCTGCCCTATACTAATCGGAGTAGAGATGTGTTAGAGATTCTTAAAACTCATTGGTCAATCCTTCAATTACATGAGTGTTTTAATGTTCCGTTGCAGATTGCTTATTTCAGGGGTCGCAATCTAGGCAATATTTTGGTTAAAACAACTATGTGTGAAGATCGTTTAAATTATAAACCCCCCATTACTGGTCATATTGCATGTCGGCAATGTCTTTTTTGTGATACAACACTCATAGGTATAGAATGGCAGCACCCAACAACTTTTCGCAAATACCAACGCCGATGGGATACAACATGTGATTCTACTCATGTAGTTTATTTAATACAATGCCCATGTCCCCTAGTTTATGTTGGGAGAACTATTCGTCCTATTAAAGGTCGGTTGAGTGAACATGCGTCTCGGCTTCGCCGAACGGTACTTTCAGCTCCATTAGTTTCTCACTGTGCTGATTTTGGCCATACTTTTGATCAACTAACTTGGACTGTATTGGACCATGTGCCCAATAATCCCCGTGGTGGGTCGAGGGAAGAGAGTCTACAACTATTAGAACAACGTTGGATATTCTACCTTGATTCAATGGAGCCGGGAGGTCTTAATAAAGAAATTGAATGGCAAAGCCTGTTATGAATGAGTGTTGTCGTATTCAAGTTTTTTAGCCAATCAGACCAGGGGTCCCCCATCATGTGGGGGTTTGCCCGATCTGATTGGTAGGTTTCTTCTTTAAAAATGGCGCTTGTTCTGCCTTTTGCCAAAAGAAATGACCTGTGCTGCAATGACGGCGTTATAAAGGAAGAATGCTGAATTTCTAATTTCTGGATTATACACTTGATACAGGGTGTCAGTGCCCGAAACGCGCGCGTCGTGTTGAGAACCATTTCTACCAACAGCGCTCTCTCCCAGATAAGGTTTCAGTGAACTGTTTGAAAAATGATATTTTAATTGTGGTGAAGAACCTTGATTTAATAATAAAAAGTGGCTGCCCGCCTGGTGGGGGTCGGTATTTGATCCGACCTTCCTACGGTCAGCTCCGACAAAAAATCATATATTTAATAGTGAAGGTCTATGTTCTGAGGTTGGGTTTTAGATTTATCATGTCTAGCATTGGCTGAAGATCCGACTCTCTAGTTATCCAGTCAATGAAATTGATTAACATCATCTGACAAGGTCTACCTCTGATAAAACCATATTGCCTCATATCCTGTAGTTCAGAAATTGCACTATGTTGTGTTTTAGCAGCGACTCCATTCATTTACTTACTGCAAAGGTCATCATTTCCAGTCTCCTCCTTTCTTCTACTTTTGTGTAAAGGAACTCTATCTGCACATCTCCGGTCCTCTGGAACCATTTCTGACTCTCAAGAAGCATCGGAAAGGTCAGATAGTGCCGCTGCCAGAACTCCAGTAAATTTCCTTAAGACCCTGGGGTGTTTTCTGTCTGGCCCCATCAGTTTGTCTACTTTTAATTTAGTGGTTATGAAAACAGTGGTCACAAAAACAGTTGTCTGAAAACCATTTGAGGTCTACTCCACTTCTATTCTTGTTTGTATCAGTTTTCCATGGTTATACTCCTGCCACTTCCTGGTGAGCATTGAACAGAAGTATTTGTTAAACAATTCCTCTTTGCCCCATCAGCATCTCCATATGCCTCTGCCTCAATTCTGAGTCTCACAATGCCACATTTACACTTCATTCTGTCAGTAATTTAACTAGTAAGAAACGTTGTCCACTGTTTTGTTGGTATTAGCTACTTTTCCTATTAGCATGTTCAATCTCCTGATTTTCTGTGCTTATCTTAGCATTTCAGATATTGTTGCCTATATCCTTCTTTTTGTGAACTCTTGTAGTTTATGAACACTAAAGATTTGGGTATTTTTTTACTTATCTTTCCATCTGCTTCTTTAAAAATCATAAGAAATTTACTAGGTCTATGTGGAGTATAATACAAATATCCAAAAATATTTACTCCATATAAACATGTATTGAATACTTTGGTGATAACCACTTGAATTTAAAATTCAATATATCATTCTTATATGATTTTCTAAAAAAAATCACAAATATAGTCTCAGACTTTGATAGCGCTTAGAAACCATTGACTCGGTAAAACAGCGCTGTAGCTTGCATCAATGACTATTTGTGAACCATCCAAACGTTATTTTTTTAATTTTTTTAATTTTGTATATGTGAATATCACCAATTTTTCTCCACCAAATTATGTTGAGCTATGAAAAAGGCTTATCTTTTGTTGATGTATTTTCCAAAATGAAACTTCATCTGTTGTGTCATGTTAATGACCTATCCTCTATGCCTCCTTGGCGCCTAAATAGCATTTCACTCCTCACCGGAGTTTCTTCAGGAGGATCTAAAACGATATAAATATGCCATAAGAAATAGCTCAAAATTAACCATGGTATATTTATATCATTTTAGATCCTCCTGAAGAAACTCCGGTGAGGAGTGAAACGCTATTTAGGCGCCAAGGAGGCGTAGAGGATAGGTCATTAACATGACACAACAGATGAAGTTTCATTTTGGAAAATACGTCAACAAAATATAAGCCTTTTTCATAGCTCAACATAATTTGGTGGAGAAAAATTGGTGATATTCACATATACAAAATTAAAAAAAAAAAAATAACGTTTGGATGGTTCACAAATAGTCATTGATGCAAGCTACAGCGCTGTTTTACCGAGTCAATGGTTTCTAAGCGCTATCAAAGTCTGAGACTATATTTGTGAAATTTTTTAGAAAATCATATAAGAATGATATATTGAATTTTAAATTCAAGTGTTTATCACCAAAGTATTCGATACATGTTTGTATGGAGTAAATATTTTTGGATCTTTAAAAATCATGGCAACCTCTTTTTCTCTTACCTTTATTTACTTTCCTTTGCAATATCTTCTTTCAGTTTTGCCTACTGCTCTTCTACGTTCCCTAGATTTTCCCATCCAGTTAATGATTCTTTGCGGTACTCACCCATCTTAAAGTTAGTTTCCCTGAAATCTCGGACTCTAACCTTTGAATAGACCATTACTATTTGTACAGTTATACTGAACCATTCCATCTGCTGATTACTGGATCCCAGATGATCATCTACTATGGCACCAGTAATACTTTTCCTCTTTGCAAGCACCATGTCCAGTATCATTTATTGTTGTGTGAATTCTGCTACCAGTTCCTGGAACCAGATGTATCAGAATGCCGTGTTCCGTGGGGGGGGGGGGGGAGGGGGAAGCTCTGCCCCTTGGCCAGCCAAACTCCATGTGGCTGCGATAACTGACCTTCCCCTACTTCTGCCTGTGAAAGATCGGATCCCTGTGGGCCAATGTAAGGGAAGCTCCAATCTCAGCAGCAAAGTTTTGGTGGGGCCAGGGCCCTGTGGCCTGCCCTTCCAATGCTTATTCCTAGAACAGTTGTCCCTTCAGAAAAGCTCTCCCCATTTCTAATCACACAAGAGCGTGGATATTCCAATCAACACCTGGCAGACAGAAATAACCTAGCTACAGCACTTTTCCTTTTATAGCAGTTTTGTGAATGTCTTCAGTTAAATCTCTCTCCATTCCTTCTGTCTGTCAAGGTCTGTGTATCAAACCAGTTTGAATAGATGCTCAGTTCCCTATTTCCTGATTAACCTTTGTAGTGTCCTCATCTCATATCCCCTGTATGTCTGTTGATTTAATATTTTTTTATATGTACTTCCACCCTTTCTCCCCCTTTCTTCCTATCATCTGTAATACCTGAAGATTGGAGGATGGCCAATGTAATGCCAACTTTTAAAAAGGGTTTCAGGGGTGAGCTGGGAAACTACAGACTGGTGAGCCTAATGTCAGTACTGGGAAAATGGTAGAAACCTTTATAAAGAACAAAATTACTGAACAGGTAGATAGTCATGGCTTAATGGGAGTCAGCCAACATGGCTTTAGTCAAGGAAGGTCTTGTCTTACTAATGTTTTATGTTTTTTTGAAGGTGTGAATAACAAGTAGACAAAGGTGAGTCGGTTGATATAGTCTATCTGGATTTTCAGAAAGCCTTTGACAAGGTCCCTCATGAGAAAACCTTGGCAAAATTAAAAAGTCATGGGATAGGAGGCAGTGTACTATTGTGGATCAGGAACTGGTTTAAAGATAGAAAGCAGAGGGTAGGGCTAAATGGCCAATTTTCCCAACTGGGTCTGCTGCTTTTTAGCATATTCATAAATGACCTAGAAATGGGAACAATGAGTGAGGTAATTAAATTTGCAAATGACACAAAATTATTCAAAGTTGTTAAAACCCACGAGGATTGTGAAAAATTGCAAGAGGACCTTCATAAACTGAAAGATTAGGCATCCAAAAGGCAGATGAAATTTAATGTGGCGAGTGCAAAGTTATGCACTTAGGAAAGAACAACCCAAACTGTGATTACACAATGCAAGGTTCCACATTAGGAACCACTACCCAGGAAGAAGATTTAGGCATTATCGTGGATAATATGTCGAAACCCTCTGCCCAGTGTGTAGCGGCTAGGTATCATAAGGAAAGGAATGGAGAATAAAACAAAGGATATTATAATGCCTCTGTATCATTCCATGGTGCTACTGCACCTTGAATATTGTATACAATTCTAGTCACCGTATCTTAAAAAAGGATATAGCGTTGTTAGAAAAGGTACAGGAAGGAGCCACCAAAATGGTAAAGGAGATGGAAGGATACCCCTATGAAGAGAGGCTAAAAAGGTTAGGGCTCTTCAACCTGGAAAAGAGATGGCTGAGTGGAGATAAAATAGGGGCCTATAGTGAATGGAATGGAACAGGTAAACATAGATTGATTGCTTATGCCATCAAAATATAGAAAGACTAGGGGACATGCAATGAAGCTACAGGGTAACCTATTTTAGACTAATAAGAGAAAATATTTTTTCACTCAACGTGTAATCAAACTCTGGAATTCATTACCAGAATATGTAGTAAAAGCTGTTAGTGTAGCTGGGTTTAAAAAAAGGTTTGGACAAGTTCCTGGAGGAAAGGTCTATAAACCATTATTAAAGGGAACCCAAGATATCCACTGCTTGCCCCAATACAAGCATTGTGGCACCTGTGTCTTTTGGGGAAACTGCTAGGTACTTGTGGCCTAGATTGGCCACTGTTGGAAACAGGATACTGGGCTTGATGGACCTTGGTCTGACCCAGTATGGCATATCTTATATTCTTATGTCTTTTCTGACTAGATGATAGCTTGATATAACTATATCCCAGTTATGATTCTCCAGGCCACTAACTCCAATACAGACTTATCTTAAACTACATTTAGATAGGAGACTTTGAGGATCTTTTACTAATGGGGGCTAAGGTGTTGCGCCGAACATGCGATTAGCACCAAAGCCATGACGCGTTATGCGCCACCCCCCGACATTAACTATCAGGGGCATGGAAAGCATTTCCCTGGCAGTTAATGCAGAGCCCTGTGCCATAGCATGAGCTGCATTAGTGCTGGTGTACCTAACGTCGCTTATTGAGGTGGTGTTAGGTGAATCCGTGCTAATGCAGTTAGCGCAGTGTGAACACAGCGCTAACTGTGCCAAGCTCACCATGCCCTCTTTCCACCCTTCCCCTTCCCATTTGCACTTCTGACATGGGTCATGAGTTGAGCAGTTGATGCAGAAATTGTCCTACTGTCATGGCCCTGACTATCTGGTGATGTGTGTCCTAGCATACCTTAAGTGTGTGCCAGAACATGTACAGCCAGGTAGCGCCCCTTAGTAAAAGTCCCACTTTATTTCCCATAATATGAGCATTGATAGTATGCCAATTGTCTCCAGTTTTTCTCATTTCTATACAAGTGTTTAATGTTTTACTTACCTCAGAGTTTTGTCTACCCATCCTCATGATTCTAGTTTAAAGTCCATCAACCTTGTTTTCATTGCTCACAATTGAGACTAATTCCTGGTGGTACTTGGTCACTTTATTGCTGTAGGCATACTGTTCTCCTTCGATTTCCAAAATATATCCTTGGAATTTTGTGCCCCCCTCCTCCCAGTCTTGGGGCATAGCACAACTGAGCCCCCTTTACCCTACTTTCATCATACCTAAAAGTTCTTATGAATTTTTATTTTGCAATTGATTGTACAGAACACATCCAAGTATTTCAAATAAACATGGACCAGCTTGAGGTAATATGTGATTATACCCTGTAATATCCCTGCATGTCTAGAATGAGGATTTTCAGCAATAGCTACTAAGTACTTGTAGGTATGTTTTCAGGAAGTGGCATCAATATCCAGTGATTAGTCACAGCTATATATTCACTAGGGATATCCCAGCTGTTATGTTGTTTTTATTTGTAATCAGAATTTGAGTCACCATGAACAAGCTCACAATCTTTGCCTCACTCAACCAAAGAAAAAGGTGAAAGAATATATTAAGCTATTTTTTTTTCTAAACCGCCTCAGTGTTTCTGTAACAACACACCAGGACGGAACAGTCACATGCCTACATCGTAGGCGACCACACATATCACTTGTCTAATGCACTCAGTCTCTGCTGGCCTGGGGAAATGAGTCACAGGTCTGCCCTTGATCTGGAGTTTTTCTGTAGTAGTTCACTGTAGCCCATTGTTAAATACTGTATAATCAGTATGTGTTATTAGTTCATGGAGTGACATTGTAATTTTTATGTTTCACTTACTCCAAATGTTGCCATGCCAGGCAGGATGAAAATAAATTCTCCTGGCAACTAAGTCATATTATATGATGTGCAAGGTGAATTAAATCATTTAATTTATTTAAGACAGTCTCCTTTAGGGACTACACAGGAAGATCCCAGTGCACTGGGGATAGTTTTCAAAGACATAAAACAGATAAACATGATGGGATACTAAAAATAGGACCTTAATTGCTAAATGTAGAGATATCTTAATCATTATTAATGAAACTAAAAGAACACACAAATACACCAGTAATATAGTCTACCATATTCTATTTACTTAGAGGCCGATTCAGAGAAAGACATGCAGGGTTGACACAGACCCACAACTGATGTACTTCCCCAATAGAGATGGCGTCCCATGCTCGTGTGCAATGACATGCGGGATCACAAGGAATATGGTGCCGGATATGTCCGCCATTGTACGTATAGTGGGTGTTATGGATCGAGCAATGTGCATGTTCAAATAAGACGTCTAAGTTTGAAACCATGCCCAACTGGACTATGCCATTGGTGTGTAAGTCCAAACACACGCCCACCTGCACTGTGTCCCATGTACGACAGAAAACAGGATGAAGTGATGAACCTTCCATCACAGTGAGTCCCATAGAAGAGTTCAGAAAATGGCAACACACCAGGTGAACTTTTCTGAGGCTGAGACCTGCCTGCTCTGCAGGCTAGTCATCGAAAATGAGCAAGCCCTGCTCCCCATGGGGCACAGCCGGCCAACCCTAGCTGCAGCAGATAGGGGTTGAGAATGCATCCAGACCACTGTAGTAAGTAGGTCAAAGCAGTAAAGGGGTGGGAGGCAGGACGAATGCATGTGGAGAGACAAGAACAGTGCAAAGAGCCAGGAGAGCATCCCAAAAGCAAAAAGCCAAAATGAGCAAGAGTCAGCTGAACTCAGAGAGTACACATACAGTGACACCATACCATCTAATGTCTGTATACACACAACAGAGTCCTCTACAGGAAACATGCAAAAACACAATGGCCAAGAGAAAAGCATGGAGGCAATGCAGGAACAAAGGATAAATGGGAAAGTGGAGCTATCCCTGAGAAGCAGAAACAGAAAGGAAACAGAAACAACATAGTGAAACAAACCAACCATCCCACACATTTGTAACAGTGCAGAAACAAGGCCAGGTCATGTAAGCCAGATCACTGCACAGTGCCACACAAACATGGCAATACAATATTAATATCCATGACTACCCCAAACAGAGGGAAAACCATGCATGAATGAGCACAGTCATATGAAACAGTCTAACAAGTTATGTATCTACAATATCTGGAATCATCAGGGTGAGGAACAAACCCTTACACCTGATATGTCCAGTTCAGGCACAACTGTGCAATAAGGAAGCAGTCAACCTGCCCATAGGAGACCCACCGTAGCTGGTATGCAAACCCACAATCAAAATGCACTCCTGTAATGCCCACCTCAAAGACAGAAATCCATGGTGCAGCATCATGCAGCACAGAAACATGGTAATGACAGTCCACACAAAAAGGGGAGCAGGTGGGAATTGAACACCAGCCCCCTGGTTCCTCAAGCCAGTGGCCAAACCACCACCACCACACACTTCCCCACCAACCCTAAAAGACAAGTAGAAGGAAACAGCCACATGCACATGGCAAAAGGCAGAGACAGCCTGTGATATGGGGCCAAGAAGCATGAAGCCCAGCGATGCACACAGAAAGGTGTACTGACTTGTGGGACAGTGCACTGAAAGCACAAACACAAAAACCCACAGAAGCCCAGAGCAAAGAAAAAGAGGGAAGCACAACAGCCACCCATTCAAAGCAAAGACAGCAGGTGGGAATTGAACCCCATGCCCCTGGCTCCCCAAGCCAGTGGTCAAACCACCACAACACACCCACAGCCCCACCACCAGGCCTGAAGTGAACATGCAATGTGGCACCTGTGTAGGACATAGCACAAGCAAGTACAAACAGACAGGAGCACAATCAGAACTGTGCAGAGCTATAATGCGCCCTGTAACCTGGAAACTACTGCACCCCAGACCATGGACATGGCACAGCCAGGTCCCAAACTAGCATGCAAGGCCCACAATGTGCACCACAGGGCAGGCAGCAAAAGCAGCAGGCCACCAGAACAATGTTGCTTGTAGAACATCTGGGCAGTTGACCACTATCCCTGTGGCCCCCTCAAGCAAAGGCCCAGCCAGTCAGCAATGCAGGCACACAGGACAGAGGAGGCCTGGGGGAGTAGGGCCAGCTGCACTCTGGGGTGAGCTAGCTCTGGAGAAGTGGCAGCATGATGGGACCAGGTCCAGTGTACACAGGTGGGGGATGGCAAGTGGGCAGCTGCAGGGATAGACCTGGGAGGGAAGAATACATGCACATATGCAGGACACCACCCTTCTGCTTCCACAGATGCTTCCACACCCTGAGGGAAACTGAGGTCTACTGGATATGTTTCTGGGCCATATGGATGCTCAATCAACTCCAGCAGCAGATGCAGAAGGAGCAAGGTGAGTGTGCATGTATGGGACAGGAAAGGAGCCATGACATGTGATGTGGCTGGGCACTGCAGGGATGACAGCAGACAGAGCATGGGGCAGTATATGACAATGGAGACATGACAGCTGGACACCCCCACACACTGTAACTAACACCCATCCCACATACATCACTCACCCCCCTTCACCAGAGGAGGAAGAGGAATAAGAGGACAATGATGGGGATGAGGCAGAGGAGGAGGCAGAAGAAGAAGAGGAGAAGAGGCAGAAGGGCAGTCACAACCACAGAGATATTGCAGGGGACAAGCTTCTGGAATATTCAGCCCCCACAGCCTGGCTACAGAGGAAATATCCACCACAACATCCCATAGTGCTATCCAGTCAGGGGAGAGTGGGGATTAGGAGTATACCCTCACACTGACTGAGGTTCCCTGCTCCCCTGAGGGTGAGGGACAGGATGGTACTGTGGGGGCATAGGGGGGGCACAGTAGGGGCTGAGGGAAGGAAGCAGGGCACACCTGGGAGGTGATCCCGAGGATATGGAGGAGGGAGAGGAGGGGGAGCTCAGAGACACACTACCTAGAGACACCCTGTGGATTGAGGAGGGGAACAGAGAGAGGGTGGGGGAGGGTGGCAGGGATGGGAACATGCAGGTGTCAGAGGGAGGGGCTGGGAGTGTGCAGGGGGCAGAGAGGGTGGGGGGAGCAAGGGACAAAGGGCAGAGGGAGGGGAAGGGAGCATGCAGGGGACAGAGGGAAAGGCTGGGGGGAGCAGGGGCCAGAAGGTGGAGATGCGAGTGGTCCATGTGATGGGGGCCCAGACATGATACTGTGCATTGAGGCACCATCTGAGGAGACACAAGGCGCCACCCTCAGCATGGCAAGGGCACCAATGGTGCTGTGGGGCAGGCCCTTGCAGCAGCAGTGGGGCCCCTTGACTTCATTGGACAGCACCTGCAGAGCATCCAGGAAGATCTCCAGGCCCTCACCCTGGCAGTGCATAGGCTAACCGAGGCACTCAAGTCCCCACCCAGGCAACTGAGTGGTAGTGGTGGGCCAAAGAAGGCACCATTGGATGGATGGGCACAGTTGCTGAATATGCATGTTTGCATAAAGCAATGCTGATGTGCCAGCAATAAAAGATGTTAACTGTGCAACAGGTTGCCTGTATGTCTGTCCACACTGGGAGCCACAGGGAGCAATGGTGTGGGTGGGCAGTCATATGTTGGACATGACATGATTCCATGCAGGTACCAGGCATGTGGAGCACTAGGCAGGTGCCACATCACTGGACCACACAGCAGATGGGGATTGTGCTCCAAACAGTGGTGAGTAGAGGTAATCCAGCATGCCAGGGTGTGTGTCACCACTGCACACACTGGGATACATCTGTTTGCTGCTGAACACGGGGGGGGGGAGGAGGGCTGGGGGCTTAGGAGCTGGGGCAGAGGGACAGGGGATATAGCTGTGGCAGAATGGATGTACCCATGCACCTTACAAGCTGGGGCTGCAGCAGGGAGTGGCTGTTGCGGACAGAGGCTAGACAGGGCACACAGACTGGGGGTGTGTGGGGGACAGGGCACACAGACTGGGGGTGTGTGGGGGCAAGAGAGACATAATGCCTGTGTGGGTGGGGGGAAGACCACTTGTCTGGCTGTGTTGTGGTGCCTGCATGGGGGAAGGAGGTGTGCCCTGCATGGGGGCACATGGATGGCTGAGTGCAGGTGGGGTGATGTACATTTGGGAATGTAAAGCATGCAACAGCTGATGTGGAGGATGAGGTGACAGCTGGCAGGTGGCAGGGACTTGAATGGCACAGCAGACAATGGTGGGTGCAGACAGGTCCTGGCTATGGCTGCCCAGCCCTATCCCTTACCCCATCAACCCCCCTCCCCCCCCCCAGTATGGTCAGCTTACCTCACATAGTGCATCTGCACGAGAGTCTGATTTTTCACCACACCCCATTGGTAGGCCAGACCATGTGCTAGCTGGAGGGCCACCATGTCATCCACCTCATCCTCAGGCTTGACATCTTCTGCATTAGGTATGGGCTGCCTTCGGTGCAGTGCATACTTGTGTAGTATGCAGCACACCAGAAATATACTGCATACCTTGGATGGCTCATAACTCACTACCTGACTGGTCCAGGCACTGGAAGCAGCTCTTCAGCAGGCCAAATGTCCACTCAATGATTGACCAATTGTACCTCTGCTCCTCAGGTGTGCACAGGCTGATTGATGACTGGGGTCATGAGCCAATCCCTCAGTGGGCATCCCCTGTCACTTGCAGAGAATGGGGGTGGCATGAATGACAACGTGCTGTGCCATGGACAGCATTGCAGAGGATGGCCTACCCATGCATCGTATGCCATCCCAACATGTCCAACATGCATGTGTGCTGCAACTGTGCCATGCAGCACCCCCATGCTTGGTGCTGGACCATCCCTGATGTACAACTACCCCTGTGTATCCCCAGCTATTGTGGTGCCCCAGCCCCCAAACACATCCATGTGCTGAATGTGCCCAGCTCTCTCCTGTGACCATGTGGTGGTGGGAGTGCCAGTGGCTCCTCCTGCCATGGTTGGGCAACCCACATCCATGATGCAGCACCTTGGTGGGCACATCCTGCCTGCATGCACATGGCAAACCATGCCTCTGTGCCCCAGGGGGGTACACATGCATGTGTGTAGGATGCTGCCCTGTGTCCACCTACTGAGCAGCCAGCCACTGGTGATAGCACTGCCCTCGAAGTCTGTATGGATCCCTACTGGGCCAGGATGTAGGCATTGTGGCACAAGCCAGGGAAACATGCCATGACATTCAGGATCTCCATCCGGGCATTGCAGATAACCACATTCAGTAAGTGGAAGCCCTTCCTGTTCCTGTATGCTTCCTCATGTAGACATGGTGGGTGGAGGGCCACATGTGTGCAGTCAATGGCCACCAGGATGGATGGGAACCCTGCCATCTCACTGAACTGCAGCATGATCTACTGCTGCTGCTATGGGGTATGTGGGAAAGATATGCACTATGCAGCACATCCCACAAAAGCAGCAGGGAACTTGCTGATGCTGCATGACACCACTGTCTGGCTCAGCCCAGCTGCCATTGCTACAACTGACTGGAAGGTGCCTGTCCCCAGAAAGGCTAGGCCATGAGCACTATCACATAAACAGGCACTGTGTCCTGTCTGTGTGCATGTGGTGCAAGGTATGACTCCAGCTCCTGACACAGGTCATGGATGGCTGCACAGTAGAATCTATAGCGAGTTATGCACAGCTCATTGCTGATGACCAGGTAATGGGCACAAAGTCATTGTCAGCAATCACCAGCAGGACAGTGGTGAACCCGGTAGTGGTCCCCTCATGTAACATCCTCAGACACCTCACAATGGCCAAGAAAACCTGTGGGAGGATGAGGCAGGTCAGTGTGTGTGTCTGGGACCCTGGGTGTGGTGCCACACACAGTATCCCCCAATGTGCCCAGTGGGTGGCATAGGAGCAGATGCTGTGGTAATCTGCTGGTCTTACCCCTTCCCCCATGCACATACTACCAGGGCACCCATTGGGTGGCATGTCTGACAGGCACTGCTGCATGGTCACATATGTGACAGTGCATATGCCCATTTGGTTTGGGTGAACCCCATCTGAACACCGCTAGGTATGTCATCTGCTCCACGCACAGCATTGTATTTGGATGTGCAGGTGCTGGTGACATTACATTGCCATGCTTTCTTGTGGTGTCTGCCCCTGTGCACCCCCTGTTGCCATGGCAGGGCTACATGTGTCACCACCACCAGTGCATGGCCTGTACGGATGGAGGGGGCAGTCTGCAAAATGCTGTGCCTTTCACTTCACATTCCTAACAATGTGTCGTACATGTACCCTGGACATTGCAGGTCTGAAGATGTATCCAGTCCCCAGACCGTGGCACATGTATGCTCTGGGACATGGCACCTATGTCCACAGATAATGTGGCATGCATATTGGGTGCCATACAGTGTCCAGAGTGCACAGACCTGTCCTTGCCTGGTCTCAGGAGCCCTGATGGTGCCTTGGGGTGCAGGCACCACATGTGATATTGAACCTGTACTGTACTGCCAGCTCCATGTGCTGTGTACAGACCACCATGCCATGGCACAACATCATTCACCACAGTACTGCATGGTGATCATAATGCTGTTGGGTGGGGATGTGGACCATAGATGTGCACCTGAGTGGACTAGTGCATGGGGGAGCCATGTGGTCTGGCCCTGCCATGTCAGGCTGTCAGCCACTCACTCTCTGCTCCAAATGTCCCCTTGCCCACACCAGCCTCACCGCTCTCAGGTCCATGCACATCACTGTCTCCCACAGGGCTACCAGCACTGCAACCAAGCATCTGGGGCACAGGCACCACCATACATAGCATCCCAGTTACATCATGGCCCCTTCGTACCTAACGTGTCTATGGCAACCCAGTTGTAGATTCCCCCAAGTGTGTATAAGCAGGTCATAAATCATGATGGTTGAAACGTATGCACTATCGGGAATGGATAATGCTGATAAAAGAAAGACTGGTGCCACAGCACACATTTTATATGCTGTGCAACGAACTTGTAAGCATATGTACGCAAGCATGTACAGTGCTGTTATTTATGCTGGACATTAGTGCATATACAACATTGCACGTCCACTTACTATAAAATGTCTATCACTGGTGTGACTATGCCTCTGCAAAAACACCATTTCTCTATGCTGCTTAGTTTGTGGATGACACTGAAACCTGATCTGCTGTGCTGTCTGCCATGGATCCCAAGGAAGTACAACTTCAGTGATGGGGAGCAGATCCTCCTCATAGAGGAGGTACTAGTCAACTTCAGAGTCCTCATGGGCACTGAGGATGCCCAGGTGGGTGTGTATGAATGGCAGTGGAGGTGGCTTGTCATATGCTGCAAGCTGAATGCAATCCACCACAACAATAGGGACATAGAAGATGTTAAGCAGAGGTAGTGGCAGATGCGCAGTGACATATGCAAGAAGATGCACACTGTAGGGCCAGATGGTCAGGGGGTGTATCTCACAGGTATGGAGCAGCAGGTCCTGGCAGCTGTTGACACCCCAACATTGGAGACTGTTGGTGATATGGACACTTCATGGCTCTCACAGGACCAAGGCACACGTCTGTGCTGATGTCCATCTTCTGCATGGCCTCTGTACCAAGCCTGCATCCCTTGTGTGGTTACCCTCTGCACCTCCCACTGCACCTTTCACATTTGCCCCTTTTAGGTTTGGGTGGGGCATGCCTGGGCATGTTGCACTGTCACAATTTCCTCTGCTGGCTCACTAGGTGGTTCTGTGGTAGAGGCTTTGGTCTGTGTTGCACTGTCCCAGCTGCACCTATGTGGTGTGGTGCGTCTGGAGTCTTTGTGCAACACTGCTTCCCATGTATGTATGCTTGTGCATATGTGTGTATTGGTGCTGCGTGCAAGGGTCAGTACTGAGTTGTTCATCCCTGCCTCTCTCAACAGGTGCAGCCATAGTTGCAGGATCCAGCACTGACCCCCATGCTTGCCTCACCAGACGCACCTCCGTTGCTGCAGTCATTGGTGAGGGCTATGCCCTCTGTGGTACCATCAGAGTGGGGTGTCTCCCAGCCTGCAGCTCCTGTTGATGGGAGATTGGTGCCTGCCATCATTGTGGGACCCAAGGACACTGGGTTGGGTGATGGGGAGGACCAGCTTGCACCATTGCCAGAGTCCCCTGACCAGCCTGGTGGTGACGCACACCACAAGGAGTGCTGCTTCCACACATCTGTGCAGCTGGTGTGTTCTGCTCAGCACCTGCTCACCCAGCAGAAGGAGCATGTGATGCACTCACTTGAGAAACTGGAACTCCTCAGGCACAGTATGGCACTGCAGGGGCAGCTGCTGGCCCTCCAGGAACAGCAGCTGGCAGCAACCACCCACCTTGATGCCTCCGTGTGCCACCTTGGATCATGCATTGATCTGCTAGTCACCCAATTGGACAGGTCATAGGGTGCACCTGTCCCCACCGCCACACATGTGCTGCCCTCTGTGGCTGCCCAAACCATGCCCACACCTCCACCTCAGGCTGCTGCTGCTGTGCTTCCTGCTGCTGCCAGTGGGCTTGTGTCATCTGCCCTGCCTTCCACCAGCAGGGTGTCAACGCATGCCACAGCACTGGCAGCATCAACTGTGGGGTCCACCAGCATGGGGCAATCCTGCATCCTGGGCCCTGTGCCCCAGGGTGTAGGACCCCTGCTTGTGTTCCCCCTTTCCATAAGGCATGTGGGAGGGGCCAGTGGGGAGGGCAGCAGCAGCATCTCTGACTCAGAGGGCATCCCGACACCCCCACATGCATATGTCCATCCACCAGGTGCCAGTGGGGAGGGGAGGGCAAGGGGGCAGAGGTAGACCTGGACTGCTGGGCTGATCTATGTGTCTCAGGTGGGGTTCGCTTTCTGTTACTGGTGTGGGGTGTGGATGGGGGTGGTCTGTGTTGGGCTGTTGGGGGGCATGTGGGTGTGTGGGGCTGGTCACAGATATGAGATCTGGGTATGAAACTGTGTTGTCAAACACTCATAAATACAACTGTTCAATGTGCACCTGCCTGGCTCTGTCTCCTTCTGTCTCATTCACTGTGGGCATGCTCATTTGTTCCTGTTGCCCTGGTGCGGCCACTGTCACTGTGCAATGTTCTATTTTCTATGTCCTGCCCTTATATCGTGATTGTCTACTGTGCACGTGTATGCCAGACATGCCCCTGTTCCGCCATTCTGTGCATGTCTGGGGTTCCCCATCTACCTGTTATATACAGTACATGTACAGTGGTGGGGAGCCAGAATATGTGTTCAAGGGTGCATACTATGTAGATGTGCCCTGCACACGTCCATGAACATTATTCATGGTTCAGACTGATCCCTGTGGAGACCACTTCCTTTTCATGCAGGTGTTGGATGCAGGCCCATCCAAGCACAGCATTTGTGTCCCCCCAGATTAGTGGATGGCCACAACAGATACTCCTCTGCAATACCCAGACCACGCACACACACACATACCCACACTTGCAGTCAGGGGAGCCATGCATGTCACATGCAGCAACTGTCAGCATTGCTGGAATACTGTCTATTGTAGTGCTCCATATTTCTGTAGGGGTGCTTGTTATTATACCTTCACCTTACAAACATCCCTCATCTGTGCATTCCATTCTGTACTACATCCTGTGCACTCCCAGACAGCAGACATGCCAGTACAGTACTGCTGTGTCACAGCCACTCATCTCAATGGGATGAGTTGGGGATCCGAGCAAAATATTTCAAAGTCCTGGCCTTATTCCATGTTTTCGCAGGTATAACTTGGACGTCCATGGGTAATGCAGCAGGCATTCATGGGCCTCCACAGAATACCACATATACGCCTCCATGGCTGACCATGCCCCCATTTCGCCCCCTTACGCACATGTCCAGAGATCCCCATACAAGCACCATGAACGTGCAGATACGAATGTGCTCGGAATACGGTTGTAGCCGTATTCACGAGAAACACTTCTATCCCGCACAGTTAACTGACTTATTCATGGTTCAGAATGACCCCATTAATGTCTGGCATCAGAAATGTAGTTTGATGAATATATTCCAGAAGTCCCTCCTCTCTTGTTCTCAGTATGCTGCCATGCTGAGAAGGCCAATAACACAGGCTAACTGCTGACTACATTGCCAGTGATGGTAAAACTTATTACACAGGTACACTACCAAAAAACTGCCTCCAGTTTTGCAACTGATTCCTATAGATTTTGGGGTGCTGAATCCAGGAAAAATAGCCAAAATGTTCCATCACGTCACGTTTTCTTGCAAAATTAGATTTCTTACCCATATATGGAATGTTCACATAATTTCTTTTTAGCCGACTGCAGTTTATTTTCTTGGCCCAAAATAGAGGTTGTAATGGTTAACTAACTAGAAACACTCCCTCATGATATTTTAGAGTGTTTTGTATTCATTTTATACATTAACAGGACAATTGGGAGGCGGGGGGCTAAATCCAGTACTCGCGATGGCGCATGTTCTTTCCTGTTCGCCTCGCCTCGTTCGCTCGCTCAAACACGGTGGTTGCGACATGAACGTTCCTGTCAAATTTCAGTTTCTTGCAAGTTCATTATTACCTTTTGTTTGCTCAGTCGTAATCCAGCTTTATTCCGAAGTGGTTCACTACAGTTGTAGTTTGCAGTGCTGTGTATTTGTGATGGTTCACAGAGCCAGAGGTTGCGTCAACTCTCCGGACAGTTTTTGTTTTATTTGTGGGGAATATACCGTGAAAAAGCGGCAGAGGAACATTTCTGCATTTATTAAAAAAGTATATTTTGCCTATTTCGGTTTGAAGTTAGGCGATCAAGACAAACCGTGGGCTCCTCACAAAGTGTGCAAGACATGTGAGGAAGATCTACGCTTATGGATGAAAGGTAAAAAACAAGCATTTCGTTTCGGAATACCTATGATGTGGCGTGAACAAAGAGACCACAGCAGTGACTGCTATTTTTGCTCTTGCATTGTGAAGGGATACAACTTAAAAAATAAGAACGTAATAAGTTACCCCAACCTTCCCTCAGCAATTAGGCCTATGCCTCATAGCAACGAAGTACCTGTGCCTGAACCACCAAAATCTTTGGATCATATTTGCGTGGACGGTTCTGATCATGATGAGACTCATCAGATGGCTTTTCCCGATGAGTCCAGTACTTCCGAGTTTGAAACTGAACCAGATCCGAAACCTGATCTTTTCTCTCAAGCTGAATTGAATGATTTAGTCCGGGATTTAGGACTCCCAAAAGATGCTGCCCAACTGCTAGGTTCTCGGCTTAAACAGAAAAATCTATTGTCACCAGGAACAACTTTTTATTGGTACCACAACCGCGAGACACAATTTTTGAAGTATTTCAGCAAAGAGGAAGATTTGGTATTTTGCAACGATATATACGGAGTGATGGAAAAGTTTAAACTCAAGTATGATCCTGCTGAATGGCGGCTGTTCATTGATTCGTCAAAAGACAGCATAAAAGGTGTTCTTCTTCATAATGGCAACACATTCGCTTCAGTTCCTATTGCTCACTCTGTTATTCTCCAAGAAAAATACGAGAATTTGGCCCTGATTCTTCAGAAGATTCGTTATGATGAGCATAATTGGATGATTTGTGGAGACTTTAAAATTCTATCCATGCTATTAGGGCAGCAATCCGGTTTCACCAAATATCCCTGCTTCCTTTGCTTGTGGGATAGCTGGGCCCGCGACCTACACTGGGGGAAAAAAGACTGGCCAATTCGGGAGTATTTGAGACCCGGTGAGAAAAATGTTCTTCATGAGAGCTTGGTACCTCGTGATAAAATTCTATTACCACCTCTCCACATTAAGTTGGGTCTCATTAAGCAATTCATCAAGTCTCTTCCAAAAGATGGTGAGTGCTTTCGGTACCTTTGCTCAAAGTTCCCCTGACTTTCTGAAGCAAAGCTAAAGGAAGGAGTGTTTGTTGGCCCTGATATAAGGAAACTCATTTCAGATGGAGCATTCGCTGAAACGATGTCTGAGAAGGAAAAAGAAGCCTGGGATTCCTTCAAGGATGTTGTTCTCAAATTCTTGGGGAACAGGCGGGATGAGAACTATAAGGATATTGTTGCCAGGATGCTCAATGCCTTCAAAGAACAAGGCTGTAACATGAGCCTGAAAGTCCATTTCTTGCACTCCCATGTGAACTACTTTCCCGAACACTTGGGGGCGTACAGTGAAGAACAAGGTGAAAGGTTTCACCAGGACATCAAGGATGCAGAGAGAAGGTACCAAGGAAGATGGAACACCACTATGATGGCTGATTTCTGCTGGTTGCTGCTGCGGGAAACCCCAGATGAAAAATACGCCAAGCAGCGCACCAAGAGAAGCATTTGGGGGAAGAAGAAACGGGCCCACCAGGAGATTGATTGACCCAAGAATGACTTTAAAATCTAAACTGTGTTGACAAATATCGTGTTTTTACTAAACTTTGAAATAAAAATTTGCTAGTTATTACCACAGTGTCGGATCTCATTTATTAGAATTTTATTTTCACACCATCGGGTGTTTGTCTTCATGTATTGCAATGGTGCGGTTTGCGTTTTCTATTCTTACATACATACCTGTACAACATTTTTTGCACATTTCTTTGCTTTGCTTTGCTTTGTGTCTAACGTCGCTCTTATATGCTCAATGTTTGTGCACATGTATGTGGCTGTTTTAAGTGCAGACAATTTTGCTACCATCACAGTGTGTTTTGTTGACATTACTCTATTCTTATGTGCTGCCTTGTTACAATTTTCTTTATTCTTATTTGAATAACTACTAAACAATTAGTATAAAGAATTCATCCAAGAAACTTTTATCTCGATCGCACTCAATCTGAAACGTTCACCTCAAACTGCTAACCCAATGTAGCAAAAAATCTGTACGTGATGGAGCAAATTGGTTACCAGATTTGGATTCAGCGCACCAAAAAACGTAAAAATCAATCGAAACATTAGAGGCAGTTTAAAAAAAAATTTTTTTAGTGTACCTGTGTTATTAATGAAACTTGTTTTTCAAAACAAGAACACTTAAGCATCTGGATGTCATTAAAAGCAGCTGGTGATTTTAAATGACTGCCCAATGCATCCATCTTGGACAGTGGTCATGCATTACTTTGATGCCCATAATTATTTATTTTAAAATGTATAAGAAAAGAAAACAACACTTTGGTATTCAGTAGACTTGGATACACACCAGAACATAGCACTTGGATAGGACAGAAAGAAATATATGCATATTTAGAAAAAATGAACAGGGGTTGGCCCAGTGGGTCATCATTGATAAATGCTGTGATCTGTTTGGCTTCTATGATCTCTGTAGGCCATACCTAAGGATGAAGAGGAAACAGCCTTCACAGGCCCTGATGGTGCAAGGAAGAGGGTTTTGGATTTGTTAGGAAATGGGCAACATTATGGGGAAGAGAAAGGCTTTTGGGCTCCACCTTAACTGGGATGGAACCAGGCTGCTGGCATTATCTTTTAAAAAGGAGATAGAGCAGCTTGTAAACTAGATAATAGGGGAAAGCCAACAGTCGCCCAAGAGCACATGGTTCAGAAGGATGTATCTTTGAAGGATACTAGCAAAAGAGGGAAGTTAGGGCATCCCGATAGAGAGGTTCCAATAAAGATAAAAGTAACCCAGATGCCCTTAATCACAGAGCAAACAGAGCTGAAAGATTCCAAATTACCCCTATCAACTGCTAAGCAGATTAATATGAATAAAATACAACCTATAAAATGCCTATATGCAAATGCTAGAAGTCTAAAAAATAAGATGGTAGCATTAGAATATATAGCACTAAATGAAAGGTTAGATATAATTGGCATCTTAGAGACCTGGTAGAAGGAGGACAACCAATGGAACACTGTGATACCTGGGTACAAACTATATCACAACGATAGGGTTGATCAAATTGGTGAAGGGGTTGCGCTCTTTGTTAAAGAGGACATTGAGTAACACAGAATTAAAGTTTTGTAGGAAACAAAATACACTGTAAAATCTCTATGAATAGAAATTCCATGTAAAAAGGGGAAGGCGATGGCAGTGGAGACCACCTTCCCCTTTTTACATGGAACGGTGCTACCCATATAAGTGCTGTCGAATATCCGGCTAGCAGGCATTTACATGGTTAACTGGCTGTTAACCATGTAAATGGCTTTTGAATATCGGGTCCTTAAGCTTTTCCAAAAGTATATTATGGGTTGTATTCTGTAATTGAAAGTATGGTGTAATTAGCAGGGATTACATTTGGAATGCTACTCTATTGGAAGTGAAAAACTTTGAGAGGATGGAAAGAAGCACACACAAAGAGCTGATAGGGATTAAGGACGTAGTTTTACATTACCTTCAGGACTGGCGCAACCAACGGGCAAACTTGGAGGTCACCTAGGGCAGCAGATTTGAGGGGGGGGGGGTTGCATTGGCAAAAAGCAGGGAATTCAAAGCTAAACAACAGGTTATGGCAGCCAGGAGGGTATAAGGCTTAAGGGTTGCCTAGGACACCAACACATTGAACCAAGTCTGGGACCAACCCTGTTTCTTTTCCATGAAAGATTTTGCTTACAAAACAGATGACTTGTCTAAGGTAACGATGTCATTGGCAGAACTGGGAATTGAATCTTAGCTTCCCTGGTTCTTAACCTATTGCTCAAATCAACTAGGCTATTTCCTCTCCTGAGGAGCTAATTTATTTATTTAAACTTATTTCTATACTGCCTTTCTACAATTCAACGCGATTCACAATTAACAAAATGTGTGACAGGGGTCTGATCAGCATACTGTTGCATACATATTGTACTACAGTATTCATTGATTCTCTAATCTATTCTGGGAATGACTAGAGGGTAAAAGTGATCTCATTAGCTAGCACCTTTCCATTAGCATTCTTTGTTATTGTTTTTTCTTTGAAATTGCTTTATTATATTTTTTACTTTTACAGGATTATCCTGGTCCTATGGTTTGGTAGTTTACAAAGTGCTACCTACTTCTTCTGGGCTAGTGGAATCTATTATTGGCTAGTGGAGTTTATCTAATCTTATATTCCACCTTGTTAGTCCCAAAAGACCCCCCTGGAGTAGCTTTCAACAAATGGAAATACATTTTCATAAACACAAATGCTAAAACATAATATTAAAATTTCAATTCACAAATACATATACAATTCATAGAAAAAGCAACTCAAACAATGTACAAATTAACAAAGTGTGTTTGCTAGAAGAGGCTATATTCAGATGCTGATTGAAGAAGAAATTCCGTGGGGACATCATGTGGACGGGGTCTACTATCAAAGACCAATGCTTCATATTGTGGTATGTTGATACTGTATATAATGAACTAACCTGTAAAGCAGCTGTAATTAATTCGTCCTCTTGATAAGTTTATTTATTTATTTATTTAAGTTCATTTATATCCCGCTTTTCGCCGGGTCAAAGCAGCGTTACATTGCGGGTGGGGGAATTAAGGGGAATAAGGAACATTAGACAAGATATTAACAAACTTGAGTGGCTTGTTTTATCTGTATTATGCTTTCTTTGGTATATTTAGACCATAAACTGCTTAGAATGTTGTAAATGGTAGAGGTATAGAAATGTTTTTAAATCACTGTAGGAAGGTATTTTTGAAATACTTTTGAGACTATGTGGCATGTTTACTAAACGCCATTAGCACGCATTTGAGCCATAAAACAAGCACAGAGGCTACGAGTATATTAGCTTTTGAGGTGTGTGCACCCATCCCCACACCACGTTAACAGACATGCAGGCACACTTACTACCACTCCCTGAGGTGGTGTTGTGCACCCACGTTGTCTGCAACATTCACACTTAGAGGATGACCATAAGGCCTGTGCTAACCTCAAGCCCACATTATGCCCCTAACGCACCCAGGCCTCACTCAATCACATCCCTGGGACCCCATGCTAACAACTAGTACAGCAGGCTTAGCACATGGCAACCTCCATGCTAATGGTTTTTGTAAACATGCTCCTATATGTATCCACATAAATTGAAAGAGCTGAAACTTTAGGTCTACCCAATGGATTAACTGTGCCCCTGTGGACTTTACGTAGTCTATAAATAACAGGAATCTTAGGATTTAGAAACACATGCTCTTTCCGGGTAAGAAACACCATATTGAGAGCTTTAGCAGTAAAATCTTTCAACAGCTGTAGTTCAATAGGATTTATCTGTCACAGTTCCAGATCTTACAAATGGTGTCACTAACACTTCGGGAGTAATATTCAAAAGCACTTAGGTGGCTGGCAGCGGGCACTGCTTGTTTTAAATCCCCCCTCCCTCCACCCAGTGGGATGCATACATTTTGGCTGGTCTGAATGCATAAACTTTCAAAGGGGTGGGTTTAGAGGTCAGCTAAAAGTAGAGGAAAACAGACTGAGAATGGTGAAACGTAGCTTCTCTCTTTATAACATATATCTAAGTGACAGTGGCCAAATAACACGTATAATTTTAAATGGATATGTTAATCCGTTATAAATGTATATTCAGTGGCAGCATTTACAAGTTTACCAGTGCTGAACATACAGATCACTTTGAAAGGATGCTTACCTAATAAAGACTATATTTATTTATTTAACAACTTTTATATACCGCGCTATTTATTATCAGTGCAGTTTACATTTAACAAAGGTTGCTCAATTCAGTTGAAACTGTCTTGCGCTTACATTGTAACAGGGGATAAAACTTGGATCAATACAGGGTAACTATATACATATTAACCTAGAGCATAAGATTATGATTTGGCCAGTAATGTCACGAAAAACGAAAGACGGGGCAGCTATTTGTTGAGACCTCTTTGTTTGTGTGGTGAACGGGGAGTTTGTGGGGTTAGCAGATGATTGATCGGGGGCGGAGTGGATGCTTGTGCAAAGTGTAACAGGAATATGTGGTGTTTGATTGCCTTCCGGAACTAAATGAGGTCTTTGATCGATCTTATTTCAGGTGGGAGATCGTTCCAGCATTTTGGGGCATAGAAGGTGAAAGCTCTTCTCCTAGTTGTTTGGGTGCACTTAATGGAGTCTTTAGGGATGATCAAAGTGTTGTCTGTTATTGTCCTCCTCATTCTGTTTTTCGGCGTAGGGGTGATGAGGTCAATGAGTGCCGTGAGGGCTATATTATTGATGATCTTGAATATAATGAGAAGAATTTTGTATGTTAACCTGCAGTATATTGGAAGCCAGTGGAGTTCCTTGAGTACCGGGGTGATATGGTCAGTTCTGGCAAGAACACAGAGAACACGAGCTGCCGCGTTCATCGCGAGTTGCAGTGGGTTGAGGGTGTTCTTGGGGATACCATACAGGATTACATTTGCATAATCAAAATGTGGTAGAATGAGGGCCTGGAAAATGGTTCGGAAGTCATTAGGGGGTAGCATGGGTCTAAGGTGCCTTAGTGTTCTGATTTTATTATATATGGTCCTGGTTGTGTTTCATATGTGCTCCTTAAAGTCAAAATGCTGGTCCAGAGTAATCCCTAGGTAGCATATGGAGAGTTTACTTGGAAGCTCCGCATCTCTTACTTTTAGGGAAGATGGAGGAGAGAATGTTTTGTTTCTTGAGACTAACAGAACTTCGGTTTTCTTGAAGTTTATGCGGAGATTTTGAGTTAGTAGCCAGTCAGTGATTGCGTTGAAGCAGTTGACAAGGTTGGTGAAATCAGGGTGATTGACTTTGAATGGCGTAAACAGCAGGACATCATCTGCATAAATTAGAGAAGAGATATCGAAGGAGCGGATGATGTCGCATATCGGCTGCATGTAGATATTGAATAGCAGCGCAGATAGAGAGGAGCCTTGTGGAACACCTTGTTGTTGGTGGAAAGGAGCAGATGTGATGGACCCAACCTGGACATGTTGCCAGCGATCTGTTAGGTAAGATCTACACCATTCCCAGGCGAGGCCACAGATACCCTTCTCCTGGAGACGGGTGAGAAGTTGATTGTGATTGACGGAGTCGAAGGCGGCAGCGATATCCAGGAAAATGAGAGCAAAGCCATTTTCGACATTGTCTATTCCTCTATTCAAAGTATTGGTTAGGGTGGTGGCCCGCCACTGAATATCGGCCCCTTTGTGTTGTCCCTACGTGAAAGGCTGGAAAACAAAGATCTCTCCAGTGTTGCATGTCTTCCAAAATAGTAGATATTATTTTGGATCACCCTATACCAGCGATGGCGAACCTATGGCACGCGTGCCAGCTGTGGCACGCGAAGGCCTTGCAGCTGGCACGCGTGAAGGTCCGCAGAAAAAGAAAAAGCGGGCTCTGGCTGCTGCCGCGGACGCGGACGCGGCAGCATGCAGTGTCCCGCGGGGCCCCCTCCGCCCGCTAAGCCCCTCTGCAAGGGCTTTCAGATTCGCGAGGGAGACAGCGTCTCCCTCGCGTCTCTGTTAAGCCCGCAGGGGCTAATGGGAAATTTCCCATCAGCCCCTTTAGATGCGAGGGACTGATGGGAAATTTCCCATTAGCCCCTGCGGGCTTAACAGAGACGCGAGGGAGACGCTCTCCCTCGCGAATCTGAAAGCCCTTGCAGAGGGGCTTAGCGGGTGGAGGGGGCCCCACGGGACATTGCATTCTGCCGCTGCCGCGGCAGAAGCCAGAGCCAGCTGCTTTTTTTTTTTAAAAAATTTGCCATGGGGGGTGGGTTAGGACTGCTAATGGGCTGGTGGGGGGGGGTTAGGACTGCTAATGGGCTAGGGGGGGTTAGGACTGCTAATGGGCTGGGGGGGTAGGACTGCTAAAGGGCTATGGGCAGATGTGCGCTGTATTGAAATGCGGTGATGTGGGGTTAGGACTGGTAATGGGCTATGGGGGGGGTTAGGACTGCTAATGGGCTAGAGAGGGGGGGTTAGGACTGCTAATGGGCTAGGGGGGGTTAGGACTGCTGATGGGGAGGGGTTAGGACTTGAGGTGGGCTGTTGGGTGGGGTTAGGACTGGAAATGGGCTGATGGGGGGTTAACACTGGAGGTGGTCTGATGGGGTTAGGACTGTTAATGGGCTATGGGGGGGTTTAGGACTGATAATGGGCTATGGGGGGCTGGGACAAGAAATGGGCTGATGGGGAGGGGTTAGGACTTGAGGTGTGCTGATGGGGTTAGGACTGGTAATGGACTGTGGGCTGATGGGGGGGGGGTTAGGACTGGCAATGGGCTATGGGGGGCTGACTGGAAGTGGGCTGATGGGGGGTTAGGACTGGAAGTGGGCTGATGGGGGGTTAGGACTGGTAATGGGTTATAGGGGGGGGCTTAAACTGAAAATGGGGTGATGGGGGGTTAGGACTGGAAGTGGGTTGATGAGGGGGGGATAGGACTGGTATTGGGTTGGGGGGTTGCTAGGACTGGAAATGGGTTGGGGGGCTGCTAGGACTGGAAATGGGCTGATGCAGGGACTAGAAGGGAATGGATGCTGGGTGAGGCTGGAACTAGAAGGGAGCTGGTGTTGGGGGAGGATTAGAATGGGATGGGGCTGGGAGAGTAAAATGGAGAGGGGAAAAATATTTTGTGTGGGAGGGATAAAAAATCTACAATTGGCCGGGTATTGGGAGAGTAAGTGGGGATTGAGGATGGAGGGGTAAATTTTGAGTAGATGAAATAGGAATGAGGAAAGAGCAAAAGGAGAAAGATTAGTATGTTAAAGCAGATGTAGAGAGAGAATGGAAAAAAACCCCAAGAAGACAGAAGAAAGGACAAATGGACAGCAGATGGAGAGTTAGCAGAAGACACGAAGAAACCAGAAGAAAGTGGCTGGAACAATTGCAACTGAAAAAAAATGCACAAAAGGTAGAAAAATATCTCTTTATTTTGAATTTATTAATTGGAATATGTCAGCTCTGGGAAATGTGCATCATTAATTTTTGCGCTTTGTTTAGTACAAGAGGAAATTAATATATAGTTTTATTTCTACAGTGTTGTTGTATATTCCAAGTTTGGCTTTTGGGGTTCCCAGTTTAATTATTGTCTTCCTGTTTCTAAATTGTGATTCCTTGTTTGGTAATGGTCTGTTCTGCATGTGTAACTGAGCTGAGGTATTCTGTTTATATAATTCCTATTTGACATTGCCACTTGTTCTTTCCCCAGTAGGTCATGTATTGTTGTTCTCTGAGATGTATTGGTTTAATATTTCCAGTGTTGCCTTTTGATAGGTAGAGTATGGTGCTTTGTGAGTCCTGGTAGTGCTGTTAGGATACGGCGGGTTTGCTATGGGTTCTAAATGGGCAGCGTTTGTAGTAGTTCCTAATGTGCCTGGCGGTTGGTACTGGATTATAGTAATGTAGAAACCTTTTAGTCTTTCTTTATCCATATACTCATTAAGAGGCATGTTTACTAAAAGTTAGTGTATGGTAACATTATGCAAATATTTATGCAAATGAAGCACCTTATGCAAATGGAGCTTTAATTGACGTGCTGGCACTTTGAGGAAATTCTTTGGTTTTGTGCGGCAGTTTGGGCACTCGGGCTCAAAAAGGTTAGCCATCACTGCCCTATACCCTTGTCCTGAAATACACTAAGATTTTTCCCTACCCTCTGGGAAGGATGTCACCATATCAGAAACCTTCCTGCTTCCAGTGGCAATAGCACAATTTGTAGGACTCGTGCTATCCAACCTCCTTTTCCTGGTCATCTGTAATAAAGGAAAGGACTATCACTTCACTTTCCACATTCCTTTCACTCATGAATACATAGGACCCCATTCTGTGCCATGAATAGCAGGGATGGATGTCCCAACGAGACGTCCATCCCCGCTATTCATACTTTCTCTGGCTGCATCTAACTTCCCGGCCAGGGGCAGGGAAGGGGTAGCTTGGGGGTGGAGTCTGGGCAGTCGCCGGCCCTGGATGTACAGGGCTGATTCTAATGTCAGCCCTGTACATCCAGGGCTGGCAACGTGTGCGGGGAAGTTATTCCACCTCCGAGGAAGCGTGGATGGGGCAGGGGAGCCAGAGGCCAGATTGGGGGTTGGGTTGTACGGAATAAACACTTTTATCCGGCGGCCGGCATCGCGGCTTTTAAATGGAGCAGTGGTGCCATAGCAACTGGATGCCATGGCTCCATTTAAAAGCCCTGACTGAGTTAGTTGGGCAGGTCATGTACTGTACGTGCAGGCTGGACTGAATCGCAGCCCGGCCTGCACATACATGATTGATCATGATTCTGATCCCATGGGACTAGACGTGCCCCATGGGATCAGAATCGCGATCCCCTCTGTACATTTGGTTCATACTGGACATACAGAGGGAATCTACGCCCAGAACGGAATGAGCCCTATACCATACATGGTTTCTCTCTTAGGCTGTGTGGGTACTACCTAAGGGAGCATTCTACGGAGGGCAGCAAACTCCAGACTCAGCATCAAAGTGGAAGGAAACGTTCAGTGCTACATACACTGACTAACTGGAAGAGTAGAAAAGAAACAGATAAAAATAAATGCATTTTTCCCTTCACTAAATGAATCCTGGTGACATCAACATGTCATGTGCTTTTCTAGAAAGAAAAAAGTAGATTTATATGTATGCATCGATATTCCAAATGCTGCAACCAATCTCATCCTTCGCCGTGTCTCTAGCATTTGTAAATTAATGGAGAAAAAAAATTAAATTGAAGATATGCAATCAATCACTTTCCTAAAAGCCTCATCTTTTGGATTGCTCTTATGGTCTAATGCTAGCACAAAATATCTTACTGCCAGACAAATTATTTGGTGCGTTGGCATATGTCTACAATGTATATATTGTGAGAGATAGTTTTGTTTTCAAAAGAGTCAATTTAGAAATAGGAGTAGCTGCTGACCACGTAAGTTTAAAAAAATGTGGGGCTGCCAAACATAAATTGTGTCCCTCTTCTTCATTCAAAGAATTGTTCTTGTCGGACCTGTTTTTTCATTATCAGCCTAGCCAAAGCTGGAAGTTCCGCTGGTCCAATTTTATCATTTGGACCTCTGGAACTGAAGTGTGTCCGTAGCTGTCTGTTTTGTTACAAGGCCAGAGACTTATCAGCCTCCCTCGTATATATATATCATGCAACTGCAGACCCTGGTGCTTCAATATTCATGTCTTGCACTCTTTCATAGCTTTCAAAAATTCCATCTCTACTCCGACACAATATCGTCTTTCTTACTGGCTCATAAATTTATGCAGTTCTGCTTCAGGGAAAAAGCAACTACTTGTCTAAATCTTTTTGTTACGATTCCATGAAAGCCTGATCAGGAGTTTTTCTTAACTCCACATTGTCAATCCTTCAATCCAGACAGTTCGGTGGGATAAATAATTCCTTTTAGCGCTGACTTGCTACTGATCCAAAGCACTGTTTCATACCTCTGGTGGTCATTTACATTACTAGTAAACATAAATTTTAGCCTTACCAGTTTATATATGGCCAAAATGTATCCATATCTCTTTAGGAGGAACTACGTGTATTCTGGGGGACAGGATATAGATGTTTCCATATAGTGGTGATTCTCAGCCACTATATGGAAGGTATTTATCTATGCAAGCGAACCATATAGGGCCTATATATTCAGTCACGTGCCTTATATGGATAAGATGGATGAATATACTGTATACATAAATACCTTTCTGTTTTTTACATCTTCAATGTATACGGGATCTTATTTTTCTAAACAATCCAAAATCTCAGGATGGGCCAGGTATATGAGTCAGCATTTATTTTGTTTTCGGATGAGAAAATCCTTCAAGATGTTTAAAGAATATTTAAGTTTTACAATTCTGTTATGTATGAGAATGATTTCCATGAGTTAATTATGCATGTTAATAAAGCAGATGTCATCTCACATCAGCCAGGCTTCAGAAAGACCTGTTAACCTCCGGTAATGTACTGACTTATTATCTCGGCTATGTTCTACTTATCCCAGGGATGTCCAACCCTGTCCTGGAGGGCCGCAATCCTGGCAGATTTTTGGGATAGCCCTAATGAATATGCATGAGATATATATGCATTAGAGATATCCTGCCAACCTGACTGGTTTGTGGCCCTACAGGACTGGATTTGGAGACCCCTGCTTTACACCTCTGTCATTTAAGATTGTGAGTGTGCAAGGTACAGATGTCCTAGACATCAAAAGGGTAGATAGAATTTGTCACATTCCTCCTCGATTCTCACCACCACCAAAAAGTTGTCTACAGGCCCTCCAGGACAGGGTTGGACACCCCTGACTTATCCTATCTCTAGATCAGAGGTTCCCAACTCCAGTACTGAAAGGTCAAACACCATTCAGGTTTTCAGGCTGTCCTTAATGAATATCCTTAATGATACATTTGAATACAATGGGGGCAGTGCATGCAAATGCATCTCATGCATATTCATTAGGGACAGTCTGAAAACCTGAATGGGGTTTGGCCCTCCAGGACTGGATTTGGGAAACTCTGCTCTAGATCAATTCTCTCAACATTAATTTTTTTCCCCACTGCTCAGACAGTCCGACACCTCATTTGTCCTAAGCCAGTGGTTTCTCAAACCTGTCCTGAGGGTCTTTTGGCCAGTCAGATTTTCAGGATCGTCACAATGAATATGCATGAGAATATTTGCATGCAGTGGAGGTAGTGCATGCAAATCTCTCTCATTAATAGTCATTGTGCGTATCCTGAAAACCTGACTGATTGGGGTCCCCCAAAATAGGTTTGGGAGCCACTGTCCTATATGCTATATACAAACTAAATTCAATGCAAATTACGACTACTACTACTGATCGTTGGTATAACACTACAAGGTGTCCGCAGCACTGTAGAGATACATTTATAAGATGGTACCTGCTCATCAGAGCCTACAATCTAGTCAAGACAGACGACACAACAGCTGCCAGTAGAGGCGGTAAAGGCCAGCCCTGTAACAAAATTTAAATGTGCTTGGAACAGATATAAAGGGCAATGATAGGAACAGGATTAACAGTTCAGGTAAAATACATGGTATGCCAAGTGGTGTTGGTCTGAGAAAAGTGATAAAAAAGCCAGCAAGGAAAACTAGGTAAAATGAAAGAGTTGATTCCTCCTCCTCATCTTTCATCTACTATGTCCCTAGAAAATTATTCTGCTAATGGAGTAGATGCTGTATAAGCAGCTGCATCTTCTCACGCAATATACTTTGCACATCCTTCCTCTTGAGTCCAAGAGGCAGTGGCAGATATGCAGAGGAAGTAACCACAATGACTCTTAAGGGCCCTGGCCCAGATCCAGGATTCTTTTCTCCACTCTCTCATCCAGGCAGCAGTGATTACATGCTCTCTGTCCACGTGGGTGAACCTTCTCCTCTAAGCTCCTTGTTTAGAATAGGACAAGGGATATGAAGGGATGCCGTAGCTGCAGGGGACCAAAAGCATGTCCTTGCCCTATGACAAAAGCCTTCTCTTTCTGCCACAGTCACCTTCTGCTGTTACCAGAGACGACCTCTGCAGCTACCACGTGGCTTTTCCCAGAGCTACCATGTGGCTTTTCTGCTGCCTGAGTCGAGGGATAAGATAGTGCCCCCTCCCCCCTGTAGTTATGGGGGGGGGGGGGCTCTCTCAAAATTCCAGTCAGGGACTGAACCAAACCAAAAAGCTGATCTGATAAGATGGAGAAAATGCAAGATGTTTGCACACCAAGAAACTAAAAGAATGAGCGAGAACCACAGCGCACTTCATAAAACTAAATTATAACCCATTTTTATTTTTTTATAAACTGTGTTATGGCTCTTGCTTTTTCTTTTTGAACATATATTTTGCATCTACAGAACCCCCTCCCTCAACAGTGGGTGCAGAGCAGAACTAGAACATTCACCCAGAGAACTCAATATCTTAAAAAAAAAAGTCTGATTCTGGTCATCTCACTAACAAACATTCTCCAGTACCAGGCATATTGGAAACTAATATAAAACCCTACAAAAGTCAACAAAAGATCTACAAGGCCAAATCCATACCATTACCTGCATAAGCTTCCAAAATTCATACAAGGTGCCTATCCAGAAAAAAGCAGCACTATAAATACTGCAGCAGGCCCTAGAACATCTAACACCTATTTGAAAAGCGGAACAAAGCAAATTACTACAGTACAGATCCCTGTATACAAATTTCATGTTAGCAGAACACACGGCCTCGGTCACACACTCAGAACACAGACTCTCACCAAGTACAGAATAAGTGATCACAACCGAAGTAAAAATAAAATATTTAGACAAAAATTCAATTAAAACCCCAAGAAGCCAGACTCTGCATGCAGTGCAACACCAAATAAGAGATGCAGTTCCTCATACTGTGTAAAATATAAAGATAGCACAAAGTCCAATTACTAAATTGAAAATAAAATTATTTTTCTATCTTTGTTATCTGACCATTTTATTCTCTGGTCATGCTGGTCCTGATTTGAGGCTTCTACTTTCCTGTCTTCTCTTAGCACTCTGCCATTTCTTGTCTCTTCTTTTGTTTTCTTCACTTCCTTCCATCAGCCTATTTCCAGACCCAGTAACCCTCCCCAGTAATTTAAAATGAAAAGGAAACAGGTGTGGAGCCTTCCGGCCCTATGGAGCCCCTGCTGCTGCATCCTGTCCTTGTGTCACTTCCTTCTGGGGGCAGCAGCAGGGGTTCCATAGGGCTGAAAAGCTCCACACTGGTTTCCTTTTCATTTTAAATTACTGCTATCACAGTCACTGAGAAAGGGGAAGGAGCAGAACGGAGCTCCTTGTCCGCTTTTTTTTTTTTTTTTTTAAACTGAAGGTGGAGTGAGGCGGCCGTTTTGGGGGAATTTTGCCACCCCCAAAAGTTTGCTGCCTGAGGCCACTGCCTCACTCTGCGTCATTATACAGCCACCCATGGCTCCCCCCCCCCCCACCCCTTTGAATTCTGATCTTAACATACAGCTATGGTCTCCTGTTTTTGGATCTCTTAATTCTGTCAGTTGTTAGTACGATCACTGCAGTTTATATACAATGGAAGAAGCTAGAAGGGAGAACTAGACTAGGTGGAGGGAGAAGATCCAGTGTGAGGGAGACAGATGATAGGAGAAATTAGTGAGTTGGAAGTCTGGGCGGGGCCACTGAAGAATACTAGGTATCCTAAATGAATATTCAGCCCTAGGCCTTCCTCCCCCTTGAGATTTTTATAATTAAACTCAACAATCTTGACCACCCCAACACTACCCCTCCTAGAACAATCCTGTAAAAATGTATAATTGAGCATCATACTTTTAAATATGAAGCTTTGTTTTGTGTAAGTGTGTGTGTTCCCTCGCCCTACGGTAAAAGAATGTGCTGATGGCTCTTTGAGTGTATGTGGCTGTTAGGATTTATTGTTTTGCTTTGACTGCTGCTGCTGCTCTTTGCTGCCTTAAGCAAGCACCTAATGGAGATTGAACTACAAGATACCACTATTAAATGGTTTCACTCATACCTCGAAGATAGACAGCAGAGAGTAAAATCTGGGAATCTCACTTCAGCACCCTTCAAAACTACACAAAGAGTTCCCCAAGGCTCATCACTATCAGCTCTTCTCTTCAACATCTATATTCTGCCTATATGCAAAATATTTAACAAATACAAGATACAATTCGCTATATATGCTGACGACATCATGGCATATACCTCTATTCAACTGGACTCCCCAGACTATACCACTATATCTACCTGCATTCAAGAAATGACAACCTGGCTAACTACAACTTAAACATCAACATAAAAAAATTGGAAGCAATCATTATTATGAGAGACTCCACATTCATTCATCCTACTTCTATCAACATATCCAATACACCGATTACAATAAAAGATGAAGTCCGTTACCTTGGAGTGATTCTAGACAAGCAACTCACCCTCCAACCGCATATAAACAAGATATCCAAAACAGCCTTCTTCAAACTAGCAATGCTCTGGAGACTAAAACCACTCCTCAATAAAGAACAGTATGCCAGGCCATCATTACACCTGTTCTGGACTACTGTAATATACTATTCCAAGGTCTACCCAAACAAACCACCCGTCCCCTACAATTAGTACAGAACACTGCTGCCCGCATCATTGCTAGTGCCTCAATACAAGACCACAAAACTCCAATACTACATGATCTGCACTGGCTTCCAATATCATCACATGCAAAATATAAATCAGCACTCACCATCTTCAAAATTAAAAACAATATGACAGCAAGGATAATACAGGAACTCATCGGAACCAAAACAAGCAAAAGACCAGACAGAAGCAGCAACAAAAACAATATACCAGCACCCAATCTATTCACAAGAACCAACAAATCCACATCCATGTGAGCCTTCTCTGGCTGCCCCTGCTATCTGGAGTGGACTCCCAGAGAAACTAAAACCAACAACAGATATAAAAGCATTCCGTAAGCTGCTCAAAACCATCCTATTCATTGAACAATTCAATGAAGACCACCAATCACCCTAATTACTCCACAAACCAATTAAGCCACGACGCACACACCATACAAACACCCCATTACTCTCATTAAAATTTATATAGTTTAGATAATATTACAAGAGACTATTCAGGTTTTGAAATTATAATGCTACTGTTGCTATTTACAAGTTCTTTGTATAAGTTGACATTATGCATATTTACAAGTTCTTTGTATAACTTTACATTTTGCAAGTTCTATGTATAAGTTGAAGTTTATTGTAAACCGCCTTGATTAAATGAAAAGGTGGTATAGAAAAAACTGTTAAATAAATACCTACTGGTTGGGCCAGCCCTGAGAAGAAAGAGATAAACAATTGGAGAGTTGGTAGAGGTGATTAATGGAAGGAGTGAAAAAGTGGGAGACTGGAAAGGTTCAAGAAGTACAGATGATGGGATGGAAAGGCAGAGATAAAGGGCTGAGAGGGGTAACAAACAGAGACTGGGATGCAGGGGGGGACAATAGGGATCAGAGAAAAGGAAATGGAAAAATTATTCAAAGTTAAAAATAGCATTTTAAATGTCTTATATATTAGTAGTAACATTAATTGGCTTTATATAGCAAGTGGGAAAGCCCATCAAGGAAACAGGGTAACCTGGTTGGTGAGGCATAACCAGACCTCCTCACCATCTCCACCATTACTTCAGCTCTGCTGCTAGCCTTGTTTCTCCATTACCACAAGCTGCAGTCTCCTCGGTAGCCAGGTTGCTCCTTCCGCCGGCACATGCACGAAGGTGGCAGAGTTGACAAATATCATCCAAATAGATGAACCGCTTTTTCTATATAGGTGGCTTTTTATCTGCTTAATAATTGCTTATTAATATTGCAGCAGGACTCCATCTAAGTATATATGGGGTCGACTGTGGGGGCTCAGTTCTAAAATGTTACTGTGGATCCAGGAAAATCTGTATGCTCCTCTGCCACTTCGAACGTCTGAGCCTCTGGGGATGGTGCACTGATGAGAACAGTACAAATAAGTGTCTCCATGATTCAAAAATGCACTTGGCATTTATACTATTGCAGAATAATTTTGTTATTTCTATTTCACCCATCGGCAAAGTAGATCTCGTGTGAAGAGTAAACATAGAAACATGACAGAAAAAGACCATACGGCCGATCTAGTCTGCCTTTCCATGTTGACTACTATAGTCCCCTTTTTTCCTTTAGAGATCTTCTGTGTTTATCCCATGCTTTCTTGAATTCATATAGGGGGTCATTCTGAGCCACAAATAGTGGGGATGGACGTCCCATTGGGACGTCCATCCCCGCTATTCATGCCCTTTCCCAGCCCCGTCCTCCTTCCCCATGCGTTGTATGGGGAAGTTAGATGGGGCAGGAAAGGAGCAGATCGGGGGCGGTGTTAGGGCGGGCAGTGGGCGGTCGTCGGCCCCGGATGTACAGGGCTGATTCTAATGTCAGCCCTGTACATCTGGGGCTGGCGACTTGAACAGGGAAGTTATTCCACCTCCAAGGTAGAATAACTTCCCTGATGCAGAGGAAACGGCAGGACCGGGGCTGGGAAGGGGTGGCAGGGGGCAGAGGGCATTCCCGGCAGCCTGACTCTGGCCCTGGGAGACACCCAGTCCAAATACGTGGTTTAACCAGAAGGATTACTTTATTAGAAATTTGAAAACTTGATTGATTGCATTAAGCCCAAATAGCCCGACACAGGCCGTGTTTTGATTTCACTTCATCAGGGGATTTGGGCGCACTAGATTCATAAATACACAAACATAAACTTCATAAAACCAAGAAATATAAGAATTATAAAGCTCCGAATTGTACAATCATGTTGATCTCATTTACATATAAAAGTATTGAATTAATAAAAATCATATGAAAATGATAAAAATAATAAGAGCATATAAACTAAAAAGCCATTAAAAACATACACATATCTTAAATATAAAATAAAATAAACATAATAATGATCCTGAGGGTGCTCAATTTATTTATGTCAACTGTGCAAAACAGTGTCAGAAGCTTTACTGAAATCTAAGTACACCATACTGTATCTAGGACTCTCCCTGAGTCTAGCTCTTTGGTCACCCAGTCAAAGAAATCAATCAGATTTGTCCGACAAGACCTGCCTCTAGTAAAACCATACTGCCTTGGATCCTGCAATCCATTGGACTCCAGAAATCTCAGTATCCTCTCTGTCAGCAGCATTTCCCTTAATTTACTCACCACAGAGGCTCAGACTATCCAGCTTGTAGTTCAACCTCATCCTTTCATCCACTTTTCTGTGAGGGGAGCACATGCACCTTTCTCCAATCTTCTGGGACCATGCCAGACTCTAAGGAAGTATTGAAAAGGTCAGACAGTGGAGCCACTTTCTCAAGTTCCTTCAATATGCTCAGATGCATCCCATCTGGTCCCATCGCTTTGTCTACTTTTAGTTTAGCTAGTTGCTCACAAAAACAGTCTGCTGAAAATCGATCAAGATCCCCTTCACTTCTCTTCCTATTTCTGGGTGTTTTCTGAGGTCCTGCTCCGGGCCCTTCATCTGAACACAGAACAAAAATATTTGTTAAGCAATGCTACTTTATCCTCAACAGCTTCACTTTGAGTCCGACAATACCAGTTTGCACTTCCTCCTTTTGCTAACATATCTGAAAGATGTCTTGTCCTCCCATTTTATTGCACTATTTCTTCTTTTTGTATCTTTGCTTTCTTGACTACTTTCCTAGCTTCTATTCCAAATATTGATGCTTGTCTTCCTCTTTCTGTGATGTCTTTTATTTTACGAAGGCCCTCTTTTTTTTCACCTTTTCAGCTACTTCTTTTGAGAAACATAGTGGCCTCCTTTTCCTTTTAAATGTATTTATCTTTCTAACAAAAAGTTTTGTTGCCCTTAAAAAAAATCCCCTTTCAGTTTTGCCCATTGCTTTTCTACATTCTCCCAGCTGTTCCCAGCCCGCTAACAATTCCTTGAGGTATTACCCTATTTCAGCAAAGTTAGTTTTCTTAAAGTCTAAGACCCTTGCTTTTGAATGGATTTTAGCAGCCCTAGTCCTAATACTGAACCACACCATCTGATGATCCCTGGATGTGAGATGATCTCCCACTATAACTGCAGAAACTCTTTCCCCATTGGTATGCACCAGGTCTAGTATGGCCCCTTCACATGTGGGTTCTGTTACGAGTTGTCAGAATAGTTCTCCCTGTAGAGAATCCAGGATCTCCTTACTTCTAGATGACACCACAGCAGGGATGTGCCAGTCAACATCCAGCATATTGAAATCACCTATCAGTAGCACTTCTTCTCATGGCAATACAGTGGATGTCTTCTGTTAAATCTCTGTCACTTCTTCCTGTGAAGGAAATCTGTATATCACACCAATGCAAATAGATTTCCCTTTCTCTCTTTCTAGTTTAATCCACAGTGCCTCCTCGCTCCATTTTAAGCCTTGTAATTCTATGGCTTTAATATTATTTTTTACATACAGCGCCACTCCTCCTCCCCTTCTTCCTATCCTGTCCTTCCTGAATAAAATATAGCCCAGTATAATTACATTCCAGTCATGGTTTCAGTGAACCATGTCTCTGTAACTGCCACTAAATCCAAGCCAGCCTCTTCCATTAAAGCCTCAACATCTGAGATCTTATTTCCTATACTTCGGGCATTTATACACACGGCCTTCCAGATGTTGCCCCTTTTACCCATTTCTACAGAGGTATTTAATATTTTGCTTACCTGAGGGCTTTTAGTTACCTGGGGGCTCTCTTCACCCTTCCCCAATGAATCTAGTTTAAAGCTCTCTTCAGTAGGTTAGCCCTCCTACTGCATGTCCTTGGTGGTCTAAAGAGAGTAGGGATGATGCCCAATTGGTATCCCAGGGAGCTAGAAGGCACATAGGGCTCCAAAATGTTTCTCAAATAGTTTGGACCATTTCCCATCAATGCTGTAAACATGAGGGTGAATATCTTAAAATTGAGCCTCCAAATAGGGAGCAACCAGTACAACTCCTTTAGGCAGGAGGTTCTTGATCATAAATATCCTCCCACTGTCTCCTTTAACATGTGCACACATTTCTCAAATGATGCCACGCCCTGGGGTTGGAGTGGTCGGGTTCTGTTATGAAAGACTGTAAAACAGTGCTTTTATCCCGTATGACTCCATTTTAGCAACAGCAAATTCACATGACCCCCAAATGATGATGGAATCAAAATAGCAGGTTGGCAGCCTCCTTTCCCTCCCTCCAGTCATCTGAAGCATGAAGGCAACGGCAACAATAGTGGCAAGAGAAGCAGCCATTAACACAGAGTCCTTTGTGTCAGTGCGCAGTGTCTGCTTACAGACCCTAGTACTCAGCATAGGTTTCTAGTCCAATGGGAAGCTTACTCAGCCGGGGGCAACGGCCTATGGCTGTTCACTTGCTCACAGGCCACATGCTGATTGGTGACTGCCACCACTTGGCATTGGTCACAGTGAAAGTCCAGAGAGAAGGGGAAATGGCTATGTTGTCTGTGACCCCATCCACTGGTGATGATCATGTGACCCCATTTGGGTTCCCAAGTTTGGGAACCACTGGTGTAAAAGAAAGGCATGAAGCCAATCCATCTATACCTTGTGCCGACCTCATACAATGGGCATAATGAATTTTTACAGGGATGTAGCCTGCAATGTACGCACCAACTCCATTTCTTAATGAAGGTGCTTTGTAAATTTGAAGGAGCGACTGGGCCATCTGACTACAACTGCCGCACTAAGGACTCTTTTTCTGACAAGCAGAAAAAGCAGTTGCATTAGCCTGAGCAAATTATAAGCAGACACACCTGACTTGTCCTAAAACATGCTGGGTGTGCACTGTGCTCATGTCCTTCAAGTCAATTTTAATAGACGATGACTAGTTTGATCAGATAGGCCACTATCTGGAGGCTGCACCACCCTAGGATGTAGGATTTGGTGTAACCACAGATCATTTTCTTTTGTCCATCAAAGCTTATACAGTAGCCTTGTACCCTTTCTGCTTGGTCTCTTATTGAAACACTGTTAATGGAAGGCGACTGAACTTCGGTCTTTTTTCAAAAGTGTTTCTATCAGTTTCTTGTTTATGCCAAAGCTCATTTAAAAAAAACAATTCCCCATGACATCAATTCTATATAACCCCTGAAACATCTGTGGTTTGAGAAATAAGTGATGTATTGCCTATTCCTAATCAAGGGATTCTCCCTAGTTTTGCTCATCTTGGTGACACACTCTTTGCATTCCTAAAAAAAGTTAACAAGGGTTTCTGAAAAGCAATCTCCTAACACCGAACAGTTCTGGAATCAGCTTTTTCTGGGCCTAAGGACGATATTCTAATTGTATCCCTCTCCTCCGAACTTGCCAGCAGTAGCTCCCTCTAGTATTCTCTCCTTTGGGAACAGTAACTTCCTCCCCTCCCTCCCTTGCCCAGTAGCATCTACCTATCTCTTTTTCCCCATCCCCAGCCCTTGGCCATGAGAATCCTCTCACCTACCCAAACCTTGGCTAGCAACATTCCCCTTCTTTCTCTCCCCACCTCTTGTCTTACTGGCCCTTCCTCCCTCCCAGGCAGCATACATTCACCTCTCTACCAATCAGCAGTATCGTCTCTCTCTCCCATCCACCTCCCATCTTCCTTCATTCCTTCAGTATCATCTAGTCCCCTCTCTGTGGCTCCTACCTCCTTCTCCTTCTCACTTGTCTGCTTCAATACCTTGGGGGCTGCAATACATATGATCTTCAAGTGACAGCCGTTGGAAATTAGAAAAAAAATCAGCATGAGGCCTGAGAGCCAGGACATGCTCGCAGGCGCTGTGGGGATTCTATGCCTCCTCCTGCACAAGTTTCCCAGTACTGAAGAAACCCGCGCAATGGGCGGGTCCTCAGCAGAGCCTGCAAAAGTGTGTGAGCTCATAGGTCCTACGCTGCTCTCTGCTTTCCTTTTGCCTCGGCTGTGGCCTCTGCAGTAAGTTTGATAATGCATTTAGAGCATGACTTCCAGGATAATGTTTAATGTTTATTTATTTACTTGATATACCGCTATTCGTAGTTACAACAGAGCGGTTTACAATATTCACATTTTAAGGAAAAGGCCACTGGCCGGAAAAGAAGAAAAGAAATTACAAAGTTGACAGGACAGTTAGAGGATAGACATGCATATGAAATAACAGAGAAAACCAAGACAAGAAGGGGAATGGTAAGGGGTGATATCACACAAAAGGAGAGGGGAGGTCAAAGGCTTCAGAGAAAAGATGGGTCTTCAGGTGAGTTTTGAAAGTACTGTGGTGTTGCTCGAGTCTGAGTGAGGTGGGCAGGGAATTCCAAAGTGCAGGTCCAGTGAAAAAGAAAGCAGAAGTGCGGGTGGACTTAAGGTGAGCGCGGGAGGGGGAAGGGAGGTGAAGACGATTAATGTGTAAAGACCAGAGGGAGCGACTAGGAGTATGAAATTGGATAAGGTCTGCCAGGTATTGCGGTGTGTGTGTATAGAGGACTTGATGGACTAGGGTGAGGAGTTTGAAATGAGTACAAAAGTGAATGGGCAACCAGTGAAGGTGAATCATCAGCGGTGTAATATGGTCACCTCATTTATCTCTCAGTCCTTAGTCTCAGCACCAGAGCTGAAAATTACCCAGTTCCAGGAGAAAGGGTAAAACTAGGACAGGATCAAAGAATCTATTATACCCAAAGCAGTCTGATGTTGTAGTCCCTGATTCTATCCATTGAAATCAGTGCTACAGACTGTATATTGTACACCACTTTGCAATGAAGCTACAGGGTAAACTATTTAGGACAAATAAGAGAAAATATTTTTTCACTCAACATGTAATCAAACTCTGGAATTTGTTACCGGAAGATGTAGTAAAGGCTGTTAGTGTAGCTGGGTTTAAAGGTTTGGACAAGTTCCTGGAGGAAAGGTCCATAAACCAAAAGGAACCCAGGATATCACTGCTTCACCCAATACAAGCATTGTGGAACCTGTGTCTTTTGGGCAAACTGCTAGGTACGTATGACGTAGATTGGCCACTGTTGGAAACAGGATACTGGGCTTGATGGACCTTGTCTGACCCAGTGTGGAATATCTTATGTTCTTATGAATGGTGCTGTTTTCAGCTTTAGGGATTCATTTTAAGAACATAAGATATGCCATACTGGGTCAGACCAAGGTCCATCAAGCCCAGTATCCTGTTTCCAGCAGTGGCCAATCTAGGTCATACGTACCTAGCAGTTTATAATGATGTAAATAAATAGATGGCCTAAAATCTCCTAAACTGAGTTGACTGACATCTATATGGTACTGCTGCAGCCAACATCACACAAAGAGAGACCCTATGTAATTAATGCACAGTACATAGTGCCTCTATATAAGCCTTTGGCGAGATTTCATTTGGAATATTGTGTGCAATTCTAGAGATCACAAGGACATAAACAGGATAGAGTCAGTGAAGAAGGTGGCACCCAAAATGGGTAGTGGTCTTTGTCATAAGGCATATGGAGACAGACTTACAGATCTCATCATACTTTGGAAAAAAGGTGGGAAAGGGGAGATGTTTAAATTTCTCTGTGGCATAAAGCCAAGGGGGGAAGAGTGCCTCTTTCAATTAATAGAAAACTCTGCAATGAGGGAGCATAGGAAGAAAGTGAAAGGGGATAGACTCGGGAGTCATTTGAGGAAATACTTCTTTACAGAAAGAGTGGTAGATGCATGGAATAGCTTCCCAAGGGAGGTGATAGAGATAAGGACTGTATCTGAATTCAAAAGGACATGGGACAAACACAAAGGATCTCTAAGGGTAAAAGGGGACTGTAAAGCGTAGCAGTTGATATGGAAGAGCAGACTGGATAGGCCTTATGGAGGGAAATTTTAGAAGGGAAGTCCAAATGCAATCTGGAACATCTAAGCCAGAATGTCTGAAAATAATGTAAGCATGTCCAGGTGCAGGCATGATTTCACAAACGAGTATGTGCCCGATATGGACATCTGTGGGGGTGTCTATATAGATGTTCCCAGAACCTGGATAGACTAAAGGTTAGAGCAGTGGGCTAGAGAACAAGGCAGCTGGGGTTCAAATCCTACTGCTGCTATTGCTGACATTGTGCTGAGTACTGGGGATGATAGAGTGCTTTCTTTTCTTCACCTTCCGGATGTTTTTCAGCCAAAACGAGCACTGTTCATTCCTGGAGCAGTTCTAAACTTGGACACCAAGCTGGAAGTCCATGACCTTTCTCAATCAGGCAGGAACATCCAGGTTCCTGGGAACACCTCCACCATATCTCCCACCCCTGTTCAGAGTTTGCCAGTCCCAAACCAAGCTCCTAAAATGACTTTGGAGATGTCTCTATGCCCATTTTCAGAAATCCAAAGCAGGAATAGGGTTTCCTAAACGGCTTCTATGGTCTTTATCTGCCATCATTTTTCTATGTTTTTAAGTTTCTTAATCAAGTTACAAGGGCTAGACAGTACGCTGTTGTAATGTAAGGAACTCACATACAGTTGAATGACATCTCTCGGTCTACGTTGTTTTGCAATTGCACACTTTTAAATGTTCTCAACAGACCAGTTTACTTGTTTATATTTTTACATCTGTTCTGTAGATTTAGAAGGAACACAGTTGCAGAGAACAGGATAAGATTTGACACTGATATTTCTGGATTATTAATTATGGCAGGAGGCAGATTGCCTTAATTGGAAAGCTTTCAGTGATGGATTGGGCCAGCCTTGGATTTTCTACCGGGAGTTAACTACCACTGTTCTCTGCTTATATCTAATTGCATTTGGTAATCAAGGTCCTCATCTGACATCTTCCTACTTAATTTCTGATGAGAACATTTTAAATAGGGCTGAAGAAATATACAGCCAGTTTGGGAGAGCTATTTTATTCCCATCCTCACTCCCAGTTGACTCTGATATGTGGTAGGTAATATGGACTAGATTAAAGGGTTTTTATTAAAGATTTTTCCTGTTTTGTGAAAAAAGTACATTTCATGCTATGTCTGCTTTCAAGACAGACAGAAAGACACATACACACACATACACACATATATATATATATATATATATATACATACAAAGAAATGCACAAGATAAAGCCCATCTCTGAGGCTATTTTGGATCCTGACTTTCCTGTTTACCACCCATGTGTGGAGTGGAGGTGTGGATACCCATTCAGAGGGTGCATGTCCAGACCGTCAGGACATCCAGAAATCTGAACGGCCCGGAGGTGCACTCGATTCTGCTTCCATGGGGGCTAGACATGCCCACAGGAGCAGAATCGTGGTATAGGGATTGGACACCCAGGAAGTGCCCCGATTCAGGCACCCCATACGTCCAATCCATTGCCTGGCTAGCCCAGCCTGGCTCCTGCATGGAGCCGCGGTGCCATGATATGTTGCCATAGAAAATCTAAACTAATTTATCTCACCTAATTACTAGCATATCAAAGAGATAAATATAACCATTCCTGTATAGCCAAAGTAGAAAGAATAAACAATTTATATTTTTGTCGAATCGTTTGCCTTGAGAGGGAACTTTCCGTCTCTCGTAGCAAGCCCTCCTTTTTTTCTTCAAATAAAAGAGTGTGCTCACCCCTTTTATCTTATACCGAGGCAAAATTATAAAATTAAGCTCAGTCTCCCGGAATGCATGGAGTAAATGGTAAAAATGTAATGTGTGCCTTTCAGTCAGTCCTGACTCCTGGCGACCCAGAAGCTCCTGGGTTTTCTTGGCAGTGTCACCAGAAGTAGATTGCCAGGCCTTTCTTCCGAGGCAATGGAGGGTTAAGTGACTTGCCCAAGGCCACAAGGAGTGCTAGTGGGAATCAAACCCTGGTTGCTTGGTTACCAAGCCAGTGTTCTAACCACTAGGCACGGAGTAAATGGTATTTAGCTTTAAATCTGATGTGAACCCAATCTCCAAATCATAAATCAGTTCAGTTGTGCAGGAACCGATGAATGAACTATAGGGTATAGACATCTATCGGAATTAAGCTAGCATTTCGTATGGTCGCACATTTACTGCTTTATCAATCTCCTCATTCCAACTAGTTTTCCTAAATTATCAGCGGCTCTTCCTCTGAGGATGTACGAGTTGCACACAATATTGTGTTTCAAACCGTGAATCTCCTGGTCCTTCTTCATGCAATACACGTCAGAAGAAAAAAAGGAGGGTTTGCTACGAGAAACGGAAAGTTCCCTCTCAAGGCAAACGATCCGACAAAAATATAAATTGTTTATTCTTTCTACTTTGGCTATACAGGAATGATATGTTGCCATGGCACCACGGCTCCATACAGAAGCTGTGATCCCCACAGCAACAACGAATCCTTCAATCCTTGCACCCAATCCTTGGTTGGGCCTTCCATGGCCAGGGTCAGGCTGCAGGGAACCCCCTGCACCCCCTTGCCTGTATTGCCATCCCTGGCTCTGGGGGGGGGGATGTATTCCACATCCGAGGTAGAATAAGTTCCCCATTTAACTGGACAACCCTGGACGTACAGGGTTGACCTCAGAACTGACCCTATACATCCAGGGACATGATGCCGCCCAGACCCACTGAATGCAGTTCAGAATGACCCCTGTAGCCTCTGACCAAGGGGAATGAGGTTTGAGTCCCACTGTCAAGCCTTGGGCAAGTCACTTAACCCTCCATTGTCTCACGTAGAAACTTAATTATAAGCCCTCCGGGGACAGGGAAATACCTATTGTAACTTGCCTTGAACTACTACTGGAAAGGCATGAGCTAAATATAAAAAAATATTGATTTTCCCTCAGTTTTATCCTAATCCCCTGTTTGTTGTGTTTACCAGTCTTGCATAGATTGTGAGCTCTATAGAGCAGAGGCCAATTGTTAAATGTAAGCACTGTTAACAGCCTTGTACATAGTTCTAACAAAACATTTTATGTAAACAAATTCTGTTCCATGTAAACCACCTTGAAAATCTGAAAGGCGGTATATAAAAAATATTAAATAAATAAAATAAAAATAAATATGCTTTGTAGTGCTATACAAATAAGTGATAGTTGTGGCCTTACTCTGTGCTCCTAGGTAAAAATAAAATCTTTATTGAACAAGGCCAATAGCCAACTGACTTTGTTTTATGAAGAAAAGTCTTTTGTTTAATTTTTCTTTTCTCTGCTTGTGGTTCTGTTAGATCTTGCCATTCTCCTATACAGTTCAAAGTCCATTCACAGAATCTGTCAGATACTGTATATGGCGTCCAACTAGATACTTCATAGTTACAAGACTAGTTTCTTTTTCACTTCTCCAACATATTTTTAAAAACTCATTTTAGAAGTTGTTTTCAGAATTTAATAAACTTCAAGTCTAGATTTCTGTCACAAGATGGGGTTTATTCATCTAGGAAGAGCAGCCAGCATCCAATTAAAATATATAGGTGCTTTTCTTAAAGACCTCTACTATCTGTCATAGCTAAGCCTTAGGGATCCAAGCTTGCAGTTCCTTCAGGATGCTGTAATATCAGAGTTCTTAACTAAACCTCTCTTTTCACTTTGAGCTGCAATTGTGTCCCGATTAATTTAAAATAAGACAATAATCTTTTCCTACAATTGCAATTTCTTGCTGTGGAATCTGCTAAGGTCCAAACGCAGAACACACAAAAGAACGGCAAGTAAAGAGGAAGCCAGCAGAGTACAAAATAAAATCCATAAACTCATCTGCATCTGTATTAAAAAAAAGTGAAAAAGATGCAAGACAGTTCAAGGTAACTGATTGACTAGCGGGTCTATCACTTCTTGTGTCTCATTGGGTGCTTTTCTTCCCAAACATGGGATAATGGCACCTTAAAAATTGGGGCAGGACAAGGCAAAAGTAACGGAGGCAGCTAGGGCTCTTTCTTGCTTTTCAGGTTCATCATTCAGCATATCTGTGAATTGATACCTCTGATCAGACCTATTTTGGGGGGCTAATGTTCAGTGTCTCAGTCAGCATTAAACTTATCCAGATAACATTAACCAAATATTTAGCAAATTTAACTGGTTAAGTTGCACTTCTGAATATAAGTAATTAAAGTTATTCTGATAAACCTAGCCAGATAACTATGGGCCTGCTATTCTCGTGTCCCAATCTAACTGCTCAACTTTAACCAACTAGGGCTGCCCTGCTAAACTAAAACGGCACTCCTGGAACTTTCTAAATGCCATCTTCTTTTAGCTGAATACATTTTGTCAGCAGGGAGGTGGGATGTTAGGGGAGAAGGGAAAGAGGGAGGAGGTGGTGAGGGAGTTTTCCAAAGATTGTCTGGGTGAGCTTTCCTTAGAAGCTCGAATGACAAGACCTTGACTTTCATGCTTTGGACATATCATGCAAAAAGAAAGATCATTAAGGAAAGACATCATGCTTGGCAAGGTTGAAGGTCAATGCAAGAGAGGAAAACCAGCAATGTGGTCGATTAATGCATTAACAGCAACTATGAATGCTATTTTATCAACAAGCAATTGGCCCCTGACTGAAGAGTAAATACAAATTTAAGACAACTATCCACAGGGTTGCCATCAACTCAATGCACTAAACAACAACTCCCAAAGGTATCCAGACAAATCTTTTGAATATCAGCCTTCATTTTCCTACAATGTCTGTGGAGATGGACTGCGGTAGTGTGGCGTGTGGTGGGAAGGGGTTTTCTTTACAATACCAGGCTGTACAGCAGTTCAGGGTAAACAAAGATGTTTTTATTCTGTACTAGCTTTTTAAATCTCCGTAGAGCAAAACCCAAAACAGAATGCAGTTCAGGGAAAACAAAAGCAGCTTTATTTCTGTCCCAGCTTGTTAAACCTCCACAAAGCAAAACCTAGAACAGTTCAGGGGGAAAAAAGCAACTTTACTTCTGTCCCAGTTTGTTAAACTTTCACGAGCTGGTTCTCACAGCCCTTCCTCCAGTCCCATTTTGCACGGCTTGCCTTGGAAGAACTTCTGGCTCCATGGGTCTCTCTCCCTCCTGCAGCCTGCTAGGTTCTTAACCTCTCCCTCTGAGCCACACCCTCCCAGTTCTGAACTCTGGGCTGCAGACTCTTAAAGTGGACTGTTGATAATCCCTTTGGAGAGGGATGGGTAGCATTCTATATACCCCATTACAGGGACCTTAAATGATGCATATTAAACCTGAAATGTTTAAAATCATTTTATACTTAAAACAAGGAAGGAATTGAAAACCATGCTTATGCATAGATTTTTTCTAGTGCTTTTCATCTTTTCTCCTATGGAAAATGACCTATCTTCAAGAGGGTAAGTGCTCAATGTTCCACCATTCCCCCAAGCATAGACCCAACCTATGATTCTTAAGATACGATATGCCTCCAGGCAGATAGGCAATTGAACTAGTCTCGAGGAACATTTTTACGACTTGAAAAGTAAGTATCTCCCTTTCCTGGGATAAGCCAATGATGAATTATCTGTTTCTTACTCTGAGATAGCAATGTCCAAATGGTTTTAACATTACTCCAAAAGTCCCAAATGCATTAAACTACTATAGATAGCAAAGTGACTACAACTCATTACCGAACGGGATCCTTGACTTCACCAAATAAGCCTAACTTCTCTCAGGGTGATTTGCTGGCCTTTTCTTTCTATACAATTCAATGCCATCATTTCTTTAGTAACTGATACTCTCCTTCTCGTCTCCCCTCTTCTCCTAGCTGTGCAGTGATTCACTTCAAATCCAGCAGACAAGAGCATAGAACATTAAGTATCCTGAGACCACAACACACTGGGAGGGTCATTATTTATCACCATTGATCAAAGAAGGCATGATTAATTTTTTATTACCAACAAGTCAATATGGTACAGGCACTTCCTCCACATGCTGTAGCTTCATGAACTGCTGGAGGACAAAGAAACAACAGCAGTCACTTGGCAGCAAAGAGTCCCTCATTTACTCTAGAGAAAATCTAAGTCTTCCGTAGAGCTGTGTGTTATTCTTAAATGCAGGAGAGAGAACCTGCTATTGCTAGCACAATAGTCCACATCGGGTTTTTATTTCAGTGGTTGCAGGAACAGGCCATACTGTCACATAATAGACTTTCTGAAAGATGGACATCCCAAGGCCTTCTAATGAACAGGCAAGGACATCTATCGGATAAAATATAGACAGCAGCATTACTGCAATTGGTAAATGATATTGCATAAAAATATATTTTAAAAACATTAGTCAGACTTTTCATTTTTATTTTTGAGCCCACCATTTTCTTTCTGCCCCTTTAGGTTTCCACCTCAGTTAGAATCAAGGCTGGGATTCTGCATTGTGAGCCTTCATTTGTAACATTTTGGTGACTTTTTTTTCTCTCCTAACTTGCTTAACTTAGCCGTTGCTTACAGATGCAGTGAATAGCACAATATTTAGACTGTCATGCCTCTAACCTCCTGCCATTGTTCAGCAGTAGGGGACTATAAGAATCACGCTGAGCTGCATTTAGCAGGGATGGACATCCGGGTCATCCATTCCCACTAAACGCTGAGACTGTATCCCCTGCCTAAAGCTCCCCGCACGTACATAGGAGATGTACAGGGAGATCTGGATTGGGGCAGGCTGAGGGAGAAGTGAAGCCGGGCAATGGGTGGAGTTGCGACCCCAGACATACAGGGCCGATCCTGAGGTTGGCCCTGTGCATCTGGGGTTACCAACTTGGACAGGGGACTTATTCCACCTCAGAGGTGGAATATGTCCCCCTGGGTGTCGGGGGACAGCAGCGCAAGACCAGATCAGTGGCTTCTCTGTAGCCCAACCCTGCCTTTGGAAGAATCTATCGGGGGTTGGGCTGTGGGGAATGAACTTTGTGGCAGCAGCCGGGAATGGTGGCTCCTTAATGGAGCTGCAGTGCCATGGCAACAGGACGCCATGGTACTGCGATTCCATGCAGGAGCCGGGGCAGGCCTGTGCGGGGAAACGATGGGACATTCAGTGGCACAGAATCAGGGATGGCCTGTCTGTCCAGGCACAGGCCAGCCGTCTAGACCCTATTCTGATCCCGCAGGTACGTCTAGCTCCTGCGGGCTCAGAATCGGGGACTAGACCGGCCCGCCCAGATCCTGGACATCCAGGCGGGTAGGACATTCCCCCTTCGGAATCAGGCCCTAACCAAATAAACTTTCCCATACAGAAACGCGAGCATCCTGTACCAAGTTTTTGACAATTTGCAGAATTCTTCCATTCTCATAAGTGATGGTACGATTTGCTTCTTTGGAAATATTCTAAAGGTGATCAATACAGGCATGGAGTTATGCAAAGTTTAGCAATTTTTGTAGTGTCTTTTCTATATGCCAAGAGGTGGGGGATGCACCTAGACAAAGATCCTGAGTCAAAAAGAGGACTCCGACCCAGTGTACCCCACTCCTGACATTGTGGAGACTCATCCATAATCCTGACAACGCCCTTTAGTAAAAGACTCTCTATGAGTTGCATCAATGTCTTATTCATGGGGAATTTTATTTTTTATTTTATTTATTTATCTGCATTTATATCCCGCTTTTCACCGGGTCAGAGCGGTTGGGGGATACATTTAACATGAGGGGATATGAGACACATACACTAATACTTACAGGGAACAGGGGATGAGTTTCTAAGCTCGGAGCATTCCTTGGAGGTTGTGATTCCTTTTATTGAAACTATTCAGATGTGATTTGAAGAAAAGACTTAAATGAACTCATAAATTCATGTAGTACATACTTAGATTAGCTTTACTTTGATCTAGTAGGAAGGTATTACAAATAAATCATTTTTCTCCAAGTTCAGAACTGCCACTTATACTCTGCACTAATTGCTTCTGAGTTACTTGGCCAAAGGCAGAAAGGAATGCTTGAGTGCAAACAATCGGATTGAATAGAACAAAGGCATTACTACCCTAGAAATTCTCTTGGTCATTGTCTTCACCTTCCAAGAAATTCATGCCAGTTGCTTCTTTAGTAGATTCCTAGAAATAAGGATCGAAAAGGTTGTAGACAACAATTTACTTACTCTGATAAAAGGTAACTTGTGAGAGTTCTCTGCTTCCTTCATTCTGTATTAACCTGAGAAAAAGATTCATACTGTAACTTTCAAATGTCAGAAATAGTCTATCACCTATAACTTGTTTGCTGACTTTCACATCATTTATAATGTGTTTATTTACATTGAATTGCAAGCCTTACTTGAAAAGCTCAAGTTGTGGTATGTAAGATATGAAATATTAACATATCATCATCAAATTTTACCTAAACCAGGTTTTTACTAGACTTTGAAATTTCATTTCATTTCATGTTTTTGTTTATAGCTATTCTTTATACCTGCCTATTCTATGACTTCTTGGCAAGTCACAAAGATACAAGCACATTTCAAATGCATACACAAACAAGAATGGCATTACGAAGTTAAAATACATTGTTAATTAAAAACACCATTATAAAACAATGATTTCAATTTTTTCCAAAAAATATGATAGTCTGATTCTTGTCACAGTACTTAAGGAAGGCTATTCCATATTTTAGGACTAACTATTGAGAATAAGCGTTTGACCATTATTAACCGAAGAAGCGCGGACTCTCCGCTCCTCAAATTCCCCAAACTTAGTCCTTCCCTTTTCCCTCTCGCTTGGGTCCCTTACCCCCCCCCCCCGACCCCAATTCCCAAAGAGGTACAAAAACACAGCGACAAACTGGCGTTTTGGTCAACAAACTGGTCACAGCTTTATTAACTTTAATGCATGAATGTAACATCACATAACCAAAGCCCAGCGGACTAATCCCATCACCAGCCATATCACTAGCAAGGTGATAGCGCCTCCGCTTTTCTCAATTTTCCCCCCCTTAGCCCCCGGCTTTGCCATGTCATTAGCAAAAGCCCAGCCAGGGGGTTGTCCGGGTCGGGGGTACCAACCCCCGTCCCAAGCTTATCCTAAGCATCTGGACCCCGGAAACCTCTGGGATCCTGCCACCGGCGCTGATGTCCTGCACGTCACTGCGCTGTCCCCCCAGAACAAAGCTGCGACCAGAGAGCATCCTGCAAAACAACCCACTCTATAGCCTCCTGCCAGTCATTCAATAATAAATCCAACCCCACCGGGGATAAATGTACCCCATCGCTTCCATACAAACCTGCACAGCTGACCTCCACCCAGGAATGCCTGATTTGGTATCCCCCATGCTCGCAAACCCAGCGACCGATTTGTCGGTTGATCTTTGTGAGGCCCCGCGACCAACGGCACTGGTCCCGACAACTCGGCCGTGGGATAATGTCCGACCACAATAATATTAGTCCCGGGAATAAGTGCAAAACACATCCCAAGTCCTTTTGCACAGCTCTGATCAACTGCTTGCAAGTCCATGCTGATAAGTCGTTGCCGCCCAAATGCAGTAAGATCAAGCGCGGTGCACCCCGCAGTCTTGCATGGTGCCAAAGCAAAGGGAGCAACTGCGTCCACCGCAGACCTCGCTCGCCCAGCCATGAAACGGTCACCACTGCCGGATCCAGCCCCAAATTCGACCCCAAAGGACGCACAGCTGCATGCCGACCCGCCCAGAACACGAAAGAGTGGCCAATCAGCCAGCTGCTATGCGAATTCCACTCTTGGTCTGCAAAAGAAACACATTATTAGTCACCCACCCACCCAGAACCCCCCCATTAGAAACGGACATAACCCCAAAAAGCCTTGGACCGCCATCTCCCTATGCGCTGCACATCCTGACCCGACAAACCCGCCGCAGCCGCACTAGTTGCAGCACCTATGCGGAAGGATGCGATGCAAAAAGAAGTGGCTCTTCCCCGACCTGCCGCAGTGCCATGCGTAATACTGCTGTGACCTGAAACCTAGTCACTTTTTTAGCGTCTGCATGGACAAACAACAAACCGCCCACCGCAGGGCGGTGTTGTAGATATTCCCGTAGTGCTGCTACCGGACAGGTCGACCCAGAGACCATCTCCCGAAGTACCACCCACAGACCACACCCTAGCTGATCAGTCTTAGACCGAGCCAGCAAGATGCGCAAGCTCCCCTTATCGAACTGAACATGGCGAAACAACAAACCTCACACCCCTTCAGACCCTCACGAAGATGCCACCAACTCCCCAACCCGAAAAGCCCCAAAAAATGCTAAACAGAATAAAGCCTTAAACAGTACCCCTTTGTAACTGGACGACGCCACGTCAGGTAGAGCAGCGCACATCCGCACCAGTAAGTCGTGCGTGATAGGCCGTCTATGGTCCCCTTGTTTTGGCTCCATTCTCTCCCAACCGTGCATCAATCTCCTGGTCAAGAAACTGGCCCCTTCCGGAGCACAACCCACCGCTTTTGCGAAAAAAAAATAAAACCAGCCAGATGAGACTTCACCGCTGTCTTGGATGTCCCGCTCAATTTTTCGGCCACCACATACTGAGCCAGCATCCAATCAGAAACAGCTTCCAGCCTCCATCCGTTCGCCTCGCAGAACTCTTCAATCTTGCCACAGCCAAGATTATAAGCCACCTACTTTGTGTGGGCTACTGAGTTCCGCAGCAAACTCACCATCCCGCCAGGCCAACCTGCCACAATCGCTCTGGGACCTGGCACCCGGCTGCCGCCGCTCCTGGTGCCAACTTGCGAAAACGCTCCCACTGTAAATGAGAAAGAGAGTCAGCCAACTCATTGCAGCGTCCTGGAATATGTCTTGCTCTGATCACGACATTCAAACGAAAGCATGACAATACAACCTCCCGCATGAGTTCCGCCACCTGCCCGCACCTGGGGGTAAAATGGTTAATGACGTTAACTACCGCGGCATTATCGCACCACCACAATATCCGCCTATTATGCAAACGGTCAGGCCACAATTCCTAGGCAACCAACATCAGAAATAGCTCCAAAAATGCCACATTCTTCACTAAATTTGCATCCCGCCACTCCTGTGGCCATCTCTTGGCACACCAGGCCCCAGCAAAATAAATGCCTAGCCCTATTCCCCCTGCCGCATCCGTGAACAACTGCAAATCGTCAGAAGAAATCTCCTCCCAGATCATGACGAAGTCCCATTAAGATCTTTCAAGAATATATCCCAGATCCTTAAGTCAGCCCTCATCACTCCTGACACCCGGATTCGATGATGCGGTTGCAGTACCCCCGCGGTAGCCCTTGCCAAACTTCGTAAAAACACCCTACCCATCGGGATGGCCCTGCACGCAAAATTTAATGCACCCAGCAAGGCCTGCAACTCCCTCAAGGTCAACTTACTAGACGCCCTTGCATTAGCTACCAACACCCGTAATCGGACCACCTTATCCCGCAGAAGCTGAACCATCATTTCTGTGGAATCCAACTCTACCCCTAAGAACGTCAACCGCCTCGTGGGACCCTCCATCTTCCCTTCCGCCAGTGGCATGCCCAACTCAGCTGACAAGGCCATAAAACCATTGACCAGTGATTGGCAATCCTTGGACTGATCTCTCCCCACGAACAAGAAATCGTCCAAATAGTGAACTACATTAGCACAACCGACCTCCTTCACTAATGCCCAATGCAAAAAGGTGCTAAACTTTTCAAAGTATGCACAGGACACCGAACAACCCATCGGCATGCACTTATCAAAATAAAATTGGTCCTTAGACCGAAAACCCAACAATGGGAAACTATCCGGATGCACCGGCAGTAGTCTAAATGCTGACTCTATGTCAACCTTCGCCATCCACGCCCCGCACCCCGCACGCCTCACCAATTCCACTGCTCAATCGAAGGATGCATAACGCACCGCACATTTATCCCGCGGTATTTGATCATTAACCGACTCCCCTACGGGGAAGGACAGGTTATTAATTAGTCTAAACTTTCCCACTTCTTTCTTTGGAATAATCCCCAAAGGAGAAACCACTAAATTCAGGAACGGCTTCTCGGGGAAGGGGCCTGCTACACGCCCAAGCTCCAACTCCGATAGCAACTTTTCCCCCACAATTGTCGCTAACCATCGTACTGACGGGGCATTGTGTGACAACCTGCCGCTCACCTCCCCAAACACAGGAATGACAAAACCCTCCCGAAACCCTTTGTCTAAAATAACCCTGTCTCCCCTCTTCGGATAACCAGCCAACCTAGACCGCAACTCCGGTATCCTAATTGGGGTAGGGGCCAAACTGTGTAAGTCCTTACTTCAGCACCGGCCCTCCTGGGGGGGTGGGGGCCTTCTTGCCGCACTTAGCAGCTGGATGTCCCCCCCTGCAACTTGAGCATGCATGACGAAACTTGCAGTCGGGAAAGGGACATGAGGCTTTATTAAATCTCCAGCACACATCCCCAGAGCCCCCTGCCACCCCTTTCTGTTGCAACCTGGCTCCAGTGGTCCAAAAGGAATGACCCCCACCCCCTTGAGCAGTGCCCCCTAATCTCCCGCCCCCTGGTCCCCCTGCCCCCACCTTCGCCGACATCTGAGTTAGCCATAAGTTAATGTCCTGGGATCCCCAGGACAGAAATTGATTCTCCTCCATCTTATCTCTAAACCGCTCATCGTAGTTCAACCACGACCAGCCCTCATGCGTTTGCGCCGCCTCTAAAATAGCATCCGCGTATGCCAGCAGCATACTGTATTGCTCAGGATGATAGTGTCCGCACACGCTCGCCAAACACAAAAAAGATCGCGTCCAATTCACTACATTTCGGGAGACCTTCTTCACTCTACCCGCCTTTTCATCCTCCTTCCTCTTCCTCTTACTATCTCCCGAATGTCTCCTCCCCTCCAACAATCGGAAAATGTCAATATACCGATGCTTCCGAATCTTCCGACGTAATTTTTTGGGGACCCCCTCCCACAATTCCGCATACGCCGCCAAAGAAGGGGCTCCCCCCACCCGCTGATCCATCATTCCGCCACTGCTAACTACCACTGGCCCCGCGTCACCTGCACTCGAAGAGGAGGACGATGACCAGCTGGAAGAGGACGAGGAAGAATCCGACCCATGTCACCGATTTCCTCCCCGCTTATGTTTCCGACGCCGTTTTCCTTTGTTTTTTTGATGACCCCTCTCCCTCCCCCGATGCGACCTCTCTCACAGTGGAGGACTCACCTGGGTCCGCATGCCTTGCAACACCCCCAACTGCCCCAGCCGCCGGAATGCTGCTCTCCTCCGTAATCTGCTGCTGCTCAGAAGGTCGAGAGCTTGCTCCATCTCCTCTCTGCTCCTGATAAGCCTCAGGTTGACCCTCATCCCTGTAGCCTGCTCTTCCCAGTGCTTCAGAGCTTGATCCCCGCACAGGCATCTGTGGACAAAGAAGGAAAAACAGGGGGAGGACCCAGCACAGGCCAAGCTGGCTGCCAAGCCCCAAGCCACTCGGCGCCTGATGACCCCTGCCCCCCCTTGCCCAATGATCCCAAGCACTGATGCTCCCTGCGGGCCATGCCCCTCCTTGCTCCCCGTACCCAGCATATGGCATGTGTGGACCTACCCCAACACCGCTGTTATACACAGTATCTGGGAGACCCCTATTCCCCATTCCCCCAGGGCCGATGGGAACCCCTTCGCCCCTAGCTACCCTCCACTCTCCGGGACCAGCTTCATCACCCCTCAAACCGCCCCTCTGTACACTCGAATCCTTTCCCCTCTGTCCCCCCCTCTTCTTCGACCACGAGCGGGACCCCCTTGCAGATCCACCCAAACTCTCATCCCCAATTGCTGTCGCAAAACCCCCCCCCCAGCCCCAGGCAAGGAAGGAACCCCTCCGTGACCAGGCCGCCCCCCCCCGTGCGCCTCTGACACTCCTTCCCTCCCTCACACCTCTCACCCGCACCCCAAGATCCCCCACCTCCTGTCCCCCCCTGGTCATGCCATCCCCCGCCCCCACACCCATAGACCCCCTCCCTGTTTGCCTCGCCTGCCTCCCAGATAAGCCCCTAGCCCTCCCCGGCACTTTGCCCTGCTGCTTCCTGCGAGCCGGCATTGAAGCAGCCGCCTTCCGCCCGCCTGAAACACAAATGCCAAGCACCACTTGCCTGCTTTCCTTGCCGCCCTACACGTGCAGACCACGCGCTGCGCTCCGACTCAAACGGGACCCTGCAGGGCTGCTCTTTGCGATCGTCCGCAGCACCAAGGAGGCCCGCCGACACCGATCCCAGCTCACCGCCGACACCGATCCCAGCTCACCGTCGCCAATGATCCTGGCTCCCCGCAGACAACAATCCTGGCTCCCCGCCGAATCCTCACGCTGCCAACGATCCTGGCTCCGCGCTGCTCGCCCAGGGCCCTGGACTCAACTGCCCTCTCGTTTCTCCTTCCTTTCACTCATTGGCTCCCTGTGTTCACGTGGGATGGGAGCCAATGAGTTTAAAGGATGCCTGCTCATTCCCCCGGCAAAGCCCCCCCCCTGCACCATTTCATCTCACGCCGCGCCGCCCGGTTACCAGCGTCCGGCCTGGACTCCGCCACGCGGCCTTTTTTTGTTTCAAAAATTTTAAGAATGGAATGCACAGTAATTGTTGTTCATTTGAACATAGCATAGGGCTATACAAGGCTGTAGGGAAATCTGGAAACCCATACTATTCCATATATAGATACAGTATATAGCATCCAAAAATTAGGCAGAGTATTAAATTGGATAAGATATTACAATGGAAGCCAATGTCAGGGAGATATGGTCTAACATACCAGCAATCAGCCTTACTGCAGAGTTCTGCACCAACTGTATAGTCTTTAGGATATTATTAGGCATAGACATCAGAACAGGGTGGGCCACACGGACCCTGGCCCCACTAAAATTTTGCCCAGCAGCAGAGAGAGCAGCCATGATCACAGCTGACTCCTTCTGTCTGCCCTTGGGAGATCGGATCCCCAAGGGCAGGAGGGGAAGGCCATCGTGATCAGGGCAAAGTCTCCTGTTTGCCTATGGGGATCCAATCTCCCACAGGCAGACAGGTGGAATCTTTGCTGTGATCATGGCTGCCTTCCACTTCTGTCCCTGGAGAGCCGATCTCCTACAGGTAGACGAGAGGAGTATTTGCTGTGATCGTGGCCGCCTTCCCCTCCTGTCCACGGGGAACCAATCTCTTGCAGGCAGACAGGAGGAGTCTTTGCTGTGATCATGGTTGCCTTACCCTCCTGTCCACAGGAATCCAATCTCCCACAGGCAGACAGGAGTCTTTGCTGTGATCGTGGATGCCTTCCTTTCCTGTCCATGGGGAACCAATCTTCCGAAGGCATACAAGAAGAATCTTTGCTGCAATCGTGGCTGCTTTCACTCCTGCCCACGGGGATCTGATCTCCCATGGACAGACAGAAGGAATCTGCCATGATCGCAGTCATTCCCTTCTCTTCTGCCCATGGGAGATCAGATCTCCCTCAGGCAGAACAGGAAGGGAAGGCCACAGAGAGCTAGGGGTGGAGTCAAGGTGGAGCTTGCCCCCCTCCCCCCAATCAGCAAGGCATTCCGCAGCCCCTGTTATTAGGTAATAAATTACATTACAATTATCTATACAGGGCAATACTAAACATTGCACAACACGCTATTAACAATTCTGATCAAGCACATATCTCAATTTCTTAACAGTTCAGAGTTTATAGCAAATATTTTGAACATTTTTCACTTGTGGTTTGAATGTTAAACCTCAATCTAAGCCTATTCCCAAGTAAGGGATTTCTTTCCTTACTGGATCATCATCATATCCTGTCAGATTTATTTCAAGGGGCTTATATTTAGGGAACCTTTTACTAAACCCTGCTAAGTGATTAACCTATGTTTAAGCTCCAATGACTTACTGCAGAGTCACAACAGTTCCTGACTGCTAAAACATGCATTAATTTGCCATCGCATGGGCATGGAAAACACATTGCAGTTAGTATGGGGGTACATATCATACACTAAGGGCCCGATTCCATTCTGTACAAGATGCGGGGAAGGTAGACGGGACTGGGAAAAGGCACGAATAGTGTTGGGACGTTCATCCTTGCTATTTGTGCCTCGGAATAACCCCCTAAATGTCAATGAAGCAATTAGCACAGATGCACCTAGCAATTCTATAGGTGGCTTTTGGTGCACCCACATTAACTGCATCACGCGTTAGGTATGTGTCTATTCAGTAGCTGCCAGAACATGCCACTCTTGCACCAACCTAGTTACTGCAGAGACTTTGCACTTAATGAATGTTAGTTGTCACATTAAACACGTTAAGTGTAAAACTCTAATAAACTTTAGTAGAAACCCCTTAATACTCCTACAGATAATCAGTGCTTCAGTTTTGCTAAAATTAATGGAGAGACCATTATCAGAACACCGGTGTATTAAAATCAGAAGGAGCTTTAAAGATTGTACAGAGGCTGTGTTTTTATATGGATAAACTAACAGAAGATCATCAGCATAAAGGTGAAAAAGAACATTCAGCTTATATAGTTTAGTGCTAAATGGAATCATATAAATGTTAACTATGGAGGCAGACAGTGAGGATCCTTGAGGTACACCTGAGTTCAACTCAGCCACTAGATGAACCATCCTGGTTCTCACATGTAGTCTATTGGTTAAAGAGGAGATAAACCATTTCAATAGTGTACCTCCTATCCCTAACTCGGCTAATCTTTATAACAATATCTGTTGAGAAACAGTATCAAATGTGGCTCTCAGGTCCACAAAAATCATCAAGAAAGCTGTTTGAGCATCCTCGATTTCATATAGAACCATGCCCAATAATGTCAACAGCAGGGTTTCAGTAATGCAAGGCTTCCTAAACCCATGTTGCCAGCCACCTAATAAATTATTTTATTCTAGAAAGTCATTTATGGTGACTTATGGTGATATCACCTTGGATGAGCCTGATTTCATCTGCTCTTAGAAGCTAAGCAGGTTCAGGCCTGATTAGTACTTGGATGGGATACCACCTTGGAATACTGCTGAGGGCATACTGTGCAGAAGAAAGGCCTGGCAATCTACTTTCAGTATCACCTTGCTAAGAAAACCCTAGGGGATAGTCCCAACTATCCATGGGGTCACCAGGAATCAGCTTTGACTCAACAGAACACAACAGCAAGTCATTTAACTGCCGAAAAACCACTAATTCTAGTAACTCATCTAATAATGCTAAGTTGGAGAATGATAATTCTCACTGTCGGTAGAATTCACATTTTTTATTACTGGTGGCACTAATCTACATTTCATCTCACTAGGCAGTACACTGTCCCAAGGGATTCACATAAAAATGTAATTATCTAGAGGAAACGTAGAGGATTTGTAGCATTGTTTGTGCTCATGATAGGCTTACAGCTCCCTAGATAACTTGAATATCTGCCAAAAGGCTGATCTAAAACATATATAAGGCAATGACGCATTTTTAATGCTCATGTTTTTTAATTTCACTTTGTTACAAAATTACTGCACTAACTGTTCAGCAGTGGAATCTAAAACCTGTTGTCATGAGGGTATATTTACTAATCTTCTCACAATTATAACTTGTCTAGTTTAGAAAGGGCCATTTGTATTCTCCAGGTAAAATATTCCTTTCTTGTCTGCTTAACTAATTCAATATAAATGTTCACCTGTCCCTTGTAGACCTGTTTATTATTTTCTGATTTACTCTTCCTCTAGTTCTGCTCCATCTTACTCAATAACTGCTTCGAGGAATGAAGTTTCTTCGTAAAGCACAGAGCACTGTGCTGATGTCTATTCCCTTTGTCAACCAGGCTACATAGATCATAATCTCTAACCTCTTCCCTCCAAGTTTTAAGCAGAACATCAATACTTCTAGACTCTGGGATTGATAGGCTATTTGTCCATTTTCACTGAAATACTCGAGTATCAAAATACCTGCACTGATTTCAAATTTTAGAATATTTTTCTACATCAAATTCAAAAAAGCTAAGATCAAATAAAATTAGCTGATGATCTGCCCATAAAACGGTTACAGTCCTATCAATAGTTAAACCACAAGAGTTCTTAGGAATAAATGAAAATTCATTAATTTGCTCTCTAGTATGGTAGCTGTTTTAATTAGCCGTTCAAACCCCATTGCTAGCATAATATTCCAGAAAATCTACATAAATCCATCTTTGTCTACTCTATTTCATCAAAGTATACATTAAAATTCCCAATTAATACAAGTCATGGCATAGGCTAAAAACCAGTCAATAAACAATGGAATATCTGCCTGTATTTTATGAGAGGGTATATAAACCACACAAAACAAAAATCTCTCATTCTTTAACAATATTGATTCATATTGCTCTGTTTGGAATGAATAAAGCACCATAAACATAACGGAGGAGTATTTAACTACCATCACCTCCTTCCTTCCCACTCCCAAAAATAGTTTGAAATACCAGGGCACACAATTCTTGTATAGTCACATTATCTGCTGTGGTAAGCCAAATCTTTACAATCCCAAGAAGAACAAGATAATTATCAATGAATATAGCAAATAGCAATGTGACTTTATTCCTCATCAAATGAGCATTAATAAAAACTACAGACAGGTGACCCAATTCATTCCGATACTGAAATCTAGCTCCAGATGCATGATAACTAGAAGGCCACATGCTTCTCTCCTTAGTTTATAATATAAATCACCATGCACTCCCTGTCCGAGTATACCCTGAAAAGGATGTGAAAATAGCTTCACTACATACCATCCCACCCATATCAACAAGGAACTGTTCTAGTGTCAATGAAATGCAAACTAGAAACATACAAAAGCAAGCTTATAATGGCTTCACTTAACAACATAAACCAATACCTATTTCTTATTGCCAACATTAACAGGACATCATTCTATTGACCACCCTAAGGAACCACACTAAGGACCACACAGAAAAATTTAGTTTCAGAGTGAGCAGAAAGAACTAGCATGTTTCATAAAGAAGGGATCCAATATGCAAATGCCCAAAGTCTTCTCCATAAAGAACACATATTTTTTTTATCATGGAGTGGAGGAGTAGCCTAATGGTTAGAGCAACAGCCTACTATCCAAGTGATCAGGGTTGGCTTCCCACTGGCAGTCCTTGTGACCTTGGGCAAGTGACTTTACCCTCCATTTCCTTGAAGAAAAGGCCTGGCAATCTACTTCTGGTCATACTGGGTTGCCAGGAGTCAGCATTGAGTTGATAGTATTTTAAAGAAAAAAAAAAAAACTTTATCGCACATTGAGATTTCTTGAAAATTCAAGAGGAGATATTTGGGAATAAGAGAAAGGTAAGACAGCATTTCCTTACATTTCTCTTAAAAGAAATTTAAAAAGTAAATTTTCTTTTTGCAATTACTTTTCCAGGTATGGCTTGCTATTTTGTTTTTGAAGCAAATACTGCTAATCTTCAAGCTAGTTCCCTTGACAGGCAGCATAAGTACTTTCATTCAGTAGGGTTGCTAAACTGCTGTTACAATATTTCCTGCTCTTTTAAGAAGCTTAGCTTAGTCTTTACAAAATATACATCAATTTATATACAATGCAAGGAGAAAATAGAATAATTACATTTTATTTTTGAAAGAAATGATAAATTACTACTTTGGAGTAAAGTATTGGAACAGCATTCAAAATATTCATGAAAAAAATCCCCATATCATTAATTCCCTGTTGATTCTGCACTCCAAGGGATATGTTTACTAAAGAGCATTAGCTGTCTTTGCAGCACTAACACGGGATCATTGTGCCGCAAAGGCAGCTAATGCAAGAAAAATGCAGACACCATGGTGAAGTCTGTTTTGGTGCAGTAGCGGCTGGAGTGGGAGGGATGTGGATGGAGAGTGGGCATTCCAAGTCTGAGCAGCTACCATGGATGCTCTTATCATGCAGTAGCTGCTGGAATAGGAGGAATGTGGATGGAGAATGGGCATGCCAAGTCTGAGCAGCTACCACGGATGCTCTTATCGTGCAGTAGCTGCTGGATGGGAGGGATATGGATGGAGAGTGGGCATGCCAAGGCTCAGCAGCTACCACGGATGCTCTTATCGTGCAGTAGCTGCTGGGTGGGAGGGATATGGATGGAGAGTGGGCATGCCAAGTCTGAGCAGCTACCACGGATGCTCTTATCGTGCAGTAGCTGTTGGAATCAGAGGGATATGGATGGAGAGTGGGCATGCCAAGGCTCAGCAGCTACCACGGATGCTCTTATCGTGCAGTAGCTGCTGGAATGGGAGGGATGTGGAGGGAGAGTGGGCATTTCAAGTTTGAGCAGCTACCACGGATGCTCTTATCGTGCAGTAGCTGCTGGAATGGGAGTGAGCTGGAGCGAGAGTGGACATTCCAAGTCTGAGAAGCTACCACGGATGCTCTTATCATGCAATAGCTGTTGGAATTGGAGGGATGTGGAGGGAGAGTGGGCATGCCAAGTCTGAGCAGCTACCACGGATGCTCTTATCATGCAGTAGCTGTTGGAATCGGAGGGATGTGGATGGAGAGTGGGCATGCCAAGGCTCAGCAGCTACCACGGATGCTCTTATCATGCAATAGCTGCTGGAATGGAGAGGGATGTGGATGGACAGTGGGCATGTCAAGTCTGAGCAGCTACCACGGATGCTCTTATCGTGCAGTAGCTGCTGGAATGGAAGGGATGTGGATGGAGAGTGATCATTCCAATTCTGAGCAGCTACCACGGATGCTCTTATTGTGCAGTAGCTGCTGGGTGGGAGGGATATGGATGGAGATTGGGCATTCCATGTTTTAGCAGCTACCACAGGTGCTCTTATCATGCAGTAGCTACTGGAATGGGAGGGAGATGGATGGAGAGTGGGCACTCTTTGATCAGCTACCACAGATGCTCTTTCATGCAGTAGTGGCTGGGATGAGAATGATGTGGTTGGATAGTGGGCATTCCAGGTTTGAGCAGCTATCACCAATGCTCTTATCGTGCAGTAGCTGATGGAATGGGAGGGATGTGGATGGAGAGTGGGCATGCCAAGTCTGAGCAGCTACCATGGATGCTCTTATCATGCAGTAGCTGCCGGAATGGGAGGGAGATGGTTGGAGAGTGGGCATGCCAAGTCTGAGCAGCTACCACGGATGCTCTTATCATGCAGTAGCTGCTGGAATGGGAGGGAGATGGATGGAGAGTGGGCACTCTTTGATCAGCTACCACAGATGCTCTTTCATGCAGTAGTGGCTGGGATGAGAAGGATGTGGTTGGATAGTGGGCATTCCAGGTTTGAGCAGCTACCATGGATGCTCTTATCGTGCAGTAGCTGATGGAATGGAGAGGGATGTGGATGGAGAATGGGCATTCCAAGTTAGAGCATCTACCATGGATGCTCTTATCGTGCAGTAGCTACTCATTCTGCAGGCTTCATGTATGCAGCTATTGCCATCTCTATTAATAGTGATGGCAGCATCTGTGAAGCTTGCATCCCATGATCCCATCGTTTCTTCTGTGGTATCTGCAGAGAAGATGCTGGGAACTCTCCCTCCCCGCCCCCACACCCCCTCCCCCCACACTTACCGCAGAACCTTCGCAGGTAATGCTATTTGCAGCTATTGCCTTGCGTTAGCTGCAAAAACCTAACACAGTTTAGTAAATATATGCCCAAGTGTTGCTGTATGGAAAGAAACTTAGTGCTTTGCAAATTCCCTGAGAATATTGCTGATAGCTGTATGTACTAGAAAAGGAGACACATCGTGGGCTTTTGGGCCATTATATAACCCATGGGGCTTCCTCTTTCTGGGCTTCCTCTAGAAGGGGAACCACTTTCTTCAGGGTCCTTATGACTATGGAAACACTCCTGTGTTCATGGAGTCTTGAAATATAAACAACTCCCTACCAGATTGCAACGCTTCAGAATGAATTGACAGGTTACTATTTGAAGGCATTTGTCTGGTTAGCAGCACCCGCTAACTGGAGGTGCGCAGGTGAGAGGGAGGTTCAGCATCACTAAATGTAGACTGCTACTGAATGTTCTGTCTGACTGGCTTGGCACTATCTTGATAGTACTGAGGTAGTCCAGGGATGGTGGGAAAGCTGAGAGTTATCCGTATAGCGGAGATACTCAGCATTGCTACATAGAGAGTGCTGCAGATTGCATAGAATGGCAAAAAGCGATCCTATATGGCTATCCGCATAGCAGAGCTGGATATTGCCGCTGTATGCTTGCATCAGCACTGAATATCTGGATTTAATGTAGCTCGCTAAATACAGTATTGACTCCTTTGCACCCTAACCCTTGACTCCTTCATGTCCGCCTCTCCTATTTGATGGCAATTCTGCAAAGTACTTCTGGTTTCTGTTTGTTCCCTTTCTTCATAAACCATCTTGCTGTGCTCCTTCTTTTGCTGCAGATTTTCCACAGACTCTCGTTGTCCTTGTGTCTCTTCCACTTAAGCAAAATGCTGAAAAGACAAATCCCTGCAGAGCACAGAGCTTCCTCTTCTCTATCTAGGAATGTAGCTTTCTCCTGAGGCATCATTACAGCAGTCCCATTGCCACAAACTCGTCTTAGAGGGCCACAAACCAGTCACGTTTCCAGGATATCCCTAATGAATATGCATGAGAGTTTTGCATGTGCTGCCCTCGTTGTATGCAAATACATCTCATGAATATTTATTAGGGATATCCTGAAATCCAGGCTGGTTTGTGGCCCCCCAGGATTGGAGTTTGGCACCCCAATCTAGAGTCTCCCTCTTGGAATTAGGGCTGTGCCTTTGTAAAATGCACATTCAGTTTGTCTGATCACCTTAAAAGTGAACGTGTGCACAAATCAATTGTGTATGCATATATCTATGAATTAATATACAAAGCCCAAACAAGAAAAAATGCACACCCCATGGCTGCTTGGAACTATGGATCTACTGCCAAGAGTCTCCGAATATTCCCAACCTCTGCTTAGATTTCCTCCTAAAGTTCCTCATGCCCAGTGGTGTGCATCTTTAGTACATTACACTAATCGTCTAACTTTAGTCATAGACTGTAGACATGTAGTACACCTGGTAACTGTGGGCACACTTGCAGATATGAAGGCAGGTTTACTAAAGTGCACTAAGAGTTAGTGTGGGGTTCCCCACACGTGAAGCATGCTGTGGTAACCATTATCACACGCTAAATATACCAGCGCAGTAAAAATCCCCCACTAACCACTTAGCATGCAACGAGGAGGAGAATGGGCAGGATGGGCACAGAGAGCAGGTATTGACTGCACATTGCAATTAATGCATGTTAATTACCTCCACACTAATTGCACCATTCTGCAATTAGCATGGGTATACTTACCACCAACTCAGTGGGTGGGGGTAAGCATGCCTAGATACAGCTGTCTAATGGCAGATAAGCTGTGCGTTACAAAGTGTGAAAAACACCAAGTCCCTGAAGGAGTTATACAACATCTGCGGGCAGGTCGGGATAAAAGTTGGCATTCTCCTGAAGTTGAAGTTGATTTCAATAGTAGAGCACAGCATGATATTATACAATACAGAGTACAGCATACAGCACAGTCGCGTTTGTCAAAAATGAAAGAAAAATGAGCTAAGTAGTGCTTTTTTGTTTACAATGTTGCTAAAATATAAGCTTTGGCAACTGAAGCAATGAAAGTGCTATTAGTGTATGCTGATATGGTTAAAGGATGAATCGGCACATGGTCTATGATTTTTAATCACATTATATAAGGATAAATATATTTATAAAGAAACAGCAAAAAAGCAAAAAAGAAGGTTTATTTAATAAATGTAGATTTTTTAAAGAATGAAATAGAGCCGAATGATTGATAAAGGGGGTAACGGGTGGCAACATGATAGGCATAGGAATCTCTGCATATATTCATCCCCCAACCCCATGCTGGCAGTTCTTTCATTTTTATATATTTTTTATATGTGTGTTGACATTTGTGAGATAGCCTTTTTTGAGAGATGGGTGTTTTTACTTCTTTGTGGAATGATTCTTTTCATTTTACCTCTGGTGGGGTTTTCCTTTTTGCCATAATGAATAAAAGCATCTTGCAACAACTTTCAGCATATAATATCAACAAGCTCCTCTGTGAGTCATTTACTATAGACTTAATTCCCTGTCTAACTGAAGGATCTTGGTAAGCTCCTCCAAAGATAGCACTGGAAAATTCTGATTAATGATTGTATTGCTCTGGGCAATCACCTCCTTCAGAAAGGGCATGAACTCATTAAAGGTCAAATTTAAGGATCAGACAACAGTGCAAAAAGGGACTCCAAGATGGCAGACAGACAGCAGCAAATTGTGCATGCATTTACTTCTTCTTGCGTAAGAGAAAGGGAGAAACTCAGATCTTTCTCCTGAATCTGATCCGTGAAAGGAACCATGAATCACTATGCTGTTGCCTTAGAGAAGCCTAGAATTTTAACCCATATGAAGAAATCTTTGGGGACAGCGCTGGATAAATGACTGTTGGTAATATTTCTGGATGATATAGGACTTAGCCTTGGGGAACTCAATTCCCCAGAGGTCTGGGGGAATGTTGCTTCTTCAGGTGTCACCATGCGTACTGGAGGAGGAGACGGGGGTCATAAATAGATCTACTGAGGCTGAGAGGCATTCCAGAGCATTCGAACGTACAAAGGAGCTGGATGCCGCCGTTCTGAGCAGCTCGGTGAGACAAGCGGGCAGCAGTGCAGTTGGCGATCTATGAATGGAAGAAGGGATTCAAGGAAACAAATAGGTTTGATTTTAAAAGGCAAATTTTAGATAAAAAATGGAGGCAGGAACTGAGATGTCAAAGTGGGGACATACACAATTACAACAGAATTCTAGAAAAGGCTCTGCCAAACATGGAATATTTTCTAAAATACGTATAAGGATGTGCAAGAGTGCACGCGTATTTGCTGACACAGAGCTGGAGGAGTCATTTTACAAATCCACATGTGGGAAAAATCAGTCGAGGCAATTTGGTAACTTAGACGTGTATATCAACCATTTTGCAAACCTATCCATATAAACACCACCTATTTACCACAGAGGCCACGCCCTGACACACACTCTTGCAATTTGGATGCATTATTAGCATTCATGTGCAAATTTAGACTTCAAAAATCATTATTTACACGTGGATGCCATTTGCACATGAAAATGCCGGATTTTCCTCGTGGAAATTGAAAATAAGGCTTCTAAAATATCCCTCTAAATGTAAAGACCTTTTTCATACTCAGTTGCCCCAGCTTCCTCGGGATGGTTATCTTTCCCCCCCCAAATAAGGAGCCACAAAGAAATTTGGAAGGCAATAATTTGCTTTCGATTCAAATCTGATTTGACTATGGAGCTAAAGGAATCCACTTCAGTTTCTTTGCTTGTAGAGTAAGATGTTCAAGGTCACACTGGTTGTCTTGGATAGGAAGGACACGGCATAATTAATAGTTTAGTGCCTATAGACCCTTAATTTATGGCCCACCCCCAGCTTCAGTCCTGGCACAGGGCTCTCTCTGACAGCAGAGGGAGCTTGACCACAGCATTCCTTCTCCCCCTTCTCCTCCTCATCTTCACTTTCTCGCTCTTTCCTCCACCCCCTGCCAAGAATTCCCCTCTTTCCACACCCCAGCAGCATCCCTCTCTCTCTCTCTCTCTCTCCCTTCCCTGTCCAGCAATGTGCATTGCCCACTCCCACCCCTCTCCCAATATCCAGTATGCCCTCTATCTCGTCTCCTTCTCCCACCCACCCAATAGCATAAGCCCCTCTTTCTCATTTTCCTCCCATGATGCACAGCATCCCTCTCCTTCCCCTTTCAGTGGAAGGATCTTAGTTACTAAGAGGCAGATTTTAGAAAGGATGTCCAATTGACATCAGGACGACCAGGACAGAACGTACAGAAAATGCCAGGAATATCTATGTCTCTGGCTGATTTCAGGAACATAGACATCCCTGTTAGCGAAGTGCTTGCGGCCGGGTACATAGATGTCCCCATTGGGGTGCCTGGGTCAGGAACATCCATCTAAGGCAAGCTAGCATAAGGGGACATCTAGCAGTATCGCAAAGTGAAAACATGAGCTCCCGTTCCCTGCCATTGTTCGTTGACATAGCTTAAAATACAGGGGTATTAGTGTAGCTCTTTCTCCACACCTTCCGGCTGTTTGCCTGGCAAAACAAACACTTTTCATGTGCCTGTTTGTGCCTGGGGAGCAGGTGCAGCTTTAGGCATGATTTGTGACACTGAGATTATAGGCTGGGATGTTCAGGTTCTTAGGAATGCCCGGCCATACCTCCGCAATGCTCCCATTCAGACTTGGATGTTCTCGCACTGGGGATGTCCATGGACTCAGCTTCTAAAATGACTCTGGGGAAGTTTCTGTGATTTGGCCCATTTGCAGAAGTACAAATCATGAATAGCGCTATTGAAATACACCCTCCCCTCAAATCTGTGGTTCTCAACCCAGTCCTCGGGGATCCCCAGGCCAGTCAGGTTTTCAGGATATCCACAATGAATATGCATGAAATACATCCACATGCACTTCTATGCAGATCTATCTCGTGCATATTCATTGTGGATATCTTGAAAACCTGACTGGCCTGGGGGTCCCAGAGGACTGGGTTGAGAACCAATGCTCTAAATGGTTGGGGTTTTTTTCATAGACACAGAAGGGAGAAAAGCCTTAGAAAAGCCTTAGTGTTTCCTGTATCACTATGCATAAAACTATAGTATTACTTTCAGATTCCAGCATTTAATAAGGATAATTTTGAGCAATTTTTTTCTGTAGAAGGCTCTACTCCCTGGCAAGCCCATGTAGGCTAAAGGAAAGGAAAGTATCTTGGCTCCTCCATATGCATGCAGCATTGAGTCAATACTGACTCCCAGGGCTGACGCTACCATTAGGCAAAGTAGGCGGTCGTCTCGAACGCCAGCCCCCGGCGGCATCCATTGTCGCCACTTTCCCCCTCACCAGGACCTACAGCAGTGGCAATGCCTTGAAACAGCCCCACGGTGCTTACTTCAAACTCTGGTGCCACGGAGCTGTTTGCTTCTGCCCTCACTGATGCTTACTTTCTGTTTGCATAGGGGTGGAAAAGGAAGTCGGCATTGGTGAAGGCAGCGCAGCCATGAGGGGGGGGGGCATAAGGGATGAGGCTCGCCTAGGGCGCCTCATCTCCTTGCGCTGACCCTGCTGACTCCTGGCAACCCAGCAGTCCCTGGGTTTTCTTGGCAACGTGTGAACAGAAGTAGATTGCCAGGCCTTTCTTCTGAGGCAATGGATAGAAGTGACTTCCTCAAGACATGCCAGTGGGAATTGAATCCTAGTTTTTTCGTCACCATACAGGCAACCAAAGCAAGGCCTTCAGTATAAGAGTAGCTTTTTCCCATTAAGGCCTTCCCCACACTAAACCCTAAGGCAACAACACCAACATCCCATTACAGTAATTTACTTGAGACATTATTAGGGCCTAAATCATGGTCTGCAAAGACTTGGCTTTAATCTTTATATCAAGCTTAATTTTCTATGCCTTGACCATATCTATGACTCTACACAAAGGGGCATGTTTATTACAAAGAATGTTAGCAGCCTGCAGTTGGGCCACAAAACCAGCACAGAGGTTGGTGCCAATTACAAGTGTCGCCCGCATCCATCCCCCTGCCATTGGCACATTGCTAACACTCAGCACCGCAGAATCCAGCACTTGGGTGCACCTAATGCCATCCATCGAGGTGGCATTAAGTGCACCTGCACTAACGGCAACAATTCTGTTTAGTGAATGCTCATAATATCCACGCTAAGCAAGATGTGCTATCAATACTTAAGTTCTGCCCTCAACCCACTCTGTCACCACTCATTTGCATGCTACCTGTTAGTGTGGGATTTTTAATGCTTGGTCCCGTGCTTTTAGCATGCTCCACTTACCACACACTAAACTCTATGCTAATGGTTAGTGTGGTTTAGTAAATATGCCCCCAAATGACCAACCCATAAAACCATAAAATCTTTTACCTGCTCTGCAGAAACACTCCCCATCTTATCCATTTCAATCCTAAATCCATCTCATCTACATATTTTTCAACTTGAGTCCACTTTGATAACCACCAGGAAATTTCCCATGGATACCCATTAACTTTCAGTCTCAAGTCAGTCAACCCTGCTTGCACAAGGATAATTAATTGAATGTCATCTGCATAATAGTGGCATTCAACAAGCACCAGTTTTATTATTACATGACCCTCTAAATATCATAGGGGGCTTTTTATTAATTTTTTTAAGATTTCATTTAATCAAAGTGACAGATCTCCTAGGCAGAACTCTCCACCATCGACGTAACAGCCCTTAGTTTGCACTGGATACTCCCATCTGCAACTCATGACAACCGATTTTAGCCATTGCCGTGCTACTGTGTGATCTATTGCTTAATAACATGATGCCTCGAAGCACTTGCAGTGAGGAAAATATGCAAGATGCCTTATGCTTTTCCTGTTTCCTGAACTCAACATTGTCAGGAGATTAAGCAATGCTTAGTATAAATCATTTGGTAGGGAAGGGGGGAGCGGGGCGCAGAGAAAGAACATTAGAATGTATGACCTGCTTATTGACTTAACTGTACCTTTTGTCTTCTTCTAATGAAAGAACAGGAGCTCCCCGCCCTCCTGAGACATCTTAAGCACAGAAAAATAGTTCTAGAAGAAGATGCTGTAATGGTCAGGCCAGTCATTCGGCTTACTCGTTATGAGTTCTTAAAAAAAGAAGAAAGAAAACCTTTGGGGGACATTTATTACATATGACAGATTGAATTGGAAAATGTGCCAATATACTCCCAAAGATTAGTGTTTCTATTGTTACTGTGCTGTGAAAGAAATTGGCCCATGTCAGTCAGAGGGCAGATGTAGTAAGATTGTGCTCACGGTAAATCAGTTGTAGGATGTGTCTCTTGTCAGTGAGCAGCCACACTAAGCGAGGCATAAATTTAAGAAAAGAACTAAATGACAAAGCCTATTTTCCTGCTATGGCACATGAGGATGGAGTAAGGAGTCAAAGAAGTGATTAGAAGATACAAGGAATCCCTTTATCAACTTCACTATTGTATTTCCTGACTTCACATTCCTGTGGAACAGCCTTGTCTAGGTCATTGACTCAGAAATCAGTATACCCAGGAAAGTAATGATATCAGTTCGAAATTGATTTGCTTCATGGACACATAATGATGCACTAAGTCTTCTGTCAGATGATATTTTTCTCTCCTCTATTATACTGATAACTTTGATCTTGGGCAACTTCATGCCTTTACTTCTGCAGTTTGCAGGCAGCATAGGGTCACAAGCAGGAACTAACTTACAGGTTTTTATACCACTTTATCATTTGAGTCAAAGTGGTTTACATTGTAATTTAAACTTGGTGATGCACATTAAACAGGGACATTGAGAACTTGGATTCTTCTGAGGCAATGGAGGGTTGAGTGACTTGCCCAAGGCCACAAGGTGTGCTAGTGGGAATTGAACCTTGGTCTCTTTGTTCCCAAGCCAGTGCTCTAACCATTAGGCTACTCCTCCACTCCAAGCAGGAATCTCAGGGATGGACCACAGTATTTCTAGGGGTGTTCAGCCCAAAATGTTTTGTTTTGGTTTTTTCGTTGCTTTTTTATATTGTATTGTTTCCTGGCAAGAGTGCACAGCTTTGCGGAAGAGTGTGCCCTATGATGCAATAGCATGCACTTCAATAGGGCGCACTCTTGCTGGAAAACGGGAAATGACAAACATGTTCTTATTTTGTTTTGCACCCAGATTTTGCTGCTTTGGTTTGAAATGAAAGCACGCCCCTACTATTTCCTTGCCTATAGTCTGATAGGTCTGTCCTTGCCTGCTTCCTCCTTGTCTTAGGACCGTTCATCGCCTGCCTCGTCATGGTCTCATGAATCTGTTTCTTGTTCAATTCCTCTGACAAATGCGAATGGTGCCACCTGTTGATATGCAGCTGGCAGGATGCCACCAGAATTTTATATACTTTTGAGAGCAATAGCCAGGAAGCCTTGCCGGGAAAGGTGGCACAGGCAGTAGGATATAAGGTCAATACAGAAAATGTGAAGGCTTAGCTCATATATCATTAAGTAACCCCCCAGAAAAGGCCATGGGGGAAGTAACCTGCACTGAGCTACAAGTTCTCCCTAGCACCCTCACTGGACAGACTAGATGGACTATGTTTCAGTTTATGTTACGCACCAAGTTACACGTCTATGAAAGTAGGCGCAGAGAATGTCCGTGCTTTAAGCAGGCCTGTGCAGGGTTGTTTGTTGTCCATTATTCTTTTTGGGCCTGATTTTTGAAGGTATGTACATGGGTAATTGCCCTAGTTACCGGTGTAACCTACACAAGTAGTGCCCTTTGAAAATCCCGGATAAGTCCCTAACATGCCCAGATGCTAAGCGGTGATCATTGGGGCTTGTTAGGGGTCTTCCGGGGTGGAGCGGGGGCAGTGGAAAGGGCTAACCAGGTAGCACCAATTTTTGATTTTACCCACTTAGCCCTCTGTGCCTGAAAGATAAGCGAGGTTTTTTCTTGCCTATCTTTCAGGCGCAGGGGCTAAGCGGGTAGCATCAAAAATCGGTGCTACCTGTCTAGCTCCTGTGGCTTCCAGGGTGTGCAGCAAGACCTGGATTTTCAATGCCAGGGCTGCATATGACCCCGGCATTGAAAATCTGGATTAGGCAGAAAGGGAGGGCGTCCAGTTCGAAATCGGGCCCTTTATGTTTCTGTTATGAGTTGATGTTATGATTTTTGGGGGGATATAATGCCACTGGATATCTGTTAGTATTGGGGCAATATAAGGGACATTAGAGGGTGGAGTGGAGGTGGCACCCAATGCTAACTGGACAGTGGCGATATTGAGCCGCTGTCTGGTTAGCGATAAGCTGGTAAAGTAAGGCACCACTGCCCAATTAGCCTCCTGGTTCTGCAGCGACCCAGATATCCAATTCTGGTAGCCAGATACGGCCCTGGCATTGAATACCTCGGCTTAGACTTCAGCGGCGATGGCTAGCCATCTTACAAGTGCTAGCCACTGCCGCTGAGTATCCCTCCCTTACTTATTAGGTACCCAGGGCCCGATATTCAGGGTTGGTGGCTAGCGTTGCTAAAGCAGGCTAGCCTTCGCTGATGAACTATAGACCTGGCTAGTCAATGCTAGAGCCATATACAGCCACGAGCACTGAACATCTGGGTCATCTGGATAACAGAGAAGCTAACCGGACAGCAGAAATATTCAGCCTCTGCCCAGACAGCTTCTGCGGTGAAAGTTCGGCCACCCTTTCAGGTGTCTAACTTCTGCCGCTTAGGGATAACCGGACAGCGACTGAATATCATTGCTGCTCAATTATCACCGGGTGCCGCGTCTGCTCTAATGCCGTAGTGCCCTGCTGCTAGCCAGCAACTGCGGGGTGTTCAGTGGCCCTACCCATGGATATTCAGTGGACCTAACCGCATTTGTGCCAATGAATATCCCAGGTCTGCTAACCATATTAATTGCATTGAATATTCCCCCTCCCCCCCCCCCCGTGTTTCTTTGTTCTAGATTGTGATTTATTTAATTTGATATTACTTTCTGCCTTTATATATGTTATTGCGTGGAATATAAATGCAAGTAAATAAATACTGTGGGGTTCTTTTACTAAAGTATGCAATGGTTCTTCACTGAGCATGTGAATAATGTGAAAAGCTAAATATATTAAATGCAAAGCCTCCACATTAACTGTCGGGGCATGGACAGCATGTCACTACACCTTAACGTAGGGCACTATTATTGCAGATGCATATAATTCCATCTGTTGAGGTGGAGATAATTGTACCCGCACTAACTGCAACAGTGACAGCGCACGGCGTTTCCCCCTGACTGCAATGCGCTCAACATATCCAATCTGCTCCCCTAACCCGCTCTTTCACCATCCCTACACACGAATCAGTGCATGGCAAATGGTCGGCCCCATGCTAACAGTCACTGTATGCCCAAACCTGTGCTAGCTGCATAGCACACTTTAGTAAAAGGCCCACTTAGCTTTGTACCATCATCTGAGTGTAGGCGTGTTTGGAGGAGGAGTTTGGGCCAAGCATGGGTTGAGTCATGGAGTACAAGCGTATTTTATAAACATTTATACAGCTCCTGAGCAAAAGTAAATACTTGCAAGTGGATTTTTCCCCTGATTGTTGCGGGTCTTGTGAGACTATTTGTGAGATTATGTTGTCTTTATAAAATATCCTGGGGGAAGAAAAAGAAGATATCCTTCCGCAGGTAGACAACCAGAAGAGAACAGCGGAAGTAATGACCACGGCCTACCAGTTGATAAATAAAATTCTTTATTGGGGACCCAACTTAACAAGTTTCGGCCGAAGCCTTCGTCAGGGGTCAGGGAACCACATAGATAATGTGTGAAACACGTCTATGCGGTGGAGCAATCACTTTTCCCAATAATGCTAAAACGATGGCGGGAAAAAACCCCCGCTGAAAAGTAAGAACGCCGTCAAAACATAGAGATAAAAGAGGAACCGCATGCTGCAGCGTGTGCATTCAAGGAGCTTGTAATGCACATGCTGCAGTATGCGGTTCCTCTTTTATCTCTATGTTTTGACGGCGTTCTTACTTTACAGCGGGGGGGTTTTTTCCCGCCATCGTTTTAGCATTATTGGGAAAAGTGATTGCTCCACCGCATAGATGTGTTTCATACATTATCTATGTGGTTCCTTGACCCCTGACGAAGGCTTCGGCCGAAACTTGTTAAGTTGGGTCCCCAATAAAGAATTTTATTTATCAACTGGTAGGCCGTGGTCATTACTTCCGCTGTTCTCTTCTGTTTATAAAATATCCCAACAATAGAGGCTTACTTGGACTTCCTACCTAGGCAACCTGTTATAAAGGTGCCTCCACAAGGACAAATTTAAAAACCATTACTGGATTTAGGCCAGTATTTAATGTGGGAACTGTTCTTATTGATAAAGTTATGAGTGTACAACCTGCACATGCATAACTACCCAATCTGAGCAAAGGCACTTCTGGAGGTAAGATTCATGAAACTAAATATGTGTAAAATATCTCAAAATATGTCTGTGTGTCAAATAAGGTTGCCAACTTGCTCCAGATGTGCCCGACAGGCTTGATGCAGTCCTGGCTTTACCCCATTGCATGCAGGAACATGTATTCTAATTTCTCTATTGCACTCCATAAGAAAACAAGACTACAAGTCCCTGCATGCAATAGAGTAAACCCAGGACTGGATCACGCCTGTCGGCTGCATCTCAAGCCAGTTGGCAATCCTAGTTCCAAAGAGCAGGTCTACATGCATAAATTCCCTGGGGTAATCTTCAAAATGGAAGTATGCATATATTGTTTTATTGTAAATTTGACAGTACCTGCAAAAGAGATGGCTGAGGGGAGATATGAAAGAGGTCTGTAAATTAATGAATGGAGTAGAACAGGTAAATGTAGATTAGTTGTTTACTTCATCAAAAAGTAGAAAGACTAGGGGCATGCAATGAAGCTGCAATGTAACCCATTTAAGACTAATAAGAGAAAATATTTTCACTCAACGTGTAATCAAACTCTGGAATTCGTTACCGGAGGATGTCGTAAAAGCTGTTAGTGCAGTTGGATTTTAAAAAATGTTTGAACAAAAGTTCATGGAGGAAAGATCCTTAAACAATTATTAAAGAGGACCTGAGAAATTTACTGCTTACCTCGGGACAAGCATGTGGAACCTTTGTACCTTTTTGGGAACCTGCCAGGCACTTGTGACCTGGATTGGCCACTGTTGGAAACAGGATACTGGGCTTGATGGACCTTAGTCTGACCCAGTATGGCATTTCTTTTGTTCTTATGCTTGGAGAAAAATATGTACGTATTATTTATGCATGCCCTCGGTTATAAAATTACCTCCTTACAAGAAGTCAAATCCCATCAGGAAGTAATAGGGTCAAACCAGGGTCAAAGCCAGGATGAAGTCAGCAATCAGGAAATCCAAAGAGAACTGAATAGAGATAGAAACAGAAGAATTACAAGCAGAGATGAGACAGTGAACCAGCCAGGAGCGGGAAAACATCAGACAGGAGGGAATACAAACAGGTTAAGAGACAGAAACCAGCCTAGCTGGAAGGCCATTCAAAGACTACCAAGAGGGACAACTACAGCTGGAAATAGATCTGCACGTGTAAGTATTTATCTTCTGGAATATACTCTAAATCTTGGGGAATTCTTTCGGTTAAAGCTGATAAATCTGTGTATTTAGAATTCAGTGCTTTTGCTGGGTGTCAGGTTTTAGTACCATCTGAGAGCTTTCATTTAAATCAAATCAAAGTATAGCTTAGCATAGAAAGTAAAATAGAGTAGTCAATGAAATAAATGTATTTCTACAGAACATTTTTAATTAAATCAAATCAGAGTATAGCTTAGCATACAAGTAGAATAAATAGTCTCTGAGTAGAAAGAAATAAACTAGTTTCTAGAGGTCTTTACAAAGAGGCCTTCCAATTAGGAGGCAAAAGATCTTTGAAGTTGTCTTAAACAGGAGTTAAAGGCAAGTGACAGATCAAAGGGGCAATTTGAAAGCCCCCTCTGTCAAACCAAGGGCAGTGTGAATCACACAGGAAATTGGTAAGACTTTACCTTACAAGCACGAATCGGGGCACAGTGTAGCAAGCCAGCTTTTATTAAGTCTTCTTTCCCTCCCACACACCCCAGAGATAATCTTAGCTTTATAGGCTCTTAAACCCATTAAAAGGGAAGGAGGTGCCCATATTCACTTTCAGGAGTGGCTGGTTATCCTCATCAGGAATACATTAATTAAGGACCTGAGATTACTTAATCTTGAGGTTAAACATTTTAGTCCATTAAACATTTTAGCTATAGCTGTTTTAGTATAAGTATCCCCAATAAACCTAAGTAAGTAAACAACTTAAATACCTAAATATAACCTTAAAACTAAAATGCAGACAGCAGTCCAGCAGCAAGATGGGAGCTTTTCAATCTTTTGCTTTGAGTGTCACATGTATGATTTTCTCCCAGTTGGTAAGGGGTCTTATGTATGCACTAGGTGAAAGGAGCATTTTGCTCTCAGGAAACAAATCTGATCTCTGGAGGTTAGAGTAGCAAACTTGGAGGACATAAGGAAGACAGAGAGGTAATAGATGAGACCAACAGGGACATAGCACTGAAGTCCCACCTCCAGTCTGGCAGCCTTCCTGTTGCCATGGAGGAGAGAGGTCATGTGAGAGGAGAGCATTACCTGGTGTGGCAGGAATTAACCCTAAGCTAGGACCTGTCCTCCATGTGATGCAAAACCTCTTGCACCAAGGAGGTTTCTTCAGGGCCATGTGTCCATGAGGGAAGGGTTAGGACAGCCATTATAGTTGGTGATTCGATCATTAGGCATGTAGATATCTGGGTGGCTGATGGACGTGAGGATTGCCTGGTAACATGCCTGCCTGGTGTGAAGGTAGCAGACCTCACGCGCCACCTAGACAAGGTTTTAGATAGTGCTGGGGAGGAATCTGCTGTCTTGGTACATGTTGGTACCAATGACATAGGAAAGTGTGGTAGGGAGGTTCTGGAGGCCAAATTTAGGATTTTAGGTACGACGATGAAATCCAGAACTTGCAGGATAGAATTCTCAGAAATGCTTCCTGTTCCACGTGCAGGACGCAAAAGGCAGGCAGAGCTCTAGAGTCTTAATGTGTGGATGAGACAATGATACAAGAAAGAGGGTTTTGGATTTGTTAGGAACTGGGGAACATTCTGGGAATTATCATTAAAATCATCTATAATAACTGAAGAATGGCAAATGGCCAATGTAACGCCAATTTTTTAAAAGGATTCCAAGGATGATCCCAGAAACTACAGACCAGTGAGCCTGATGTCAGTATTGGACAGAATAGTAGAAACCATTATAAAGAACAAAATTACTGAAAATGTAGATAGTCATGGTTTAATGGGAGAAAACCAACATGGCTTTAGCCAATGAAGGTCTTGTCTTATTAATCTGTTATATTTTTCTGAAGGTGTGAATAAACAGATAGACAAAGGTGAGCCAGTCGATATAGTGTATCTGGATTTTCAGAAAGCCTTTGACAAGGTCCCTCATGAGGGACTCTTGGCAAAATTAAAAAGTCATAGGATAGGAGGCAGTGTACTATTGTGGATCAGGAACTTGTTAAAAGATAGAAAGCAGAGTATATGGCTAAGTGGCCAATTTTTCCAATGGAGAAAGGTGAGTAGTGGAGTACCCCATGGATCTGTGCTGGGTCCTCTGATTTATAACATATTCGTAAATGACCTGGAAATCGGAATGAGTGAGGCAATCAAATTTGCAGATGACACAAAATTATTCAAAGCTGTTAAAACCCAAGAGGATTATGAAAAATTGCAAGAGGACCTTGATAACTTGAAAGATGGGACATTCAAATGGCAGATGAAATTGAATGTGGACAAGTGCAAAGTTATGCATCTTGGCAGGGCCAGCCCGTCCATTGAGCGAGAATGTTTTTTGCATAGGGCCCCATGTTTCAGGGTGCCCCGCGCAAAGAACATTCTGCATTAAAAGTAAATTTTAAAATAAAAAAAAAGCTGGCTGCTGCTGCTGCCGCTGCGGTAGCAGCAGAATCTAGTGTTCCGCGGCCCCCCTCCCCAGCACGGCAGAGCCCTCACTCCCTGCATCAGTCCCTCTCCGTGCAGGCTTTCAGAGCCACAAAGGGAGAGTTTCTCTTTTGCAGCTCTGTTAAGCCCACCAGGGCTGATGGGAAACCGGAAATGCCTGTTTCCCATCCGCCCCGGCGGGCTTAATAGAGCCGTGAGGGAGGACTGGTAATGGGCTATGGGGGGAGGCTAAGACTGAAAATGGGGTGATGGGGGGGTTAGGACTGGAAGTGGGCTGATGGGGGGCTTAGGACTGGGTAATGGGTTGGGGGTTGCTAGGACTGGAAATGGGCTGAGTGGAAGGGAAGGCTTGAACTGCAAATAGCTGATGGGGACGGGGGCTTGGAATGAAAATGGGCTGAGTGGAAGGGGGCCTTGAACTGCAAATAGCTGATGGGGAGGGGGGCTTGGAATGGAAATGGGTTGTGAGGGGAGGGAGCTAGGACTGGAAATGGGCTGAGTGTGGGGGAGCTAGGACAGGAAATGGGCTGATGGAGGGGCTAGGATAGAACTGGAAATGGGCTGTTGGGGGAGCTAAGATTGGTAATGGGCTGTGGTGTGGGCTTGGATTGAAATGGAGTCATGGAGGGGCTAGAACTGGAAGTAGGCTCATGGGGGTCATGGATTGGAAATGGGCTGAGTGGAGGGGAGCTATGATTTGACATGGGCTGATGGTGGGGCTAGGAAAGGACTAGAAATGGGCTCATGGAGGGCTGGGATTGGAAATGAGCTGATGGAGGGACTCGGATAGGACTGGAAATGGATGGGGGAGCTAGGACTGTAAATGGGCTGATGGGGGGCTAGGACTAGAAATGGGCTGATGCAGAGACTAGAATGGAGCGGATGCTGGGTGGGGCTGGAACTAGAAGAGAACTGATGTTGGGGGAGGATTAGAATGGGATGGGGCTGGGAGAGTGAAATGGAGAGGGGAAAAATATTTTGTGTGGGAGGGAAGAAAAATCTACAATTGGCCGGGTATTGGGAGAGTAAGTGGGGATTGAGGATGGAGGGGTAAAATTTGAGTGGATGAAACAGGAATGATGAAAGAGCAAAAGGAGAAAGATTAGTATGTTAAAACAGATGTAGAGAGAGAACGGAAAAAAACTAGAAGAGAGAAGAAAGGACAAATGGACAGCAGACGATGGAGAGTTAGCAGAAGACACGAAGAAACCAGAAGAAAGTGGCTGGAGCAATTGCAACTGAAAAAAAAACTGCACAAAAGGTAGAAAGATATCTCTTTATTTTGAATTTATTAACTGGAATATGTCAGCTCTGGGAAATGTGCATCATTAACGTTTGCGCTTTGTTTAGTACAAGAGGAAATTAATTTATAGTATTATTTCTACAGTGTTGTTGTACATTCCAAGTTTGGCTTTCGGGGTTCCCAGTTTAATTATTGTCTTCCTGTTTCTAAATTGTGATTCCTTGTTTGGTGATGGTCTATGTTCTGCATGAGTAACTAAGCTGAGGTATTCTGTTTATGTAATTCCTATTTGACATTGCCACTTGTTCTCTTTCCCCATTAGGTCATGTATTGTTATTCTCTGAAATGTATTGGTTTAATATTTGCAGTGTTGCCTTTTGATAGGTAGGGTCTGCTGCTTTGTGAGTCCTGGTAGTACTGTTACGATACGGTGGATTTGCTATGGGTTCTAAATGGGCAGTGTTTGTAGTTGTTCCTAATGTCCCTGGTGGTTGGCACTGGATTACAGTAATGTAGAAATCTTTTAGTCTTTCATTATCCATACACTCATTAAGAGGCATGTTTACTAAAAGTTAGTGTATGGTAACATTATGCAAATATTTATGCAAATTAAGCCCCGCACCGAGTCTCTGCATATTGCCCCGCACCCCCCTTGGGCCACCCCTGCACCTTGGAAAGAACAACCCAAACTATGGTTACATGATGTAAGGTTCCACATTACGAACCACCACTCAGGAAAAAAAAGACGTTATCGTGAATAACACATTGAAAACCTTCTCCCAATGTGCTACGGTAGCCAAGAAGGCAAATAGAATGCTAGGAATCATGAGGAAAGGAATGGAGAATAAAACAAAGGATATTATAATGCCTCTGTATCATTCTGTTGTGCAACCGCAGCTTGAATATTGTGTGCAGTTTTGGTCACTGTATCTTAAAAGTATATACCAGAATTAGAAAAGGTACGGGAAAGAGCCACCAAAATGGTAAAGGGAATGGAAGGATACTGCTATGAGGAGAGGCTTAAAAGATTAGGGCTCTTCAACCTGGGATAAGATGGCTGAGGGGAGATATAATAGAAGTCTATAAATTATTGAATGGAGTGGAACAGGTAAACGTAGATCGATTGTTTATGCCATCAAAAAATAGAAAGATTAGGGGACATGCAATGAACCTACATTATAACCCATTTAAGACTAATAAGAGAAAATATTTTTTCACTCAATGTGTAATCAAAGTCTGGAATTCGTTACCGGAGGATGTAGTATCAACTGTTAGTTTAGCTGGGTTTAAAAAGGGTTTGGAGAAGTTCCCAGAGGAAAGGTCCATAAACAATTATTAAAGAGGATCTGGGAAATCCACTGCTTGCCCCAGTACAAGCATTGTGTAATCTGTGTGTCTTTTTGGGAAACTGCCAGGTACTTGTGACCTGGATTGGCCACTGTTGGAAAAAGGATACTGGGCTTGACGGACCTTAGTCTGACCCAATATGGCATTTCTTTTTTCTAAGGACAGTGAATCCTGAAACCAACTAGACACTGAATTAAGCATGGCCTATGCATAACAGTGCATCAAGTTTAAAGTTGCAATTTCTCTTCATTTGTCTTGGATATCTTCTGATCAATGATGGTTACCTCCTTGTGGTCTGACTTTGGTGGTGAGCTATTTATGAAATCTTCAATCTGTGATAGTCATCTTGTACTCCTTAGGACTATATGCACCTCGATGAATAACTGTAAGATGGGCTATAATTCTTTTCTCTCAGCTGTGGTATCACTTTTATGGATTTGTTTTTAATGAAAAGGTTTAATCAAAAGACTATTAAAGAAAATACATTGATGTGGGAGGATGGAAACCGTGATGGGGCAAAGATACCTCAGGAAACATAGACCTATCTGGTCATTCTATCTTCTGAAAAAAAGTCTATAATATTCACCATTCTAAATCTAAGAAACCTACAAGGTCAAAAAAATGTGAAAAATGTTTTTAAGTGTCCATCACTGAACTGTTGCAAAACATATTTAGTACAATTTCCAATTTGTGTGGATGAAAAGCATTTTAACCCTGACCCTGATCAAAGGCTTCGGAGGTAACATTTAAATCTCATCGGGCACGAGAATCACTAAGAGCCTGCTCTGTCCTAAACAACTGCATTGATTTCTGTCTTCTGGCTGGTGGCGGTGCAACTTTCTCCTCCCCGATCCAGCTGACCCTGATCAAAGGCTTCGGAGTCAACATCTAAATCTCTCTGCTCATTGGGCACGCCCGCACCCGAGGGCCTCACCAGAGGGCCCTTTGGTGTGGCCCTTAGGCGTGGCACTGAAGAACATATAGTCTGCTATAAATAACCTCTAAATAACAAGCGACAATTATATTAAAGCATTTGAATAAACCTACTTGGAACCAAACCATAAGAGTAACCTTCTAGTAACCAAAGGAAGGTACATTTTGCACTTTCCTTTCTCTACAACAACCCTATCTAACCTAATATGACCAACTTATGCAACCTCTTATTGGCTTTAATTATGATTCTCCTCTCCTTTAAACATATTCTAGCCACTCACCCTTATTCTATGTATCTTTATACCAATAATTCCATACAATCATGTTACTGCCAGCCTTTAATGTACTTTTACAAGTCCACATGGCAATCAAACAAATGACATAAAATATTTAATTTTCATTCAAACTAACACCTTTAAACAACCACGCACAGTACACATACATACTTCACCCCAACACCAAATAAACATAAATAAATAGTTGATTTCTATTGTTCTATGTAAAATGTATACAAATTGTGTACAAGACTGTTAATCTGTTATATGTAAACCGCCCTTGATCTCTGGAAGGGGCGGTATAAAAGAAATAGTTAAATAAATAAATAAATAAAAAATAAAATCAACATTATTGCAGACCATCCCCAATCTCATCAAACAGACATACTATGTATTACTGAAACATGGCTATCACCTACTGACCAGGTCCTACTTAACCAACTAACCCCTCCTACTCACACTGCATTCAACTGCCCTCATTCTCACAAACGTGGTGGTGGAGTCTTAATTCTAGCAAGAAGCACACTAAAATTTTAAATTTTGAGTTCATTAAATACAATGCAATGTAATTCAATCATTATACTTAACTTACATATGGCCCTATCTTTACCTTACAGAGCACCAAATGCTCATGCGATCAGCTCTCTGCAACACTTGCTTCAGTTTTTGCAACCAACACCTCACATAAACCCATGTTTTTGTTGGGAGACTTTAATCTTGGATCCACCTCCTCCAGGGAAGCAGCTACCTTCCTTGAAGCCATGGATTCATTACAATAACACAACTTATAAATGCTCCCACACACAGATTTATTTATTTAACAGTATTTCTATACCACCTTATTTTATTATTTATTTACATTCTCTTATATACCGCACTATTCTGCATCAGTGCGGTTTACATTGAACAAACTGAAATTACATTGAACAGGACATTATAACTTGGAGATAACTATTTTACAGGGAACATGGGCTATGAAGGGTTAAGTGGCTTGCCCAAGACCACAAGGAGCACCTGGGGGACTAGAAACCCCAGTCCTTCCGGCCCTAGGTTGCTGTCCTCTAGTGGGATTTGAACCCCCGACCTTCCGGCCTGAAGTACCTTGCTCCAACCACTAGGCCACTCCTCCACTCCATATATCTCAACTTATCTTACAATCAAAGCGGTATCACAGCAAACAATCAAAAGGAGTGATCGTGTTTTACATGCAGTGAAGTGTATATCGTGTTAGGAGTGTCTGATGTTTTGTGTGTTTGATTAGGTGGAGCTATGTACATTGTGCGTTATAATACATCGTGTGCTATAATACATTTTTCTATACATTGTGAGCTATGCAATATCATGAGCTGTTATTCAATCTTCTATACGAGGGTCGGGGGGGGGGGGTATGTTGGTTCCTTTCCTGATTTAATCTTTGTACCCTCTCATCTTCTCTACTGCAACAATATATCAATACCCAAAATAGTCCCAGTACTTACGCTCTTATATCAACAAAACAGCCAAATCAGCCTACTATAAAATGCGTATCCTCAGAAGATTGAAACCTCTGCTTAACTATGATCACTTCTGTACTGTTTTCCAGGCAATAATTACACCATCTTTCGACTACTGTAACTCTATTTACCTTGGACTATCCAAACAATCAATCCACCCTCTGCAAATGGTACAGAATACTGCAGCACGCATCTTAACTGGCACTTCTAGAGGGGACCATGTCACCCCCCTTCTGAATCAATTTCACTGGCTGCCTATTATCTCCCGCATTAAATATGTCTCTTCTGATCATCTTTAAAATCATACATGACTCTACTGCAACTATTCTTAAATCCCTCATCACTACTGATTCAAATAACAGACCCAGAAGACAATCCAAAAGTTACATCTTAGCAATCCCTAATGATTATATAAAAGCCAAGCAAATAACATCAAGAGGAGCTATTTCATTAGCTGCTCCTTCCCTTTGGAATTTACTCCCCGACTATCTCAGAGTCATCACTGATGCTAAGGATTTTAAGAAGAATCTGAAGACAACACTCTACTCTGAACATTTTGGTGATATCACATGATTACCCATTTTATTTCTACATTTTGTTGTTTTCCTCCTTTTATTTCCTTTTATGTTCATATACTTAGCTTTGTAAATAAGTTTAGTTAATTTAATCCCTGTTTGCTCCTTCCCTGTTTATTGTAAGATTTTGTACTTCATTGTAAACTGCTTTGATTTTAGGATAAAGCGGTATATAAATCTTGTTAAATAAATAAATAAAACTAACTTGCACTTACTGCAAGCCTTTGCGTTGACTATGGAGGTGTGCCCAGCACTCTGACACTTAGTTAATGCAGAGAAAAGCTCTTTACCATGTGTCAGCTGACTGGCAGATAACTACACTGTGTTGTTATCTGTCATGTTAAAGTTAAAGCGCAATAGTCACAGACCTTACTAGGGATGAGCACAAACAAAAATAATTTAGTTAGTCTTTGTTTTAAATAAAGTTTTGCCATTATTGTATGGCTTTTCTGTGGTCTTTTTGCATCTTTGTCTTAATTGCATGCCATCTATGCACGCTACAACATTTTTTTGGATTTTTTTGGACACAAAATCAATCTTATGCATGTTAATTCATTGGTTTGCATGCACAAAACCTTTTTAGGTGCTGAAACAAACTGAATAAACTGCAATAAATGCACATCCCTATCCTTAGCTATTCTCTGCTCATTCTCCTTCCCTTTTCACATTAATTGTTACGGTAGAAATGACTTTACATTAGCTGCTAAGACACCATGTTAACTGTTAGCGCAGTGCCTCCATTAGCGGTGAGTGCATACATCTGCAGTTTAGTAAATAGACCCCTCCTCAGCTGCCTGAAAATTGCCTTCCCTCATTAAGTCTAATAGTTTACAATTTCTTCTCCTATACTGCCTATTACCAGCAGACCCTAAGCAGTTTACAATACTAAAATTTTAAGGATGAAAGGAAATCTAATTTACACAGAAAAGAGTAGAAACACAAATTAATCAAAACAAAATAAAAGACATCAACAACATTTCTCGTGCATTCTAGGCAAGGAAGATAAACACACACATAGACGGCAATTTTGACTGGGCCAGGGCCGTAACAAGCCTAAATGCACCCTGTGTTACTTTCAAATCTGGGGCACCCATCCCCTCCATCACAGGTTTATCTTGTGCCCCATGCATCACCCCACTTTATCCCCATATCCTGCCGGCTCCCTCCCATGCTGTCTGCCCTTGCCCAGCCGCCGCCGCTTTTAATATTGCTTTGGTGGCGGCAGCGGTAGCAGTGAAATTCAGTTGAAAAAAAAGCGGGTCTTTCCGACTCCACACTTGCATGCAGGGCTGATCCCTCCCTCCTCTGACATATGCCCGTGTCAAAGGAGAGAGAGACCAGACCAGCCACTGAAACACGGGTCTTTGCAACTCTGTGCTTGAATAGTGTGGTAAGGCAGGTGCAGCACAGACCCGGGAAAGAAAAAAAAAAAGAGACTTTTTCAGCTGAGAGGGGGATGGGCTCACCTAAACACAGGTCCCAAAATGAAAGTAATACTGAAACACACACTTGCAAGGCGAGCCTGAAGCCACACCCAGTCTCCAGGGCAACAGCAGGGAGAGATAGGGTGTGGCCAGAAAGGGAAGCAGGCTGGCAAACATTTAAACACTGTCAGTCAGCAACTGAAGGGAGAAGCCGAAGGAATGGGCAGGAGGAGAGACAGAACTGCCAGAACGAGTGGCAGGGCCAGAGAGGAGCAGGAAGACGCTTGAGAGAGTTAAAGGATTATAGTTCTAACTCAGAAACAAGCAGCTCAGACTCTGAGCAAGAAACAGAGCCTTTTAAAAAGCCTGACAGGAAGAAGGTTTCTACAAACAAGGTAAAACAGACAGTACCTTTAAGTGCCTCACTAAAGGGAAGGAAGTCTAGGAGCACTGACATTATTCCAGGGGGAAGGGGGAACGTTCACTGGGAGAAACTTTTTAAACTGTTAAGAAAAGTGAAACTTGAAATCTCTGAACGTATCCAGGTCCCTGAGTCTTGCAGTACAGAGGAAGAGTTGGAAGTGGAATTCTATAATGAGGATTCGGATTCGGATTCCACAGAGGTTCCAATGGAATGTTCCTTATGCCTGAGAAGTGATTAGGTAGCCATTAAAGAGATATTATGAAGAAAGCCCAAGAAGTAGTATTCTGAGTAATTGCTACTGAGAAAGGCTGGAAAGACAGAAGTCTCATCTTTTAAAGATGCAATAGTACTTGTGCTAGGGAAGTGTTTTAAATGGCAGTTTAATTCCCATGCTAAGAAGCAGAGAATGTTTTAAGCGTACCTGAAACAGCTGGAAGAAGCTAACAGGGTTAGCTGGACTTTGCTCATAACAGTGACTTTCAACTGTGTTTTGTTTGACTGAAAAGGAAACTTGTTTTGGTTGCAAGGACTGAAAGAAACTGCTTTGTCATAGCACTGCTGAAATACCTTTATAAAGAAGCATTTTTGTTGGAGAAAATATCCTCACTTTCTGTTCATGGTTTGGAACCTTCTGCCAAGGTCCAATTGCAAAGCTTGATGATTAAAACAAAATTTAAAAATAAATTTTCCTGTGTCGGCCTATTTCCACTTGGACTACTTTAACTGCCCCACAACTACACAATTAAGGGCCTCAGCTATCAGGCTGAAGCAAGACACAAGTTAATATGAACGCCGCCCCTACTAGGCCACCGCCTAGTATGGGTGCCGGCCCACAATAGCTGGTTTGGTCCTTCCCTCCTCTGATGCGAGCATATGTCAGATCCAACCTTCATGCAAGCGTGGAGTCGGAAAAGACCCACAGGTTTTTTTTTCACTGCTGCTGCCAAGACAGCACTAAAAGCGCTGGCAGCGGGACAAGAGCAGGCAGGGTGGGGGGAGAGTGGCTGGCAGCCCCAAATGCACCCCTATTTCTTGATACACTGTGCGGCTGCACTGCTCTCACAGGGTTAGGTATGGTGCTGACTACAGCCATGCCGCCCTGAGTCTGCCTGATCTTGTTTGATCTCTGAAGTTAAGCAGTGTTGGGCCTGATTAGTCATTAGATGAGAGATCACCTTGGAATACCAGGTGCAGTAGGCTCACTGCATGGAAGAAAGGCCTGGCAATTTACTTCCAGCCAAGAAAGCCCACACAGGGGTGCCAGAAGATGACATTGATTCAACTGCACACAACAAAAACTCTATGTTATATTTTTTTCTAGCAAAACCCTACCCACAGATAAAGCAGATGTAAGCGTCCACGCATAGTTTATCCCCATGGAAAGTTCCAAACCAAAAGTATATACATAATTTTGCTTGAAAATCAGTGCACTCTTTATCCCAAAGCAACCAGTTCAAAATTGATCTCATACAATATAATCTATATATAAACTAAAGCCTCATAGGAGATAATGTAAAATTTCATTCAGAGCACCTAAGGGAACCAGAGTTACCCATTCACAACAACATGAGGTTTCAGTGGTATGATTAATGGAGGCTAATTAGTGCCCTACTACCCTCAGTGGTTCATCTAAAGTGTATGTGTATGGGGGGATGGTGGCTGCATCCCAACTTCCCCCCCCCCAACAGTGTCTTGAGATTAAAACATGAATTCCCCCACGGCCAATTAATCTCTTGACAACAATGGCATAGCCACCATTGAATGAGCCCAGCAAAGTGCGGAAGGTCACCTGTTGTGAGAGGAATTAAGTTGCAGGATCAAAATTTGAAGAGGAGGAGGGCAGCATGGCAGAACTTCGAGAAATGTTGCTTCTCTGCCCTTAGACTTCTTTTCTTCTATCTCCCCCCAGCCCTCCATGGAGCAGGGGTATCAGCAGCACTTATGCAATCCTCTCTCTTGCTGCCACGCGGAGCCAAGTCTTATGATACGATCCATGAGATCTCATAGCTCATACCACGAGACTTGGCTCTGTGAGGGCAAAGAGAAGAAATGCTTAAGTGCTTCTGCTAATACAGAGAAGAAGCTGGTGCAAACCTCAGAGGTGCTTTTCCCATGGCAATAAGCCAAGATGAACAACTAATGCGAAGTGCAGTGTCATGCACTTGGGAAGCAGAAATCCAGGGGAAATGTATGCGATAGGGGGCGAGAGGTTGGTGTGCACGGACCAGGAGAAGGACCTTGTTGTGATTATTTCTGTGGCTCTCAAGGTTCAAAACAGTGTTACAAGGTGGTGGCAAAGGCCAGGAGGATGTTGGGTTGCATACAAAGAGGAATTACTAGCAGAAAGGAAGAGGTACTAATGCCACTGTATAAGTCACTGGTGAGGCCTCACTTGAAGTACTGTGTTCAGTTGGAGACCATATCTTGCAAAGGATATAAAAAGACTGGAAACTGTTCAGAGGAAGGCAACCAAAATGATTTGGAGCCTGCATCAGAAGCCTTATGAGAAGAGACTTGAAGACCTAAATATGTACATTCTGGAGGAGAGGAGGGACAGGGGAGATATGATTCAGACCTTTAAATACTTAAAGAGAAATAATGAACAAACAAACCTCTTCCAAAGACGGGGAAGCTGTAAAACTAGAGGGCATAACATGAAGCTGCAAGGGGGTAAATTGAAAGGCAATGTCAGGAAATACTTCTTCACTGAAAGTGTGGTGGATGCTTGAAATGCCCTCCTGATGGAAGTGGTGGGGGCAAATACAGTGACAGAATTCAAAATGGCATGGGACAGACACAGTGGATCCCTTTACAGCAACAGGATAAAATCAAAATAAACTTAACTAGCTAATTTCTCAACATACAGGGGTGTCCTACACGGAGCCTAAAACAAAGACATGGGGAGTGGTGGGCTGCATGGAGCGGCAGGTGCACCTACTCTTTCCATCTTACTGGGAAGACTAGATGGACCATACTGGTCTTTATCTGCCGTCATTTACTATGTTACTATATGTCCTTTTGCTTTGATTACTGGTGCAAACCCTGCTGTGAAAACAAGCCGCAGCATTTTCACCAAGGTAGGGAGTTTGATTTTTGTCCCTTCAGTTTAAGCCATGAGCTCAGGCCTCAATTTTTTGGAAGGCCTTTTAGGAGCTGCTCTTGTGATGTGGAAAAGAGATACGACGACAGTATAGGTGGTGGAGCTGTTCCTTGAAGCTCTGATGAATGTCACTTGCCATGCCTCGGATGTACTGGAAATGGGGGACTACACTGCCTGTACTAGTCAAACTACTTAGTAAAATGAAAGAAAACCTCAGCTAATCCCATGTTGCTGAATTACTCGCATTGGTCTCTCTATGCACGGTTTGAACTGTTCCTAATTAAAAGTAAAATACAATCGGGTCTCCTAGTCAGTTGACTGCCAAGGAAGGCAGCGAGGAAAATAAAAAGTCAGAGTGAAAGTTTAGTGAGTCAAATCAGGCTCTTTACACATTGATGCCTCTCAACTTTCAGACTTTCAGTACAGCTCAGCAATCCCCAATATGTGCTCTCCTGCCCTCTGCATCCTGATTGCTTTCACGGGGATCTCTCTTTGTTACATAGAGCATTACTGGCTGAGATACACTTGATAAATAAGGGTTTGCTGCTCATTGGTGTAGTACGCAAAATTCCACCTATGGCATTGTCTAGCGTGGTGAAGTAAGCCGCGTATCCTTGAATCCCAACCAATAGGAATCATTAGTGATTCTGCAGCTGTGTACATTTCCTTCATAGTAAAAAAACATAAGGTTCTTGAATTTTGGAACTATGTATCCGGAAAAATTAGAGATTCTCATTACAAATAAAATATAGAAACAGGGCATTATGAAGTATACTGTATCTTCAACAGAGAATGGAAGAACTGAGATTAACAAATTAAAAGCTTCAGGAAATAAGTACAATTTTGTATTCAACATAAAGTGCTAAAGGTTCTTTTTATAACTTTGCCTCATGCCTTTTTCAGGAATAGTTCAAGGAGAGTTACATTCAGATACAGTAGGTAATTTTCCTATCCCCGCAGGGCTTACATTCTAAGCTTGTAACTTGCAGTAATGGAACGTTAAATGACTTCCTCAAGATCACAAGGAGCCGCTTCCTTGGATCTAGCTCATTGCTCTAGCCATTAAGCTATTCTTCCAATCTGGTTGACCTCCCTGAAACTCTTTTGATCTAGCAGGAATCTGATGCCATGAGCCTTCATTTACAATTATGTTGAGACTTTTTCCTCTCTTTTACATCCACTCCCAACTTATTTTAACTTATTCATTGTAATGAGAGTCCTCAGCTGTTGAGGGCTGTCACTACAATGACTAGTGTTAGGCCCTTGTAAGTACTGACCCTACGTCTGGTCAATATTGTAGGTGTCGGCATTACACAAAGACTACTTCCTCCTGCTCATGGCCTGGAAATGCTGCATTTGTATAGCAGCATTCACTGGCTGATTTAGGGAACACTGTGCAACAAAGATATTGCTTCCTGAAAACTTTTGGGTGTATCTTATGGCTTTTGGGTTGCTAATCATGAAAATCACCTTGAAATTTTCCTATCACCTATTTTTGTGATTTCCTCACATATTTTAAGTCTACTCATATGCATGGGTGGCCCAACGGTGGTGCGGGACCATGTGCAGAGACTCATTGCGGGGCCTCATTTGCATATCCATTGGACCTCATTTGCATAAATTTAATGTATTTTATTTTAAAATGTATATGTCACCTTCTAAAATTTTAGGCAGCTTTAAAAGGAATCCTTCACAAGCCTATATTTTGTCCTGGCAATGACTTAGGGGCATGTTTACTAAATATTAATGTGCGTTAAGTGCCACTGTGCCAATAGAAATAAATGGGTGTTGCTGCACTTAGCGCACATTAACATTTGAGAATATGTATTAACTTCTAAACATGCCTCTTAATGAGTGTCTGAATACCATTTACATTGGTAATGAGGATAAAGAAAGATTACCAGATTTCTACATTACTATACTCCAGTGGCAACCTGCTCATTTAGAACCCATATACACTCCAAATATATCACTAGTCTTGTTGAAGAAATTTAATCTTTTACTTCATATAGGTGCTACTGCAGACAAACTATGCACTTTTATGACTAATACACAGGTCTCAGATCATGGGAAAAATGTGGCCAAAAAATGACCTACTGTACTCCCAATGTAACATCAATGACCTGATTAATGAAATTAAAGTGACTTAGTGCATAATTCATATTTCATTCGCCCTTTTGAAGAAACTTCTCAAGCTTCTATTAATCCTCTTTCCATAGTATGTTTAAAAAGACTCTAAGGTCCAATAGCTGTAGTTAAATCAGAATGGCTTAAAAAAATATATAATGCAAACTTGCAAATCGCCCGAAAATGACTTAAAACTCTATGTAATGCAAACTTGCTGATCACCCAACGCCGATCATAGACACTGTCAACGCGTTTCTCCTCACGGTTCTTCAGGGGTAATATTCCAAAAGCCAAACTCCCACATTAACTTTCTTGAAACTTCCTATATAAAAAAGACAAACATGTAACCCTCCTTTACAAGACTACTTACTTCTAATAGCTAAAGATATATAGTAATATAACCCTACTTACAAAGTGCTGCCCACGTCCTCAAACCTTATCTTCCGCTCAGACTTTGCAGTTAAACACAACAGGTGAAAAACGCCGCGCATGCGGACTAACCATCTCAGCTGACTTTTAAACCATTGGCTCATAAGGGTTCCTGTCTAAATTACTCTCCCCCATTTTGAGATCAGTCACCATTGTATTGTTGGCCCACACTGACTTAAAAGACTCATTCTGCTGTTACTAATGAACTATCAAAACCTATAATTTAATGGCCACTCACAACCATGTCAAATGAAAATGCCAAATTATGTCAGACAGTTATGCCAATCGATGCGTTCATTTAATCCCGCAGGAGTCACAGATTCTAACTCAAAAATCCAGCGCTGCTCCTGCAAAGAGAGCCATTGTTCACGGGTTTTACCACGCCAGCCCGAACAAACTTGCTCGATACAAAAACATCTCATATCAGTAAAGGAATGCCCTACTGACAATCAATGATTTACCATAGGGGCTTCCATCACTTTGTTTTTCAATTGGCTTTTGTGTTCAAGCATGCGGGTTTTAAACTTTCTAATGGTTTTACCAACGTAAACCAACAAGCATGGACACTGTACTATGTAAACAACGTAAGTAGACTCACAGTCCAGGCGGTAATTTAACCGATGAGTTCTACCGCGATAATAAAATGTGTGTGTCTCTAATGTGATATCACAAATAGTACAGACACGACAGATTTTCTTGGACAGCTTCAGTGGGTTGATCAGGTAGATATTTGGTTAGTGACTTTTGATGTCTGCTCACTGTATACTAGCATCCCGCAAACATCAGCTTTTGAAATAGTGAAGTTCTATTTACAGGCTAGGGGAGACCTTAGTGAAGATCAGTTGACTTTTGTGCTCCGACTGGCGAATTTAGCCATCTTCCAAAACTATTTCTGGTTTGAAGATGTAATTTATCATCAATTGTTGGGGGTGGCTATGGGAGCCACTTGTGCTCCTTCCATAGCCACCCTCTACATGGCCAGATATGAAGAGATATGGTTGGATTCTTCTCCGTATAAAGGTCATATTAAATTATGGAAGCGTTTCATCGATGACATTTTTATGATTTGGCAGGGCACAAGAGATGAGCTGGATGAATTTCATCTTTGGTTGAACAAGTGTGAGTCGCATATACAATTTACGTATGAATGTAGTATGGAGATGATTACCTATCTTGATGTTCGGGTTAGTAAGAGTATTGAAGGTTGGGTTACTACAGTATTCCGAAAGCCAGTTGATAGAAACACATTTTTGCACTTTCAGAGTGTTCACCCCCCCCCCCCCCCCGTTTGAAGACGGGGTTGCCATTTTCCCAATTCCTGAGGTACAGGCGAAATTGTTCAAAGCGTTCAGATTATAAGATTCAGTCTAAGCAGCTCTCTTTGAATTTTCATGAAAGAGGTTATCCGCCCCTAATAATCAAACGCGCTTATCAAAGAGCTTTATACAATGATCGTGATTTGCTGCTACACTCGGTTCCTAAGGCAAGCCAGGGACCAATAGATCAGCACATCAATTTGATTACCCCCTACTCTCCATTGAGTCATTCCATACAAAAAATAGTAAAAAAACATGAATCAATGTTACGTGTGGTTCCAGTTTTTACAGACGTAAAAATTCGATGTGTATGGCAGCGCGGGAGGAACCTTAAAGAATTTTTAAGTCCAGCACGCCTACGTAAGAGAGTAGTAACAGGGGATAATGTAGAAGAGATTAAAGGCCACTATAAATGTGGCCACTGTACTATTTGTGATATCACATTAGAGACACAAACATTTTATTATCGCGGTAGAACTCATCGGTTAAATTACCGCCTGGACTGTGAGTCTACTTACGTTGTTTACATAGTACAGTGTCCATGCTTGTTGGTTTACGTTGGTAAAACCATTAGAAAGTTTAAAACCCGCATGCTTGAACACAAAAGCCGATTGAAAAACAAAGTGATGGAAGCCCCTATGGTAAATCATTGTTTGTCAGTAGGGCATTCCTTTACTGATATGAGATGTTTTTGTATCGAGCAAGTTTGTTCGGGCCGGCGTGGTAAAACCCGTGAACAATGGCTCTCTTTGCAGGAGCAGCGCTGGATTTTTGAGTTAGAATCTGTGACTCCCGCGGGATTAAATGAACGCATCGATTGGCATAACTGTCTGACATAATTTGGCATTTTCATTTGACATGGTTGTGAGTGGCCATTAAATTATAGGTTTTGATAGTTCATTAGTAACAGCAGAATGAGTCTTTTAAGTCAGTGTGGGCCAACAATACAATGGTGACTGATCTCAAAATGGGGGAGAGTAATTTAGACAGGAACCCTTATGAGCCAATGGTTTAAAAGTCAGCTGAGATGGTTAGTCCGCATGCGTGGCGTTTTTCACCTGTTGTGTTTAACTGCAAAGTCTGAGCGGAAGATAAGGTTTGAGGACGTGGGCAGCACTTTGTAAGTAGGGTTATATTACTATATATCTTTAGCTATTAGAAGTAAGTAGTCTTGTAAAGGAGGGTTACATGTTTGTCTTTTTTATATAGGAAGTTTCAAGAAAGTTAATGTGGGAGTTTGGCTTTTGGAATATTACCCCTGAAGAACCGTGAGGAGAAACGCGTTGACAGTGTCTATGATCGGCGTTGGGTGATCAGCAAGTTTGCATTACATAGAGTTTTAAGTCATTTTCGGGCGATTTGCAAGTTTGCATTATATATTTTTTTAAGCCATTCTGATTTAACTACAGCTATTGGACCTTAGAGTCTTTTTAAACATCCTATGGAAAGAGCATTAATAGAAGCTTGAGAAGTTTCTTCAAAAGGGCGAATGAAATATGAATTATGCACTAAGTCACTTTAATTTCATTAATCAGGTCGTTGATGTTACATTGGGAGTACAGTAGGTCATTTTTTGGCCACATTTTTCCCATGATCTGAGACCTGTGTATTAGTCATAAAAGTGCATAGTTTGTCTGCAGTAGCACCTATATGAAGTAAAAGATTAAATTTCTTCAACAAGACTAGTGATATATTTGGAGTGTATATTGGTGGACTGTTATATTGCACACTCTCGGATAAAATACCCCTGCTATTAGCATTTAGAACCCATAGCAAACCCGCCGTATCATAACAGCATTACCAGGACTCACAAAGCACTAAACCCTACCTATCAAAAGGCAATGCAATGTGTGCCTTCGAGTCAGTCCTGACTCCTGGCGACCCAGAAGCTCCTGGGTTTTCTTGGCAGTGTCACCGGAAGTAGATTGCCAGGCCTTTCTTCCGAGGCAATGGAGGGTTAAGTGACTTGCCCAAGGCCACAAGGAGTGCTAGTGGGACTCGAACCCTGGTTGCTTGGTTACTAAGCCAGTGTTCTAACCACTAGGCTACTTAAAGGCAACATTGCAAATATTAAACCAATACATCTCAGAGAATACCAATACATCTCCTACTGGGGAAAGAGAACAAGTGGCACTGTCATATAGAAACTACATAAACAGAATACCTCAGCTTGGTTACACATGCAGAACATAGACCATCACCAAACAAAGAAGGGATCACAATTTAGAAATAGGAAGACAATAATTAAACTGGGAACCCCAAAAGCCAAACTTGGAATGCACAACAACATCGGAGAAATAAAACTATAAATTAATTTCCTTTTGTACTAAACAAAAATGCAAAGACGTTAGCGATGCACATTTCCCGGAGCTGACATATTCCAGTTAATAAATTAAAAATAAAATAGTATTTTTCTACCTTTTTGTTGTTTGGGCATTTTCTTTTTTCATCTAAATTGCCCCAGTCGCTTTCTTCTGCTAACTCTCCATTGTCTGCTGTCCATTTGTCCTTTCTCCTCTTTTCTAGTTTTTTCCATTCTCTCTACATCTGCTTCTGCATTCAACATGCTGATCTTTTCCCTTTTGCTCTTTCCTCCATTTCTTTCTTTATTCCTTTTTCCTCCACTCAGATTTCATCCCTCCATCCTCAATTCCCACTTATTCTCCCAATACCCAGCCAATCGTAGATTTTTCTTCCCTCCCACGCAAAATATCTTTTCCCTACTCCATTTTATTTTTTATTTATTTATTTACATTCTCTTATATACCGCGCTATTCTGCATCAATGCGGTTTTACATTGAACAAACTGAAATTACATTGAACAGGGCATTATAACTTGGAGATAACTATTTTACAGGGAACATGGGCTATGGAGGGTTAAGTGGGTTGCCCAAGACCACAAGGAGCACCTGTGGGACTAGAAACCCACAGGTGCTCCTTGTGGTCTTGGGCAACCCATTTAACCCTCACTCACCCAGCCCCAATCCCTTCTAGTCCTCTTCTAGTTTCAGCCCTAACCAGCATCCGCTCCATTATAATCCCATTCTCCCATCACCCCACATCAGCCCTTTCAAGTCCTATCCTAGCCTATCCATCAGCCCATTTCCAGTCCTAGCCCCCCATCAGCCATTTCCAGTCCTAGCCCCCCATTAGCCCTTTCCAGTCCTATCCTAGCCCCTCCATCAGCCCATTTCCAGTCCTAGCCCCCCATCAGCCATTTCCAGTCCTAGCCGCTCATTAGCCCTTTCCAGTCCTATCCTAGCCCCTCCATCAGTCCATTTTCCATTCCTAGCCCCCCATCAGCCATTTCTAGTCCTAGCACCCCCCCCCCCCCCGAAGAGCCCCGTGCCTGTCTGACCGTCTTCAGAGGGAGCCAGGGAGGCCCGAAGCCCAAGTTCATCTCTATACAGCTGCCGGAGTGAAGAGCGTTTTTTTCCTGCCCTCCAACAGCGGTGTTTCCATGCAGCCCATCAGCATGCTGAGTGCTGGGAAAAAAGAAATGCCCTTTAACCTTTGGCGTGCCAGCAGAATGCATGGGAACACAGCTACCAGAGTGAAGGAAAATGCTGCTCTTCACTCCGGCAGCTGTACAGAGATGAGCAGGGCCTCAGGCCTCCCCGGCTCCCTCTGAAGCCAGCCCTGCAAATGGTTGAGAGCCGAACAGCATGTGCAGGATGAACTTGGCGCAAGGCCCCTGAAGTGTGGGTCCTGTGCGAACCTTCCTGCACAATGGACAGGCCGGCCCTGCTCACATGTTGCCTAGAAAGTAATTTCTTTTGTTTAGTGCAGACATGCTTGGGCATGCACTCAGTGCAGGCTCACAACGTGCAATGGAAATGCTACTGGTCAGGAATACATGGGCATGCTTAGTCAGGATGGATGCTGCCCGATTAGCTATTGCGGCTTCCGGTATGTGTGGTGATCCCCAGATATTCAGTGTCAGGGCCATTTATAATCCTGGCATTGAATATTCTAGGAGGATGTCAACAAAAATGAAGCCGAAGAGACACCATTTCATCGAAAAAAAACCTCTCTGCTGCTCCAGTTCCTATTCCAACAGCAGCAGGAAGCCATCGCTGCTGGTGACAGTGAGTCTCTGCTGAGCGTACAAAGGAAAAAGAAAGAAATCCTGAAAAGCTCAAGTCCTAATTAGCAGGCCACATACCACAAGGTCAATGCAGTCACATGCACTTTAAGGATCCTGCGACCATTACCAAAGAAGCCAGCTGCTTTTACTGCACTTCGGTGTTTGATTGCATGAGCCGATACTGCAATTCTACACAATCTGATCAAATAAAAAATTGCTGTTATATAAGCATCCACATTATAGGGTATTTACCAAATGAGCTGATACATGGCCAATAATGTACAGTAAGTCTATCCTGTAATGTTAATGATCTGCTATCATTATTATGATCTGTTACAGCTCGTTCAGGCATTTGCAATGGAGGCGCTTAGCCTTACGTTTGGTCATATTGTCATTATCTACAACAGCCCTCTTGAGCCGTTACCACTTTACTGAGCTATAGGAGCTGTGAGCTGTCTTAAATAGCTATGTTCAAACAACCGATTCTTTTCATTAGATGATAGACAGATATTCTGTTCCTTTGACTGTGTGAAAATTTCTTCCTGTAAACTTTGAAGATTCACATATAGAGTCATGGGTCTCAGACTGAATACTACTGCAGGTGTACAGTAAGGTCAATATTCCACAAAATCTGGAGCTGTTCAAAAAACATGATACACATAAGAACAGAGTTTGAGATTCCGAAGAGACATGAATAGCTTTGCTTGGATTTTAGATTCAATTATTTGCCTTTTCATTCTGAGCTCAAGGTGAGTTATGTTCAGGTAGGTACTTCCCTGTCCCAAAAGGTCTGACAGCCTAATGGCCAGATTCATTAATGTGTCTTATGTGCTTAATTAGTAAGTAGGCCTCTTGGACAGTAATAGGACTTGTGTGGCATACAATGCTTTAACACCTGTTGGTAAATCTAGCTTTAAGTTTGTACCTGAGGCAAAGGAGGGTTAAGTAACCTGGGCAATTGCATGTGAAGGCCCATTTTAGATAGGATGTTGGGATTGGAAAGGAGATACTGAGCTATTTGTAAAATACAAATAAGGATGTGCAGGAGTTTGTCGGCATGTATAGCAGGAACAGCTTTTTACAAATATACACATGCAGAAAAAGAGCTATAGCAATTTGGTAGCTTCCACATGGAACTGGAAGTCCATCCCCGTTATTCGTGCCCCTTCCCGCCGGCATCTAACTTCCCTGCCAGTTGTACAAGGAAGTTAGATGGTGGCGGGAAAAGGAAGGATCAGGGACGGTGTTAGGGCAGGCAGTGGGTGGTCGCTGGCCTCAGAAGTACAGGGCCGATTCTAATGTCGATACTTGAATGGGGAAATTATTCCACCTCTGAGGTGGAATAACTTCCCTGATTCAGCAGGATCAGCAGGCCCAGGGCTGGGAAGGGGCAGCAGGGGGTAGAGGGCATTCCCCGCAGCCTGACCCTGGCCTTGGGAGGCCAGATTGTGGGTCGGGCTGCGGGGAAATAGCTTCAGGAGCCAGCGGCCAGGGATTGCGGCTTTTAAATGGAGCCACAGTGCCATGGCAAAAGGACGCCATGGCGCCATGGCTCCATTTAAAAGCCCTGACTGAGTTAGTTGGGCAAGGCCTGTACATGCAAGCCAGGCTGAATCACAGTCCCAGCCTGCACATACAAACCTGATCGTGATTCTGATCCTGTGGGGCTAAACATGCCCCGCGGGATCAGAATCATGATGCCCTCTGTACGTCCGGATCAGACCGGGCGTACAGAGGGCTGATACGTCTGAGACAGAATCAGGCCTATACTGTCCTTGTCTCTACTACATACACTGGGAGATCATTCCACACATCTACCACTCTTCCTATAAAGAAATATTCCCATATATGTCTCCTGAGTCTATCCCCTTTCACCCTCATCCTATGTCCACTCATAGCAGAGCTTGCTTTCAATTGAAAGAGAGTCTTCTCCTATGCATTTATGCATCAGAGGTATTTAAACATCTCTATTATATCTCCTCCTTCCTGCCTTTCCTCTAATGTATACATTTTTATTTATTGTTTTAGCAACATTTCTATAACGCTGTATGTACAAGTCACAGCGGTGTATAGAGAACAAGAACGTTAGGAACTTTACATGGAACATGGTTGATAATGGGTTAAAATGTATATAAAACATATTTTAGAACGGGTTAAACTATTTTAAACAATAGAAAACATGTGATAATTAACATTGTAGAGGGTGGGGGAGATTATTGTGCATGGAGTGAGCAGAACATAGGGTAGCTAGGGTATGAGACTATAAGAACATAACATAAGATATGCCATACTGGGTCAGACCAAGGTCCATCAAGCCCAGTATTCTGTTTCCAACAGTGGCCAATCTAGGTCATATGTACCTAGCAGTTTCCCCAAGAGACACAAGTTCCACAATGCTTGTACTGGGTCAAGCACTGATATCTTCGATCACTTCTTAATAATGGTTTATGGACCTTTCCTCCAGGAACTTGTCCAAACCTTTTTTAAACCCAGCTACACTAACAGCCTTTAGTACATCCTCCGGTAACAAATTCCAGAGTTTGATTACACGTTGAGTGAAAAAATATTTTCTTTTATTATTCTTAAATAGTTTACCCTGTAGCTTCATTGCATGTCCCCTAGTCTTTCTATATTCTGATAATGTAAACAATTGATCTACGTTTACCCGTTCCACTCTGTTCATTAATTTATAGACTTCTATCATATCTCCCCTCAGCCGTCTCTTTTCCAGGTTGAAGAGCCCTAACCTTTTTAGCCTCTCTTCACAGGGGTATCCTTCCATCCCCTTTACCATTTTGGTGGCTCTTCTCTGTACCTTTTCTAAAATCGCTATATCCTTTTTAAGATACGGCGACCAGAATTGCACACAATATTCAAGGTGCGGTCTCACCATGGAAGGATACAGAGGCATTATAATATCTTTTGTTTTATTTTCCATTCCTTTCCTTATGATACCTAGCATTCTATTTGCTCTCTTGGCCGCCGCTGCACACTGGGCTGAGGGTTTTAACATGAATTGTATATAGTTAATCTCTCGAAGGAATGCATGCTATATATAGGTAATTTGTTCCGTATTTCTCTGTACACCACTTTGACCCATGGAAAGGCAGTATATAAACTAAATAAATAAATTTCCCTTTTCCTCTTTCTAGTTTAATCCACAGTATCTCCTTGCCCCCTTTTAAGCCTGTAATTCTATAGCTTTAATATTATTTTTAACATACAGTGCCATTCCTCCTCCCCTTCTTCTTATCCTGTCCTTCCTGAATAAAGTATAGCCTGGTATAATTACATCCCAGTCATGATTGTCTGTGAGCCATGTCTCCATAACCGCCACTAAATCCAAGTCAGCTTCTTCCATTAAAGCCTCAACATTTGGGATGTTATTTCCCATGCTACGGTCATTTATGCACACCGTTTTACAGATGTTTCCCCTTTTACCAATTTCTACAGAGGTATTAATGTTTCACTTACCTGTGGGGCTCTCTTCACCCATCCCCAATGAATCTAGTTTAAAGCCCTCTTCAGTAGGTTAGCCAGTCTAATGGGGAAGACACTTTGACCCTTTTTGGACAAGTGGACGCCATCTCTGCTCTGCAACCCTTGGAAAATCATCCCATGGTCCAGGAAACTAAAATGCTCTTGATGACACCATCCATGTATTCATCTCCATGATGCAAGCTTCTCTGCCTCGACCTTTACCCTCAACAGGGAGGATTGAAGAGCATACCATCTGTGCACTTATCTGCTTCACTCTCTGTCCCAAAGCAATGAAGTCACTTTTGATATGCTTGGAGGGATATCTGGCAGTATCATTGGTGCCAACATGGATGAGCAATATTGGATAATAGTCAGCAGGCTTGATGAGTCTTGGCAAATCCTCCATAACATCTTAGATTTTGGCAGCTGGCAGACAACACACCTCTCTGGTCATAAAGTCTGGTTGACAGGTGGACGCCTCAGTAACCCTCACCAACCACCATTACCCTTTGCTTCCTTACAGTCATTGATTCTGCAACTTCAGGGCACTTGAGCTCTGGTTCTTCCCTTTTCTGGGATGCTTTCACTTCCTTCTCTTCCAGGGCTGCATACTGGTTCTTCATTTTTAAAATCTGTTCATGTCTCTGAGCTGGTGCAAAAACTGACAGTGAAATTTGTTGCATATATGTGTATTCCCACTGTAATGTAGGGCATACATATATCCATTTTCAGCTCACCCTAACCATACCCCATTGAAAACTCTGCCTCTTGGCAGTCTCCACATGTAAATAGTGGATTTCTGAAATTGTTATTCACATACGGAGATGCTTTTAAAAAAGACTTTCAAAGCGTGTCAGTGGGAGGAGAAGATTTTGGCTTCCCTGATTCTCAGTCTTCTCTCTGGACTACTAAATCAACAAAGCTATCCCTTCACTCTTTAGAAAATTTTTAAAAAGATCCCTGAGATCAAATGTTTAGAGGTTTGCCCTTTCATATGGCCAAGAAATTTTATAGAACAGAGGCCTAAGCGCAGCAGAATTCTAGAGCACTCTGAAAGTTGAACATAGTGATCATATCTCTTGTTACAATTCTGTATATTATCTACTCAGGAGTATTGCGTTCACTCTACATAACACCTCTAGCAGCAATGAAAGGCACGGTACTGGTCCAAATTAGAAGAACTTTGAAAAACTCAAACATCTAAAAGCCACTGTGGATCCTTAGTGATAAGAAGACTGCTTTCCTTTGATTTTAGAGAGTTTGCACTGGTATGTTCCAGACTGGATAGCACAGACTGACCTCTGGATGACCTCCATCAAACAAACGAGAAATCAAACCTTCAAAACATAGCATAATTTAGATAGAATGAAGCCAAGCTGACACAAATGAAGACAGGCCATTTCATTGTTCCTGCTATTACCAAATTTCAAGATCTATTTGCTTGTTATGATAAATGCTTCAAAGCAGCAAGTTATCTGTTTTCTGCTATTTGAACTAGAATATCTAATAACAGAGATAAGAACTATAACATGGTTCATGTGCCAAAAAGAATCCTACTTATACTTGCTATGGCCTAATATCCACTTACAGTATATGCTCCATTCCAATATTTTAGATTAGTGTACAGCATTGCATGATAATAATAACCATGCATGAGGGGGAGAGAGCGAGCGAAACGCGAAGACTTCTGGCAGCATAGAATGCATGTGGGTGATGAGTTTATAAACAATTTGAGCATGTAGAGCAGTGTTTTCCAGGTTCAAGTAGGAGCTTATAAATTGCCCTGGTATATTTATTTTAAGTATTTAGCTCATGTTTTTTCAGTAGTAGATCAAGGTGAGTTGCAATCAGACATTGTAGATATTTCCCTGTCCATGGAGAGCTTATAATCTAAGGTTGTACCCAAGGCAATGGAGGGTTAAAGTGAGGTGCTCAAAGGCCACAAGAAGCATCAGTGGAATTGAACCCTGGTCTTTCTGAGCCCAGATTGCAGGCCTAACCACAAGGCTACTCCTCCGTGCCACTATATATGTGCATAAAAAACAGGTACTATGTAGAAAAAGCACTTATGGTTCTGTAATATAAGCATAAGCATTCCTAAGGGTGAAAAATTGGCAAGGCAGGTGCAGGATCAGCACTTGTGAAGGGGCATTTTAGAAAAGATCTCAGATGTTATCAGGGACATTGAGACCAAAATGTTCCCTGAAAACAGTAGGCATGTTTAAGTTCAGAGGTGATTTCATAAATGTAGATGCCCCCAATATGGACATCATCAGAAGCATCTACATAGACGTCCTTGCAAATGTATCACAGACTGGAGACGTTCCCCAACCTGCCATTCAAGTAGTGGAGACATTTTGCAGTTCTACAACTACACAACAGGTATCCCCAAATCCTATCAGTTCTTTCTACTAGTGTGGACTATACCGAGGATCTCCTCTATACCCTCCAACTACTTTTCTGGGAAAACGAGCACTTTTCATGTCCTGGAGAAGGAATAGACTTGGATGGGGCTGGAGACGTGACGACCATTTCTGAAATTGGACATGCACATCTAGGGTCTCTGGAATGCCCCAGACACACTCCTGCCTTGCCCCCTGTGCAGGATAGATGACCCCAGCATGGGGGGGGGGAAGAGGGGTCTTTGCAGCTATTTTGTAAGATGGCTCCAGGGACATCTCTGTGATTTGGCCATCAGTGCACCCATTTTTAATGCCCAAATCATGATTAGATCTTCTAAAATGACCCCCATTGTTTATAAAATACATGCATAAAGCCCCAGTTCTTGCTGGCACCTACATGCACAAAGTTACACCTGACTTGGAGTAAGTATAAAACTTTGTGAGGAAGCTTTCAGGGAGGCAGTTTAATAAAGGCACATAGGTGCATATGTTACCTTTATCAAGCAGGTGCAAGTCATGCACCTATTTATTTAACAGGTCTTCTATAACGCTTTATCATATACATTCAAAGCGGTTTACAATGAACAGTTATAGCAACAAGCTTTACATTGAACAGGGTTATTCAACTTGGAGGTTACACTGGGGTAGAACAAGCAATTGTCAGTTGCTAACTATATACAAGAGCTCTAGCTGCGTTTCATGGTCCAGTTGCTGTTACTGTTAATCATCATCTTCCGGAGTAGCTTTAAAGTATTCCAGGAACAGATGGGTTTTTATTGCCTTTCTAAAGTTTGTTAAGTCTTTGATCTCACGTGTTGAAGTGGGGAGATCATTCCACAGCTTGGGTGCAAATAGGGAGAAGGCTCTGTTGCAGGTGGATTGGTTTGCTTTCCTGAAGTTTAACGGGGTCTCTAGGATGTTGTTATCGGCTCCTCTCCTTGTTCTTGTAGGTGGTGTTTCTTGATCAGTGGTTATAGAGTTTTAGGTGTGAGGTTGTTTAGTGTTTTAAAGATTATTATTATGTTTATGTACTTGGTGCGTACAGTCATAGGGAGCCAGTGCAGCTGATGGAGCGTGGGTGTTATGTGTTTGTATTTTGTTGTTCCGGTGATGATTCTGGCCGCAGTGTTTTGTACCAGTTGCAAGGGGAGGGTCATTTTCTTTGGGAGCCCATGGTAAATTGCATTGCAAAAATCTAATATAGGTATTATTATGGCTTGGTAGACAGTTCGGAAGTCATTGTCGGTGAGCAGTGGTTTGAGGTTGCGTAGCATTCTGAGTTTGCGGTAGGCTGATCTGGTTGCTTTCTTGATGTGTGGCTGGAAGCTGAGTTGTTGGTTAAAGGTGACCCCGAGGTATCTGACTTCTCTTTTATTGCTTATAGTTTGGTCGAAGATTTTTATTGAGTGTGCCCTCCCACCCAGAGCTGGCTCCAGAGTTGCTTCAAGATGTCGGCACTCTAGATAGACCTTAAGCTTAACACTTCCCCACCCCACCTTGGCTGTCAAAATCTATTGTTTAGCTTTGAATGCCCAGCTATTTGCTTTCCTAGAGATTGCCTAATGGTTGGGCAAGCCCTGCCTAGGTGGCTTGTAAACAAATTACCCTGAGAGTGCATATTTTTTTTCCAATTATGTTTTGGTATTGGTTAACTAAGACAGTGGCAATCATAGAATGTCGAATGCCGTCTCTACCTTTGAAGCTGGAGAAAAACAGCAGAATGCACCAACCAATTGCAACACAACAGAGGTTACCAGAGATGATTAGCAAGCTGAACTGTACCCCCTGTAATACCAGTCTCTTGCAGGGTACGAAAAGCATGATCTGAGAAGGTCAAATTAAAGCAGGGAGGCAGAGCTGGAAAACATTTGTCCTTGCCTATAATGTCTTCCAAGAAAAAAAGACACCATCTGACAATAGAGCACTTTCAATGAGAACTGGAATTCTGCACGCATTCTTTTTATGAATAACAAAAGGTCAGAGAAGGTGGTCACTCTTCTATGTTCTGTGGTTCTGTAAAAGATAAGGCTTTCAGGAGAAGAAAACTGAAATGCTCTCTCAAGGCAGTATCCCTTCAAAGAAGAGGCTGGCTATGATGACTGATATACTGGATATTTTTTCAGTTATAGCACCATGGACCATGGTGGTTAGCAGAATTTTATGCCAAGAGGTTGTTTGCATAGCACTCACCATGCAAGGTCCAAGTTTCAACATTCCATACAATGCAGCACAGAAATATATAGAGAGATATCGCAATAAAGATCCTAAATTCAAAATAGAGCTGAGAAATCCCCCTTCTAAAAAGCATTGCGCTAGGAATTTAGTGGTGAAAGTAAAAGCAATATATAATTTTTGCATAAGAGCTGAATCCAGCTGCTCCTGGACGAGAAAAGCAGACCACCTAGATTTTCACCGTGAGGCATCACTCTCCAAAGCCGTGAAACATCACTCTCCAAAGCCGTGAAACATGATGCAAACATTAATATACCAAGCAGATTTCAATAAAGCATCAGAAGATAGAATGAAATGGAAAGTTCAAGCACAAGGCATCATCATATGAAACTGAAGGGTCAAAAACGCAAGAGATGTGAAGAATTACTTTTTCATTGAGAGGCTGGTGGACAACTAGAACAGACTACCAGTGGAGGTTATATACTCCAATGCATAGACAGCATTCCAGCATACCTGGGATAGACACACGAAGGGTAATTTTATAAGGGTTGGCAAGATTTATGCATAGTTTTGCACATGTGATTCATGCCTGTTTTATAAAATCAAGTACATGTATTCTTCATTTTATGAAACAGTGGCATAAGTGAAAACATACGTGCGTTCATTTAAACCACTCTGCGGCTGGTGTAGATGCCTGCAAGTACTTTTCTCATGAATGCGCATAAACTATAGTGTTTTATAATCTGCGTGCGTATCTTTGTGGTCTGCCCATGCTCTACCCAAACTCCGCCTTTGTCCATGCCTATAGTGAAAGTATGCACGACTTTCTGAATAGCGACCACCTCAAATATGCATGCAAATGCCCATTTACATGCCTATATGACTGGAATACCCAGATTTACATGCACAAATCTAGGTGCAGCATAGAAAGGTACCCAAATAAGAACCTAAGTGGCAAAGCAAGGGGATGACAATAAAACAGCAGCAAGCAGAAATGGAAAGACTGGGTAGGTCTGAACATTCCTTTTCTACATAAGAACATAAGATATGCCATACTGGGTCAGACCAAGGTCCATCAAGCCCAGTATCCTGTTTCCAACAGTGGCCAATCTAGGTCATACGTGCCTAGCAGTTTCCCCAAAAGACACAGGTTCTGCAATGCTTGTACGAGGTCAAGCATTGATATCCTGGGTCCCTTCTTAATAATGGTTTATGGACCTTTCCTCCAGGAACTTGTCCAAACCTTTTTTAAACCCAGCTACACTAACAGCCTTTACTACATCCTCCGGTAACAAATTCCAGAGTTTGATTACACGTTGAGTGAAAAAATATTTTCTTTTATTAGTCTTAAATAGTTTACCCTGTACCTTCATTGCATGTCCCCTAGTCTTCCTATATTCTGATAAGGTAAACAGTCGATCTACGTTTACCCGTTCCACTCCATTCATTAATTTATAGACCTCTATCATATCTCCCCTCAGCCGTCTCTTTTCCAGGTTAAAGAGCCCTAACCTTTTTAGCCTTTCTTCATAGGAGTATCCTTCCATCCCCTTTACCATTTTGGTGGCTCTTCTCTGAACCTTTTCTAATTTTATTTATTTATTTATTTAACAGTTTTTATATACCGTCTTTCTACAAGTCAAGACGGTTCACATGAAACATTATAATACAGTATATTACAACTGTTTACAAGGAACAAGGAACACAATATAAATAAATAACTAGGTAACAAGTAACAATTAACTATGGTACAAATAATAGGTATAACTGTGGCACCTGACTACTATGATCGGAGATCAAGGTCAGGGTTAACTTTATACATTAGGTAGAGATACGGGGTTAATTTTGTGAAGAAGTGTGGACATTTGGGTAGAAGGTAGATCATGATGGTTAGGAGTTAGGGTGGGAGGGAAAAATATTCTAGGAAGAGGTGTGTTTTTAGTTTCTTGCAGAATTCGAGGTGGCTCTCACAGTTGCGCAGTTCGGGGGGGAGGGAGTTCCATAAGGATGGGGCGTAGAGGGAGAAGGCTCTATTGCTAGTAAGTTGTTTACAGTACCTTTTGGCCGTTGGTATGGATAGCAGGTTTTTGGTAGAAGTACGATGTGTTCTTGTGTTACTAGGCAAGGTAAGAAGTGCAGTGAGACAGGGTGCTGATTCATTTGCAATTATTTTATGAATAAGAGTAATAACCTTAAATTTAATTCTGTGTTGTATGGGGAGCCAGTGAAGGTCATAGAGGACAGGTGTGATATGAGCACGCCTGGGGTTGTTGGTTATGAGTCTAGCTACCGTATTCTGGGCTAATTGGAGAGGTTGAATTGTATTTTTGGGTAGACCATGGTAGATTAGGTTGCAATAGTCAAGTGAGGGGATTGTAAGAGACTGACAGACAGTGCGAAAGGAGTTAGGGTTTAAGAGGGGTTTAAGATTACGGAGGGTGCGTAATTTTGCATAGATTATATTGGTGGATCTTTTTATATGCTCAGTGAAGGAGAGGTTCTGGTCAATGATGATTCCAAGATATTTTACTTGGTTTTTTATAGTGAGTGGGAGATCAGCAATGGTGAGCGTTGGAGGAGGGGAGTATGTAAGGTTGGAAAATACTTGAAGTACCTCTGTTTTGGATTGGTTGATAAGAAGATTGTGTTGGGAAAGCCAGGATTTGAGGCAAGTTAGACATTCATTGATTTTGGTGAAGTTGGGATTTGAGAGGTTAAATGGGGTGAAACACATCATATCATCAGCATATATTTGGTACTGAATGCCATGTTCTTGAAATATTTTGCAAGCAGGTTGAAGGAAGATGTTGAAAAGTAGGGCGGATAGGCTAGATCCTTGAGGTACTCCTTGTTTTAGTATAAATGGGAGGGAGGTGTCATTTCCAAGACGGACCTGTTGAGTTCTGGAGTTCAGATAAGATTGGAACCATTTGAGTGTAGTGTCTCTAAGGCCTATTTCATGAAGTCTGGTTAGAAGTTGATTATGAGGAAGAGAGTCAAATGCGGCAGATAGGTCAAGGAAAATGAGTAAACATCCTTGAGTAGGGTTTTGGATATGTAAGTATAAGGAGTCTAGTAGGGAAGTAAGTAGAGTTTCAACTCCGTGATTTCTTTTAAAATCATGTTGGAATATGTCAAGGGGGGAGTGATCATCAATGTAGTTCTGTAGTTGGGTTTGGACTATTTTCTCAGTAATCTTTGCCAGGAAAGGGATACTGGAGATTGGTCTGTAAGAGGAGGGGGAGGTAGGGTCAAGTTTTGTCCCTTTTATGATTGGGCGGATAGAGGCACATTTAAGAAGGGGTGGAACAGAACCTGACTTGAGGGAGGTTTGTATTATATTTAGAATATAGGGGCTAATGGTTTTACTCGTGGTTTTAATCCAATGGGCTGGGCAAGGGTCCAGAGCTGAGGTTGAGGTGTTCAGGCCTTTTATGACATCAGTTACATTATCTAATGTGATAGTGTGGAACTCATTCCATGTGTCTGGGCAGGGTGAGTTGAGAGGTTGAGAACAGTAGTCTATGGTTGGTTGGGGGTTATATGTTGATGGGGAAGGGAGGCATTTAGAAGATAAGTGGTCAGCTATTGCTTGTGCTGTTATTTTAGGTAGTTGGTCATGTTGGAGGGGTTCATTTATTAGGGATTTGGCAATGGAGAAAAGCTCTCTGGGTTTGTTTAGGGCACGTGTGATGATGTTTTCATTATACTGTCTTTTGTGGTTGAGTGTTTCTGAACAGTATGTTTGAAGTTTAGTAGTGTAGGCTATATGTAAGTTGGGGTCTTGGGTATGTCTCCATTTGCGTTCTAGACGTCTAAGATCCTTTTTAAGGGTTTTGAGTTTTGTGGAGAACCAGGGGGTTCTTCTGCGGTGTTTATGAGGATGATGTATTGGTGGGAGTAGGGAGGCAGTAGATAAGATTTCATTCCATTTAGAGATGATAGGGTCAAGCTCTAGGTTACTGTTTTCTAGTAGGTCAAGTGAAGGGATAGTTTGTTCCAAGAAGTTGGCAGCATTAAAAGGTTTGAATTTACGATTGTACTGGTGATGGGTAGGAGGTTGATGTATAAGAGAGGAGTATGGGAGGGAGAAGAAGAAGATTCTAATAACGCTATATCCTTTTTAAGATACGGCGACCAGAATTGCACACAATATTCAAGGTGCGGTCTCACCATGGAACGGTATAGAGGCATTATAATATCTTTTGTTTTATTTTCCATTCCTTTCCTTATGATACCTAGCATTCTATTTGCTCTCTTGGCTGCCACTGCACACTGGGCCGTTTTAACATGTTATCCACAATGACGCCTAAATCTTTTTCCTGGGTGGTGGTTCCTAATGTGGAACCTTGCATCGTGTAACCATAATTTGGGTTGTTCTTCCCTAGGTGCATAACTTTGCACTTGTCCACATTAAATTTCATCTGCCATTTTGATGCCCAGTCTTCCAATTTATCAAGATCCTCTTGCAATTTTCCACAATCCTCTTGGGTTTTAACAACTTTAAATAGTTTTGTGTCATCTGAAAATTTGATAACCTCACTCGTTATTCCACTTTCGAGGTCATTTATGAATATGTCAAAAAGCAGCGGACCCAGCACAGATCCCTGGGGTACACCACTATTCACCTTTCTCCATTGGGAAAATTGGCCATTTAGCCCAACCCTCTGCTTTCTATCTTTTAACCAGTTCCTGATCCACAGTAATACACTGCCTCCTATCCCATGACTCTTTAGTTTTGCCAAAAGTCTCTGAGGGACCTTCTCAAAGGCTTTCTGAAAGTCCAGATACACTATATCAACCGACTCACCTTTGTCCACCTGTTTATTCACACTTTCAAAAAAACATAACAGATTAGTAAGACAAGATCTTCCTTGTCTAAAGCCATGTTGGCTGTCTCCCATTAGGCCATGACTATCTACATGCTGAGTAATTTTATTCGTTATGATGGTTTCTACCATTTTTCCTGGTACTGACGTGAGGCTCACCGGTCTGTAGTTTCCCGGATCACCCCTCGAACCCTTTTTAAAAATTGGTGTTACATTGGCGATCCGCCAATCTTCAGGTATTAGAGATGATTTTAATGATAGTTCACAGATTACTAATAGCAGGTCTGCAATCTCATATTTCAGTTCTTTCAACACCCTTGGATGTATACCATCCGGCCCAGGTGATTTGCTACTCTTCAGTTTATTTAATAGTTGTAATACATCTTCCCGATGTATCGATATTTCCTTCAATTCTTCCGCACCTTTAAATAACCACTTCAGTCATGGGTAACATCCCTACATCTTCCTCAGTAAAGACCGAAGCAAAGAATTCATTCAGTCTCTCCGCTATCGCCTTGTCGCCTCTTAGTGCCCCTTTAACTCCATCATCTAATTGTCCAACTGACTCTCTCACAAGTTTTTTGCTACGAATGTACTTGAAAAAAATCTTTATTTCGCGTTTTTGCTTCCTCAGCAAGCTTCTTCTCAAATTCTCTCTTTGCCTTTTTTATCAATGCCTTGCATTTGACCTGCCAGTGCTTGTGCTGTTTCCAGGTTTCATCGTTTGGCTCGTTTTTCCATTTCCTGCAGATACTCTCTTTGCTTCTATCCTAATACCATCTTTACATTCCTGCTGATATGATCCTGGGCACCACGGAGATAAATATGCATATTCTTTAGACTCAGTATATACAAATTTCTCACCTGCATGTTCATTGTGAATATCTTGAAAACCCGACTGGCTGCGGGAACCCCAGGACAGATTTGGAAAGCCCTGATGTAGCTTCGTCTTCCCAGTTATCTTTAAAAAAAAAAAAAAAGCATTTCAGTATAGCCAAAGAAATGGCAGCTCATTAATTGGTATATTGCACTATTGGAAACTGCACATCTCGGATATTTGTAATTACTTTGTTGTTCACAATGAGTCTCTAAGCTCCGTTGGTGCTCTCTCAGAGAGATATTTAAGACGTAGCTCACTGATAGCACCTGAGGGAGCCCAAAAGCTGCCAAATGGTAAAAAAAATTCCTGCCAAATGCTCATGAAAGCTTTGCATTGGAAATAATTTCTTGCTTGAAATTAATTTGGTTCTTCAAATAGCATGTGACAAAGTCTCTCTTAACTCATCTCGCCTTCCAAAGTAAACCCTTTGCAGGAAGAGCATCCCATCCTGCTGATAGCCACATAATTCCGTGATGTAGATTTTCAGTGGAACCAACCTTTTAATCAGACCTTCACCATTATAACAAGCATTTGTTCATACCTCTGACCCCCAACTCAGTGCAATTTGATAGAAATGTATTAAATTGGAATCTGAGTAGGGACTCCACATCAATTGCATTTGGACCAGTTTGATACTAATCAGGTTTGTTACTCCTGGTCACGTAACTATTTATTTTATTTGTTTATTTATTCAAAACATTTCTCTCTTGCCCATCTGAGTGGGTCATTAAAACACAAAAGATAGTAACATAGTAAATGAAGGCAGAAAACGATCAGTATGGTCCATCTAGTCTGCCCATAAGGTGGCTGGAGTAGTGCTTACCACTCCGTGCAGGTTACCCACTTCTATGCCTTTGTTTAGGGTTGTACCTGCCGCTCCATGCAAGTCATCCCCCCCTAAGCCTTTGTCTAAGGTTGTACTCAGTGCTCCTTGAAGGTCACACCCCCTCTATGTATCTACCACACTGTGCAGGTTATACTCCTTGATGCATAGTTGTACCTGCCATTCTGTGTAGATTACCCTCCCCCCTCGATGCCTTTCTTTAGGGTTATCCCTGCTGCTCTATGCAGGTTACCCCGTTCATTTGTTGACGTATAAGAGTTATTTAAGTTGTTTTGAATCTATCCTCTTGCTATATAGTGACGTTCTGTGACTGTCCCATAGCTTTTTAAAATTCTGTCACAGTTTTTTGCCCCTATTACCTCCATCAGGAGGGCATTGCAGGCATCCACCACCCTTTACTAGAAAAGTATTTCCTGATTCTGATTTTAAGTTTACCTCCTTGCAAAGAAATAATAGTGTACAAACAGCATAAAATCTCTTCCTAACAATCTTGCAGTCACAGCACTGGAGCACTAACGTGATCATGAAAATGTCTCTGCAAACAGCACAGCCTTGACATGTCTTTGAAAAGATAAGTGATCAAGTTCTGGCCTAAGTGTCTCTGGCAATAAATTTCATAGCCTGAGACCCACTCGCAAGGACCTGTTTGAGTTTTCAACTAAATCTGCTCTTTGCTGTAATATTAACAGCAGAAAATAATAAATAAGATTCTACTGACGGCATGGAATATATAAGGTTCAACAGGGCAAGTGGCAGCCAGGCTAAGAAATGCCACTACCCATGGTCTGCCCACCCCTCCCCTTCCCCAACCTTATCCCTTGGCCCCCCTGTTGGCTAACACCACAGCCAACTAACAAAATGCACCAGACTCCCAGCTTCGACAACAATGGAATTTATTGAAATTTGGCCGTTGCATAACCTATACAACACACAACTTTGTGATAATCTGTACAATTCTCCAAACAAAATGGTGAATTAAAACTAATCCTCTTGGCGAGTCACACAGCCATTACTTGCACAAAGGAGAGTTTCTCGAAGCCCACCCCTATATACATCAAATTTTTTAACACTGCTGTAGCAACCATAGACATCTTACAAAAATTGTGGGGAAGGGAAGAAGGCCTTTGAAGCGTTCTCTCCCTCTGCTCATGTGCCCTTGACCCTGGTTGCAGCAGTTTTTCACCATCATGGTTTGAGTCCGGCCCGTCAAAAGACAGTACTCGTGTCCACTCGGCTTATGAGACAGAGGTGTAGCCCACCCTCCCAGACCGTCCAAGCGTGAGGAGATGTATTGCATGCTGGTCCTGCTGCGAATGCATTGATTCAGAATGGGGGAGGACAAATTTCCTTATGGCCACTCCCCCTTTTGGATCTATTGTATGGCTGTGTGCTCAGCCCCATGCCCCTTAAATCCAAGCCATACCCATGACAGTGACCCCTCGCTGCAGCCAACCTTTGCCTTTTCCCATAGCATCTTCATCATGTCATGTCATGTAGCATGCAGAGAAACATGTCCATGCTAATATCCAACAAATGCATGCTGTCAGCTCGATACAGTCAAGGGTAACTTTCCTCGATAAGTCTATACCTAATACAGCTTCCCCCAGTGGCCTCCATGAATCGGGCCATCCATTTGTTCACATTCTGTCAGATCCCCCCCCCCCATGCCACTGTCCCCATAGCTATGACCGCAGAACTACCTTTCCCAGCTCTGCCTAGCCAAACCTTGAATGCTGAGCTCTTCTGGCACGCCTTATTCTTCTTAAAGTTTTTTAATGCATTCTGAATAATGCTCACCAGAGTGAGCTCCCCGTCACTGTCCGACGCCAAGCTCTCAGACATTGAGGTCACTAACTCTTAGGCCCCAGAGTCCCCCTACAGATTTACCACTGGATAAAATTCCTGCTGAGTTGGCCCTGGTATCAGACTACATGGGAGGTATTCCCTTGTCGACCGTGGGTGGTATAGCCTTGAGGCATTGCCGGACAACCCCCAGGCTGTGTTGGCTAACTTGCTCATGCAGCACACGTATGAGCTCCTCCATTTTGTCCACCAAATTCCTCACCATCTTCACCTGCTGAGCTGGCATTGCCTGCTTACTACGATATGGGGGTGTCACAGCTGTAGCACTCGCTGCCTTCCTTTTCCTTGCCAAGGCCATAGTTGATGCCCTGACAGTGGTCCCTCCTCCATGTTCAGCTGTCTGCCACCTGCCATTTGTCCCAGTCTGGTGAATGCTGCTCTTCCTAGGCATATCTAGTGGGAAAATTGCCTGTTGCCAGGATCGATAAAGCTTGACAACAAGCCCCACAAGGACAGCTGGTAAGCCACAGATGAGCCGCTAGACGAGGGGGGAAGGGCTGTCAAGTTGCAGATCTCTTCACTCTTGTTCCGGCGTCCAGCTCAGATGTGGGCAAAAGGGCAGCCCATAGCCATCCAGCTCCTAAAATAGCCAGCCCAGGCCCACTCTCCACCCCCCACCACACTGTTAACCCCTGCCTGGTGTCTCTGCCCCCTTGAGCCCACCAGCTACTAACTCAGCTACCTGGGACTAAAAGTAAATGCGCAAGCAAGCTTCACTTAAAAGTGGTATGGCAAAGCAGGACAGCAAACACAGAAGAAGTTGGACAATAGGTGGCAGTAAAACCTTCCTGAAGACTGCAAGGCCTAGACATGAACAGTAGTTGGCAGTAAAACACATGCCAATGCAAAGAGAAGACGTGCATGTTCAATAGTATGGGCAGAGGTATGCAGATTCTGAAGGGGTCTTTTACTAACGGGCGTTAAGGTGTTGCACCTAACATGCGATTAGTGTCAAAACCATGGCATGTTACATGCAACACTCCCGAATTAACTGTTGGGGACATGGAAAGCATGTCCCTGCCAGTTAATATGAAGACTTGTTCCATAGCGTGTGCTGCATTAGCACGGATGCACCTAATGCCACCTATTGAGGTTAGGTGAACCCACGCTAATGCAGTTAGGGTGCAATGTGAGCATAGCACTAACTGTGCTGAGCTCTACCCCTACCCCGCCCACTCGTGCCTCTAACACAGGTTGCGCAGTTAGTGCGGGAATCATCCTGTGCTGTCATGGCCCTGCGCTACCTGGCAACGCATGTCCCAGTGCATCTTTAGTGCATGCCAGAACTCACGCTGCCAGGTCGTGCTCCTTAGTAAAAGATCCTCTAAGAGTTTAGCGGTTACTATTCTAATAAAAAGAAGTTGAGATTAAATAGAGCAGGAATAATTACGGATGTGCTTTGGTTTGGGTTTTTTAGAGACATGAAAAATGCAATAAAATAGAATATTTCATTTTGTGCTGCTTAAAAAAAAACCCCACTCACTAAAATGGAAACAAAATGCAAAAAAAAACCCCAAAATAAAACAACCCTGAAACTTAATGAACATTCCCAGGAGTATGAACAACTATAAAATAAATACTCTGGAGTCTGTATGTAACATTAGCTAGATATTCACCTATTGTTATGGCAACTGGTTTTAAATTTGCATTGCAATGCAGAATCATATTGCTAGTCCCTGATTTTACACTTTGGAATCAGTGTGCAGGTCCTGTAATGCATTAAGATGAGACTGTCAGAAATCCAGGACTGGCTTAAAATCTCACTCCTGGAGCTGGGTAACTTGGCAACTCTGGCGTGCACACTTGAAGCCCTGGAGTGTCTTTCAAATCTTCCATGGAACTTTCTAGTAAGAGCGCATTTGACAAGACTGGCAAGCGGTTCCAGTGATAGTGTCTAACTTCATGAGAGCTCAAAGGTAGCACTCAGGAGATTTCTCCTGGCAGAGACAAAGACCAGGATGAGATGAGATAGTTTGGATTAAAGCTGCAAGTGCTGCTCCTCATAGCAATGGCTGAAATGTGTCCTCTTTCAGCATTAAATAGCAGCTGTTAACTTCAGTCTATTACTCACTTTTTACACACTGCAAAGGAAAGGGAGAAATCCCCATAGATCAGAAGAGGCAGAAGGCTGTAATCTCAGGACAAAAGATAAGATAACATCAGAAAAGGTTACATTTCCCTGCTTTCCTAGTGGACAGGAGATATCCTTTAGGGAATCATGGGATGGAGCATCGTAAGGGGGGAAGCCCTAAGAGTAGGGAGGGCAGACTTCAACCCAGCAGCCTAGCTCACTCCCATGTTGTTATTATTAAGTGCCGTAGAGGAACACAACCAAAATGATTTGAAGCCTGTGCCAGAAGATGTAAGAGAAGAGACTTGAAGACTTAAATATGTATACTCTGGAGAAGAAGAGGGACAGATGTTTAAATACTTAAAGGATATTAATGAACAAACCTTTTTCAAAGAAGGGAAAGCTGTAAAACTAAAGGACATAAAATGAAGCTGCAAGGAGGTAAACCTAAAAGCAACGTCAGGAAATACTTTTTCACTGAAAGGGTGGTAGATGCTTGGAATGCCCTCCCAATGGAGGTGGTGGGGGCAAATACAGTAACGGAATTCAAAATGGTATGGATCCCTTTATAGCAAGAGGATAAAATCAAAATAAATGTAACTATTTCTTATACCTCAACAAATAGAGAAGGGGACCTGCAGGGAGTGGCAGGTACTACCTTAAACAAAGGCATGGGGAGGGGTGATCTGCACAAAGCGGCGGGTACATCTACTTTAGCCACCTTATTGGGCAGACTAGATGGACCATACTGGTCTCCATCTGCCATTATATATTATGTTACTATATCACTATGTTACTATGAGTCAATACTGACTCATGGTGACCCTCTGGATAATTGTCCTAAACTATGATCGGTCTTCAGTCAGAAGGCTAATTGTTGTTACCTGCCCATTTCTAAGGCGATATATCACGATTTTAATAAACATAAACAAACATCTATAGCTGCTGTTAATGTATCAATTCTTTGCATTGCTGGCGTTGACCTTCAACCTTACCAAACATGATGTGTTTCTCAAGTGATCTCTTTGCATGACGTGCCACAAAGTATGAACGTCGAAGTCTTGTCTCCTAAGCATCTAAAGAAAGCTTAGATTTGATCTCCTTCTTCGGGCAGTTTATGGTATACACAGTATTCTTCACCACCATACTTCAAAGGCATCACATTTCTTCCTGTCTTACTTCTTCACTGTCCAACTGCTTCACATCCATATGACATTATTTAAAAGATCATGGCTTGGACAAGTCGAATCTTTGTATGCAGAGATACTTCTCTGCACTTGAGAATCTTGTCTCGGTTCTTCAAAGCCATTCTGCCAAGATAGTTGCAGCTATTAGAAGAGGAGCCAGTGGAGATGAACAGCAAGAGAACATTCCCAGTAGTGAGTCTAAGGAACCAGAGGCACTTGAGGAAACAGTTCCCGTGGAATCCTGGCTTGCAAGGAATGGATGAGACGCGCATGTAGGTCCCTGTGACACTCAGAATCCTCAGAAGGAGCAGTTCTAAAAAACGTTTCTGTTAAGAGAAGCTGGCTGTATCAGCTAGCCTCCGATTGTGGCTGCCTGCATGAACGGCGACTTCAGAAGCAGTGCTATAAAAGTGCCTTCAATATACAGTGTTCATATGTTATGAATCTTGAAGAGACTGAGTAATGAATGAGGATGTCTTAAGCTCCTAGAAAGTGGGAGAATACCCAGTACATTTTAAGCTAGAAGACAGCAGCACGGAAATGCAAAAAGAGTCAACTTGTTTGAGCCCGTGCTGATAAATGGTAGCATATGGTTTTCTTGATCCTACCAAAGGAGGTGGCTAGATCTATACAGAGATTACTGTTAATATGAGATACAAGAGATGGTGGAAATCACATTTTTGTTTCAAAGGCTTTTCTGATTACACGCTATTAGCTGTGGCACAAGGCAAGGAACTGCTATTATGAAAGGGACTATTTCAGGAGAGTTAACCCAACCGAGGAAGCTCAATCTGTGTTTGTGGTTCCTTTAAAGGCTGGAATATGAAGAGCTCTATTGAACATTAAGAGGGAAATTTTAGAAAGAACATCCAAGTGCAATCTGGGACGTCTAAGCCAGAACATCTGGAAGAAAAAGCAGGTACATCTAGGTGCAGACATGATTTCACAAACATGGATGTGCTCAATACGGATGTCTGTGGGGGCATCTACATAGAGATCCCCACAACATTTCAGAACCTGGATGTCTTGGAATAACTTAATGGTTAGAGTAGTGGGCTCAGATTCCACTGCTGCTATCACTGAAATTGTGCTCAGCACTGGGGATGGAGGAACACTTTCTCCTCTCCACCCTCTGGATGGTTTTCAGCCAAAATAAACTTGTGTCTGGAGCAGGTCTAAACTTAGATGCGACACCGGACATCTGGGACATTTCTGAGATCAGACAGGGATGTCCAGCTTCCTAGGACCGCCCCAGCTATGCCTTCACCACACCCCCATTTAGATTTGAATGTCCACAGACTGGACTTCTAAAATGTCTCTGCACTTTGGACGTCTCTATGGCCCATTTTCTGATGTCCAAAGCCCAAATAGGGCTTCCAAAATGACCTCCTAAATATCTTAAGGGTTTAAACCATTGAATTATTGTGCTGCTTATGTGTAAAGTGACTGTTAACATCATATGCAGGCATAAACTATGTTTAAAGGGAAATTTCAGAGATTGCAAGTACCCAGCTAGCAAGCATTGAGTCCTAAGCATGATAACTTACCCAATGAGCAAAGAAAAAGAGCTTTAGGACTTCCTACTACTTTACTCTTGCACATATAACCCACAAGGAAGATTCGGAGCCTACTAGAGCCAAATGAGAATTTCTGTTTTCTAAAGGGGTCTTTTTACTAAAGTGAGGTAAAGTTTGTGCTAATGGCATGGTATGTTGTCATGTGTCTACATGGTAAACATAAAGCCTGTGTGATAACTGATAGTGCTTGGGAAGATACTGTGCACTTACGGCAAGGCACAGTTCGCGCCCATTCCCCTCCTATTTATTGCACTATAATGTTATACAGTAAGTGCGCGAATTAGCCTGGTAACAGTTACCACAGCTGTGCATTAAGTTGCTAGGCCCTAATGCATGAACTAAATGCTTAGGTTCTCAATCCTTTTGGTTGTTTGGACCCCTTACTAACCTCCAAAAAGTTCAGGGACCCCCAATTCACTCCTACCACTCTAGTCTCATTGACCACAGGTTGGGAACTACTGGCCTAAGGGGTTATATAGAAGTTTTTATCAGCTCTGTAAGCTCAACTTGGATTCTAGCAATGACATCAGAGACTCTTCTACTCCATCTTCTGATGCCTGACTGTAGGGCTGTGCGTTAATTTGGAAATGAAAAAAACATGTAATGCAACAGGATTGTTTCATTTCCTTTAAAATCTAAACCAAAAAATAATGAAATTGGTCCATTTTTATTTGAATTGGTTTTGTTTCAGTTTTAGTATGTGTTCTTCTTAGCAAATAATGTGCACTAAAAATGAAAAACCAATTAAAAACCCAAGAGAGAATAAAACAAAAAAAACCTGAAAAACAAAAGCAAAAATCTGGAAAATTCCTTACCCCAGCTCCATGCACATTCTTGTCTAACTGGCAAGAAAGAATGTGGAGCAAGCAGACTGCAACAGCTAGGCCTTAACTCTGGTCACTTGAACCCAACAATGTCAAATTATACTGGTGGTATCTCGGTTCACATTACTGATGGACAGGTACAGGACCCAGTGTGAAGTTCAAAGAATCACAAGGAGGAAACAAACATTGCACCCTTTAATTTATACTCTTGGCATTGCTTAGACCATTAAATCCAATTATGTATTTATTTAGTAACATTTGATATGCCACTATTCATATATAAAAAATGACAGCACGGCAGATTACAGTCTATAAAAAGTGCAGATCAGCATTCAATAAATAAATTAATTAGAACTGACCAAAACAAACAAAGGGAAAACCTAAAAAGCAAGCACACGAGGGGAGCACATGAATAGCACAACAATTCTACCTGCTATTACAATTTGAGCCACGGGAAATATAGAGAAGACAAACCAGAATGAATAAAATCCCCCTCCACTCAAACAAAACCCTCTTTAGAGGACAGATATTAACTAATTAGCTGCTCCTAAATAATCTGCATATGATTTCTGGAACAACCAGCTTTAAAGTTTCTTAAAATTGTTTATATGTTTCCATTCAGGTATCAAAGGGTAAAGAATTCCAAGGTAAAGTGGCACGATATGAACAAGCAGCCTATTAAATTAAACTTCCGGGGTAGAGAGAAGTACAAACTAATGTTGTTCTGAAGATCATAAGGATCTTACTGGCACATATCGAATGATGAACATGAAGATAATATGGGTAAACTGTACAAAAACTATGGCAGGCTAGCATAAGTATCTTAAATATAATCCTGCAATATAATCCTGCTATACTGGCAAAAACGATGCTCAATTAATAAAGGAGTCACATGGTCAAATCACTTCACATTGTATATAAGCTTAACGGCCGTATTCTGTACCAACTGAAGGCATCTAATATTGCAAAGTGAAGATCCAATGAGTAATCAGTTACAATAATCGAGTTATTCAGGACTAATACATAAATTAAGATTTTTAGAGCTTTAAAGGCCTTGGGCAAGTCACTTAACCCGCCATTGCCTCGGAAGAAAGGCCTGGCAATCTACTTCCCGTCACACTGCCAAGAAAACTCAGGAGCTTCTGGGTCGCCAGGAGTCAGGACTGACTCGAAGGCACACATTGCATTGCAAAGGTAGATTTTACAAAGGATGTCTAAGTGTCCTTTACTCCATTTCTTCCCTGTCATCCCTACCATATCACATATTCTCAATCTCTCTCTTTCCATTGCTACTGTCCCTTCTGCCTTCAAGCATGCTGTTGTTACACCCCCTTCCCAAGAAACCTTCTCTTGATCCTAGCTCTACTTCTAATTACAGTATCGTCCAATCTCCCTTCTTTCCTTCATTTCCAAACTTCTGGAGTGTGATGTCCTCCACTGTTGTCTTGAATTTCTTTCTCCTCAAGCCCTTCTAGAACCTTTTCAGTCTGGCTTTTGCCCCTTACATTCTACTGAAATGACACTTGCCAAAATTTCAAGTGACTTGTTCATGGCTAAATCTAAAGGCCTCTATTCCATCCTTATCCTTCTAGACCTTTTAGCTGCTTTTGATACTGTTGACCACCACCTTCTCCTTGACACATTGTCCTCACTTGGTTTTAGAGGCTCTGTCCTGTCCTGGTTCTCTTCTTCTCTCTCCAATCTCTCTTTCAGTGTTTGTTCTAATGGCTGTTCCTTTTCCCTTATACCACTCTCAGATGGTGTTCCCCAAGGGTCTGTTCTGAGCCCTCTACTTTTCTCTCTCTACACCCAGTCCTTTGATGTTCTCATCTCTTCCCATGGATTTCAGTACCATTTTTATCAAATGGTTCTCAGATCTATCTTTCTACACCTGTTATTTCTCCAGCATTGCAGGCCCGTATCTCTGCCTGACTCTCTGACATCGCCACTTGAATGTCTCACCGCCGGTTGAAACTTAACATGAACAAAACTGAACTTCTTATCTTCCCCCCTAAACCTTCCTCTCCCCTTCGTCCTTTATCACTGTTGATAATACTCTTTTAATTCCTGTTTCTTCAGCCTGTAACCTTGGTGTCATTTTTGATTCCTCCCTTTCCTTCTCCTCACATTTCCAACAAATTGCCAAAACTGTCATTTCTTTATCTATAACATTTACAAAATGTGCCCCTTCCTCTCTGAAAACACTACTAAAACACTTGTCCACTCTTTAATTACTTCCCGCCTTGACTATTGCAACATCCTTCTTGCTGGTCTCCCTCTGAGTCATGTCATCTCTCTCCCCTTCAATCTATTCAAAACTCTGCTGTGTGACTAATCTTTCACCAGCCTCACTTTTCTCATATAACCCCTCTTCTTAAATCACTTCATTGGCTTCCCTTCTATTTCCGCATCCAATTCAAACTCCTCCTTTTGACTTTTAAATGCATTCATTCTACTGCTCCTCACTATCTCTCCTCTCCTCTCCCTCGACACCTCTCCTCGTGAATGTCACTCTTCTACTGGCTTGCTCCTCTCTATGCCCTTTTCTACCTCTGCTAATTCCAGACTTTGGTCCTTTCACCTTGCTGCTCCTTACAGCTGGAACAAACTTCCTGAGTCTGTATGTCAGACTTCATCCCTGTCCCTTTTCAAATCTATGTTAAAGGCTCACCTCTTTGAGACTGCCTTTGGATCTTGATCCCCTGTTCGTTGTGTCTCCTTTCCCTTCCCTATTCTATCCTCAGTTTCAACCTTTGTCTTGTTCGATTTGATTAGATTGCACAGTGCTGCAATGTTAATAATAATAATAATAATAATAATAATATCAAAGCCAGAATGTCTAGAAAACAAAAGCAGGCACGTGCAGGTTCAGGCACGATTTTAGAAATGTAGATGGCCTCAATATGGATGTCTATTGTGACCAACTCCCCTTTAAAACCCACAGTATCAGTAGGTAGGGTTTAAGCGAGTGGTTTTTCCCCACTGAACAGCTACTTTCACAAATCCTAAAGCAGAGCTTCTTGGGAGATGTAGTCCCTTCGCTGACCAATGAGGAGCAGTTGTGGATTCAAAAGTGGTTCAAGCAAAGGATTTATTTCCCCTCCCGGGGTTGGATTTTTAACCAGGAAATAAGGTAGCACAAAACCAGGTACTTTCTGGTATAAGGACAAATTAAAGGTTTTCAACACAAAAGCTTACTTCAGCATAAACACATTAATTTCCAGCATTTCAAGGTAACAGTTCTGTTTCTTCACAGCTGTATGCTTTTAACTCCAAGCAGTGTTGCCTTTTCCTTTAAAGCATAAACTCAGCATAATGATATTATCTCATTAGAAAGAGTTATCGTACAGTCCATTACTTCATCCTTAATATTTACATGCTCTGGCTCAATGTCCATTAATTCTTCCTCTGCAACAGGAAATGTTTGTAACTGCAACCCTGGTGCCACGCCTTTCCTTAGTGCTCCAGGCTTCTTATGATACTCCTGAATTAAATACTGGTTCAAGTAAGCATTCCTAGTACAGTCCTTCTCATTACAGCCCCAACCTTCTGGGTAAATGAAATCACTGTAATCATTAGCAACCCAGCCGTTAGGCTTACCTTTAAACCTAGCTGGTAGAGGTTTTCTCTGTGGCTTGGAACTGGCTGTATGTTCCCAACCTGAGCTGTGCACAGAAGCTTTCAATTGCCTTCCTGGCTTTCTTTCTTTTCTGTACTCCCCAGAATACGGCAAGTAATCCAGACTGCCTTTGCTGTATCCTTTCCTTGGGGTTTCTGTTCTCTTCCTGAAAGGAAGCTCAGTTTCACCCTTCCACGGAGACTCTGTCCTGCTCTCTTCACTGCAGCTCTCGTAGCCCACCTGGCTGCCTGCTTGGCTGCTCATCTCACCTCCTTTGCCTCTGCCTTTGCCTAACTCCATAGGCTCAACTGTGACCTCTTTATTAGAGTGAATTCTAGGGTAGAGCTTGACTCCTCCCCCTAACAGGTGTGCTGAATCAACTTGTGACTCATTCTCTAAGTGGTAGCACGAGCGTATCCCTTTCCCTTGTGCTTGGTTTCTGTGGTAACCAGAAGCCATGTGCTCTTGTTTACATCTCAGCACTGCTCCTGTTTCCTGCTTTTTAGCTTCTTCTAACGGGCTGGAAGGACCCACTATGTCACACTATGTAGACGTCTACATAGACGTCCCCAGACCGGAGACATCTGTAGACATCATTTGTAGAATGGCTCTGGAGACGTCTCCGTGATTTTGACGTCCATGTGCACATCTTCAGACATCCAAATCACAGCTAAGACTGTTAAAATGACCCCCCCTTAGTATCCAGATATGACCTAACTGAAATATTCTTTATTATTGCAGAAATTTGAGGTTTATATGAAATATCTTTTCCAGAATTATGCCGAGATGATATGGTTTCGGTGATAACTATTGGGGTACCAGAAATAGACGGGGTATATGATGAACAAGTACGATGATACCTTGTTATTCAAAGAACAATTGACTTTGTAACATTAAAATATGTAGTTGAAGTCCTTTGTAAGACATGCAGGACATGGGACTTTAAATGAAACAACTTTTGCACAGTTCAAAAGCTCCCCAAAAAAGGAATTGTCTACAGATATAATTTATTGGTCTCGGAGCTAGAATGAAGAGTCAGCCAGGATTAAATTTAGGTGATGCCAAAAGAAGTCATTAAATTATAAGGGAAATATATAATATTTTTTGCTTTTTCTTTGGGAACAGAGGCTAGCTGAATATAAACTGCAGTTTCCTGAAGGTTTATGTGGAACAAATGAAGACGTTGTTTAGCAATGAGCACAGCATTGTACAGTTTTAGGTCACACAGCCACAACAGAGGTAAAGTAGGTCGACATCCAGAAAGATGAATGAGGACTGAAGCTGTTCTTCTGTAAGAATATTATGAATTAGAAGGAAATGTGCACAGTGAATAGACCCCTACAGGCATCATCAGCTGACAGTCATTTTAGGTGGCTGCTACTGCAACAATACTATGCAGGCAAAAAATGAATGAGAAATCTCTAAAAAATAATATATATGTGCACTTCTCTTGTTCTTATCTTGGCTAACAAAACAAACAGGAGAACCCCGGGCAGTTCGCTTCTCCTAAAGCATTATCATTAATAATGGTCTGTGTGAGAGATGCAGCTGACCAGTCTTGCAATACCTGTTCCCTATCTACATTGGCATGACTCTGCCTATTTTCCAGTATTGCCCTCCTGCATAGTAATCTATGTTACAAGGCTCGTTTGATGGACATTAGGAACAGTCTGGGTCAGATGGAGAAAAACATGGGCATATATCTCATGATCAAACCATGAATAAAAAAACCTTTTAAAAATGAATGTTGCCCCCTATTATTATCTTATATGCTAAATGTACTCTTAGGGGTCAGCATATAAGGGACAGCACGCATTAACAGTAGGCACCTCCTTTTCCCGGCATGGGTAGTGGTGAATTTTCAAGGCAGAAGAACATGCCTGCTTCCATTTAGAGAATTACCTGAAAAAATGAATGTGCCTATGTTTATCTCTCTTACCTGGTACCGTATATAAATAAATATCTGCTCTTACTATACACAAATTTTCTAGGCTACTTTGCATACAAATGCAAGTATTTTCAAAACTACGCACATCAATAAATCCCGCCGCAGGGAACACCTCTGCTCAGTCTGAGTAAAGTTACGTAAGTAGAGGATTTATGCACATTGCACGCATATTGGACACCCTGTTTTACGGAGGACTTTTTCCATGCATAAAACATTTATTTATATGCAGAAATAACTTTAAAAATTGACCTCCACATACTACACTTTCCAAACTAAAAAATTCATCATTCAGGCAATTGCAGTGGGCCAATCCAATTACCAAGTAGTCATTCCATTATATAAATTCTTTTCCAGGTTGGTGCAAAATCATTGTTCTCGCACTAGTCGCTCGGATTATGCAATCTGATTTGCTGAAAGTCTCAGCTAGTTTGTGGTGGCGTGTAGTTTAGTCAATCATGTTCCTAACGGGGGGAGGGGGACTGATGTATTAAAGATTTCCTCCTTTTTTGTGTCCTGTGGAAAAATGTCTAGTACACAGGACTCATTGTTAAATTTGGCTATTGGGAAAATGCCAAAATGAGCACATGACCTATTATGCTGTATTCCAGAGATTTCCAACTCTTTTTGGTTATGTGGACCCCTTCTTAATCTCCAAAAACTTCAGGGAGCCCCAGTTCATCCCCATCACCCTTTCCAGACCTGCCCCACTCAATGCCAAGCCTGTCCTCCCTAAACGTTTTTATCTCCCTACCCCTTCCTGTCTCCACTGCTCTCTCACTTTCTTTCACCCCCCCCCTCCCCCCACCCGCAGTCCTTTCCCTCTAGTCTCTCTTCCCTCACAGTCAATTCTCACCAGCATCTCTCTTTTATTCTCTTTTCTATGTCCTGTGGACCCCCTGTGTCCATCACACATTGGGAACCACTGCGGTATTACAAATATCATGGGAATGGCCTAGACTCACAATAGGCTAAAATTCCGCACTCTGTGCCCAATGTTCCATTTAGCTCACTAGTTTTACTGAGCTTAAGACCGGTGAAACGCTTTTAATCTTTTCTTCTCCCCTCTGATTTGAGATCTACAGTCCAAGCTAATTTGCAGTCTCATTTGGGCTTTATTAGTCTTTTCAAATGAATCGGATTGATTTCTTTGATTGGATGACCAGAGAATTGAATCCGGAGGGAGTACAAGATGCGGCATACTTAGATTTCAACAAGGTCTTTGACACCGTTCCGCATCGGCAACTTATAAATAGAATGCCCTTGAGATGGATCCTAAAGTGACTCACTGGGCGGCGACAGAGGGACAGAGTAAATAGAGTTTACTCTGAAGATAGGCGTGTCACTGGTAATGTCCCTATTCTTTTTAATAGTTTTGTAAATGACATTAAGGAAGCTTGTCGGGAAAGGAATGCCTCTTTGCAGATGACACCAAAATCTGCAACAGGGTAAACATCCTGGAAGGTGTGGACAACATGAGGAGGAATCTAGCAAAGCCTGAAGAATGGTCGAGAATTTGTCAGCTAAGATTGAATGCAAGGTCATGTATTTGGGAGTGGTAGAGTACAGGGAATGAAGTACTTCAATGCACAAAAGAAGAGCAGGATGTGAAGGGTAATTGTATCGGATGATCCCCATAGATTTTTACAAATTCTGTGTGACATAGAAGTAAAGAATTGATTAGACTACTTAAATAAACTCCTCCTTTTGACTTTTAAATGCATTCATTCTGCTGCTCCGCTCTGTCTCTTTTCTCTCCTGTTCCTCTTCTCCCCCTTCTCGAGAACGTCATTCTTCTTAAAGCCTGCTCCTATCTTTGTCCTTTTCTTCTTCTGCTAACTCCAGACTTCGGTCCTTTCACCTTGCAGCTCCTTTATGTTTGGAACGCTCTTCCTGAAGCTGTTCGTCAGGCTTCTTCACTCCCCCTCTTCAAATCTCTGCTAAAGGCTCACCTCTTTAAGGCTGCCTTTGGTTCTTAAACCTCTATTCCTCGTGTCTCCTTTGTTGTTTGTCTCCTTCCCCTACTCCTTCTTTGTCTTGTTTATCTTGACTAGATTGTAAGCTCTGACGAGCGGGACCTGTCTTCATCTGTGTTTGCACAGCGCAGTGTGCGGCTAGTAGCGCTCCATAAATGTTTACTAGTAATAATAATAAAGGAAAAGAATATTACTGTTTGCTTCACTCAGGCCTTCAAGACTGAGAAAGCATGTGATGCTTCTGTTTGGCACTTGTAATTGTAGATTTCCCTCCAATGGAAATCAAAGAACCATTCTTGATAAGATGCCTATGTACTAAAGCGTGCAACATTTTGAAAATGGTACTTTGCGTGGGCAATAAAGTCTTGAAATAGACAAAAAGGAAACATTTTGATGATCTTGCATGTTTTTCATGCAAAAACTTCCACAAAGTTCTTCCTATCCCAAATAAGTTCATTTGAATTCATAATCAATCAGTGATGCAAAAACATGCAAATCAGCTCATTATTTCTGAATTATTTTGAAAACAAACGTGAAAATATTTTCATCCCCGATTCAAAATAGGTAACGCCATCTCCATAGGGGCAGTAACTTTTTTTTTCCGAGCCCCATAGTTACATTTCTTGTGAATTTTGATATCCAGCTCATTTGCATAGCTGGCAACATTTTGCACAAAGGAGGTAACTTCATAGAGTCATGTGGGTCTCTATAAAATGCCAACTGGCATAAACCTATGTGCTTTGGCATGAAGGGTGGCGTTTGGACGGAGCATGTGCAGAGCGTAGCTTGCAAGATACAGCAAGCTGTGCTTGTACGGAGACATTTTAAACGTCTTCCAGGCAAGTGTAAGAGTCCATGCTTGCAATGTAGACTGGCGTTATGCCACCTGCATAGGTGGCCTGTGTCTTTATAAAACTGTGTTTAAGTAGGCACCTACTGTACCTTCATGCTTAACGTCGCTGCCCTCAAAATGAGCAAAATCCCTTGGGAAAATCCAATGAGTTACTGCAGTGACATCAAGAAGAGACACACTTCATAAGGCAGATGCCACCTATCACGCTCGCTTAAGCTACTGTACCCCAGCACTGTTCTAGGCCTTTAGTGGTTTGGGGCCAATTTTCAAGGATTTAGGTGCCTAACGGGGGAGCCATTGTACTAAATCTACGTTAACAATTGCTAAATATTTTGAAAACTAAAATGTACACAGTGTTAACAGAGATTCATTAATGTAATAAATTTAGCTACAATTTGAAGTGTAATTACCTTTTTCTTAATCATCATCCACAATTAACATGCATGCTTTCGCACCTGCATTGATATGTGCTTCGTTTATATTTCATTAATATCAGACATTGATACATACATTAAACGCCACATAAATGCAAATGCTAACACTGTGTAATACGGAGGCCCCTTAGAAGCTAGGTACCTTTTAAATATTGATTAAGGTTAAAAACCCAAGGGGTGAAATTCAAAGAGATTTAAATCGTTAGCAGGCCTTCTAACCACGTTAATGCCCTTGTCCGGGATATTCAGTGGTATGAACATGGTTAGTGCCACTGAATAACTGTGGCTGCCGCTTATGCGTTTCCCAATGCAGTCAATAACCAGGCAGCAGTGATAGAGTCGCTCTCCGGTTATCGCTATGCGGCAAAGGTCAAGCGCGGTAAAGACTGGCCAGCTTTCACTGCAGAAGGTAGCGGGCAGCAGCTTTAGCACTGCAGTTCTAACTGTTACCACTGAATATCGGGTCCATTGTTTCTTTGTAAAGCCATTTGACTATCGTAGAGTAAAGCACTAAGGAGCCTATTTAAGGTTTTGTAGTCACCACTCTGTCATTGTCAAAGTTAACAGCTGTTAACTGCAAAAACGTTTGCCTGAATTTTTGGTAGGGCTGCCAAACAGTCATTGCGCAGAAAAAGTAATTATCTGTTAATTACACGGCAGATAATGTACAATGCAGTTATATGTGTCTTGTGATATATTTATTACTTGAATGTTTTATATAAAGCATGCAGATGTTTTTATGTTATGCAATAAGTATATTAAATAATAAGAAGCACAACATAATAATATATATATACCTCTTGCGGTGATATTAAGTGATCTGTGTCATCTGTTTCTTTAATAATTAAGGAGAGCTGCTGGGTTGCCAGGAGTCAGCATTGACTCGAAGGTGCACATTGCATTTCGCAATCTTCTAAAATCTTTCCTGTATGTACAGTATGAGAGCTTTTGTGAAATACATGCTTTGACATGAAGGTGTCGATTACGCCAGTAGAAGTGACCAGAGACATGACTGGTGGAATTCACACATACATGTGCGATTATAAAATACCTCAATCTATGCACATACGTGCATTAAGTGCGAACGGGTGTAGGTGATCACGCCGCATTGCAGGTGTGTCTTCTGCCATTTTCATAAAGAAAAGCAGACCCCTACTTTTCTTTATTAAAATAACATGCCTCTGTAGACACTTACCCATGGTTCTCAATATAAAAATTACCCTCCCTAGGCGCAGTTACTGTAATGCATACTCCTTGCCCTAAATACTAATTTCCTTGTTAACTGTTTAACCACATTTGTTAATGAGGACTAAAGTTTACCGCGGTTAGCACCGGATCGCAGTCACTACTACCGTGCGCTAAAAGCAGCCAGTGTGGTAAAATTGTCACTCTACCTACTTCATGTATGATGAGGTGGAGACTGGGTAGGTTAGGGGCAGAGAGTAGGCATTGACTGCACATTGCGTTGGCATGGGGTAATTAACAAGCACTGTCAATGTTGCAGTTAGCGTGGATGCGCTTAAAGCATTTCATGGGTGGTGTTAAGTGTACCTGCATTGATTGTGAATGCAGTCAGAGTATGGTAACAGCAGGGGGACTTGCTGGGCATGCACCCAACAGTTGGCACCGGGCTGTTTCACTTGCTGTTGGCTCCAAAAGCACATTACGTGCAAACCCTCAGCACACTTTAGCGAACATGTGCCTAAGAGTTAGTACACTGAGGTAACTGCTAGCATGCAGCACTGTCCATGTTAAGCAGCTAATGCAACTTAGGGGCATGTTTACTAAGCTACGCTACCTGTTAGCATGGCAGATAGTGGCATTATGTGCACCCACAGCGCTGTCTGACTGGGCTGTTTGCAATTTCAGTGTGCTATCTGTTGGGGGAGAGGATGTGCACTCCACCCCAACAGTACGGATGGAACCGAGATCGGTTTTTGTAAACTGCTATTATGCCAAAATCAAATAGCTGTATATCAAATTTAGATAAAATAAAATAAATAAACCATAGACTCAGCTAACATGGAGCATCACACAGTATTGATAGTATTAATACCTACTATGTAACCAGCAATTAACTATATAGTGAATGATTGCGATAGTATACCACTATTGCTTCATTTAAGCATTATGTCCCCACATCTGAAATGTTGTTTTGATGTTTGCAGCTCTTTTAATACATGTTAATTCTTGACTAGTCCCCCGATTTCTATTTGATATTCACAAGCTAAAGACTGAACACAGGCATCTGGCACTGTTGCTATGAAACAGGTTTCTTTGTCAACCGAAGGCTCTGATAAGTAAGAAATCTAAGGTTAGCGAGGCCCCAAAACTGCTGATTCTGCTTCCAGTGCACTGTAGATGTGTAGAATTTAGATTTGCATCGTTTGGTGGTAAGAATCCTTCCACCCACAGAATCATAACTCTAGCTGATGTTAAATTGCTTCTGTAGGAAGAAAATTAAAGTAGCCACATTTAGTTAGTCAAAAGCTCTCCTTTGTAAAAATAAATATCAGCAGTTTCCAAGCACATGTAGTGAAGGAGCTATTGCAGACTATTTTTAAAAAAATGAATGATTTGTGGAGAAGGAATGCTCTAGTTCTCCAAAAGAAAAGGACCGTAAAGATGGCATGCATTGCTTGTCTATTGGTCGTCCCGTTTTCTCTCTGGTCTGATTCAGTACCTAGCAGACAGCAGCGCAGTAGGGTTGCTAATTGATTCCATATTTTAAGGACAGGCTTTTCCAGCCCTTATTTCTGGTTTCCCTATTGATATACCTCAGAAAGTGATGGCACTTGGTCCAAAGCCCCACTTTAACTCGTGGTGTTATCAAAATGTCTGTAGTGAGAAAGGATCTTTTCTTTCAAAAGAGTTTCTCATATGACGGGATGACAGCACTTTTTATTTCATTTTTCTTCCTCCTTTTATACTTTCTTTCAGGTGATAGTAGATATTGAACTTTTAACATAGTTTAATTGTGTTATATATTATAATCCTATATCAATTGCAAAGGATTGTGCTCCTCTGTACCCATCTTCCAAACTATTGCATTTTAGGATACTAGTGGATAGCACTGTACCATGTGCACAGGGCCAGATGTACCTGCTAAATGCCCTTCCCAGGATCTGGGAGACCCAGTAGTTCTTTCCCGAGCAGCAGTACCCCACTGCATCTGCCCCTTAAAGGCATAGGGAGGGGCCAGCAACAGATCTAATACTAACAGCCTACAAGCCTCTGTGCCTGTGTAGAGGGCAGGACTAACAGGACACCACCATTCATAAAATGCCACCAGGACAGATGAGGCGGCACCTTTTCCAGTCCCGCACCTCTAGGTGGCTGCTTACCCTATTTAATGGGAAATCCATGTCTTCAAGATAACAAGAGTGACCCATTTAGGCCTGTAAACACCATTCGGAGCTACTTTTGAGTTGATCCTAAATAGGTTTTAGAATGACATAGGGTTTATTTGGTTTCCATTATGTCTTATGACATGACACAGGTAACTTCGAAACTAACTTTACTATATCATATGTAAGCCGCTATGATTACTTGATATAATGGTATATAAAACACACAAATAAAATAAATAAATACCATGCAAAGTTGGATATTCAATCTTTATCCTGGGCCGCTCTCTCCAATGAGACAAAATAGTTACTCTTTCAAGATGTATTAAGATTTTGAGAACAATGTGCTATTTCTTTCATTTTCTCAGCACCTACTACTGCTACCAATATTAATCATTTGTATAGCACTACAAGGCATACGTAGCACTGTACAGACACATATAAAAGATGGTCCCTGCTCATCAGAGCTTACAATCTAATCAAAATAGTACAGTATATGAGAAAAAGGATACGGGAGGGAAGGGTAAGGAGACAGAAGGAGAATAAAGGATTACGATCCAAAAGTGGCCAGAAAAGGGTGATCCTTTAGCATGGATTTGAAAAGGGGGAGAGATGAAACCTGACGCAAAGATACAGGTAGTTTGTTCCAGGCAAGAGCAGCAGCAAGGTGAAAGGACTGAAGTCTGGAATTAGCTGTTGAAGAGAAGGGCACAGAGAGAAGCAAGCCAGAGGAAGAGCGGAGTTCACGAGGAGGGGTGTAGGGAGAGAGGAGAGAGGAAAGGTAGCGAGGAGCAGTAGAGTGAATGCACTTTTAGATCAGAAGGAGAAGTTTGTATTGGATATGGAAATGGAAGGGAAGCCAATGAAGTGATTTGAGAAGAGGTGTTATATTGGGGCTGGCGGAAGATTAGCCGCACAGCAGAGTTTTGAACAGACCGAAGGGGAGAAAGATGACTCAGAGGGAGTCCAGCAAGGAGGAGGTTGCAATAGTCGAAGCAAGAAGTGACTAAAGAGTGGATAAGGGTTTTAGTAGCGTGTTCAGAAAGGAAGGGGCAAATTTTTTTAATGTTGTAGGGAAACGGCAGTTTCTTTGCTATCTGTTGGATATGTGTGGAGAAGGAGAGGGAGGAGTCGAAGATGGCTCCAAGGTTGTGGACCGAGGAAACAGGAAACAGAAGAGTGTTATCAACAGAAACAAAGAAGGGAGGAAGGGGGGGAAGAGGGTTTGGGGGAAAAATCTGAAATTCTGTTTTGGCCATGTTCAATTTCAAACGGCAGTGAGACATCCAGGCAGCGATGTCAGACAGGCAGGCAGATATATGGGCTTGGAGTGTAAGAAAAATATCAGGTGTAGATAGATAGATCTGAGAGTCATCAGAGAGTAATCTCTATAACAGCATGGTCTAAAATAAATCCCTGCATTCATGGACTAAGGCCACCTCCACCCCTAAGAGTGAGGTTCAAACTGTCATGGTATGTGAAAAATTATCCCATTTGCAGCCATTGTCCCCATGATAGATGCTATCTATTCTCTTAATAAATTTAAAAGTACTATCTTAATGCATTGGTTGAGTTTGAAATAAAGATAGTTGTGGTGTCCCTTAGAGTATATGAAATTTCATTTTGCGTATATAGGGTTGATTAGGCTTCACTTTAGGCTATAACATCGCCCTGAATCTGGCAGAGGCTCTTGTAAAACATTGTGGGAATTTTCTATGTCCCGGACCTGGATGTCTCACTTCCTATCTCCTAGTCCTTTGTAAAACTGCCTTCTAACTAAATTGCAGTAAGCTTTTGCAATTACCACATGTTTGGAGTTAAAGAAACTCATGGTAAGTGCCAAGGGTGTGGCCAGCATTCCCCACCCCCCCTACAGTTACTGTACTGAAAAAGTCCCTTATCACATGTAAGGTTCATTTGCAAATAGTGTGGGTGCACTTAAGCCGCTTTCTTAAAGTGGGGCTAAGTGCACCCGTGCTAAGTACAAAAGTGACAGTGCATGCTAATTCCCGCACACTACCTGCAATGTGCAGTCCAGGGCCGTACCAAGGGCTGTGCGAATGGTGCAGCCGCACAGGGCGCAGGTACAGAACGAGAACTGATACCATCATTGGGCTTCCAGGAAGCTCAAAAAGAGTACATTATTACAAGTGGCTGGGGCGGAGGGGGAGCACTAAATTCGTTAGCTGTACAGGGCGCATTTCTAGCTTAGTATGGACCTGCTGCAGTCCGTACTCAGTCTCTGCCCATAAACTGCCCAGTCCCATGCTGCTGCACCAACCATTAACACACACTAATTCATGCATTATCTGCTTACCACACGATAGTAAAAGGGCTTCTAAGAGTCTTTACAAAACACTAGGGTGAAGCTGTGGACATTGGCAAGCACTCAGGCACTGGAGTAAATATGTGTGCTGTCATAGCCCCTCCCGGTGGCAGCGTGCTGAAGGGTCAGGGCGGACATTTATTGTTTGTTGAAGCCGAAACTCTAACTTACACCAGGTGCATTATGGTCCTTGTAGTTCCCTTCTTTATAAAGAACAGTTGTGTGAGCCTTGTGCAGGGTTAAATATAAGGTTTTATTCCCTTGATGCGCTAAGGTTCTCCAAGAAGACAACAGAATTCACCTTGATTCAGGGTTTCTACCAAAGTATTTACAAAGTCCAAAACTGTTATAAGAGCTTCACAGTCTTTTCCATTCAAGCAGGATTTTTCAATATCAACAGGTTAAATAAACACAAAAAGCTTCTTCTTTTCAGCTCAACAAAGCGATGACATTTTTAAAGCATGTCTTATGCTATGACTCTGTGAGAGATTCTATACTCTCAGCTACACAGAGAGTACAGTCCATAGGATATTCAAATAGCAATGGTTCTGGTTCTACAAGGTCTGTTTGCATATCCTCTTGCTCAGATATGGTGTCTGCTAAGCCTGAGCTTTCCCTAGGCAAAACTGGATGTACTTCAGTAGTTCTCTCCAAGACTTTCCAGCCTGGCTGGACCTGGTCTGGCAAACAATTAATATGGCTTTTATCTAGGACCTTCTGCACAGATTTCCAAAGCTTTCCCCAGCTTTGTTTCTCATATCTATGGCTCTCTGGTTTACAAGCCTTTCTAGGACCTGGCACACATTCAGGAAAGGAGGTGTGAATGTACCTTTGTTCTCTGAGATGTGCGTTGCTGGTATTCCCTCTACCAGGCACTCTCCTGCTTACACTGTCTTGCCTGGAGACTTCTTTCTGGAGCTTTTCAGCATGGGCTTGTCCTTCCTGGAAGTTGTCCCTTCCTTGTGAGGACTGCAAGCTTAACTGCCTTTCCTTCCGTAGTTGGAGCTTTCCCCTTCCTCTCTCCTTAGTAGCAGGGGTTTCTGTTGCTCTCTGTATTTGTGGTCCTCTCTGCTCCTGTGGTCGTCTCTGTATTGGTGGTCCGCCCCCTTTTCTCCTGACCGAGCACTGCTTATAAAGCCGTTTCTCTAGTGAGCTTTCTGGCCCTCTACTCAGGTGTGTTTGATTAGCTATTGCATCATTACAATCTGGGTGTATCAGCCTACCTTCTGCAGCCTCATGCCTACTCCCTCTAGCTGCACTTCTTGGTAACTGCATTCTCTGTAAATCAATTTCTTTAAAAGAAACTGAGTTTTCTCCTAACTCCATAGCTTCAGTAGTGTCAGCTTCATCACAGTGCGTATAAACTGTGTGATTGTGTATATTCTATCGAGAGTCTGCTTACTGCTCGCGCTCCACCTAAAGTCTGCTGAAGCAAACACCTACAGTAAATGTGGCTCACAGACAGGTACATGCATTCTTGCCACCATCTGTACTTGCATGTGCACAGCTGGTGCGATAATTTTATAAAAGCCCTTTTATGCGTGGAAAAATTCCTGTTGCTACTGCAGATCGTCAAATATGTGGACATCGACCCAAAGTTATCATGTCCAGTGGGAAAAAAAACTTATTTAGCCTATATTTAATAATCATAAAAAGGTCTACTTCTCTGAGTGATGTAATTGTCAAAAAAATTAGAATGTCATTCAATTCATATCATAAAACATTGGGATACCAACCAACCAGATATCCTCTTTAACTACTCACTCTTATGATCAAAAACTCTTTTTTAATCCATGCCAAACAACTTATCATATAGAAGGTGTTAATAAGAAGGTCTCAGACTTAATGACACTGTTTTCAGATTTTCAAATGTGTCCAGCTCATATGCCCATTTTGCATCAATGACCTATATTCTCAACACCATTCAATATTAGAGAACAGATATCACAAGCCCACTCATAACTGGTGAACCAAATTATGATTAACGCTCTGCCAAAAGCACTAGTAACCAGAAAGGTAACTTAACGTCTCACTGTAACCACATTTCTGTTACGTGCTCGATCTGGTTTGGTTCCCGCTAGTGTGCTTAGTAAATCCCAGTGAATCCCAATGCCTTTCTGAGGCGCCACCGTCACGTTTCACTTGTTAAGTTTCCTCAGGGATTACCCAGACTCATCTCTCTATGAAATATACAAAAAAGCATAAAAACTGACCATTAGTGATTTAAAAACTCTCCATTACTATGTGTCCCTTTGACTTATCTTTCATATCAATGTCAAACAAATTACAAAAAGAAGAAGAATCATCTCCTACCAAAATGGCAATTCCTGCTGCATGCATCTTATTAATGACTAAACCTGGATCCTCTCATCAACTTGATCCTTAAAAACGCCGCGCATGCGGACTACTAGCGACTACCCTTAATTTAAACCCCTCTGTGCATCTGTCTCTTAGTGACGTCAATATGATCTCTAAATAACCTGAATGAAGCGCGGAAAAACCACTGTCAACCAGTTTTATCTTATCATGCCCGCTCTCTCTATATTATTATCCTTTATAAACATGATGTCCAGTCAATGCACATATTAAAACCTTCTGGCATAACTGATTTCAAAGTAAAAATCCATTTTTGTTCCCTTATGAGCAGCGATTGTTCCTGTGATTTCCATTTATCCTCAAATTTACTCATATACAGATTTGCTATTGATGGGGCACAAGTGGCCCCCATCGCCACCCCAGAAATTTGGTGATAAATTATTTTTTCAAACATAAAATAATTGTGGAAAATGGTCATGTGTGCTAACCGTAATAAAAACCTTATTAATTGTTCATATAAATCTCCCCGTTTATGTAAAAACCAGTCTACCACCCCATATGCTGCCAACTGGGGGATACTCTTATAGAGAGATGTAACATCCATGGTTACCAACCATATGTCACTAGAATTGGCCCACTGTGAATGGTTACTCAAAATGTTAAGAAAATGTGTGGTGTCTTTCACATAAGACGGAATATCCACCAACAATGGACGTAGATATGAATCTATGAACGTTGAAAGTGGTTCTAACACCGTTCCCCTGGTAGAAACTATAGGTCTACCCGGGGGTTGATCCAAATTTTTATGTATCTTGGGGACCGTATAGAACTTTGCTGTAATAGGAGACACCTTATTTAAATAAACCCACTCCTTCTGTGAAATCAACTTGTTCTATAATGCTGTCTGAGTTATTTCCCTAATTTCTAACTGCAGGGTTTTCTGTGGATCTTCTGCCAATACACAATATATTGTGTGGTCTGTAAGTTGTCTCATTGCTTCTGCTACATAATTTTCACGGCTTAAGACCACTATGGCTCCTCCCTTATCAGCCCTTCTGATAACAATGCCCATGTGTTGTTGTAATTCTTTCAATGCCACTTTTTCCAATTTTGACAAAGTGCGAAAATTTAATTAGAAAGCTTAATTTAAAGAATTATTTTGCATCTCAGACATCACAGGAGGAAGTACAAGAAGATCATCCTATATGAAGGGTACAGTTGCCTTTGAAATCTACCTGGTCCCCGCCCGGTCCATTACATCCAGCTTTAGTAGTTTTTAGAGAATTAGTTTTAAGAGAAATACGGGTTTTGGAAGATTCATCAAATAAGAATTTTCACACTTTGTCAAAATTGGAAAAAGTGGCATTGAAAGAATTACAACAACACACGGGCATTGTTATCAGAAGGGCTGATAAGGGAGCAGCTCTTAAGCCATGAAAATTACGTAGCAGAAGCAATGAGACAACTTACAGACCACATAGTTTATCGTGTATTGGCAGAAGATCCACAGAAAACCCTGCAGTTAGAAATTAGGGAAATAACTCAGGCAGCATTAAAGAACAAGTTGATTTCACAGAAGGAGTGGGTTTATTTAAATAAGGTGTCTCCTATTACAGCAAAGTTCTATACGGTCCCCAAGATACATAAAAATTTGGATCAACCCTTGGGTAGACCTATAGTTTCTACCAGGGGAACGGTGTTAGAACCACTTTCAACATTCATAGATTCGTATCTACGTCCACTGTTGGTGGATATTCCGTCTTATGTGAAAGACACCACACATTTTCTTAACATTTTGAGTAACCATTCACAGTGGGCCAATTCTAGTGACATATGGTTGGTAACCATGGATGTTACATCTCTCTATACGAGTATCCCCCAGTCAGCAGCATATGGGGTGGTAGACTGGTTTTTACATAAACGGGGAGATTTATATGAACAATTAATAAGGTTTTTATTACGGTTAGCATACATGACCATGTTCCACAATTTTTTTATGTCTGAAAATATAATTTATCACCAAATTTCTGGGGTGGCGATGGGGGCCATTTGTGCCCCATCAATAGCAAATCTGTATATGAGTAAATCTGAGGATAAATGGATGGTGCAGTCTTTATATGCTCAAAATGTAAAGATGTGGTCTCGGTACATAGATGATGTATTTATGTTGTGGGAAGGCTCGGAAGAGTGTTTGGGGTTTTTCTTTCAATGGATAAATAGCTGTGACAGTAATATACAGTTTACTTATGTTCATTATAGGAATACGATGTCGTATTTAGATGTAGTGGTTACAAGAGGAGAGGGGGGATGGGCAACATCGATTTTTCGCAAGCCTATTGATCGAAACACATTCCTACATTATGGACGTGCACATCCCCCCAGATTAAAGGAAGGTCTTCCCTTCTCTCAATTCTTGATGTATCGACGGAATTGTTCCAGTGAAGGGGAGTTTAAGAAGTTATCAAGGCAGCTAGTCTGCAACTGTAGAGAGAGAGGTTATCCCCCACAAATTATTAAGAGAGCCTATTTCAGGGCTTTGTATAATAACCAAAGTTTACTACTGGAACCCAAGACACCAACTGTAAATGAAAGTATAGATAATGTTAATTTAATTACTAGATATTCTCCACTGAGTGGGGGAATTCAACGTATATTAAGGAAACATGGGAACGTTTTGAAAGTGGTCCCGGGTCTTTAGAATAAGAAGATACGGTGCGTGTGACAACGCAATTGTAATTTAAAAGAAAAATTAAGTCCAGCAGTATTACGTTCCCCCGTATTATTGTTAACCCCGCTGAATCTGGAAAAAGGGCATAAAAAATGTGGGTTTTGTGCGATAACGTGTAATGTTACCATAGAAGTGGATAGGTTTGAACAACATGGGGTTACATATTATTTAAAAGAATGTACAACGTGCGATTCCACTTTTGTGGTGTATATCATTAAATGTCCTTGTGATATGGTTTATGTGGGAAAAACAATTTGATCTTTTAAGACAAGAATGGGGGAACACAAAAGTCGGTTAAAATGCAAAGTTAAAGAGGCACCATTAGTACAGCATTGTTTAGCAATGGGTCATCTATTTGAACAGTTGAGATGTTTCTGTATAGACCAAATAAAGTCAGATATAGCGGGGAAATCACAGGAACAATCGTTGCTCATAAGGGAACAAAAATGGATTTTTACTTTGAAATAAGTTATGCCAGAAGGTTTGAATATGTGCATAGACTGGACATCATGTTTATAAAGGATAATATAGAGTGAGTGGGCATGATAAGATAAAGCTGGTTGAGAGTGGTTTTTGCGAGCTTCACTCACGTTATTTAGAGATTGTATTGACGTCACTAAGAGACAGACGCACATAGGGGTTTAAATTAAGGGTAGTCGCTAGCAGTCCGCATGCGCGGCGTTTTTAAGGATCATGTTGATGAGAGGATCCAGGTTTAGTCATTAATAAGACGCATGCAGCAGCGATTGCTGTTTTGGTAGGAGATGATTCTTTTTGTAATTTGTTTGACATTGATATGAAAGATATGTCAAAGGGACACATAGTAATGGAGAGTTTTTAAATCACTAATGGTCAGTTTTTATGCTTTTTTGTATATTTCATAGAGAGATGAGTCTGGGTAATCTCCTGAGGAAACTTGACAAGTGAAACATGACGGTGGCGCCTCGGAAAGGTGTTGGGATTCACTGGGATTCACTAAGCACACTAGCGGGAACCAAGCCAGATCGAGCACGTAACAGAAATGTGGTTACAGTGAGAAGTTAAGTTACCTTTCTGGTTACTAGTGCTTTTGGCAGAGCGTTAATCATAATTTGGTTCACCAGTTATGAGTGGGCTTGTGATATCTGTTCTCTAATATTGAATGGTGTTGAGAATATAGGTCATTGATGCAAAATGGGCATATGAGCTGGACACATTTGAAAACCTGAAAACAGTGTCATTAAGTCTGAGACCTTCTTATTAACACCTTCTATATGATAAGTTGTTTGACATGGATTAAAAAAGTTTTTGACCATAAGAGTGAGTAGTTAAAGAGGATATCTGGTTGGTTGGTATCCCAATTTTTTATGATATGAATTGAGTGACATTCTAATTATATTTAATAATCATCAATATAAAAGCTGCCTAATTTCCCAATAAGAATGGATTTACTGTATATCTTTTCATTCTTAGCAAGTTGGCTACATTAGACTAGCAGTGGCCCAAAGAGTCAGGATGGGACAGGGTCAGGGAATGGAGTAAAGTGACTTTCTACAAACTACTAGCCAAAAAAAATGCCTGTTAAATGATCCCAACCTCCTAAAATGCATTTCTAGGCTGACTAATCGGAAGTTTGTAATGATTTATTTTTCTTTTGAACAAACCTGTACAGTATTTCTCCAGAGAACGTGCATTGTAGTATTCCATTGTTATAATGTGGGAGGGTAGATGGGGGGTGGGAAGTACAGACAAGATTTAATTTGTTTAAGGACATTTCTTGTTTCTAAAAATGGACCAGATCATTACTATGTTTAGAGGTGTCCCTGGTGTGGAAAAAAAATGCTACCAGGCATTAAGATTGTTATTTTGCTATTTCTGTTTTTCTGGTTGAAAATAAAGAGATAGATAATAAATAAAAGACTCTAGAGAACATCTACCGGAAGTTTTACTCCTACTTTTCTCTCAGCCCATTTAAAATATGGGGCATTGTCACTGATAAATATGAAGTGCTTATAGCCCCTCTATGCAAACACGTGAAACGGAAGGAGCAATAAATAAAAGCTAACCCTATGATGAATATCTTTCTGTCCTTCTCAGTCAATATGCTTAGAGGTAGACCGACAGATCAGGTGATAAAGAAACCCCATAGAGTTTCCCTGCAAAAGTGCAAGTCATTGGGAAATTCTGTGTGAAACCTGTGGGGAAAAATCCAGTTGTTTCACAAATAATTTGCAGCATAACACGAGAAGGTGTAAGGATTTTACAATGCAGCTCGTTAGAACAGAGAAATGCGACCTTTGTGAGATGTCTGGATATTTTAATTGCTCTAGGAAATTTGTTTAAAAAATGTCTACGGGGGGGGGGGGGGTAGGGGGTTGGGGTCAAGATGGTGGTGGGTCTTTAGAGTGCCTTGATCAGCTGCTTGATTACTTTTTATTCTTTTTTCCTTATGGTGCCTAAGAAAAAGGCAAAGGCAGTGGCTCAGGTTTCTACTACTACTACGTCTCATTTGCATAGCGCTACAACATTGAACATATAGATGTAAGAGGCAGACTCTGCTCATCAGAACATACAATCTAATCAAGACAGGCAACACAACAAACTGGGGACAAGGGGAAATCTAGGGGAATGGTAGATACCCATAGGATGGTGAACAGGATCCAAGAACAGCCTTGAAGGCGCTGCACTGAATTCAACCCAGCAGCAGCTTTATGGTCACCTACAATCAGGTCCCAGGAAATCTTCAGCCACATATAAGTTACCTACTAAATGACCCATTGGTGGTAAGCAGGGCGTTCCTGGGAGCAAAACAACTTCGGACCTGCAGCTCCATTCGACACCTCTTCCATTGTGGCTTGAGCAACGGAATTTGGAAGACTGGGAGAGATGGAATCTGTCTGAGGAGACATGCACATTGCTTCGACTACCCCAGCTCAGGCAGTCAAACTGGGACCACTGCCAAGTGCAGTTTCTCAGAAGCTCAGAATGCAGAAGGGTGATAGAAAATTCCCTGAGGATGGTCTATATGTGTTTTCGGAGATAAAGACCAACTTGGAATTACCCGTGGATACGCACACGGCTGCTTTTACCTATGTGGAAAAGGGCAACAGCCATAGGTCTCTGCATAACAGGGGCCCAGCTGCCTACAGGTTGAGTCAGGTCCCAGCTCAGGCTGCTGAATTGATTGGTACTTACATTCTTCTGTGTCCAGAGGGCAGATTGTGATTGCCCTATAAAGCTGCATTCGGGCATGCCGTGTCATTGTACCAGCAGTCATGTGACATGCCGTGACTCAGCTGGCTAGAGAGAGCCCTCGATGCTATGCAGGAGAACCTTTCTATCCTCTGCTCTGTCCATCCTTCCCTCCTCCCATGCTAGGTCTCTGCAGTTGTTCAAAAGAGTTCAGAGTATTTTTTGCATGTGTGGCATACTGTTGTGTCATATTGTAGTCTGCGGCTTGCTTGTCTATCCCTTGCACAGGTGGCCTCAGCAGCAGAGAGATCATCATGGTTTAATGGGTCAGAGCAAACAAGGATTTAGCAAAGGGATATCTTGCCTTACCATTCTGCTACATTTTTTTGAAGGTGTGGATAAACATTTAGATAAAAGTGAGTTGGTAGACATTGTGTCAGATCAGTGTCCAGCAGCAGCAGCAGCCAAGCCCAGGCCAGTCAAAGAGGGGTTGGGCAATTCAAGGATACACACACTAGTAGAGCGCAGGCCAACCCACACCCCCTGGGCCATGAGGCAGCAGCATCCAGTGCCCATACCATTCCTAGTCCTGGTCCTGGTCCTGGTCTTCAACAGTCTCATAGGTGCAGCAGGAGCTCATTGTGGCTGCCAAATCAGAGAGCTCACGCAACTCAAGGCAGGGGACTGGTTCCTGAAAAGTGAAGAAACTAGTGGCAGCATCAGGTGAAAAAGGGGGTAAACAGGAGCAGGCAACAGGAACTTGGGGATTGGGAGGGAGCTTCAGGTTGGGAATAAAAAATGGGGACTTGAAGCAAGATATCTGGTCAGGGTAAAGGAGAGCAGGGACTTGGGAACTGTGGGGAGGAATGCAAGTAGGGGCTGGGGTATTTAGTGAGAGAGCAGAACTGCATGGATTACAGAGAAGGGGAGAGCAAGGACTGGATAATGGGACAGAGAAATATAAACGGGGGCCCATCTTCAAACATTTGCCCAGGGCCCCATAAGTGGCTAAAGCAGCCCTGGATATTCAAAAGGTAACTTTGCAAGCAATATGGAAGATGTGGCAGAAAATGTGATCTATAAAAGCATTCACGATGCAGCTCCTCACTACTTTTCCTCTCTTATCTCTCCCTACAACTCCCCCTCCCCACTCGGGAACTCCGCTCTTCTGGCAAATTGCTTCTATCTGTGCCCTTTTCTTCTATTGCTAACTCCAGACTTCGCTCCTTTCACCTTGCTGCGCCTTACGCCTGGAACAAACTACCTGTGTCTGTACGCCAGGCACCTTCTCTGACCCTCTTCAAATCCAGGTTGAAGACTCACCTCTTCACTGCTGCTTTTGGATCTTGACTCACCTGATCTCGTTGTGTTTCTTTTCCATTCCTCCTAGATGTATCCCATTTCTACAGCTACTGTACTGTCTGCCTTGACTAGATTATAAACTCTGAGCAGGGACTGCCTCTTCCATGTCTGTGCAGTGCTGCCTACATCTTGTAGTGCTATACAAATGCTCAGTGGTAGTAGTAAAATGGACTTGGCTGTCAGATGATGATCTTCAGATTTAAATGCTCTTTTACATACTGTGAGTACATTGGCTCAGAAACAACGTGCTATCGTTAAAGAAGCTCAAGAAAAAATTAATGCTTTAGAACAGGGGTCACCAACCTGCGGCCCGCGGGCCGCATGCGGCCCACGAGGTCCCTTGGTGTGGCCCGCGAGGCTCTACCCCGGTTAACATTACGTGCGGCCCGCCAAGGATTCCCGCCATTGTATCTGCGGCCCGCGGCATGCTCGGCGGGTTCAACGGCACGTGACCGGTTTCCCAAGAGCAGCGCGCAAATTAGAGGACCAATCAGCAATAAGACTTCACCAAGCACTCGCAAGACTTTGCCCTCTTCAGTGCCCCCTTCGAGATGAACCCCACTGACATGCCCTCTGACCTTCAAATGGACTTGATCGAACTGCAGCGCTTCATGGCTATCAGGTGATCAGCCATTGTTTTCATAATTTTGCATTTGTTGTTTTTTTTCGCGGGGGGCGGGGAGAAGGGGGGTGCGGCCCGCGAGGCTCCCGGTAGTCGGCTGTGCGGCCCGCGGCCCTCTGGAGGTTGGTGACCCCAGCTTTAGAAGTTCAAGCTAAGGAGCATAAGGATACAATAAATGCATTGGGGCACTTAAATCTTAGGATATTACGTTTTCCCAAGATACTGGGCACTTCCCCCTTTTACGAAGTATTTGGTTGAAGTCTTAAAAATACCTTCTATAAATGTTCTACCTTTAGATAAAATATTTTTTTTCTAACGTGAGTTACTCAGGAAGTGCCCAAGGAGGGGACATTGGATGTTTCTGCATTATTGAAATTTTCAGCTGGGAAGTACAGAAACGAGCTACTTTACCGCCACGTTTGTATTTGAAAGAGAAACAGAGAAGAGGAAGAGGTGTCGTTGTCATCCTTGATCGTGATTATCATGTGAATGAGATCAGAAGGCCGCTTAAAGACAAATTTCTGTCACCTGTTGACGCGAGACCCTATTATAGAGATCATAAAGAAATTGATACCCTCCTCTCCCTTGGATCCTCTGCTGGCTATGTGACTACCTGTGAATTAGATGTCTACAGGTTCAGCACCCTATCATCATTCTACCTAACGTCCACAAATCTCGGATGGCAACTCCTGATAGACCAATTGTCTCCGGTTCTGGAGCCTCTCTCTAAAGTCATAGATTTTTTTTCTCCACCCATTTGTCCTATCTATAGTTTTTTATGTGAGAGATTCTGCTGATATCAGTTTTTAAGAGTCCTTTGATGGTGATGCATTTGAGTTGTGTCTAGTCACCCTAGACATAGAGTCCTTATATACTAACATCCCCCAGGAAAGAGCTCTGGACATCATACATAAATATCTCAATTTGAGGACTGGTCCCTCTCGCGTATCTATAGAGTTTCTTGTGAAATTGGCTCATATAGCACTATTAAAGAATTAGTTTATATTTGATGGCTGTTTTTATCAACAAGTTAATGGTATGGCAATGGGAACAGCTATGGCTCCTGACATAGCCAATCTCTATGCAGCAGAATTCGAGCTTATCCAATTATCCACCTTTTCCTTCTCCTAGAAATGATACAGTGGTGGTAATACTGTCCTACTATCTCAGTTTCTGCAATAGTTAAATGCTCAAGATAATAACCTTAAATTTCAGATGAATTTTGATGTCCATCAGATACCATTTTTAGATATCCTTATTAAGAAAACCACTTTTTGTTTCACTGCAACTATATTTAGAAAACCAATTGATAGGAATAAATTCCTTAGACTTGATAGCTTTCCTCTTGCAGACAGGATCTTTTGCAAATTAAACAAAAGAATACTGATGAAAAATACATCTGTACCCTCCGGTTCTCATACCTTTCATCCCACATACAAAAGATTATGAAAAAACATTGGCACATCCTGGAGATTCACTCATGTTTCCATGATCAAAGGTTGGTCATTGCCTACAATAGGGAGAGGAACCTTGGAGATTTTTTGGTGTCATCTTACCTACCGGGTATTGTTGGGTCCAACTCCCAACAAGGGGCCATTTTAGATGTGGCAGATTTTCTGCCTATCCATACACAATGGTTTTAAATGTCTTTACACATCCGGGCACTGACAAACAATACCAGTTGTGGCACGGGTCCAATTGTGAATCTACATATGTTGTTTACATTATTATGTGTCCGTGTAGATTTCTTTATATTAGCAAAACTGTGCACCCTGTGAGGACATGTATATAGGAGCACAGAAGAAGTATTAAATATACTTTTAGGGCCTGATTCTGTGCCACAAATAGCGGGGATGGACGGTTGTGCAGGGAAGTTAGACAGGGCAGGGACGGGGTGGCTCGGAGGCAGAGTCTGGGCGGTCGATGGCCCTGTATGTCCAAGGCTGGCAACATGTGCGGGGAAGTTATTCCACCTCCGGAGTGGAATAACTTCCCTGGACATTTTTTTATTGTACTGCTGGGTGCGGATGGGGCAGGGGGGCCAGAGGACCTTCCCCACAGCCTGACCCTGGCCTTAGGAAGTTAAATCTGAGGTTGGGCTGTAGGGAATACACACTTTTATCCGGCGGCCGGCATTGCAGCATTAAAAGCCCTGAATGGGTTAGTCGGACAGTTCATGTACATGCAAGCTGAACTGAATCTCAGTCCCGGCCTGTACATACATGACTGATCATGATTCTGATTCTGTGGGGCTAGACGTGCCCCGCGAGATCAGAATCGTGATTCCCTCTGTATGTCAAGCTCAGACCGGACAGAAGGGATCTATGTCCAGGACAGAACAAGCCTGTAAGTGACTAAAACATTTTTGTTATTAAGAAGATCAAGTTATCCTCATGTGGTGGCGATTTTGGATGCATTTTGTTCAGAGAGGAACAACGGTACATTTTTGAGTTATTCCAGCTGATGTCAACAAGGGGATTGAGTTTCGTATATTTCTATGATGCCTTTTTTCCTTTCCCCCCCCCCCTTTTCTTTCCCCCTCCCCCTCTTCTCTTTCCCCCTTTTTTCCCCTTCCCCCTCCCCCCCCCCTTTTTCCCTTTCCCCTTTCCCCTCTTTTTAGTCTCTACAGTTGTTTTTGGGCTGTTTCAGATAAATATTTATCTAGGTCTAAACAACATGTAACTCCTTGTTATGCCCAAACAAGATGTGTCCTGAACTGATACTAATTGATTCCAACCTGAAAGGGAGGAGCTTTGTGCCAAAGCTCACATATTTAAATCATGTTCATGTGCAGTGCTTTCATTTCACCTGCACTTTATCTAAGACTAAAGTATGTTATGCTGACTGCTATTGATGGTGCGTTATTTGCAATGAGACCAATTCAAATCTTTGCATTCCTGGGCTGTCCGGAAGTCCAGACATCCCGGGGATGCACCAAATTCTACTTCTGTGGGGGCTAGATGGCGCCATGGGAGCAGAATAGTGGCAAATAGTGGTAAACTATTTAAGACTAATAAAAGAAAATATTTTTTCACTCAACGTGTAATCAAACTCTGGAATTTGTTACCGGAGGATGTAGTAAAGGCTGTTAGTGTAGCTGGGTTTAAAAAAAGGTTTGGACAAGTTCCTGGAGGAAAGGTCCATAAACCATTATTAAGAAGGGACCCAGAATATCAATGCTTGACCTAGTACAAGCATTGCAGAACCTGTGTCTTTTGGGGAAACTGCTAGGTACGTATGACCTAGATTGGCCACTGTTGGAAACATGATACTGGGCTTGATGGACCTTGGTCTGACCCAGTATGGCATATCTTTTATATTGTTATGTTTTGTTCTTAAAGCATTTGTTTAATTTTCCCACCCTCTTAAATAAGGGGAAGAGCCTCACCGTGGCATGTATGTATTCACATTGTACCCAAGTGCGATTTCTTCACCTAGCTCGTATTCTTGCCTTAGGCTGAGGTATGCTGTATCCCACAGGCTATTCATATACAGTATTTCTTTAGATTTTACACCATGACCCCAGTGACAGCCTTTGTGCAGGTGGATACAATTAAGTTTCAAAGCTATATTTACAAAATGTTTTTGGACACTGCACTTGCACGATGTCCAGGCTTCCTGTTGTAGTCATGTACCAATAGATAATCATAGTGCTCTTGTTCAATTGTTTGTTGCCATTATTTGGCTAGGCATACCATGACTTAATACCTCTAGTTGCACTCTTGGATCATGCCTTTTGTTAGAGTTTTCAGTCATTATCTACTTGAAAGAATGGTCACAGCACTTATTCAATTCCCTCCCCTATTTTTGAATGATATATACTGTATATCTAATTGAATTTCTAGGGTCCTGATCTGCCCCTTTCTTTAAAAGACTTTTAGATATTATCTATCACTTACAGACATTCTCTATGTTTTGACAAGGCTTTTTTTTTCTTGCCTTTCCCATCCCCCCTCCTTTTCGTTCTTCTCCTTCCCTTCCCCCTTCCACTTTTTTCCTTCCTTTCCCCCTTTCCCCCTTTCCCCCTTCCCCCTCCTTTTCCTCCCCCCCCCCACCCCAGGTATCTTTGCTCCTTGATTAATATTGATTTTATATTGTTTTTGCTTTGTTTGGCTGCATAACTCTTAGCTTATTTATTATCTTTCGTACTATTTTTATAATTTTACAATACATACATGTATTTTAAGATACATTTTTTTTACTATTGTTTCTATGCTCCTGGTTTGGTTTTTACGTGTTTTACGTGCTACCCCTTTCTTTTATGTTTTTATGGCTTTTAGATGTCTCTTTTCCCAGATTTTCTTTTAGTATCTTATATGCCATTTATATGAATTTTTATGGAGATATATGCTTTCCTATTTATATTTTTATGATTTCTGATATGCACATTATCTCCAGTTTGCTTACTTCCTCTTATCTCCCTTTGTAGGCGTCACTGCACTTTTGACTAGCCTTTGCTCTGGTATGGTGTCTGTGAAACTATTATGTAATTGTTATGTTTATGCCTTATGTTTTTCCATTGGGTCACCAACTGCCTATGTCAGCCCAGCGATTCCTTTGTGTTAGTGGCAGAGTGTGGCAAACATCACAATCAATTTAAAAGAAGTTTTTGCTACACTTTCTCTGCTGCCTCATTCTCTATAAAGCACGCTACATGGCAGCCAGAGGCCCGAGAAAGCATTTCCCACTGTGGGGCCAAAGTCTCACCATATACGAGATTTCGGCCAGGTAGCAGGATCTGCTTCTCCAGTGCTTTACAAGGAAAGAGACAGTGGAACTGGCGCGGCAAACTTCTTTTAAAATAAGCGTGATGTATGCCATGCTCTGCCACTTCTTTTTTTAAATGTTTTGGGGGGAGGGGAGGAGGGAACAGGAGGGGGAAGGTGTTCTCTCTCTCTCTCCCTTCTCATGACCGTCGACGTTGTCATGAGGGGTCCTCAGCAAATCTTGCTTTGGGGCCCATTTGAACTTACACTACTGGTTGTATGTTGTTTTTTTCCAAAAATGGGCAACTGAAGCCTTTTTTGCCCTCCAGTTTTCCAAAATGCATAGTTAATGAACTATATATCATGTGCTTTTGCATTATGGCAGCATGATATTTTTTAATTGAAATAAACATTTGAGGTTAATGGACTACATGAGGAAGTTTACTACAAAGAAAGGCTGAAATTTGCAAATTCCTTTTGTAAAAAGGGAACACAGCATGAAAAAAAACGAAAAATACAAAAATGTTGAAAATCTCACACATTTTATGGTATATTGTAGGTTATATATGTACCCCCTTTTGAAAAACATTTTGTACTTCGTCCATTGCAGAGCTCCTTATCAAGCAGATTAGGACTGGTTATGTCTAACTATGCTATTTTGTCCATGGAGTTTAAAATTGGGTTGAGTGGGCCCATATTAAAAGGAGGAATTAATAATGATAAAGAGTTTTAGATGCTGAGGATGGTATGAATTTGCCACATGCTGTACTAGATAGTTTTTGGGAGTCAGAAGGAGAACTAATTTTTAGTTATTTACTATTTTGTTAATTACGAATAATTATGTTGGCATAACTTTGTAAAAGACTGCTAGTTTATCACTACTGAAAGTGGAGAATGAGTTCTAGTACTGATAGGGTATTAATTCTACTTTTTTATTCTATGTTCATATTGAAAGTTGTGATTTTATATTTTATGGAATTTTGATTTGTTTGTGCATTAATTTTATGAATTGTATGAGATGCGATCAAAAAGTATCAAGACAAGTAGTCCTCTTCTAGTAAAATACACTTCCTCCAGCATTCCTGCCACTGCTGGAAACAATTTTGAAATGCCTCTTTCGTTATGCTGTGAAGCTGCTGTGTCGAAGTTTGCTTAATGGTCTTCAGGTCGTCAAATCTCCTTCCTTTCAGTGGTATTTTCAGTTTTGGAAACAAGATGATGTGATAGGATGTGAGGTCAGGCTAGTATGGAGGATGACGGACTTGCTTGATTTGGTGTTTGGCCAAGAACTGCTGGACAAGATGTGATGTGTAAGCTGGGGCGTTATCATGATGAAGCAACCATTTTAAATTCCTGTGCAACTCTGGCCTCTTACGGCGAACTGCATCTCTCAAACAAGTCAGAACTTGGACGTAGATCTCCTTATTGATGGTTTGACCTTTTGGAGCATACTCATGAGAATAATACCCTGGTAATCAAAGAAAACTGTGAGCATGACCTTGATATTCCTTCTCACCTGATGGGCTTTCTTGGGTCTGGGAGAGTTTGGAGTCTTCCATTGTGAGGATTGAGCCTTAGTTTCCGGGTCATAACCATAAACCCATGATTCATCACCAGTAATAATCTTTTTGATGAACTCTGAGTCATTTTCAATGCATTCCAACAACTCCCTGGCTGCAGACAGTCTTTCTTCTTTTTGGTCAGGGGACAGGAGTTTTGGCACAAATTTTGCAGACACACTTCTCATCCCTAAATTGACGGTAAGAATGGACTGTACTGACCCAAAACTGATGTCCATGTCCTCAACAAGCTCCCTGATAGTCATTTGACAATTTGAGCTTATTGTTTCTGTAAACAACTGAAGACACATCTCTTCCAAGAATACTATGACACATGCTGAACCAACAAGAAACTACTAGAATCATCCCCCCACATACCTACCCACCCATCCACCACCATACCTGCCCACCTATGTTCCACTACCAACCCCATCCCTTGACCTCCAGCCACCTCTCCACAGACCCTGAGAGGATCAAGCTCACCTCACCATCCCACCAATAAAGTACACACTGTTTTGACTGGTAGAAAAATGGTATACCAAAACCAGTTAAATAGTAATAATAATTGAGGCACACATTGCTTCAACTTTATGTTCATTCCTGCTCATGGATGGCCTTCCAGAACATTTGTCATTGTCAACATTTTGGCAGCCCTCTTGGAAACATTTGTATCATAAACTTGAGCACGACTCATGTATTCATCGCCATACACTTGCTGTAACTTGTTATCAGTCTCTATGCACGAATCTCCAAGTTTCTGGCAGAATTTACTGCAAATTCGCTGTTCGATGTTTTCACTCATCGTAAATCTGATGAACTGCTTTTACACGATACCAAACATCATGGAATTAAAAGAAGTACAGGTGTGCTGCAGCCACACTACACTCTGCACATTGTCATGGTGGCAGCCCCTAGTGGCCAAGGGCGGTAAGGGCATGCTCCACGATATATTTATTTTCAAGGAGCGTGGTGTAATGTAAGGCCAAAAATGGAGTTTGGTCTTATCTATTTTCAGCTCCTTGTGTGCACATAATAATTCAGCCAAGAGTGTAGGGAAACAAGGCTTTTATTTCCCCTCTGTGAAAGGGTTCTTTAAGACAGTGGAAATCAAAGAATGTCCTTTGTTTGAAAAGGTTCCAGTAATAAACAGGTAGACTAAGTGTTAGTAGCTTCACAATTAGTGCCAAGGAAAATGGAGGAATTCAGTTCATTCCAAACAAAACAATTAAACAAGTTTTCTTCTTATTTACACGGTGGCTATAGACTCTAGGCTAGTAGCCATACACAACCCACAATCCATATCTTCTTCCTGAGGCATGGGAATAGCATTTATATCTTCTACGTCCATAGATTCTGCCTCACTACTTTCCCCCTCGGAGTAAATACTGTCCCTGGCTGTTACAGCATTACATGGACTGTCTCCGCTGACCTGCCTCCAATAAGACTGGGTTTTAGGTTCTCTTGGTAATTCTTGAAACCACTCTGGTTTCTTTCTTCTTCTTACAAAGTGAGTATTTGCTTTAGCAGTGCTTCTAGGAGTTAAGCATTCTTTAGGAGGAATAAAGCTTTCATACCTTGAGTTTCTGTAGCTGGACTCCCTGGAGCCTTCTCTCCCAAGAACGTCTTTTTTGCAACAGTTTTTCTGCCGGTAGCTTCTGGGCAGTGCTGTGCTTCCTGGCAGCTTAGAAAAACCTGGTATGGATTCAGCTCTATGCTTCAGTAGTAAAGTAGCTTTGCTAGAAACTCCTTTTCCTCGAGTACCTGGTAAAACTTGTCCAGCAGGTTCCAGTTACTGCAGGTCTTCCTCCAAACCTGGTTCTCTGATTCTCTGGATACGTCTCTCAGCTTTGGACTCAGGAACGTTGCTTGAGCAGGGAGTGGCACACTCTCCAGCCTGACTGCTTTCCCCAGCAGACTCCCTCTGAACAGCTGCTCTGGTAGCTTGGCCCCTCTGAACTCCACCTCTGTGAATTCCATTCCCTTGGGCTTGCTCAAGGAGGATTCCTTCCTTCAGGTCTCTCCTTCTTTCCTTAGCCACGCTCCTTGTTCCTTCTCCAAGTCCTTCTGCTCCTTTTTCTGCTGCTTCCCTTTCTGCAGCCGTGCTCCTTACTGCTTGGCTTTTTCTCTCCCACTCTGCTTTGCTAGAATTAAACTTCTGCTTATAAAGGGATCTTCTCTTTGAATCTCCCGAGCTCATTCCCAGGTGCAACTGGTTAGATCTCCTAGCCTCATTAGCTTCTGTATGATCACTCCTGCCCCCTCTAGCTGTGCTTTGAGGTAATTGCACATCTAGATCTCTGTGAGAAACAGGGTTTCTTTTCAACTTTGCATCTTTATTAGTACCAGCCTCATGACAACATGCAGAGCACATAACTAGGTCACTGCATGCTGCCTATCCTTCCTTATAGTCAAAAGAGCAGAGCTAAAGTCAATGATGTTATAATTTGATCACTGTGCTTTTGTATTTTTATGGGCAGAGTTAAACGAACTGTCCAACTTCAGAGTTAATATTTGATAGTCCTTTCTTGCTATGGCTGAGTTATGAAAGCGCCTCAGATATATCAGGACAAAAGGCACTTTTCACAAAAGCACCCCAAAAATGTTATGTGGAGTCATTAGTTAAATATAATTCATTACTTTATGTAAATAAAGTATTGTTATTGGCATTATTGGCTACTTCAAATTTGATAACACACAATCTAATGTAAGTGCATGAAATATCACCATTAAATTACAGTCAGCTCTAAGGCCCTTCAGATCATTAGAATATGACAGAATGTCAATAGGAATATTATAGTTTTGTTCTAACATAGTATTGACTTTTTCAGTGAAACAAGGATATTCATGAAAGTGAGTAGCTACTTCAAAGTTAAATAAATAATGATAAATACTATAGTACGAGGTGGTAACCATTATGTCAGCTACATGCAATGCTTTCATTTCAAATATCACAATACACAGTTCTGATATCTGTCTGCAAGAAGATTATAAATACATATATTACCCACTGCTGTCAAAATGTAATAATCCTATTATAATTTCTTATCAAAGAGGGTATGTGTGGGAACCAAAGGCTTAGCAGTAGATCTACAGTTGGTGTCTGAAGCGGTTACGGGAAGATGTCAGGATTGTTGCAGAGGGACTTCAGTGCCATCAGCCATGACTCCATTGGTTTACTGGTTGCTGATAAACCTCAGGGACACGCCTGCTTTCATTCCATCTGATAACAACAATAACTGTGCATGTAAGACCAAGCTCGGCCTCATTCAGTAAAAAGTGGCTTCCATCTTGTGCATCTGAAAAGCATCCGTGGTGATGATGGATCCAAAGTCCAGTATCTGAAGAATAGTATCATTTTTAGTTAGAGGAAAAATGCCCCAAAGTAAACCCAGCCATTTCTGCACAAAATCCAAAGGTGATTTGGGGCAATGACATACATTCCTGGAGCTTTATTCCAAAGTAGCTTAAGGTGGAATTTTAAGAAAGCCCATGTTATTAGAAACTACATGGGTATTTTTAAGGTGCGTACTTTACACACATTTTGAAAGAAAAATTAGTATTCATGTATTTTGCACCTGCTAGTTGTGTGGTGGTGAAGGGAGGCAAAATAGCATATATATAGTTGAAAATAAAATATATGCAGGCTGTTCTCCCCCATCCTAAATGTATCCCTTGGAATGCCTCTTTATCCTGTGACTGAAAGTATCTGCATTATAGAAGCCTGCCTATTTTAATTTTTACAATATTCTGAGGAAGGAAATCCATACTTAATCAGGCAATTTAACACAAGTAAATGCTTTGGAAAATTGTCCCCCTAAAGGATTGGTATTGGTAACAGATACCATGCTATACTGTGACAAAAGGAGCTTGAGGTTTTTAGATGCTGGAACAATCACAGAACAAACATCTTTTGATACACAAGGGCAGTCTGATGATAGCATAACTTCCAGATGGTGTTAGGGAAGCACTGATAAGTAGATTCATGAGTATCCATGGATAATCCACATATATCTGCCCAATTTTTGCAGATATGGGTAGAAAGGACAAGGGTGGGAGTTTTGGCTCATTGCAAATTGTGTGCAGATGGAAAAGTCTTCAAATGCAGATTAGGTCCACAGTAGGAGGTCAATGGAAAAAAGGCACCCAACAACAGGACTAAGCAGAACAAAGAGGTTATCATATGGGCATTTGATCATCTGGATTGCCACAACAGCTTGAGTGGAGCATCAATGGACTAGGCAAACTATTGGGAAATTGATTTGTAAACCACAACTGTTAATAGTTTATCTAGCAGTGAATTCAGAAAGAAAGCCCATAGATGAGGATCAGATGTGACTAATGAGAAATCTATCCACACAGGACTCTGTTGATGGGCATACCTTTAGAGAACACAGCTAGCCCTGCCTCTTTATTTAGTGTACCTTCAGAATTATATCTCCTCTTTAATAAGAACATCTTTTTATCTTCAGATGATTACACCATTGTGTCCTTTTCTACAAGAGAAAGATCTGCTGATATTGATGCCCACACTTACTATATCCTTTCTTGATCATTGAAATGATCTTGTATAGGCATCATGGCTCATTCTTTCCAAGGGTTATTCCAAATAAGGCTGTAAAGATTGTCCTGCCTACAGCTCTTTTTTTTCTTCATATATTTAATGAATTTTACAATAATACAAAAAAAGAAATGACATATGGATAAAATCCATAATAATACAAGCCCACATCCAGGAGAGACAATAATACAATAAAGGACCACAATACATAAGTTACCCCCTTTTTATAAGCTAAGAGGACACAAAATAATGAAAAAGAAAATCTGAATCGACCATAACGCTTCAGGAAATCTTCCAGCTGGGCCGGGTAAAAAAAATATATAACTCTTACTCTGATACAACATTAAACATAGACAAGGGAATTTCAAATAGCAGGAGGTCTCCAAAGTGAGGACTTTAAGCCGTAGCTCCAGAAAGGCCTTCCTCTATTTCTGTGTGGCCAGTAATACATCCGGGAAGGCCTGAAGAGTTTGAACAAAGAAGTTCTCTCTTTTCTTAGAAAAATACAAACAAAAGACTTGATCCTTGTCACTTTCAGTCAGAAAAGATACTAAAAGAGTAGCCCGAGAAGATATCTCCTCAATGAATCTCTCAAGAAACTCAGATAAATCAAGACTAGGTACATTCAACTGATCAATGTCCTGTCCCCGACCATGTTACTACTCACTGCAGCGGTAACTCCTTTTTGAAAGGTAATAAATTCTTGATAAGTTAATCACTTCTGGATCAGGAATCAACAAAATATCTTTAAGATATTTATAAAACAATATAGAAGGTGAGAGCAAATGGGCATGAGAAAAGTTCAAAAACCTCAAATTTTCATGCAATTCATTCTGGCAGTGGAAGGACAAGGAATCTTATGAAAAAGAAGTGAGGGCGGCTTGGATCGTCAAAACATGCAAAGTAAGGTTTAGAACAAGTAGCGCCCAAGGAAAAAAACTTTGTTTCCTACTCCAATAAAGTAGCCATCACTTCTTTAGAAAAAAACAGACATTTTTGACAATGAGGACTGAAGCAACAATTCTGTCTTTTTAATAACCAACCAAATATCCTTAAGAGAAATTTCTGAGGTGGTATCGGGAGATAGGGACAGAAGAAAAGTCAATGCTGCAAGGTAAGTTAGAACCAGGAACATCTTCAGACTCCACCCGTAAGGACTCTGGTAGAGGGTCAGAACCAGATAAATCCCTGGCTTCCTTAACCAACTTAGAAATGGCCTTACAACTAGTTCCACCTAGTTTGGGAGGGGTAGAACAACCCAAAAATTTGGGCGGGGAGGAAAAAGAGGAAGGATCCATCCAAAGAATCAGCCAACAGCCTGCACACCCTCATACAACCAGACACCAGCACACGTCCTAGAAGAAAACAAACACACAACCGAGTCAGCACCCCAAGTGAATTCAAACACACATGCAAGGACACAACAGACAGAGCACTCTCCATGGCTGCTCCAACAATATGGAACAAACTACCGGACGAGTTGAGGGCAACTACAGACCTCAAAGACTTTAGAAAACAGCTAAAAACCATGCTGTTCATAGAACACTATGGACACATCACATAACCTCAGAGAATGTATAACAGCACATGAGACCGCCTAAACACTGTATGTATAGAAAATGTTTTTTGCATCACTGTATATAGCCCATATTGTACATAGCTCAAACCACTCTAGCACACAATACAACACACATTGTACATAGCTCAAACCAATCTAGCACACAATACAACACACACTCATCTAAATATCACCCTCACTGCATGTTTAACACTCTCACTTTACCCGATTGTTTGCTGTGATACCACCTTGATTAATAAGATAAGGCGGTTTAGAAATACAGTCTTGAAGGACTGGAAAGGGGGGCTGTTACTTCTGGAGAGAAATCTGAAATTGTGAGTATATACTTCTGGGAATTTTTCTGAAAGGAATTTTTTTTCTTTTAAAGCTAATTAATCTGTGAACCCACTATTTTTTTTTTGTTAAATCAGTCAGGGCCTAGTAGCAACAGTTTAAGATTCAATTTAAAAACACAGAAGAGAACTTTCTGGTTACCTTTCATACCCAGTAGACAGCTGTAGTTTAAATTTCATAGTCACTCAGGGCCTAGCATCAGCAAAGTACTTTTAGTTTCAAATTAAAACACAGAAGAGAGCTTTCTGGTTAAATTTAGAATCCAGCAGAGAGCTTGTAGTTTAAATTTCATAATAGGTTAGAGCCTAGTAGCAGCAAAGAGCTATAATTTAAATCAAATCAGAATATAGTTTTCCTCAGCAGCACAGGACAAGGTACTGTGTAGCAGCCCTTTTTTAATAAGTGTTATATCCCTCCCTCCCTCCCCACACCCACCCTCCCCTGGGAAAATCACAGCTTTATAGGTACTTGCACAACTTAAAAGACAGGAGGTGCTCTCAGGTGAAGCTCATTACCCAAATCAGTCATACACCAAGGACCTGAGATTAATTAAGCTTCAGGTGAACAAGGTATATTAAACTTCTTAGGTACAGTTTTAGTGGTATAAATATCCATTGCACCCTTTAGTACATATAGAACTTAAAGATCTAAACACAAACTTAAAACTAAGATGCAGACAGCAGTCCAGCAGCGGGATGTGGGCTTTCCAGTCTTTTGCATTGAGTGTCACATGTATGATTTTCTCCCAGCTGGTGAGAGGTCTTACGTGTGCACTAGGTGCAAGGAGCTCTCTGCTCTCAGGGAACGAGTCCGTTCTCTAGAGGCTAGAGTAGCAGACTTGGAAAACATAAGACAGACAGAGAGGTACATAGACGAGACCTACAGGGATATAGTCCTGAAGTCCCACCTCCAGTCTGGCAGCATCCCTGTTGCCATGGAGGAGAGAGGTCACGTGACAGGAGAGCATCACCCTGGTGTGGCAGGAAGTGATCCTGTAACTAGGACCTGTCCTCCAGGTGATGTAAACCCCTCTCGCACCGAGGAGGTTTCTCCAGGGCCAAGTGCCCATGCGGGAAGGGTTAGGACAGCAGTTATAGTTGGTGATTCGATCATTAGGCATGTAGATAGCTGGGTGGCTGGTGGACGTGAGGATCGCCTGGTAACATGCCTGCCTGGTGCGAAGGTAGCGGACCTCACACGCCACCTAGATAAGGTCTTAGATAGTGCTGGGGAGGAGTCTGCTGTCTTGGTACATGTTGGTACCAATGACATAGGAAAATGTGGTAGGGAGGTTCTGGAAGCTAAATTTAGGCTTTTAGGTAGGAAGTTGAAATCCAGAACTTCCAGGGTAGCGTTCTCCGAAATGCTTCCCGTTCCACGCGTAGGACCCAATAGGCAGGCAGAGCTCCGGAGTCTCAATGCGTGGATGAGACAATGGTGCAGAGATGAGGGGTTCGGATTTGTTAGGAACTGGGGAACATTCTGGGGAAAGGAGGGGCTCTTCCGAAGGGATGGGCTTCACCTTAACCGGGATGGAACCAGGCTGCTGGCATTAACCTTTAAAAAGGAGATAGAGCAGCTTTTAAACTAGATAATAGGAGAAAGCCGACAGTCGCCAAAGAGCGCATGGTTCGGAAGAATGTATCCTTGAAGGATACTACAAAAAGCAGAGAGGTTCCAAAAAAGAGTAAAGTAGCCCAAATGCCCTCGAGTATGGAGCAGACAGAACTTAAAGATCCCAAATTACCCATGTCTACCAATAGCCAAATTAATATGAATAAAATACAGTCTCTAAAATGCTTGTATGCAAATGCTAGAAGTCTACAAAACAAGATGGGAGAGTTAGAATATATAGCACTAAACGAGAGGTTAGATATGATTGGAATATCAGAGACATGGTGGAAGGAGGACAACCAGTGGGACACTGTGATACCTGGGTACAAACTATATCGAAATGATAGAGCTGATCAAATTGGTGGAGGGGTTGCGCTCTATGTTAGAGAGGGCATTGAGTCAGAAAGGATTAAAGTTTTGCAAGAAACAAAATTTGCTGTAGAATCTCTATGGATTGAAATTCCATGTAAAAAGGGGAAGGCGATGGCAGTGGGGGTGTACTATCGTCCGCCTGGCCAGAATGAACAAATGGATGATGAAATGCTCAAAGAAATCAAGGAAGCTAGCAAAAGTTACAGTGCAGTAATAATAATGGGTGATTTCAATTACCCCGGCATCGACTGGGTCAGTGTCACAACAGGACATGCTAGGGAGATAAAGTTCCTAGATGAAATAAATGACTGCTTCTTGGAGCAGCTGGTTCATGAACCGACCAGAGGGGAAGCAATATTAGACCTAGTCCTTAGTGGAACACCAGATGTAGTGCAAGAGATAAGGGTGTTGGGGCCACTTGGCAATAGTGATCATAGCATGATCGCCTTTGATTTAATTAGTGGAGGAGGGATAGTAAGGAAATCCACAGTACTACCCTTTAACTTTCGAAAGGGAGACTATGATAGAATGAGGAAAACAGTTAAGAAAAAACTAAAAGGAGCAGTTGCAAAGGTTAAAGACGTACATCAAGCTTGGGTGTTGTTGAAAAATACTATCTTGGAAGCCCAGACCAGCTGTATTCCACGCTTTAAGAAAAGTGGAAGGAAGTCCAAAAAATTGCCAGCATGGTTTAAAGCTGAGGTCAGAGAGGCTGTTGTTGCCAAAAAAGCATCTTTCAAGAAATGGAAAAAAGAGCCAAATGATGAAACCTGGAAACAGCACAAGCACTGGCAAGTCAAATGCAAGGCATTGATAAGGCAGGCAAAGAGAGAATTTGAGAAGAAGCTTGCTGCGGAAGCAAAAACGCGAAATAAAGACCTTTTCAAGTACATTCGTAGCAAAAAACCCGTGAGAGAGTCAGTTGGTCCATTAGATGATAAAGGGGTTAAAGGAGCACTAAGAGGCGACAAGGCGATAGCGGAGAGACTGAATGAATTCTTTGCTTCGGTCTTTACTGAGGAAGATGTAGGGATGTTACCCACGACTGAAGTGGTATTTAAAGGTGTGGAAGAATTGAAGGAAATATCGATACATCGGGAAGATGTCTTACAACTATTAGATAAACTGAAGAGTAGCAAATCACCTGGGCCGGATGGTATACATCCAAGGGTGTTGAAAGAACTGAAATTTGAGATTGCAGACCTGCTATCAGTAATCTGTGAACTATCATTAAAATCATCTCTAATACCTGAGGATTGGAGGATCGCCAATGTAACACCAATTTTTAAAAAGGGTTCGAGGGGTGATCCGGGAAACTACAGACCGGTGAGCCTGACATCAGTACCGGGAAAAATGGTAGAAACCATCATAAAGAATAAAATTACTCAGCATATAGATAGTCATGACCTAATGGGAGACAGCCAACATGGCTTTAGACAAGGAAGATCTTGTCTTACTAATCTGTTATGTTTTTTTGAAGGAGTGAATAAACAGGTGGACAAAGGTGAGTCGGTTGATATTGTGTATCTGGACTTTCAGAAAGCCTTTGACAAGGTCCCTCATGAGAGACTTTTGGCAAAACTAAAGAGTCATGGGATAGGAGGCAGTGTACTACTGTGGATCAGGAACTGGTTAAAAGATAGAAAGCAGAGGGTAGGGCTAAATGGCCAATTTTCCCAAAGGAGAAAGGTGAATAGTGGTGTACCCCAGGGATCTGTGCTGGGTCCGCTGCTTTTTGACATATTCATAAATGACCTGGAAAGTGGAATAACGAGTGAGGTTATCAAATTTGCTGATGACACAAAACTATTTAAAGTTGTTAAAACCCAGGAGGATTGTGGAAAATTGCAAGAGGATCTTGATAAATTGGAAGACTGGGCATCAAAATGGCAGATGAAATTTAATGTGGAGAAGTGCAAGGTTATGCACCTAGGGAAGAACAACCCAAACTATGGTTACACGATGCAAGGTTCCACATTAGGAACCACCACCCAAGAAAAAGATTTAGGCGTCCTTGTGGATACCATGTTAAAACCCTCGGCCCAGTGTGCAGCGGCGGCCAAGAGAGCAAATAGAATGCTAGGTATGATAAGGAAAGGAATGGAAAATAAAACAAAAGATATTATAATGCCTCTATATCGTTCCATGGTGAGACCGCACCTTGAATATTGTGTGCAATTCTGGTCGCCATATCTTAAAAAGGATATAGCAATTTTAGAAAAGGTTCAGAGAAGAGCCACCAAAATGGTAAAGGGGATGGAAGGCTACTCCTATGAAGAAAGGCTAAAAAGGTTGGGGCTCTTTAACCTGGAAAAGAGACGGCTGAGGGGAGATATGATAGAAGTCTATAAATTAATGAACGGAGTGGAACGGGTAAACGTAGATCGATTGTTTACCTTATCAGAATATAGAAAGACTAGGGGACATGCAATGAAGCTACAGGGTAAACTATTTAAGACTAATAAAAGAAAATATTTTTTCACTCAACGTGTAATCAAACTCTGGAATTTGTTACCGGAGGATGTAGTAAAGGCTGTTAGTGTAGCTGGGTTTAAAAGAGGTTTGGACAAGTTCCTGGAGGAAAGGTCCATAAACCATTATTAAGAAGGGAACCAGGATATCAATGCTTGAACCAATACAAGCATTGTGGAACCTGTGTCCCTTGGGGAAACTGCTAGGTACGTATGACCTAAATTGGCCACTGTTGGAAACAGAATACTGGGCTTGATGGACCTTGGTCTGACCCAGTATGGCATATCTTATGTTCTTATGTTCTTATGTTAAATAAATAAATAAATAAATAAGACTCCAACACTTTCCCCATAGCTTTAAAGCAGGAATCAAGTGGATCAACCACTTTTGTGGCCTTCTTTGAGGAGGGAAGTGAAATCTTCTTCTTATACTTACCCATACCCAATAGCAAAACTTCCTCTGTATGCCTCTGTGTGCCAAAGGGGTGCCAAAGGGGACATGGCAGCAGGGCTAGATTTTAAATAGCTCGTGAAGCAGATGTTAGCATGACAACATGATCCAGTGAGAGCAGAGGTCCAATAACAGCAAGTAAAACAGCTTGCAGGAAATAGATATCTCTCAGCATCCCATGGTGGGGCTAGGTTTTAAATAGCCTGGGAAGCAGACATCAGCAAGCCAAAGTGATCCAGCCAGAGCAGAGGTCAACCAAAGGTTTATGTCCTGCGTGCCCCAGGACAACAATCTATTCTCCTCCATCTTATCCCTAAACTTTTCATCATAATAGAATCCGCATATGCCAGTAACATATCATAATGCTTCGGCGAATAATGCCCCCACACATTGGCCAGGCGCAGAAAGGCCCGAGTCCAATTCACCACATTGCACGCCACTTTCTTAATCCGACCCGCCTTCTCATCCTCTTTCCTCTTTTTCCGGCTCTCACCTGACCGTCCTCTAACAGCCGAAAGATATCGATGTAACGCGGCTTCTGTATTTTACGTCGCAGCTTCTTCGGGACCCCCTCCCAGAGCTCCGGGAATGCAACCACTGACGGAGCCCCTGCCCCAGCCCTGGACCCCAACGCCCCACCGCCGTCTCCCTCCTGCTGCAATACTTCCCCCCCCAGATGACGATGACGACTCACCCGAGGAGGAGGAAGAAGACTCAGAGCTACGCTGTCGACGGCAAGAACAACGTCTCCTCTTCCTAGTTCCGCGCCCTGCTTTGCCCCGCAAAAGCGGGGTCAACGGCCCCACACCCTGGTCCCCTGACAACTCACCTGCCACCTGTCCATCCGGTGGATAAGCCGCCGCAGGCCCTTGATCCACCCGGCCACACTCTTCAACGAGCTGTCCTGGCCGCCACCTCCGCGGAACATCGCCTCACCGCCGCTTCCCCGTCTGCTGTCGGTATCTGATTCTGGCTCACCACACTCTGCCCCCACGAAGGCTGCATCATCCCCCTCATCTGTGGAGATAAGAGAAAAAACAGGGGGGAGAACTGCTGGAGACCACATGGGGGACCACGCTGCGCCCCATTCTGCAGCCGAAGTACCTTGGCCCCCACTTACCCAATGCTCCCAAGGTGACAGCCTCCCAACCGCCACATATCACCCCTGCACCGGAGGCCACACTGCCTGGGAGGGCGCCCCCTGACATTAATGCGCCCAACCCGGCTGCACCAACCCACCTTGCCCCTGCTCCCCATTATCATTCACCCCCACACAACTGCCAGCACTCCCCTCCCTCGCACTTCCCCCAGAGTCCCCGCTCAGTGGCACCTTGCTCCTGCGCTGTGCACCGCCAGCCCGCGTAGCCCCACGCGGTGTGTGCCCCCTAGCTCAGCCCCCCTCACCCGGGATCCTCCCCCCATACCCCAAGGCACCGACTCCCGTAGCCGCAACTCCACGCAACCCCCTACCCACAGCAGAACACCCCACTGCCCCCCCGACCTCCCCTTCGCCCCCACCTACTCCACCTACGCCTGGCTCTGCCCTGGAAGTCAAGCGCCGGGGCACTGCAGCCTTACTCTGCCTCCTGCCCCGCCTACGCGACCCCCGCGCTGCAGCATCAGCCCCTTTTGTTCCACCCGATTCCCCGCACTCTATGCCTCTACCCCACAACACCCCCCCCTCATTCAGTGCTGAAGGAGTCTACCCCTTTTTTTTTTTTAAAGTATCCTGGAACCTACCTTACCTTTATTTTTTTTTTTTAAAACAGCTACCCCCTCCAAACCCCCTTAAACCTGCCACTCACTCACAACACCCCCCCCTCCCCCCGCCGACAGGGGACCCCTCCACCAAACTTCCCAACCTGCCCACTGGCCAGCACTTGCCTCTCTTTTTTTTTTTTTTTCAGTCCCCCGAACTCCGGTGAGTCCGTCCAGGCACCGCCGCTGCTGCAGGCCCCAATCCACCGGACGCAAACTGGAAAAAAGAAGCAGCCACCGCTCAGGCCTCCGCACCCGGAACTGGCCACGCGGAGGCCCCGGCCGACTCCTCCCCCCACTGTGCCCACCTGACAGCTTCTCCATTGGCTCCCCATGCAGCTGCATTCGCCGGGAGCCAATGGATTCAAATTCTGCCGCCCACGCGCCTCCAGCCTCAGCCGCGCGCAGGATCCCTGCACCGGGCCACGCGCCCGGTTACGGTCGTCCGCCAGGACCCTGCCCGCGGCCTCACTAATAACAGAGCTTTCAGGAAATAGATCTCTCTCCCTGCCTACAGCTCTGAACATGTAACATCGCTTTTGGCAATTCATCATTTGCTACTATAAAATATAGGATTCAATTCAAGATCTTGACTATAGTCCTTGAAATGCTGATGATGGCTGCTCTGATCCCATATGTGGCTGCACATACATTACAATCACATGATGACAGTCTTCTATCTGTGCCTTCCCTGGTTAGAATTCACTTGAAGTTTTCTCATAGGTTAGCTTTTCAGTATCAAGGACCTTTCTTATGGAAGGACCTTTTTTATGAAATTCGAAGTCTAGCAAACTGAGGAAGAATATCACATATTCCATGTTTCAGACAAAAGTAAAGACATGGGGCCTGATATTCAGTGGCAGCAACTAGCTGCCACTGCTGAACTTTATTCAACATCGGGGCCATATTTGGGCCATAGCATTTAATATCTGGATTGCCTGGAAGCTAACTGAGTAGCACCGATATTAAGTCACTGCCAGTTAGTTTCAGCGGCAAACATTAGGTCAGTCTTTCCTGCGCCTGATTTGATTTTGGCCACTTAGCGATAACCGGGTAGAGGGTCAATATCGCCGCTGCCTGGTTATCGCTGAGCTCTGCCTCTGAACCACCCCAGTGCTAAATACATTTAGTAAGAGAATGGGAGAACATAAGAGTCGGTTGTCACATGTGATTAAAGAGGGACTGATGGTGCAGCACTGTCTGAAGTTAGGACATATGTTTATTGAACTCAGATGTTTTTGTATCAACTATGTGCCACAGGGTGTTGCTGGTTTGAGTAGGGAACGTGCTCTCTTGAAGTGTGAACAGAAATGGATTTATGTCTTGAATACTGTGCACCTTACTGGATTGAATGCTCAGATTGAATGTGGTGCTTGTATATGAAGGGTGGGGGGGGGGGGGGTTGGCCAATAGTCAATATCCAATATTTAATATTAACATCTAAGTTTATTTTCTTGAGGGATAGGTTGTCCTTTAATAAGTTTAAATAGCTTGTGGATGGTGTAGCCATGCCATGTTGTTGAAAGAAACATTGAAAGAAATGTTTCCCATTTGAAGTAGCAGGGAATGGTATCGGTAGTATTGATTGTGGATTTTTTAAATAAATGAGACAATAAATGGAATGGCAGTAATTTCTGTTGGTGTCTGTGGCCTCCTCCTTCCTACATTGTTGACACATTGGGTGTTGGTTTTAGTTTATTTGAATTTTAGGTAAAAAGGAAAATCTGATAAAAATGTTAAAATGGTGCCTTTTATCCCGCACAGCACTGTTGGAATATACGACCCCCTGAAGAACCTGGCGTGAAATGCTAGTGATGGCATCTAGAATGGCGTTGGGGAAAGATGGAGTAGTAACAGTGATGGAATGATGCAAATAAGTTTGCTATTCTGCTGAACATCGATCCTGTTCTGTTTTTCACTTGCGTCGATTTGAGAAGTACAGAAGAGCATTAGAACAGATGGTGTAATAGATCAAGTGCGCTCTCTGGAGTGGAAGGATTCCATAATGAAATTGATAAGAATTAAAAATTCAATTGAAAACAACTGTTTAAATTGTATAAATATCTGAATAAGGAATTTTTCAGGATCGTTAATGCAATTGAGCAATGGGTCAAGGGCTGAGATAATCTATACTGTGGGACCCTAGCCTGGGCCCGAGGGCTTACAGGCTTAGGGCTGCCTTGTAATGTCCTTAAATAAAGCTTTTCTGACTGTCCCCAGTGGAATTCTGGGACTTGTAGTTAGGCTTTTCTTGAGCAAGGACCAAATGTAGTGTGAGACCGTTGGTAAGGCATACAAGAATATTTATTTTTCTATGGGGATTTCCAAGGCATTAGGATACTTCTCCAACACAAAGGATAACAGAAGATAACTGGCAACTGAGGTAAACTGAAACCAAAAATCCTGCTAACCTTAGCAGCTGTTTTTCATTAAACAAAACAGTACTCAGCACAGCTTCTTGTATCTCTTTCAAACAAAAGGTAAACTTTCTTCTTGGCACAACTGTTTTCCCTTTTGAACAAACTTCTGATAACACACAGCTTTTGTACAACTGTGGTTTTCCCAGTTCAAACAAACTTCTGGTAACATACAGCTTCTTTGCTTTAGAAGAAAATTATCACTTGGTAAAACACATCCTTGGCTTTAGAAGACTATTAGCAGTTACAGAGTTATGTACAATACAGCTTCTCACTCTTTCTCAGCTCTGCTTAATAAGGCTCAGTCTTCTTTTAAACAGAATGAGCAATCCATTGGAGAGATTCCTAGGTCAGACTCTGGCACATAAGAATTGACCTGCATTTCCTCCTGGGCTAAAGAATGCTCATTGCCTTCTACAGTCTTAAAAGCTTCCTCAGCTTCTCTGTCTTGTAGGAACTTTTGAAACTGGCTCCACAGCAAATCTTTCTGATTGGGCACAGTTACTTTGGGAGAATAAGCCTTTCTCTCAGGTAACACTTGTACTAATGTTTCTAGTGTTTTTAGCTCAGCTGCTCTGCTCACTGCTGGGGTTTGGCTTTTTCCACTCTCAAGCGTCTCCACCCACCTTCTGGCAGTTGTAGGGCTCAGGTCTGGCTCTTGTACACTAGCTGTTGCAAACTGTTCCTGTTCATCTGTAAGCTGTTCAGCTATACATCTGTTGGCTTCACTTCTAGGAGCATTTCTCAGACACCCACTGCTTCCTTTTCTACTGACCTCTTTCAGCTTCTGGAAGTCAGACTTCTTGTGCCTTTCTCCACTCCTTCTCTCCTGAGATCTCTCTTGAAAGCCTTCCTGGAATCCTTCTTCCTCTCCAGGATCTCCCAGGGCTCTGGGATATCTCTTCCCACTGGAATCCCCTTGCTCCAGGATCTCTTCTTCTCCTGTGGAAGTGACTCTCCCTTCCTTCCTCCTTCTCTGGTCAGAGTGAGGTTTTAAAAACTGTTTCTTCCCTGCCACACCCTTGCCTTCGCACAGGCCTTTCCAATCAGTATTTAAGCCTGCCCCCACTTCAGAGTCTGGGCGTGCCTTAGCCTCAGAAGAGACTGGATTTTTTTTCTTTCCTGCTCTGCAAGCTCTGTGCACAGTTTGTCTGTCACTTGGTTTAAAGGCAGAAACAGGGTTTTCTTCTATCTCCATCTGTTCTTGGCCGCTCTCCTCGTCACAATACCCATGACCAACGTTCTGGTGGTCTGAGATCTTTTTCTCTTTGTTAAAAAATGATCCATTTTGTGTCATTGTGAAGAGTGGAGTGAAACATTTGTTATGTGGATAATTATATCATTTTTTCACTCTGTGAATGGTCAAGATGTTGGGTGATAGGAAATAATTATTGGCACCCTTATAAACAATTCAAATCAGCTTGAACAGAAGAAACACATTACTATTGTAGTAAAATTAGATGCACCTGTGATCAATTCTCAGTTCTCACATGACTGGAATCAACCAATGAATGATGGTTCTAATGTTTAAAATGGCCACATTCACTCCCTGTTCCATTTTCACAAAGGTGAAGAGAAGAGAGCTGCCTGAGACCATCAGAAAAACCATTATCACCAAACATCAAACTTCAAAGGGGTACAAGGCCATCTCCAAAGGCCTTGGGAATCCTGTATCTACAGTTCACAATGCTATTAAGACATTTTCTGCTCATGGAACTGTCAAGAACCTCCCAGGACATGGTGGGGAAGAGGAAAATTAATCCAGTAAGTCTTCAAAGGTTAGCATGAACTGTTGGAAAAACACTACGCACAATTCGTAGAGCTTAAGGTTGACCTGGAGCAATCTGGAGTGGTAGATTCAACCTGCACCATTCGCCATACACAGACAAAGGAAGATTTCATGGGTGAAGGTCAAGAAGGACTCCACTGCTCAAAGACAGACATAAAAAGGCACACCAAACTTGAGAAACCACAGTCCTTCTGGGAAATATTTTGTGGACAGATGAAACCAAACTTGAGCTCTTTGGCAATGCAGACCAGCGATATATTTGTTGTTATTGTTAAGTGCCATCAAGTTGGTGTTGACTCATTGCAACCCTAAACTGTGTTCGGTCTTCAGTCAGGTGGCTCATTGTTGATAGAGTGGCACCCATAGCTGCTGTTATAGTATCAATCCATCTCATTGCTAGCCTTCCTTCTCTTGCTTTGAGCTTCTACCTTGCCCAGCATAATATTATTCTCCAACGATCTCTCTCTTCACATGATTTGTCCAAAGTAAGAAAGTTGAATCTTGTCATCTGAGCTTCTAAAGAAAGCTTTGGTGTGATCTCCTCTAGTACTGACTGATTTGTTCTTCGGGCAGTCCATGGTATATACACAGTATTCGTCACCAGCACCATAATTCAAAGGCACTGATTTTCTTCCTATCTATCTTTTTCACTGTCCAACTTTCACACCCATATAACGTTATTGAAAATACGAGAGACATCTCTGCTCTTGAGAATCTTATCTAGGTCCTTCATAGCCATTCTGTCAAGAGCAATGTGCCATCAGATTTCTTGGCTGCTTGTTGTTTCTTTATTGAGAGTTGATCCAAGTAGGTTAAAGTTGTCAACTATTTCAATTTCTTCTTCCTCAATGATGAACTTATTGATATTGCCAGCTGACAGGATCTTTGTCTTCTTTACATTAAGGTGCAGGACCATTTTAAGACTATGTTCCTTGATCTTAAGACACAAATGTTTCAGATCATCTTCACTTTCAGTCAGTAATGTGGTATCATCATTTGTGGTACCACCTTAAGAAGGGAATTTTATAAGGAAAAAAAACACCCTTCCGTTAAATATGGTTGAGGCTCCATAATGTTGTGGGGCTGTTTTGCTGCCTCAGGAACTGGAGGCCTGGAACATATTAAAGGAATCATGAAGTCAGAGGACTACCAAGGTATTTTGAAGCAAAACGTGCTACCTAGTATGAGAAAGCTAGGTCTGGGTCAAAGGTCATGGGTCCTCAAGCAGGTTAATGACCCAAAACATACATCCAAAAGTACAAAAGAATGGTTAAAAAGGAACAAATGGACTATTTTAAAATTGGCCAGCAATGAGTCCTCATCTCAATCCAATCGAAAACTTTTGGAAAGAGCTGAGATCTGCCATTGCTAAAAAGGAATCCTGGAAACACTCATGAGCTAGAACAAATTGTAGTTGAAGAGTGGGAGAAACTACCAGCAGACAGATGTACAAACTTACAGATGGCTACAAGAAATGTTTGGATGCTGTCATCACTGCCAAGAGTTATGCAACTAAATATTAGTGAAGGGTGCCATTAATCCTGTCCAGGTCATATTTGCTTTTTTCTTCTCAGAAATTACTACATCTAAGTTGCACAGGCATCTTTTCTTTTTGTTGAATATCTTTGGATATGCTATTAAAATACTATGGTGACATACAATTGGAATATTTCTAATTATTTCTCAAGATATTGTACACAACATACCTAAAATGCAAAGGTGCCAATAATGTTGATCACAACTGTACTTGGGAATTATTAACAGCTTTGGGTTCAATGTATCATATCATATATACTAGGACAAGTGACCTCCCCAGATGTGCTCTTTTATTACCTTTGCCCTCTTTACCTGAGATTGTAACTATTTCCTTCTGTGTTAGCATTGCCTGTTTGTTATTCTGTTATTTTGTTATTGAAAAACACTTTGAGAGTGTGCTGAAAGGTGGCGTATGTAATGAATAAACATAAACATACTGGCAAAATGGGAATTTCTTGGAGAGAAGTGGGTCGAAAGACAACTGAGAAAAGTTAGAGCACCATAAAGCCTTAATGAAAGGATTAAATCGGAACCAGAAAAATGTGGAGCAGAATTTTCCATTTTGGAGAGGGGGTTTTTTTTGTAGGGCTTAGTCCAAGACTGCAAACTTGAAAACAATGGATAAATCCAGATAATTTTAATTTTGTTAAAAAGTAAATTTGCAGAGGTCCAACATCTTGAATTATTGTGTGAACACAGGTAATTAGCTCATGAAAATTTTAAAGATCTATTTATTGAGGTAATAGCTAGGCTAACACATCAGCTCAGCTTATCTCAACACAGCTAGAGTTAAAATATTAACCAACCAATATTAAGGTGTGAAATTTAATTTACAAATTTATATTGCCCTTTTGGAGGAGGAGTAGCCTAGTGGTTAGAGCAACTGCCTCTTACCCAGAAGATCAAGGGTTCAATTCCCACTGGTACTCCTTGTGGCCTTGGGCAAGTCACTTTACCCTCCATTGCCTCAGAAGAAAAGCCTGGCAATCTACTTCCGGTGATACATTGCCAAGAAAACCCAGAGGTAGCTGGGTCGCTATGAGTCAACACTGACTTGATGGCACTTAAAAAAAAATTGCCCTTTTACAAACAATATCAATCAAAGCCAATTACAGCATATAGCATCATGTTTAATAATGTGCTCTAATCCTTAGCGCGGGGTTTAGTGCACGGTAAGCACCCTACAATAGCAGTATCCACAAGGTCCTGCACCAAAAATACCAGGGAACTTGTGATCGGGTGGGGGCTTAGCAGATTGTGGGTGGAACTTGGGTGTGGATGGTGCTTCATGGTTAGTGCAGCTGTTTTGGATGTGTGTTAACCACAAGGGTAGCTGTTAGCACAGGTGCACTTAATACCACCTCAATGGATAGTAGAAAGTGAATCCACATGCTGGTTAACATGGTGGCACCTTAACACTGCACTGATGGCAGAGAGATCGATGACCATGCCCCCAAAGGTTAGTGTGGGTGTCCAATTAATTGAAAATAAAACTATAAAATCTATAAAAAACACCACAAAAATTAAACATCCCTATCAATATAAAACAACCACATACCTCCCCTATGATTCCTCCCAGAAAACATAATAAAACAATCAGTGGTTTTACCAATCAGATAGGAGAGCAATGGTCCAGACATTCCAGCATTATTCTTTTTTCACTTCTTGACCTTATATAGAGCAATGTGTACTAAAATATATTATTGTTGCACAGGAGGTGAAGTAGACCCATGCTAACTCTTGGGGGCATGCCCAGCTTGTCCTCTTGTAGTTACCAGGGGAGACAAACCTCAACATGCTAAATTGCAGTCACAGTTAATGCGCCCATCATGCCTACGCTAACTGCGCTCTGCCATCAATGCCCACCCAGTCACTGCTAAGCAGTTAGCGCAAGATTTTTACCACGTTGCTGCATGGTAACAGCACAGTGGAATTACGTGTAGTAAACCCCCTGCTAACCATTAGTGCACTTTAATAAGCACGCCCCATTGTAGGAAAAGATCATGCATTAACCTGTCACGTGAGCAAATAGTCATGTATTTACTTTTCTTCTAAAAGCTAAAGAATTTTGCTCTTCTGTAATCCAAAGCTGAATGGAGGCAGATATAAAAAAGCCTTTTGGCTCAACCTAAGCATTCTGCTTGGAGAATCTTAATAAAGTCACTCCCCCAAACATAGTGAGCTTGATTTCTTAAGACCCTAAGGAGGTAATTATAAAATCCTTCTCGCGTGTATCTCACACTATTTTTTTAGGTACGCTCTTTGGCATACCGGCAGAGTATGCAAGTACACCACAGATTGTAAAATACTATCATTTATGTGCATATGTGAAAAATATAGGCATGGGCATTATACCTGCTCTAGAACTGGCACAGATGACTGTGCCTGCAATGTAGAAACATGTTAAACCACTTACACTAGTACTTCTAAAGATAAGTAGGCAGGACCGTACCGAGCCCTGTGTGAGCGGTGCGGCCGCACAGGGCGCAAAGACTTAAGGGGCGCATTTCGGCTCTCTGCCGTTGTCTGCCACCACCACTTTTTCGGCGGCAAGAAGCAGCAGAGAGCCGAAATGCGCCCCTTAAGTCTTCTCGCCGGCACACTAAGCAGGTCTGGTCTCTTCGGGAGGGATCAGACCTGCTTAGTGTGCCGGCGACTTGCACATCGGGTGCGCACCTCTTCTCTCCCGCCCCCATAAAGTGGCTAGATGGAGGTGCGGGGTGGGGGCGCGCGCCCGATGTGCAAGTCGCACAGGGTGCATTTCACTCTCGGTACGGCCCTGTAAGTAGGCACCTACTTGTCTTTATAAAATAGGCTTAACATAGGCACCTTAAAAAGCACTTTACTAGATGCCACTTATAAAATTTCTGTGTTTAGCGGGTAATTTTATAAATTGACCTAGAGATGCATGTTTCTATGTGTCTATATTATAAAATCAAGTATCTGCATACATGACATTATAAAGTAAAATGAAAGCATGAAAGAACGCGCATATCTTACATCATCATCACTTACTGCAGCCTTAGAGCTGCTGTACACAACTAAGCCTACTTTTTGCAAGTATGCCTGCCAATTAAGTAATTTTATGATCTATGCATCTACTTGCTTGAACCGCCCACATTCTGCCCCATGTGCACGCCAACAGTGAAAGTACAGGCCTTGAAGTTTACATATGAACTTTTATGCTGGGTTCAATTTTATGGGGCTATTTACATGCATAAATGAGTACAATACTCCTTTCAGGTGCTTAAATGTATTTGGAAAAGTAGGTGCCTCTTTATAAAATTGCTCCCTAAAAGTTAAAGACAGAATCTTAAAATAAATTTGAGGGGCAACTGGTGGCTGTCTACTATCATTTTCTCAGGAGTGGTGCCAACCTATCCATGCATGGTCGTCCCAGTATCACCCTCATCACAGCATTTCGAACTGCCTGTAATCTATGAGGGACTTACCCAGCAATCCAATTGGGCAGGCTATGCATCACTACCGCACATGGCCCTTAACGCCAGATATACAATGCCGCGGCAATGGCATCGAATATCTGGGGTCACCACACATGCCCCGGAGCTGCCGATGCTGACCGGGTAGAATCGATATTGCACCGCTACCCGGTTAGCTTCTGCGGGTAAAACTAAGCCAACTTTTGCTACACCTAGTTTTACCCGCTGATCGCTAGCCAGGTAGCGGTGCAATATCGCTGCTACCTGGTTAGCGACAGTCTCCACCTCCGCTCTGCCCCACCCCGGAATGCTCCCAACACGTCCCGATGCTAACCACATGGCATCAGGGCATGTAGCAGGGTTAGAAGGGCATAGGCAATGGCATTAACCGTAAAGTGCCGACGAATATCACAACCTAAGGCGTTTACACACAGTTTACGGGACTGTAAACCATGCAAATCCCTTTTGAATATTGGGCCCGTAATTACTGGGGTCTGCATAACAAATTTAAGATGGTAGTGAGCTGGACCGTACCAAGCTAGAAATGTGTCCTGTGCAACTAATGAATTTGGTGCCCCTCTGCCCCAGCCACATGCAGTAAGTCGTTCTTTGTGAGCTTACTAGAAGCCCAGTGATGATATCAGCACCCTTTCCATACTTACACCCATGTGTGGTAACACCGCTTGCACAGCCCTTGGTATAGCCCTGGCACCGAGTGTGGTAATTATCAACCAATTATGGATCTCCTTTTTTTGTCAAATAATTGAACAGTTGGTACTTAATCAGTTGTATGATTTTCTAGACGAGTTTCAAATTCTTGATGTTTGTCGGTACAGATTTTTCTGAGGACCTAACAAATTTGTTGTGCTGCGTCAGATCTGCTTTGACTAAGTACAGCTTTGTTTGGTCTTATTGTACATAATGTCCATGTTTGACACCTTTTCCAAGCTATTTTTATTTTGTCACTGAGAGATGCTTGGGTTTGGCCTGCTTTGAATCCTTTTTAAATGATTGTGCTCTGCAGGTTAAGTTTGATAGCGATGCTTAAGATTGGAAACCTTTAAGCTGTGGAATACCATGAGGTAGGCCCACCATCTATACTAGTTAAAATTTATCTACATCTGCTGAAAGGATATGACATCCATTATAGGCTATTTCCTGATGGCATCCAGCTGCTCATATCAGTGCAACCAAACTTGAACCCTGTCCTGGCATGAATTTACGATGTGTGTCAAAGCAATTTGTTACTGGATGTCCTCAAACAACATAGCCATGAATTTGAAGAAAACAGAGGGAATTATCATGCACCAACAGCATTAGTAGTTTATACAGCATGTTAACTGTTAGCACATGCTAAGTCCATTGTTAAACGGCAAGTGCTGAAAATGACATTTTGGGGTGAAGAATGGGTGAGGAATAGGAGGGACTGTGTCTTTCCATTAACATGGAAGTCATTACCATGCATTAACCGTTAATGTGGCAGATAAAAGAGACAGTTAATGCCCCCTGAAGACATGTAGCTAATTGCATCATGCACTATCTGCCATGTAGTTCATGCACAGTAGCAAGCATTTTTTAGCATTAACCCCAATGGTTAACACAGAGATTTTGCAGCTCCTCTGTATTAATTTTGGCTATTAACTCGCAGTAACTGCAAAACCTTAGCACACCTTAGTAAACAGGGGCCTAAATGCACCAGAGTCATTTTTAATAGATAATTTCATTCTCTCATCTTATCATCTGAAGTAAGCAGTTTGTGTGTCCTGATTGGCATTTAAACCTCATATGAAGGCTGTGCTGAAGGCTGGTTTTTATAGAATGTTTCCTGTGATGTCGAAGATCTTTCTTCCTATCGTTTTAGGAACGGGATTTCCCACCTGCTCTTTGAATGCTAGGTAGGAATAAGAGGTAAAAGAAAGGGGCTGGGTGCCACGAGGAAAACAATTACTGGTCACAACCACAAAATAATCCAAAAACTAAGGTTTAGACCGGCAACCCCCCACTAATATATTTTTTTTGTTGGAACATTTGTCATGAAGGGAAAAAGATTCCTCTCTTGGAACAAACTTTCCATTTCATTTGCTTTAAAGGCAACATTTTCCTAAACCATGTGCAAACACCACCATAATGTAGCACACATTCATAAAATTATAACTTAACTAGTTGTTGTTGTTGTTAAGTGCTGTCAAGTCAGAGTTGACTCATGGCGACCCTCTGGATAGCTATCCTAAATTGTGTTCCGTCTTCAGTCAGGCAGCTCATTGTTGACAGACTGGTACCCATAGCTGCTGTTATTGTATCGATCCAACTCATTGCTGGCCTTCCTCTTTTGCGTTGACCTTCTATCTTGCCAAGCATGATGTCTTTCTCTAATGATCTCTCTCTTCGCATGATGTGTCCAAAGTATGAAAGTCAAAGTCTTGTCATCTGAGCTTCTAAAGAAAGCTTAGGTTTGATCTCCTCTAGTACCGACTGGTTTGTTCTTCGGGCAGTCCATGGTATACACAGTATTTGCCGCCAGCACCATAATTCAAAGGCATCAATTTTCTTCCTGTCTGTCTTTTTCACTGTCCAGCTTTCATATCCATATGATGTTATTGAAAATACCATGGCTTGGGGGGGCGGAGCCTGATGTCCAGCGGGATGGTCGCATAACGCTGAGGCTCCCGAGAGGCCTACTCAGAATCCTGAATTAACACCTCACTAACTTAGAACTTCTACTCTGATCTTGCCGGGGCACATTGGTGAGATGGCGGGGACCAAACCAACGCGCCTGGAATTTGGATCTCCAGCGGCTTCTCACGGCAAACGTTCCAAAACTGAACCTCCGTCCCCGCAGAAGGGGCCGGCCTTGTGCGAGGGCCCCGAAATGCAGCAGGAAATCCTCGTAGAGATTAGAGGGGTCAAAAACCTTGTGCAGGCAAACGGTGAAGCACTCCGAGCGCTGCGGGAAGATTTTGGTGTGCTGCAAAGCAAGCTAGAAGGGCTTTCTTCGCGTCAGGACAAAATGGAGAGCATATTGGACTCCCATGCGGCCCGGTTGTCCAAACTCGACAAAGTTGAACGACAGGTGCGGGCCTTGCAGAAAGAGGTGGAAGATGGCAATAATAGAGCGCGCCGCAACAACATACGACTCGTGGGCATACCGGAGGGAGCGGAATCGGGAGACATGAAAGAGTTTTTATGCAAAATCCTCCCTTCCCTGCTCCAAATCACCTTTACCAAAGATTTGGAGATTGATCGCGCTCATCGTGTACCCACAAGCATAACGCTCAACAGGAAGACCCCGCGGCCTATCATTTTTCGACTATTGCGATATCAACACGTGGAGCAAATTCTAAGTGCCTCTCGGGCAAAGGGCCATATGGAGTTTGAGAGCCACAAGATCTCCTTCTATCCCGACTTGGCTAAACCCACGGTCGACCGCCGAAAGCGCTTTCTGGAATTCCGGCCGAGGCTTCAACAACTACAAGCACGCTATGGCCTGATGTACCTGGCCAAGCTCCGAGTCACGCTTCACAATCAGACAAGAACATTTGAGGACCCTGATCTACTAGCGGAGTTTTTGGATTCCAAGGAAGCCGACTTGATGCGCTGACTTCCAGAATGTTCCTGCAGGTCTCCTCATATCCGCTGTACCTGCCATATTGGATCTGCCGCAGCCTAGCAAAGAGTCTGGCGTGGGCAGTCTGTGGCCTTACTCTTGATGGTATCTGTGACCCGACTCCATCTACCCACAGTAGCCTCGATGAGTATCAGAGACAGTGTTATTATGGACTCTGGTGTTTCTTTCTTTTTTTTACATGTCTTTCTATTTCCTCTCTAGGGCCTCCTCCCGCAGACATATGGTCGCCATATTCTTTGGGGGTTTTGCTTCTTCTCTAAGATACGTTGGTACATACTTTTCAATATGGGGTGTATTAGCCAGAATACTCGGTGATTATGACATTGTTGTACAGATTCTGCTTATGTTATATGTTATCAAGCGCCCTTACCTAAAATGTCCATTACCGATTGATGGCACCATGTAAGATTTTCTCATTGAACGTAAAAGGAATCAATAATCCGATAAAACGGAAGAAAATCCTAAGCTACCTCAGTCAGGAAGCAGCGGATCTGATTTTTCTCCAAGAAACGCATTTAAATTCGAAGGAAACTCTTAAACTCAATATTAAACCTTACATGGTGGCCGCCTATTCCCCAGCCGTTTCTAAGAAATGTGGGGTTGCCATACTGGTTAGGAAATCTTTGCATGCTACTGTTATTGCGACTAGCTCAGATACAGAAGGTAGATGGTCTAGAGTTCACCTCAAGATAGGTAGCCTTGAAGTTACATGTATATGCCTTTACGCTCCTAATGTTGATGACCCTGCCTTTTTTGCTACCATTGCTCAGGTTGCGCAGGCTTCTGCTAATACTTCATTGATCATTGGGGGGGATTTCAATCTAGTCCTTGATCCCCTGATTGACAAACAGCCGCCTAGGACGAGTGGTCCCCCCAAGAGTCACGCCACGCTTACCTCCCTGATTAAGGATCTTGCTTTAGTCGATCTATGGAGGTTACTACACCCCAATGAGCTTGACTTCACCTTCTTCTCCTCCCCTCATAAATCTCAGTCTCGCATAGACTTCTTTCTAATCTCAAAACTGCTAGTTCCTCAGGTGGACACTGCAAAGATTCACTCCCAACATATTTCAGATCATGCTGCCATTTCCTTTCAATTACACACTACTGCACCCCAGGGAAACTCGGGAGCCTGGTTCTTTGATAGAGCCCTGTTAACTCAGCCAGAGTTCCAGTCAGAAATTCGAGCAGCCATACAGGATTACTTCCATTTTAATCTACCCCAAGATACTGCGAATTGGGCTTGGTGGGAGGGCTTCAAAGCGGCCATTCGGGCAACGATCACTAGCTATCAAATCCGCCTGCGGAAACAACGTAAACAGCAGCTGCTCATACTAGACCAACAAATAAAGGCAGGCGAACGAGTTCTAACTTCACGCACTGACCCATGTGTATTAATTCGATTACAGCGTCTCCGTTTTCAATATAATTCAATCCTCTCAACTGCAGCTTCTAAGAGTATTGAGCTTCAGCGAGGGACATATTATCGTGAAAATAACCGAGCCGGTCGACTCTTAGCCAATGCCTTGAAAGGTCAAAAAGAAGCCAAACGCGTTGCGGCCCTTCGAGCTCCACAGGGAGGGGGCATAGTGACCACAGACTCCGACATTGTAGAGCTCTTTCGGGATTTCTATACCCGCCTATATCAATCTGAATGTGAGTTCTCGTCAGAGACATTCGAGCGATTGCTTTCTGGCATTCAGCGGCCGACCCTCTCTGAAGATGATAGGGATGCGATGGATGAACCCTTCTCTACTTCAGAGATCCAATCTGCCCTAAAACGAACAGCCTCGGGCCGTGCCGCAGGGCCCGATGGTCTCCCGACCGAATTCTACAGAACGTTCAGTGCAGATTTAGTTCCCTATTTAAAACTCTATTTTACTGCCCTTGCGGTAGATACATCCTCTTTGGGATCCTTTTCTGCAGCTAATGTGGTTGTATTTGAGAAAGAAGGCAGAGACCCGCTACTGACCGCCAACTATCGTCCAATCTCCCTACTTAATGCCGACTATAAGATCTTCGCAACGATCTTGGCCACCCGGCTATCTGACATGATGGCTACCCTAATTCACCCTGACCAATGCGGTTTTATACCCGGCAGATCAACTGCTGACAATGCTCGGACCTTGTGCCATGTGCTATCTAGTGCTGCCAATCTCGACCATCCATGGGTGGGTCTTTCCCTGGATGCCGAAAAAGCCTTTGATCGTCTAGAATGGCCCTTCTTATTTGCAGTTCTCCGATGGTATGGCTTTGGAGAGGGCTTCCTCCGATATCTCCAAGTCATGTATACTCAACCCGTCGCCAGTATTTGTGTAAACGCCATCAAATCTCAGCCATTTAACCTCCAAAGAGGCACGCGTCAAGGTTGCCCCCTATCACCAATGCTTTTTGATCTCGCTCTTGAACCCCTAGCCCTTCTTATTAGACAGTCTGCACGTATTCGAGGTGTCCCCTTTAGTCATAGGGAGATTAAACTCTCTGCATATGCAGATGACCTTATGCTCTTCGTATCCCTCGATTCGGTTCCAGCTGTCTTGGATCTGATTGACGGATACTCACAATTATCGGGCTATAAAATTAACTGGACCAAATCTGTAGCATTCCCACTGAACCGCTGGGTACATGAGGCTGACATGCAGGCCTTTCCCTTCCTTTGGCAATCCCGCATGGTGAAGTATCTCGGGGTCCATTACTGTTCTCCTTTAGAAGACACTATCAGTTTTAATGCCAAAGAGGTAGTCTCCAAAGTCCGTGAACTCACAAATCGTTGGTCTCCCTTATCTCTCACATGGTGGGGCCGCTTAGAAACTGTGAAAATGATGATAGTCCCCAAAGTGAACTACATTTTAGAAATGCTGCCATGCTTACTTCCGTTACATACTTATAAAGATATTGAGGGCCTTCTCGTCCGTTATCTCTGGCAGGGCAAGCCACCAAGGATAGCTAAACATAAACTGCAGTCTGCAAAGGAACGAGGGGGTACCAGATTTCCTGATTTTCTTAGATATCATCAAGCCTTTCTACTTAAGCAAGGTGCCCGATGGCTAGATGCCTCAACAGACAGCAGACCAGTTTGGCTTGACATAGAAGAGGAGCTTAGTAGCCCAATTCCGTTGACCCATCTCCCCGGTATGTCCTATCAAGTAGACACCCGCCATCCACCAATGATTGTTGATACTCTTGTGGCCTTTAACACTCTCATTCTATCACTGGGCCTGAATGTATGTCCTCAGGACGGACTCCCGCTATGGAATAACCCCAGAATTCAAGTCCTAAATAGAACAATAGCCTGGAAACCCTGGTACTCCAGGGGGATCTGGACACCCCAACAGCTTTTCTCTGCAGCTCGTTGGAAAACCTTTTCTGATTTACAAAAGGAATTTGCGTTACCAGAGAAACACTACTTTCAATTGATGCAGCTTCAACACTGCCTCAAAAGTGCTCGAATCATGCCGCCCTCTGCCCCTACTGAGGATGGGCTATTAGAGATAGTTCACTCCATTAGTAGTACACATGGGGTAGCCTCTAACTTTTATAAAATAATATGTCAGGGTACAGACACGGACACTTTTAGAGCCCAACAAGCCTGGGAGCGCGAACTGCAAACCACTTTAAACCCCTGTGCAATGGAGCGTTTTCTGGAGTAAAGTAGTGCGGGTTTCCCGGTCTGCCTCTGTTACCCAAACTCTCTTCTTTTTTGCACACAGATGCTTTTATACCCCAGAAAAAATAGCCAAATGGAACCCAAATGCTAGGGACCTGTGTTGGTCTTGCCATACTGCTGTGAGAACCTTCGCTCATGTTATTTATGAATGTCCTCAACTGCAGGTCTATTGGGGGCGGGTCTGGGGTCGTATTCAATTTATCTTACACTTTCATGAAACCTCTCTCTTGGAAGGTCGTGGGACTCCGCTCTGTGGCGGAGGTCCCCTCTCTTCCTAAGAAGGGTCGCTTTCTCCTTGATTTCATGCTGGGTATAGCCATATGCTTAATCACGAGGAATTGGAAAGATAGCTCTCGACTTACTGTCAATGAATGGTGGAACCTCGTCTGCTTATATAGTAAATATGAGCAGATACCTCGGAGAGCTATTCCCCATGTCCAAACTCACTCTCGCTTGTCTAAATGGCAGATGCTTAATGATTATGTACAATCTGCTCATTGCTCCAACATGCCTGTATAATGCGCACTCATCATGTTTCCGGTCACCGTTAGGTTTTGTAACACAATAATGTAAGTACACGCCCGCTTCGGGAATGCTTAGTTTTCTAGAGAAGAAGCAGGGGGGAGGGGGGTGGTAGGGGTTTACTTTGGTGTATGTATTACACGTTATGTATCTGTCTTTTAGCTGTATGTCTTCCTTTTCCTTTGTTGTTATAAAACGAAAATAAAGAATTAAAAAAAAAAAAAGAAAATACCATGGCTTGAACAAGTCGAATCTTTGTATGGAGAGAGACATCTCTGCTCTTGAGAATCTTATCTAGGTCTTTCATAGCCATTCTGCCAAGAACAATGCGTAGCAACTAGTAACTAGTAGCAAATGCCAATTTGTCCAAGTCCCAGCAGAATACACCACTCCGGTACAAGGTGAACCACTGGGGTTAAATCCAAAGACAGGAATCACATAGAAATATGACGCGACACTGACTTGTGTTTCAAGTTCAACACATTTAAGCAAACTCTGTCTCAAGTGATAACACTGAAAGGGTTCCTTCACTGAACGCCATGTTCATGATTCAAAATCGAATGAAAAAGCAGAGACGAGGGCTCTTTTTTATTGTGAATCCATGACATCAACTGAGAACGCCACCAAGAAGAATTGTGTGCATTTAAAGGGGACTCCACCAGTCCAACTCTAAATTCAGTCCATTAGTGGAAACAGAATGCAATTTGTAAATCCATGATTACTTGAGAAACCGTAGATGGGATACCTGATCTTCACCCTGAAGATCATAGGGGATATGATCCAGTATACACCAATGTAGATCCACAAAAGAGTGGCCTGCCTGCAAGCAGTGAGCCACGGTGCTGTAGTCATTTTGGTATTCAGCCATAAATGATGATCCTGTAGACAGGATTTGACAGGTGTCGATGTCCTGCCAATATATTTTAATGATTCCTCTTTTTAAAGATTCTTCTACCCTTGGCCATGTGGCATGTTCTCATTGTAATTTTTGTTTAACCACTTTAAGTGGCCCGATTGGACAGACCCTTCTACGAACTTAACTTATTCTACTCGTTGGCACACTAATTGTCTGACATCATTCGTAATATATTTATTGATTTGCCCTTGTTCAAACCAGGCAATTGCCTAGGGCAGCAGGTTCTGGGGTGTAGCAAAGAGCAGGGCATTCAAAGCTACACAACAAATTCTGCATTCCACAAATCCAACAGTGGTCACTTCTTCAGAGTCACGTATTTGTCAATAGCGAAAATTAATACTCTGATGATAATATCATGAAAGTCTAGCTATATCGAATATTGCAAAATCATTCATATTAAACTGTAATATTATACCCAGCAATGTAGGTCTCAGACTAACGGGTGTAATAATTATTCAGATTTAAAATATATATTCTGAAAATCGCCCAAATTGCATCAATGACCTTTATAAATGTAACATTGCCTGAGGATTTTTTTATATAAATTGTATATTAGTAGAAAACTCAAAATTCGTGCTTAGCTTTTAACATCTTCCCCAACGCCACCTTCTGCGCCAGATCTGCGTTTCACCGCTCTCCGGTTTCTTCAGGAGGTTGTGTAGAAAGGACTATCTCTGAGTTCTTCAGAGAAGTATGTAGAAAGCACTGTGATTTAAACAAAAATCATGCTTACAAAGTATAGCGACTTTCCAAAAATGAAACTTAAAATTGAATCACTAGTTAAGGAAACCATCTACCTGTTCTTAATCAAATTTGAACAACGTTGCACTGTTCTTCACTCCCATCACATTTGTTCAATCCATGTTTGAGCCTCCTGGCTTACAAAAACGCCGCGCATGGGCAATGGATCTTATAGACCTCGATAATCCCTCCCTTCACATGACGTCAACCAAAGGATTGCGAAATTCATCCGCATACCTCCCACTCAATACGGGCATTTAAACCACCTGGAATCACCGATTTTAATCTGTAGATCCAGCGTTGTTCATGCCAGAGTAAAGTTTGATCTTTAGATTTACCCTTCTGGCCTGCATACAGTGCCCGTGTGGCCTCCTGTATGTGGGAAAAACTATACGGGAGTTTAAAATACGTATGCATGAACATAAAAGCAGAATAAAATGTCAGCGACGTGAAGCCCCCATAGTTGATCATTGTCTTAACAACAATCACAAATTTGATGATCTTCGGTGTTTCTGCATCGCTCAAATATTGACAGGCCAGAAGGGTAAATCTGTTTTGAGCAAATATCATCATGATTACACACTAAGAGGGGTTATTCCAAGGCACGAATAACGGGGATGGACATCCTGTTGGGAAATCCATCCCTGCTATTCATGCCTTTTTCTGGTCCCATCTACCTTCCTCGCATTTTGTACGGGGAAAGTAGACGGGGGCAGGAAAGGGGCGGCATTAGGGTGGGCAGTGGGCCGTCATCAGACCCGGACATAGAGGGCTGATTCTAATGTCGGCCCTGTACATCCGGGGCTGACGGCTTAGACAGGGAACTTATTCCACCCTCATTGGAAGATCTCCCACATTGGACTCCTGACAACATAGCGAGAAGAACAAATATGGTAAACACTCTTTACCATCCCATCCATAGCCAGAAAAAGCTCCCAATTCACCAGGAACAGAGTCTTTTCCCTCTTCACCCCTCTATTATGGATCTCCCTATCTGCTCCTATTCGTCTCATTTCAGATTTGGCCACCTTTCGCAAAGCAATCAAAACACCTATTCCACCTTGCCTTCAACCATGTAACTTAAAGTTTATCCATCAATATCATACTCAAGATCCTGTCAGATTGTAAATAGTTCCCCATTTTTATAAGCTACTATGAATGATCTATTGATCTATCAATGTAAATAAGTTAATTGTTTTATATCTTGTTCACCTGTTCAATGTAAACTGTTCTATGTAATATGTTAAATGCAAACTGTTCCATGAATGATGTTATTATTTTGTAAACTGTGCTGATCATGAATAGTGTGGTATAAAACCAAATAAATAAATTAATGAAAATAAAATAAGTTCCCCAATTGGGCAGAGGATGGCGGCCCAGGGCATGGCAGTGGTGGGAGGGGAAGGAGAGCATTTCTCGCAGCCCGACCCTGGCCCTGGGAGGCCATATCGGGCGGCGGGCAGCGGGGAAAGCAATTTGGAGGCCAGCGGCTGGGGATCGCAGCTTTTAAAAGGAGCCACAGTGCCATGGCAATCGAACGCCATGGCGCCATGGCAATAGAACGCCATGGCGCCACGGCAATCGAACACCATGGCGCCACTGCTCCATTTAAAAGCCCTGACTGAGTTAGTCGGGGAAAGCCTGTACGTGCAGGCCGGATGGAATTGGGGTCCGGGCCTGCACGTACAGGCCTGTTCACAATTCTGATCCCACGGGGCTAAACGTGCCCCACGGATCAGAATCGCAACGCCCTCTGTGCTTCCGGTTCTGACCAGTTGCACAGAGGGCTTCTACATCTGGAATGTAATCGGGCCCTAACCATCTTAAACTAAACTCAGATAAGACAACTTCCACTTAGATATCTGGCTGTACAAATTCTCAGATTGCTGCTCCATGCCTAGCCAGTAAACATATACAGCTCACTGCTTCTTTCAAATATCTTTGGGTTGTCTTGATTCTGCTTTAAGAACATAAGAAATGCCATACTGGGTCAGACCAAGGTCCATCAAGCTCAGTATCCTGTTTCAACAGTTGCCAATCTAGGTTACAAGTACCTAGCAGGTTCCCAAAAAGGCACACAGGTTCCACAATGCTTGTCATGGGCAAGCAGTGGATTTTCTGGGTTCTCTTTAAAAATAGTTTATGGACCTTTTCTCTGGGAAATTATCCAAACCATTTTTAAACCCATCTACAATGAATTCCAGATTTCGATTATGCGTTGAGTGAAAAAATATTTTCTCTTATTAGTCTTAAATGGATTACGTTGTTGTTTCATTGCAGTCCCCTAGTCTTTCTACTTTTTGATGGAGTAAACAGCTGATCTACGTTTACCCGTTTTACTCCATTCATTAATTTATAGACCTCTATCATATCTCCACTCAGCTGTCTCTTTTCCAAGATGAAAAGCCCTAACCTTTTAAGCCTTTCCTCATAGGGGTAACCTTCCATCCCATTTTGGTGGTTCTTCTCTGTACCTTTTCTAATTCCCCTGTATCCTTTTTAAGATATAGCAACCGGAATCACACACAATATTCAAGGTGCAGTTGCAGCATGGAATGATACAGAGACATTATAATATCCTTGGTATGGTTTATGGTTTAGGCACTTGATAAACCACCCTTTACCCTGTGTATCAAAGCGGTTTACAAACTAATGTTAACAGGCACTTTTTATAATAACCTTAGTTTTATTCTCCATTCCTTTCATTATGATTCCTAGCATTCCATTTGCTTTCTTGGCCACGGCTGCACACTGTGCAGAGGGTTTCAACATATTATCCACAATGACACCTATGTTTTTTTCCTGGGTGGTGGTTGCTAATGTGGAACCTTGTATTGTGTAAGCATAGTTTGGGTTGTTCTTTCTTAGGTGCACAGCCTTGCACTTGTCCACATCAAATTTCATCTGTCCAGTCTTCCAATTTATCAAGGTCCTCTTGCAATGTTTCACAATTCTCTTGTGTTTAAACAACTTTGAATAATTTTGTCTCCCATTTCCAGGTCATTTATGAAGATGTTAAAAAGCAGTGTGGGCCCAGCACAGATCCCTGGGGTTCACCCCACTATTCACCTTTCTCCATTGAGAAAATTGGCCATTTAGCCCTACTCTCTGCTTTCTATCTTTTAACCAGTTCCTGATCCCGAAAAGTACACTGCCTCCAATTCCATGACTTTTTAATTTCAACAACAGTTTCTCATGAAGGTCCTTGTTAAAGGCTTTCTGAAAATCCAGGTACACTGTATCAAATGGCTCACCTTGGTCTACCTGTTTATTCACACCTTCAAAAAAATATAACAGATTAGTAAGACAAGACTTTCCTTGGCTAAATACATGTTGACTTTCTCCCATTAAACCATGACTATTTGCATGTTCAGTAATTTTATTTTGCCCGATACTAATGTCAGGCTCACTGGTCTGTAGATTCCTGGATCCCCCCGGAACCCTTTTTAAAAATTGGTGTTACACTGGCCATTCTCCAATCTTCAGGTACTTCAGATGATTTTAATAATTCACAGATTACTAATAGTAGGTCTGCAATCTCATCTTTCAGTTCTTTCAACACCTTTGGATGTATATCAGTCCAGGTGATTTACTACTCTTCAGTTTATCAACTATTTGTAAAATATCTCCCCACTTTATTGATATTTCTTTGAAATTTTCCACAGTAACACCTTTAAATACCACTTCAGTCATGGGTAACATCCCTATATCTTCTTCAGTAAAGACCAAAGCAAAGAATTAATTTAATCTCTCCGCTATGGCCTTGTCCTCCCTAGTGCCCCTTTTACTCCTCTATCATCTAGTGGTCCAACTGAGTTTCTCACAGGTTTTTTGCTCTGAATTACTTCAAAAAATTTTTATTATGCGTTTTTATTTTCACAGCAAGCTTGTTTTCAAATTCGCTCTTTGCCTTGCCTTATAAATGTCTTGCATCTAACTTGCCAGAGCTTATGTTGTTTCCCATTTTTGTCATTTGGCTCCTTTTTCCATTTCCTGAAAGATGCTTTTTTGGCTACAACAGCCTCTCTGACCTCACCTTTAAACCATGGTGGCAGTTTTTTGGCCTTCCTTCCACTTTTCTTAAAGCGTGGAATACATGTAGTCTGGGCTTCCAAGATAGTATTTTTAAACAATGCCCATGCTTGATGTAAGTCATTAGCCTGTGCAGCTGCTCCTCTTAGTATTTTCTTAACTTTTTTCTTCATTTTATCATAATCTCCCTTTTGAAAGTTAAAAGGTAGTATTGTGGATTTCCTTGCCATCCTTCTTCCATTTATTAAACTGATCACTATTGCCAAGTGGCCCCAACACCAGATCTTGTGTTCCACTAAGGACTAGGTCCAGAATAGCTTTCCCTCTTGTCAGTTCATTAAACAGCTGCTCCAAAAAGCAGTCATTTATTTCACCTAAAAACTTTATCTCCCTAGAATGTCCTGCAGTGACATTGACCCAGTCAATACCGGGATAATTAAAATCACCCATTATTACTGTGCTGTAACTTTTGTAAGCTTTTCATGAATAGATCTCTGCACTGAAAAAATTCACTTTTCCAGCACTCCACCAGTTCCGGGTCCTTTGTCTCTGCTTTGACACAGCTGCACAAAACACAATGATACACGTACTTATAACATTGTGACTAGATTACAGTAACATCATCTATGCCAGAATCCAGACTTCTGAATTTAAAAAACTACAAACACTCAAAAATACAGCACTCTCTCTCCTTGCCCAAGCTTCAAAATACAATCAAATCATCCCGCTTTTCCTAGAATATCACTCTCTCTCTATACGATACCATCTATAGTTCAAAATTCTTGTATTCGCCCACAAAGCCCTTTATATTTAATTGCCACCATACTTAGCATCTCGCATTATTCCCTATGTTCTATCACCTGCCCTGCACCCACCCAAGAGAACTGTCTCATTATCACCCTGTATTTTCCGCCAAATTTGAATCTACCAGATTTTCATCTTTTTTCATCACCTCCCCACTCTATGGAATTCCCTTCCCCCCATAGGGGTACAGAAATCTGTTATTCAACCTTTTATTCAAATCTAAAAACACATTTTTTCCTCTCTGCTTTTGGAGGGCTGGACCAGTGATGGAGGAAGAGAGGGATACCTGTACATTTTCAGTTTTGCTCTGAGCTACTGATTTCTACAGTGTGTATGTTTTTTTTTTCTATCTCCACATCTTTCCTTTACTTGATGGCATTCTTTTCCTTCTTTAATATTTTTTCTTTTGTAAACTGCTATGATTTTTCAAGAGCAGTGGTACATTAAATAGAAAATAGAGATAAAGATAAAGAAGGCTTCAGCAAGTCATGCAGAAACCAACAGGAGAGAGATGTTTCCAAGTCCCAGTCTTCGAGCCTTGCCCAGCTGCTGTTGTTCTGTGGGATGCATTATGCCAGCCTGTTGGTCCTAACTCCTCCCACTGATATCATCTGGAGCCAACTACTTTGAATGCCAGAAGCTCCTCATACCCTACAGCTTGCCATGGCATTAGCAGTTTGTTTTTTGACCATAAAGTCAATATTCAGCTGATGGATATCCAGTTAAAGAGCATTCTATTTACTCAGATATTCCAAAAGGTAACTGGTTAAGTCGGGTAGTTTGAAAATACCCAATTAAAGTTAACAGCATAACTTTATCAAGCTTTAGGACAGGTATATTTTTAGCCATGAACGTTAACCGAATAGCCCTGAATATCTGCGCTATGTGGTTAAGTTCAGCCATGCTCGTGGGCCTCCACTCACCCCTCCTTTATTTAACCAGTTAGTACACTGACTTTGCGTGTCCACTAAGAGATGATCAGGCTCGTGCATAGGGAAGTGGTATAATTAATGCAGGCTCGGAGCTGGGAGAGCCTAGAGTCCTTCCTTACACACTCACTATCGCCCTCTTCATCCCTATGTGCCTCCCATGCAGCCTCTGCTCCAACTCTAAGAGAAAATCATTTTGGCAGTCTACTTGAAGGCCTTTTCACTTCTGCCTCCTCTCCGTTCTCAAAATGGGCACATCGACTCCTGCATCATTTAGAATTTTTGCATGGTCAAATCCATTAGGATGGCAAGTTACAAAAAGTAAGAGCACGGTGGTTTAGTGGATAAATCGCTGGCCCAATGCCAACCCTGAGCCAAGCTACCAATCAACCACTACTTAGTTGATAATTGCTTCATTGAGGCTTTATTATTAATATTTGATTTGGTCTCAAATAATTTATGTTTAATTAAACTGAATACTTAACAACTATAGATACCACTTGCTAATAAATCACTCAAACACCCATAGCAAATAAATTCAGTCTGTTTATCAAGTAGGCAAGTTGCGTATAACTGTCCTGATATCCTGCAAAAGGGAAGGTAAATATATTTTTCACAAGACACAGAGGCATGTGACTAGCAAGTATTAGTACGTGTAGCCCTTCCCCTTTCCTTCTTACATGGGTCTGATGGGGGGTGGGTGGAATCCTGCATTATATTAACATCACTGGATGCCTCACGTGCGTGTGGCTAGCAGTAGTGGGATAATTTGTGAAAAATCACGTTACACTTTAATAATGTTCACTCAGATGCTTAAAGTCAGGTTAGTTTCCTGCTGATTCATAGGAGAGATGAGATAAGTAATCCAAAATCATATACAGGGATAGTAGCTCAGTGGCTCTGGATTCTGATGTACCCTTAGACAAATCAGGCTGCACTGTGGAACAATACCTGTACTTTCGGCTGTATTGAAAGAGAGCAATTTTCAGACAATGACATTATGCATGTAGATTGCTATCATCCTACATAAATGATTTTAAAATCATCCCTCCCATGTTTTTCTTGGATTTTTATGGAATATATTTTTCTTTAAGATGTTAAGGGTTGGATGAACACCTGAAGAGACCAGCTGCTATGCAGCAGGATCTAGAACAGAACACAATTAAAGATTTTGGCAGATCAAAGTAGATGAGAGATTATCTCTTCGTATGTGTAGTGTGACACAGTAGCCAGTATAGAGCACATGGAGGTAAGAGAAAATGAGGAACTTACCTCAGATTTAGCTGAGCAGCAAATAAACTCAGTACATGTAGGAACAGCTGAGCAGCAAATACATTCAGCACAGGAGAAGCCAAAAGGCATTAGAATGAATTTTCCTGGTGATAGTCCTGACGTAGTTAGAAACAGAAAGCCTCATCAGGAACACCTGTTCACAAAGACCCATGTAGCATGCAGAGAAGGGAAGCATATAAGTTGCTGGCTTGAACCAGGAAAGGCCAGCAGGGGCAGCAACTCAGGAGGACTGAGCAAGCAACCAGTGAGCACGTGTCATGCTGAAGGAAGTTTGCCTGGAGAAGGAAACAGTAGGTCTGACCCCAGAGCAGGAAGCAGCCAGGGACGTGGCCAGGAGCCTGCTAGGTTTGATGGTGGTTGGAGACTCCGGGAGAGAGCTGTCAGGAGCCCAGAAACAAGAACCAGAAACACAGTTAAAAGGTGGGAACCTTGCTTTTCTGAGGAAAAGGCTAAAAGCTCCGTGTGTTTTAAAGGGCAAGGGCGTGGCACTGGAAGGGACTTTGATGTGGAAAGATATCCAGTGATTCCACCAGGTTGGAAGAGAAAGGAAAGCCAGAAAGAAGCTATCACCATACCAGGCATTCAGAGCCCTAGGTTTGAAGAGCACTTTTTGGGAAAAGTAATCCATGCACCACATGAGGGTTTTCAGGAAGCCAGCACATGTAAAGAATGTGACCCTTATGCTATCGGGAGTGGATCCGAATTAAAGCAGTGGGAGAATAACAGCTGTACTCCTGACCCGGTCCCTATGGATTGCACAATATGTTTTTCAGATGATGTCATATCTTTATGTTAAGCCTGTGGAAAGCAGCCATGTGCTAGTGTCAAAGGAAAAGAAGATATTTTTCTTTGTAGCAGTTTCTTTTTGTTTTTCTGCTGTTTTGTTTGTGTTGTATCCAAAGAATATCCATTTGGGAAGGGGAATAAAGCCCTGACATTATTTTGCCTTACCATTTGACTGCAAGACTCTTTTTGGTAGAAAGGCATCGTGAACTTTGAAGCCCTAGGGTTCAGAGAAGGTCTATCTTACAGACCCCATGACAGTAGTCACTACATAGGTGCAACTGAGAGAGTAGTGCTCCTAGTGGTGATTTGCTAAAATAAAAGGTACAGAAGTGGTAGCAATGGAAGGGAGACACCCATATGGTAACCTTTTCTCCTACCCCTAGGGGCAGCAGAACAATCTTTAACTGGAGAGGCCAAACAAACCAATTTCTGACCCTGCCCAAAGCTCTCTAATTATACTATGATGGGCAAAATATTGGTGGGGCCCAGTGGCCGACTCCATTCCGCTGCCTATACATGCCCCAACCTTCTTTCTTTTCCTCCATGCCACCCCCACAAAAGTGATGCCCATTCCCCCATCATATGCTCTTTTGTCTCCACATCTTCACAAGCAGCTGCAGTGGAATGAGGTCCTTCCCTTTTAGGCAGGCCTTCTCAGCCACCACACGCTGCCTCTTTTGTACTGATTTTCTGCCAGGTTGATGACCTAGAACCTTTTGAATTTGTTTCTGCTTTCCCTCTGCAGCTGGAGCGAAAGGCAGAGGTTGCTGTTGCTGCGGACCTGGTAGCTTCTTTAGGGACGTTTAGTTAGACATAAGCACCTATTTCTGAGGATTCACTAGGCTCAGGTTGAAAATGTCTGTGCATTCAATGTTTGGGCATGTGTACGACAAAAGAGGAGAGCATTGCGGGCCACAGCCTCTGGTCAACAGTGGTGCAGTGTGCCCACAGGAGCACTGTCTCTCGTGGGCTGAAAAGCAGAAGAAAGCCACAATCCCAGCCAAGAGTGCTGCAGGAAGAGGGGCTGGAGCCAGAGAGAGGCGCAGGAGGTAGGGGCAGGGGGGTTTGGGAAAGGGAAAGGGAGCTTGGGGGAGGGGAATGGAGGGCGCGGCGCGGCGTTTTTTTGGGTTCCGTTGAATGTTTGAAGTGTCAGCAGTGAAAAGGAAGTCCGTGCAGTTTTGAAGAATATGGTTGGATGTCTGTAACACAGCTCCCCTGAAGAAACGAACTGTGAAACGTGCAAGCGCTTTTTGTCAGACGTTGGGAACATCTGTAGCTTGGCGATATTACACAGACTTCTACAAAGTTTAACAGACAAGCACTGTCTTCAACAAACCATCAAGTTTGAAATCCAATTAGGATGGGACAATAAGTTTTTCACTACGTCGATGGTTATTGTAGATATAAGTAGTGCTGGTGGAGATATACTGTTTACAAATTCTGTTTACAAACTTTATTACTGACATATGACTTATGAGATTGAAATGTTGTGTTAAATGAATTTTTACTCAATTTGAAATAATCTCTCCTATAGCGGGAGAGGTAATGAATATATGAAATGCTATGTGGATGCAGAATTTATTTATTAAGGTCATTGATGCAAAAGAAGGCAACTTTCATTCCAGCAAGTCTGGCTGATTTAAGCCTTGTATAAGTCTGAGACCTTTCTGCATCCAATAGATTGGTTTACATTTAGCAATATATAAATTTGAACTCGTGGTTGGAGATTGAGCTGAATTAATATTATTTCTTATATCTATATAAGCTCAAAGACGTGACTATAGTTATAGAAGGGAAACGTAGCCACCAGGACCTATGGTACAAAGGAATTATAATATACAAGGATTGTTCAGGATTTTAGGCCTCCTAGGCAAATCTTCAACCTTGCACCCCATCCCCCTCAATCAATTAGCATCCAAAACCCTAGGCCAGTGGTTCTCAACCCAGTCTTCAGGGCATGCCCAGCCAGTCAGGTTTTTATGCTTCCCGCAATGAATATGCATGAGATATGTTTGCATGCACTGCCTCCAATCTATATAGATCTAGCACATGCATATTCATTGTGGGGATACCAAAAACCTAACTGGCTGGGCATGCCATGAGAGCCACTGCCCTAGGTCCCCTGAAATCTCGATAATTAAACTCAACAATCATAATCACTCCAACACCACCCCTCCCAAAATGATCCTGCAAAAATGCATAACAGGACATCAAGGCCCCAATTTTCTTCTGGGCGGGCTATGCGCCATAACTGCGCATAGCCCTGCCCATTGAACCTTAATCCCAGATATTTAACGCCATGGTGATGGCTTTGAATATCCAGGTTGTGCCTAAGTGGTCAACATCACAGATCCTAACTGTGTTGCAGTGATATTGGACTGCTGCACTATTAGTGGTCCACGACTAGAACTAGGTGTAGCAGTCCAATATCATCACTACACAGTTAACGGCAGTCACCGCCTCTGCTCTGCCCCCAACATACCTGGATGCTAACTGGATAGCATCAGGGCATGTAGGGAACATAGTTGGGGATATTCAAAGGCACTAACCATATCCCCGTTTAAGGCATTTACATGGTTTACTTGGCTGTAAACCATGTAAATGCCTTTCCAATATTGGGCCCCAAGCTTTTAAATATTTAACTTTGTTTTATGTATTGATATCTAATTATCTCTCTCTATAAATAGATACACGCTCATGCACGAGAGGGAATTTTATAAAAAGATGCCTATTTTAGACCTATTTTATAAAGGTGAGATAGGCACCTATGTGTCTTTTACAACAGGCACCCGCACCCAGAGCTAGCTTCAATAGTGCATAGATTCACACATACAAATTTACACCTCTGCAAAAATTGTAAATGTGTATGTATGTTCTACATGTGTACCCATGTATTTCATACAGGCCTTTTTTTGAGGGGGGTACTCGGTGGTACTGAGTAATGGCACCATTTCCATTGCCTGCTAAAATTGACCTATGGTCTTCCTGTATTAATGGAAGAGCCCTTTATAGGACTACCAGCATATTTTTTGCTAGGAAAAAGTCACTGATTTTATATAATATACACACAATTCGCAACTTCCCTTCTACTTCACTCCAAATACACCCCCAGGATCTCCTAGGCACAATGCATGTGAAAATAAGTGCCCTCTTTCTATGTTCCTTTTTACACATGCACGTGTCCCACCCAGTTTTACAAACCCCTGTTCTGCATGCAAAGCCTGTTTTTCATGTGGAGAAGGGCTTTTATAAAATTGTGCAGTCATATATGCACATATACATATGCACACCGAAAAGATGGTGCCTAAATATGTGTCACATATACACAAATAACCACTCAAATAATTTCAACAACTAACTGGATTAGACATTGCTACTTCTGAAAATATTTCAACCTCAACGTTCTGCCTGAATAGCAATATCCATATACAAGATTCAAATCCAAAATCTTTTTTTTCAGAGAGAAAAAGCCTCAGTAGTTCTATCATATTCCCTCTATACGGCTTCTGCCGGAAGGGAATACTTTTGCTCACCATCACCAGCCAGAAAAACTCTGAGTTTTTTTGGTGGTGTGTTAGGATTCCTGGGATGGGATTTATTTAATTGCCTACATAGGTGTGCCAGTGAAGGTAGTCCCAGGTATACTGTATAGGTGGAGCAGAGTAAAATTACAATGCCCATGCATATTTTCTCTATGGTTCTTGAAAATTGACCAACTGAAAAGTGTTTACCCTTTGGCTGCTGCTGCTGCTATTGCTGTTTGTCACCTCCAGAAACTGCTGCCCTAGGCGATAATTTAGTCTGCCTAATGGTTAAACTGGGCCCGAGTAACACAGACGTAGATGAAAGGTACAACTGGTCCAATAGGAACAACAGAAGTTAAACAGATCCATCAGCAAAGAAGAAAAGGAACAGAAGTGATGGTCTCTTTATGACAGATGATGGCAGAGACTAAAATAGACCTAGGCGCTTAATTTGAGGCTCACCGAACCTGCCATTACCCTAAGGGTCTTTTAGAAGGCTTATTCATGATTTCCATGTGTAAAACCCCGCATTTACATGTGTAAATGGCAAAAACCTGGAATAAATAAATACGATAACCTCTCTACACATGAGTTAGACCAGAAAAAAAGCATGCATTGCCACTTACATGTATATTCAGCAAATGACATTCAATCAGTCGGCATCGCTAAATATATAATTAAAGCACTGCCGCTGGTGCTTTACTTTATCCAAAGGCTGAAGCTGTAGAAAAACAGACCCTTAGTAAATCAGGACCTTCAATTATCTCTTCACTGTCTCTTCCCAAGTTTACCCCTCCTCTCTCTCTTTACCATTTCATGCCTCATGTCTTTCTCTTACACCATCCCATGCATCTTAGTCATGACTCATCCTTTCTCTTACACCATCCCATGCATCTTAGTCATGACTCATCCTTTCTCTTACACCATCCCATGCATCTTAGTCATGCCTCATGTCTTTCTCTTACACCATCCCATGCATCTTAGTCATGACTCATCCTTTCTCTTACACCATCCCATGCATCTTAGTCATGACTCATCCTTTCTCTTTTAGCACTCTCAGGTCTTCCATGTAACCAGCTGGCTCTCCTCATCTCCACTCCTAAACTTTTCTTCAATGCCTCTTTACCTTTTGACCCCTCTTTCGGGGCTTTGGTAACCACTGATTATACCATTTCTTTCTAAGCCCGTGATACTCTCCAGCCACTATTGGAAGTGAATTAAAAGTAGAGTAGGGCACAAGGGATTTCCGGGAGCTTCACCAGGCTATATGGTGCCCTAGGTACTCAAGGTACCCCCTCTGATATTGTGGAAGCAATGGCAGAACATCTCCCATCCCCCATCTTCCCTTGGTCTGGCATCCATCTTGTCTACTCCTTCCAAAAGGTATGAGGTTTTCCCCATCTCCATTGCAGTCTCTCTTCTCCTGTTGATGCCTTTTGGAAGCAGAAAGACTGCAATGACCTGAAATTTTCAGGACACTGCTGTTTCTACCAGCAAAAAAAAAAGGCCATATCATTTCTGATGCAATGCTGGTCAGTATTAGCTTTTTTTGTCATTTATTCGGAGACTAAAGCCAGAGGGTGTGACAACAAATTAAATACAAGTCTCTTCCCTATAAACCCTACAGTCTAAGTGGGTATCTGAGGCAATGAAAGATGAAAGACTTCCCCAAAGTCAGAATGAGAACGTGGACTCGTCTCATGAGTCCCAGTCTATCCATGCTTCATTTCAAAATGAAATTACTCATGTGGAATTGTTGTTTCCAGAACAATTATCTGAATAGAAACACACATATGGATGAGGCATCTTATGATGCTTTGAAGACAGTTCATTAGAGAACATTTGTGTACCATCTGGCATATTAAGCAGCAACCAGTGGAACAAAAGTGCCTCTTTCATAACCAAAGGAATAAGTCCAGCTAGTGTGGCCTGGCTGCAGTTTCAAAGCCGCGTGTCCATCTTTTCACCCTAATTGTGTATATAACCAATGATATTCTCATGACTTAAGTATTTGCTCATCAGTCACTAAGATCTGCCTTTGCTTAGCTCTTTCTAGATAGCAGCACCTCTTATCAAGATAGTGCCGCTGAAAATCATCCTGTTTCTCCTCCCTCCCACAACCCCCCCCCCCTCTGGAGAGTGCCAGGGCAGAGCATAGCAGACAATGGACAGTCCTGAGAATTATCCCAGTAGTTAATATATTCAGTTGGTTATACAGATAACTTTAAGACAAGAAAGAGACTGTCCTAACTAATCTAGATAGTGGACAGTATGCATATAATACATAATCAGTGCCGACCGCTGACCCAGATGCAGTTGTGGTCAACAATATCGGCACCCTTGCAGATCAACCCCTTAATGTCCAATATCTTCTAAAAAAAAAAAGTGTCCAGTGAAATGGCTTTGGACTATATATGCACACATATTTGACACATAAAAGAATCAAATAAAACAAGACCAATTAAAAAGGAAATGGTATAAAAACTGGTACATTGCCAGGACATGATTATTGGCTCCCATATAAACAATTCAAATCAGTTTGCATAGAAGAACAATATTCCCACTGCAGTAAGATTAGATGCACATGTGATCAATTGTCAGTACTCACATGACTTGAATCAACCAATGAATGATAGCTGTAATGTTTCAAATGGCCACATTCATTCCGTTCCATTTTCACAAAGGTGAGACCATCAAAAAGCTATTATCACCAAACATCAAACTTCAAAGGGGTACAAGACCATCTCCAAAGATCTTGGAATTTCTATATCTACAGTTCTCAGTGTTATTAAGAAGTTTTCTGCTCATGGAACTGTCAAGAACCTTCCAGGACATGGTGGGAAAAGGAAAATTTATCCAATTCAAAGGCTAGTGCAACCTGTTGGAAAAGTATCACACATATAACATGCAGAGAGCTTAAAGCTGACCTGGAGCAATCTGGAGTGGTGGTTTCAACCCGCATGCCGTACACTAAAAAAAGAAGGACTTCATGGGCAAAGGCCATGGAGGACCCCACAGCTCAAAAACAGATATAAAAAGACACGCCTGATCTTTGACCAAACACACCTTGAAAAACTACAGTCCTTCTGGAAAAATGTTCTATGGACAGATGAAACCAAATGAGCTCTTTGGCAATGCAGACCTGCAATACAGTTACAGGTGAAGAAATGAAGTTTATAAGGAAAAAAAACCACCCTTCCTACAGTTAAATATGGTGGAGGTTTCATAATGTTGTGGGGCTGTTTTGCTGCCTCAGGAACTGAAGGCCTAGAATGTATTAAAGGAATCATGAAGTCATAGGACTATCAAGGTATTATAGAGTGAAATGTGCTACCTAGTGTAAGAAACCTAGGTCTCGGTCAAAGGTCCTGAGTCCTCCAGCAGGACAATGACCCAAAACATACAATTAAAAGTAGACAAGAATGGGTAAAAAGGAACAAATGGACTATTCTCAATCCAATCGAGAACGTTATGAAAGAGCTGAAATCTGCCATTGGTAAAAGGAATCCTGGAAACATTAATATCGGTGTTTATATTCCACTCCTTCACTTACAGAAAGTACAGAGTGGAGTACAAGGTGAGATTACATTCCGCTACAGTAAGTACCCAGAGGACTTACAATCTACAGTAAGTTTGTACCTGACATTATGGAGGGTTAAGTGGCTTGCCCAAGAGTACAAGGAGCATTAGTTGGATTCAAACTCTTGCTTCCCTGGCTTTGCAGATAGGCAACGGCCTCCAGTGCTACCTTCAGATAGAGGCTTGAGCGTTGTCGTTGCTGCAATGCCTGAGTCTGGGATAGCATCAGAGTAAAAGCAGCAGCAAATAGATTTGAAAAATTCATCACGGTCCAGGGCATGCAAGCCCTTGTACTCCTCATAGGCCCTATGGTGCCCCAACCAGGGCCGACCCCAGAGTTGATTAAAGGTGTTGGCGCCCTAGACAGGCCTTAAACTTTACACCTCCCTGGCTGCCAGAATCATTGTTTAACTTTGAATGCCCTGCTCTTTGCTATGCCCCCCAAAATAGTATATATTCCTTCCCAGAGCTATCAGAGCTATATGGGCTTCCAGAAATTGTTGACCACCTGTTGATTTTTCTGGAGACTCAGATATACTAGATCTTCTTCTATGTTTGTTTAAGACCATTTTTCCATCTTTGGCTACACCCAATTTGCCTTGGTTCATAGTTCACTCATTCTAGGTTCCAACAATGCTTGGGGCTTTGCAGCTACGGATCTTCTATACTATAACAGCAGCCTCAGTGTTAGAATGATTTAATCTGATCATGTCATAAAAACCATTGGTATTTTGAAGAATCCTTGGTTCTTCCACAGTAGCTTTTGAATACCTTCTGATCTGAGGAGCTCATCTTCCAGCTCTATGATGTTCTCGCTTATTCGTTTCTCCATATAGTTTTCTTGGTAGCATACAGGAGTGATTTACAATTGCCTTTTCCCATGCAGTGTGAGTTACCCCTATATTGTTGTTGCCTGATACAGGGATGATGTAGACTTAATCTGGCATCTCTGATTGAACCTGTCTGCCATGAATGGCCCTGCTAGAAGATTGACTCTAGAAAGCATAACTTTATGCTACACTCATGCTTGCAAGTCCCTCCCCGTGATAAGGGGCACAACATTAGGATTATAATTATAGAAAAAGTTGTACAATTACAACTACAGGACTATATAGATACATCTGCCCCTCTTGATGATCACCAATACGGATTTCGACCATTCCATGGCGTAGAGACCCTTCTGCTTGCTCTCCTTGATACACTAAACAAAGGACTGGACAACACAAAACAAGCATTTACACTGGTATTTCTAGATATATCTGCTGCCTTTGACAGTGTAAATCACAACATACTTATATCAAGACTCAGACAAATTGGATTAAGGAAAATTACACTAGAGTGGTTTAAATCATACATATCTGACCGTACACAATTTGTAAAAGTTAATCAGAACTCCTCACCTACCTTTCCCCAAGAACAAGGAATACCTCAGGGCTCTGCTTTATCTGCCCTTCTATTCAACCTTTATCTCCAACCAATTTGTACCATGTTTCAAAAATACAAAATGAAATACCATATATGCGGACGACATTATGCTGTACTCAGCATTTGATATACATGATCCAAACTATGACAAAATAGCAAGCTGCCTTATGGAAACTGAAAAATGGCTAAGTAAAAATAATCTGAAAATCAACTTCAAGAAAACAGAGATACTAATCACATCAAGAAACACAAATTATACACCACCAACTGACTTCAAAATTCTTAACTTTACCATAGCTATAAAGGAAAATATTAAATACTTAGGAGTCACTCTAGACAAGGCTCTCAATTTTACTAATCATATTAAGAAAATAACTAAAACAATATACTACAAGCTACGCTCAATTCAACAACTGAGACCACTACTAGAAATCAATGACTTTAGAACCATCACACAGGCACTGATAACTCCCCATTTTGATTTCTGCAATGGAATATTAACAGGTGTATCTAAAAAGAGCCTAAAAACACTACAGATGGCTCAAAATGTTACAGCAAGAATAATCTTCAAAGCCAAACTGAGCGATCACATCACCCCGATACTCTACTCTCTGCATTGGCTACCTATACAAAGTAGAATTCAATATAAAATAATATTGACCACTTTCAAACTGATAAACCAGATTGCCCCATCATACCTGTCTACACTAATTCATAGCCCTATAGAAAACAGAATAAGACGTAAAAGGAACCTCCATACTATTTCAGTTCCCGACTCAATAAGAAAAACTAAACAAATAACAAGTAGCAGTGCCTTCTCATTTGTAGCACCTTCTCTATGGAATAATCTCCCTGATCAACTAAGGGAAATAAAAGACATAAAACATTTCCGAAAAGATCTAAAAACGTACTTGTTCACACAATACTATTCAAACATAGATAAAGACCTGGATAAGACTTCCCACCCTCCATAGATCTCCATGATATCCTCGACCTAATACTGACAATGCTACTGCCAATAGAGAACTCATGATAAAACTTTAATGTATATATGTATATATGTAAATAGTTCCAAATATCGTCAATACAACCTATATAGTTCTGTTTACTGATCATCGTAAGTGATTTAACTACCTGTATATAGTTTTTGAATACTGTTCAATGTACCTGTTTATCACAGCAATGTTTTATGTATTTCATGTTGTTTGATGTAAACCGCCACTGATCTCAGGAAGTGGCGGTATATAAAAAATTTGCAAATAAATAAATAAAAAAATTAGGAGCAGTCCCTTATAGTGATCTACAAAGATGGCTGCTGAAATCATGTTAATTAATGCAAAAAAAAAAAAAGACTCACAAAGTCAATCTACAAACTATAAGGCAGTAATGACCAAAAGAGAGAAAAGAAAAATATAAGAGAAAAAAAAAAGACTTCAGCAAAACTACCACAGCTCAAAAAACGAAAACTCAAAAAGGATAGATGCCAGCTCCTTGTCTAACCAACAGAAAGGACAAATAGGTGGCATAAGCATCAAAAATAAAACTTTTATAACATCAACAGCAATGTGCACAGGTTAACTTCAAAACAAATATTAATAGTTTTGGCAAGTAAAAGGCCAGCTTAGCTTTAGAACATGATGCAGTCAGGTTCAATCAAAAGGACAAAAGTCAAAATCCAACCTACAGTCATAGCTCCACCACTGGGCATTTCGCAGGTGTGCTTTATCAGGGATTGAGTAGCCCCACTGGATGGCTCTAAAAATATGCGCAACAAAAACTGTATTAAGCTCTCCATTTATGCAGGTACAAAATTGCAACAAAAGAAAAGAAGAAGAAAACAGGATGAGACTGGAAAAGCTGTTAACAAAATCACGCGCAGGCACATTCCGATCCAGACGTCCAACCCCTTGCCCAGGTGCCCAGAATCGGGATATGCACTGGCTGCACCCGATTCCGATGTGCCCATGGGATCAGAATCGGGAACAGGGCCAGGATGTCCAGGCCGTGCCCCGATCCTGTGTGTCCAGCAAGCACAACAGACTCCCTGGATAGTCCAGCCAGGCTCTTGAATGGAGCCCCAGTGCCATGGCATCCTGCTGCCATGGCACTGTGGCTCCATTCAGGAGCTGCGATCCCTGGCCGCCGACCAAAGTCCCCTTTCCCCACAGCCCAACCCCAATCTGGTCTTCCATGGCCAGAGTCGGGCTGCGAGGAACCCCTTGCACCTCCACACCTCCTCTGCTGGTCCCAGCTCAGCTGTCCTCTGATGTCTAGGTGGAATAAATCCCCCATCCATTTTTCAGACCCCGGACGTATTGGGCCGACCTCAGAATTGGCCCTATACATCTGGGGTCAGTCGCTGCCCACTGCCCGCCCTCCCACCCACAAACAGAGCTCCCTGCACAGATTGGGTGAATGTGCAGGAAGCTCTGTTTCCCCCACTGCTGGCCAGATGAATAGCGGGTCTGGATGTCTGTATCGGATGTCCAGAACCGCTATTCTGGTCTCAGAATAGACCCCTTACTTAATTGACTAGAAAAAGAAGGCATGAGACTGCATTAAGCAAGAAAACTTGGCATAATAGATCAGTCAACTGACTGAAAATGCATGCAGTCCTTAAAAAGAAAAAAATGATATCAGAGACTATGTCAACAAAATGGTATGCAAAACCAACATTGCTTATCAAGTCGCCTGCTCAAAGAAGTCAGTGGATTCATTCATGCCTGATGGTTCTAGTGTGTTTAAACGAAAGATCCATTGTTGTTCTTCACTAATATGGTTTATCAGAATCTCCTTCTTGTCTGCGAGGATCCACATAATCAATGATCGGACATCGTAAATCTGTAAAAGAATGATTTCATAAACTCCTTCACCAGCATGATATAATTCACTATGATGTTCAATCAGCCGAAATTTAAATGGATGATGAGTTTTTCCCACATAGGCTGACCCATAGGGACAAAAAATTACATATACAACCTAGAAACTCTCACAGAAAGTGTCAAAACGTAGCTGATAGAACATGTCATGATAAGTAAAGTTGGAGACCTCTAACATCACAGCACAAACTGGAGCATCAGCCACATTTTCTGTGGCCAAATGTAAGGATTTGAGGTGCTCCAACTGTAGTGTAGCAGGAAGGACTCAACAGATCTTATAAATTCCAGTCTCTAGTATATACCATATATCTTGTAATCCAGGAATACGTTGAATCATGTGAAAATGTTGATGGACAATCTTAGAAAGGTGATAACTCAAAGGAGTATAACCTGTGATAAAATGTAAAAAAAAAGATGATCTTCTTCAGATGTAGCTCTATCTGTAGTATGAAACAGCCAAGACCGAGCATTAAAACGTGCCCTTTGTTGAGCCCTCTGGATAATGCTGGGAGGATAACCCCGCTGGTGAAAAGCTGAAGAGAGAATAAGAGAGAGGTACAAAATAGAATCTACATAAGTGGATAATGGTTCTAAAAGAGAACCCCGAGAAGAAACTATGGGTCTTCCAGGAGGATTTACATGATCCTTGTGAATTTTGGGGAGTAGGTAGAACTGTGGCACACTAGAATAAGAAAGATTAAGGTAAGTAAATTCCTTCTTGGTAATATATCATTGGTCTAGAGCATGAGAAATTGGTCTAGAGCATGAGAAATGAGACCTTTAATTGTCTCACGCAAAAATGATGCAAGTAACAGATAAGTGTCTGAGTCTGATAATTGATACTGCACCTCAGCATAGTATAGAGCCCGATCCAACATCAAAACTACTCCACCTTTATCAGCACATTTTATAATAATGTCTGGGTCAGACCAAAGGTTAGAGAGAGCAGTTTGCTCAGACTGAGACAGATTATGGTGTATCATCCTTATTTGGGATTTTTCCAGTTGAACAAGATTTTTCAAAACTAACTCCTTAAAAATCTGTATGAAACAATGCAACTGTCCTGGAGGGTACCAGGTAGATTGAAACAGTAGTTTAATATGAGCAGGGGCGATATTGAAGAGAAAGTTAAAGACAATGTCAATGTGGCATCTGATTCAATAGCTGGTCCCTGTACTGCAAAAAAAAAGCTTTAATTAGGATCTTATGAATAAATTGTTCCAAATCCAGGTGAACTAGTAAAGAGTCGTGTTTAATACAAGGAACAAAAGATAAGCCTTTATCTAGTAATTCCAGCTGAACATTAGATATTGACTTTGAGAACAGATTTACTACAAGTTGTCCTGATCCCGTGCAGGTTGAGATCTGGTCCATGGTTGATGATTGGAAGGACCCATGTCGATTTGTTTGCCTCAGCCTCTGCATCTGTGTCTCCGTGGTTTTTTGCCTTGGTCTAAAAAACCTTCATCACAGAGGCATAGAAATCTGAATTATCCGACTCTTCAGAATGATCAAAAGACACTGTCTTAGATTTTTTATGACTGGGATTCATCCACGGATAAATGTACCCTGATTTATAATCTGTTGTAACGCCATTCAATTTGGATAATTTAAATTTCATCAATTCAGCATGAAAGTTGTCCATTTGTGCCTGCAGTCATTGTAACTGTAATGAAAAATTGTCAGCTTCATCCAAAGATTTTAAAGCAGATTTTTTAACTTCAAGCTCTTCTTGCATCTTGCCCAAATGTAACTTAGTAGCATTATCCATAAGTACCATCAGATCGAGCAAACATGTATTTAAAATTGTATTACAATTCTCGACAAAGCTGTCATCTTCTGAGAATAATTGAGGTTCCTTCTTAATACGGAAACCCCACGGAATCTGTTGCCACCTGATGTACTCAATTAAAATGGCTTGATGCAAGTTGGAGTGAATAAATCGCTTCCATATATGACCAAGGGAAGACCAAGACCTAAAGCTAAGTTGGCCTTTTATCTGCCAAAACTATTAGTATTTATTTTGGAGTTAACCTGTGCACATTGCTATTGATGTTATAAAAGGTTTTTTGACCATCGATGTTTATGCTTCCTATTTGTCCTTTCTATTGTTTAGACAAGGAGCTGGCATTTCCCTTTTGAGTTTTCTGTTTTTGAGCTCTGGGAGTTTTGCTGAGGTCTTTTACCTCCTATATTTTTCTTTTCTCTCTTATTTTGGTCATAACTGCCTTATAGTTTGTAGATTGACTATGTGAGTACATTTTTTCTTGCATTAATTAACTAAACTGCCTGCTCGTCGTTCGAGGAACATTTAATTGCTGAAATCATGTGCCAGGGGTTGCCCAGGTTCTCGGAGCATCTGCCCAGGAACTCTGCAGGAGTGCTCCAGATATAATCTGAGACAGCTGTGAAATCACTGAACCAGGCACCTACGTAGCTGTCAGAGGGCAGTTGCAGACAACCCCCCTACTGAAATAATCCTCTCCAGCCTCAGAGAAATGCCGGAATTGAGATGTTCTTTTACTTCTACTTCTTTCCAGGGAAACTCCCTTCATAAGACTCCAACCCAAAAAATATCAAAGCTGAAAGGTATAGAGTGTGAAAAGATCTTCTGGGTGCTTTTCTTTTTAAGACACGGTACATTAGAATAGTGAAACAAATCAACAAAAAAAAAAAGAACTGCAAGCCAGTAAATAGCTGTCTAAATAGCCATCTATTCACAACGTATTTGAAAAATTAATTAAAGCAAATCTTATCTGTGCTTTCTTTAGGTCTCATAGAACACTGATTGCTTTGCTCGCAGTTGATGGCGTTGTACATTATGTGAAATCTCTATGATGATTCAGTGCCAGTGGAACTGAAATTCTGATTGATTAGCTGCCATCCGTCTTTGCCTTGTAAATGCGATTGGGTTTCAAATGGTAAACTGTTCATTTTGAGGGAAATTTTCAAACGCAATTTGCCCATGGCTACTTACGTGGTAAATTAGTCGGAAAATTGTAAGTCAAGGTGTGTGCCTTGGCTCCACAGCAAGGATACTTTTATCCTCATTTTTGTGAAAGCATTTCTGGAACAGAGGCAGCAATGTGCACGGTTTTGAATTTTTAAAACTATAAACCCTGTTTAGTTGGAATAACTACCCACAGAAAGCATAGCCTAAATTCCTTTGGGTATGATTTCTCTGGGAAATTTTTAAATGAAAAGTACACGTGCGTTTCCCCTTTGGGAAATAGCGCAAGTAAAAGCGCTCACAGACTCTGCACCAGCTGGCACAGGTTTGAAAACTGTCCATTAAGGGAGCAATTTTCAAGCTCCCTGCCTTTCAAGTTTGGTGGTACCAGCAAGGCCGCGGGCCCCGTCCGCGTGGCCGCTCCTAACCGGGGGGTGGCGGGCCGTTCGCCCCCCCCCCCTCGGTTGCGGCGGCGCGCGGCTCGTTGGTGCCCGCGCGGCCGGGCGCCTCATTGGCTCCCCACGGCGTTTAAAACGCCCGGGAGCCAATGAGGAGGCTAGGACCCGGCCGCGGGGGGGAGGGGGGGGTGAGTGGCGCGGGGACCCAGCTCTGCATCGGCAGTTGCTGGGTCAAGGCTGGAGGCTCCAGACGTCCCGCCCGCCCACCCTGGCTGGGGGAGGCTTTGGTTGGGGGGGGGGGGGTTTGGGGTGTTGGAGCAGGAGGGGGGGGGCTTTGGCGGGATCCCGGAGGTTTCCGGGGTCCGGAGCCGGTGGCAAGCAGGAGGGCGGGGGTGGGGTACCCCCGACCCGGTTAACCCCTCAGGCTTTTGCTAATAGCATGGCGAAGCCGGAAGAGGGAGGGCGTGGAAAATGTCGGGCCTGTGCCCGGGGGAAGCGGATGCAGCGTCACCTTGCTACTAACACGGCGGGTGAGAGCTCGCTCTGCTGGGGGGGGGGGAGTTAAAATGTGTTGATGTTGTATTATGTGTGTTTAAAAGGTTATTAAAGCTGCGACCAGTTTAAGTCCCAAATGGTTGTCATGTGTTTGTTTTGAATTAATCTGTCGGGGAAAGGAAAGTTGGGGTGGGGCCTGGGGGGGGGGCGAGAGGCGACATGCCGCCTTACCCGGTTACTGTATCTTATTTTTAAAGGGGGAAACATACACCAACTTTCACCCGCTCTTTGTATGGATGAAGTTTCAGTGGAGAATAATGCACCTATGTTGGAAATACAATCTATGCCCGCCTCTAGGCACACTCCCTTTGCAAGTCTGTTTAAAGTGCATGCACTAGATTGTAAGCCCTGAAGAGCAGCGACTGTCTTACAGCACCATGCATGCTTCAAAGCGCTAAACAAATGATAAGTAGGGGTAGTAGTAGTGAGGAACGCCATGCTTACGTTGAACTGGATTGAAGGGGGGGGCAGTTTTCAGGCAGCAAGGAGCATATTTACTAATGTGAGCTAATGGTTAACACAGGGCTTATCAAGTGCTAATTGTACTGTGCTGTTACCACATGGCAGCATGGTTAAAATCCCACATGAATCACTTAGCATGTGATGGGATGGTGCCTGGATGGGTTGAGGTGCAGTGTAAGCACATCGTGCGCTAACTGCTAATATTGCCCTTTGCACACATGCACTTATTGCCTCTTCAATGAGTGGCAGTAAGTGCACCCTTGTTAAGTTTGCTCGTATTGAGGTGAATCTCCCCACAGTAACTGCATAGGGGCATGCCATGCACACCCCCAGCAGTTAGCATGGATCTACTTCAACGCTGAGGCTTAACCCATGCTTCAGTAGTGCATTTTAGTAAACATGCCTCCGAAATCTCAATTTACTGGCCCCAATGGGTTTGAAAATTACCCTTTATGACTCTAGAGCAAATGAAAAAAGCCTACTCATTTATGTACATTGATTCACTTCAACAAGACCATAATTTCTCTAATTCTGTTTCAAAACACGTAGAAAAGTGGTAAATAAGCCAAGTTGAATAAAATAAATCCTATCGCCATGGGTCAGAATATGGCCCCTGCGAATAGTGGGTTTTGCATGTCCAAACCAGACAAACATCCCCACTATTCACAGGTCAGAATGATCTCTAAAAGAAATCAATTGTACATTTATCTAGACCATGTTACTAGCCTGCCTATCATAGATCAGTGAGCCTCTATTGATGCTCCAAATAACTAGGGGCATGCCACACCAGCCTCCGGGCTCTAGCTGTCCTCCCCATTAGGCATTTTGTTAAAGTGGAATCAAGTCAATGCTGACTCTTGACAATCCAACAGCTCCTGGGTTATCCTGGCAAGGTATGACCAGAAGTAGATTGCTTTTTCTTTCAAGGCAATAGAGGGTAAAGTGACTTGCCTAAGGTCATAAGGAGTGCCAATGGGAATTGAACACCAATCATTTGTGTACTTGGCTGTTGCTCTAATCACTAGGCTAGTCCTCCACTCCAGACTTTTGCATCTAACAAGGCAAAAAGTGCAGAGAGCACATGACATTTGCAGCTAATGCTGCGCTATCTGTTGGGGATGTGGCGACATTTCCCTAGCAGATAACATACCAAAAATGCAGAGAGCATGGCCTGACAGTAGTCTGGATTCACCTAACGCCATTCATTGAGGTGGCATTAGTAGCACCCGCGCTGTCTGCAAATCAGATGGTTACTATGTGCTCTTGAGGCCCGCAGCATTGTAGACACGCCCATTCTCTGCCCTCATCCTGCCCACTCTGCAGATAAGGCACTTTCCTTAGATAGCTTAGAAAATCACTGCATTATCTGTATTTTGCATGCATTATCTGTTAAAGCACCAGATAGTATGTGTTATCTGCCACATTAACGGCTTAGTAAATATCCCCAAAACATCCTTTGTAAAATTACCCCCCAAATTGCTAAAATAACAAATAAATGTATCTTATTTGTATATGTAGAAATACAGGTCAACAAACAAGTTGTAGGTGCTAACGTTTTATCTGACTAACATAAAGCTTTCAAGAATTATCCTCTCTTCACTAGGTCAGTGAAGATATAATACAGTTACACTGGGGTTAAATAGTACAAACTCATCTAGGTCTTAAGCCATCTGCATATGTCATGACAGCTCAATGAAAGAGAGAATGGGGGATAGACAAGGTGGTGAGAGAGTGATACTTCCAGTTGAAAGGCCCTATGAAAATGGGTGAGAAAGCCAATGTCTCCATCAAGTCCTTTTGTGCTTGTTTCAATATGTTTGATCATTCTAATTTCAAATATTTTCAGTTCTCTCATCTGAGTACCATAGTTATAAGGTCTTTAAGGGAGTGATTTTCCATTGAGATATATTTCTCTAGGGGATCACTTATTAACAGTATGTAGTAATATTATTTATTTGCCACAGGGTTCATGGATAGTTTATGGCATGTCTATGAAAATGGATACATGCCCTTAATTTTCGGCATCTTTCATCAATGATCCAATGCAAAAAGATGTGAAGAGGATGCAAGATGTGGGCTATGTTCATAGAGAAGCATGAATATAAGCCCCTCATTTAAAAGTCTCTCTCTCATGTGGGTAGCTCTAGGATCCCATAATATGTGCTGGCATAACTTGCATCGTGGTGTCAGTATTTGTGACAATTTCTATTGGCATTCTTTTTGGGTTTACCTCTTTTCGGGTTTATTTTAGAAGATCTATTTGCGTTTTGGATGTCTGCAAACAGGTATACAGACATCCATATCATGAGGATGTCCATTATAGAAACCAGGTATATGGATGTCCCTAGCGTGAGGACATCCAAGTAGAACAGGGATATGCCAAAGGAGTGACCTGGGCGAATCAACCAAGATACATCTCATGTTGTGATTCCAGAATGGCACATGCAGGTCTGGTTGTTGAGGGGTTGTTGAGGGGTCCAATGCCTAGACCTGCTCCTGACCACGAATAAGGAGCAAAAAAGTGCTAATTTCATGGTGGCAACGCTACCAGGGAAAGAGCACAAGGCACTGTCATCATCACTGTCAATATTTCCTGGGTAAAGAAACCTGCATTTAAATATGAACCCCAAACAGCTTGCCAACCCTCCACTGCACATCTGAGTGTCTGAAATGTCACTGAACATAGACATCACCCTCCTTGAAAATGCCAGCCAGGACATCCAAGAAGCCGTTTCTGCAGCCATCTATATGGGGACGTCCAAGTTTCTAAAATCAGGCCCAAATGTAAATGTCGCCATGGTTTTCTAAGACATTTGTCCTGAACATCCTAGCTTGCACCTGGATGTCTTTTCTAAAATGCCACTTCACAAGTTTTAGGTAGTTCCTGGAAGGCTAAAAATGTATTAACATACAAATAGACAGTACTGCAATCTGGTTAACTCAAAAGGTGCCAGTAGTAGGATTTTTCTGCCTTTGGACCAACTGATGCTGTTAGTGGTACTGTAGTTACTCTGGAAACTGGATGCAACCGACTGTTTCCATGGCTACTGCTCTTTTATTCTGCGGAATTTACCAATTTCTTTTGCTTTTTTTTCTTAGGAAAGAAAAATATTCTGTTGCCTAAAAATGCATGTCTGAGAGTTCCTTGCTATAATACCATACCCAGTGGATTAGATTTAAATAGAAACAAATAAGTATTGAAAGAGCACATTGTATGACTTGAAATATTAGGTTCTTTTGGAACAATGATTCACTTTAATCTTCCAGAGTAGTGACTCCGCAGGAAGCACACTAATCCGTATCTTATAAGAGCTTGTATGTTTTCAGAAAATGCAAGGATAATCAAAGTTTTCTGTCCAAACATTGTTGCCATGGAAACTGGATGCAACTCACTATTACTATGGTAACTATATCTTTCCAGTAAATCAGTTTCAATTCCATGAAAATAAGAATCTTTAGTAATCTACAGAATTCTGCATCTAGTACTAAAATATTGGGGAAAATGTAACATTTTCAAGTAGGAAAAACATATAGGGGATTGTTCTGAAGCACGAATAGTGGGGATGGACCATCCTGTTGGGATGTCCATCTCCGTTATTTGCGCCGTTTCCTGGGCTCGACTACCTTCCCTGTGTGTTGTATGGGGAAGGTAGACGGGGGCGGGAAAGTGGCGGATCAGGGGCGGCATTGGGGCAGGCAGTGGGAAACTGCCGGCCCTGGACATACAGAGCTGATTCTAATGTCGGCCCTGTACATCCGGGGCTGGCGATTTACACCACTCATCGGGGGATGGTGGGCCCAGGACGTGGATGGGGCGGGGGGCTGAGGACATTCCCCACAGCCCAACCCTGGCCTTAGGAGGCCAGATCAGGGGTTAGGCTGCAGGGAATTCACTTTTAAAGCCGGCGGTTGAGGATCGTGGCTCTTCAATGGAGCCACGGTGCCATAGCCACAGATGTCATGGCACCATGGCTCCAATGACGAGCACTGACTGAGACCCGGGGAAGGCCTGTACATGCAGGCTGGACGGAATCAGGGTCTTGGCCCGCACGTACAGGCCTGTTCGTGATTCTGATCCCAGGGGCTAGACGTGCCCCGCAGGATCAGAATCACAACTCCCACTGTGCATCTGGTTCCGGCAGATGCACAGAGGGCTCAAACATATAGAATGGAATCGGGCCCATAGGGTCCAATATTCTCCAGCAGCAGTCAGAGCTTTTAAATCACCTGGATTACAGCGCTTTAATTACAACCAGATGTTTAGTGCCAGACCCTATCCAGCGCTGAATGTCTGGTTTCACTAGAGAGAACACTGATATTTAGCCACTAATCAGGTAGCAAAACCAGATAAAGTTAAGAAAGCTATTGACCTGTCCTAACTATATGTGGTTTAGCTAGCTAATATCACCACTACCTGCCAGGGCTATCCCTGTTCCATCCACAGACCACCCCGGTTTGAACCGAGTGTCTTTTCTGCCGTCTGTGGTGATATTCAGGATACTACCACTGAATATCGGACTTGTCAGGGTTTAGCCTGTTGCCAGGTCCTGCTAACCAGCTAAATCCTTTTGAATATGCCCCCCATATAAAATAGGGGCCGGGTTACTAAAGGTTTGCTCCCATTTTGTGTTTATGGAGAAATTGCTTAGTGAATGGATCTCATAATGGCATAGTAGATGATGGCAGAAAAGAACCATTTGGCTCATATCATCGGCCTGGTTGCCCTTATCTAGACTGCACTAGTTAAGCGTTTGTCCCAGCTTCCAGCTGCACAAGCCTGACTGCCTACACTGCCCTTGCTCTGGTCAGCAACATTTTTTGCCCTTACCAGCACCCGCTCTGCTAAGAATATCTCCCCGTCCAGTTATACAAGCTTCACCTCCTGCAAGAGATCGTTGTTCTTAGCTCTTACTAGGAAGCATTATGGTAAAGTGCACCGACATGAGCACAAGCAGTGAACTTTCTGCACTAGTGTGGGCAAAGAATCCAGGGACATAATTCAATGCACGAATGCCTCCGCTAGTGGCAGCACATCACACAGTTAAATGGGTGGTAATGAAGCAATTAGCTGCGCGGTGCAGATGCAGAGACATGCACAGAGGACCAGAACACTGAGCTTAATACGAGATGTTAACATGAGGTCTGTGGGGATGTTAAGCGTTAGCTCAAAGGTCTGCGCTCAGTACTAGTGAAGGATTTATGCCTATTTCTTCAGCGTACAGCACTCACAACATTTTTTGGCTTTGCTGAAATGTGCTGGAACAATATTAGGAGCATGTGCTGGAATGCTATGTGGTGCATGACAGCAGTATTATTTATGATCACCACTATTACTCTGTTGACGTGCCAGATAGCAATTCAGCAGATGCGCACAAGTGGCAAACTGCATTTTTTGTGTGCAGGATTTAGATGCTGCTAATGCGGACCCCGGTGCGCATGTGCCTGGCTTGATCTCCTTGTTTAGTGCAGACGCTTTGCACATAGCTCATTTGCATGCTGGTTGCTTACAGTATAGCTGAGCAAAACGTCTGCACTAAACTTGACTTAGCGAACCCTGTGCTAGAGCTTTAGTGCAGGGTTTCTGCAAAGAGCCCTCAGCCTGCTGCTAGCTCCTAGCTGGCCAAGTATTTTCCTCTGATTATACCTGAGAGCACCTTGCCACCTATGCTGGTTGAAAAAAAAGCAGATTCATTATAGGGATGCATAATCTTTTTTTAATTGTTTGGATAATGTCCTCAGATTTCAATATGAATTTAGTATAACATCTGACCTTAGTGAAGGATTAGAAAACACAGACATTTTGAAGAGCCATATAACCTGGTATGACAGGATTTACATTGCACATTGAAAATACCAGGAGAAAAGTAAAGTAATTTTTAGAACAATTGTCCTACTTTTAGATGCATAAAAGGCATATACATATAGATGCCAGTTTTACAATGCCACTATCTACGGGCATAGATGCCATGAGATGCAGAGATTTTTAGGGGTGGGTTCCGCAAATGATTTGAATGATTCAAAAAACTATGGAGCCCTTTTGCTAAAGGTGTGCAATGACCGCACAATTAGCGGCAATACCAGCATGCGGTAAGTGCACTGTTGGGGGCATGCCCAGCAAGCTCCCAGCAGTTAGGTCATGATCGCAAGCCCTAATGCATGGCATGATTAATGCAGGTGCATCTAATGCCATCCAAAGTCCACTCACAGCTTGATGTACTGCTTTGTGCACTTGTGCTAACTGCCACATTATCACTGAGCATATGACAGTCACCTTTGTGCTAGCAGCAATGTCCTCTCTACACCCACACTCTGCTCCTAAACCACCAACACTTTGCCCTAGTGTGCGATGGTCGGTTACCATATGTTTTAGCAGCTAGTACTTGGCATGCAAGCGCCTTGGCATTCACTGCTGCCAGTGACCACACACTAAAATGCATATTAACCGGTTAGTAAAGTTTACTGGAAGGGTCATTTTATGTGTATTTTAAATTTTACAAAGGCAATACGCACATATTTTTAAAATTGTCCCTATTGCAATTACAGCCACTGTGGCATGCATGTCAGCTGCTTGTTCGTCTGCACCTGGAGTCCGCACCAATGATTGAGGGGGCGATTGTGCTTACACCACCACCAGAAATATTTATTTATTCATTTATTTAAAAATATGAATAGTCCACAGATCACTTAAAAACACACGACGTATTACAAAACACACACTAAAAACAAACAACATGTAAAAATTACAAATTGAAATAGAACTTACAAAAAATTCTTAAAAGAATTTGCAAACAGATTAACGTTCACCCATTTAAAAATTTTTTAGAATTCCAATTCAAGATGTCCATCAGTTGGTAATGAATTCCAAAGCATCACAGCAGCACCTAAGTCTCAGTATTCAGAATTCAAATAGTCTTAACACCTGAAATATAAAAAGAAAACACGTTTTTTTCACTTAGCTCCTTATGGTTTATTGTATCTTTATACACCGCCTTTCCACTCCTTAACTGATTCATGCATGTACAGTCTTGTGAAATCTAGCAAGTGTCAGCAAATAGATGTGTAGGTTACTAGATTCTCATTTACACGTATGGTTACCAGTGGTTCACATGCATAAAACCCCAAGTGATACCATTATTTTTTTGAAATTATATTTTGTGAAATCTGTTTCCACTGTAACTGCCAACAAATACACCTATATTTGCCAATGCTTTTATATGTGTTTTACGAAAGGCTCCACCATTCAGCAGAGCCTTTTGTAAAATATTCAGAGAACTGTGAACATCCCAACCTGGATGTCCCAATTCTTACCTAGACGTCTTATGCAAAATGGGGCTTTAAGGGTTAGTCACGGAGAAACCAGCTAGTAGTGCAGGCAGGGCACTGATTCAGTCTCAGGCAGGACTATGAAACTAAGCTTAACCGAGCAGAAGTCGAAAGGTAGAGAGTCCCGGGGAATTGAGTGAGTCAGAACTTCACACACACGCTTCTCCTCTAATCTGTCCCCTTGAAAAGCAGAGTAAAGGAACTATAAAAGAACAGCTTATGAACTTCGGCAGTTGCAAAAGCCAGAGGTGGTGGTACCTCAGCTTGGAACGTTTTTTCCCCAAGTATTGAAAGGACCCAGTTTCCATGATATCCTATTCAAAAGAGATATGAAATAATATCCTGCCATACACTCCAGTGAATCATTATTTTAGTAATGATCTGTTTGTAGCCATAACCCAAACACTTTTGTTTGAAGACTTATAGAAGACTAGGAATCATACTCTATTCTTTAAAAACTGTTTGAAAGTCAGGAACCAAACTGTTCTGCTTAAAAACATATGTGTAACCTGGAGTTCCAAAGCTGCTTTACTTGAGGTCAGGGCAAAAAAAAGCTGGACAAATTCCCTTAAACTATGGTTTCAATGCCCTGAATGAACCTAATCTCAGAAGCTAAGCAGGATCAGGCATGGCTAGAACTTGGATGGGTGACATCTTTGGAATACCAGATGCTGCAAACTTAATGTGCAGAAGAAAGGCCTGGCAATCTACTTCCTACTGGATGGGATAATCTTGGGTGGAGGTGGGGTAAGGGTGTTCCCAGGAACCCAGACATCCCCACCTAATCTCAGAAGCATCCTAGATGGCTGGAATCGCATCTAAGTTTAGACCTGCTGCAGGCATCTGAAAAGTGCTTGTTTTGGCTAAAACACATTCAGAGGGTGTAGAGAAGAAACACCATCATCCCATGTAATCAGTACAACGTCAACGATAGCAGCAGTGGGATTTGAACCCTGGCTGCCCTGTCCCTAGCCCACTGCTCTAATCATTAGGCTATCCTAGAGATCCAGGTTCTGGAATATGGTTTTGAGGATGTCTATATAGACGTCCCCACAGATGTCTACATCGGGCACTTTAACGCCTATGAAATTGTGTCTGCACCTGGATGTGCCTGTTTCTTTTTCAGACATTCTGGCTTAGATGTCCCAGATTGCACTTGGATGTCCTTTCTAAAATCATCCTCTATATCTTCGAGGCTGTCTTTGGATTCTGACCTCCTTATTCTCCTGCTTCCCCCATGTGCTGAGTTACCAGCATTGAACCGATGTGCGTAAAGAGAACCCGTTGGAAGTAAGCATCGCTTGAGGAAGGGCTTATGCAACAGAACTGTGTCGCGATCAGGATTGAAGGGATTCTTTATCTTTTGCTGATGCTTTGGCGTAGAAGGGGAATACCTTCTTCAGACTGTTTCTGAGTAGGCGAGGACATCAGCATTGACTACGGAGTCCCATGGTGGCCTACTATTCGGGACAATTCATATCATTCAGATAAGTTTGCATGAAATTTGTTTATATGTAAGGCACTGTGATAATGTTTTTGCATAAGGAGTGGAGCTTAGGGCTCTTTTTATAAAGAGTAAAAAGGAATGTCTGTCTCAAGAGAAAGGTTATCCTTTCTCATGACAAACACTCCAACAAAAATTTAAATCAACAAAAATTCATAAAAAAAGGGTGGGTTTCGAAAAAATATTTTTTTCTGGGGATTAGATGGTCTGACTTTTTCTATTTTAGTATTTTTGGAGTCAAACCTTACATAGCCAGGAACAGAGTAACACCCTTATCCCCCACGCCCTTCCCTAGCTCCCCCTAATCAAACAAAATGACAAATATCAGTCATACATTCCATTTCCTATCCGTGAGACACTGAGACATAATCATCTAAAGATTTCCACTTCACTTTGCTTTGGGAAACACAGGCAGTTTCATATTTATGGCAGAAGCAGAACATGTTCCACCAGTGATGTCATTCAAGATCAGAGGCGTCCTTCCAATAATCAACTTTAGTGCTATAGTGATCATGAAGTCAAAGAGAAACTGGTCCTCCTCCTTTAGGGACAGAATACCTGCAAGTGAACAAAAAATAACAACACACAAAGTCAGGTTCTCGCTCAATTAAAGAATACTCTTCATCTTTGCCCAAATTTGTTGCCAAAACATCTGGACAACGGGGAAGTCAAAGAGCAAGTGGGGGAGTGTACCAATGTGTGTCTTACAGAACCATCAGCAACTGCCATGATCTTTAAGTTACTTCAAAAGTAGGACAGGTATAAAATAAGATGACGTGAAGGCATATTTTAGACAGGACATGGACATCAGAATGGAAACATCCAAGTCACAAAATGCAGATTTGTTCCAGTGCTTTAGAAACTGTTCTACTAAAGGTAGAGATGTTTCTGAAATACATGTATATGTGCCCGAGGGGGTCAATTTTAGCAACATTCATGTGCAAAAAGCTGGTGGGGATATTCCAGCAAATTAAATGTCTCCATATGGCCATTTCATAACAGAGCTTTACAGTATTTGTAAATATCGGCCTTTACATGTGTGTCGGTGGCCAATCCGCAAATGGAGACATGCGGACATTCCTACTTAATGAAAGAGGACACATTATTGCTCTCTTTATTACCAAGAAAGAAAGAAAACCTGGCAGATTAAGGGGGATTTCCCCCTTAACCATGCTGTAAACAATTGGCCAAAACGAGCACTTTTCCAAAATTTGTTCATGTCAGGGAGCAGGGCAATTGTGGTCATACATACAACCCCCATATGAAATGGGAAATGCTCGTATGCTCTTTATTCCACCCATAGCACACCCCAAAACTCCCCCAGGAACGTTGCCATCTGAAATGTTTACAGATACTTGTCTCTGCTGCAGAAACGTGTAAATCGTAACGCTCTAAAATCACATTGCAAATGTTAAGGGACTTGCACAATTTTGTGCCACAGCATCTACATTTAAAAGTGCGTATAGGGCTTTTAAAATAAACCCTTTAATATTTATTTATTTTGCAATGCTTATATATGCTTTTCACTAGGTCAAGCAGTATATATTCAGGTACAGTATATATTTCCCTTGTCCCCAATCTACATACTGTACCTGAGGCAACAGAGAGTTAAGTGGCTTGCCCAAGGCCACAAGGAGTGCCTGTGGAACTAGAAACCTCAGTCCCTCCAGCGGGATTTGAACCCCTAGCCCTTGGCAACTTGCCCCAACCACTAGGCCACTCCTCCCTGCATTTATTAGTAGATTAACAAGCATTAAATCAATTTGGTGTGATAAGAATTTTTTTTAAGGACACTAATGAATCAAGTACTCAATCACAAATGCACATTCCTAACTGCTGCCATGGCAATTCAGAGATTCCCACAGTGTACTCATTTTATAAACGGGCTATGAGATGTTCAAGGGTCCACGATCAACACCCTACCTTAGCTCAAACTCTCAACACCCTGTATTTTCTATTTTTGGGGGGGTTTTGCTCTTTATTTCAACATTTTTATATCAATGTCCAAGTTAAAACTTGTACAAGAAAAGCCAGAGAACTGATCATGGAAATATAAAGAAAAAGAAAAATTAAACCAAATAATTATGATTATTCAAATTACCTCATTCTCAAAGTCCACTATAGTAGAGAACAAAGTATGAACATAAGAACATAAAATATGCCAAAGTGGGTCAGAGCAAAGCGTCCATCAAGCCCAGTGTCCTTTTAAAACAGTGGGCAATCCAGGTCACAAGTATCGGCAGGACTCCAAATCGTAAACAGATTGCCTCCAGCTTATTTTAATAATGGTTTATGGCTTTTATAGTCTTTGTACTTTTTGAATTCACATTTACTTGTTTCACTCCACTCATCATTTTATAGATCTCTATCATATCTTCTCTCAGCCGTTTTTTCTCCAAGCTGAAGAGCCCTTACCTTTTAAGCCTTTCCTCAAAGGGGTAGTCTTTCCATCACCTTTATCATTGGACTTTTCTATACATTTTCTAATTCTACTATATTCGTTTTTTAGATGCAGCGACCAGTACTTCAAACGATATTCAAGGTGTGGTCAAACTATGGAGCAATAGAAAGGCATTATAATATCCTTTGTTTTATTCTCCATGCCATTCCTTACAATTCCTAGCATTCTGTTAGCTTTCTTGGCTGCCATCACACTGAGCAGAGGATTTCAATGTATTATCTACGATGATGCCTAGATCTTTTTACTGGGTGGCAACATCTAATGTGGAAGCTTGCATCGTGTAGCTATAGTTTGGGTTGTTCTTCCATAAGTACATAACTTTGCACTTGTCCACATGAAATTCCAACTGCCATTTGGACACCCGGCCTCCCATTTTCTCAAGGTCCTCTTGCAATTTTTCACAATCCTCTTATGATTTAACAACTTTGAATAATTTTGCATCATCTGCAAATTTGATCACCTCACTCGTTATTCCCATTTCCAGGTCATTTATGAATATGTTAAAAAGTAGCGGGCCCAGCACAGATCCCTGGGTTACTCCACTATTCACCTTTCTCCACTGGGAATATTGGCCATTTAGCCCTACACTCTGCTTTCTATCTTTTAACCAATCTATAGTAGGCCATTGTCTCCTAAAGAAATACGCAAGAGACAAAAAAGGAAATAAGGGCATACGGCATCATGGAAAGACGCCCAGTCAGCAATCAGAGAAACTACACCGCGAAGCCTCCCGACTTAACCTAGTCGCAGGCATGGCAACACCAGTAGAGTCCTCAGTCATTTTAATCACGTCAAAGTAAAGGAAAACTGCCCTGGCTCATCAAATAACACATATTTGGTGTTGAACTGTACATTTGCAAGGAAACATTCGGAAGAATAAAGCACCAATGTGCAGAACCCTAGGCCGCATAAGGAAGAACTGATTTCTCTTCCATGTAGCTCTAGACCATCAGGAAATATCCCTACCTTGAGATTCAAAAACAATTCTTTCCTGAGTCTAAAAGACAACCTAAGAACCCAGCCTCGATTCTGTTAAATCTCTATTTTTATTTGGGATCAGATTGAAGCTCCAAGTGAAAAGAAATATATCTGATTTCACATTTTCTATTTTCTGGCATTGAATTGCTTTTCATAGCGTCAGATCACCCACCCACTGCTTGCTTATACTGGATAATTCCAGACCATGCCGAACTTGATGGATACCTTCATATTCACCCACTTCTGATTGTTGGCACCCAGTTGGAATGCAATTGCAACTTTCTGAATATCCAGAATCAAATGATTAGATGCATAGTCAACAGTGGTTATTGACACCAATCCAAACCAGCACAAATATCTGAAATTAGAGGAGAGTCAGATTCAAAAGGAAACCAGCTGTAGTGAATTTCTTAATAATTTTTAAGCAAATAGTCAGAGATAGTATGTGACGGCAGATAAAGACCAGCATGGTCCATCTAGTCTGCCCACCAAGGTGCATCTGTATTTGACTCACCATATGTGAAGAGGATGTGTTTACATCATTGCACAGTCTCTTACTTTTCTAAGGCTGATTTTCTAAAGAGGGACTAATTTCTTAAACATAATGGGGCAGGGCAACTGTCAATGTTATTTCCATGGGTAAAACAATGCGTTATGGATGGAAATGGACTATTTTATAACTGTCCATCGTAGATTGAATTGTCTATGCAAATAAAAGCATCTGCGTTGCTCCACAGCATCTATTCTTATTAGTAGAGACATCCCCAGGAATGGGATCAGGGCAGAGACTGCAAGAACGTTTGAACCTTCACTTTGAAAACTAGTGCAAAGACCACAGGTTGAAAGTGGCCACGGGCTAAGGAATCACCTTTTGCAAACCAGATCTCAAGGCGAGTTGCATTCAGGTGCTCGTTATTAGATGTTATTTCTCTACCCAGGTGGTCTTACCTGAGGCAATGGAGGGTGAAGTGACCTCCCCAAGGTCACAATGAGTGTCCAAGTGGGAGAAGGGGGATTTGAACTCTGGCCTTTTTGTTTTTCACCACTAAGACTAAACTACTCCATTAATGCAGGCAGTCGGAAAATTGCCCTTTTAAGTATTTAATCAGTGGACAGGTGCTATGCTTTCTCTGTTGGTCCAAATAATTTGTAGTGAAAAGGTCAAATGACAAGTTACAAGTAATGCCTTTTCATTGGTCAGTGCATTTGAGGATATGCTCCCTTCAGTGGATTAATGAAACTCATTCACCGGAAAAGCAAGGCTTCATTATTAATTTCACAAAATGCAGCTTGCTTATGCTTTGCTACTGAGCTAAGGGTCTGCCAGCCCCCAAATGATATGAATGTAATCACAGCAAAGATGAAATAAAGCTTCTAGGCTTTATAGTCACTGATGATCTCAAAATGAAGAGACAGGTTAAAAAATGACTTCAAAGGCAGATGAGAGACTTTGCTGCCAGGACACCGTACAAACATAAAATAAGTCTGAGAAAGAAGGCTGATCAGAGTAGTCATTAATTACACCCCATAGTCACATAGAGGCCAATTCAAACCTGTGCATTCCTGGGCTGTCCGGACGTCCAGACATCCAGATGGCCAGTGATGTACCCAATTCTGCCCCCTTAGAGGCTAGACGGCCCTGCGGGAGCAGAATCACGGCATACTGGCTGGACGTCTGGGACGTGCCCTGATTCAGGCACTCCAGACATCCAGCCAAATCCCTGGTTAACTCGGTGGCAACAGCAGACTCTTCGTTACCTACAACCCAACCCCCGATCGGGCCTTCCATGGCCAGGATCAGGCCACAGGGCACTGCCTGCATCTCCTCACCTGTTTACCTGTTTTTCGTGCCCCAATTGTATACAGCATGGTTAAGGGGGAAATCCCCCTTAATCTGCCAGGTTTTCTTTCTTTCTTGGTAATAAAGAGAGCAATAATGTGTCCTCTTTCATTAAGTAGGAATGTCTGCATGTCTCCATTTGCGGATTGGCCACCGACACACATGTAAAGGCTGATATTTACAAATACAAACTGGACATCATATTTCATATAGATGTATATATTGAGAGAGAGCATGAGAATAGACAATCTACATCATCAAAGAGTTGATCCCAACGTCAAGAACTTCTCTCCCAGTGTGACACAGAATTGGCATTCCGTTTATAAATTTTGGGAGGTTTTGGTTTGATTGTGTTTTTGCCTCATTAATCTCCTTCAGCTCAGTCACAGGTATCCAGGAATCTCTCCCACATTTTTATTCCCTGCCCCAATGTAGCTAGCTGACCATTGCAGTGATGGCCCTCAGCAAGGGGCTATGCATTAGGGCTCCTTCTGGAACCCAGCAATCATGAACACTAAATCCAACCACTAAATGTCACCCTTGGGGCAGTAAACAGGACTCCCTCCACAGCATCCCCAGCTCCAGCTAACCCAGAGTGAGAACTCCAACTCGGGGATTAAACCAGACACTTTCCAATGGCCATGTTGTCGGCCACTGAAGTAGCCCGAGATGTAGAGTTGTAATAAACTACTATTCTATTTACTTATATTTGCTTTTATACTTTTTTATTTCTAGTTTCCAAGTCCTGGGCTTTATGAGTATTTTTTTCCTTGTTACAACTATGGAACTGATAATCATACAGTATGAATGCAATAAGCCAAGCGTCTACTTGAATACACAGTTGTGTACACCATAAATTCCATGAGAGAATGATCAAATATCAATCACTCTTTTATAAAAATTCTTTGATCATCTGGTTATTATGGTATCACAGAAATATTAAGCATCAACTTAGAGACAGGCAGAGTCTGTTCAGGTTTTACCACTAAGTCTCTGTGGAGTCCTGCTATTTGTAGAGAACTGCAAGATTGTAGATTCACTGAGGGTAATTTTATAACACGGCATCATGAGTAGGTGCCTACAGACAAGCCTACACATGTTCTATTTTATAAAGACAAGTAGGCACCTATTTGTTTTTATAAAATGCTAATTATGTTGCAGAGAAGGAGTCTTGAATGTAGGTGCGATCACTTACATATGTTTGTGAGCAGGTGCAAATGATCATGTGTAATTTACATATATACATGCATAGATTAAAGTATTTTATCTATGTATGTACATATGAACTCCACCCACGTGCTGCCTAGACTACACCCCCAGCGAGGCCTACCAGCAAAGTACCTACTGTCATACCAAACTACGTCAATCCTTTTGAATATGCACTTCCAAAAACGCGCACTAAAAGATTTTAGAGTATCTTATTGAAATACAGTATGCTTTTAAAAAATGAAAAATCAGCTTGATATTAAAAGAAGCAAACATTACTTATTTATTTATTTAAAAGCTTTTGTATACTGTCTTTTTAACACAAGTTATTCAAAATGGTTTACAATTGAAACAAACACATTTAAAGTTTGAAGTCAGCAAAGAATATACAGCAATGAAAATAGAGGTCCCTAAACTTCTTCTCATTTCCAACCCCAACCCATTATATGTCACTTTGCAAAAATTATTCAAAATAATCTACAATTAAATAACAGCATTTAAAGTAAAATCGGTAGTAAATAATCAGCCATAAAATAAGACGACCCTAGTCTTCTCATTTCCAACCCCTTACCAACTTTTACTTCAGCTTTTAACCATCTCTAAGGAGCAAAAATGTTTTTAAACCCTTCTTAAAGGCCATCAAGTTGATTTCCTCTTTTAAAGGGCCGAGTAAGACATTCCATTGCTCAGGCCCTACCACACTAAAAGCCTTCGCCCGCCAGGATACATGTCGAATATGAGACCCCTGGAATCTCAAATAGATTCCCCAGTGAGGAGCACAATACTCTACCCAATCTATATCTACAAAACCTCTTTTGCTGATATTGTGGGTTACCTAATTTAATCGGTCTAAAATCAGTAAAGGTTTAAAATAACCACATGCACTAATACAATCAACAATACCTCCCATCTTCTAAGTCCACTCAAGGTCCACACACTAAGGCGCTGGCCTGTCTCAGGTGCCAGTTTTCATGGGGTTAGAGGTCATGTTCAGATGATGTCATGCTATGGGCATGGCCTCACGAACGCTGGTCCCTTGACACAGTCCCAGATGGTAAACTCAGAAGGGGAAGGAGAGAAGCACAGCAAACACTCCCAATGTGCTGCTACAGACGGTTCATGGCAGACAGGTGACCTGCAGCCTCTCAGTTTCTCTCTTGCCTCAGGTCTCCAGTTTTCATGGGGTTAGAGGTCACATGGAGTGGAAGAGTAGCCTAGTGGTTAAAACAAAGACCTAGCACCCAGGAGATCTGGGTTTGAGTCCCACTGATACTTCTTGTGACCTTGGCAAGTCACTTTACACTCCATTTCCTCAGAAGAAAAGGCCTGGCTATCTACTTCCAGTCATACCTTACCAAGAAAACCCAGGGGCTACTGGCTCACCAGGAGTCAGCACTGACGTGACAGTACCTAAAAAATAAGTCTTCGTGTTCAGATGATTTCTCTGTGCACCCCTACTTGTTTCAGAGCTGTATATCAAATCTTTGTTCTAGGAACAAAGAAACTCTTTGACCTCTCCTTCCTCCATTATGGACTGAAACAAAAGGAAGACAACTGAAAATGAAAGGATCAGAATTACGTTTCAAGCAAAAATAGGACAAAACAATGCAAAAAACTTGTAAATATTATTCAAACTCATTAAACGGTATGTTTACTAAAGGTTACCGCACATTAACAAACGTTAATGTGTGTTAAGTGCAGCAGCACCCATTTATTTCTATGGGCTCAGTGGCATTTAATGCATATTAATGTTTAGTAAGCATGCCCCTACGTCATTGCTGCGACAAAAAAAAAAAAAGAGGCTTGTGAAGGTCTCCTTTGGAAGCCATCTAGGCTTTTAGATGGGCGTCATAGACGTTTTTAAATAAATTAAATTTATACAAATGAGGCCCCGCAATGAGTCTTCGCATATAACCACGCATCACTCTTGGGCCCTAGGTAATGGGCCCTATGTAATGTATGGGGGTTTTTCTGACAGCACACACTTTTCATGTGGCAGTAATTTGCACATTAGGAGTTTACTGCATTGGGAGTAAAAATTTGTGTTAGCTCTTGCTTTAGAACACTATGTGCTGGAGCCTAGCTCAGCGTTCTAAAATAGTGCTTGCTGCATCAAGGTCCAAGACTGTTAGGGGCTCTTTTAATAAAGTGCCACACTTTTTTGCCTCAATGCATGTTTTCAGTCAAAATCAATGCATGTTAGATGTCACTGCACAGCCATAATGGTCAGGAGTGTGGTAGGCATGTGCCTGACAATTATCACAAAGGCAAGCCCCTTAGCGTATGTTCTGCAGATATGTTAGTGTATATTACAGCAGGTGCACCTACCGCCACCTATTGAGGTGCTGGTATGAGCACCCGCTTTAACTGCAGCATTGGCAATTAGCACTCACCACTGATGCCAATGCTAACTGCAATGTGCAGTCAACGCCCACTCTCTGCCTCAACACCGTCTCATCACGCAATGTGCAATTAATGTGCATTGCAGTTCACAGTAACCTGCATGAGAACAATTATCATGGGCCTGCAGAAGCAGTTAATGCCCCCTGAAACACACATGAACCCCCATAATGCACTTAAGTCAAAGTGCCCCTTAAACCGTTAACCAGCAATTTTCACACTCGCCTCTCCCGTCTGCAGCTGACCTTGAAAAATGGGCAGATAGGCTGTCAGGGCTCTGCTACACAGTCAGTCTAAATAAGTTAAATGTAGGTACAAATCTGACAGCTGAGTGTCAGCGTTGTACTTTGAATACCAATGAGGAACAAACAGATGAATCATCAAACTTCATAACGTGCAAAACAAAGCATAAAAAAATCGGTCTGCTTATTAGATGAAACATCTTTCCAGTTACTGTAGGATGCGAGCTATCTTAAAGTGTCTCATGAAGAGCACTGTCTCTAGGGCAGCGCCTCCTGCTGGGAATGTAATTCCCATTAACATAAACCATTGCTTCTCAATCCTCTCCTTGAGGCATACCTCACCATTGCAGGTTTTCAGGCTTGCCATAATGAATATGCATGAGACAGATTTGTATACAAGGATCCTCTTATATATGCAAATTTATCCATGCATATTCATCGGGGTAATACTGAAAACCTAACCTGCTAAGTGCATTTCCAGAAGAAGGTTCAGAAGTAGTGCCATATAGAGGCAGTGATTAACGTGCAACTTTGGGACAGACCAAGCCAAAGGAGGCCGGGCATTTCATGCACATTCGTTGTGCATATTCTGGAAACTGGACTTCATTAAAACGCTTGCTTTGGACTTCTTACGGTGGGAAATAGGTGCAGAATCGTAATTCTTTGCTTCAGAAAGCCATGTGAATTATATTCCAGCTTGGTGCTAGATTGATATTAAAGATGCCCAGCAAACCACACAATGAAGCAGAGGTAGGTAACTCCAGTTCTCAAGTGCCACAAGCCGGTCAGGTTTTCAAGAAAGGCACACTAAATATGCATGAGATGCATTTGGATATACTGCCTTCATTATAGGCACATGCGTTTCATGCCTATTCCTACTGCGGTATTAAAAGGACCAGAGTTGCTTCCCCTTACAATAAGCACTTAAAGGCTCACAATGCTTTCTGTCAAAGGATCCTTCAGAGGCATTTTGGATCTTCTATTAGCTTTTTAGCTCAATTTGCAATAGAAATCTTTTCTATGAAAGAAAACAGACCTAGGTATCTGAGCAGGGGTTCGCAATACAGCCCTTAGAACTCTAGATAGTACAGTTTGCAGGTTATTCTCATTTAAGATATTTAAGATATATTGTCATATAACAACCTGGTTTTTAGCTTCGATGTATACAAATCTACATGTATATTCATTAGGGCTAATCTGAAAATCAAACCAGCCAGTACTAGTGGTACAGAACTACTGAGATCAAGAAAGCTTTGGATTGCTAGATCCTTTGTCTCTCTCAAGAGCTGATAGATTGAAAATTCCTGCACTTGATAAATAGTGTCTCAGAATAAAGTGCAGCACTTCTCCACTACATTTAAACTAATAAGTCATATTTTCCTAAGTAATGTCTGCTATTAGTTAGTGTCCTAGTAGCTGTCACTGTAGGTACATGCTAAATGATATACAGCATCTGCATATTGCTTTTCTCATCTTTTTTCGCTCTTGGTTGGGCTCCAAGAACCTAATGGTGCTATCAGCTCTACATGTAAACCCTGCTGACTCGTCCCAGTCTAAGGCAAATGGAAAAAGATCCTGTGCAATGCAGCTAGGGTAATCAGGACCACCACCAGAGTATTACTCTAAAAAGGGTTTGTTTTCTTTTTGCACACCTACACCATAGAAAACAGGATGGAAAAGAAAAATATCTTCAGGGTCAACACTTCTCATTCTAAGTCAGTATTTAAAAAATATTTATTTACCCTTGTGTATGTATGTGTGCGCACAGATATGTTTCTATACTGTTGTAGTGGTTGATATGGAAGGGCAGACTAGATAGGCCATGTGATCTTTTTCTGTTGTCGTGTTTCTATGTTTCTATATATATTTAAATTAAATAGCCTCTAAAATGCCTGGTACTGTAAAGGTTTTATGTTGCTGTTGCTGAGATGATACCAGAATTGAAATGTCTTGTTTGTAGGGTGAATTTGAGGAGGAAATGTCAGAGTTCTGATCTGCACCCATCGTTTGGGGAAAGACTGGGGTTTCTGTGGATGCAGAACATACATTTGCATTTAACACCAGGATGAAACAATGTGCAGGAAACAGTATTTTTTTCTGTTAGAGTTCCAGACCGCATAATTGTACTGCTACAATTTTTGTTGCGTATAAGCAGTGTTGACAAGATTTATAGACCCGTTTCACTTAGGCATAATCTCTATAGTCGAGGCTTCAGATGCTGCTGAAATGTCTTTCCATACATGTTTGTTTGGCAAAATATAAAAACCTAATGACTATTTTCAAAAATTTTCACCAGTCCTCAGCAGATATTCTACAATTTATTATTTCAAAAGACAAGAGCATAAGACCAAGACAATCTCAAAATATCAATAAACTTAATACTCCTTTGAACTTCAACAAATCAAAACAAATGACTTCTAAAAGAGCGTTTTCCTTTATGGCACCAGAGTTATGGAATTCTATTCCTGAAGACTTAAGAACTCAGGAAGACATTAAGGACTTTCCCAAATCTTTAAAGACTTACTTATTTATAGAATCATTTGGTGAAATTATTTAAATTAACCATTATGTATATTTAATTTCACTATGATATAGTATTATAACATACTGTTATGTTTTGTCTTTATATTGTAATGTATCATTTTTGTTTTGCCATACCCTCAGTATGTAAGCCTTTGTCTTGTCAACCACTTTGATTGAAGGATAAGGTGGTATACAAAACTGGTTAAATAAATAAATGTGCATGTTAGCCGCTTTACTTGCAGCTACTGAAAGAGGCATTTAATACTTCCGCCGTGACCGACTCTGTTCATGGTTTAGCTACCTGGTGGACAAAGTTCAGGCTGACTGAGCTTTCACATTTCAGAGACTTGAAACCTCAATCAGCCCTAAGTTCCTTCATAACACAATTGAAGCGTGTATACAGCCTATCACGCTGGTGGAAGTAAGAGTAATCGGTGAGTGAGTGAGTAAGTGACTGGATGGGGTGGGTTTGAGAGAGACAGAAAGAGAGAGTCTGTAACACTGGATGAAGATGGAGGGGGGTGGAATCATGAGAAAAAGAGAGAGGCTGGGTGAAGCCTGGTGGGGGGGGGGTGGGAGTTATGAGAGAGAGACTGGGGAAGACTAGTGGGAGGTTATAAGAGAGACTGGGGGAAGACTGGGGGGTTCAAAGAGAGACAGACACACATACGCACAAACATGTAGCCCCCAACACTCCCCATGACACATGCGCAAAGTCCCCAACAATCCCCATGACACACACACACACACACACACCTGAACAGCCGACAACACTCCTCATGACAAACATACACATGTACACATGTAGCCTCCAACACTCCCTCTCACAAACACACGCACCTGATCTCCCTGTTTCTTTACCATTCCTCCTTGTTTTTCCCTGACTACACTTTCTGTGTTGTCTGTCTTGAGTAGATTGTAAGCTCTGATGAGCAGGGACTGTCTCTTACATGTCTGTGCAGTGTGGCATACGTCTTGTAGTGCTATACAAATGCTCAGTAGTAGTAGTAGTCATACAGCCTCTGACAGTCCCCATGACATACCCACACACAGAGACCCCAGCACTGCTCATGACACACACATGTGCCTCTTAAAATATACAAACATTCAAGCTTGGACTCCCTGACATGCAGACATGCACGTACTCTCTGGCGCACATACACTCACATGTAGTCCACAACACACACACACACACACGCACCCCTCCAACGCTTTTATGAGACACACATATCAACCCATCACATGTCTGATTCTGCAAATGGGGGCAATGGGCCATTATATAACACTGCAAGTGCACACATTTCAACTTGTTTTTTTATTAATTACATTGGCTGGGAATAGAAGTTGCTTTCATTCTTCTTGCAGCAACCGCCTATCCGGTGCTCTAAGTGAGGGGACCTCTTGGTCCCTTACCAGCACTCCGCAGACACGTCTCCTTTGGCAGGGCTGGCATTGGATGGCTGGCATACAGGGAATCTGCTCTGGATCCCGTAACCTGTCTCAATTTGAAAGCAAAGCCTGTAGGCAGGCTTACGGCCCCCTCACCAGTTTCTGCCCTGGGCCCTTCCATGTCTAACACCAGCCATGCCTTTCGGATACTACCTCATCCCTCACCTGTCCCTGCTCCATAGCCATGTTCTTTGTAAAAATCTCACGGGTCCTTACATATGTGAAGGTCTCTTAAAAGAAAAGCTCTGTTCTGAGACAATAAAGGAAGGGGATTCTAAAATTCTGGGCGTCTGATTTGAGATTTTGTAGGGAAAACATATGCATGATGGAGAAATGTGTCTGAGAGTTTTGATAAATATAGTCACTGGCTTATAATCTCCTCGTTTTTTATAGAAGTGTTTGAATTGCAAGTGAAAGCTTTTGGTGCTGTTAAAATTCTAGTAAAATCAGTTGTAATCCCTGTAGGAAGCATTATTTTTATTTTCTTTTTCAGTTTATTGCCCCACTAAAAATAGCACACTCACATTAAGTTGATGATGGAACCTAGAAACATAGAAGCATGACATCAGAAAAAGATCATATGGCCTGTCCAGTCTGCTCTTCCATACCTATAATCCATTTTTTCCTTTAGAGATCTTTTGTGTTGGTCCCATGCTTTCTTGAATGCATTTACTGTCCTGGTCTCTACTACCTCCACTGGGAGATTATTCCATGCATCTACCACTCTTTCTATAAAGAAATATTTCCAGTTATTACTCCTGAGTTGATCCCCTTTCATCTTCATCCTAAGCCCCCTCATTGCAGAACTTTCTGTCAATCAAAAGAAGCTCTCCTCCTGTGCATTTATGCCACGGAGGTATTTAAATGTTTCTATCATATCTTCCCCCTGCTGCCTTTCCTTCAAAGTATACATATTGAGATCTTTAAGTCTATCTCCATATGCCTTATGATGAAGCCCACTGACCATTTTGGTAGCCATCCTCTGCACAGACTCCATCCTGGTTATATCCTTTTGAAGGTGTGGTCTCCAGAATTGCACACCATACTCCAAATGAGGTCTCACCAAAGATTTATTTAGAGGCACTATCACTTCCTTCTTCCTGCTAGCCATTCTATCCCTATGCACCCAAGTATTCTTCTGGCCTTTGTCGTCACCTTTTCTATCTGTTTAACCGTCTTAAGATCCTTAGAAACAATCGCGCCCAGGTCTACTCTTCTTTCGTGGACAGAAATACTTCACCCCCTACACGTTACCGCTGCCTTAGATTTTTGCAGCCCTACATTTTTGCATGACTCTGCATTTTTTAGCATTAAATCTCAGCTGCCAAATTCTTGATCATTCTTCATGCTTAGCGAGATCCCTCCTCATGGTATCATCTGCAAAGAGGCAAACCTTACCAAACAACCATTCTGCGATATCACTAAAAAAATGTTAAAAAGAATCCCTGCGTCACACCACTGGTTACATTCGTCTCCTCAGAGGGAACTCCACTAACCTGCACCCTTTGTCACCTCCCACTCAACCAATTTCTAACCCAGTCACTTTAGGGCCTGTTCCTAGGATAGCTCACTTTATTTATGAGTTGTTTGTGTGGAATGGGGTCAAAGGTTTTACTGAAATCTAAGTACACCACACACATCTAGGTCTCTCTCTCTCTCTGTGCAACTCTCTGGTCACCCAGTCAAAGAAATTAATTAGATTTGTCTGACAACACCTGCCCCTAATAAAACCATGCTGCTTCGGATCCTGCAAGCCATTGGATTTTATTTATTTAACAATTTTTTTAAAGTGCTTTATCATCTTCGTCAAAGCAGTTAACACTGTAACTTAAACTTGGTAATGTACATTAAACAGAGACATTGATAACTTGGATTCTTCTGTGGCAATGGAGGATTAAATGACTTGCCCAAGGCCACTAGTAGTGTTAGTGGGAATCAAACCCAGATCTCTTGGTTTACCCAAGCCAGTGCTCTAACCATCAGGCTACTCCTCCACTCCAGAAACCTTATTATCCTCTGTTTTAGTGGCATTTCCATTAATTTACTCACCACAGAAATCAGACTAACCGGCCTGTAGTTCTCAACCTCATTCTTACTTCTGTTTTTGTGTAAAGGGACCTCATGTGCCTTTCTTCAGTCCTCTGGGACCACTCCTGACTCTAAAGAAGCATTGAAAAGGTTGGACAGTGGAGCCCCTAGAACTTCCCCAAGTTCATTCAATACTCTAATTTAGCTAGTTCCTCATGAACTCAGTCTTCTGAAAATCATTCAAGATCCCCTTCCCTACACTTCCTATTTGTGGATGTTTTCTGAAGTCCTGCTCCTGGCCCTTTATCTGTGAACACAGAACAAAAATATTTGTTAAGCAATTCTGCTTTATCACCATCAGCTTCTACATTTCCACCCCTTCACCACTGAGTCTGACAATACCACTTTTGCACTTCTTCCTCTCACTAACATATTTGAAAAATGTCTTGTCCCCCCATTTTACTGCATTGGCTATTTTTTCTTTCATTTGTATCTTTGCTTTCCTGACTACTTTCTTAGCTTCTCTAAGTTTTTTTCCAAACATTGAGGCTTGTCTTCCTCTTTAGGTGATCTCTTGTATTTTATGAAGGCTACCCTCTTTCCTCACCTTTTCAACTACTTCTTGTGAGAACCATAGCGGCCTTCTTTTCCTTTTACATTTATTTACTTTCCTAACAAAAAGATTTGTTACCCTTAAAATATCCCCTTTTAGTTTTGCCCATTGCTTTTCTACATCCCCCAACTGTTCCTATCCCGCTAATGTCTCCTAGAGGTATTGTCCCATCTTGGCAAAGTTAGTTTTCCTAAAGTCTAGGACCCTCACTTTTGAATGGACTTTATCAGCCATAGTCCTAATACAGAACCACACCATCTAGTGATCACTGGATGCGAGATGATCTCCCACTATAACATCAGAAACACTTTCTGCATTGGTAAGGACCAGGTACAGTATCGCCCCTTCATGTGTGGGTTCTTTTACCAGTTGCTGGAATAGCTCTCCCTGGAAAGAATCCAGGATCTCCCTACTTCTAGATGAAACTGCAGCAGGGATGTGCCAATCAATATCTGGCATTTTGAAATCACCTATCAGTAGCACTTCTTCTTTCGTGATAATACTGCAAATGTCTTCAAGTAAATCTTTGTCCACTTCTTCTGCCTGTGAAGAAGATCTGTATATCACACCAATGCAAATGGATTCCCCATTCCCTCTTTCCCTTGCAAGCCTTGTAATACTATAGCTTGAATGTGATTTTATATATATATATTGCCACTCCTCCCCCCTTCTTCCTATCCTATCCTTCCTGAATGGAGTATAGCCTGGTATAATTATATCCCAGTCATTGTTGTCTGTGAACCATGTCTCTGTAACTGCCATTAAATCAAAGTCAGCCTCTCCATCTGGGATCTTATTTCCCATTCTACAGACATTAATGCACACTTTTCCAGACATTGTCCCTTTAAACCCATTCCTACAAAGGTATTAAAGGTTTCACTTATTTGAGGGCTTCTACTTGCCTGAGGGCTTTTTTCACCCATCCCCAACAAATCTAATTTAAAGCCCTCTTCAATAGGTTAGTCAGTCAGCTGTGGAAGACACTTTGACCCTTCTTGGATAGGTGGGCGCCATCTCTGCTTAGCAGCCCTTGGAAAATCATCCCATGGTCCAGGAAACCAAAATGCTCTTGAAGACACCATCCACCCTCAGGATGCGAGCTTCTCTGTCTTGAACCTGACCCTCAACAGGGAGGATTGAAGAGAACACCACCTGTGCACCTATCTGTTTCACCCTCTCTCCCAGAGCCACGAAGTCACTCTTGATATGCTCGTTGCAACTGGAATGGAACATGGAGGCTATCACTGGTCCTGACCATTTTTAGAAACTACCACTGTACTAGGCACTCCGAGATTGTGAAAGGAGCCTTTTTGGGAAGAACTGTTATGATCGGACAGAAACAGTTGGGCTTTTGTCAGAAGTTAAATTTTGTTAGTAGAATTCATTGTGAATGGAGATGGGGCCAGGCTTTCCTGCTGTGGACAGCTTTAAGGAGTTTCATCCACCTGATCCTCAAATGCAGGAGCAGCACCCCATGGCTCTTCAGATCATCTGCAGTGTCATTTTAGCTCATTAGAAAACAGTTTGTTCATTCTGATCAGAATTAAGCAGCTTGTGATAGAATGTGGAAAGTAATTCTATCACCTAATGTGAAGGGGTATGTTGTATCGTATAACTGGTAAGGGGCCAGTGGGCTCTCCTGAGACTACCGTAGCATCACTCCTTTTAGAATGATCTTGGAAAAAAACATAATTGGGCATCAGACTTTTTCATTTTAAACTGCTTCTTATATTTTTGTACACAAGAGAGCAATTTCCCAAAGCTTGTTGCTTGTTTGTGTTTGATTTTATATTTATGTTTAGCTCACAACCTTTCCAATAGTAGTTCAAGGTGAGTAGGTGTTTTCCTGTTACCACAATCTAAGTTTGTACCTGAGGCAATGGAGATTTAAGGCAGAAAAGAGAGCCAGTGAGATTCAAACCTTGGTCTCGCTGGCTCCCAGCCTGCTGTTCTATGAATCATGCCTTTTAATTCAGTTCAATTTGTTATTTGAAAACCGTCTACCCTCCTTGCAGATAAAATTACTCATTGATGGTTCTTTGAATTTATATGGCCGTCAAGACTTTTTGTTTTGCTTTCACCGCAGCTGCTCCTTGGTACACCTGAGAAACTCCCACTGAGGAGCCTTAATTAAGGCTCATCCTTTCTGGCAATACAAAAGTCTATGATTTTTCTGAATTGAAACAGCAGAGATTACCTGTTAAGAGAAAAGGAAATTTAATAGGGGACAGTCTGTAAGCGATACAGTTAACAAGTGATAAAAGCATATTCTTCCTTATCTGCAATGCTTTTCTCTCGGAAATGAGAAACATTCCTAGAAAAAGGAATCATTTTCATATTCTTAAAGGCTGTTTCTTGCTGTCTTATTTAAAGTATGTTAAGTCACGTGACTTCTGTAAAACGAACCGTGTGTAGGCTGCTTTTGGATCCTGAGGCCCCTCACTTTCTTGTTCACCACGCACTGTATGTGTAGCTTCCCATACTCTAGTCCCCGTTTTGTAATGTTCTTCATCTTAATTAGATGGTAAGCTCTGATGAGCAGGGACCGTCTCGTACATCTGTATGTACAGCGATGCCTACACCTTGTAGCACTATGCAAGTGATGATTAGTAGTAGGGATGCTCGTTAGAAGTTACATGCAAAGGGTTAATATATGGCCTTGCTCCAGTTTCTTCCCCTGCTTCTGGGAAATCTTTGGCTGCTTTCCGCTCAATGACACTGTTCTGAAATGCTGTTATTTGTAGGAGGCCAGTACAAAGAGGGCAGGGCTGATTTTCATTTTAAAGTCATAGAGAAGCAAAGAAAAGGCTCTGGGTTGGGAGATAACGGGGGCTGCAGAAACCTAGTCTCCACCCCACCACCACCTTCTCTAGTAGCTACAGTGGTGGAGCGCTCTCTCACCCCCTACCCCCAGCAGTCTCCCCCTCAGAATTTCCCAGCCTGTCCCAAGCAACATCTTTCTCTCTCCCTTAGCTCTCCTTTATCCCCGAGCACAGCCATTTCTATCTCTCTTATTGGGTTTCTAGTCACTTCAGCAGCAAACAACTTGCCTCCACCTCCTCCTTTAGGCCCACAGACTACTAATGTCACCTCCTCCTTTCCTTTGGCTGCTGTTTTCTTGTTGGCCAAATGTGCCACTAATGCTTCTTCTTCCTCTTTGACCAAACTGATCACTGACACAGCCAAAGTTGGGTCTAAGTTGGGACTTGGCACAAAATCACCACTGAGAAAGTGGTCATCGGTCAAAAAATGTCCTTAGAAAAATACTGTTATTGTCTGTCCACTGTGACAAGGGAAACACTGCAGGGTCTGCCACTTTATATCATATAGGATGAGAAAAGGATGCAGATCTTTGGTTCTACAGTAACACATAGTAACATTGTGGGTGATGGTCCATCCAGTCTGCCCAGTAGGGTTGCTAGGGCAAAACCTACAGCACAGTGCATGTTACTTTCCCCCAGGTCTTTTTTTTAGGGGAAGGGGGAGGGAGAATGGTATCTGTTTTGTAGTACAGGCTATTTCCCCCATGCCTTTGGTTTTCAACAATCCTCAAACATGTTACACTTGAAGTCCCCAGTCTGCAGTAGGACCAGCCAGGTTGGAGAAAATATTTTTTCACTCAACGCATAATCAAACCCTGGAATTCATTGCCAGAAGATGTAAAAAAGTTGTTAGTGTTGCTAGGTTTAAAAGAGGTTTAGACTAGTTCCTGGAGGAAAAGTCCAGTAGGAGAAATCCACTGCTTACCCCTGGAGTGAGTAGCATGTAATCTGTCTACCTTTTGGGATCCTGACAGGTGCTTGTGACCTGGATTGGCTACATTTGGAAATAGGATACTGGCATTGATGGACTTTTGGTCTGACCCAGTATGGCATATCTTATGTTCTTATGTCATTCTTTCTGCCACCAGTCCAGGCCCAGTCCAGGGCACTCTGCCATACTGCCAGGGAGCCCATTTACAGGCTCAACAATCCCCAGCTGTGCCATGTGGCATGTTTTATTTGGGGTTTATACCTATTGTATAGCGCAGGCTACTTTCCCTATAGTTTTTTAGGAGATGTGAAACTTTGAAAACCTGCCTCTAATGTAGCAAAAGCCCTGGTAATCACATGTTGCAGCAGCCCCTAGAAACACTAGCAGTCAAGCCTGATCATTAGCAGTAGATGAAGACTAGGCTGTTAATTAGCAGATTTCCCTTTGCTCTAGGATGTCAGATTGTTAACTCCTAGCCTAATGTGTGGCAAGGAGATGAGGCCGCTCTAACCTTACATTTACGACTACTTTACTTTATGCTCACTACCAGGTAGCCTTAAGAAACCTATGAAAAAAAACTTGTGTGACTCATATCACAAACCATATTCAGTGATGACAATACTTTTATCTCAGGCACCAAAGACATGGTGCCATACCACAGGGCTATTTTAAAGATGGTAGAGGACAGGCCACAATTTTTAAAGAAGGGCTTGAGGTGATTGGAGGACTATTCATATTGAAAAGGGGTCAACAATGGAGCAGTGGGGGCACTATTTTTCCTTAAGCACCAGCCACTTTAAGTTACTTCCTGGTTCATCGGGTCTCAAGCTAGAGGTCTCCTTGAGGTGTTGTTAACTTAGAATAACACAGCTTACAAAGATTAGTGCAAGCTACCTCATTCATATTGCAGAATAATGAGCTGCTTTGTATGCATTGTAATTACTTCATGTGCATTATGCTAAAAGAAAACTGTACATTAAGTTGGGTTATTGGTAAATAGTGGCGCTGAATAAATAAGGGCTTAAGACAATGGTTGGTTAAGTGATCCGCCTAAGATTTGAACTGTGATTTCCAGCCTCCTGCTCTAATCACTAGGTTAGTCCTCCACTTCACATGCCACTTTTGAAGAAGAGACCTAGCAGTGTCAAAAAAACATATGCAATATCTTCTTTGAGAAAGTAGGACTAGTGTACCTGGCCAATAAACCTGATTCATATATTCCAAGCCAGGTGTTAGATTCTACACATGAAGCTCCCTTGCAATTGCCAAACCCACCATAGTTCAGGATATTGAACTATGTGACCGTATTTCCTTTGCCCTAGGGTATACCCCGTGGGTTAGATTATCTTTCAGGTGAAAGTTAAAAACATGTAGGCTTTTCCTAGCAACCCTAGAGAAGAAAGGGTTTTCAAAAACATTTTAATGAGCATGAACATGCTACTAGCATAGAACCTGTGCAGAATAATACAGAATTAAGTACAACTTTGCAGTCCTAGTTTTGCCCCATGAATTAAGTGTTCTCATTTTCCCTCTGGTTTCCCTAAGAAAATCAGAACTACAAATCCCTGCATGCAATGGGACAAAGCCAGGATGGCTCAACTGTCTCTGATGATCTGGAGTCATTAGATAACCCTGTTATCAGATCAATAATCCACTTCATAAAGCCAGAGAAACTCTCTTGTGTATAGTCTTTGCCGGCATGTTATCTCTAGCACCAGTACTCCTATGCATGGCTCGTTCAGCAACACATGAGGACCACGGGTCAATTTTAGCAGGCAACGAAAAAGGTGCCAGTACTCAGTACCAGCGAGTAGCCGCTCAAAAATGCCCTGACCTTAAAGTGGCTCAATGCATCCTTCGGGCAGTATTATTCATTTACTAGATTGTGTTTATCTATGAAAGCTTTTGATTTTATACATAAAAAGCGTTTAATGTTTAACACATTTCTATACTGGACATCCAAAATCGAGCGGTTTATAAGAGACACACCTAATACATAGACAAGCAATACATACCGTGATGCAAAAAGAAATGATCAAAAGAAAAAGCAGATGCACAACTTTAAAATAAGATGCATAGAACTAACAATTCATTATCTCAGTTAAAAACTTTAGGGAGTCCTCTTATTAACATTCCAGATGGTTTTGCACGTACCACGCATTTGGAGCAAAGTCCAACGCAAAGTGAAAAAGCCATGTGGTAACTTTTAGGGGCATGTCCAGCATGTCTCCTGCAAAGATCGCACAAAAACGTCCCTTACCATGCATTAAGTTCATTTGCAATTAGTGTGGGTGCACTTAACGCCAACTATTAAGGTGGCTCGTAAGTGCATGCACACTAACTGCAACACTGACAGCAGGTCGTACTTACCATATGCTAACTGCAATGTGCAGCTAAGCCCAATCTCTGCCCATAAGCCACCCAGTCCCCGCCTCTTCGCATGGTAACAGCCGCCGTATGTTAGTAAAAGGGTCCCTTATAATACAAACAATTTTTTAAAAAGAAAGGTGTTCAGATTTGTTTTAAAATCTTTTAAGGGTTATGTTTACTAAACCGGGCTAACGGTTAATCTGAGCTATTTGCAGCAACAGCAGGTCCCATTGAATAACATGGAACCTAGCTGCAGATAGCCCAGGTTAACTATTAGCCTGGTTTAGTAAACCTACCCCTAAGTCAATACATGCTGTCAGGGGCGAGGACCTGCTTCTGAATATGCATGATTATTTTATTAATTAGATTGCTATTTTAGAAATTTTATTTCATCTTTTCCTAATTTAATAGGTCTATTTTAATAGTCTTCCTTGAATTTTACATTTATATATTCAACTTTATACATTAAAATAATGTTTTTTAATAAAATCATCCTTTAATACTTACAGTAGTAATGCAAGATATGGTCCTCAATTCTTCTTTAAGGTCTTGCCTCTCACAGCTCATCTGAATCCTGAAATAATGCACTACGAAAGCATAGCTCGGTCATATCTTATTCCTTTGATATTGACTGTGGGCTGATTTTAATACAATGAAAACAGAAAGCGATAGCTTGAAACATATTTTCATTGGCATAATTTACAAATTACACAGACTTCATTACAGAATTGAGGTTGCTGTGTTAGTCCACTTGGATATGTGAAAATAAGGGGGAACGAATGAGTTTCAAGCGATACCTTTTTATTGGGCTAACTTAACCTATCTTTGATGACGTAATACCCACCACAGGCCGCGAGAACAGTGCAGTGCAATAGGCCTCTTCATTTTGAAAATTCTTGAAGTTCCAAAAATATGCAGGCACTTGTTGCACCAGCTGGGTGGGCTGATGCAGCCTGGTGGTCAGAGGTTCTTCAATAGGACCCCTGTCCTCCAACACATCAACCTTTAAGAGGATCATGTGAGCGTTTGGGCAATTTTCCTAAATTGCTCAACCCTTAACCTAGGCATGTCCTACCTTGAGGATGCTTAGGAATTGACAGATTTTCCCTCTGTCTCCAGCTTTAGATTTAATATATTTGCAACAATCATTTCATTCCTGGCAGCCTTACAGTATTTGACATACATTTTAAGGTACACTTTGCAAATTTATTTATTTATTTATTTATTTGCTTTTCTTATATACCGCGCTATTAAGATCAGTGCGGTTTACATTACAACTGAACAATGCAACAATGTTTTTTACATAACACAATGTGCTTACATAGAACAAGGGTACAGTCATAACGGGAGAATAACGGGGGAAACTATTTACAAGATATATACACATAAATTTACATAGAGTTAAATACAACTGATATTTGGTTATAGCTGACGTCCATGTGCAATCTGGGAAGTCCAGTCCAGACAATTTGCAAAAAAAAAGCAGGCATGTCCAAGTTCTGACATGATTTCAGAAACCTGGACATAGTTGATATGGACATCCTTGGAATGACATTTGATACCGGGGATCTCTAGCCTTCTGGTTAAAGTAGTTGGTTGGAACCAGGGAAACAAGGGTTCAAATCACACTGCAGCTATCATTGTAATTGTGCAGAGTCCCGGGGATGGTGGACAGAGTACTGGGGATGGCCATCTTCTCTACACCCTCTGGATGTTTTACAGCCAAACAATCACTTTCCTGATGCGCATGCATGGAGCAGGTCTAAACTTGGACGGGGGTCGCAGACATCCCCAATGTTTCTGAAATCGAGTGGGGACCTCAACGTCTATTGCGCTGCCCCAGACGCACCTCTGCCACATCCCCTGCCTACTTTGCTGTCCTTGCTCTGGAGATGTCTTTTAGAGCAATTTGTAAAATAGCTCTGGGGACGTCTCCATGATTTGGATAACCGCATGAACGTTTTCGGACATCTAAATCGTGACTAAGGCTTTTAAAATGACCCCTGTTACTTCTGTGTTTTGTCCCCCACAACTTTATACTTCGAAAGTTTACTTGAAAACAGAATATTTGCGTTTTGGAATTTGTTTCTATTAGTGTAAAGTGTCCATCAGCCACCGTCCTACTCTTCCATCTTTGATGTTGCAACCTTTCCCAAAGCAGAAAACCATGACTTCAGAAGGATAAAACGGTGACTTTTATGATTTCAAATTGAAGACATCCAAGTGTCCATCAAAGATTCAAAGAATGCATCAAATTTGTCACTGATTGATAAACGATATCAATAGCAGTAATAAATATTGAGAAAATGAGTTATGTACATTTTTAGACACATTTCAACAGTGGGAGAGTGTCTAGGGTTCAAAGTGTGCCTTCTGTCTGTGCAATCGTTCAACTGTCCAAACATGCACGTGTTGGAATTCAGAAAGTGCTTCACAAATTTGGCTGAAGTTCGGCACGGGCTACTTAGACTAAAAGATGTCCTAGAATTGTGATTTTCATTTGAATCAGTGCAAAATTACAATTACTTGACAACTTTTTATCTCCAGCACTGTCTTTACTTCCCCTCACTCAGAAAAAGGGAAATGCATCTTTGTGTAACACTTTCAAACCAGTTTAACTTTTTTAAAATTAGGCTTCTGAAAATATACATCAAAATAAATATGAGAGAAACACACCACCACAAAAGCAAAAATAAAATAAAATGAAAAACCTACACAAATTCTTGGCATGTTCTCTTGTAAAGCCCACATGACGGAGGGAGGACAGCAATACATTAAAGCCACAATTACAATGTACGGAGGAAAAGAAGCACGAAGGGAAGAGAATTGGATGTTCATGGTTGTTCTGTATTTGGATCGTGTAAAGGGAAAAGTTAAAAAAAGAAATTGTTCCAGAGATCGTATTCTCCTTTAGAAATGTTATGGAATTTAATGGAGGTCTTCTAAGAGCAGGGCTGGAGTATCCAAAAAACTCAAAACCTGAAACTTTCATTAGCCTGAATTTCAAACCACACAGCGCGCCTTCTTTATCTTTTGCATGGGTGCTTCATTGAAATAAATGAGATCTAGCAGCACGATTCTCTTGTTTTTGAGGTCATCTTGCGAATGAGGTGCAAAGTGCACCTTGCAGCAGAAAGCAGAGCTGTACAATGAGACCAGGATGGGAGCAGGAGTGACTTATTTCCGTGCTCATTGAAGAAAGCTGCCACCTGTGTCCTCTGATCTCTGTTTTCGGGTTGTTACGTCTCAAAGAATTAGCAAGAAGGCCGTGTTAAAAGAGCATCATTCTGCTATTGTTCTATAAATGTGTGCCAGCTATCATGCAGGTTAGTCTCTAAAACCTTTCATGAACACAGAAAGAATTTATAAAGAATCATTCCCCTTAGGATGGAAAAGAAAATGCAGTCTTCTTAATAATGCCTGTCTCCCGTCTTCTCTTTGAATGACCTCTGCTGGGAATTCTTGCTCTCTCCTGCCCTCTCACTGCTGCACGGCACACTGCATAGATTTGAGAAAACAGTCACCCTTTTCATGCAGTTTACTAAAAGCAAACTGAGGCTATATACTCTCTTGTTGCCATGGGAATGCTTGTGCACCATCACAATCCATCAAATGAGATAGAGCTGGAGTGATTAAGAAGTCAGGGGATAGGAGGCCGTGTCTTATCATGGACTGAAACTGGTTAAAATACAGGAAACAGAGCAGGACTAAATTATCACGTTTCCAAATCAAAAAAGATCAACTGTAGAGTGCCCCAGGAATCAGTGCTGAGACTTGTGCTGTTTTGCATATTCATAGATGATCTGGAAATAGAAGCAAGTGAGATGATGAAATTTGCAAATAACACAAAGGGAGATGTTTACTAAAGTGTGGTAAATCTTTGTACCTGCTGTGTGTTAGGTGCAAAAACGAATGCGCCGTAAGTGCAAAAGCTGTTTGCTATCAGGGGCATGGTCAGAAATACCCTGTGGTTAGCCTAGAGGGTACCAACCTACCTCACAGGTCTGCATTAAGGGAATGATTCTATACAGGGTGTGTGGAAAGTCATGTGCTATTGACGCATATATGTTCCTTTTCTAAAGGGCACTTAGGCACACACTTTAGACAATCACAATTCTGGAAGTGCATCACGTGTGCTTTCATTTTGGGTCAACGCAGGGGCAGGGCAGAGCAGAGGTGAGGCCTAAATGTATTCATGTAAAGCTATAAAATACCATAACGTATGCAGTCTCTTACAAGTTTAGTCGGGGGCATTTATACCAAGTCTTGGGTTGGTATAAGTGGCCGTGCTTAGATTTGGCAAGCATATTTCAGCACCTATGCCCCTATTCTATAAAATAAATAAGTACACTCCTACTTCACTTTATAGCAAATGTTCTCAACACAATACTTGGGACACACCAAGCCTGTCAGGTGTTCAGGATAATCACAATGAATATGCATGAGACACATTTGTATACAATGGAGGCAGTGCATGCAAATGTCTCTCATGCATATTCATTGTGGTTATCCTGAAAACCTGACAGGCTTGGTGTTTTCCGAGGACTGGGTGAAGAATCCCTGCTTTATAGAATAAGCCCCACATATGTGTGTGGCAAAGTGTGTTAACTGCTTGAGAGTTTATAGACGTTCCCTCTAAATGCATCCGCAGATAGCACAGATGCACTAGCGATATTTGCTGATGCATTTAATGTTGGCTCCAGCACTAAAAAACAATAGCTAAATACACACACTGGCAAAACAAACTCCCCCCCCCCCCCGATCCAAACCTGACCCTCCCAAGACACAATCCTGACCCCCCCCCCATTCCCCACATGCAATACCCCCTCCCCATCCAAGCTCCAGGCTTCCCCAAAATGTATTCAGTTATTAAAAGAGCAGAAGACTGCGAGGACTTGCAGAAGGATCTTGTGAGCCAAGGAGAATGAGCATCTAATTGACGGATGATATTTAATGTGGACAAGTGCAAAGTGATGTGCATAGGAAAAAATAATCCCAGTTACAGGTACACAATGTTGGGTTCCGTATTAGGAGTCACCATCCAAGAAAAAGATCTTGACGTCATTGTGGATAATATGTTGGATTTTTCAGTTCAATGTGCTGTCTGTGGCCATCAGAAAAAGCGAATAGAATGTTAGGAGTTATTTTAAAAGGAATGTAGAACAACACTGAGCATTGATTCATGCTGCAAACACACCTTGAGTATTATTGTGTGCAGTTCGGGTTGCCCCATTTCTAAAAGGATATCGCAGAACTAGAAAAGGCTCAGAGGATGGTGACAAAAATGATACATGGATGAAGAAAGGCTAACCAAGGTAGGACTATTCAGCTTGACAAAGAGACAAAGACCATTAGCTATCATTGTGGGGCTAATGTGGGAAAATCGCACCACAGTGACAGCTAATGTGGGACAAATGCAGATGCTGTAGGCAATTTTCGCCGATAACTGCATTTCGTGCATTGGCAGTGCGAGGGGGCAGGGCGTGGGCGGAGAGGGAGCATGCACGTATCAAGCGGTTACTATAGGTGTTGACAACGCATGCCTCCTCTCCGCCCACACCCCGCTTTGCAGACATCACGGATGCAGCTAATGCTACTGCTATGGATGGCGTTTGCTGCATCAGCAATGCAGCCTCCCCTCAATCGCTGCATTTTCACCACATTATCTGCTGGGGAAATACTGGGCACCCCTCCCCCAACAGATAATACTACTGTGGCGCTTTTGCAACTAACACGTGGCGTTAGCTGCAAAGGCTTACCATGCTTTAGTAAACATACTCTTGAGAGTATGGAATGGTTGAAAAGGAGATGGTTATTTGTCCTTTGAAAGGACACTAAAGAGGGCACTCTATGAAATGAAATCTGTTCTTGGAAGATGTGGCCATGGTGATTAATTTTGTAGAGTTCAAAAAAGATTTGGAGAGAGAGTCCATAAGAAGTTTTTGCCAGATAGACTTGGGAAAGCCATTACTTATCCTGGAAATAAACTATAAGATATGGATCTATTTTTTTGTGATCTGTCCAGGTACCTGTGACACAGACTGAGCTGGAGATCCTTGATTTGAGTTAACATGGTTCATCTTATATCCCTGAAAGCACATAGGTGAGGCCAGGGCTTCCCATAGCCAGTCAGGATATCTGAAATGAGAATATATGAGATGCAGATACCGCGTCTCATTTATCTTGTGCATAAACATGGAATCTTTCCTGTAAGTTAATAAAGAGAAGGGTTGTTCTTTAAGGTGTAATTTATTGTGATGGGGTTGGTCTGGTGGTGGGGTTTTTTTTCTATTCTCTGAATATCTTGAAAACCAGTCTGGCTGCGGGATCCCTAGGGCAGGTTTGGGAAGCTGTGGATTAGGCATCTTGAGCAAGATTGTGCAGTGAGAAAACGGAACCTAGGTCTCCCAATTTCACCCTTTTGCACTTGGTTCCAGAGTCAATTGAGCATCATAAAGACTATGTTATGTCAGCTATTAATATTTTATGTTATTGTATGGAGTAAAGCATGAACCATCTTATGCAGAGATAGTGTCCTTCATATGTGACCTAGTATTAGGAGACTCTGCTAAACAGAATGAGGTGATACTTAGAATCAATGTTGTGGCTCTATGAATCGAGGTGAGTTCTCCCTTCGCAAGTAGTCCCAGATTATAAGGTAATGAGGAAGGAAGGCTACAGGACATGGGTCTTTTCAGTCCAGGCACCAAGACTGGGGAATGTTCTCCTTTCTTTGCTTCGGATGGAAATTGATTTAAAAGTTTTTAAACAGAGATTAAAACCCATTTTTTCATATTGCAGTTAAATAGAGGAGTATGATGGGGGGGGGGGGGTTAAAAAGGAGGTGTTAGATTGTGATCTGTTTGGCTGTTTTAAGTGATTTTATTAGGGATATGGGGGGTTGGTTTTATATGCAAGTCTGTATTTAATTGTATATGTCAAATGCTGTTATTGTATGCTGCATGGTGCATTTTCGGAAATGTGGTATAAAACTGGAACTTAATAATAACAATTTCAGAGATCACACTTAAGTACTTAGACCATTTCAATATTATGAATGTAAACTCTGTCAGAAATACTATTGCCTTCCATTTGCTTGAATCTCATTTTATGCCTTCCAGTTGCAAGCACTAACCAGTGTTCATGCGTGTAAAACATCTTTGTGCATGTAAACCTCTGTGTCCGTGGAAAGTGAACTAGCAGATTGTATAGCAAGCTGTTTCTTCACAGCCTCGAAGTCCACACTAGTGTAATTTCTAGATTCTTCTCCCACCCACTAGAATCTGTCTAGAAAGTCCACAGCAGATCTCATTCAGCTAATTAGCTCCTGCCCTGTGGAACTCGCTTTCCAACTACCTCAGACTGCAAATGTGCTACTACAAATTTAAAGTGGGACTAAAAATCCGGGACCCAATATTAAAAAAAAAAAAAAAAAGCTGAGTTACTAAATTTAGGCTCCTAACATTGTGCCTTATTTTCAGCCAATTTAGGAGGTTAAAAATTATATTCATAAATTTAGATCTACCATTTGTCTATATTTTCTAATCTAATTTATTAGCCTAGTGCTGAGCTACTAACTTTTTTTCATGCCCTAAATCCATTCACTGGCACTCCTTGTCTAGGGTTGCCAACTGGCTCCAGATGCGCCCGACAGCGACAGGCTTGATCCAGTCCTTGATTTACCCCATTGCATGCAAGGATATGTAGTTCTGATTTTTCCATTGAACTCCATAAGAAAAGCAAGACTACAAATCCCTGCATGAAATTGGGTAAACCCAGGAATGGATCAAGTCTGTCGGGCGCATCTGGAGCCAGTTGGCAACCCTATCCTTGTCACCTTGGACAAGTCACTTTACCCTCCATTGCCTCGGAAGAAAAAGGCCTGGCAATCTACTTCCAATCATACCTTGCCAAGAAAATTGAGGGCTGCTGGATCTCCAGGAGTCAGCATTGACTTGATGGTGCTTAAAAAAAAATCCACCCCTGTTGCCATTCACTTTTTATGCTCCTAAATTTAGGAGTTTAGTGAAACTTTGAGCATAAGGGATGTATTTACTAACCGTGGCATATGTTCAAATGAGGGGCCCCTAAGTGGCGGCCAGGAGAATGGAGACAGAGAACACCTCCCCCTTCCACCCCTCCCAAAAACATTTTTAAAAGGTCAGAGCACAGCAAACATCGCCCTTACAATAAAGATGTCTGCCATGCCATCTCCCCTTGCCTCTCGGTTAGCAAAGTACTTTACATAGCAGCCTGAGGCCTTGAACACAATCACCCCACAAGGTCAGCAATTTTTAAGTGCCCATTTCCACAGATGAAACACTGTTTTTGCCCACAGTAAAATAGAAAAGGTTCTGAAAATTATCTTCAATTAAAAAACAACCAAACCAAAAGAAGCACATCCTACTTGATAATTTATAGCAAGGCCAAATACATCCTACCTGGATATTCACAGTGATCCCGTTATTGTAGAATAGCTTTCCTCCTGAAACCAAAGTGAACTTGTTACTCAAATTTTAGAAAAAAGGTAAAACCATGGATTTTGCCTGGTCATTAATGAGGGGGGAGTGCTGGTCCTCAAGGTGGGATGAGGTTGTGATGTGTGGTCTGGTGTTTTTTTTCTATTCTTGTGTGCATACATGGACTGGATCTGGGGTGGGTGAAAGAATTCAGAGATGGAACTTGGTGTTTTCATAAACCAAAATAGGCTATCGGAACTGAGGGGTTAAGATCAAGCTGGAGTATGAGAAGTGGTGCTCCCAATGCCCTCATCGCCCAGGGCAGGCATTGCCCCTTGCAACAGGTGTTCCCTCCACAATGCAGTACAGTGCACCCCTATCCACCCCCCCCCCCCACTGGGCCACCCATGTAGGCAGCGCAGCAAACTTACCATAAAGCCGTGAGTGGCTTACTGCACTACCTCCGCTCTAGGCGTGGTGGCTCTTCTCTTCCAGGCTGAAATCTCCCAAATTGCCAGACTTCAGCCAGGAGAGAAAAGCCACTGGGCCTGGAGTGGAGGCAGTGTGGCAAGCCACCACTGGTCAGCACGCAGGGCAGGCCAAGGGTTGCTGACTGGCTCCAGATGTGCCCGACAAGCTGATCCAATACTGTGTTCACCCCACTGCATGCAGGGACATGTAGTTCTGATTTCTCCATTGCATTCCATAAGAAAAGCAAGACTACATGTCCCTGCATTTAATGGGGTAAACCCAGGACTGGATCAAGCCTGTCGGGCGTATCTGGAGCCAGTTGGCAACCCTAGGCAGGCCACACCCACCGCCCCACTCTTGGTTCGCCACTGGGTATGAGTTCTCTTAGCATCCTCTGGATGAAGCTTTGATTGATCGGCAAGCTGAATTACTTGACTCCTTAAGTTGATAGGTATCCTATCCAGAGTAACTCAACCTAAGGGGAAAGGTATTATCTTCTGGTTCTGGTTCTTTACTTTGTTCTTTTTATTAAGTTTGTGATGTATTTTATACTGTTTATGTTTTGCAGCTTCAATGTGATTCTTCTTTAAGTTTTAGCAGGTACACTAGCATTTTTTGAGTATAAATTGCTTTTCCAGTTTTTAAATTATAAATAAAATTAATAAAATGTACTCCCGTAAGAGGGTTGCATCATATTTTCTAGTGTAACATGAAAAAAATATTACCAGTGTTTCCAGCTAACTAATTCTTGATAAAATTAGTACTGGTCATTGTCTAGCAAAAGAAAACAATTCCTCAGTTTATTTTGATTTAATTGTAAGTGCCCTTTAGGGGACTGTTCAGAAAGATCGTGTGAAGCGTAATCAAAAGGCAATCTCATTTCTGTACCTGAAGCATGAAAGCGAATGATCCTCCTGCAGACAAAACTATAAGAAATGTTACTACAATCTGAATCTGCTTTCAAAACAGATATTATCCCCACTAACCAGGAGAACAAAACCAGATGAAAGTAAAGATTTGGGTTCAGTTAAGTTGTTATCAGAATAAGACATGTTTGTCAATGTCAAAGGGGCCCTGAAACATACGTTAAGCGGCCCATCATGCACTAGGGTGGCCAGTGGGTGGGTTAGGGACGAAATGTGGGTTGCTAGCACATATTGACACCTGTATGACTTGACGTCATTGTGGATAATATGTTGTCATTAAAAAGAAAACCCAAACAAAAAAGTTCACCGGTAGTCATCCTTTAAACTTTGTTTTATAGGGCTCACGAAGCTCACTACAGTCAAATTAAAGCAACTAAACTACACAGTATTATATTGAAGCACATATCTGAGGTCTCGCAGCACTTTCCCCCCTTTTGAAATAACAATTACCTTAAATCAGTTTGAGCTGCTTCTTCATTCTTTTGCCCTCTGGCTGGCATTAGACCTCCACTAGGATCCTTTTAGTTCTTTCACTGGGTTCAGTAGGAGCAGCTGGATCCCTAGAGAATGGAAAACAAACTCTGCAGAATCCTGGATGAACGATTAAAGAGATTTTTTTTTAAGTTTTCTTAAGTACACTTGATGAAAACTTCCTTTACTAAAGCTAGAACCTGATATAGCATCATAGATTTGGCATTCAGTGCAAAAACAAAAATATTTCAAGAATGGAGAGAAAACAACTCTCTCTATATGTATTTACTACTCTACCATTTGAAGTCTGCCAGACAAATTATACGAATACATCATTTCCCAAGGGTTAATGCTGAATTAGTTACTGGCATAGTCCAAAACTGTTCTCCTGGTTAATAGTTAGCTTGTACTTAGAGACTTATATTCATCACTTGAATTTATTTCTAAAAATGTCTGAGTAACTTTAATTATATAGACACTATCTACAGTTATTTCTTACCTCTTTATCATTGGGTTTTTCTAAATATAGTGTATTGTAATTTTGGTGCCCAGGTACAACTATCCCTTATTCACCTTACTCTTGTTGGGCCTATACGTGAGTGGTGCAGATGAGGACTTTGAGTAAGCCGTTAGGGCTCTATTTAACCTCCCTGCACTGCTCTAAAAACTGGTCTAAGAAATATTTTCTTAATCTTTAGTTTAACACTTCTCCTCTTTCTTCTCCTTTGCAGTATGTGGCTTTTGCCTCCCTCTTCTTCATCTTGGTCTCTATCACCACCTTTTGCCTCGAGACCCATGAGAGATTTAACCCTATTGTGAACAAAACCGAGATTGAGACCATTGGGAATGAGACCCAGGTGCGTATCTACAGGGAATCTGAGACTGAAGCCTTCCTGACCTACATCGAAGGGGTCTGTGTGGTCTGGTTTACATTTGAGTTCCTGATGAGGATAACCTTCTGCCCAAACAAGGTGGAATTTATCAAAAACTCTTTGAACATCATTGACTTTGTGGCCATTTTGCCTTTCTATCTGGAGGTTGGACTAAGTGGCCTGTCTTCCAAAGCTGCTAAGGACGTCTTGGGCTTCCTGCGAGTAGTCCGGTTTGTGCGAATCCTGCGAATTTTCAAGCTCACTCGTCATTTTGTAGGTCTGAGGGTTTTGGGACATACCCTCCGTGCCAGTACAAATGAATTCTTGCTGCTCATCATTTTCTTGGCATTGGGCGTCTTAATCTTTGCCACGATGATCTACTATGCTGAGAGAATAGGTGCTAATCCCAAAGATCCTAGTGCCAGTGAACACACTCACTTTAAAAATATCCCTATTGGCTTCTGGTGGGCTGTTGTCACCATGACCACTCTGGGCTACGGAGACATGTATCCTCAGACTTGGTCAGGTATGCTGGTTGGGGCGCTTTGCGCTCTTGCAGGTGTACTGACCATTGCCATGCCTGTCCCTGTCATTGTGAACAATTTTGGAATGTATTACTCCTTAGCTATGGCTAAGCAGAAGCTACCAAAGAAAAAAAAGAAGCATATCCCAAGACCACCTCAGCTGGGCTCCCCCAATTATTGTAAATCTGTCGTAAACTCTCCACACCACAGTACTCAGAGCGACACATGCCCGCTTGCCCAAGAAGAAATTTTAGAAATTAACAGAGCAGGTAGGAAACCTCTTAGAGGAATGTCCATCTGACTTTTAACCACCGCCCCTTGTAGTGATTTCATAAGCAGTCAAACTGTTTTCTTAGAGCAATGGGTAGCACATTTATCCATTACAGTCCCATATCACACGTTCGATATGTGTGAAGTTGAAACCTAGGTTTCAGGGACAAAATAATATGGAGCAGGGAAGACTGACCTGCAAAATTCAGGATGAGAGCACTCTGTTGCGAGACCGACCTTTTTCATGGTTAGAGGGATACATGTTTCAGGAGATTACGAAGATCAGCAACGTCTGTGGTGGAATGAGCATTTAGAATTCCGCAGCACTGGTCATGGACTATAAAGCATCTTGGCTGCTCTTGAAGGCAGAATGCTTCATAGCAATAGGAGCCTTGCTTGCGGCCTCTTCCATAGATTATTGATGGAGTGGGGTTGGAAGTATGAAAAGTCAGATATATTGGTTCCAGCTGTGATCAGGCAGCTGTTTTAAGAGGAAGATATTGTGCAATTGATTTTAAAAAGAAACGGGCCTAGTGTGTTAAAGGGACAATTACGCCAACAAGCGTTCATAAGACAACCCCGTCTTGTGCAGATGTCTTAACTGCAAAGTAGAATCGTAGCCTAAATTCCTGTCATAGCACAAACTACTCACTAGCAGCTAAATCTAGATGCACTGTAGGCAAAAAAATGTATTCCATAGCATGCCAAATCAACCCACTCTGCCGTATATTACAATATAGAGTTTAGCATTTATAGTGGTGAACGTTTTTGAACAAGCTTAAAACGTACTATACTTTACTGAAGAGTATGGGTTGAGGAGCTACAACTCTGTTTTCTCGCTTTAAAGGTTATCTGTAAAAGGGGACAAGATTTGATCATTGTAGCCAGACTTGAATATCACACCTATGAGTGACAATCTCACAACAGGGAATATTTTGTGTTTCGAGCAAGTCTTGTCAGCAATATGAGTAAACCTCAGCCAGTGTACAAACTGATTTCACACACTAATTCTATTTGGAAAAGCAAAATACTAGTTACCATGGAATATATTATAATATTCCGTGGCTAGTGGTCAGTTATGGGATTATCTCAGTTTTATGAGAATCCATGTTCAGCACATAATGTCATGGGGCTGTGATCTCACAATTTTAAACCCCATAATCTACCTCTACCCATGGAATATCATCTGCTTATTCTATGGATAATAGTAATTTAAAAAGAATCACACTGACAACTATGCCATTTGCCAATACAATTATAGCATATTGATAAAGATCAGTTGTACAATATGCATACGTTGATAGCTGTTTCCCTCTGCTCAAACGGGATGACCACCAGCAGATTCCTGTGAGATGAGAAAAAGAATGGAATAATTGACAAACTCACAAAATAAAGACTTGGTGTTACACATCTCTTATACACTAATTACAGAGACATGAGGCATTTTGTAGTTATATCATAGACCTGCACATTTGCCTCCATTCTGCTAAAATCAGAGGTGTACAAATAATTCTGCCAAAGGAGTTAATCTCCACTGGACAGAGTTGAATCCTCTAGTTTCCAGCATGAGTAATAAGCTGAGGAAGTCCAGTTATCTCAACGTTTGCTCTGCTCAGGACTTACGCAGAACCGAGGCCTTTACGAAGGACCAAGCTGATTATGGTTTATCTGATCAAGTGGACTATAGAATAGTTCAATTGAAAAAACATGATAGGGTAAGTACAATATGTAAAGTCCATAATATTTTGGTCAAACACTTTCCTACCTTGGTTCAAAACGCCTACATCTTATCAAACATATCACAATCCATCTGATGGTATCTCATCAACTCACCTCATGCAGGCATCTGTCTTCATTCAATGCATTCTTTTTGCAAATGCTTAGTGCAAGGCTCTCGCCAGCCAAGGAAACACCTTTTTCCCAGTGTCTGTATTATGCGATATTGCTACGCTTGCAAAGTTATGAGTAACTGATTATTAATCAGAAGGTCGGAAAATGCATCAGACCAGAATCAAAGAGGACTAGGTCAGCTGAACAATTTGTCAGAAGTATAACTAGGTACAAAAACGATTACTAGGTTAGAAATGAATAATTAGAGCTACTGATTTTAGGTTTTAACTATGACAAACATACCTCTTTGCAAAGAAATTAAACGAGGTCTACTGGAGAATCACGAGAACACCACTCGTAGTTCTCCGACACCTTTCCCTTAGTTTGTCTTCTATCCTCCATTCACGTTTTGTGCTTCTTCTGTGCTCACAGCTCCTAAGTGACACCAACAATGCATATTTGATCCCGCTTATGACACAACAATGCCAGTCAACACTGATTTGTTTGTACCCTCAAAGAACCTCAAATTAGCTGGAAAATAAACACCTGCACTTACAGTTTATAAAGACATAAGAATAGGAGCCCTAATAATAATGTAACATGTTTTTATTTGCACAGCGACATCGGCATTTAGCAGATCAAATGGTTAGAGTGAACCATCTACGTTTTAGCACAGGGAGGTTACATGTCTTGCTCAGAGTATCACTAAGTGGCCTTGTTCAATTAAGATGGTTTCTAGTGATAATGATCATCTCATAGTCCTGTATTGTAGCTAATTCGAACCTACTCCATCGCACTACTAGAGGAATAATCAGCAACAGATCACAAAAGCAATCAAGGAGAGATCAGCAGCTCTGAAAATTCATCTGTTCTAGAATACGTTTTCCAAAATAGAACCTATCTTCTTGCATTAGATCCAGCATAACGTTCAGGCCAAATGAGCAGAGCTGTCCTGTCAGTATTTACAGTGGACCCAGTTTTCAAAAGATTTTTTGCTAGAGATGAAGCACGAGGGGTGCTCTTAGGAAAATGCAGCAAGATCAAGCATTATTAGCTAAGATAATGGGACGGGTTGCACCAGCAGTAGTGTATGCGGCCGGCTATGACATTTTTATCCCGTTTACGAGGCATTTATGGCAGTGTCACCTGGTTGCGATTGTTCAGGACAAACAAGTAAACCCTGCAGTGCACATAAATAGCACTGATGCACTTGCAACAGTGATCCAATAATGTTTGCACTTAAAGCGTACAGTGCAAGAATGGCACTGGAAAGAAAAGAAATTGAATGTCACAATGGTCTGTGCAGCGAATAGTCCATTAGCATGCTGCTTGTGTCAATTTGATACAAAATATATTAGCATATTGCTGTACTTTTGGGGAGTGTCCAGAGGAAGTGATCTCAAAATAAGAGGGCTCTATCCTCAAAGCACTGGCACTGCTACTGTGAAAATTCTACGGTCCAGTTTTAGTCAGGCCTTTTCCTAGGAAACATTTCTATAGTCGCTACTTGAGAGCTGTTATGTGCTGTTGGGCTTCAGCTCGTCAACCAGCCTCCCTATGCATGTAACAGTCTTCTGTTTGCAAGAGGCAATGGGCCCGATTCTGTCCCGCACGTCCATCCCCTTTTGTACGTCCAGTCTGAACCAGATGTACAAAGGGGATCGTGATTCTGATAGCGCGGGGCACGCCTAGCCCCACGGTATCAGAATGGCAATTCAGTCCAGCCTGCATGGATTTTAGTAGCCCGACTAACTCAGTCAGGGCTTTTAAATGGAGCTGCGGCACCATGGCATCCGGACACCAAGAAAAAGAGTCTATTTCCCGCAGCCCGACCCCCAATCTGGCCTCCTAAGACCAGGGTCAGGCTGTGGGGAATAAACCCTGCCCCCCCCCCCCCGCCCCAGGCCTTCCAAAAATAAACATCCAGGGAAATTATTCCATCTCGGAGGTGGAATAACTTCCCCGGATATTTTGCTGGCCCCAGGCATACAGGGCCGACATTAGAATCAGCCCTGTACATCCAGAGTCGGAGACCGCCCCCATGCCGCCCATTTCCCGCCCCATCTAACTTGCCCGCACAACCGGCGGGGACGTTATTTGGGGCAAGTGAAGCCACGAATAGCAGGGATGGACATCCCATCGGCAGCCCATCCTCACTATTCGTGGCTCAGAATAACCTCCAAGGAGAGCTGGATATGTGGGGACGTTCCACTCTGGAGGCATTTTTATAAAGTGATTTCCACAAGTATTGCATATTTTACATGTGCAAATAGCTGTTATAAAATGATACACTGGTATGTGGATAGCAACAGAGGAAAAGGGTGGCAGATGAAGACCATAGGGCTTATCCACTCTGCCCTTCCATAACAGCTACTAAGCTTCGCAGTTCACCCTCTTTCCATAAAGAAATATCCCCTCGAATAACTCCTGTGTCCTATCCCCTCCCACTTTCATCTTATGCTCTTTTGTTGGAGAGCTTGCTTTCAACTGAAAGTTTTCCTCCTGTGCATTTATGCCACAGAGGTATTTAAAAGTCTCTATATCTCCCCTCTCTATTCCAATGCAGGCATATTAAGATCTTTAACTCTGTTCCCAAATGCTTTATGGTGAAGACTATTGACAATTTTAGTAGCTGCTCTCTGTACTGATTCCAAACTCTTTATATCTTTTTGATATTATGGTCAGCAGAATTGTACACAAAGCCTTATACAGCGGCACTATCATTCTGCAAGCTTTTACCTACTTTTACATGCAGGCATTCCTGTAGGTACCGTCCAGGAAAAGGCGGGGCTGAGTTGTGATGTATGTGCATATTTTATGATTTCTGAGTGCAGATGCATATAATACCTCCATCAGAACAGATACAAATTTGTGAAAGAGCATTTCTGCACTATCAGAAGTCATTGTACGAGCCTATTTTATAGAGGCACATAGGTGCATTTTTGGACATTTCCTATAGGTGCCCTTTGATGAAATTATCCCCATCTGGGTGGGATGGTGGCTGCATTGTAGTCTCTGTAGAAGACGGAATATCAGCACATAAAGCCAGCTGAAAGCAGTGTCTAGGGGAGAGAGAGAGGAGAGTGACCAACAAGCAAAAAAATATTCTGTAGGTTTTCCAGCAGAGCTACGCTAATGGTGACACTGCAAGAGCTGATCTATACCAGCAGATCAGTGCTTAACCTTAAATGAAAGCTGAGTTCGCCACGTACGGTGCAGTATTTCAAAATTTAACACAAAAATAAAAGTTGTACTTTTAAGGCCAGAAAATCCTTTAAGCAGCTCTTCTCGCAAAAATGCTGAACATTTGAAGGCATTCATGGTAAAAAGATTGGCAGAAACTAATTGGCCTTTCTTGGTTCCGATGTTAGGGGATCAGGTGAACAGCTTTATAACTTTTTCTAAATAGTGACATGACTGTAAAATTTTGATTGTCTTGGTGAGTATCATTGCTTGATGCCGGCGCTTTCCAAATATTCCCCAGCTTTATTTTTATTGCTAGGCAATGTAACACTGTAAGGAAATTACAATGGCAAATTAAAATATACAACACCCGGAATTTAGATGGAAAAAATATTCTCAAATTTAATTTTTACTTTTGCTTGATACAGTACAGTCCTTGTTTTATTTTGTGGGCAAATTAATCAATACATTGTCGATTTAAGGACAAAGGTTTGGGCTGGCCCAGTGGCTTAGAGGCCAATTATATTCATGCACGTCCAGCCCCCTATACGGCCGGGCAGAATTGGGCGTGCAAAGTTAGACCAGATTCTGATTCTGCAGCCCCTGTGGGATCAGAGTTGGTTCTAGCACCTGGACCTGCAAGCCTACACCCGAGTCTGTCTGGCTGTATGTCCCAGCAACTACCCAGCTAACTCAGCCGCCCCATGAATGGAGCCGCAGTGCCGCGGCGCCATTCACAAGCTGTGATCCTGGCCCACTGAACCTGGATGCTGTTCGACCCCCAATCCAGCCTTCCAAGCCTTGGGTCAGACTGCGGGGAACCTCCTGCACCCCTCATCTGTGTCCCCAGGTCCCGCACCAAGATCCCCATCCGTCCAGGGGGACTTATTCCACCTTTGAGATGGAATAAGTCACTCATGTAGATTCAAGGCCCTGGACGTACAGGGCCGACATCTGAATCGGCCCTGTACATCCGGGGTCATGGCCCACCCATGCTCCACATCCAGAATACCCCCTCCCGCCCCATCTAGGTCTTCCCGTACAAACCTGCTGTGCATACGGGGAGAGTATTTACTGGGCCCAGACGAACCGCAGGGATGGATGTCCCGATGGGACATTCATCCTCGCTAGTCATCGGACAGAATGACCTCCTTCATGTAGTGCTACGTGCTGCTATACAGAGGAACTGGTGTTGACTCTCAGACCACACTTTTGTTCCCTAGGCTGGTACCAAGAATGGTGCAGAGGCAGCATTTCCAGCCCTCCCCCCTTTCCTCCGGGAGGCGGGGAAAATTCCAGTCATTGCTCAATGGCAACATACAGGGGCACGTTTACTATGACCCACACCAGTAATAAACGTGTGGGCCGCATTACCAGCGTGTATCTTATAGCTAACTTCAGGGGGGTACACCATCTGCAATTAGCACAGGAACATCACGCTTTAATGCGGCGAGCCTGCCACAGGTGCAACTAATGCACCCACTGAGATAGCGTTAGTAGCACCCATGCTGTCATCATCAAGCGCAGTAACAGCCACACCAGCTGCACCATGCCAGGAATGCCCTGTCCCACCAAGTCCCTGCCCCAACTTGTGCTACCAGGGTAGCATGGGAAGTTTAGTGCAGGGGCACCAAAACGTCATGCTAACCGCACGCTACCCCGGTACACACAGTACTAAATATGCCAAATTCAGGGCCTATGTCTATGCATCTAAAAGAAACTGAAGGGTGTAACTCCTGACCCATGGAACATTGTTGCAATAGTTTTAGCTAATAGGACAAACATGGGTAGTTGCAGAGAAGATTCATGCTACCATAGCACAGTGGAAGCCGGTTCTGATTGACCTGGAAGCCCAAAGGAAAAGGGGGAAGTTGTAGGGCACCAAAAACACCATAAAAACAAATTTAGCTACTAAATGAATTTAAAAGTGCATCAAATTAGTCTAAAGTCAGCTTCAAATGAACTGGGAGAAAGCAAAATGAGGAGTGTACTGTCTACATGCCAAGTCTTCTTTTATTTTTAACACAAATATTCACAATTGCTACAGCTTTCACGCACGTTTGTATGATTATAGAAAATAACTTTGATTCTAAGTATGTTAAGTCCCTGGGAGAGCTATCAACCAAGCAGGAATACCTCTCCCAAATATATGTCTTTCAAAACTGTATTTTCCATTGATAATGAAAGTAGATATTGGAAAAACTCTCTCTCTATTTTGTTCCAATTTCACCACCACAGCGGAGGCAGAAAGGAAGGAAAGAGAACTGAAGAATACAGACCTAAATCTATTCTGTAAGTCTCACAAGCACATTCCTACAGCAGGAAATTCTTCGCAATACTTGCTAGCCTACAGCAGACTTTGATGGATAAAAGCAGACGAGGGCTGCCAGATTTCCAAGCAGTGCTTTATCTGCCTACCTATCAATTTAAGGATCCCAATAGATTAGCCCAGAATTTGGATGCAGTGGGCTAAAGCTAGGCATTCATTTGGGCTTTTCAGTGATATTCAGATGAAAACCTGCTACTTTCGTGTCTGAGTGAGTGATTTTTCACATTGGGACAAATTCTGCAGGTGTTTTTCAAAGTGAACTATGGTTGTATTTTCATTCTTAAGTTGGTGATGGATACATAGAACCCATGGGCATTTGCACCTGCTTTAGGTGTGGAAACCTTTCCCATGGAAAATAATAGAGTTGAAAATGCAAATCTCTGGGAAATGTTTATTAAAGCATGCTACCTGGTAGTGCACGATTTGGTCACCATGCTAAACTGTAACACTACGACCCACACCAGTAACACATATGTGGGCTGCATTACCATCTAGCTAACTGCAGAGGGGTACACCCTTTGCAATTAGCACAGGAACATCACGCCTTAATGAGGCAAACCTGCCACAGGGGCAACTAATGCAGCCACCGAGGTAGCGTTAGTAGCACCCATGCTATCAGCATCAAGCGCAGTAACACCACACTTTGGTAGTGCTTATCAGGGCAGCGACTGGACGGGCCGGGATATTCCCCCTGCAGCATAGCTAGTGCGGGCATTCGTAGCCTGCACGCCCTGCACTTGGCACAGGTAGCAAATGTGCAACTAATGCCACCTCAATGGTTAGCTGCACCCGGGGCAGTAACTGCAGGGGGACAAATAGACCCGCCCCTCTGCAGTTAGCTCGCAGCACCATGCTGGTTAAGGGGCCCATATGTGAGATACCAGCAGAGTGTTTAGTAAACATGCCCCTCTGCTAGTTCTGTTCCATCTTTTCCTACCCCAGGTTAAATGCAATCTTGGGAATGCTTCCTTCTAATGTAGGTAAAACTATGCCTCTTGGAGAACAAATGTTCATACCTTTAGCTACTGTATATTGAAGGAGAGACGTTTTCAAATGACCAATTAACTATGAGGATGGCTCTGAAATTTATGCGTGGATATGTTTCTGAATAAGTGTAAATGTTCTCATTCCACTCATAAGTAAATACGAGTTATAGAGCAGCAGGAAAAGGTTATTTCCATTTCTTGAGTGTAGGTGGCGGAGAGGGGTTGGGCATAAAACCCATCTTTATACTATTTAATTGGCACATTTGCACATCAGCCAAAAGGAAGCTTGAAATAGATCTTTCAGACTCTCACGGAAGTAGAAACATTTAGGGGCAAGATTACTAAAAAGCAGACCGGTAGCGCGCAATTGGACTGCAAAACCAGTACAGAGTCCAATGCAAACTTTAGGAGACATGTGTCCCCCTACCATTGGCATGTTGTAACGTGCGGCCCCATAGAACCTGGCATGTGGGTGCACCTAACACCACCCATTACACGCACTCAAGCTGACAGCAACAATCATGCTTAGTGCATCCCATAATGTCTGCACCATCAATGCCCATGTTTCGCCCCCCCCCCCCCAATCTGCCCTGTCTCCGCCCAATCACGTGCTGACCATGTGCTAAACCCTGCACTAACAGTTCGTGCAGCTTAGTAAACATGCCCCTTAGAACTATTTTCCAGGTCTAATTAAAAAGGAGACTGCCTTTGCCTCACCTCCACCACTACACTGAGATTTACAAATATAATTTAGTTTTTATATTTATTACACACTTGATGATCATGACACTCCAGCCATAGTACAAACTAAAAACTTGCATTACGAAGAAATGCAATACTTGCCATTAAAAATGCCTTTAAAATGGAAAAGAAACCTAGGAAAAATGCAATCAAATTGCATATTATAAACACACAGAAAAACAATCATGAACACATAGTAGAAACCAAAATATTCAGTAACAATCATGAACACATAGTAGAAACCAAAATATTCAGTGAGGATATTACAAACTAACAAGCTGACAGCTAAGCACCAATCAAAGGGAGTCAAGCAGGTAGTGGGTGCTCCCTATAGGTAAAAGAATGTTTGACTGCTATTCTTGCTTTTTGCTGCTCCTCAGAAGCTGCCACCCTAGATTACTTCCTAGTCTTGCCTCATGGTTGGCCAGCCCTGGTCACAAGCTCTCCATACAATCTGGCAGCATACATACAAATTGTCATAAGATTCACGGAATGTTCCTGAAATAATAATAGGGAATGCTAAGCTCTCCCAAAAAACTCAAGTAGATGTCATCGCTTTTAACATCCTGACAAAGAGACGTCCTCCTGCCCATAAATATCAAACCAATTGTTTAAATTTGAACAAGCTGTTTCTGTCTACCTTACAACAAGCAAGGCAACCATGATTCTTATTACACATCTCAGCCCCAACAGAGGGAAACCTGGCCTAGAACCTGATATACTGAAAGCTTTTCCCATTTTGTGTTTCTGGGAAAAAAATGTTTAGAACATTTGGCCTTTAGGAGAACCATTTCATAATCAGTACATATGGCAAGTATGCACGTAGACTGTACCGGTTTTCTAAGGGAAAGGTTACAGACTTTCATTTTCGAAACTATCCCACAGAAAATACACCTCATTAAACCTCCTATTAAATATGCACAATTTATTTGGCTTATTTTACACATATATTTTATAAAGGATGTGCATAATGCCCCCCCCCCCCCACCAAAGAACACCTCCACTCAGTTAAAATACATTTACATGCATAGACTTCATGTGTATAACTTTGAGCACATATAGTCTAGGCAATTCTATAAATGCTGCTTCTGTCTGCAAAACACTATTACTTGCGGAAGTGCCTTTTAAAATTACCCCCTTAGTGTCGTTGCCCAGTGGAAGAACTGAAAATGACAAGCCCTTCTTCATGAATGAACCAGAGGAAATGTCAGAAGATTAAAGTATTAATTTCAAAACCATGCACAAAGGTTAAATGGCTCTTCCCGAAACTCATTGGTGCAATACTGGAAGACTCCTGCAAGCTTTTATCTTTCCAAAATGGTAGGTCAAAGGCTGCAGTAAAAGTAGTCAGTTGCATATAGCAAAATGCCTATTAATTAAGCACACCTTGGGCCCAATTCAAAATATGTTTTCAATCAATCAAACATGAGTTTTGTAGCTCTTTAAAGCATGCCATTGGTTTGTAAAAATATATTGGCATGTTGGCCATGTAACAGCTTTGTGTACTTCTCTAATATCTCTAAGAACCAACTGCACTCTTTAGTTTTATCATGCACCCTGCAGAAAAACTCACCTAACTTACCAGGGGAAAAAAAGGAGACAAAAGTCCACAGCTTCTTCAATGGTATTATATTCTTCAGGAAATCACAAGGTGACTTCTGGATTTGACAGGCAACTGCACAGGATATTAATAGCCAAGACATTTTCTTCTGCAGTCACACAACCAGAAAAAACAAACTGTTATTCTTTTTGTGATGCTCAGAGGAAGAATGAGAAAGTGCTTTCCAGAGAATAATAATTGTTGCTATTCAAGGCATCAGCTGTGCAAAGTAATGCCCTAGCTTAAGACCATTAGTGATTGTAGTTTATTAAATATTTCATTTGATTCAGAACTCCCTGAGGGTAGAGTTTCAGTCATGAATGCGGATTTTAAAACATATTGGCACATGACGCAGGGAAATCCTCACACCAAAAGGTAGCTAAATTCTCACCCTGTAGAAATGCCGTTGGAAGCCAGACCATGTCAAAAATATCCATATAAGGTGTGCATTACTGACCAAGGCAATAAAAGAGTGAATTATGTTATTGCTTATCTCCAAGTTTCTCTCTCTCTTCCAGTTGTCAATTATGTTGACGTGAGGTCATTTTGCTATTGTTCTACTACTACTGCAATGTAATTTATCTATATCAGTGGTGACCTGCTATGCACTGCCTTGACAAAACCCTTCACATAGACAGTTAATACATAAATAAGGTGTCCTAAAGGTGGGCTGCTTTGCAGAATAGCCTGTGATAATGATGATAATTCATTTTGAAACTGTCCATCCAGGCCCAAAGGGATGACCAAAGCAGTGCACAAGAAGAATGTCATACAGACAGGACAGTTCAATGCAATAAAATAAAAAAAACTACCCAGACCCACCTTAAGCAACTCAATTTAATGAATACAGTCACTGTTAAGGGATAAAGCAGTGCTCTATGCACACAAATTGGCTTTTTCTAAAATGGTTCCGATTATATTTATGTATTTACTTTGCTTATAAGTCATCTAGTCTTCATAGGAACTCAAGGTCATATAAACAATAAAAAATAAAAAAACATACAAGAATACATAAAACAAAAATAAACCCTGTCTTATGAATGCCTCCACTCATACTGGGTAAAGTTACGATAATCGATGTGCATATATCCTATATGCATATAGGTTTAGCAGAGGCATTCTTGAGGGCAGGGTTGGGGAAGGTTAGCATTTATGTGCAAACTTCATATAATGCATGTGGCAAACAAGCTGAGACATTTCTGCATACTAAACAGCAGATGTAAATGTGTGCGTGCACGTTCCATGGAGTAAATTTCAAACAGATAGTGTGGGCCTACTCTTCCTTACCTTATGTGCATAAATATGGTACAAGTTAGGCAGCCTGCTTAATAGGTAACACCCCCACCCCACCAAAAAGCTAAAAACTCCTAAACCTGATTATGCCAATAAAGAAACAGTAGACATTACAACAGCCCTCACAAGAGGAGGAGGGTGCTTCATGGTAATTTAGAACAATTGGCAGGACTTTTGACAGTCAATTGTCTGGCTGTAGGAGATACAGGTTTAGTTTCTTAACTAATGAGGCTGGCAAGAGTCCTAATGACAATGAGGCAATTCACAAGGGAAGGAGTAAAACGGCTGCTGGCTGAAGTAGCAAGCTGGGGTAAGTCTCTGAGCAGAAATCCTTCCGTCATCCCAATCAGCAATGGCAAATGTGCCACTTGGGCTACCACCTGGAATTCAGTGCTGTGCCTAAAGGCAAAAAATGGAGATAAATAGAAATAACGTTAAAAAGGACCATGCACATGCTCTTGTTTTGCAAATGTGCTGTCAGTTATACCTCAATAAAATAAAAAGTCCTCGCAGCACTCTTAGGGGCATGTTTACTAAAGTACAGTAACCTTTTGCATTTCCCATGTGTTAGTAGTCTATATTAACACACGGTAAGTGCAAAGGCTGTGTGCTGGCATAGGTTGTGGCCGGCGTGTTCTTTACAGTCACTGCACTGAAAATCTCTTTCCCTGCACCTTAACGTCACTGGCAATTAATGTGGATGGACTTAACACCTCCTCCTGAGAGAGATATTTAATTTCCCCATCCTAACAGCAACATTGACAATTCGTGCACATTAATTCCCTCCCACCCCCCCCCCCATGCTAACCACAATGTGCAGTCCACACTCACTGCCCATAACCGACCCAGTCCCCGTCCTCTCACACAATTTTTACTGCACTGGCACATTGTATCCATTAGTACAGGCAGTAATTGTATACTAAAATGCACGTCAATAGTTAGCGCACTTGAGTAAACATGCTCTTTAGTCTAAATATATTTTTACTTGGACACTTGGGGCCCAATATTCAATTGGGATGGCTATACAGCACATAACCGTCGCCACAGGCCTCTGCAGCACATAACCGTCGCCACCGACCTCTAACCGCAGATATTCAATGCTGGGGTCATATGCGGCCCTGGCTTGAATATCCGGGGTCACCGCATAGCCTCCGACACCGCAAAAGCTAACCATGTAGTGGCGATATTGCACCACTACCCGGTTCGCTCCTGAGAGTAAAACTAGGCCAGCTTTCGCTACCCAGATAGCGACTGTCGCTGCCCACGACACGCCTCATAATGCCCACGATAAGCCCCGATGCTAAGCGGTTAGCATTGGGGCGTATAGCAGTGTCAGCTGGGGATATTCAGCAGCACTTAGCTTGTTAATGCTGTTAAATATTCCATCCAGGTCAGTAAACCATGTAAATGCCTTTAGAATATCAGGCTCTTAGAGCTTTATAGAACCAGGCCCTTAGGGCTGAATCAGTGGCATTCCATAGAGATGACTTGAAAATTGCATCGGAATATTGAAATGCAATCCTAACTTCAGTATCAGTCACTTACTGTAGGTGGCTCTCTAAAATTAGCAGTTAGAAAAAAAGAGAAACAAAAATGGAAAATAAGGTAACAATACCATTATATTAGTGAATCACCAAAGCATCCCCCCCCCCCCCTCTTTCCCTTGAGACTGTCAATGGTATGTTTTGGTGATTCACTTATGGTATTGCCATCTGTTGCTCAGACTGTCTTGTCCTGATAAGGTGGTTTTAACCTTCAAAAGCTAGACCAAGAATGTATTTAGTCCAATAAAAAGCTATCTTCTTAATTTCCTTTCTCTTTCTCTCTAACTGCCATTAAAGTGGACTAACATAGCAATCCTATTACTTCCTCTCTAAAATTAGACATTTAGGGCTTTTCTGCATGTGAAACAACCTTATCTGCATATGGCTTTCTTAGATGGGTCAACTCTATTTTTCCTAAGCTAATAGGCCCTTAGTCTTTGGAAATGTGGCCTGCGGTCTTCTCAAAAAAAGGACTTTATGTCTTTATATTAAAGTACTAGAGCGGAGCTGCATTGAAAGATGTACAGAAATCTGCACAAAATCAGCAGTGCATATTACTTACTAATTTGTCCCAGTATTTCATGACTATGTCACTTTAGCATGAAGTATTTTAATGATATTCAAAATAACTCTGGTACTGCAGCTTAATGCAATGTGCCACAGATAACTATGTAGTATACTATATTAAAAAGCAAATTTATTCGCTGCAATGTACTTCAGAGATACCCGAGAGTGCACAAGGATGATTTCTGCCTAGAGTGGCAGAATTGGGGGGGGGGGAGGGGAAGCAGCATGGCAGAATATGGCTTGTTGTCCGTCCCCCCTCCACCTCTACTTTTGCTGTAGCCACCACCATCCTACCCCTTCCCAGGCCACCTGAAACACGGTAAACCAGTGCATACCAGATCTTGCAGGAGTGTGCAAGATCTGTTGAGACTGCTCCATCCCAGGGGATGGGGCCCAGTAGGACTGTCACATGCACCTGTACTCATAGGCCCCCTGCCATGCATACTAACTTAAAATGGTTCAGGGTGACCTGATTAGAATAAGGTGATGGTGCTAGCAGTGGAGGAGGGGAAGGAGGAAGGACATGGGAAGATGTGGAGAGATGCTGAACAAGAAGGGTGAAGGCAGAAAAGGTAGATGCTGGATGGGGGGGAAGGAAGGGGAGAGGCTGGACTAAGTTGGGTAGAGAAAGGGAAGCAAAATGCTGGACATGGAGCAGAGAGAAGGGACGATTCTGGACAGGGGGAATGGAGGAAGAAGGGGAAATGCTGGACAAAGGGCAACATAGTAACATAGTAAATGACGGCAGCTAAAGGCCAGCATGGTCCATCTCGTCTGCCCAATAAGGTGCCAGAGGATATGCAGGTATGAGGGGCGAGAGCAGATGATGCTTCTTCCACCGTTTCAAAGCCTGCTAAGTATTTGAATGGGTTCATGTTGCAGGTCTTTACCATTTTGCAAATCATTCTCGGAACTCCTTCCATCCTTACCACGGTGGGCCCTAGAGTAGTATATCTAAAGCTATTCCTAATACTTGCTAGTCAGGTTTTCAGCTTAGCCACAATGAATATGTATAAAAATTGCGTTGTAGCCCATGCAAGCAGTAAATGCATATCTAACTCATGCATATTCATTGTGGATCTCCTGGAAACCAAATTGGCTAGGGGGTTGGAAAACACTGCCCTGGAATACTTAACCTTATACATAGAGGTGGGTTTTCAGCAGCATCCTTTACAAGGTCATTAGCTCATTTTTCCTACTGGTGACACTGCTGATTATTTACCTGAACATACACTTATTTTTTTACCCTTTGCTGGCAAACTTTTAGATCATTATAGATGATCACTGTCCCCGTTCTGCTTTATAGCTTCCAATTCTTTCTTTCTAATAGGTGACTAATATTTTTTATTTAGCTTGATTTATATTCTGCCAAATCACCAACCTAGTGCACCCAGAAGTTGTAACACCACTTCATAAGAATGATAGGGTAAAATGATATATCTTAGGCGCTAACACTTAAACATTTTGAACTGATAACTTGTAAATTCTTCCAATATTTTAAAGTCACCCGTTCTCTTTTCCATCATGACTGTATCTTACGCTGTTAAGATTTTTTCATTTAAACATGCTTTTGCTTTTTAATAAAGATCCGTCACGCATAAACAGGCCTTTTTTTCCATCGAGAACAGAAAAGGAATACAAGGTCTGGAACAATATTATTTTATATATTTATGATCCATTTTCTAAACATGCTAATAGAGCTCTAATTAAAGAATAATAACCAGAAGTTGGGATTCCCTCAGATATTTGTCTGCAATGTAATAAACTAGTTGACACCCATATAAATTCTCCAGAGGTTCCATAGGTCCCTTCTCCCTGGGCCTGACCCGACCCCAGCAGCCTTCAGTCTCATCCCTCCCCTCCCTGCCCTGCCCAAGCTGACAAGCAGCCTCTCCCTTATTCTGTCCTGCTGGTCTAGCTGGCTTCCATAGTTCTGCACTGCTCTCTGACATTGTAGTCCTGTGGCCCGCCGACAGCTGCATCTTCTGAATCTGCCAAGTGGTACCCCGCTGCGTGCTAACATAAACCGTCCGATCTAAACACATTCAGATCAATATTCCAATGGAGTTAAACATTTCCTGGCCGTAAATATACTATCCATAGATTCTCAGCCCCTATATGGATGGTGGCAGCCTAAAACTATATAACCACTCTGCCACTATCCATATAGGGGGCCCTTTTATAAAGTTTTTTTCCATGGTTAAACTACGTTTTATACAAACAAAAGGATTTTATAAAACTGAGTGACCACATACATGCATAAAGGTATCTGTGGCAACAGGAAGGTGTGCACTTTTATGCAATGCATGTAGGGGCAAGTTTGGGAAGCATAGTGTGGGCCGGGCACAGAGTGGTGAATTAGACATGTACGTGTCCGTCTGCTCCCGAGCAGGTGCATTTAAGCCCGGACCTGCTGAATTTGTAGGCTATTTTATAAAGACACATAGACGCCTTTCTTGTTTTTATAGAATAACTCCAAAAGAGGTGCCTATCTTGCCTTCCAGCCTAGGTAACCTGTTATAAAATTACCCTCAGAGTGGAGAGTAAGGGCGGAGTGAGAGCAACAAGCCAAAAGTATCCATATGTTCACCTGCTATACAGATAGAGGCCAATATTCCAAACCATTAGCAAGTCGGCCAGCGGGAGGCTACCCGGTTAAGGGTGCCGACCATGATTTTCAGGGGCGCTACCAGATACTGTAGGAGCAGCCTGTGCGCAGAGCGAGGGCAGATAAGTACCACTCAGCCCAGATAGTCAGTGACAGCTCCTATCCGAATACTGTTGCCGATCTTTAAACACAGCGGCTGACCACCCTGACATTTGAATATTGGGCTCATAGTTTAGATGTTTTGTATAGACCTGCTGAACAGCAAGCCTAAGCTGAATGGATAGTAGTGGTGACAGGCACCAGCAAATGCTTATATTCAATGCTGCTAATGCATATAGTCAGCGCTACTGAATATACGCATGATTTTAAATACCACAGCTGGCATTTAGATTAGCACACTGACTACTGCCAATGAAAATCCAACCCATTATATATATATATATAATTAGTGCTAGTTGACGGGAGCGACAACAATTGCAGAAATCACATTGGTTTGGAAGTTGAACCTATGTATACAGTGGTTCGCACCAAAATCAAAGAGCACGCATAGACGTAGCTGCCCTATGAAATCATTAGCAGAGGGAATCCAAAACCTGGAGGGACTATGTCTGCCCTGCATGTTTCTTCCAAATTTCTATCAAATTTAATTATTTATATACCGCCTTTCCATGTTATCAAAGCGGTTTACATCTAATTCAACAATCAAATATCTTTCAAGTTGGCACCTTTCAAAGTCTGGAAAGTGAATACTGGGATTGCTCTGAAACGTGGGTGTATGCGCTGGTTTCTTGCAAATTCCAAGAAAAAGAGTCGAGCATAATTTTAGACAGCAAGACAATGCGGGAAATGGAAACGATGCCTTTTTCGCACTTCCTAAAATACACAGGAAATGCTTTTTAAAACACAAGTGCACGGCCTGCTCACTTCCAATGAACTACAGAACACAAAACAGAAGAAAAACCACCAAGACAGCACTTTTTTCACTGCTAAAGTGTGTTTCATAAATGCAAAACGTATTCATATTTCTTAAACAAGAGCCCCCAGAGTAGCGGCGTCTATATCCCAAGTGGAATCCTTCACGTTCAAGGCATTTTACAACTCTAGAGCAATTATCTTTGCTACAAGCAACAAATGGATAATGCCTTATTTAATCGAATGTTTGATACCACTTTTTTAAACATACAAACGGTTTCAGCTGTGAATTCTAACAATTCTTGTTAATAGTGAACTTAAAGGAGTTTGCATCTGACTGTGATGTATAGGTGCTCTGTTTTCTAATATTAGCAGCTACTGGATTTCACAACTTTTATTATGAATGTTCAAATTGTAAGGTTAGCTTGAGCCCTATCAACTTGAACTTCATTGGCTGGCAAAAGGGCTCCATTTTCTAAAAATCATTTAAACCTTAATAAAGTCTAGGATGTGTATATTGAGGAAAAGCTCATTTTGACAGCCCTTTATCCTGTAAGGGAACATTAATCAAAGGGCTTTACACTGATAAATGTGTTTACCTGCATAAAAATGCATTTTGAACATTTCTATCCCCCCCCTCCCAATGTGGACAGAATTTTAAGGAGGTTTAACATAAACGCCCCATGATTAGGTTTGCTCGCTGGCAAGTGCTGTGCTTTATCCTGTAGAAGGATCCCAATTTCATCACCCTGTTCCCAGGTCAGCTGGGCCTGGGAATACTGTGAAGGCAGCTTCCTATTCCGTTGCTTAAAGGTGACACTTAAGGGCAGAGCCAGAACTCATGAGTGCCAAGTTCCAGAATAAGCTCTGCTGCTTGAGCCCCACCTATTACTATCACTGTAATGACCAGATGTAGATATGTTTTATGAATTTATAAATTATTAGTATTTAGCTCACACCTTTCCAATGGTAGTTCCAGGCGAGTTACATTGAAGTAACTTCCAGTTTGTTGTTAATAGTGCACCCTATTAAGCAATTGTGCATGCTATTTGGCCATGTGAGAATATGGCTCAATAGGGGTCACTGTTAAGCGATAGCGTGAACTATTAACTACCGACAGGAAGTGACAAAATTTACCACCCACCCCTCAGTGTAGGTTACCCTCCTCTGTGACTTTGTTTAGGGTTGTACAAAGGCACAGAAGGGAGCAACCTGCATGGGGCAGTGGGTACACACTCACTACCTCAATGGGCAGATGTTTGAAGATGGACCATGCAAGTCTTTTATCTGTCATTTACAATGTTATTATGTAAAACAAAACAAATAAAAAAACTCTGCAAATGACACAGGAAACTAAATGAAATGAAAAGTTTTGGTCTCCACACCCCTAGTTTTTAAAGCATCTCTAATGTATTTTGGCTGAGTGGATCATAGAGGCCACCACTGTGAAGACAGATACCTGTCACTACCGCGTTCATTCTGGAGGCAGGTCCTGGGATCTTAGAAAGGGTTCCTGGTGCTGGACACAAATGAAGGGAAAAATGGATTAAAATTAAAAAAAGACAGCCATCCCCACAGCCATTTTTGTAGTGGTGGGAGGGGCCAAATTGCACCAGCCCAGGACAGCCATGTATATCAGTATTCCTGCCATAACCTTAGTCAGCAATGACCCAGGCCCAATAATTCTGTCCCCAGTGCACAGGTATAGAAGCATAAGCACAGAAACGGTCTGCAGTTGTACCAGTTTCCCAGCAGTTCCAGAGCCCCAACTGAAGCTGCTACTGCTAAACAAGTACAGGATGAGTGCTCTGCCAGAGCAGGGCCAGATTTCCACTGGGGATCTCTCTTCTGCGCTCCCTCCCCCAATCCTAATCACCTTTGCTCAAAGTCTGCCTTGTCACAATGATCTCCTCTCACTTACTGCTGCCCAATTCAACGATCCTGTCCCGAGCACAGCAGCAGCAAACGCTGATAAGAAAATTAAGCATAGGGCTTACTGAGGCCTTGTGGTGTCCTGTTCCTTCTCGCCCTTGTAAGGTTTCCATGGTAGCAAGAAGTCCTGAGAGGACAGAGCGGGATGACACAGGCCCCATGCTGAATTTTACTCTCAATGTTGCTGCTGCTGTTCAGGGACAGGCTCGCGGAACTGGACACTCATGCTAGGCCCAGCCTGACACATACAATGGAGGCAATGTTCTTTTACCTAACGCAATTTGATGGCAGAGGCAGTTGTTTACGTTGCCTATGCTTAATTCCAGATCTGGTTCAGAGCTGTCAGTAGGAGAGAAGCTTTAGTTAAATTATTAAATATGCTACCTGCTTTGGGTCGGGGAGATGGGGGTGCGATATATGGCTGAATAGATGCTGCTGGGTAGTGGAAGCATAGGAGGATAGGGATGAGAAAGAAGAGGGTTGCTAGGCAGGGTTAGAGACTTAGAAAAGAGGATGCTGCTTGCTAAGAGGAAGAAGAGAAGCGAGAGAGAATGGGATGATGGCTAGAAATCCCCATACCAACTGATTTGCTCTAGGTCCCACACACCCCTGCGATCAACCTTGGAAACCTCCTACAGCATCAGGGCAGCCTTTACTAATGGAACAAACAAAGCTATAAGACAATGGTATCATTTAAGGGCACTCGAGCAAATATTTTGGAAAGGGCTGCCGGAGTAGGGGAGGCTCAGCTTCGAAGAACCAGAAGCAGCTGTAATTGAGTCCTTTCTTTTCTAGGCGCCCATGCACTGCTAGGCTGCTTGGGTGAAACACCACTGTTGAGGTCAATATTATATTTAGGTTTCAAAACAAATTAACCTCACACTAGCAATTTCTTGAGCATTTCCTTTTTTTTGTCTTATTCTATTTATTTTCATCCTTCAAAATGATAACTGATACTAATTAAATTTCCTAGTTTGAACTCATTCTTTAGATGCAAACTTTCCTTGTAGTACTTAGAGAAAATGGTCCATAACTCACCATCGAAAGAAGCTAAGTACATTCTTCTCCCATGCATAGAGCTTTTCTGAAATTGTGTCCATTCTTATATGTTGTAGGGACAACAGTTCCTTTGCACTTTTTTTTGGAAACTCTGTTTATTGAAAACCAAATAGTACATATCATGCATAACAATATATGTTTAAATCAAATCAATTCTACAACATATTAAATTTCTTTAAAAATAAAACTTACTTCCCTCAAAGAGTGTAAGAAATAGTCAACATGTATCCTCCGACCTTCTTTGCCCTTGAATCTAAAGTAGTGTGTACATATAAAAAAGTGTAGGTGATACAATAGTTGGAAACGTTCATTCATTTTTGTACTACAATCTGCATATAATCTGGTATATTGTATCTCACTGTTGGTACTAGCATTGCAAAAATGGATGTCATAGTAGATGACATCAGGAAATGCATTATTTTCTAAAGTCCGTATTCTGCTGCCATCTATTCATATACCTTGCTTTTTGTATCTATTGAAAGCACATGCAACACTGTAGCTGAGACTTTAAATTATCTAAAAGACCCAGGTACTAAATTGTGCTAATGCTTTATCAACCATTAACATGCCGTTAGCACACTCAATCTAGTTTATGCTATGGTAATCAGCTTGCAAAAGTTTTAATGCAAAAAAACCGAAGTAATGAGATGAATGATTATACAGAACAGCTCATTACCTATTAGCCCATAGAAGATCCAAAAGTGAACATAGAGTCATCAATGCAAAAAGCTTAACTGCATCTTGGTGAGGAGTAGTTAATTTGTTTTTGCGACAACATCCTCATTGACATACTAACTTTAACATTAGTAAATAAATGCAAAAGTCATTTGTAAGTCATTAACACAACCTATTTAATAAGACTTAATTAACGTGTGTTAGCCATCACTGTTAATGCACCTTAGTGCGCTGGCCTCCAAGTGAACAGCAATTCTTGGGTGCCAGTTCATAAAGATCATCCATAATTTGTAACTTTGCATTATGATTAAAATATACACATTAAACCTTTTGCTAAAACTGTTTCATTACAATTCATATCCTATTATGTCACACAACGTATTTCCCTTTGTTTACTACTGTAGATGAAAGTACACTATATTAGAGGAAATTCAGTCACACGTGAATTTGAGGATTTTATATTTTTCAAGCCATGTTGGAACTTCATTATTTATATACTAGAGGAAATGCCACAGCATATTCAGTAACATTTTGCTACACTCTATTGCACTATATACAAAACTCTTGTGTATCCTGAAAAGCCCATGTCCCCTACTGTTTGTCATGGTAAACATTTAAATCTGCATTCCAGTCATCAATTCATAAAAATGCCATACATACAACAGAAATCCATTTCCTATCTTTTAAATGCAAAGCAAACTGAGCAATTTTCTAAAAACAGCTTGCTAGCATATCTGATCATATCAGCTTTTTTCCCTTTCCCTCTTTCATCTATTTTCTACAGTGTAAACACTGTGATCTGGGGAAATGTGCTACCTTTTAAGCAACATGCTACAGAGAGACGTGAGCCCTAATTAGACTTAAGTATAATAAAACAGTTCAAACTCTTTCAATAGCCTTCTGCTTATATGTTTGAAGATTCGAAACTGAATGGCGAAGCGGCCAAGGCGGCGTTGGCAAATGAAGACTGTCCCCACATAGACCAGGCTCTATCGCCTGATGAGGGCCTGTCCTTTAATCGCTCTGTCACTCGGGAGAGAGATGGACCCTGCTTCCTCTTATCACCCGGGGACTACCCATGCCCACCTGATGGAGGAATGAGAAAGGGTATGTAGATAAGGTCAAATAACCACATAGCTAGTGATCTATAGTAGTACTTAGAGAAAACTTATTCTACAGGTTAGCTCAAAGTAGTGGGCTTGTTTTAGAGACGCAGTTACTTCTGAAGCTAAGCAACTATCTAGATGTCTTGCATTTTCCAGTTTTCAATCTATTTCTTATTACAAAGACTAAAAAGTAAGATTTTTAGCCATTGTGTGCACCTGCAGTTTAGTCTTCCATTTTAGCCTCTCCAGGGAGATTCAGCAAAAATATTTGAGGACATCCTTGACCTACTGCATGCTGAAAGGTATGCCTAATAATTGCTTTTTAAAATACGTGTAGTTCACCTATCTGGATAGCTCAAATACTGCTACATACCAGCAATGTGTTATATATTTAACTGTAGACGCAGAACCTGAAATGAATGCAGTTCTACATTTAGTTTAGTTTTGCCTAGTGTATATAAATATTTCTAAATCTCTTTGCCATGATGAGCTTCTAATAGAAAACCAGGACTTAAAAGATAAGCATTTTATTTTCCCATTAATTTCCTGGTCCTTATTTGATTTCCTTCAGGAAAACAAGAAATGAAGTCTTTGGCTCAAAAAATATTTTGCATTAATTCATGCAGTTGCTAACATAGATTAAGTCCTGCCCAAATGTTATAATGAAAGATAAATTGATCAGAAATATGTATATTTTTACATATTCAAGATTAGAACTGCAGATGTGAGCATATGCGGTAGTAGCAAATTTAGCTAAGAGACACACAGTATTTAATAAGTGTCTATCGCTGGTGTGCAGTATATTCAATACTAAGACTAACTGCAAAGACTGCATAATATAAACCATACAATGGTGTAGTTTTTAGACTTCCCATGTGCCATTTTTGACAGGCAGCAGCTTATATAATAAATGACAGTTGCAGTATATTTAATTTTATTTCTAAGCAATTATTAAGCTAAAGAGTAGAACCATAACACTTTCCTATGAAAGTATCTCTGCTATAATTTACATTTGTAGCAAAGCGTTTTACCTGATACTTTACTTGATGAGCATGGGACTCTTTCATTCAGACTAAATATGGAGTCCCAGTGCATCATGGGGTTCCTTAGAAATGACACATCTTTGGTAGGAAGAATGTGCTTTTCCCATGATGCACTGTTCCAGAAGCATGTTCTCTAGAGTGAATGAAAAATAGTCTAGTTGGCTAAAGAGTAATAAATGTCAGGATATTGTTAGTTCATCGGAAACCGATCCAGCTCAATACCATCTTGTGCATCTCTATGTGAACTTGCCAAGCTATGTCTTTCATGCATGTTTGAAAGTAAAACTATGGTTGCATGCAAAATGTTCTTTTTACATGATGTGAGTCAATGGGTAGTATCACTGTGGCATTAAGATAAATGTTTCAGCTGTAAGTAGTCTCTGCTTCGCCTATTGCTGAAACAAATTAAGCAGGTGCAACAAGAAAGCAAAGATATAGTTGCCAAAAGAATTTTCAGTGTTCTTAATGGATTCTGTGCCAGTTGTGATACCTTTTTATTGAATCAATGTAGGAATTATCCAAAGATGATGATGTACCTAATTGGAAATTATTATATTGGTTTAATAAAAGATATCAAAATCAGCAACCAATCCATTATTTTTTCAGCATCAATATAGCTATTATTCTGATTCTTTCAATGCATCCCTTGCCTTTGCAAAACTCAAGCACAGTCCTTTTTATGATTCATGTTAAGTTTAACTTACTGTTTAGACAGCCTTCTATTGCCAAGGAAAACTAAATCTATGTTTCATGTTCTGTGATTTTTCTTTTCAACAGAACTATGGAGCTACCTACTAAGTTGTTACATCGTGTTCTGTTAACATCTAAAACAGACTTAATTTATTCTTCATCTTTGTGTTGAAAGTTCTTTCAATAGGTTTGCAAGTGATACTACTCTCAGCATGTCAATGCATGGAAATGCTACTGAACTAGCTATGATGTTGACCTCATTCTTAGTCCATTCTGTTGTTGATCCAGTGCTCTACTTTCCATTCTTCTTTCAGTAAAGGTTATGAAATGTCACGGAGCCTTAACAGCATAGTTGGCATAAGTGGAAATGTGGTAGGACTGTCTTCAATGTCTCCGCCCTACAACTCTCCTTGTCCATTGAGACATTCTCGGTCTCTCATTCCATCCATTTTGTAGCATGGATCAGTAGCAGGGATGGCCTAAAAGGCTTCATATCTAATCAGCCGATGTTATGTTGCATATACTCCTGGTGACTAAGTCTGAATATATCATGTCTCACAGTAGCACCTTAATGAGTATGGTGCTACTGTTGACATTAGGTGACATAACTCTTCAACAGTAAAAGATGATAATAGATGGGCATTAAATAAAAGCGGCGGGCCATATGCTGCATGATATTGATACATAGAATGAAGGGGTGGGTACACCATCTAGTTTCTTTTCTAAAATGGTGCACCATGCTAGTATAATGCTTTTCTATCTTGGCTAATGGTGGATCCACTGGCTTTTACGGAATGGGTTAGCATTTTTGTCAAAGATGAAAACTTGTCAACGACTGAAGATTCACTTTTCTCAGGATATTTTTGAGCCATAGGAACCCTGCAGGAGTTTGAGCAAGCAAGCACAGTAAAATGAAACTTTGCATGGGCGCCTATTAAAAGTTGAAAGCAATACTCAGATAAACCGTAGAGAGGTCTCGTCTGGCTGACTGCATGGAAAATAGAATTCCTATTGGAGAACAATATGGCTGCCTCTGCATGTAGCTATACAGTACTATCTTTTTCTCCCTTCTTTATAAAACTAAATGCCAATCTTGATTTGAAAGAGCATGGAAGAAGTTCAAGTATTCATTGTATTCTTTACATGCAGATCTTTGCAAAGAAAGCCCTGTCATTGCTAAATATATGCAAACAGAGGCAGTCAGAGTGACTTGACAAGGTGAAATGGAGATGGACAAGGGTGGCTAATATCCATCTGTGTGGAACTGGGCAGGCATAGAAGACCTCCTCATATGGACAAGCAAACTCGCTCCATGCAGGTTTTAAGGATGATTCGTCATGGTTAAAGAGGTGTACTGAAGACGCAAGCTTTTTCTACGGCCAAAATATAACAAACTGTAGAAGATTCTGGTTTTTTTTTTAGCATGAATTGCATGAAGTAAAGAAAAAAAAACTGATATTGTACAATTAAAACAAAAAGCAAAAAGTTATATATTTTCTTTCAAAGCTCTTTACTTTTACATACATTGTTGTAGCCAAATGTAAAACATTATAAAACTGTACATTTATTTGCTATGGATTGCTTCTTTTTTTTTTGTATATAGAATATAAGGTAGATGGTTAAAAAAGTGCAATCGGGCAGTCATCGGTCATATTGACCAAGCCTTCATAACATCACCAACATAGGAAATTAAGAACTTCTATCAAACCATAGTTGTGGAAATTTGAAGAATTCCTTTACCCTCACCCTGTTTTTGTTGGCATGCTTGTGACACATGGGACCTCTTGATGGACCTGATGGTAACAGCGGTCTAGCTTTATTTTCCAGCTCTGGTTATGTTGTATTTTATTGGTGTATAGTTCCGATGTGAAGAACCTACATTACAGATTGTTCATATTAAATAATCAGTATGGATATTTTTAAAAAGTGTTATTTTAAAGCTGGGACATAGTACAAATCAGGAGCCAACTTGAAAAGCAACTTGTCTGGAAGTTCAAGCAGCAAGACAACAGCATTGTATGCAATTTAGTACTTCTAAGAGAAATGCATGCACAATGTTATGCAAAAAGAAATCTAGCATGAAATAAATTTTTATATCATGATTTCACTGCCTGCTGTATAATGTAAAGCAGAATTCTTTTCTTAGTGATCATTTACAGAGTAACTTTCATAACGTTGTGAATAAAAGTTAGTCAAGCACCCAACTGAAATACTAAAAAATATAAAGGTTCCAATACAGTAATAATGGTTACTGGAACACTCGATGCCTAGAAATAAAACGGGGATGGCTGGAGCATTCACGGCAGTGAAAAACTATTATAAAGTGAAGATATAACTTAGAATGATTGAGGTATAGTAGTCTCTCTAACAGCAGCAATAAAATTTGGGCTTTATAGTCGATGGATCAGAATTTGATTTTTCTTTATTTTTTGGTATGTTTCACATTAAACAAGAATTCACAAGCTAATATATTTCTTGATGACACCTTTCTTAAATTTGAGGCATGAAAAAGGCAAAATGTATGTAAAGAGAAAACAAAAAACAAAACCTCATTGATTCAATGATCCCGCTTGTTCCTTTGTGAAGACTGGTTTTGATTTCTGGCTCCGGCTCCAGCACATTAGGCAGGCCCAATATTTGCAACCTATGGCCTTGCAATGCATACAGCCTGGGAGAAGCTGAGGCTTTTGGAGTGCTGCTGAAGTTCTTGTCATAGCTGATAAGTGATAAGCAATACTGAAAGCGGAGGAATTACATCCTCCTCTCTTCTCGCTCTCTCTTAACTAAAGGTTCCTTGGTTATCGTAAGGAAGAAAAAGATGAAGGCCAGGTAGGATAACTCCCTCAAAGCAGATGAATACAAGTAGGCTACTTGAAGAGAGACTATGGGGACTAAAGGGTGTGCCGTAAATGCACATTTGAGCAGCAAAACCAGTGCAGAGGCCCATGCTAACTTTTGGGATAATGTATGCCCACCCCCCTGCTATTACCACACTGGTAGCATGTCAATGAGCATGTGGTTGCACTTACCACCCCCCCTTGAGATGGTGTTAAGTGCCCCCAGCTAATGACAACATTCACGGTTAGCATGCACCCAACACTACCTGTGATGTATGATCAATGCCCACATTATGCCCCTAACCTGCCCAATCATGTGCTAACCGGTTAGCGTGGGATTTTTAGCACAGCGTCCCATGCACCCAGCATGTGGCATATCCCACACCATCAGGGTGCGTCAGTAAACATGCCCTATGTGTCTAAAATGAGCAAAAACCATCAGCTAGTGGCGATGTCAAAAGTATAATCATGACAATAATTACAGTTATTTCTACTTAATTAAAAAAAAAATCTAGAAATTTTGATTACAGTTCCCTCAGATTTTTCAGATAACCTTTTTTTTTTTTTTAACTTAAACTGTGGATTTCTGTTCAGTTTTAAATCACCCATGAAACTTCTGCTACATGTTCCAAGGTTTTCTTTGAACAGCTCCAGAACCAGCTTTTTTTTTTAATGTCAACATACAAAACCTTTAATCAGGGGATCCTACAATTATGGTTCATGGCCTACATCCCTAGCCTAGGAAAACCCAAGGGGGAAATGGCAGACATAAATACTGTGAAACTGAATGCCTCACCAGCGGTTTTCAAAGATGTAAGCACATTGTCACTCCTTTTTCTGTTTGCTTTTTCTCAGGGGGCTTCCAACCCCATAGCATGGACACCACTAATCTAATTCGTATCTGTTATGTTTCCCTTTAACATTTTAGGATGCAGCTCTCTGAGATGCCACTAAGCACTGGACTATAAGAAAAAATGAAATCAAGAAAAATATAATGAACATGGAAATAAAATTATGTGCATGTCGAAAGTAGGCTAGTATGATCACATGACATAACTAGGCATGCCTTGGAGTCAAGCGCACAAATGTCAAATTTCCTTATGGCTTATCTTCTCCAATTTGTGTTCAACTTTCGAGCCATATCCAAAGTGCCAATACATTTCCTTAGATAGAAAAGTGAGCTAATTACCTAACTATAAATGCAACCAAAATGCAAAGCAAATAATCTCAAACCTTCACTTCAAGGAAACAAATGACACCGAATAGTCTTTCAGCATGCATGAGTAATTAATGGATCATTTGTCAGTTTAATTCTAGGTACACAGGCTTTAAGTTGCCTGTACTTATAAGCAACCTCTTTCTCACCATCTCTGACAGTTTAATAGCCTTAGCAGCGCTCCAGCCAGTGTCCATGCATCCAAGACCATAGAAGAAAGGAAACTAAGGAAAACAGGAACAGATGGGTCGCCGGGGATGGGTAAGAGATTATAAGAGTCTGTTGTTTTTTGTTTTTTTTTTGGGGGGGGGGGGTGTTTTTCCCCCTTCTTGCCTTTAGTTAGCTCTCAGGTATGCAGTTTTGTAAATGATTATGATTAATACTTGCGATCTGCTTAATCCCCGAAAAGTGTCTCCTTTGCTCTCTAGATTCAGTGCTCTGTTGCTGTGCAATTCGTAGACAATTTTCAGAGTCCTTATTATCCTGTGTAACAATTGCCCTCTCTGCCTGGCTAAACGTGGGCTGAAGCTTCATACTGCCATGCTATAAAGAGGTATTCCTATGGGCATATTTAGGTTGGGAGAGAAAAGCACATCATTATATTTTCAAATGTACGTGTGCTATTTTCTCCCTTCAGTTATGTGTACGTTTCTCTCCACGTCAATGCCGTCACATACAAGTGGTGCAAAGTATGCACAAGGCAAACAATGCACATGGTTTGGTTTGGAAAACTGGCTACAAATGTGCATGGACTAAAAAGTAGCCATGGTGCACAAATCAAGGTTACTGAACACTCTCTCCTTAGTGTATATTACTTATTCCATTGCAGGGGTAATTCTAGATCTGTAGGGGTATGCTTTCCTTTGAAACAAAATGGAAATTGATATGACATTTCCTGTTTCACTTCATTTTAATTTTTTAATAAAACAACAACAACAACAACAAAAAAAGTATACTGTTTCATTTCAAAAATTGGAGCCAGCTACCAAGAAACCTCTCCCAGGTCCTCTTCCCATTCCTTAGCTCTCTTTTTGGTTGACTCTTATTTTATTGTTGGCAGATATTCCAGATTGCATCACTTGTATTGGCATGGTGGTAGAGCAGTAAAAACCAGGGATTGCTCTTGCTCCATGATGAATTTACTGGCCCATGAATGGGGAAAGAAAATGGCAGAGAGGATGATTTTTTTCCTTCTTTCACTATGGGGAAGTGGGACACAAGGACTCAACATTTTGTTAAATGCTTGTAAAAAATAAAAAATGAGAGAAAATATCTATGCATTCCCCTAAAATGTATGCTCTTATGTTTTTCCATGGAAATATGGTATTTGGTCCGTATTAGGTTGCTAGCTAACACTAAGGGGCATGTTTACTAATATGTGCTGTTAGTGCAGGGTTTACCATGCTAAAAATTCCAGCCTAACTGGTTCACTTGTGATTGGGTGGAAACTGGGTAGATTAGGGGTGCAACATGGGTGTTGCTACCATTAATCATTTGTATAGTGCTACAAGGCATACCCAGTGCTGTATATATAGATGTAAGATGCAGTCCCTGCTCATAAGAGATTACAATCTAATCAACATGAAAAAACATCACAGAACTGGGGACTAGAGTATGACAAGATACACATAAAGAGTGGGCAAGAGAACGAGGAGCATCAGGATCCAAAAGCAGCCTCAAAGAGATGGGGTTTTAGCCTGGATTTGAATAGGGCCAGAGAAGGAGCTCGACACACCGACTCAGGAAGTTTGTTCCAGGCATATGGTGCAGCAAGGTGGAATGGACAAAGTCGGCAGAGAAGGGCACAGATAAAAGGGATCTTCCAGAAGGGCGGAGTTCCCGAGGAGGCGTGTAAAGTGAGATAAGAGTGGAAAGGCAATGAGGAGCCACAGAATGAATGCACTTGTAGGCAAGTAGGAGAAATTTGAAATTGATGTGGAAAGGGATAGGCAGCCAGTGAAGTGACTTGAGAAGAGGGGTCACATGAGCCTAGCAACACTGGTGGAAGAGAAGCCGTGCAGCTGAATTAAAGCATATGTATTTTCGGTACACGCTAACCATGCCTGTTGCCTTTAGTTGGGGATGCACTTAAAATCTACAGCATCTGGAGAACCCTAGCTCAGGGTGGTGGTGGACAGCCATTTGCCTCAACTTGACCATTTTTCCCTACCTTGGACCCCATCCCCCTTCCTTTAATCTTGTACCCCTCCATGCCTAATATTTCCTTATTGTGTCATTTATTTTCCCATCAATTATTGTGACTTCCTTTTATCATATTTTATTATTTCTAATTTTTAATATTTTAATCTTGTAAAACACAAAGACTGTATTTTCAGAATTTGCAGTATATTGAATAAAACATAACCATAGCTGGAGTGCACCTGGCACCGCCTCAGTGGCAATTAGTGCCCCCAACCTCAGTTGGCATGGTTCTGCTCGTTAGCAATGCGCTAATGGCAGGTGGATGGATGCACCACCTCCGCCACCAAAATGAGCACAAGTGTCCATGCTAATTTCCCACTGCAAACACAGAGCAGAGACGGGCCTGAAAATCACGGGAAGGTTTTATGGAACAAGTAACAGGTCACATTTTCCTAATGTGATATACAGGACTGTACAGATTTAACAAACGATCTCAACAAATTCATGCAGGTGTTCCCTTTTAGAAGTTTCTCAACTCACCTAAAGAACTTGAATGTTCAGCCATTTATTTTATTTAACAATTCTTTTATACCGCCGTATCTACTAGTCGTGACAGTTTACATGGAACTATTTGAACGGAAAACTTGGATTTTACATGGAACACATTAAAAATTAAAACCATGCAAATTAAAATTAAAACTACACAACATAAACTCTGCAACATTTGAACCCTAATATTTTCCTGGCATTATTAATGTGTTGCCAATTTTGTTAGCTTACGTCATTTCTCTCAGGATGTCATCGTCCATCTGTTCATTCTGGCTATTCCCTTCCACTTCTCACATGGAAGTGCTAGACACACTGATTTTACAGTGATTTTGCTTCCTGAAAATCTTTTATCCTGTTTACTCTTTAACAAAGATCACTATCCCTCCACAAATTTGATCTACCCTGCCATTGCAATATAATTTGTATCTTTCCACTAGGTCTCTGAAATATCAATAATATCTGACTCTCAGCATTTGTATAAAAGCTTTTCAAAGTATGTTTTTTCATCAGTGTAGCTTGTCTGCTTATTTTGGGGAGGGAGGAGGAAGGGAAGAGAGGGAGGAAATCATTTTGGCAGTGGGGGCAGATTCAGCATTAGTGCTTGCAACATTTTGGGAGGGGGGGGGGTACTGCCCCACATGCCACCTATAGTTATTTTTGTTCATATTGACAACCTATTTATCAGTTGTTGAGGTAATCTGGAATCTGTCAACTCAGCCTGCTATTTACTTAAGGGCACCTGGACTACTTTTACCTTTATTGCAACCTCTCTGTCGGTATGCTCTAACATTCCTGTTTGCTAATATCCTTCAAAGATACATTATTCCGAGCCATGTGCTCCTTGATGACTAGTGGCTTTCTCTGAATATCTAATTTAAAAACACTTTATCTCCTTCTTAAAGATTAGTGCCAGCAGCCTGGTACTACCCTGGTTAAGGTGGAGTCAATACTTCTGGAAAAGCTCCCCTCTTCCTCAGAATGTTACCCAGTTCCTGACAAATCTAAAGCCCTCTTCCCTGTACCATTGTCTCATCCATGCATTGAGACTCTGGAGCTGTGCCTATCTTTTGGGTCCTGCATGTGGAATGGGGCATATTTCTGAGAATGCTACTCTGGAGGTCCCAGATTTCAACTTTCTACCTAAAAGCCTAAATTTGGCTTCTAGAACCTCCCTCCTACTCCTTATGCCATTGGTGCCTACATGACTAAGACAGCTAGTTCCTCCCCAGAACTGTCTAGAATCCTATCAAGATGATGTGTAAGATCCTCCACCTTCGCGCTAGGCAGGCAGGCAGACAGGCAAGTGACTGAGCAATCCTCATGCCCACTAGCCATCCAGCTATCTTCATGCCTAATGATCAAATCACAGACTAAAATGGTTGTTCTAACTCTTTTCTCCTGAGCAGAAGCCCCTGAAGACACATTATCAGTGCAAGAGGATAGTACAATGCTGTGAAGGCAGATTCTGGCTACAGGATAATTTCCTGACACACCAAGGTGATGTTTTCCTTCCAGATGACTTCTCTCCTCCTAGGCAGCACTGAGGCTACCAGACTAGAGGTGGGACTTTTCTGATATGCTTCTGTAGGTCTCATCTATATCCCCTCTCTGTCTTCCTCTGATATTCTACCTTCCAGAGATTGAACTCATTCTCAGAGAGCCAGAAGCTCTTTGCCCTGAGCACACCCATAACCTCTCATCCATCAGAAGGTAATCAATCATACATGTGCACTCAGTAGAAAAGACTGGATAGCCTCCCTCTCACTGCTGGACCTCTGTCTGCATCTCTATATCAGGGAGCTTAGTTGTTTAGAGAGGCAAATATAGTGAGAAATAAGAAAGGGCAGAGGAAGAGAGAAGGAGATAACAGGAAGGAGGTGGTCATTAGTGAGAAGAAATGAGAGAGAGAGAAGTCAGAAGGGAGGGAGTATCGCGGTCTCTTTGGTCCCCAAAAGTCTGGGTAAAGAAGAGAGCCTTAAGAAGAGTTTTAAAGTTTTATAGTTGGTCTCTATATGGAGGTAGGCTGGGAGGGAATTCGACAGTGATGTGGCAAGGAAGTGGCAAGCAGATTGGTGGATAGTGGACTGGTGTATGGAAGGGAAAGGGAAAGGGCAAGGGCATGGAAGTTTTGATATTGGAAATGGTCAGGGTGAGAAAGATGGAGTGAGATGCGATGAGAGAAAGAGAGGAAATAGCACAGGGTACTATGAGAAGAATCTTGAGCTTAATACGGTAAATGATAGGTTAAGGACATGGGGGGTGGGGGGGAGAGAGAGAGAGGGATGAGGTGATCACATAGTTACATGGTAAATGATGGCAGATAAAGACTAGCATGGTCTATCTAAACTGCCCAGTAAAAGAGGCTAGAGTTGTAGAGCAGCATCTGCCGTTCTGTGTAGATTTACTTTTTCTCTATGCTTTGCTTAATCTCGTTCCTGCCACACCAGGCAGGGTACGCCTCTCTATTTAAAAAATTATTTACATTTGCTTTGATTCCATCCTCTTGCTATGTAGAGATCCTCTGTGTCTGTCCCAGCCTTTTTGAATTCCATCACTGTTATTGCTCCCAATATCTCCTTCAGGAGGGCATTCACCACCCTTTCTGTGAAAAAGTATTTCCTGAAGTTACTTTTAAGTTTACTTCCTTGCAGCTTCATTTCATGTCCTCTAGTTCTGCAGCTTACCAGTCTGAAAAGGGTTTGTAGATTTTTAATGCTCTGTATCATTTATCTGATATTTAACGTTCTGTATCCTGTTCCCCCATCTCTCCTCTCCTCTCCTCAGGTATACATATTTAAGTCTTTTCTCATAAGCCTTCTGGTGCAGGCCCCATATCATCTTGGTTGTCTTCCTCTGAACCATTCCAAGTTTTTTTATATCCTTTATATCCAAAACTGAATATAATACACCAAGTGAGGCTTCACTGACACCTGTACAGAGGCACTAATACTTCTGTCTTCCTGCTGGTTATTTCTTCTGGCTTTGGACACCATCTTGTCACACTGCTTCACCACGACATCTTCAGACACTACCACCCGAGGTCCCTCTCTTGGTCCATATAATTCAGCCTCTCATCCCCTATCATGTACAGCTCCTTTGGGTTTCTGCATCCAAAGTGCATCACTCTGCACTGCTTTGCATTAAATCTCAATTGCCATTCTAATTTTTGTAGATCTCTTCTCATGTTATCTACTCCCTCCAAACTGTCCATTCTGTGGGAAATCTTCATATCATCTGCAAAAAGGGCAAACTTTTCATTTTAACCCTTCAGCAATATCACCCATAAAGACAATGAACAGTAGTGGTCCCAGGACAGATCCCTGAGGCGCTCACCCTCCTTTATTTAGAGTGAGTTCCATTCATCACTACCCTCTACTATCTGTTAGTCATCCAGTTCTTGATCCAGTTCACCACCGTAGGATCCATTCCCAGACTGCTCAGTTTATTCATCAGCTTCTTTATGAGGAACAGTATCAAAGGCTTTGCTGAAATCTAAGTAGACCACATCCGTTGCATGCCCTTGATCTAGTTCTCTGGTCACTCATTCAAAGAAAATCAATCAGACTTCTTTGGCACGATTTCCTTTGCTAAAGTCAAGTTGCATTGGATCTCGCAACTCATTGGTTTCCAGAAAAAACACTATCCTTTCTTTCAGCAACGTCTCCATGACTTTTTCCACCATGAGATAAGGCTTATAGGTCTGTAGTTTGCAAACCTCTTCTCTGTTGCCACTTTTGTGAAGAGGGACCACGTCAGCCCTTCTCCAATCCTGCGGTAACTCCCCAGTCTCAAGAGAGCTGTTAAACACAGGTCCTAACAAAACCTTCCTGAGCTCATTCAGAATCATAAGAACATAAGATATGCCATACTGGGTTAGACCAGGTCCATCAAGCCCAGTATCCTGCTTCCAACAGTGGCCATTCCAGGTCTCAAGTACCTGCGGGTTCCGAAAGGTATACACATTCCATGCCGCTTGTCCCAGTAGTAAGCAGTGGATTTCTCCCATCTTTTTTAATAATGGTTTATGGACTTTTCCTTCAGGAATACATCCAAACCCGTTTTGAACCCAGCTACACTAACAGCATTTACAACATCATCCGGTTATGAATTCCAAAGTTTGATTATGCGCTAAGTGAAAAAATATTTTCTCCAATTAGTCTTAAATATGCCACATTGTATGAGGGTTGCTCAGAAAGTAATGCCCCACATGTTTTTTCTCAGTCCAGAATGAAGATAGAGGTGTGAAATTGAAAGGGTAGTAACTTGGAACTTCAAAGGACACATGTGTGTAATTTTACAGTCGTCCGACAAATAGCGAGGTGGTAGTGATCCTTCAAATGGTGTCTTTGCGTGACACACGATACAATGAGCTGTAATTGAATTTTTGGTGGAGGAGAAAGTCCTGCCTCAGCCACCAGTCCAGATCGGCGCATCACGAGTCGGGAATTGTCCATACAGCTTTCCGTCAGTAGAGGTAGTGCAATGGAAATTATTGACTCTTTGGGATATTCAAAGGTGTGTGCAAGATGAGTTCCGCGAAGTCTCACAACTGAACACAACCGCCAAAGGAAAGACATCTGCTCTGATTTGTTGGAACGTTTTGAAGCTGAGGGGGAGGCCTTAATCCCAAAGAGTCAATAATTGCCATTGCACTACCTCTACTGACGGAAAGCTGTACAGACAATTCCCGACTTGTGATGCACCGATCCGCACGAATAATGTCATCAGCGTGCTGCAACTTGTCTGGACTGGTGGCTGAGGCAGGACGCCCAGACCGCGGCCAATCTTCCGGTTCCGTTTTACCACTTCCTGAAGCCTTTAATCTCTTCACCCATTGTCCAACCGTGCTCCTATCTACCGCAGAACTTCCATACACAGCACGCAACCGTTTGTGAATGTTTCTCACACTTTCTTTCTCCTCCACTAAGAATTCAATTACAGCTCGTTGTTTGTACCGTGTGTCACTCATAGACGCCATTTGAAGGATCACTACCGCCTCGCTATTTGTCGGACGACTGTAAAATTACACACGTGTCTTTTGAAGTTCCAAGTTACTACCACTTCAATTTCGCACCTCTATCTTCATTCTGGACTGAGAAAACACATGTGGGGCATTACTTTCTGAGCAACCCTCGTAGCTTCACTGCATGTCCCCTAGTCTTTCTACTTTTTGAAGGAGTAAACAACTGATCTATGTCTACCCATTCCACTCCATTCATTATCCATTATTTTATAGACCTCTATCATATCTCCCCAAAGCCATTTCTTTTCCACGTTGAAGAGCCTTAACCTTTTAAGCCTTTCCTCATAAGGATATCCTTCCATCCCTTTATGATTTCTGTCACCATTCTCTGTACCTTTTCCAATTCTGCTATATCCTTTTTAAGATATGATGACCAGAATTGCACACAATATTCAAGGTGTGGTCGCACCATGGAGCAATACAGAAGCATTATAATATCCTTGGTTTTGTTTGCTCTTCCTTTTCCTTATGATTTCTAGCATTCTTTATGCTTTCTTGGTCATAGTTGTACTCTGGGCAGAGGGTTTCAATGTACTATCCACGATGATGCCCAGATCCTTTTCCTGAGTGGTGATTACTAATGTGGAACCTTGCATCGTCTAACTGTAGTTTGGGTTGTTCTTTTCTAGCTATATAACATTACACTTATCCCCATTAAATTTCATCTGCCACTTGGACACCTAGTCTCCCAATTTTTCAAGGTCCTCTTGCAATTTTTCAGAGTTCTCTTGTGTTTTAAAAACTTTGAATAATTTTGTATCATCTGCAAATTTGATCACCTTTCATTATTCCCATTTCTAGGTCATTTATAAATATGTTAAAAAGCAGCGGACCAAGCACAGATCCCTAGTGCACTCCACTATTCACCTTTTTCTATTGAGAAAATTTTCCATTTAGCCATACTCTTTGTTTTCTATCTTTTAACCAGTTCCTAATCCACAATAGTCCACTGTTTCCTATCCCATGTCTTTTCAGTTTCCACAACAGTTTCTCATGAGGGACTTGTCAAAGCCTTTCTGAAAATCCAGATAGATTCACCTTTATTTACCTGCTTATATTCACACTTTTGAAAAAAAACATAACAGATTAGTGAGACAAAACTTTCCTGGGCTAAATCCATGATGGCTTCCTGCCTTTAAGCCATTAGTATCCACATGTTCAGCAATTATTTTCTTTATAATGATTTCCATCATTTTGCCCAGTACAGACGTCAAGCTTACCATGGCCTAGTTTCCCAGATAACCCCGGGAACCCTTTTTAAAAATAGGTGTTACACTGGTCACTCTCCAATCCTCAAGTACTACAGATTATGTTAAGAATAGTTCACAGATTACTAAAAGTAGGTCTGCAATCTCATATTTCAGTTCTCTCAGAACCTTGAGACGTATGCCATCTGGTCCAGGTGATTTTCTGTTCTTCAGTTTATCAAATAGTTGAATTACATCTTCACAATTTATCAAGATTTGTTTCAATTCCTCTGATACATTACCTTTGAATATCATTTCAGGCATGGGTAGGTTTCCTACATCTTCTTCAGTAAAGACGGAAGCAAAGAACTCCTTCAGTTTCTCTGCTATGGTCTTGTCCTCTGTTAGTGCCCCTTTTACCTCTCTAATATCTAATGGTTCAACTGGCTCTCTCACAGGTGCTTTGCTATGAATGTACTTGAAAAGGTTTTTAATATGCACTTTTGTTTCCACAACAAGCTTCTTTTCAAATTCTCTTTGCATGCTTTGTCAATGATTGCATTTAACTTGCCAGTACTTATGTTGTTTCCTGTTTTCATCAATGGGCACTTTTTTCCATTTTCTGAAGGATTTTCTCTTAGTTATAACAGCCTCTGACTCACCTTTAAGCCATACTGGCTGTCAGTTGGCCTTCCTTCCACCTCTCTTAAAGTGTGGAATACATCTGGGTCTGAGCATCCAAGACAATATATTTAAATAATGCCCAGATATAAACTCTTCACTTTTGCAGTTGATCCTCTTAGTTTTTTCTTAACCATTTTCCTCATTTTATCATAGACTCCTTTTTGAAAGTTAAATGCTAGCATAGTTAAATGGAGGGATTTCCTGGTTATCCTCCCTCCATTTATTAAATCAAATACGATCATGTTATGATTGCTTTTGCCAAGTGACCCCAACACCATTACTTGCATTCCACTAAGAGCTAGAACTAAAATAGTTTCCCCTTGAGTCTGTTCCTGTATGAACTGCTCCATGAAGCAGTCATTTATTTCATCTAGAGACTTTCTCTGTAGCATGGCCTGATGTAACACTGGCCCAGTCAATACTGGGGTAAATGACATCTCCCATTATTACTGTGTTGTAAACTTTACAAGCTTCCATAATTGCTTTTAGCATTTTATCATCTGTCTGTTCATTCTGGCCAGGCGGGCGGTAGTACACCCCTACTGTCATTCCCTTCCCCTGTTTACATGGAATTTCTATCCATAAAAGGTCTGATATTATATTGGGCAGGCTATGCACTGCTAAGGCGTACAGCCCTGCCTGCTGACCCTTAACACTGGATATTCAATGCTGCGGCAACGGTATTGAATATCCGGCACTGCCGTACATGCTCCGGAGCAGCCGAGGCTAACCGGGTAGTGGTGATAATGCACCGCTACCTGGTTAACATCTGTGGCTAAAACTAGGCAAGCCAAAAGCTGGCCTAGTTTTAGCCCCAGATCGCTAACAGGGTAGTGCTGCAATATCGCCGTTACAAGATTAAAGGCAGTCTCCGCCTCGGAACACCCCCAACACACTCCTATTCTAACTGCAGAGCATCAGGGCTTGTAGCGGGCTTTGAAGGGGATATTCAATGGCACTAACCAAGTAAGTGCCGCTGAATATCCCAATTTTGGGAATTTACACGGTTTACTGGGCTTAAACCATGTAAATGCCCTTTGAATATTGGGCCAAAGATTCTACAGTGTATTTTATTTCCTGCAAAACCTTTATCCTGTTTGACTCAATGCCCTTTTCAACATACAGCACCCCCCCCCCCCCCCTATGTGATCTAACCTATCATTACAATTTTGTTTGTAGCCTGGTATCACAGTGTCCCATTGGTTATCCTCCTTCCATCATGTCTCTGAGATGACAATGATATCTAACCCTTTATTCAGTGCTATATATTCTAACTCTCCCATCTTATTTTTTAGACTTCCAGAATTTGCATACAGGCATTTCAAAGTTTGTTTGTTCAAATTAACAAACAGTTTGGCTATCGGATGACAGGGATAATTTGGAATCTTTTAACTCAGTCTGGTTTTACTTAGAGGCACCTGGGTTACTTTTACCTTTATTGGAACCTCTCTACTGGGATGTCCTAACTTCCATGTTTTGCTAGTATCCTTCTAAGATACATCATTCCAAACTATGTGCTCTTGGGTGACTGTCTGCTTTACCCCATTTTCTAGTTTAAAAGCTCCTCTCTCTCCTTTCTAAAGGTTAATGTCAGCAGCCTGGTTCCACTCTGGTTAAGGTGGAGCCCGTCCTTTTGGAAAAGCCCCCTTCCCCAGATTGTTGCCCAGTTTCTAACACATACAAAACCCTCTTCCTTGCACCATTATCTCATCCATGAATCAAGACTCCGGAGCTCTGCCTGCCTCTTAACTCCTGTGTGTGGAACAGGAAGCATTTCTGAGAATGCTACCTTGGAAGTTCTGGATTTCAACTTTCTACCTAAAAGCCTAAATGTAGCTTCTAGAGATTCTAAATACAGCTAAATAAATTTAGGCTTTTAGGTAGAAAGTTGAAATCCAAGGTGATGTTCTCCTTCCACATGACCTCTCTCTCTCCATGGCAGCAGAAAGACTGCCAGACTGGAGGCAGAACTTCTCTACTATATCCCTGTAGGTCTCATCTATATACCTCTGTGTCTGCCTCGGCTGCTCCAAGTCTGCTACTCTTGCCTCCAGAGATCAGACTTGTTCTCTGAGAGCAAAAAGCTCTTTGACCTAGTGCACACAAGATCTCTTGCCAACTGGGAGAAAATCATACATGTAACACTCAATGCAAAAGACTGGACCCCCCCACCCCCCATCTCTCAGCTGGTTTGCTGTCTGCATCATAAGATTTAAACATTTCTTGTATCTATTTAAAGTTGTTCAGCTGTTTAAAGTTGCTAGCTGAATAGGGATAGGGATACTTGGACCAATATAATTATACCTAATAAATATAAGGGACTTTTAGTTTTCACCTCAAGGTGAACTGCAAGAACTTAATTAATCTACTGCTAAGGCAAGGCCTAATAACTTGCCTATTAAGATAATCAGTTAAACCTAAAAGTGAGTGAGATCATTCCCTTCCCCTCAACTGGTTTTTGAGGCTATAAATGAAAGATTTTGCCTGGGTTGGGTAGGAGCCGGGGTGGGCGGGAGGGAGGGAAAGAAAGAAACACTAACTGAAACCTGGCTTGTAATAGTAAGCCCTGTCTTAATTTATTTAGCAATTTTCATATACTGCTTTTCAGGTTATCGAAGCGGTTTACATTGAACAAAATGATAATTACATAGAACGTAAAACGTTTGGAACAGGTATTACATTTGGAACAAGTATACATTACATCAACTGAAGTATTTATTACAACGCAACATTAGCTAATTAAGATCTATGGAGTAGGGAGAAATAAATAAAAGCTGCCTTGTTACAACAAGCCCAAATTGTCTTTAATTTAAACGAAGGTTATATTGTTATAGTAAGCTAACAGACCTAACAAAAACAGTTAATTTTAAAAAACACAGATTATATCACTTTAACCCAAAGAATTCCCTTTTCCTCAAGATTTAGATAATTTCCCAGCAGACAAATGCAGATTTCTCTCCAGTGGTAGCAGATCCTCTTGGTAGTCCTTCAAGACACCTGGGATTTATCTGATCTGGTTCCACGGCCTTTTCCACTTTCAGTTTTGCAAGCTGTTTATAAACATCTGTGAATGGTGTTAAATCTGCTCCATTCCCCTTGTTACCTTTGCCAGTCATGCATAGCCCTTTCTCCGGGATTTTCTTATGTGAACATAGAACAGAAGAATCCATTAGCAATTCTGCTTTTCTCTTATCACTTTCCACAAATTGATCCTCCGCATCTTTTAGTCTTGCAATTCCATCTAAGGTCTTCTTCTTTTCCCCAATATACATGAAAAAGTCTCGTCACCTCACTTCACATTTTTAGTCATTTTTTCTTCTGTGTGTCCTTTTACAAACATCCTGATTTCACAATTTTTAGAGGAACAAAGAAAAGAATATCTGATAAAACTGAAAGAAAGTTGCCATTTTTGCCTTTATTTTTGCAACCACTTCTTTGTAGAACCATATGGTTTCCTTTTCCTCTCGCCTTTATATACTTTTCTGACATAGAAATCTGTGGTTGCAATAAAACAAGTAGTCTGGGGGTTGCCTTCTCCCGGCACCATCAATGACTCAGCTCCTCCGTGCAAATAAACTCCCTCCCCTGGTGCCTACCAAACCCCAGTACAGCCTACAGCCCCCCGATCTTGGAAGACAATCCCCCTGAAACCTCAACGGCATCCGGGGCCTATCTTTGAAGTCCCTGGTGATTTAGGGGGGTAAGCTCCAGCTCTGGGATTATAATTTATTTATTTAATGGTATTTATATACCGCCTTATCATTCAATCAAAGCGGTTCACACAGCAAACAATCAAGGGGGCAAGTGTTTTCATGCAGTGTAGAGTGTGGTGTGTGTGTGTTGGCGGGGAAGAGATTAGGGTTGGATTAAATACATAGTGCGCTATAATACATGATACAGTCTTATGTACAGTCTCTGGGTGGTGAGGGGGGGGCAGATGATCTGAATTGGATGTTGGTTCAGGGGGTATGTCCATAGTATTCGAGGAAAAGGGTTGTCTTCAGTTGTTTTCGGAAGTCCTTTATTTCTGTGGTTAGTCTCAGATCATCTGGGAGGGAGTTCCAGATGGATGGGGCAGCCAGGGAGATTGCTCGTTGTGCGGTGTCTTTGCGGGTCTTGATGAAGTCATTTGGGGTGTTAACCCGGTTGGAGGTGCCTCTTCTTCTTGGCCTTGCGCTTGTGTCGGGTTGTATGAGTGTGTGTAGGATTATGGCAGAAGAGTGTTGTCTGATCTTGAATATGTTTATGATAGTCTTGTATTTGATGCGTGAGATGATTGGGAGCCAGTGAAGTTCTTTCAGTATGGGCGTGATGTGATTGTGTTTTGTAGTACCGGCTATAATGCGGGCTGCTGTGTTTTGGGCCAGTTGTAGTGGTCTGAGGGTTTGCTTTGGAAGCCTGGTGTATATTGGATTGCAGAAGTCTAGTAGAGGGGTTATTAGAGCCTGGCAGACGGTGAAAAAGTGCTCTGGGTCGAGGAAGGGTTTGAGTCTTCTGATGAGTCGCATTCTTTGGTATGCACTTTTAGTTGTTCTGCCAATGTGTGCTTGAAGGTTCAGTTCTTTGTCCAGGGTGACTCTGAGGTACTTTACTTCTGATTTTATGGGTATGATTGCATCTTTTATCTTGATATCGGGTGGGGGGATAAAGGCCAGGTTTCGCATGATGATCATTGCCTCCGTCTTGCTGTAGTTGATTGATAGGTTGTTTTCCTGGAGCCAGTCTGCCATTTGTGTGAGGCAGTTTATTATGTTGGAGTAGTCCGGGTTGTCGACTGAGATGGGTGTGTAGATCATGATGTCATCTGCATAGATTGTATGATGTATGTGGTGCTCTTTCATGATGACACATATTGGCTGGATGTATAGGTTGAATAGTAGAGCTGAAAGGGCCGATCCCTGTGGCACTCCTTGTTTGACACTTATGGGTCGAGATGTGTTGTGTCCTACCTTGACCTGTATTTGTCTGTCGGTTAGGTATGACTAGAACCAATTGAGGGTGGCACCGTGTAGCCCGATGTTCTGCAGTCTATCCAATAGAGTCTTGTGATTAACTGTGTCAAACGCAGATGAGATGACAATGAATATCATTAGTATGCCTTTCTTGTTGTTGTCTATGGTGCGGAGGACGCTGCTGAAAAGGTATATCAAGAGTGTTTCTACCCCATGGTTGTGTCGGAACCCGTGTTGATTGATGTCCAGGGGAGCGTGGTTGTCTATGTGTTCTTGTAGTTGGTGCTGTACAATTTTTTCTATTATTTTTGCTAGGAGTGGTATGCTGGAGATGGGTCTGTATGCTGCTGGATTGTTCTTGTCAAGAGTGGATTTCTTCGGGATGGGTCTTATTGTTGCGAGCTTCAATTGATTTGGCATGCGCCCTTGGGTTAGTGAGGAGTGTACTATCTTGTGGATGGTTTGGATGAAGTTTGATTTGGTGGCCTTGATCCAGGGCACTGGGCAGGGATCCGTGGGGGCTGTGCTTGTCTTAATCGCTGAGATGATGTGGGAGAGTTGCTCCGTGGATGGGGTGTTGAACGTTCCCCAGGTGTTCAAGGGTGTGACAGCCTTTGAGGTTTGGCTGGGTCTTGTTTGGTCTGCTGAGTGGAACTTTTCTTGGATGTGGTCCACGAATTTTTGTGGGTCCAGTTGCACTTTGTCTTCGGTCTCCTGGTCTTTGGTAAGGGCTTTTACGATTTCAAATAGTTCTCTGGGTTTGTTGTTGGAGTTGCGTATGAGGTTTGTGTGGTATTCCTTTTTTGTTTGGTTGATGCATTCATTGTATTGTTTTTGCTTTGTTAGGTATAGTTCCTGGTTCTCGGGTGACTTGTTCTGTCTCCATCTCCGTTCTAACTTTCTGAGGTTCCTCTTTTCATTTCTTATGGTTTTAGAGTACCATGGTTTGTGTTGTAGTTTGTTGCAGCGAGGTGTCCTGTGTCTATATTCTGTTGCTTTGGCAGATAGGGGATCAATGGTGCCCTTGATCCCTTAGCAATAGCTTTGCAATACTATTGATGGGGGGATCACAGGCACTTTTTTGCTATGGCATGGCCTCATTAATTTCACGGCCTAGAGCATTGGGCCATATGTTAGCGGCCATAGCTCCTGGCCAGGAAAAATAATGCCAGTTTTGAGTTAGCATGGGTTAGTGACTCCCATGGTAAACTAAGTTGTGGTAAAAAGTCAGATTTTACCGCAGCTTAGTAACTACCCCCATAAAGAGCCGATTTTATAAAGGCTACACAGAAAGATATGTGCTATTTATGTGTACAAGCGCCTATTTTCAAGGACTTATGTGTATGAATAGGCACTACTGTGCACTATGGCTGGTCACTATTCTGTAATCAGGTGTGGAAGTGGTGATCACCCATAAATTCCATTGGGGTGGAGCACAGGCATTGTCTTGATTGACACGAATAGGTTACAGAATACAATGACAGGCGCATCAATGTACTTTCTAGGTTCTGCCTGCTCCAGACAGGCATGACCACAGCACCTAGGTTCTGGTGCTTCTGCACCACACGCATGTTTTATAATATAAAAGAGGTCCTGTTTGCCTACATGGGTATTTATAAAATTACTCTCCACATGTGCTATTTCACAGCCTTCAAACATACGCAATTTGACGGGTTCTTTGGATTTAGCTCATGCCTTTTTTAGTAGTTGCTCAAGGTGAATTAGATAAATCTACAGGAGGTATTTTACTGTTTGCAGAGGGTTTACTATCTAAGTTCTACCTGAGACAATGGAGAATTAAGTGACTTGCCCAAGATCACAAGGAGCAGTAGTGGTGTTTTGGACTACTGACGATATGGATTTTGAAGTAGCTATAATCCAGAAACGTTATTGGTTTCCTTATTGGATACTCTTCATAAAGGAATAGATGCACCCGATTCAGCTTTTTTATTGAGTTTATCCTCTCCTTTTGACTCTGTGTGGTTTACATTACACTTACAGAGAGGTTCAAGTCCAATGGTATCAGTGGATCTGTCTTCTCTCATGGTTTTCCTGCTATCTTGCTGATAAGTCCCAAGAAGTATTATGGATAGGAACTACTTGGAGCAGCGAACTTTAGGTAAGTGTGTCCTACAAGAGTCCGCTTTGTCAGCACTATTATTTAACATCTGCTGTACCTCGTACCTTTTTGCCCGTTTCTCTAAGATTTGAACATACAAATCTGCATTTATGCAGATGACATTCTGTTGTTTGTTGTTTGATATAAATGAAAATGTTTCTAATATCTCCCTGTTAAAAAACTTCCAGCACATTGTTTATTTTGGCTACAAGAAAATGGGCTATCCATTAATTATAATAAATCAAAGGTTCTGGTGGTAACTGGAAGTAAAAATGTCCAATTTCTTCTAAAATTGCATTATTCAATGGCTGGATTCAGTTCCTGATGGTGGTGTGCTATTTAGGTATAATATTGGATTCTCAATTGTCCTTCTATCCACAAGTAAAGAAATTTCCTTCAACAATTTTCTTTACATTAAAACTCGTCAGAGGATTCCTTCCTTTCTGCCCAATCTTTGGCTGCCATGATAAGGTGCACAAGATGAGTCTTGAATTCTCCACAGGACCACCTCAATCTCCCCTTTCCTGTCCTCTCTCAAAACCTTCCTTCAAACTCTGTCATCCTTTCTTCCTTTACTAAAATCACTGAGAAACACACTGCACATTATCTTTCTTCCATGACTAAAGAAAGAAAAGGGAAAAGGGTAATTGCAAATGCCAGTCTGTGAGTAACCATGGCTCAACATACAGCTAATGCCACAATTTGTTTTTATATAATTTTTGAATTGCGATAATTACTCCTGATGCAGATGAATCATGCCAAAACACGGCTGTGTTGGGCTGAATAAATTCACTTTGTGGCAATTAAGCTGTTCAGTGGCATTCTTATTTTGCCATGGACCTTTATTGGTAGGGGATGTCCCCTTTTTTCTTGTGGTGTTTTCATCTTCTTTCTTCCTCCAAACTCACTACCTGCTCGTCTATTCCCATTTCTGCCTGCTTACTAAGTTCCATCGCTCCCGCTGCCATCCCTTCCCTCTGTCATATCCTCAACTTTCCACTTCAACTGTTCCTTCAGCCTTCAAATATGCTATAGTTACACCTCTTCTCAAAAATCCTTCACTAGAACCTATCTGCTCTTCCACTTTGGTCCGTCTCCCTCCCCCCTTTTGCATCTAAACTACTTGAACATCTGGCTCACTGCTGCTGTCTAGACTTGCTTTCTTTTCAAGCCATTCTGGCCGCCTGCAATCTGGCTTTTGTTCTTTACATGCTGCTGAAACAGTCCTTGCCAAAGTCTCCAGGGGCTTATTCCTGGCCAAATCCAAGGGCATTAATGAGTCGTCATCCTTTTTGACCTATCTGCTGCTTTTGACACTATTGACCACCATCTTCTCCTCGACAACCTGTCCTAGCTTGGATTTAGGGGCTCTGTTCTGTCTTGCTTTTCTTATCAATTCTACCATTGCACTTAAGTGTATGTTCTGGTGGATCTTTCTTGACTGCTATCTCTCTCCCTCTCTGCAGGCTATTCTATCAGTTCTGTGTTCTCCTGCCCCCCACCCCCTCCCCCAAAAGTGATGACCTGGCCACAATCATGTAATCGGCTTCAATAAGGTACCTTGAACACCTTTATTAATAGCATCATTGCGGCGTTTTACGCCGTGGACGAGTGCCGAAGGAGCGTGCCCAAGGAATAGATTGTGCTTCTTGGGGTGACTCCTTTGTTTCATTCTCGGCCTACCGGATCTCTCTCCTCTCTGGCACTCATCTTTCTGGTAACCTTCTGCTTTTCGTTCTACCTCTGCTTCTCATTGCCTCCCTTTGTTTCCCCATGTGCACCATTGCAGTGGGTTGGGGTTGGGGTTGGGGTTGGGGCTCCCCCCCCAACCTGCACTGCTTTTTCCCCAATCAGACCTCACATACCACCAACCTTCTGCTCTTATGTTCTTCCACCCTGGCTCAAGCCATTAGTACAGATATCTCCTCCTAGCTCTTGCTCTGCCTGGCCCTTGTAAATTGCAGATCCCTCCAGTTGTTCTTTTTCCTACCCATGCTGCTGGACATACCCTTGATCTGATCCTTTCACCTCCGGATTCATACTCTACTCCCTCGTCCATATCAGTCATCAATCCAACCATTGATGCATCTTCTTTTCCCTGCTGCAGCACTTGCATGTTGTCCTCTCTGTCACTGGCCACTCATCCTTCACCACTCCAGTTACTGTCCCATGATGTCACCCCTTGCACCCTTGAACTCTTTCCATCTTCTGATATGATCCTCCCCAGTGACTTTGTTACCCTTGCTGTAGATACTCAGGTTCATATTTGGAATTATGCCTTATCTAATGCTTTTGATCAACTTGTCCTATTTCACACCAAACAAAAACCACCCAGACATCATCATCCTTAGTACCACCCTGGTGTCTAGCTTCAATGCTCTTATCTTCACCGCGCTGAGAGAATCTGGAGAAAATACCACTCCCCCCAGTCGCTCCAGAATTTCAAGCATAGCCACCAATACTATCGTTCCTTGGTCAATGATGCCAAGAAATTCTACTTCACTAACCTTATTTCTTCCTCCGCTAAGTCATCCCATCAATTATACTCTGTTCTGGCCTTCCTTTCTAAGACTAGTTCTACCCCCACCATTTCATCCTTTAATACCCTCCTAGACCAAGTTCATCTTGCCTGTTACTTCCAAGAAAAGGTTCTGACCCTTCATGCAACTTTCTTGGATTGACCTCCCCCCCTTCCTCCCAGCCCCCCCCCCAAGTCCCACCCACTCTTCCTCATCATCCTTCACTCATATCTGGTCCACTTTTCACACAATCTCCTCAGCAGAACTACTCAAAGCCATAGCCTCCTCCCAAAGGATCACCTGCTGCTCTGATCCTATGCCATGAAACTGGCTGACTGAACTCTTCTTAGCCCTTCTTCCCCCAATTCTTTCTATCTTTAATAACAGTTTAGGTACCTTCCCATCCCTTTGGAAGCAGGCCCTGATACAACCTATCCTGAAGAAGCCCTCCCTGGACCCCTCCACCCTTTCTCACTATAGACCCATTTCAAACCTTCCCTTTTTGTCCAAGATCCTTGAGAAGTTAGTATTTGCGCAGCTCTCCGTCCACCTCGATGTCACACACATCCTGCACCCCAATCAATCTGTCTTTCACCCTTGCCACAGTACCGAGACTATTCTGCTTTCTTTCCTCAATGAAAAACACTTTTCTCACAACAGAGGTGACATCGCTTTGGCAGTTTCCTTGGATTTATCCTCTGCCTTCGACCTCGATCACATCACCCTTCTTTCCTGCTTCCATGATTTTGGTATTTGCGGCACTGTCCTACGCTGGTTTCACTCGTTTGACTCACACAGGTCATTTTCTGTTTTCTCCAGTCTCTCCTCATAGCCTTTCACGCCACTCCCCTGTGGAGTCCCCCAAGGATGGATGTTTGCCCGGTTACTGTTCAACATTTTTTTGACCCCCTCACGCTTCTGATCCAGCAGCATGGTGTCTTGGCTTGCAAATTTCCTCTGAAGATGCTGAGCGCAGGTTAGCGATGGAGGTGGCATGGCCTGAATGTTATGAGCTGTGACATGACCAACTATGTTCAGGCTGGCCTGGGAATATGCCAAGGTGATACAGTCTGCCAACTGCAAGGACAGCGTGTGCTTAGCAACAGCCTTCCCCAGCTTATTAGGGTCAACAGAGACAAACAGATGGGTGGACCGCCAGTGAGCCTTGGTATGCTCGATGTAGAAGGCAAAGGCACGCTAACAGTCCCAAGTGTGCAATGCTCCTTCCCTGCAGTTGGCATGCGGCCTCGGGAAGAATGTCGGCAGGACAATCAACTAGTTGAGGTGGAATTCTGAGATTACCTTCGGCAGAAATCACGGATGCGTTTGCAAGACCACCTGATTCTGGTGTAAGGTGGATGGGGCCACCAGAGCCTGGAGTTCACTGACATGGCAAGGTGACATGACCACCAACAAGAATCTCACCAAGACCACTGCGATCTGGTTTCCTCATGGTAGCCCACCCCCCTCATTGGCCCCATCTGTCTAAGGTACTCCCATACCTTTGGTTTCTACCTTCAGCTACCTAGGCGTACTCTTTGACTCCGATCTTACCTTTCAACCACATGTCTCTCACATCACCAAGACCTCCTTCTTTTTCCTTTGCCAAATCTGTGCGATTCGACCCTTTCTCTCTCCACCTGCTCTCGCTACTTTACTGCTATCACTTGTTATGTCACGCGTCGATTTCTCTAACTCCATTCTCACCTGTCTCTCCAAAGCTCAACTGAACAGACTTCAGAGGATCCAAAACACGGCTGCCCGTCTCATCACTCACTCCTCCCCTCGAGATCACGTAACACCTCTTCTTCTCCACCTCCATTGGCTGCCCGTTTCCTTCCGCACCCAGTTTAAACTGCTCACCCTTGTCCACAGGGCACGTCATACTAACACCCCACAATATTTGGCAGATCTTATCCACTTTCACACGCCCAGACATACCCCCTGTTCATTTCACCTTAACCGCCTTACACTTCCCCCCCCTCCCTTGCCCACCTCCAGTCCACCCGCTCCTCAGCTTTCTTTTTCGCAGGCCCTGCCCTCTGGAACTCCCTCCCCACTTCCCTTCGTTTAGAACCCCATCATACCAACTTTAAACATGACCTAAAGATCCACCTCCTTTCCTTGGCTTTTAATCTTCCCTCCCCTCTCATGTGAGTCTCTCCTTCTACGTTTACTGTCCTATTTTCCTCTTTTCTCCCCTATTCTGTTAAGGATTGTAAATTCTTTTTCCATTTTCCTGGCCTTGTGCCTCTCCTTTTTTTTTTATTATTATTTATTATATTGTAAACCGCTCTGATTACTACAGAAGGGCGGTCTATCAAGCAAAATAAACAAACACATAAACAAGAACAGGATTTTCTAGATCAAGTACTTAAGAGGGCAAGCATAGAGCAGCTCAAAAGGAGCCTAAATGAGCTGCATAACAACTACATTGATATCTCAATCCAACCCAGGGGGCTTAATGGGAGGCTTCAAGAGAAGCAAGTCCCACATGAAGCAAGCCACCAGTGTGTGAGCAGAGATGGGCTGATCCCCTGAGCCACGATGGTAGGTACTGATCACACTGAGATGAACCTGAGTTCAAGAGGTGCAGGAAATATTCCAGTAACCAATCACTGCACAGGAGAAGGGATCAAGTGCCCTACCTGTGCACCAAACGGCAAACCTCTGCCACTTGAATGTATAAGCCTGATGTGTCGAGTCCTTGCACAATGCCAGGACATCCATGATGCTGTCGGATAAACTGGGCTCAGAAAGGACTACTCGCTCAGCATCCAGGCTGTGAGGGCCAAGGAGCAGATGTTGGGTTCCACGGTTCTTAAATGGTTTTCATCTTACCTAAGTGACCGAACTCAAACGGTACGAATTGGTAACCTCACTTCAAAAACTTACAATCAGGAACTAGGTCTCCCCCAGGGCTCTGCACTGTCAGCGCTACTATTTAATATTTACTTAAAACACATCTGTCAAATATTTAAAAAATTCAATGTTTATTATCACCTTTATGCGGACGACATAATGATGTATGTCCCATTCACAATTCCTAATATTCCCACACTTCTTATTAATACCTGCCGCAACGAAATAAACAATTGGCTAATTGAAAACAACTTATACATTAATCACGCTAAAACAGAAGCCCTAATAGTAACTAAAAATACAACTTTCATCCCCCCACCACATATTACATTGCAAAATAATGATATCAAAATAAAAACTGGAATACGTTACCTAGGCGTAATACTAGACAAACACCTCAGTATGGACACGCATATAAGAAATATAACAAAAAAAGTTTATTTTAAACTTAAAGTATTAAAACAACTCCACCCCCTACTGCACCTACAGGATTTTCAACGTATAATACAAGCGATAATAACCCCCCATTTCGACTTTGCGAACTTAACCCTACTAGGCGTAACAAAACATAACCTAAAAAAACTCCAACTAGCACAAAATGCAGCAGCCAGGACTATCATGAATGCCCCACCATTCCAACATATAACACCTATTTTAGAGTATTTACACTGGCTCCCGATTCAATGCCGAATACAGTATAAAACTATTCTAACTACATACAAAGTCCTAAATAATACAGCACCTCTTACTTTAAACAACCTTATCAATAAAGAACCCAATCATAATCTTCAAAGGCGAGACCAACTAAATAAAATAAAAACACCAAAGGAATTTATAAAGGCCAAAAAATCAACAAACATGAAAGCATTCTCCCATGCTGCCCCTATAATTTGGAACAACATTCCATCGGAACTCAGATCCTTACCTCAAAATCATGGAGTTCAGGAAAAAACTCAAAACACATTTATTCTCAACATACTACGGATCTTTGTCGAATTCACCTTTTCAACAAGAAAAAGGATAGTTTCACCAGCTAATTTTATCCATCTCTGAACTGGAATAAGTACTAAATCCCCAAACCGATGTTTTTGAAAACATACATACCTTGTACATAGTTCTATTCCTGTTCTTTGTACATAGTTTACAACTGTTACTTGTAAGTTTGAATTTCTTGTAGTTTCACATTGTTATCTGTAAAAAACAGCATTGCCTTGTTTACTGTTGTTCCATGTAAACCGCAACTGATCAATGGAAGGTGCGGTATATAAAAACTTGCTAATTAAATTAAAATTAAATTAAATTGGGGTGTAGTAGAGTCCCCTTGTCTTGGGAGATGAGATCAGGGCAGAGCCCAGATGGAGAGGCTCCCTCCAAGAAAGCTGAAGCAGCAGGGGTAACCATGGTTGCCAGGGCCAGTATAGGGCAATTAGGATCATGGTGCCCCTGTTGGCCTGAAGTTTCAGCAGAGTTTTTGCCATGAGTGGGAATGGGGGAAAGGCGTAAAGCAGACCCACTCCCCAATGAAGGAGAAAGGCATCTGAGGCCCAGTTGGACATTCTGCGATGTGGCAAAGAGGTCGATCATGAGAGTATCCCACTCTCGGAAGATCTGCTCCACCACCCCTCTGTGGTGAGTCCACTCGTGCAGCTAGAGGACTCTACTCATCTGAACCGCAAGGGTGTTGAGCTCGCTGGCCAAGTAGGTTGCCCTGAGCTCCACCCTATGGTCCAGGGCAAACTGCCACAGCTGGACCGCTTCCCAGTAGAGGAGGAAGGAGCCCGTGCCTCCCTATTTGTTTTACAGAGAACATTGCCACCTGGTTGTCCATCTGGATTAGGATCACCTAATTTGCCAGGTGTGCCCAGAAGTCTTGGAGGGCATTTGTTATGGCCTGCAACTTGAGGAAGTTTATCTGGTGCCAGTTCTCCTGCTTGGACTATTGGTCCTGCATCCACAGGCTGTCCAGATGAGCCCCCCATTCAATTTTGGATGCATCAGTTGTCAGTGTCCTGCCAGAGTGGGGGGGGGGGGGGGAGGTTGTTTGGAATGGGAGGCCTTGAAGCAGGTTCAGTGGTTCCAACCGCCAGCAGAAGGACTGTACCAGGAGAGTGGTGACCACTACCTTGTCCCATTGTGTGCAGAGGGTCCATAGTGCGTGCTGCAAGGAAGGGCAAGCCAAGGGGGTAACGTGTACTGTGGAGGCCATGTGGCCAAGCACTTTCAGTGTTCCCTGGGCCAAGGTGTGGCATCAATGTCACATGCTGTCAACAATGTCCATCAGCTGCTGCATACGGACTAGTGGCAGAAATGCCCAGGCTCAAGTGGTATTGAAGAGGGCCCTAATGAACTCCAGACACTGCGTGAGCTGGAGGTGGGACTTGGGGTAGTTGATGATGAACCCCAGCTGCTCGAGGACCTGTATGATGAGGAGAGCAGACTGCCAGACAGCATCCAAAGTGGGATCTTTGATGAACCAATCGTCCAGATAGGGAAAGATGAAGGTAGAAGGCCACTATTGCAAGACACTTGGTGAAGACCCAAGGAGCCGATGCGAGCCCGAAGGGGGTCGCCCAGCATGAACTTGAAGTTATTTTCTGTAACTTGGGTGGATTGGGATGTGTGTGTATGTATCCTTGAGATCCAAGGGGCATAGCCAGCCATCCTTTAGAAGGTAAGGGAGCAGCATCCCCACCAAGACCACCTTGAACTGCTTGCACACGAGAATGGTTGAGGTTCTGAAGATCCAGACTGGGTCGAAACCCCGTCTAATTGGGGACCAGGAAGTACCTGGAGTAAAACCCCTTTCCGACCTGAGCCAGCAGAACCGGCTGGATGGTGAGGTCAGTCAGCAGAGTGGAGACCTTTTCTTGCAACGGGCTTTGGTGCAGTGGGTTCATGGGGGTACTCTCCTTGGATGAAGGAAGGTGGCAGCTGGGCAAAGTGCAGCCAGTAGCCCTGCTGGATGAGCTGTAGCACCGAGGTGTCTGAGGCGATAAGGGACCACCTGTGGACAAAATGGATGAGCCACCCCCTCTACCTGAGGAGGAACTCTTACAGGTAAAGGACGGTTGGCTATGCTCCTGAGGAACCAGTCAAAAGTCTACCCCCAGCTTGGGCTGTGGGGCTGGCTGGGCCTTCTGAGGCTTCTCCCACCACTGCTGGTGGTGGTCCTGTGCCTTTGGCTGGGCACTCTGGGGCACCGGATAGTACTAGTATGAGCATGGGTAGAAGACCTTCTTATCCTGGTACTTCTTATATGAAAGATCCGCAGTCTTCTTCAAGAGCCTGGAGAATGTCACATGCTCCTTCTCAAACTTGTCCACTTTCTCCTTGACCAGCTTCCAAAAAGATTCACCCCACTGCAGGGAACATTGGCCAGCTTATCCTAGACCCATTGCTCCAGATCAGAGAACTGGAGCCAGGCCAGACACCGGGTGCCGATGCCCACTGCCACCACTCTGCAGGCAGACTCAAAGGCATCGTGTGTGACTTGCATGGCATACTTAGAGCAATCCTTGCCGTGGCCTACCAGGGTGCGGAAGGAGTCGAGGCAGTCAGAAGGGACATGGGCGAGCAAACTCTACCAGGTCCAATATGATATCTTTCAGAAACATACCCATATCCAGCTAGTAGGGAAGGATCCGGGTCACCAGCATGGAGCCCTGGTAGCATCTCCTCCCAAAGGAGTTCAGGGTCCTGACCTTCCAACCCAGAAGTACAGAGGAGTGAGTCTTGGTGATCTTCACATGCTTTAAGGCCAAATCAACCACGATGGAGTTGCAAAGTAGCTGGGGCTTCCCAAAGCTTGGAACCTTCTGGATCCGGTGCATCGAATACAGCTACCGGCTGAAGGCGGGAACCATGTGGGGATTCTTCCACAGTCACAGCAGCAGTCTCTGCAAGATATAGTGCACTCACACTAACACTGCCTCCTTGGCACCGAAGGGTACTGGAGGAGCTCAAATTCCTCCACCCTTGGCTCATCCTCCATCTCAAGGGAGTAGGGGTAAGGCCTTGACCATATCCCGCACAAAGCCAGAAAGGACATGTTCTCCAGGGGTGATTTACACCATTCATATGGAGGGGACAGATCAGAGGGAAAGTCAGGAGATCTCCTGTCTGAAATGGCAGAGCCCTTCTCGGTTTCTCAGACTAGGCCTCCGAGAGAAAATTGAAGTAGCATCGGGTTTCCTCCTACTGACTATGCCGATCATGCAGAGAGGGTGGATGGCATGGGACCTGTGCCCCAAGAGAGAATGAGGGTGTCCCATGACATTGGAACGAGATATGCTTGACAGGCAGATTGCCATGGGAACCGGTGTCAATTCCGTTCCCCTGCTCTATGCACCTGCCTCCGCAGGCAGCGCATGGGTCTCCAGAATGGACTGGACGAAGTGTGGTGATGCCGCCGAAGCCATCACAGAGCTTGCATGCCACAAGGCTAAGACTGCTGGCATGTGAGCCTCAAGGGTCCTCAGGCGTTCCTCCAGCATCACTGCCTCAGAGGGGAACATGGCTAGGATTGTAACTTGGGCACCGGTACAGAGAACTCCGGTGAGACTCCACAATGACAGGTTCACTGGAACACATCCAGCTGCCCTCCAGGCTGTGGGGTCAATTCCTCCCATCTAGGAGTAAATTTCTACCACTGGGGAAGCTTGGTGGGCCACTGCTGGCTCTTGTTGTCTGCATTGCACTGGGAAGGGCTGCGGTGCTGATGTACCCTAGGCTTGTCCCGGTGCTCGGGAGCCCCTTTTGATGCTGATAGGACTGGTGTCAGGTTCTTCTTCAATTCTGATCAGACATTGACAGAGTCTCCGCTCAATGCCCAGGTCTCTCTGTTCCAAACACGCCTGGGCATCCTGCCCAGCTGACGCCTCAGCGGAACTCTGTGACAGCATTGCCGATGTTGGAACCAAGGATGCTCAATCCGACATTCTGAAGAGGGATGACTCCTGCTTTTTCCTAGCCCTTCAGGCCCCCTCCTCATCATCTGCAGACAAAGGTTGCAGGACATGGGCAGGTGGTCAGGCCTAAGGCACTGGAGGCACCAATTATACCTGTTCATGACCAAAATAGTATGGCCACATTTTGTGCATTTTTTGAAGCCATTTACTGGCTTTGACATGTCTGGGAAGACTGTGTCAGCGAGGTTGAAGGCCTCGATTGTGACGGCAGGAAAAAAGGCGGAAAGGGAAAAGTATTTGTCTTGCTCTACCCCTGAATGAGCTCACCAAATAGCAAATCCTGACCTCAGTTCTTGGGCTTTGATCCCATCACTCAAAGCAAGGAGAAAGCAATAATAATAAAAACAATTCATACACAGAGTTGTATCTTAATAATGACTGAAGCTTCAGGAAGGGAATGCAATGCAAAGTTCTGCATAAGTTTGCAAGGCTGTGCTCCCTTCTTCCTTCAGCAGTCTTTTATTGGAACAAAAACTGTACCATTGTATATTTATTTATTTATTTACATTCTCTTATATACGGCGCTATTCTGCATCAGTGCGGTTTACATTGAACAAACTGAAATTACATTGAACAGGGCATTATAACTTGGAGATAACTATTTTACAGGGAACATGGGCTGTGGAGGGTTAAGTGGCTTGCCCAAGACCATAAGGAGCACCTGTGGGACTAGAAACCCCAGTCCTTCCGGCCCAAGGTTGCTGTCCTCTAGTGGGATTTGAACCCCCGACCTTCCGGCCTGAAGTACCTTGCCCCAACCACTAGGCCACTCCTCCACTTCATTTTATCTTTCTACATCAAGCATTGCATTGCATTTTTGCTAATTCATATTTATAAATTGCATCTACCTGTTACGGGTCAGATCTTGTTGTTATAGGTCACCTGGACACAGACATTTGGACATCTCTAGACATAATTTCTAAGAAATATTTCTAAAAGCAAGCATATTCTGTCTCCTCAAGAAGTTGTGTAGACTGGCTGTCGTTTTGCAACTCTAAAACTCTGAGAAACAGTACAGGATATTTCCATAGCAAAAATCCCTTATAACTAGACTGGAATTCCTAGGCTACTCAATCTGTATATTTTTAACCCTTTCAGAGGGCCTATCACTATTACTATCAAACACCTATACAGTGCCTCAGGGTGTACACAGCACTATACACACAGGTCCTCTTACAAAAAGCACAAAAGATAACAAAAAAAACTAAGAAAAAAATATTGGCTTGGAGCCATCTAATCAACGACAGGAGGTGAAAATTACTCAAGAAAAAATACCCGCGGGGGCAAACAGACAAAATGTTTTTCTGGTGGTGCAAGACACGTTCTGTGGAAAAAAGGAGAAAGATGGGAAAGATGGTGCCATGGCAGGTGGGAAGGCAAGCATGCATGCATGCATGGTGCAGTTCCCAGTAGAAGCTGGGGAGCATTCCATGTTGGCTCTGTCGATAATGTCACCCACATGTGAGGATTTACTTCCTACTTGCCAGGGAGAATGATATTTTTATACGTATATGGCCCTCTGTGATCAAAATATCACATTAGCATTTTTTTCTTTTTTTCCATTTACGAACCTTAAAGGTGACCCAATAAGGTAGAACAAATCAGATGAATGGAGTAGGGTAGAACACTTATATAGAGAGTAGTTATTTAACCTTGCAAGCAACAATGAGACAAAAGAACAATCCATGAAACTACCAACCAACAAGCTGAAAGCAAATCGCAGAAAATATTATTTTCATGCAGCACACAATTAGCTAAGGTGGAATCTGCTGCTGGAGGACATGGTCTAGGCAACTAGTATAGTGGACTTGAAAAGAAGTTTTGACAAGTTTCATTAAAACATATTAGTCAGATAAACTTGAGAACATCATTGCTTGTCCCATGGAGTGAGCTATGAGAAATATGATCTACTTTTCGGAATCTGTCAAATACTTGTGGGCCTATACTGCCCACTATGGGAGATTGGATGCTGGGTTCAGTGGACCTTGGTCGATTCAGCTTACTTTATCTAATCTTATGAAACTAAAGCAAGCAAGCAATCAATCACAACAAAACTGAAGAGATACAACTTGTGTGTAAGATGCATGCTGCTGTATTCTGAGTCTACCATAAAGATCTGACAGTAGGGCATCCTCGCTATTCGTCCCCTTTTCCCATCCCTGACTAAACTCCCCACAGGAACAGGGAGTTTGTACGGGGATGCTAAATGGGGACAGGAAGGGGGGCGAATGGAGACAGGGTTAGGGCGGGCAGTGGGCGGTCTGCAGCCCTGGAAGTACAGGGCCAATTCTGATGTTGGCCCTGAACATCCGAGGTCAGTAGAGTAGATGGGGAACGGCAGAACCGGGGCACGTCAAAGGGTGGAAGGGCACAGGAGATTCTCCGCTGCTCAATCCTGGCCTTGGAAGGCCAGATCGGGGGTCGGGCTGCGGGGAATGAATGAAGTCATCGGTGGCTGGAGATTGCGGCTCCTGAATGGAGCCACAGGGCCATGGCAACTGGATGCCATGGCGCTGTGGCTCCATTCAGGAGCCTTGACCGAGTTAGCCGGGCAGAGGCCTGTATGTGCAGGCCGACTGGAATCGGGTCCTGACCTGCATGTACAGGCCTAGACGTGCCCCGCGGGATCAGAATCCCGTCTACCTCTGTTCGTCCGGTTCTGACCAGACGCACAGAGGCCTGGGACGCACATTTATTTATTAGTGCTTATTTACCATTTTTCGTGAATCAAAGCAGTTTACAGAGAACTCAAGGATTGAACATTACATTAAACAAAAAATATATGTAACATCTTAGAATATGCCTCCATGTGAATGAAGTCATTTACCTGCCTTGAAAGTCAAAACACATTAAGGTGATGGAGATGCTGAAGCAGCAGGGTCAGAAACTCACTACAATAGCAGAATAGCGCGGTATATAAGAGAATGTAAATAAATAAATAAAATAAATAAATAAATACAAAACTGAAATATGTATTTGGGAGAAGATCAAAGAGAGCGGAAGGAAAGAGGAAAGGGATTTAACTCCCACCTTTCTTAGAAGTTTAAGATAAGTTACATTCAGGTATAGCAGGTATTTTTCTGTCCCCAAGGGGCTTATAACCTACTTATGTACCTGAGGCAATGGAGGGTTAGGTGACTTGCCCAAGATCACAAGGAACAACAGTGGGATTTGAACCCCGACGTTCCTGTTTCTAGCCTGCTGCTCTAGCCATTATGCTACTCCTCCACTCCATGGGTCCATATTAAAAAAAAAAGAACAAAAACACATTTTCTCATGACAATCATTACAAAACAGAATATGGTAATGGATAAGGACTATAAGGTCCATCTAATCTGATGCAACAATACTGAAATACATGAAAATGAAATGAAGTATTAAATCTTCAGGATTTCCCTCAAGGCTGCCATACGGGGTAAAAAAAAACATTAACTAGTGTTCATAACCTCATATCCTTCCCCCACTCTTCCTTTCTTACAGCTTCTCCCTCTTCTTCCTACATACTTGTTTCTTCTGTGGCAAACAACAGGTTGCAGTTTTCTTAAAAAAGCATGCCAAAAATATGTAGTAGTTGTATTAAATTTGTATGATTCTTAGCACACACACCAAGGCTTGTATTTTATTTATTTATTCATTTATATACCACTAATCAAGTGTTGCATACATTAAGCATCTTAGATCTTTTTCTCCGTTAGGAGTCCTGAGCTGCAATTGCCCAAGCTGGACACCTGTTGGGTAATTCATCATATTGCTCATTATTAAATCTGGCAGTGCACAAAGGTCTACCTACTATCAGAGGCTAAACTTGACACTTGCCCTACTACTACTACCATTACTATTAAACACTTGTAAAGCGCCACACACGCAGCGCTGTACAACCAAAAGTATCAGAGAGAGAGTCCCTGCTCGTCCGAGCTTACAATCTAGTCAAGATAATACAAAACATTAGTCAATTTGATGGGTTTTACAGTTCGGTCATGAAAATGATGGGGGTTAGGTTAAGATGAAGGATAGAAGTCAGGATCTGAACGCGACAGTGAAGAGGTGGGTTTTTAACCTGGATTTGAAGAGGGCTAGGGAAGGTGCCTGGCGTATAGACACGGGTAAGCTGTTCCAGGCATAGGGTGCAGCAAGGTGAAAAGAGCGAAGTCGTGAGTTAGCGGTACGAGTGAAAGGCCTAGATAGAAGTAATTTGTTAGCGGAGCGAAGATCCCGAGCTGGGATATGGGGAGAGATAAGAGATGAGAGGTACGGAGGAGCTATAGAGTGAATGCATTTATAGGTGAGTAGGAGAAGTTTAAATTGGATGCGGAATTGGATGGGGAGCCAATGAAGCGACTTGAGGAGAGGAGTAATGTGGGCATGGCGGGATTGGCGGAAGATTGGTCGAGCAGCATAATTTTGTATGGATTGAAGGGGGAGGAGATGGCTCATGGGGAGATGGCTCATGGGGAGACCAGCAAGGAGTAGGTTGCAGTAGTTGAGGCGAGAGGAGATTAGGGAGTGGATAAGTGTTTTGGTGGTGTGTTCTGACAGGAAGGGGTGGATTTTACTAATGTTGTAGAGAAAGAAGCGACACATTTTAGCAACGTGCTGGATATATAAGGAGAAGGAGAGGGAGGTGTCAAAGATGACCCCCAGATTGCGGGCCGGGGGAACAGGAAGGATCGTAGATCTATCCACGGAGACTGAGAAGGGGGGAAGAGGAGGAGAGGAGTTAGGGGGAAAGAGGAGGAGTTCAGTCTTGGCCATGTTCAATTTCAAGCGGCGATGAGACATCCAGTCGGCAATGTCAGAAAGGCAGGCAGAGATCTTGGTTTGGATTGCTGGAGATATGTCAGGTGTAGAGAGGTAGATTTGGGAGTCGTCGGCATAGAGATGATATTGAAAGTCATGGGAGGAGATAAGCGCGCCAAGGGACTGGGTGTAGAGAGAGAAGAGGAGGGGGCCCAAGACGGATCCCTGTGGTACACCAACATGGAGCGGGGTGGGAGAGGAGGAGGAGCCACCACAGCATACACTAAAGGAGCGATGGGAAAGGTAGGATGAGAACCAGGATAGTACGGAGCCCTTGAAGCCAAGCAAGGAGAGGGTAGAGAGGATGAGACTGTGGTCAACAGTGTCAAAGGCAGCGGAGAGGTCGAGAAGGATGAGGACAGAGTAAAGGCCTTTAGATTTAGCGAGGAACAAGTCATTGGAGACTTTTGTAAGAGCCGTTTCGGTGGCGTGTAGGGGATGGAAGCCAGATTGGAGTGGGTCAAGGAGTGCCTGGGAGATGAGGAAGTCGAGGCAACGTCGGTGGAATGCTCGTTCAAGAAGTTTAGATATGAAGGGGAGGAGGGAGATGTGTCGATAATTAGAAGGACAGGTGGGATCGAGTGAGGGTTTCTTGAGGAGAAGTGTGACAATGGAATGCTTGAACTTGATGGGGACAGTTGCAGTGGAGAGTGATAAGTTGGGAATATGAGAGATGGAGGGGATAATGGTGGAGGAGATGGGGTGGAGAAGATGGGTGGGGATGGGGTTGGAGGAACAGGTGGTGGGTTTGGAGGAGGAAAGGAGAAGTGCGGTTTCCTCGTCAGAGATTGTAGGGAAGGAGGAAAGGGTAGCAGAGGAAGTTGGGATGGCAGGGGAGAAATGGGGAGGGGGAAGTTAGATGAGGGTGTGGGGAATTGGAGGGTAATCTTTTGGATTTTGTCATGGAAGTAGTCAGCAAGGGTTTGGGCAGAACGTGAGGGTGGAACTGGGGGAGGGGGGACCTTGAGGAGAGAATTGAGGGTATTAAAGAGGCGGCGAGGATCAGAGGCAAGGGAGTTGGTCAGATGGGTGAAGTAGTTTTGTTTGGCAAGTGCTATTGCTGACTGGAAGCAGCCAAGCATGAATTTGAAGTGCAGAAGGTCTTCAGGGGAGCGGGATTTGGTCCAGGCACGTTCAGCAGAACGGGCACAGATGCATAAGTAGCGGGTTGTAGATGAGAGCCAGGGCTGAGGAGTAGAACGTCTAAAGGGACGACGGGTGGACGGGGCAAGAATGTCAAGGGCCGAGGATAGTGCAGCATTATAAGAGGCTTCTGCCTCGTAGATGAATTTGGAGGACAAAATGGAGGAAAGAGATGGAGAGATGGTGGAGGAGAAAGTTAAGGGATCAATATTATGAATGTTTCTGAATAGGTCGGAGGAGACAGGCCGGGCTTGAGACAGTGGAAGCTGAAGATTGAAGGTTAAAAGGTGGTGGTCAGATGGGGGAAGGATTGAGTTGTGGAAGTTTAAGGGTGAAGAGTTCTTCTGCCAGTGCACAAAATATGATGACGGATAAAGATATGTACACAAAACAATGCCTTATACAACACCACCACCTCCCCTCTTCCTCCAAGTCCTTTACCTGCTCTCACATGTCTTGAGTATGCTTTCTAACTCTTCTACTGGTAGGCCATGTCAGTAGACCTACCATTTTCAACTTTGCTTCCCAGGAAAATAAATTTTGAGACCAATATCTAGGTGCCCTTCCCTTCTCATTACCAAGTTTTGAAATAACCTCCAATATCCACCAAGTTTGTTTATGTTGTTATAACAAAGACCCAGTTTCCCCACGCTCAACAACATTTGGGTTTAACTATGCTCTTTCTATGCAGCCAGCCTTCTTGGAAGACCAAAGTTATTGTACCATTACGCTTTAGAGTTGTCAACACCATTCCATCCAGACTAATCCAATGCATTCTCGGAAACAAAATGCAGTGAATCACTGCTGTTATGGTATATATACTATAAAGTTGGCAGAAAATCAGGAAGTATGAAAGGAAGGCACTCAAAAATGAACTTGCTTGCAGGCCTCAGGAACTGAAAAATAGCACGCCTTACAAGCTAAGTTTTAATAACGACAGTAATATCCACAGGAGCCGCAGTGTCTGAAATAGCACATTATTAGCACCACATGAACTTGCAAACAAGAGCACATGCTTCTCCACTACAAACGAAAGTAGAAACAAACTGAATTTGTTTTAGATAACAAAATAGAAAAAAGCCCTTCAGAAGCAGATGTACTGTATATTAGGAAGGCTGACCTCTTCTATGGAAAATACGTACTATAAATCTGAATGCTCTTAATTATCTGAAACCTATGTGCTATAATACAAGCTCTCTGTTTTATTTTCTTTGGCAGTACATGCCTAAACTGAATTCATGCCCTCTTAACATGTGCAACTTAAAAGGTTCCCCTACCTAAAAAACAAACAAACCTATAAAAGGCCACGGATTATAGCTCATTTCTTATCTATAGACCAGAAAATCATTATTTGGTATGCGAGGTGGCATTTGGACACTTATCACATCCTAGTTAAGCACTGGGATAGCCCAAAGGGTAGCTAAATACTAGGATCCTTGCACTATATGCCAGCTGCACATGCTGTCAAAATGATGTATATTCCTTCCGGATAACCTTAATCAATATGCATATCATACATCTGCATACATTAGAGCCAGTGCATGCAAATTTATCTCATGCATAATCATTTGGGATATCTATAACGTTTAACTGGCTAGGGGGACTCAAGGGCCAATTCGAACTATCCTATATTCAGTTGTGCTATAGTGCCATATTGATGCTCATAGTTTTGGGAAGATATTACTAAATAAATGTGAAAGCCTGGGTAAAAGACATTGAAATGAGGCAATGTCTAACTACAATAGATTCTATGCAAATCACCTCCCCTTCGATGGTATTAGATATGATTGCATGTGCTAAGAGATAAATACCATCATTTCGAACTGTAAAAATTACATCATAAAGCAACATTTGGAAAGTCATGGTTGAAGGTTGTTTCTAATCTTGCTTGTTTGAGCTATTTTATTGGCTCCCCTTAATGTAACTGCATGCTACCATATCAGCAATTTCTATGTCAGCTAATGAAAACAATCTACCAAATCAGAGCACTATATTTATTTATATACCTTTTTGTTGTTTCAACACTGCCTTTTTAGATAATGCTGGAATAGTTGCACAGACGTGTCACTGCAAGATCACATTTGGTTAGGGACAAAAGACCTGCCCTTTTTGTACTTTTACATCTTCTGTGGTACAAACCTAATTTGGAATATAATTTCATAGACTTTTTTTTTTTGCAATGCTTGACTGCAAAGTTCATATTAACTGTGCAATTCAGGTGCCCTGCGGGATCAGAATCACGATCTCCTTGGTACATCCGAGTCAGCCTGGACGTACAAAGGAGATCTATGTCATGAACAGAATCGGGCCTTACTCTTTAATGTAAAGCTGCACATCTGGTGATCATGGTAATATTTGTCATGTTGCACCTTTAAGAGTCAAATGTTCAATACTTCTAATCACAAACGTATAAGGTGTCAAACTTTTGTCTAGAAATAAAGGTTAATAAATTAAAATGTAACATAAAAAGAATAAGACTGACATACAATTCTCTTGACTGCTCCAAGCATGAAGCTCACTGAAGCTGTTTAAATATAAGAGGAGTACCTTTTTAATGGACTAACAGTACATTTTTGGACTCACCTTATATTTAAACTGCTTAGAAGTGCTTTATGCTGCAGGGGAGGTAATTTCTATCTATCTTATATACATTTTTTGTTTTATTTATTCACCTTTATTTATATTCTTTCGGGATGACAATTTAGCTCTGGTTATTATCTAGGACTCTCTCATGGGCAAGTTTAACATACAAAAATAAGAACCCTGAACACAGGAAGAAAACATGAATAGTTATGCTCCTCTCTCCATCTCATTGCTGCTTTCTCTGATAGTGACCAGCTCTGGATTATGATTTTCTTATGCTAAATGCAACTAAAATTATAACCAGCTGTATATGTTTGTTGCACAAAATCGCTCTAACTTTGGTGCTTTGGTTCTGAACTTGAGGGTCTGTACTTTTGGCTAATCTACTTCCTCCTGTTCCATTGGACTTCCAGTTCAACTAATGGAACTACGTATGACAACATGAAATTTCATTTGAATCTGCCCAGGAATCACTCTCATTGTCAACTCTCTTATCGATGCCACCATTACAATGATAGTCTTCAATAGGGGGGCACAGGTCATGATACACTTTTGAACTTGGCAAAAGCACATCCTTGACCCAACTATTAGGTTTCCGCTACTATTTATAGGTCCATTGATAAGCCTACCTCTACCTTTTTCACTGACTCTGACTTCTGGCTTTCCCTATTTCTGGATTCTTATTCCCCCTCCCTTATTCTTGGTGACTTTAATATTCATATTGATAACCCTTTTGAGCCCTATGCTTCTAAACTCCTTTCCCTTACACCTCCTCTTCCAACCTCCAACTTTGCTCTTTTGCTTCTACTCATCAGTGCGGTCACTGCTTTGACCTGGTTTTCTTCTCGGTTTACCCTCCAATTTCCATACCTGTTCTTCCCCTATCTGATCATCATCCCCTAAGCTTTACCCTTCATCATTCCCCACATCAATCTTGCCCTGTATCCTCCTACATTTTTAGAAATCTTCATGCTATCAATCCACTATTGTCTCATCACCTCTTTCTTCCACCTTATCTTCTAAATCTGTTGATGAAGTTATAGTTTCTTATAATACTGCCCTCTCCTCTTCGCTGAATAATCTTGCTCCACCCATCCCATGTTCTATGAAACGCACTATGCACTATACCTCAGCCCTGGTTGTCTTCACCTACCTGCTATCTACGCTCCTGTGCCTGCTCAGCTGAATGCATTTGGCTCAAATCCCACTGCCCCTATGACTTTCTTCACTTCAAATTCATGCTCGCCTCCTTCCATCAACCTTAGCACTCACCAAGCAAAACTACTATGTCCATCTGACTAATTCTCTTGCCACTGACCCTCACCATCTCTTCTCAAAGCTTAACTCTCTCCTCAAGGCGCCTCTCCCTCCAACCCCTCCTCTGTTTCTGACCAAACCCTTGCCAATTATTTCCATGACAAAATCCACAGAATTATTCTCCAATTCCCCACTAGATCAGCTTAATCCCCTCTTCCCCCACCTCAACAACAACTTTTCCCCTCAATCTCTGTTCCCCTTTCATCATTTTCTATGATCACTGATAAGGAATCCTCTCATTATTCTTTCCTCCTCTAACTTACTACTTGCTCTTTTGATCCTATCCGCACCCATCTCCTTAACTCCGTTTCCTCCTGTCATCCCTTCTATCTAATATATTCTCAACCTCTCACTCTCCTCTGCTACTGTCCCTGCATCCTTCAAGCTGTAGTCACACGTCATCTCAAGAAACTTTCACTTGACCCTAGTCCTTCTAATTATCGACCCATTTCCCTTCTTCCATTCATTTCCAAACTTCTTGAGTGTGCAGTCCATTTCAATCTGGCTTTCATCCCTTACATTCTACTGAGCCGGCACTTGCCAAAGTCTGCAGTAACTTGTTCCTGGCTAAATCCAAGAGCCTTTACTCTATCCTCATCCTTCTTGACCTTTCTGCTGCTTTTGACACTGTTGACCACCACATTCTCCTTGACATATTGTCCTCACTTGGTTTTATGGGCTCTGTGTTGTCCTGGTTCTCTTCCTACCTCTCCCATCAGTTTTTGTTGTGATAGTTCCTCTTCCACTGCTATCCCTCTCCCCGTTGGTATTCCCTAAGGGTCGGTTCTGGGCTTTCTCCTTGTCTCTCTCTACACCCAGTCCCTTGGTGCTTTCATCTCCTCTCATGGATTTCAGTATCATTTTTATACTGATGATTCTCAGATCTATCTTTCTACACCTGATATCTCTCCGACACTTCAGACCCGCTTCTCTGCCTGCCTGTCTGACACTGCCTACTGGATGTCTCACCGCCATTTGAAATTAAACAGGGCCAAAACCAAACTCCTTATTTTTCCCCCTAAACCCTCCTCCTCCTTCCTCTATCTCTGTAGATAACACTCTTCTAAGTCCTGTTTCCTCAGACTGTAGCCTTGGGGTCACCTTTGACTCCCCCACCCGGTCCTTCTCTTCACATATCCAACAGACAGCTAAAACCTGCTGTTTCTTTAACATTAACAAAATTCACCCCTTCCTTTCTGAACACACTACTAAAACTACTTGTCCACTTTCTAATTACCTCCCATCTTGACTATTACAACCTTCTTCTTGCTGGTCTCTCTGAGTCACCTCTCTCCCCTTCAACCTGTTCAGAACTCTGCTGTGCAATTAATCTTGTGGCAGCCTCAGTATACTGATATAACACCTCTTCTCAAATCACTTCATTGGCTTTCCTTCCATTTCTGTATCCAATTCATACTCCTCCTGACCTATAAATTCATTCATTCTTCTGCTCCTCACTACCTTTCCTCTCTCCCCTCCCCGTACATCCCTCTTCATGAACTCTGCTCTTCTACTGGCTTGCTTCTCTCTTTGCCCTTTTCTTCTACTGCCAATTCCAAACTTTGGTCCTTTCACCTCGCTGCTCCTTATGCCTGGAACTACCTGACTTTGTATATCAGGCTTCATCTCTGCCCCTTTTCAAATCCATGCTAAAGGTTCACCTCTTTGAGGCTGCTTTTGGATCCCTTTTCCTTGTGTCTCCTTATCCTTATCTTTTGTCTTGTCTGTCTTAATTAGATTATAAGCTTTGATGAGCAGGGACCGTCATTGTATGTGTCTGTACAGCGCTGCGTATGCCTTGAAGCACTATATAAATGTTTAATAGTAGTATCATCACTATTGTATGATGACTAGAATTCCCTTCCCCACCTGATTGTATGAATAGTGTTCCCAACCACAGCCAGGCTGAGAAGTACTCATGAACTGTACCCCTGGTTTCCTAAGTCATTGTGCTAGCCCCTGAATCTCACTTTTTGAAATTAATATTTTTTAAATCTCTCTGATGGTTAGTAAAAACACCAGTTTTATTATGTTTAGAATTCTGTCTACCAAGTCTGCTCACGTCAACGATTTCTCTTCAAGGAAGTTTTTTTCAGGCATATCATTACAGGAATCAACCATTTATAGCTAGGATATGCTGGGTACAATCTCAATTTTCAAATCTACAGCTAGTGCTCTTTTTCAGACTTGCATTCCCCTAGATATATCCTAGTCCCCACTTCTTGTGTTGTCTATCTTGACTAGACTGTAAATTCTTATGAGCAGGGACCGTCTCTTACATGCCTCTGTACAGCGCTGCATACGCCTTGTAGCACTATACAAACAATGAGTAGTAGAAAACGGCCTTCTGCAGCTTGTAAAGTGTCATGTATACAGGCAGTATGTCAGGGAGGGGGAGGGGGCTGGAAGGTTTATTTATTTAATCGGGATGTCTCCTCCTGAACAACTGGGACTATATCTCTATGCCATGATTTCTCTTGTTCTTCGATTGGATCTCTTGGAACACGATCTTCTATCTCTCCACAAATGGTGACGACACTTCTGTTAACAACGCCAACCTTGTATTTTTCTCCTTCACCACAATGTTTAATTCTTTATTGTAAAACTTTCCATTAGATGGGATGGTGATGTGCTATAGAATCACAATTGCTTCCTTCTCCACTATTCTGGTAGCATCTAGTGTTTTTTGGTAGCAGAATGTTAGTGTTTACACAGTGCATGCTATCTTATTTTGCCCTTCTATATACAGGTATGCCATCATCACGCTACAAACCAGTTACTAGTAGGGAAGCTGTATCCAATTTCTATTGCAGAATGCACATTTATTTTTCCATTTTTTTTCTAAGCTTGCTGTAAACCATCTTTAACATTATCGATCCCTCATCTTCAGATGCAAAGCTTAATACCTTTCGCCATTCCTGTGTTACGTTTTGACTTTCTTGTTATAGTTGTGCATCTGTCATTTGTTTTCCTTGTTTGTTAGTCCAACTCTATAAAGGACTTTTTCTTTTGTTTGCACATTGTGTTGCTTCTTTCTTTACATTGTTGGTGGTTTCTGATTCATTCCTTCTATTCTTCTCAATACCTATAAGTTAATGATCATATACATTCATATTTTTGCACTTTCATTATTTGGATCTGTTGACGATAGTGAGTGTGCTGAAGACATATACAGTAATAGAAGGGCTCTATGTGGAATCTTTCCTGTAAAGAATTGGAGGCCCCTTCATGCTGTGAATATTTTAATTGTAAACCACTTAGTTATTTACAAAAAAGCAGTATATCAAATGAAAAACAAGAAACGATAATCTTCTGCTATGATCCAGACCTACTTCAGCTCTTGAGACATTCGATTTCAGCATTCACTGGTTTCTACAGATTGGCTCATAGGCATGGAGTTTTCTTATTCACGCATTTAACTTATTGAGAATTTTTGGGGCCAATTTGATTCCAAAATTGTTTGAATGTATAGCGGTGATAAACCTATTGATGGCTTAGAGCTTATTCCATACTGTTGAAGAACTCTTCAATATCTGCTTCATTCTCGTCTGATACCTCTTTGCTGATGATCATTTTTCTCAACATTATACAGGTTTTAGGTCTGTAAAGTCTATCTTGTAGTCTTGCAAAGCATCATGGAGTGCCCTGCTCCACATCCAATCAGGATCGGCTTTGTTGAATGAAGAGCTTCAATTGGCTTTGGAGAATGAATATTTGTCTCAGTTCCATTACCACACATTCCATGTTCATTCCAACCCCAGGAATAACACTGGCTTCCTGAAGGAAAGAGCAGTAAGAAGAATGTTAAAACCATACTGAAACAAATTAGGGCAGAGCACTGTAAATAGCACAGTGTTGCGAGAAAGTTCCCTCCTAGTGAGTTAAATAAATATTTACAATATTAACTCATAGATTTCCATGAAAAAGAGTAAAAACATTTTTAAAAACTACTTATTGTTCATGGACGTTTAAGGCCTGATTCTGTGCCATGAATAGTGGAGAAGGACATCCCAACGGGACATCCATCCCCGCTATTCGTGCCTTCTCTGGCAGTGTCTAACTTCCCTGCCAGTTGTACGGGGAAGTTAGATGGGGCGGGGAAGGGGTGGGGTCTGGGTGGGCGGTGAACAGTCGCCGGCCCTGGATGATGTACAGGACTGATTCTAATGTCAGCCCTGTACGTCCAGGGCTGGCGACTTGTGTGGGGAGGTGGAAAACTTCCCTGGACCTTTTTCTTTGGCAGCCCGGGGCTTGGATTGGGCAGGGGAGGCCTGAAGGCATTCCCCGCAGTCTGACCCTGGCCTTAGGAGACTGGATCAGGGGTTGGGCTCTGGGGAATGAAGCCCTGAATTCCGGCGGCTGGCATCACAGCTCTTCAATGGAGCCGTGGTGCCATGGCAACATGACACCATGGCGCCGTGGCTCCATTGAAGAGCCTTCACTGAGTTAACCGGGAACAATCCTGTACGTGCAGGCCGGGTTGAATTGCAGTCCTGGCCTGCACGTACAGGACCGTTCGCGATTCTGATCCCGTGGGACCAGAATCGCAATCCCCTCTGTAAGATCGGTTCAGACCGGATGTACAGAGGAGATCTATGTCTGGGACCAAATAAGCCTGTTAGTAAACAATCTTTATAAAAACCAGAAAAAAGTGTGTTCTATTTTTCAAGGTACATTTTCAAAGTTTTATTTTATAAAGCTTGAACTTTTGCAGTTCTTTATGGCTCCAGATAAAAAGTTGTTAGTTATGGAGTGATCCGGGGAAATGCTGTGCAGATAATGCATGGCTTTTGTAGCTAACATGCTGCTATTTGCACTAATCCATCAAGTTAGCTGGCAAATGCCTATTGCACCTGAATGCATAATTGCTGCACCGGACCTAACCCTACGCCAGGAAGGTCCTCACAAAAATTGCCAGCAAAAGTACATGTACTGTAAAACATCATGCAGATTTTAGCCTATATATATATATATCTCAAGAGAGCACCTTTCAAAACCACTTTTTTCGTGGCTAAAAAGCAATTTACCCAGGTATATAAATATTTATTTAGAACATTTAGATTCCACTTAATCACAAAATTTAAAGCACAGAAAGCTTTTAAAATAAGCAGACATACATTTATATACAAAAATAAATAAAACTGATAAAGTAAAGGTATAGGCTTTGGAAATGCCAATGTCTAGTCTCACTTTCACTCCCTTCCTGGCAAATCTATATTCAATCTATTAGAAATGTATGCAGTGGAGACGCTTGTATTAATTGGGTATTTATCTTGGATTACAGAGCTATTTAAACCCATCCAATTTTTTTCATATTACTGAGGTGATATTTTGTCTCATATAGTAAAACATGGTCCTCAGAGAATGCTAAATAAGAGAATATGGAATAAACTTTCTCTTATTTTACCAAGGGTGACATTCATTGCTAGGAACAATAAAAATTGCTTCAATGGGAAATGAATCTTAAGATTTGTAGTAGCCCTTTATTCTGTCCATTATACGTGGATAAAAGCAGATTTTCCACATAGGCATATGCTACAGATAGTAGTTAACTATAATGTCTTCGGCTGGTGGTTTGCCTTGCTAAGCTGTCATTCTTTAAAATCCAAATGTGCATTGACGCATGACCTTACTGCGCTCTATTCTCTTGATCTTTTTGCCCTAACAAACTTGGCTTCAGGAGAAACAGGAAGCTTGCCTGTGCTGCTTACCTCCAGACTATCAAGCGCTATTGGTATGTCAGGCATCCAGGCAAACTAGGCAGTCACCTAGAGCAACCCTCTCCAGGACCTGCAGCGGTGGTGGTAGCGATGACATTATAACAGCAATGCAGCACTTACCCAAAGCTTCTGATGTTGCAGCAGTTGGTGCCATGCATTTGACAAGCTACGTCCGCCCCATGCAAACAGAAAGTTTGCATCGGAGGGGGTGGAAGCAGCTGGTCAAAGCATGGCACCAACAACACATAGCATCAGAGCTTTGGCTAAGGGTTGCATTGAGAGTTTAATGTCATTGCAGCCCTGCAGGTCTTGGAGAGGGCTGGCAGGAATGAGGTTCGAATAGGGCGCCTCCTATCCTTGCACCAGCCCTAGGAGATGGGATTGCTTTGATCTATGAAGAATAATTCCAGTTATTATATAGAGTTGCATTTAGATCAACTCAGTTACCCAGAGTAACTTTTTAAAATAAATTTTTACTGTCCATGGTATGTTTTCTTATGTTACTGCCTGCTCCTATTATCAGATTATGGTTTGGACATTCTTCAGACACTTACAGAACTTTTAGTTTCTTTTACATCTGTTTTGGGTCTTGGAGATTTTAATGTTCATTTTGACACTCAGACACTCACGTGATTTTTTTTTACTTCATTTGTGTTACATTAGGTATTACTCAACATACGTATATCATTCCAACTTATTTGACTGGCCATATATTCTATCTTGTTTTCATCACAAAAGTCTTTCCTGTGATCTGCAGTAACTAACAGTTTGACTCTTCCATGGACCTATTATTATTTGATTTCCCCAATGGGTGGGAATTTCGACGCCTGCTTAAAGAATAATGTTGAATCAAAAGAATCAGTTATCTATAGATACTCTATGATCTTTTCCCCCAGCAGATTTACTCTTCCCATTAGACTTTGAGAATCAGTCGCTAAAAGAGTCAGGCCATTGGGTGGCATACCATTCTTAAAACATTTGTGGATGCTCTGGCTCCATCGAGTCCAGTCCATCTGAAACATTTACATACTACCCTTGGGATCACTCAGGACTGAAGCAGTCGAGCACCACTGCATCAATTAGAAAGAAAATGGAGAAAAAACGGAGTCCATTGAGGACCTTGTCCACTTTTGTGAACAATCATGCTATTATCATGATTTAAGCAAAAAGGTCTTATTTCTCTTTTGTTATTTCAAAATCACGGGAGATCATAGGGAACTGTTTTCATTAATGCCTTCAATGTTATCATCTCAGTCTCCACCTTCCATCTCAACTAGTTTACAAAGAGAATAATCAGCAATACATTTTAGCAAAAAAAATTCAGATAGTCAGGATTTTGTTTACCTGACGCATCAAAGAATGCATCACTAGTTCCCTCTCTCTCATTCTTGGACTGTATTTCATTGTCCGACTGCAACATCCTTACACAAAATGCTTTCCTCAATGAAAAAAACTACATGCTTCCATGGCCCTATACGTACCATCCAGTTGGATACCATAACGTTTGCTAGGTTTAGAGCAAATTGCTTGTAACATTAATTGTAGTCTGTCTCTTGGATCTGTTCCTCAGGCCTAGAAAACAGCTATGATTAGACCTACAGACCAGTTTCTAATCTACTCATTCTGTTTAAAGTGGCAGAAAAGTTTTGTTTTACTCATCTATAAGATCATGTAGACTCTAGCATACAAACTCTCTCAACACAGGGCGGGTTGGATTTCATCCAGGCCACAACAAAGAGACCATTCTTACTTCCCTGCTGAATGAGATTTACTCTGCCTTTAACTGTGAGTGTTTTACCCTGGCAGTGTTAATAGATTTAACATCAGCTTTTGACACAGTTGACCATCAGATTCTGCTAACTTGATTAGGCAGAGTGGTCTTAACGATACCGTTTTATCCAGGGCTTTTTTGAAGAGAATATGCAATGTTACAGAATACCGGCAGCTTTTTCATTGCCTGCTAAAACTGATCTGTGGTCCCCGTGTATTAATGCAAGAGCCCTACATATGAGTACCAATATCTTTTTTCCAGGAAAAATGCACTGCTTTTATCCTGGCTCACTTCTTGTTTGAGTAAACGTCATTTCACCTTTCACTTAAGTATCTCTCAAACAAAACACCACAGTAATTATCCTGTAGTGTTCCACAAGAGTCCATTCTTTTACTTTTGTTATTCAATATTTATTTAAGTCCCTTGCATATGTTATCCATGACACTGATATCAGTGCCTATTATTATGTGGATGACATTATTTTGCTGGCACATATGGATTCCTAGTCATTTGATTTAACATTTATTAACAATTGTCTGGATGAAGTACAGACATAGTTGAGAGAGAATCGACAGCTTAAATCCCATAAAGATCACTGCTAACTGGCTGACCAGGAATTTGAAAGACCCTGTATTTCACCTTTACTTTATGGCCAACCCATTGTTCTTCAGTCATCTTTTAAATACTTGGGGATCATATTAGATAGTTCATTGTAATTTGATCACCAAATCTCAGCAGGCACTAAACATGCTTTTTTTTAGCTCTTAAGACAATTTAGAGCGACCCGCCCCTATTTGGTTCACCCAGCATTATGAATATTTCCACTTAGATTCATTTCACACCTTGATTATTTTAATTCTGTATATGCTGATCTTTTTCTATAAGCTGAAAATACATGTTTCAACCAAGTGATCCACCACAAATAGAAAATTAAAATAAAACATTTTTGTCATATTTATAAATTACTACAAAAGTCAATACCCTGCAGTAAATTCAATTGTCCTATTTTTATCATTCTTAAACAGTTTTTATAAACTCAAATAGTCTTTCAAAAATTAATCTCCATTTCAATTCAATTTAATTTCATTCCCATGCCCAACAAAGTACTACTGTTTCAAACCACCGCAGATTGGTAAAACAGGAGAAAGTATGTCGGACCTTAAGACTGTAACCATGAAGAATTTGAGGTAAGTAGCCCCTGAAGCAGGATTGTAGATGGGTGGTCTGAAAGGAGAAGATAAACTGAAAAGGATGCTAAAAACAGAACACACAGTTATCTGATACCATGGTTACTCAGTCACCCATGGAGCTGGTGCCTATGGTTTAATCTGTCCACACCTTTTTAGATATGTTTAATTTGTAGAAAGCATTTTTCCTCTTGCCAGAATGATCCTTGATAAAGTTTATGGACTACCTAAGATGGTGAGGTTAGGAAGTTGCACGCTAACAGAAATAGGCATGTCTCTCTATTGAGTCATGAACTAATTAGATACAGAACTGTGAAAAAAATATAATTAAAATTACATTAATAGCTTCCCTCCATAAATAGTTTAGTCCAAAAAAGGGAGAAAAAGGAATGACAATAACTGGTATCAAAATGTGGCATAATCCCATATCTCTCCAAGAAAGAACACATAACACTGTAAGACTGACATACAACTTTGAACAAAAAACTTTTAATGCCAAAGAATTGCTATTATGCTGTTGTTGATTTCATGGCTGTGGTACAAGAACCCAGGAATCATTTCGCATTATCAACCTGCAACTAAAGATCACAGAGGATGAGAGGAGGATTTAACTAGTGACCAAACATGACTGTGACCTCAGTATCCTATTGATTTTTCCAGTTCTCTGTTCTAGTTAGCGGCTCCTTCAACATGTTCATTAGATGAAGCTGTGATAGACCTAACTTCTAGAGCAGTGCTTTTCAAACTTTTATCCTGTGTGACCCCATTTTAACCACTGCAAATTCACATGACCCTAGATGATGACGAAATCAAACTGGAAGATCTCCAGCCTACTTCCCCCTCCCTTCACTCATCTAAAGCATGAAAGCAGCAGAGACCCTTGTGTCAGTACGCAGACCCCAGTACTCAGCATGGGTTTCCAGTATAACAGGAAGTTTGCCCAGGAGGGGCAAGGGTCTACGAATGTTCACTTTCTCACAGGCCACATGCTGACTGGTGACTTAGCATTGGTCACAGTGAAAGTCCAGAGAGATGGGGAAATGGCCATGTGTCTGTGACTCCATTTGGGATCCCGACCCCACGTTTTGGAAAGCACTGCTCTAGCGTTCTCACCCCTGCATATCATTTCCCCTCTTCGGAAACTGCCCTTCCACGTTTGACCTTCCTTTGACTTTCTGCTCGGTCATCTAAATTCAGCCTCAGCAGTTTTGCACTTGAAGCTTTGCAGTCTGTCCCGCTCTCATCAAACAGACACAGAGAGAAACACAATGTTCTCTGCCAAGATGCAGCTGCCAGTGTTGTATTACTGACAATTGTCTCATTGTATAAACAGCTGATCACTTTGTTTTCCTGATTAGGATCACCATAAGTAGTTTGCTTGATGTGAGCTACTGATTTCCTTTGCCAAAGCTCTCTAAATGCTACCCTGTGCTCTGAAGACTTGCAGGTGTGGAAGCAGCATAAAAACAAACCAACTAGGCACAAAAAGTCACATGTTTATAACCATAATCCTGTGGGCAAAGGTCTGTAAACTGCATAACGGATGTTAGCCTCTTTTGAAGGTCCTTAGAGAGAAGCAGGGTATAAAATTGTGAAATAAATAAACGAGCAACTTCTTTGGTCTAAGTCTCCCAAACAGCACCAGTCCTGTGCTCTATCTGGAAGCTCCTATAGAAATATGATGGCAGGAGACGACCACATGGCCTATCTAGTCTGTCCTTCCATATCAACTACAATAGTCCCCTTTTTACCTTTAGAGATCCTCTGTGTTTGTCCCATGCTTTTTTGAATTCAGACATTATCCTTGTGTCCGCCACCTCCTCTGGGAGACTATTCCACGCTTCTACCACTCTTTCCGTAAAGAACTATTTCTCCTGAGTCTATCCCCTTTCATCCTCATCCTATATTCCCTCGGAGCAGAGTTTGCTTTCAATCCAAAGAGGCTCCTCTCGTGCATTTATAAAATATTATATTATTTATGGTCTCAGCTTTCTCATTTTTGTTAAAATTTCTTTTAAGCTCCAGTTTTTTCCCTCTTTATACATTAGCACCCCAGGAAAGATGACCAAGGAACACATGTACTCTCACCAGCCAGGAGGGAAGTCTCTTCTAAGACTGACCATCAACGCTGATTCCTTAGACAGCAGCAGTTGTCATCGTTGCACCAACCATCTTCCCTCAAGCACCCAAAGCCTGTTGGCCTTGTTGGGATTCTCTTTGGCACTTCAGTATTTTCTGTCAGTAGAACTAGCAGCTCTCAGGCTTATATTAGCATATGAAGCATTCCATGTCACTGAGTGGGTGGAGTAGTTTCGGGTTTAAAAGAACTCCGTGGCCATTTTTGCATTCATAGCTGACAGAGCTCCAGAATGCATTGTTAATTCCGTCAAATGTCCAATGAAAAGAGGAGATACGGAACCCATTTCTGATTGAGAATAACCTAAAGCAGAACTTTAGTCAGATAAGTACGAAATGCGTTGGTGTTTTTGGGTTATATGATTTTTGCACTGTAAAATCACATTTTAAAAGAGAAATATGGACTTTCAGGGGAAAGCTGCCTAATAGCGACCTCAATTAAATGTCTGACAAAACTTATTTTTACAAATTGGATAATATACTGGGGTGATTATTACTATAGGATTTAGGATTACACAGAGTGGAAGTTGCTATCCTCTATTGTGGTCCTTGGGTTTTGTTTTTTTTCCCATTTTTAACCTATAAGCAGAGCTACATAAAAAGTATAAGATGTGACTCTTCTGAAGGATATTATCAGATTTTGGGAACAATAATATTATATTGTAAGGTTATCAGATTTTTTGCAAATGCATCTGGGACGCTTATCTTAAGTTGGGTGGTGGGAGGAGGGAGGGAGGGACACCTTAGTTCCAGCTTTGAGCAACAAGGCATGATAGAGGGAAGACGAGTCATTCCCATGCCCCCCCTCCCAATCCATCCTCTGATAGCAATAATATCACTTTCAAGCACTGTGCAAAATATGAATATATTATTAATACTACTGATCATTTGTACAGCACTACAAGGCATACGCAGCACTGTACAGACACATGTAAAAGACGGTCCCTGCTCATCAGATCTTACATTCTAATCAAGACAGACACAACAACAGAGGACAAGGATACATCTAGGGGAATGGTAAGGAAATACATAGGAGACTAAGCGGATCAGGATCCAAAAGCGGCCTCGAAGAAGTGAGTTTTCAGCCTGGATTTCAAAAGGGCCAGAGATGAAGCCTGACGCACAGACTCAGGTAGTTTGTTCCAGGAATAAGGAGAAGCAAGATTTAAAGATTGAAGTCTGGAGTAGGCAGTAGAAAAGAAAGGCACAGATAGAAGGGATCTGCCAGAAGATCGGAGTTCCCGAAAAAGGGGTATAGGGAGATATAAGAGAGGAAAGGTAGTGAGGAGCAGCAGAATGAGTGCACTTGTAGGTCCAGTAGGAGAAGTTTGAACTGAATATGGAAATGGCTAGGGAGTCAGTGAAGTGACTTGAGAAGAGGGGTTATGTGAGCATATCGAGAATGGCGGAAGATGGCGGCTGAGTTTTGAACAGATTGAAAGGGAGAGAGATGATTCAGAGGGAGACCAATGCAAATTCTAAAAACTGATATATTCAAATCACCAAACTGAAAATAAAATGTTTTTGACCCCCACTGTCCCTATTGCTGGAATCAGGTGATAGGAGGCTGCTGAAGGTGGGAATTGAGGACACAGCTCTAAAATCAGGGATAATCACCAAAAATTGAGGACATCTGGTAACCTTAATTTTACGGACAATTGAGAGCTATGCATGTGAGCTATTATATATCAGGTAAGTAAATACTCCTTACTTAGTGAATCCAGGGGTGCCCTCCTTTGCATCACTTGATTAGACAGAATTACACTTTATCTTCATGTCCTTTTAGAAGGCAAAACAGTTTCACACATAACAGTATCTCGAATCACTTTGTAATCCTAATTTCATAAATTCAAGCATATATAGTCTGCCTTTTCAAACTGGTCATACAAAATGCAATGTCTAATATGCATGAAAGACCCAAGTCATCATCACACTGTGGCAGAACAAAAAGCGTAGTTACTCACCTGTAACAGGTGTTCTCCAGGAGCAGCAGGAATCAGTCCTCACTTATGGGTGACGTCGGCGCTGACGGAGCCCTCGCGGAGCAATTTTCCCCAGCTTTCAAAGAAAGCCTTTGGGAATTGCAGTGCGCATGCGCGGTCGTCTTCCCGCCCGAGGGTGCCATCTTAGCCAGTCAGATGACATAGCTAAAAAAGACAGCATAAAAATTTGCAAAAAAGAACATAAGCAGACGATTGCAACTCCAAGGGGAGGAGGGAGGGTAGTGAGGACTGATTCCTGCTGCTCCTGGAGAACACCTGTTACAGGTGAGTAACTACGCTTTCTCCAGGACCAAGCAGGAAGTCAGTCCTCACTTATGGGACTCCCAAGCTCAAGGCTACCGGAGACCCTAAGCACAAAAATGAGCTCCCTCTAGCTCAGCAGCACAGAAGGATAGAATCTTCGCTGAATTATCACCCACCGGTAGCCCACATCCGGGATGGAGGGTAGGAGTTGCTCAGACCTCAAAGAGATTACGGAGGACTGCCTGTCCGAAAGCACTGTCCCTACGGGACTCCCTCTCGAGACAGTAATGGACCGCAAAAGTCTGGCTTGAAGACCAAGTAGCGGCCCGGCAGATGTCTGCCAGCGGAACAGAGCGGAGGTAAGCCACTGACGTGGCCTTTGCCCGAACGCAATGAGCCGTGACTCGACTTTCTAAGGAGAGTCCGGCTGCCCCATAAGCCCAAGAGATACAGTCCGCAACCCAGATGGACAGAGTACGCTTGGAGACCGGGAGCCCCAATCTATTGGGGTCAAAAGACACAAAAAGCTGAGCAGCTTTACGGTGCTCCCGCGTACGGTCAAGGTAGAAGTTCAATGCCCTTCTACAGTCCAGGGTATGGAGGACCGTTTCAGCTCGGCTGGAGTGTGGTCTGGGAAAGAAGGTTGGAAGTACCACCTCCTGATTGATGTGAAAAGGGGAGACCACTTTAGGCAGAAATTTTGGGTGAGTCCGTAGGACTACCCTATTCTTGTAGAACCTAGTGTAAGGGGGATCAGACACGAGGGCCTGCAATTCACTTACGCGTCTAGCGGAAGTGAGGGCTATCAAGAACAGTGTTTTCCAAGACAGAAAACGGAGAGAACAGGTAGCCATAGGTTCAAAAGGCGGACAGGTGATCCGCTGCAAAACCACATTCAGGTCCCAGTCAGGCGCTGGCGGGCGCAGAGGTGGTTTAAGTAGAAGGAGACCTCGGAGAAACCTCGCTACGAGAGGGTCATTGGAGAGAGGTCTGCCGTCCACTGGCACATGATGTGCTGAAAGAGCACTGAGGTGAACTTTGACGGAGTTGGACTTAAGTCCCAGATTAGAGAGGTGCAGCAAGTACTGCAAGATCACCGACACCGGGCAGGAGAAGGGATCCTGAGACTGTTGGGTACACCAGACTGCAAAGCGACGCCATTTAAGGGCGTAGCATTTGCGGGTAGAAGGCCGTCGCGAAGCCAAGACGACCTCCTCCACCTCCGCCGGCAGGAGAAGGGGAGCAAGGACTACCCTCTCAGCAGCCAGGCCATGAGGTTGAGAGACCTGAGGTTGGGGTGCAGAAGGGACCCCTGATCCTGAGTGAGGAGATCCGGTTGTACCCCCAGAGGGATTGGATCCTCCACCGCCAGTTGCAGCAGGAGCGGAAACCACGGCTGCCTGGGCCAGCGAGGGGCCACCAGGATCATGAAGGCTTTGTCTCGGAGAACCTTGAAAAGAGTCCGAGAGACCAGCGGGATGGGAGGGAAAGCGTACAGAAGGCTCCCCGACCACGAGATCAGAAAGGCGTCCGCCGCAACCCGAAGGGGGTGTGGCTGACGAGAGCAGAAGCGAGGAAGCTGCCGGTTGTGAGGACTGGCAAAGAGATCCACCGTGGGGAGACCCCACTTGAGGAAGAGCTTCTGAACTACCAAGGGATCCAGACGCCACTCGTGCGGCTGGAGGACCCTGCTGAGTTTGTCTGCAAGGCAATTTTCTTGGCCCGGGAGATAAACTGCCTTGAGGAGAATGCCGTGACTGACGGCCCAAGAGCAGAGCTTCTGTGCCTCCCGGCAGAGGAGGAAGGAGCCCGTGCCCCCCTGCTTGTTCACGTAGAACATGGCAACTTGATTGTCCGTCTGGACAAGGACGGACTGTTGGGAAGTCAGGTGGGAGAAGGCCTTGAGAGCTAGGCGGATCGCCCTGAGCTCCAGGAAGTTGATCTGCTGAGCAGACTCCCCCGTGGTCCAGAGGCCCTGAGTACGTGCCTCTTGGCAATGTGCTCCCCAGCCCAGGAGGGATGCATCGGTGGTCAGCACCCGGGTCGGCTGAGGTGACTGGAAAGGCATTCCGAATATCAGGTTCGGCTGCCGGAGCCACCACCGGAGAGACGAGAGCAGCGGCTCGGAGACGCGCACTAGGTCTGCCAGGCCGCCTGTGGCTTGTCGCCACTGCTGGTGGAGACACCATTGAGCAGACCGCATATTCAGGCGGGCATTGGGGGTCACATGGACGGTGGAAGCCATATGGCCGAGCAGTCTCAGGAAGCGCCTGGCGGAGACCAGGGGCTGGCTGCGAAAGCGGTCGGCTAGGTCCATGAGCCGTTGAGCCCTGTCGAGCGGTAGGTACGCTCGTGCCCGAGGAGTGTGCAGCCTTGCGCCGATGAACTCGAGATCCTGTGAGGGGAGCAAAGTGGACTTTGCGAAGTTTATAACAAAGCCCAAGTGCTGCAGCAGAGTCACCGTGCGGCACGTGGCGTTGGTGACCTCCTGAGCGGACGCTGCTCTGATGAGCCAGTCGTCGAGGTACGGAAAGACAGAGGCCGTGAAGCCGGAGATGGGCCGCCACGACCGCGAGACATTTTGTGAAGACTCGCGGTGCGGAGGATAGGCCAAAGGGCAGTACTCTGTACTGGTAATGATTTCCTGCCACCACAAACCTTAGGTATTGGCGGTGGCTTGGGTGGATGAGGATGTGCGTGTAGGCATCCTTTAGATCCAAGGAGCATAGCCAATCTCCCTGCTGGAGGTAGGGCAGAAGGATTCCAAGGGTAAGCATTTTGAACTTCTCCCGCACAAGGAACTTGTTGAGGTTGCGCAAGTCCAGGATGGGTCTGAGGCCCCCTGTTCTCTTTGGTATCAGAAAATACCTTGAATAAAAGCCTTGACCTCTCAGGTGGTGGGGCACCGGTTCCACCGCCTGTTCCTGCAGAAGACCTGCTAACTCCTGAAGGAGCAACTCCCTGTGCAGAGGGGGGCGCGAAGGTTCTCCCGGAAAATAGGAGGGAGGGACCTGATGGAAGTGGAGAAGGTAGCCTTCTCGCACGACCTGAAGTACCCAGGCATCTGCGGTGATGCTGGACCACCTGTGGGCGAAGTGAACCAGCCGGCCTCCGGTGCTGGGAGGAACCAGCGGGGGGGAGAGGCTATGCTGAGCGAGTCAAAAACCCCCACCCTGCTGAGCAGGGGCTGGTGGTGCAGGCTTGGGGGCTTGCTGCCTACGGGACCCGTTACCCCGTCCCTTGGCCTGCTGGCCCTGTTGGGGAGCTGCAGGGGCCTGATAATGGGGGTACTGTTTGTAGGCAGCCGCCTTCCTCGGGTAAAAGGACTTTTTTCCCGAGCCCTTCTTTTTCTGGGAAGGGGCGGAGGTCTTCCTAGAAAGCCTGGTCCTGGTGAGAGTCTCAGTCTCAATTTGTGCAGCCTTTTCCGCCATGGGCTTGCCAAAGAGGTTTTCGCCTCGGCAGGGGACATCGACCAACTTGTCCTGTACCCAGGGCTCAAGGTCCGACGACTGAAGCCAAGCCTGTCGGCGGGCACCGATGCCGGCTGCGGCCACTCTAGCCGAGGCCTCAAAGCCATCATAGGCTGCTCGGGACATGAACTTTGAGCATTCCCGAATGCCCGTGGACAAGGCTAGGAACCTCCGCAAGGGCTCCTCGGAGAGACCAGCGGAGAATCCGGCTAGCTCTTTAGCCAGATCCCGGAGATACATGCCCATGTAGAGCTGGTAAGTCTGGACACGACATGCGAGCATAGAGCCCTGGAAGCACTTCTTGCCAAGGCCATCCAGGTTACGGGCCTCCCTTCCAGGAGGCACCGAGGAGTGCATCTTCTGGCTCTTAAGACGATGCATGGCCGATTCCACTACCATGGAATGGTGTGGCAGCTGCGCCTTCTGAAAGCCAGGGCTCTTGCGGACCCGATAGATAGAATCGACCCGCTTGCTCAGGACCGGCGAGGAGGCCGGACTCTCCCACATGCGGAAGAGTAGTCGTTCCAGCATAGGAGGAACCGGCACAGTAAAGTGCTCCCTCGCGGGAGAGTCATACTGGAGGGCGTCGAGCTCTTCGGCTCGAGGCTCCTCCTCGGGATCCGCAGGGAAGGCCAAAGCCTTGGCCATATCCCTAACGAAGTCCGAGAACCGGGCATCCTCCGGGGGGGACTGCTTCCGAGGCTCGGACCCCGGTGAGTCCGATGGGACACACCGAGTCCGGAAAGAATCAGGTGACTCTTCCTCCTCAGACTCCCAGACCGACTCCGACGAGGACTCGGTGGGGTCGGCCCGGGCAGGGTGCGGCGCCAGCCGTCCCGACGTCGAGGGAGTCGGCGTCGGCGACCTCGGTCCCGAACGGGAGGCCGAGGGTGACCTCGACCGAGGATCGACTCGAGTTCTCATTGACTCGAGGATCGGCTCGGTCTCCGGGGTCGACTTGGACGTCGACGTCCCGGCGGTCGGGGCAGCGGCGCCAGCGAGGCCAGCGAGCAGTGCCCGCTGCTGGTCCATGAAGGCAGACAGTCTGCTCTCCAAGGCCGTCAACCTGAGTCCGAGCTCAGGTGACCCAGCAGCCCCCGACTCGGGCCCCGACGGCGTCGGGCCCGACGTCGGCTGTCGCGGAGGCGAGTCCAGAAGGACCACAGGACTTACCCGGGCAGGCATCTCCGACTCCAGGCGAGGTCGCTTCGGGATGTGTTCCTTCTCCAAGGACCCGGGGCGGCTGTCGGGGCTATGCGACCTGGCCCTCGCGGAACCAGGAGCGTCCACCGACGCCGCCCTCGCGGGTTTTTCCTTCCGACGATGGTCCCCGGAGGGAGAACCCCGGTCGGAGGAGCTCCGGCGACGGTCCGAGCTGGAGCCTTTCGACGCGGAGGCCTCCGACGAGGTCCGGGTACGGCTGGGGTCAGCGAAGATTCTCTCACGCTGATGCCGCCGACTCCTCAACGCCTTTGAGGACAGTTTGCCGCAGGGCCCACAGATCAGTTCCTCATGATCCGGGCCCAGGCAGCGGAGGCAAAAGTCGTGTGTGTCGGTTAGTGACATATTTCGGTCACACCGACCACACCGCTTAAACCCACTGGCAGCCATCGGGGGAAAAAGGGCCCCTGCGAGGTCAAAGGACCGGGCTGCCAGGGAAACCGAAAACGAAAGCTGACTAAGTCAGAAAAACCGAAAAAAGTAAGCGGACTCGAGACCGGCGTCGCGAGTCCGGGCGGGAAAACGATCGGCGTCGAACCGAAGAAAAAAAGGATAAAACAAAGAAGAAAATCAACTTTTTCGCGGGGACAAGACGGGGACGTCTGTAGGGCTCCGCGGAAAAAAGAAGACTGGCTAAGATGGCACCCTCGGGCGGGAAGACGACCGCGCATGCGCGCTGCAATTCCCAAAGGCTTTCTTTGAAAGCTGGGGAAAATTGCTCCGCGAGGGCTCCGTCGGCGCCGACGTCACCCATAAGTGAGGACTGACTTCCTGCTTGGTCCTGGAGAATAAGTATTAGCACTGAACGTCAAACAAAAGGAGGGCTAGTCTTGAAATAGGATTTTCAGAAGGGATTGAATATAGTTGGGCAATACTTTTCAAACCTTTATCCCATATGACCCCACTTTAACAGAAAAGTCAAATGACCCCAGATGATGATGACATCAACTGGCAGGTCTCCAGCCTCCTTCCCCTCCCTTCACTAATCTAAAGCAAGAAGGCAGCAGCCACAGTCAGCACAGGGTTCCTTGTGTCAGTGTACAGTGTGTGCTTACAGACCCCAGTATTCGGCAATGGGTTTCCAGTCTAACACGAAGCTTACCCTGGAGGAGGCAAGGGCCTACGAATATACACTGGCTCACAGGCCACATGGATTTCTTCACAATGGTGGCAACAGAAACATTATGGCAGAAAAAGACCATAAGCCTCTAGTCTACCTTTCTATATCAACTTCTTGATTTCTGATATTGTCCTCAGCTCTACTACTTCCACTGGAAGACTATTCAATGCATCTACCACTCTTTCCTTAAAGAAATATTTCTGTGTATTATTCCTGAGTCTATCCTTTTCACCTTCATGCTATGTTCCCTCACTGCACAGTTTTCTTTCAATTGAAAGAGGCTCTCCTCCTGTGCATTTATGTCACGGATGTATTTAAACATATCTATCATATCTCCTCTATCATGCATATTGAGGTCTTTAAGTCTGTCCCCATATGGTTTATAATGAAGCCCACTGACCATTTTGGTGATGATCCTCTGCACAGACTCCATCCTGTTTATATCCTTTTGAAGATATGGTCTCCAGAATTGCACACAATAATCCCAATGAAGTCTCACCAAAGACTTACACAGAGGCACTATCACCTCTTTTTTCCTGCTGGCCATTCCTCTCCCTATGCACCCAAGCATCCTTCTGGCTTTTGTCGTCACCTTTTCTACCTATTTAGCCACCTTAAGATTATCAGAAACAATCACATCCAGGTCTCGCCCTTCTTTTGTGGACAGAAGTACTTCACCCCCTATACTGTACTGCTCCCTTAGAATTTTGCAGCCCAAGTGCATGACCCTACATTTTTTAGCATTAAACCTCAGATGCCAAATTTTCAACCACTCTTCAAGCTTAACTAGGTCCCCTCCTCAAGTTATCTACTCCTTCCTGGATGTCTACTCTATTGCAGATTTTGGTATCAACCGCAAAGAGGTAATCCTGTGTCATGACAGAGAAAAGGTCTAAAAAGAATAGGAGAGAAGAGGAAGGATTCTGTACATATTCATCATAGAAGATCTGGCAAAGACCAGAGAACAGTGGTTCTCAACCCTGTCCTTGTGTACTCTCTAGCCAGTCAGGATTTCGGGATATCCACAATGAACATGCATGAGACAGATTAGCGTGTGCTGCCTCCAATGCATGTAAATCTCTCTTATGGATATACATTGTAGATATCCTGAAAACCTGACTGGTTAGGGAACAGAGCAGGACAGGGTGGAGATTTTTACTGTCATTGAACATACGGAAAGGAATGGAGAATAAAATAAAGGATATTATAATGCTTCTGTATCACTCCATGGTGCGATCGCACCTTGAATATTTTGTACAATTCTGGTCACCAAATCTTAAAAAGGATATAGCAGAAAAAAAAAAGGTACAGAGATGAGCACACCAAAATGATAAAGGGAATAGAAGGATACAACTATGAAGAAAGGCTTAAAAGGTTAGGGCTCTTCAATGGCAAAAAGACGGCTGAGGGACGATATGATAGAGGTTTATAAAATAATGAATGGAGTGGCACGGGTTAATGTAGATCAGTTGTTTACTGCTTTAAAAATTAGAAAGGCTGGGAACACGCAATGAAGCTACAATATAGCCCATTTAAGATTTAATAATAGAAAATATTTTTTTCATTTGACACGTAATCAAACTCTGGAATTCATTACCCGAGGATGTAGTAAAAGCTGTTAGTGTAGCTGGATTTAAAAGAGGTTTGGACAAGTTCCTGGAGTTAAAGTCCATAAACTACTACTACTACAAATCATCATTTATATAGCGCTACAAGGGATATGCAACACTGTACAGACATGTAAAAGACAGTCCTGCTCATCAGAGCTTACAATCAAGTCAAGACAGAAAACACAAATGCTGAGGACAAGGCTACATCTAGGAGAGTGGTAAGGAAACACATAGGAGACTAAGCGGATCGGGATCCAAAAGTGGCCTCAAAGAGGTGCGTTTTCAGCTTGGATTTGAAAAAAGACCAGAGATGAAGCCTGACACACAGACTCAGGTAGTTTGTTCCAGGCATAAGGAGCAGCAAGGTAGAAGGATCGAAGTCTGGAAATGGCAGTAAAAGAAAAGGGCACAGATAGAAGGGATCTCTCAGAAGAGTGGAGCTCCCGAGGAGGGGTGTAGGGAGAGATAAGAGAGGAAAGTTAGTGCGGAGCAGCAGAATGAGGGAACTTCTAGGTCAATAGGAGAAGTCTGAACTGGATACAGAAACGGATAGGGAGCCAGTGAAGTGACTTGAGAAGAGGGGTTATATGAGCATATCAAGGCTGGCAGAAGATTAGCCGCGCAGCTGAGTTTTGAACAGATTGAAGAAGTGAGAGATGACTCAGAGGGAGACCAGCAAAGGAGGAGGTTGCAATAGTCTAGATGGGAGGTGACTAGAGTGGATAAGTGTTTTAGTAATGTGCGTAGAAAGGAAGGGATGAATATTGCCAATGTTACAGAGAAAGAAGCAACAGGTTTTAGCTATCTGTTGGATGTGTGCAGAGAAAGAGAGTAGAGTCAAAGATGACTCCCAGGTTGCAAGCTGAGGAAACAGGGAGGAGTGTAGTATAACCATAAAAAACAGAGATGGGAGGAAGGGGAAGGTGGGTTTAGGCCAGGGGGAAAGATAAGGAGCTCAGTTTTGACTATGTTCAGTTTCAGACGGCAGTGAGACATCCAGGCAGCAATGTCAGATAAGATCTGACCTGGATTCCTGGAGAGATTTCAGGTCCAGAAAGGTAAATCTGAGCATAAAGATGGTACTGAAAACCATGGGAGGAAATAAGTGACCAAGTGTAGAGAGAAAATGAGAGGTCAAAAGACAGAACCCTGAGGCACACCAACTGAAAGCGGTATGGCAGTAGAGGAGGAACCACCAGAATATGCATTAAATGTGTGATGGGAGAGATAAGAACAGAACAGAGCCCCTAAATCCAAGCGAGGACAGGGTATCGAGAAGAAGGTGGTAATCAACAGTGTGAAAAGCAGCAGAAAGGTCAAGAAGAATGAGAACTGAGTAGAAGCCTTTGGATTTGGCAATGAAGAAGTTGCTGGAGACTGTGGGAAGAGTCGTTTCTGTGGAATGTAGAGTACAAAAGCCAGATTGCAGTGGTTCCAAAAGGTCTTTAGAGGAAAGAAAGCCAAGACAGTGATGTTGAACCGCTCATCCAAGTAGTTTTGAAGCAAAGGAGAGGAGAGAGATAGGTCAATAACTGGAAGGACAGGTAGGATCTAGTGAAGGCCTTTTGAAAAGCGGTATAACCACAGCATGTTTGAAGGCTACTGGAACAGTTGGTGTGGAAAACGATAGGTTAAGGCTATGACAATCTAAGGGATGATGGCAGAAAAAAATAGAACTTAGTAGATGGGTAGTGTCACCAGTAACCTCCCCAGAGCCAGGGGCATGTAGGGTAGGTCGGCTTGGGCTATCCAAACTTAGGAAGCAGGGTAGTGCGGTTGGCCCTGCACTGCCTTCTGGGAGTTGTAGTCCCTCTTACTCTCTAAGCCAGGAATAATTGTAGTCGAGTGGGTTAGGCAAAAATGACAAGGTTTTATTTCCCCTTCCGGGTGGATTAATTGCAAATGAAATTTAGGACAAAATTGACCATACTTCTGGCAGAAAGAAAAACAATTCAGGAACATAAACAGCTTCTTTGGCTTTCAGCTTTCAACATACAGTGTTCGGAACAAACTTACAATGCAGCAGTCCCTTTTCAAACAAAGGCAAACACTTTTGCTTTTTCCACTGCTGTTCCAACAGCCTTGTTAACAGCTAGTTCAGCAAAGTGATATGACGTGATCAGCTAGGGAAAGCGTGCAATCCATCTGCTCATCTGATATATGTTCGGTAACAAACTCTGTCTGCATTTCCTCACAGTCACTTTCAGATAGGTAAGTTTGTGGATAGTTATACGGTGTTTCAAAATGCTGTCTCTCTCTATTTCCCCAAGACCTCTCTTCACCGGGTTCTAAAGAGCAGGGTGGAGCATTACCGTATATATGGGATTTAGCATAGGGAGAGTCCATCAAATCTTGGCAATCACAAGGGAAACTTTCAAACCTAGTTTCCTTTCTACACGGTTTATACAGCCTACCTTTTGGCTTCTTCACGGAAGGATTTCACACACCGGCTGTGTTTTTCTGCCTTTTAACCTTTCCTTTTTCTCAGTCATACAAATGTCCTCTGGCCAGCACGTCTCTCTCGCAGGAGATTCTGTGTGCTCCCAAACCAGCCTTTCAGGTAGTCTCTCCCACTGGCTGCCTTACCGATAAGACCTCAGTCTAGGATTGCTCCCACCTGGCTTTTGGGCACGGGCTCTTTGAGACTTTGTTACTCTGGCTTCCTGTGCTGAGTCTCTCGTCCTCGTCTCTCCCTCTCTGGACCTGAAAGCTCTCCATTCGGAAACTCTCTTCTGGTCTCCTTCTCCAACTCCAGCTGGTTCTGCTTCTGGTTCTCCAGCTCTCTTCTGGTGAGTACTTTTTATATCCCTGTTTCTTAGGGCTTAACTGCGCCCCTCCCCCAACCAGGTGCTTCTCCTTAATCTCTGAGCTCGGGGGCTACGTTGCAGTTTGGGCGTGTTTTCTCCCCTCGTGACTCACTCTGTTTATGTTGTCCCTGGCAACCCTGGGCCATGTGCTCTGCCTGGCTGTCAGTTTCTGAAGCAATCTCTTCTGCTTCACCCAGTTCCATAGCCTCGGAAGGATCCTCTACATGACAGTAGGGATGGGATCAGAGGAGCAGGTAGTCAGCTTGGAGGAGGAGAGAAGATTTGCAGTTTCCTACTCAGTGATTTTAGAAAAGGAAGAAAGAGTGATAGAAGGTGAGGGAAGGATTTGGGATAGAAGAAGGGGAAGATGAGCTGCAGATGATCCTGTAGAGAATTTAAGCCTAATCTTCTGGACTTTGTTATGTAAGTAGTCAGCCTAGGTCTGGGCAGACAGTGAAGGAGGGATTGGGGGAGTAAGGACGTTGAATGTAGCAAAGAGACAATGAGGGTCAGAGGCAAGAGAGTTAGTCAGATGGATATAGTACTCTTGCTTGGTGAGTGCTATGGTTGACTGGAAAGAGGATAGCATAAATTTGAAATGTAAGCAGTAAGCAAGGGTACGTGATTTAAGCCGAAGGCTGTCAGCTGAGCAGGCTCAGGAAAATAGGAAACGGGTTGTCGAGGACAGTCAGGGTTGAGAGTTGAATTTTTAAAAAGTGTTCCAGTAGTGATCTGGGAAACTACAGACTGGTGAGCCTGATGACAGTAACAGGAAAAATGGTAGAAACCATTATAAAGAACAATGAAGCTACAGGATAACCTTTTTAAGACTAAAAAGAGAAAATATTTTTTACTCAACGTGTAATCAAACTTTGGAATTCGTTACCCGAGGATGTAGTAAAAGCTATTAGTGTAGCCGGGTTTAAAAAAGGGTTGGACAAGTTCCTGGAGGAAAGGTCCATAAACTATTATTAAAAGGAACCCAGGAAATCCACTGCTTACCTCAATACAAGCATTGTGGAACCTGTGTCTTTTGGGGAAATTGCTAGATATTTGTGACCTAGATTGGCCACTGCTGGAAACAGGATACTGGGCTTGAAGGACCTTGGTCTGACCCAGTATGGCATATCTTATGTTATGTGGTATGGTATGACTCACAAGGTGTGGAATGGGAGGAGTAGAGGAGGTTATAGGATGATACTGCCCTATCAACAGACTCAGATCACATAGTAGAGGAAAGAGGTGATAAGGCACCAGTAGAGAGAGCTGAAGGGTCGACAGAGTGAAGATTCCTAAATATATTAGAGGAGATCGGGTGAGAACAAGATGGAGGATGGTTAAGAGTGAAGGTTAGCAGGTGATGGTCAGGTAAGGGCAGAATTGAGGTAGAGACGTTTGAGGGTGAACTGTTAGAGGAGAAGACAAGATCAAGGCTGTGGCCATGCTTGTGAGTAGGAGCAATAGAGCACAACTGGAGGATGAATGAGGAGGTTAGGGAAAGGAGTTTTAAAGCAGAAGGGTCATCAATGTGAATACTAAAATTTGCAAGAATAAGAGAAGGGGAAGATGCATCCAGAAAGAAGGAGAGCCAGGAGTCAATATCTGTGAGAAAGACAGATGGACTTGTTGTGGGTGAGGGGTTGATAAATGACAGCTACTCAGAGAGATAGTGGAGAAAATAGGTGGATGCCTTGGACTTCAATGGAAGCAAAGGAATTAGATGGTGGCAGAAGGAGGGGCTGGAGTTGGCAGGAATGAGAGAGTAAGAACCCAACGCCATCACCACGGCCAATGGGCCAAGGTGTATGGGAAAATATGCAGCCTCTGTAACAGAGGGAAGCGACCGAGGCTAAATCTTCAGAGAGAAGCCAAGATTATGGCTTATTTAAAAACTTGATATACCGTCTCTCTCATAATCAAAGTGGTTTACAATAAAGCATAGTTATTCACCTGTAACAGGTATTCTCCAGGGACAGCAGGAATCAGTCCTCACATATGGGTGAAATTGATGCCGATGGAGCTCCACGAAAGCATCTCCTCAGCTTTCAAAGAAAGACTTTGGGAGATGCCACCATGCATGCGTGGTCCCCTTCCCGCCCAAGGATTGCATCTTACTCAGTCAGATGACATAGCTATGCCGACAAAAGAAAATGGCAAAAATTGTATAGCAACTCCAAGGGGAGGAGGGAGGGTTGTGAGCACTGATTCCAGCTGTTCCTGGAGAATGCCTGTTTACAGGTGAGTATCTACGCTTTCTCCAGGAACAAGCAGGAAGTCAGTCTTCACATATGGGACTCCCTAGCTACATGCTACCGAGAACCTGTAGAAAAACATGGCCTAGAATTTAGCAGCTGCAATTGAGTCTAATGAAAGACTCTAAGGACCTCAGTGTCCATAGAGGGCAGAAGTTGCCTACATCCCAAACAGATTATTGATTACAGCCTGGCTGAAGGCACTGTTCCTTCGGGACCCCCTCTCCAGACAACAGTGAGCTGAAAAGGTGTGAACTGAGGATCAGGTGGTAGCCTGGCAGATGTCTGCCATAGGGACAGAGTGTAGGCTTGCAACTGAGGTCGCCATAGGCCTGACATTGTGTGCTGTGACCTGGCGCTCCAACGAGAATCCAGCCTGATTGTGGGCGAAGGTGATACAGTCCGCCACCCAGGTGGACAGGGTCCGCTTGGTAAGCCTCCCCCAGTTGACTGGTGTCATAGGAAACGAAAAGCTGCAAGGCTTTGCGGTGGCCCTAGGTACATTGCAGGTAGAAGGACAGGGCCCTCTTACAATCTAGAGTATGGAGAATGGCCATGCCTTGTCAGCATGGGGCTGTGGAAAGAAGATGGGGAGCACCACCTCCTGGTTGAGGTGGAAGACAGCTACCACCTTCAGAAGGAATTTAGGGAGGGTGCGAAGAACCTGGTGTAAGCTGAAGCTCGCTAACTCTGCGATAACGCAAATGGCAGGTAGAGAGATAACGCAAAAGGCAGGTAGCCAGAGTTTCAAAAGGCGGCTTGGTGAGCTGCATCAGAACCATGTTGAGGTCCCATTTGGCCAGGGGTGGGCAGATGGGAGGCTTAGAGAACAGAAGGCCCTGCATAAATCAGGCAATGAGGGGCTGCGCAGAGAGAAGTTTGCCTTCTAAGAAATGATGATGTGCCAAGAGCGCACTCAGGTGCACTCTGACGGAGTTGGTCTTGAGTCCGGTTTGTGAAATGTGAAGCAAGTACTGCAGCACCATGTGCACTTGGAAAGAGAATGGGTTGACCCGTTGCTCCACACAAAATGAGAATCTGAGCCACTTGAAGGCATAGGCTCATCTCGTGGAGTTCTTATGAGAGGCCAGGGACCTCAAGTTGGGGTTAAGGAGAGAGCCCTCCTCCTGGGTCAGTAGCCCCAGGCATTCCCCAGATGGAACAAGAGCTCCGTCGAGAGGTAGAGCAACAGGGGAAATGAAGACTGCCTGAGCCACTGTGGGGCCACCAAAATCATGGAGGCCTTGTCCCGCAGGACCCTGAAGAGGGTCTGGGCGATTAGTGGTGTGGGAGGGAAGGCCTACAGAAGGCCCTCCGACCACGAGATGAGGAAGGGATCTGCCTCTATCCGGGATGGATGCGGTTGGGAACAGCAGAAGCAGGGCAGCTGAGCATTGGTCGGGGCTGGTGAAAAGGTCCAGACTTGGGGTTCCCCAGAGTCGGAATAGCCACTGAGCCACCCAGGGGTCTAGTCGCCATTTATGCAGCTGAAGAACCCTGCTCAGCCTGTCTGCTAGGGCATTAACATGGCCGGCAGGTATACCACCCTGAAAAGCATTCCCTAACCGATTGCATACGAGCAGAGGGCTACTGCCTCCTGGCAGAGGCACTGAAACCCTGTGCCCCCCTGCTTGTTCAGAAAGAACATCGCAACCTGGTTGTCCATTTGGACTAGTGCCGACTGGTTCTGCAGGCAGTGGTGGAAGGCCTTGATCACTAGAAAAATGGCCTTGAGCTCCAGCAAATTGATCTGTTACTGGATCTCTGCTAGGGACCAATTGCCCTGCGTGTGCAGTTCCTCGCAATGGGCACCCCAGCCCAGTAGGGATGCGTCCGTGGTGAGTACCCTCTGGGGATTTGGGAATTGGAAGGGCATGCCCTCCTGCAGGTGCTGTGTACCCTGCCACCAGTTTAGCGACTCTGCTAATTGACAGTACACCAAAACCTTGTCCCATGGGGAGCCTGCTTGTGTCCACTGCGAGCGGAGACACCACTGAGCTGCCTGCATGTAGAGGTGGGCATTAGGAACCACATGGACTGTGGATGCCAAACGGCCTAGTAGGCTGAGCATGGACCGCCCAGACATCGAGTGATGGTGCTGTACCTCAGTGGCCAGAGCTCTGAAGCAATCTGCCCTGTCCAGTGGGAGGAAGGCCCTGGCCTGGAGAGAGTGTTCAGATGAGCTCCTATGAACTCCAGATCCTGAGGGAGTTAGGTGAGATTTGGGGTGGTTTTTCATGACCCCCAAATGCTGCAGAACCTTGATGGTGCAGGCTGTGGCCTGTTGCACCTCGGTGGCCATGTCCCCTTTTACGAGCCAGTCATCCAGGTATGGGAAGACAAAGGCCCCTTGGAGGAGGTGGTAGGTGGCCATCACTGCCAGGCATTTAGTGAAGACTCTTGGTGCGGAGGCTAGGCCAAAGGGTAGTACCCTGTACTGCTAGTGGTCGCCCCTGACCATGATCCTTAAGTACTGCCTGTGACTGGGATGAATAAGGATGTGGGTGTAAGCATCTTTTAGGTCCAAGGAGCATAACCAATCTCCCTGCTGGAGGCAGGGCAGCAATGTTCCAAGGGAGAGCATCTTGAACTTCTCTCGCACCAGGAACTTGTTCAGGTTTTCCAAGCCTAAGATGGGGCTTAGGCTCCCTGTTCTTTTTGGGACCAGAAAGTAACAGGAGTAGAACCCCTTGCCCCTGAAGTGGAGGGGGACTGATTCCACGGCTTTGTCCCTGGTGAGGCTTGTGAGTTCCTGTAGTGGCAGGGCCAGGTGCAGGGGAGTCCGAGGGGGCTCTCCTGGAAAGAAAGGGGGAGGCATCTGGTCCAAGTGAAGGAGGCAGCCTTCTCTGACCACATGGAGGGCCCAGGTGTCAGTGGTTATGGCCAGCTACCAATAGGCAAAGGGGATGAGACCACCCCCCTATTGGCAGCTGCTCTCCTCCGGAAGGAGGGGCTAAGATCAGGGAGTCAAAATCCCGACCTAGCCTGTGCAGGAGCCGGTGTTTGAAGTTTAGAGACCTTAGGCTTGCGTTGGCCTTGGACCGGCCCTTTGCCCTGGTGATCCTGCTGAGGGGTCTGGGGGGATCTGATATTGGGAATAGCCTTGCTAAAGCTGGCCTTTTCTGTGAAAAGGGGTCCTTTTCCCCAACTGTTTCTTCTTGGGAAGGGTGGAGGTCTTCCTGGAGAGCCGAGTCCGTGTGATGTACTCTGTCTCGATCTCGGCCACCTTGTCCTTCATCAGTTTGCCAAAGAGGTTTTCACCAAGACAGGGGACATCAAGGAGTTTCTCCTGTAACCACTGCTCGAGATACAGTGCCTGGAGCCAGGCCTGGTGTCAGGCACCAATGCCTGCAATGGCCACCCTCACGTTAGACTCAAAGCCGTTGTAGGCGGCTTGAGACATGTACTTCAAGCATTCCCCGATGCACTTCGTGAGGGTTTGGAATCGCTGGAGGTGATCTCCACTGAGACCCGCCAAGAAACCTGCACGTTCTTTTGCTAGGTCTCGATGATAAATGCAAATATACAGCTGGTAGGCTTGGATTTGGCAACCCAGCATCGAGCCCTGGTAGAATTTGCATTCAAGGGCATCGAGGGCGTAGGACTCCCTGCTCAGGGGCATAGAAGAATGAGTCTTCGGGCTTTACTGCTGGCACACGGCCGACTCCACCACCATAGAGCTATGAGGGAGTTGCGCCTTCTGAAAGCCGGGGCCCTACTGGACCCGGTACATGGTGTTAAGGCGTTGACTATTGGCACTGATGCCAGTATTTCCTACATCTGAAGGAGGAGTCACCCAAGGATGGCAGGACAGCAACTGTCAGGGTCTCCCTTAGGTGGAGCCTCGTACAGGAAGATTTCCAACTCCTCTGTGTGGGGATCCCCCTCCGACTCCGTGGTGAGACACAAGGCTTTGGCCATGTCTCAGACAAACTCGAGGAACGATTTGTCCTCGGGTGGGGACCGGTGTTGTGACGCTGGGGGAGTCGGATCTGAGGGGAGATCACGGTGCTTATGCATCTCTGGGGAAGCCTCATCCTCAGATTCCTAGTCCAAGTAGTTGGTCGAGGACTCGAGGCCGGACAGCTCCTGAGGCACTGGGCTCAGGTCAGGTCGTTGGTAAGCCATGGCAACTGCTTGGCTGGAGCCACAAGAGCTTGCCAGGAAGGATTTCTCTCCCAAGGAATGGGAGCGGGATCGAGACTCTTGCCAAGGATCAGCTTAAGGCTTTCAAGGATCATCTCTGTGGCCCAGGGAGTCCTTGATATTGAGGTCCCTGCAGTCTCAGCGCAAGCACCAGCAGGCATCAATGCTTGCTGTGAGATGAGGAAGGCAGTAACACTGCATTCCAATGCCATCATCCTGGCTTCCCATTCAGGAGTTGCAACATTCGATGCGGACACCAGTGTGACTGGGTCTGGTGTCGGTGAGGGGGTTTGACAGGGGTTTGACAGGGGTTTGACAGGGGTTTGACAGGACAGGCCTCCGGGGTCCGTGCCCCATCACCAGAGGCCTTGGCATCTGTTCTGGGCACCTTCGCCGGTTGCTCCCACTCCAACTCCTCCGATACCCTCTGTGAATTGTGGGACCTGGCACAGGATTTGCCATGTGTGTCCAAATCCCAGGATGAAGTCCTCGAGGATTTCTTCTTCTTCTTGCACTTCCACTCTGGAGAACCCTTGTCAATTGGGTGCCATGGGGGTTTACGCAACTCTGAGGATCCAAGCAGGGCCTTTGAGCATGAGGCTACTGGGTACACTGGGGCAGAATTTGACCTGTGGAAGATGTTCTTTTGCTTCTGCTGACGACTTTGGATGGCCTTCGTGGACATTTTCTTGTACTCTAGGTCATAGTCGGCACCTAAACATTGGAGGCAGCAATCATGTGTATTGGTTAAGGACATGTTCTTTGCGCACTGATCACACTTTTTGAACCCACTGGCCATTGGGGCAAAAAGGACCCCTGCGAGGTTGAAGACTCTGGATGTGGCCAGCAGTTAGAAAAGGTGCGAAACCGCGCTTGAAGCAAAATTTAAAAAAAAAATGGTTATGAGACTCTAAGCCAGGGCAATGGAGCTCGGACAGGGACCAGTGCTAACCGGAGAAGGAAAGGCATGTTAATGCACAAGAAAATCAACTTTTTTCTGGAGAAAGACGACTGATGTCTGTCAGGCTCTGTGGAAAAAGGGAGAATGACTGAGATGGCACCCTTGGGCAGGAAGGGGACCAAGCATGCATGGTGGCATCTCCCAAAGGCTTTCTTTGAAAGCTGGGGAGATGCTTCTGCGGGTCTCCGTCGGCGCCGTCACCCATATGTGAGGATTGACTTCCTGCTTGTTCCTGGAGAAAATAAACACACATCAATAAAGATATAGAAAGGAATGCCATACAACTGATGGGAAAGAAAGAGGATGAAAAGTCAGGAGGGGAAGAATCCTAGACACTCATTGGTGAAAGGTCATAAGCCACTTGTAAAAAAGATGGGTTTTTAAGGCAGCTTTGAGCTTTGGAAAGGAAGATTTCAAATGTAAGGAGGGAGGAAGGGAATTTCAAAGGTGAGGAGCCAGGAAAAAGAAATGTGGAGTACTTTTAAGATATGCCTGTGAAGGGCTAGTATGCACAGAATGCAAGACACGAGAAGGAGCATAGGGAATAAGATGAGAGTGAAGATAAACAGGGGATCCTGAGTGCATAATCTGATGAGTAAGAGTTAGTAACTTATATTGTGTCCAGTAGACAATAGGGAGCCAATGAGATTTGATGAGCAAAGGAGTTACATGATCTAGTCTAGTAGCATGATGTAATAACCGTATGGCAATGTTCTGAATAGACTGTAAAATGCTGTATCTGATATTTTGGGAGACTGGAATAGATGGAATTGCAATAATCCAATTTCAATATTATCAGAGACAAGTAATTAAAGAAGAGGTAGGGAGAAGAGAGTATATGGAGCAGATCTGATGCAGTGTAGAAAAACATTGTTTCACTATGACACTGATGGAAAATGAATGAGGGATCTAAAATGACACTAAGATATTTCAGAGATGCAACTAGTGAAATGGAAAAATCATTAATAGAAGAAGACAGCCCAGGAGAGGAAGAACCTGATTGCCAAATAGTGGACATTTTCGCAGGATTGAGTATTAAACAATTGGTACAGAGCAAAGAAGCGACTAAGTCCAAATAAGAATTTACAACCGTAAGATCAGGTGTGATAGAGGAGATATGAAACAGCAGCAGGAGAGTTAGAGTATTAGAGATAAAGAGGTCATGAATGAAGGCAAGTTTATTGGAGATAGAATGTGCATTCCAAAATGTGCATGAAGAGGGAGAGGGGAGAGGGATAGGAACAAGATTAGAAAGGTTATCCTAGGAGTGTGAAAAGAGTCTACGGGGGCCATAGTTGGGGTTGACATCTCCAGATGAGAGAAGGAGGAGAAGGAGTAGCAGAGAATGGGGGAGAGAGAAGGCGGTATGACGAAGCAAGGGTGAGGTGGAGATGGCTAATTGGGAGGAAGAAAAAGATGAAGCTCAAGGGTAGATAAGGTAGAAGACAAAATTGTAAGGGAAGTGGGGATAGTAAGGGGTAAGTAATGAGAAGCAGGGCCATGGAACTGAGAGAATGAGTGGTAAAGATTAGGGAGCATTAACATTAAGAACAAAAAGTGACGTGGAGCCATAGGAGAGGGGGAAGAGGAGAAAATGCAAATCAAGGTGATACAGGTGGAAGATGGAGGGGGGTCCTGGTGGATTCAGGCGCACCTGAGTAATTGCGTCAATGAGCAGAGGAAGGCTATGAAAATGTGTTAGGCCAGGAGTAGGGGGTAATAAAGTGTTGAGAAGGCAGACACAGCATTGCAGAGTGCAGGAGCTGGGTAAAGGGACAGACAGAAGATAGGACGCACACTGACAAAACAAAAATATATACAGAATAATAAATAACAAGCTATATTCTAAACAGGCACAGGAAAATATCTTAACAGAGCATACAAAGTTAGTTGAAGCTTGCAATGAGGGTGTTCACCTAAAGAGAATCAGGGAAATCCACTGCTTACCCGGAATAAGTAGCATGGAATCTGGGTATCTTTTTAGGTATCTGACAGGTACTTATGACCTGGAATGGCTGCTGTTGGAAACAGGATACTGGGCTTGATGGATCCTTGATCTGACCCAGTATGGCATCTCTTATGTTTTTATGTCCCTTTCTAGGTCAGACTAAAGGTCCATCAAACCCAGCAATCTGGTCTCCAATACTATCCAATCCAAATCACTAGGAACTACCCTGAAAATCCCAAAGAGAAGATCTATTCCTTGCAGTTCATGATCAGGGGGTAAAGGACAGCTTTTCTAAGTCTAACTTATCCAAACCCTGTGAAACCAGCTATGTTAGATGCCTTGACAACATCCTCCAGCAACAAATTCCACAACTTGATGGTTCACAGAGTGAAAGAATCCTTTATCCATTTTGTTTTCAATCTGCTACCTGTTTGTTTCATGAAGAGTCCTATAATCCTGTAATATTTGAGGGTGTAAATAACCACCTCACTCTTGATTTTATAAACCCTTTATTAACCCCCCCCCTCCCCTTTTGGCATTCTCCATGCTCAAGAAGAGTTCAACCTGTTTAGCCATTTTTGTAAGGTTGTTCTATTTTCTTTATCATTGTTGTCACCTTTCTTTGTAGCTTTACCAGTTCTGCTTTTTTGAGATGGAATTTTATTTATTTTGCTAGGTTTATATTGCTGCGCATGAAATGAGAGTCAGAAGCTGTAAAGATGTCTTACGCATTGGAACATGGAACGTATGAAGCATGAACCAAGGAAAGTTGGAGGTGGTCAAGAATGAAATGGAAGGTGCACAACTTGATCTGTTGGGTGTCAGTGAACTGAAATGGACTGGCATCGGGCACTTTGCATCAGATGATCACATGGTCTACTATGCTGCAAATGAAAGACAAAGAAGAAATGGTGTTGCATTTATAATAAAGAAGAAACTTGCAAGAACTGTAATGAAATACAATGCAGTCAATGCAATGAAATGAAATGCAATGAAATACAATGCAGTGGTACAGATCATCAACTGCTAGTATGCAAACTCAAGCTAAAGTTGAAAAAGAGCAAACCACTCATGAATGCAGCAAAATATGACCTTGAGAATATACCACTGGAATTTAAAGACTGCCTGCAAAATCGATTTGCTGCTTTAGATACAAATGATAGAGTTCCAGAAGAGTTATGGAATGACATCAAGAAGGTTGTGTTGGAAGAAAGCGAGACGTCTCTACAAAAGGTGAAAAAGCAAAAACGGCCAAAATGGATGATGTAAGAAACTCTGAAAATTGCACAGAAACGCAGAGAAGCTAAAGCCAGAGGAGAAAGAAAGACAATCACAGATCTCAACAGAGATTTCCAACGTGCAGCAAGACAGGACAAGGAAAAGTACTACAATGACACTTGCAAGGAAATAGAAGCAGAAACTATTAGAGGAAGAAAAAGATTGGCTTTCCTAAAGCTACGAGAGTTAAAGAAAAAGTTCCAGCCTCGAATTGGAATGTTACAAGATGCTCAAGGTTCTATGTTGAATGATGCTGAGAAGATCAAGAAAAGGTGGAAGGAATATACAGAGTTTTTATATGATAAAGATCAAGTGGACCAGCAGCCGTGTCAACCTGTACCTTATGATCGGGAACCATTGGTGATGAAAGAAGAAGTTGAAGCAGCATTGAAAGCCTTATCAAAGAACAAAGCACCAGGCATTGATAGCATTCCCATAGAAGTATTGCAGCAATCTGATGCAGCTGTTACCGTACTTACAAGGCTCTGCCAAGAAATATGGAAGACAACATTATGGCTAACTGACTGGAAAAGATCTGTGTTTATACCAATACTAAAGAAAGGTGATCCAACTGACTGTGGAAATTATCGCACAATCGCTCTGATCCCACATACCAGCAAGATTCTACTGAAGATTATTCAAAAGAGACTACAACCATACCTGGAACAAGAACTACCTGAAGTGCAAGCAGGGTTCAGGAAAGGGCGAGGAACAAGAGACATCATTGCAGATGTGAGATGGATCCTTGAAAAGACTAAAGAATACCAAAAGGATATCTATTTGTGCTTTATCGACTATAGCAAGGCTTTTGACTGTGTAAACCATGAGAAACTCTGGGCCACATTAAGAAGCATGGGTATACCAGAACACCTGATCGTACTCTTGTGCAATCTGTACATTGATCAAGAAGCAACAGTTAGAACGGAACAAGGAGAAACAGAATGGTTTAAAATAAGCAAAGGTGTAAGACAAGGCTGCATACTTCCCCCCTACCTGTTTAATTTATATGCAGAACAAATCATCAGAGAAGCAGGATTGTATGAAGACAAAAGAGATGTGAAGACTGGTGGAAGACTCATCAACAACCTTCGCTATGCTGATGATACCACATTACTGGCTGAAAGTGAAGATGATCTGAAACATTTGCTTCTCATAATCAAAGAACATAGTCTCAAAATGGGCCTGCACCTTAATGTAAAGAAGACAAGAACATGACAACTGGCACAATCAACAGGTTCATCGTTGAAGGAGAAGAAATTTAAATTGTGAACAACTTTAACCTACTTGGATCAAGCAGTCAAGAAATCAGACGACGCATTGCTCTTGGCAGAATGGCTATGAAAGACCTAGATAAGATTCTCAAGAGCAGAGATGTCTCTCTCCATACAAAAATTCGATTTGTTCAAACCATGGTATTTTCAATAACATCATATGGATGTGAAAGCTGGACAGAGAAAAAGACAGACAGGAAGAAAATTGATGCCTTTGAATTATGGTGCTGGCGGCGAATACTGTGTATACCATGGACTACCCGAAGAACAAACCAGTCGGTACTAGAGGAGATCAAACCTAAGCTTTCTTTAGAAGCTCAGATGACAAGACTTCGACTTTCATACTTTGGACACATCATGCGAAGAGAGAGATCATTAGAGAAAGACATCATGCTTGGCAAGATAGAAGGTCAACGCAAAAGAGGAAGGCCAGCAATGAGATGGATCGGTACAACAGCAGCAGCTACGGGTACCAGTCTGTCAACAATAAGCCACCTGACTGAAGACTGAACACAATTTAGGATAGCTATCCAGAGGGTCGCCATGAGACGAATCTGACTCGACGGCACTTAACAGAGCTTATATACCACTTTTCACTGGGTCAAAGTAGTTTACAATGAATAAAACATCAGTTATAAAGAACATATAACACCCTCAGTTAGACAGAACATATAATAGTAATTATTTAAAATCATTGAACTATATACAATTGGAGAGCTATGTACCAGTGGCATATTCTTTAACTGTTTACAGATGCAAATTCTGTCTTGTTGGGATCATGTTGGTGGTGGGGGGAGGGGGGTCCAAAGTGGTCAGAGAATAGGAGGGTGAAATGCACTGTGGATCTATACAAAGACATTACGATATTCTCCATTCCTTTCCAAATAACTTGTACCATTTTATTTTGCTTTATCATCTGCTGCTGTGCACTGAGCTGAAGATTTCAAAGTACTGTGCACAGTTATTCATAAGAACATAAGATATGCCATACTGGGTCAGACCAAGGTCCATCAAGCCCGGTATCCTGTTTCCAACAGTGGCCAATCTAGGTCATAAGTACCTAGCAGTTTCCCCAAAAGACGCAGGTTCCTCAATGCTTGTATTGGGTCAAGCAACAATATCCCGTGTCCCTTTTAATAATGGCTTACGGCCCTTTCCTCCAGGAATTTGTCCAAACCTTTATTAAACCCAGCTACACTAACAGCTTTTACTACATCCTCCAGTAACAAATTCCAGAGTTTGATTACACGTTGAGTGAAAAAATATTTTCTCCTATTAGTCTTAAATAGGTTACCCTGTAGCTTCATTGCATGTCCCCTAGTCTTTTTATATTCTGATGACGTAAACAATCAATATAAGTTTACCCATTCCACTCCATTCATTAATTTACAGACCTCTATCATATCTCCCCTTAGTCGTCTCTTTTCCAGGTTGAAGAGCCCTAACCTTTTTAGCCTCTCTTCATAGGAGTATCCTTCTATCCCCTTTACCATTTTGGTAGCTCTTCTCTGTACCTTTTCTAATAACGCCATATCTTTTTTAAGATACGGCAACCAGAATTGCACACAATATTCAAGGTGCGGTCGCACCATGGAATGATATAGAGGCATTATAATATCCTTTGTTTTATTTTCCATTCCTTTCCTTATGATACCTAGCATTCTATTTGCTCTCTTGGCCACCGCTGCACACTGGGCGGAGGGTTTTAACATGTTATCCACGATGATGCCTAAATCTTTTTCCTGGGTGGTGGTTCCAATGTGGAACCTTGCATCGTGTAACCATAGTTTGGGTTGTTCTTTCCTAGGTGCATAACTTTGCACTTGTCCACATTAAATTTCATCTGCCATTTGGATGCCCAGTCTTCCAATTTATCAAGATCCTCTTGCAATTTTCCACAATCCTCTTTGGCTTTAACAACTTTAAATAGTTTTGTGTCATCTGCAAATTTGATAACCTCACTCGTTATTCCCTTTTCCAGGTCATTTATGAATATGTCAAAAAGCAGTGCACCCAGCACAGATCCCTGCGGTACTCTACTATTCACCTTTTTCCATTGGGAAAATTGGCCATTTAGGCCTACCCTCTGCTTTCTGTCTTTTAACCAGTTCCTGATCCACAATAGTATATCACCTCCTATCCCATGACTTTTAGTTTTGCCAAATGTCTCTGATGAGGGACCTTGTCAAAGGCTTTCTGAAAGCCCAGATACACTATATCAACCGACTCACCTTTGTCTACCTGTTTATTCACACCTTCAAAAAAACATAACAGATTAGTAAGACAAGATCTTCCTTGTCTAAAGACATGTTGGCTGTCTCCCATTAAGCCAAGACTATCTACATGCTGAGTAATTTTGTTCTTTATAATGGTTTCTACCATTTTTCCCAGTACTGACGTCAGGCTCATCGGTCTGTAGTTTCCTGGATCATCCCTGGAACACTTTTTAAAAATTGGTGTTACGTTAGCCATCCTCCAATCTTCAGGTATTACAGATGATTTTAATGATAGTTCAGACATTACTAATAGCAGGTCTGCAATCTCATATTTCAGTTCTTTCAACACCCTTGGATGTATACCATCTGATCCAGGTGATTTCCTACTCTTCAGTTTATCAAATAGTTGTAATAGCACTACACCGGGAAGATGTATTTCTTTCAATTCTTCTGCAGCATCACCTTTAAATACCACTTCAAGTCATGGGTAACATCCCTACATCTTCCTCAGTAAAGACCGAAGCAAAGAATTCATTCAGTCTCTCTCCTATAGCCTTGTCCCCTCTTACTGCCCCCTTTTACCCCTCTACCATCTAATGGTCCAACTGACTCTCTCACAGGTTATTTTGCTATGAATGTACTTGAAAAAGTCTTTATTATGCGTTTTTGCTTCCACAGCAAGTTTCTTCTCAAATTCTCTTTGCCTGCCTTATCAATGCCTTGCAATTAACTTACCAGTGCTTGTGCTGTTTCCAGTTTTCGTCATTTGGCTCTTTTTCCATTTCCTGAAAGATGCTTTTTTGGCAACAACAGCCTCTCTGACCTCACCTTTAAACCATGCTGGCAGTTTTTTGGACTTCCTTCCACTTTTCTTAAAGCATGGAATATAGCTGGTCTGGGATTCTAAGATAGTATTTTTAAACAACACCCATGCTTGATGTAAATCTCTAACCTTTGAAACTGCTCCTTTTAGCTTTTTCTTAACTATTTTCCTCATTTTATCAAAGTCTCACTTTCGAAAGTTAAAAGTTATTAATGTGGATTTCCTTACCATTCCTCCTCCAATAATTAAATCAAACGCAATCATGCTATGATCACTATTGCTAAGAGGCCCCAACACCCTTATCTCTTGCACCAGATCTGGTGTTCCACTAAGGACTAAGTCCAAAATGGCTTCCCCCTCTGGTTGATTCATGAACCAGCTGCTCCAAGAAGTAGTCATTTACTTCATCTAGAAACTTTATCTCAAAGATCCTTTTCCTGGGTGGTGGCTCCTCACACAAAGCCCAGCACTATGTAGCAGATGCATAGTTTAATAAGCTTATTAACAATGTGGAAAATGGAGTAATGAGAGAAAAATGAGCAAACCTGCAGAGGACACAAAAATATTCGTAATAGTTTAAACACAAGCAGGCTGTAAGGAACTGCAGGTCAGGAGAAGTGGGTGTCTAAATGGCAAATGAAATGAGGACGCAAGCAGAATGAAGAAAGCAACAAATGGATAGTCTTGTGTTATAATGTAAATCTGTACTGTGTAGAGTTACTCAAATGCAGGCAGAAGAGAAGGGGCTGGCTGCAATAGCAGCAAAGATTCCTTCTATCTGCTTGCGGAAGATCAGATCCCCACAAGCAGAAGAGAAGGGGGAGGCTGCGATTGCAGTCCAGAGGCAAGATGTCTGCTTGCAAGGATTCAATCCCCCGTGGGCAGAAGATAAGAAAGACCCTCTTCTATCTGTCAGCGGGAGATCAGACCCCGGCGGGCAGATAAGAAAAAGGGAGGTTGCAGCCTGCAGCAGAAAGAGAGAAAGTGAGGTAAAGGCAGGGACAATTTAAAGGGGCAGTGGCCTATTTAGAAAATGAGGATGGAGGAGGGGATTTTAGGGCAGGGGATGGGAGTGCTAGGGTGGTTAGTGATGGGGGAGAGTCTGAAGGGTAACAGAGAAGGTAAACCAGCAGGAGAGGGGTTGGAAGGGGAGGGAAGGATGCAAGGTGCTGCCAAAAGGTGCATTCCCCTCCCCTAAAACATGCACAAGCACCCCGTCCCCACCTCCACACCACACAACCAACCTCTGCACGACAGACACCCTACCTCCACATGTCAGACACACACACTTCACCTCCGCAAGACAAAGACAGCTTCCCCTGCTCTGCAGCACACACAAATGCACCACAGTCCCGCATTCCACCCCCACAAAGACACCCATCACCACATCCCACGCACAGACAGGCACACTACTGTTGCGCCATACACACATACAGACACTTAATATCGAAAGCTATAACAGTCCTTATCTGTACTCTTGTCTAACGATGCCACGTGGTATAAGAAATCTGGCACTGGTCTCGTGAGACAAGCACATGAGACCAGTGCGAAAGACGGTGCTGGGGTGAGACGAGAAGGTCACAAGCACTGGCTCCTAAGATGCCCACTGTAATATTTATGGTGCTGCTCTTTTTTGGGTAGGCTCCTTATTGCACTATAGGTCTTCAGTGAGTTTTGTAGGGCTTTGTGTTAGTTTACAATCTGCCTTGTACTGGAGAGGCTGTTAATGAGATGGCACTAGAATCAGATTTTTTTTTTCTTATATGGTGGGTTCTTTGCTGAAATGTCCTAATTCTGCTCTGCATCTACTGCTGGAGGAAGGGTTTCGCTGAATGCAAAATAGATGTTCAAAAAGAAAAAGAGAGAACCATAGCACAGTTTCTAACACCAAAATAAAATTCGTTCTAATTTATTCTGATGTTAGAAACTGCTGTGGTTCTCTTTTTCTTTTTGTCTCTTGGCATGTGAGCACCTTAAATCTCCTCTTTTTTGGTGAATATATATTACAGGTGCAAGCATTTTTTTAAATCTTAGAATGTCAGGCTAAATAATTAGACAACTAAATTTTTGCTAAATTTTAATTATATAGCCTGGGAATATGTCCCTTCCCTTTTTTTTTGGCCAAGCCACTGAATGAGAACCTCTGCTCCCTCTGGGTATCTTTGGGGCGCCAGCTCAACCCTCATCTGTTTGATATACTGGCTTCCTATGCATCTGGTATTTTTTTTTTTAAAGATAACCACAACAAATATGCAAATATATGTAAATATATATACAAATATGTCACCCACCCTTTGCCCCCCAAATGAAGCTGTCAAACTATGCCTATGGTTTGAAGGCAGCAGGAACAGTTGCAGTGCAAAGTGATGGGACATGAGAGGTGGAAGGGATGACAGCAGGGGAGACAGAATGTGCTAGATGGGAGGGAATACAATCAGAGGGACAGGCAGGGAGTTTGGAAAAGGAGAGAAGATGTGCTCCTTCCTCCTCACTGACTTTAGAAAAGGAGGAAAGGCTGACAGGGGTTGAAAGAAGGATTTGGGAATGAAGCGGCAGAACAGGAAATGGAGGTGACCCAGTGAAGAATTCAAGACTAATTTTGTGAACCTTGTCATGGAAGTAATCAGCCCAGGTTTTGGTAGAAAAGTGAAGGAGAGGATGGAACTGGAGGCACTTTGAGGAGAATGTTGAGTGTGGCAAGACGACAGTGAGTTTGCCAGATGGACACCGCACTCTTGCTTAGTGAGTGCTAAAGTAGACTGAAAGGAGGTTAACAAGAATTTTAAATATATTACGTCAGGGTGGGCACAAGATTTTAGACAAAGGAATGTAGATGGCGGATGTTGGATGTCAGCCAAGGTTGAAGTACAGTACTGCCTCACAGGGTGTGGAATGGGAGGAACAAAAGTATCCAAAGCAGAAGAGAGTATAGTGTTATAAGAAGAGACTACCTCCTCGACAGACTCAAATGATATAATGGGTGTGAGAAAAGATGAGACAGCAGTGGAGAGAGCTGAAGGATCAATAGCCTGAACATTCCTAAATGGGTTGGTGAAAACTGGATGTGGGATGTCGTTAAAAATGAAAATTAACAGATAGTCAGATAGGGGGAGAACTGAGATAGACAAGTTTGAGAGCAAGCAATTGGAGAATATATATAGTCAGCACAACTTGCACGTTACACTACAATAGAAACAAAGAAACATGATGGCAGAAAAAGACCACATGGCCTATATCTAGTCTGCCCTTCCATACCAACCACTACAAAAGTCCTCTTTTTTCCTTTAGAGAGACTCTGTGTTTGTCCCATGCTTTTTTGAATTTAGATATTGTCCTCATTTCTACCACCCTCCTCTGGGAGACTATTCCACGCATCTACCACTCTTTCCGTAAAGAAATATTTCCGCATATTACTCCTAAGTCTATCCCCTTTCATCTTCATCCTTTGTCCCCTTGCAGTACAGCTTGCTTTCAACTGAAAGAGGCTCTCTTCCTTTGCATTTATCGAAAGATAAATTTTACTAAATATATATATATATAATTTTAAACTTCTTAGACACGCCAAAGTTATGAACTGTATTTAAAAGAATGTTTTAAAACTCTGGTACTTGCTTAGGATTTGACATTTTCAAATGCTGGCATTTGAAATTTGAAAATGTAATGATTTTGAAGCATCTCACAGTGGATCTGCAGGGAAACTGGAAACATTTATTAATGCTGACAGCAGCTTTTTGTGTAAGCGCTTCTGAAGATAAAGAAGCCAGCTGAAAACCATTATCCACAAAACCAAATAGATATAATAAGAATCCCACACACATGAAAAAGAACTCTTGCAATGATCAGTAATCAGTGTTTGTCTGATTGTTACTGACATCAACTTACATGAACCGAATATAGACAGTAAATGCTAGACAAGTACAGAAACTAATGCTTATGTACTGGGTTTGATCACCTTCTGCTGTCATGAATTTCAGAATACTGCAATTTATCGGAAGAACCGCTTCAAATTCTGTCCCCAGCACTCAGAATTAAGTCTGATTTTCAGGGTATTCACAATAAATGTAAATAAACCTAAACCTAAATATTTATGAAGTCTGTATGTGTACCTTTGGGAGAAGGCCATTAGTTAAGTTGCACATTTGAGCTATCTTGCAAACCAAATCCATTTGACAATCCCAAGGGAAGATATTTGGAAACAATATATCATAGGGTACCTCATGCTGGTCAAACTTTGCTCAATAGATTCCTCTATGACTGTACTCCTAGACACATTCCCAATAGCATCAGTTCACTTGAGAAAGCATATTTTTCAATGCAGCTCTTACACTACTAATGCAGGACTGCATTAGTAGTGTAAGAACAATATATTTCTCATTAGCTTTCCAACTCTAAAATTCTCTGGCAGCACAGCTCTTAAAGTAATCCTTGTCAAGCTTCAGTCTTATTGCAATGCAAAATGCAATGTGTGCCTTCGAATCAATACTGATTCCTTGTTTCCTAGCAGCTCCTGGGTTTTCTTAGCAGTGTGATTGGAAGTAGATTGCTAGGCCTTTCTTCTGAGGCAAGGAAGCATTAAGTGACCTGCTTAAGGCCACAAGGAATGTTAGTGGAATTGAACCTTAGTCTCTTGGTTATTAAGCCAGTGCTCTAACCACTAGGCTACTCCTCCACTCCTCAGTCTTACTATTTGTCAAAGTCTGAAGTCTGAATTCACAAAAAGTGATTGCCCACACCAGCAGTTTCAAAATAACAAAAAAGCTCTGAGGTTATGTCAGTTTTTGTAACTTTGTTGTTGTTAAGTGCCACTGAATTGATAACAGCTCATGGTGACCCTGTGGATCATTGTCCTAAACTGTGTTCAGTCTTCACAACAGCTATGGATGCCACTCTATTGATCCATCGCATTGCTGACCTTCCTCTTTTGTGTTGACCTAATCTAACCTTGCCAATCATGATGTCTCTCTTTCTCATGATGGGTCTAAAGTATAAAAGTTGAAGTCTTCTCATTTGAGCTTCTAAAGAAGGCTTCGATTTCATCTCCTCTAGTAATGACTGGTTTGTTCTTCTGGCAGTCCATGATTTACACAGTATTCTTTGCCAAAACCATAATTCAAAGGCATCAGTTTTCTTCCCGACTGTCTTCTTCAAGTCCAGCTTTCACATCCTTATATTACTGAAAATACCATAGCTTGGACAGGTTGAAACTTTCTATGCAGAGATACATCTCTGCACTTGAAAATCTAGGTCCTTCATAGCCATTCTGTCAAGAGCTATGCATTGTTGGATTTCTTGACTGCTTTTGATCCTTAATTGATAAATCAATCAGGTTAAAATTGTCTTTTCTATTTCTTCTCAATCGAGGATTAAATTATTGATTCTTCCAGTTGTCAAGATCTTTGTCATCTTCATATTAAGGTGCAGACCCATTTTAAGACTATGTTCCTTGATCTTATAAGCAGATATATCAGATAGTCTACTTTCAGCCAGTAACGTGGTATTGTCAGCATAGCGAAGATTGTTGATGGGGCTTCCACCAATCTTCACACCTTTGTTGTCTTAATACAGTCCCGATTTCTCTGATGATTTGTTCTGCATATAAATTGAACAGATAAGGAGAAATTATGCAGCCTTGTCATAGATCTTTGCCAATTTTCAACCATTCTGTTTCTCTTTGTTCTGTTTGAACTCTTGCTTCTTGATCAATGTAAAGGTTGTGCATATTCTGATACACGCATGCTTCTTAATATGGCACTGAGCTTTTCATGATTTACACACTCAAAGACCTTGCTGTGGTCAATAAAAAAATGTAGATGTCCTTTTGGTATTCTTTTGTCTTTTCAAGGATCCATCTCCATCCACAATAATGTCTCTGGTTTCTCGCTCTTTCCTGAACTTGCTTTTTCTTCAGGCAATTCTTGTTCCAGGTATGACTGAAGTCTTCATTGAACGATCTTGAATAGAATCTTCTTGGAGTGTGGGATAAAAGCGATTATATGATCATTTCTATAGCTAGTCAGATCACCTTTCTTCAGTATTGGTATTAACACAGATCTTTTCTGGTCAGTCAGCCATGATGTAGTCTTCCAAATTTCCTGGCAGAACCTTGCGAGTATTTTAACAGCTGCATCTGATTGCTGTAATACTTCAATGGAATGTCATCAATGTCTGATGCTTTGTTTTTTGATAATGCTTTCAAAAAAAAAAATACTCAGCACAGTGTCTCACTTCTCAATCATTTTGCCTCTTCCTACAGTAGCAAGGTGAAATTAGACTTACCTGCTGTTCCTTGAGGAACTCCAGTCCAGTCCCACGTCTCTGGGGTAGTGTACCTCTTCCAGTAGCTTGGAGACTGAGCATGTCATCTTTTTGATGACAGTAGTCCTAATACCGCAGGGACCGCACACAAACGCCAGTAACCTACTAACAAAGCAGACTCACAAGAGCAACAAATAAATGCATAAACTTAAACCAAACATATGTACATCTGAAAATTCTAAACCTTCTCCTCCCTCGGAGAAGAGATTCCGCCCCCCCTCAAAATGTGGAGGTTTACCTGTAGCCCACTCAGGGCAAATGCATGCAGCACTGAGCTTGAGACATAGAATCCTTTAGGCACACTCGTCATGACTTTCACGCCCACAACACCTGGCTCCTCCGGGCCACTGCTCAGCCAAAGAAATCCATTTCAGGCTCCAGTCACCAGCATTCGGCAGTTGGAGAGGTATCCAGGACTGGACTGGAGTTCCTCAAGGAACAACAATTAGCAGGTAAATCTAATTTCACCTTCCTTATTGTCCCTCCAGTCCAGTTCTGCACCTCTGGGGATGTAGCAGAGCAGTTAAACTTAATGGGAGGGACCTGTCAGACTGGTCTGAAGCACTGGAGATCCAAAAGAGGCATCTCCTGCCACCTGGATGTCCAGACGGTAATGCTTAGCAAAGGTATTAGGCGAAGACCAGGTTGCCGCCCTGAAAATTTCAACCGGCAGCATTAAACTATACTCCGCCCACGAGGCCAACTGAGCCCTCGTGGAATGAGCACACAAACCAGTCGGAACCAGCTTACTCTTCAAGATGTATGCCGACGCGATTGCCTCCCTGATCCATCTTGAAATTGAGGATTTAGCCGCTGCCTTTCCTCTACATGGCACTCTGAACAGCACAAATAGGTGATCTGACTTAAGAAAGTCTGCAGTTCTCTTCAAATAGGGCCTTAGAATACGCTGCACATCCAGAAGTCGCAACTGCAGATTGGCGGACATGAGGACCGGCAAAGAGACGGACCGATTCAAATGAAATGCTGACACTACCTTGGGTAAAAAAGATGGCACCATCCTCAATACCACTTTCTCTCTGGAAAAGGAGAAGAACGGCTCTTGGCAAAACAGGCTTGAAGCTCCGAAATTCTGCACGCAGAACAGACAGCCATGAGAAACACCGTCTTGAGGGTCACGTCCTTAAGGGATGCCCGGTTCAAAGGCTCAAAGGGCTCTTCCCCCAGAGCTGCCAGAACCAAATTGAGATCCCAGGGTGGCACCACCGGCCTTCGCGGTGGGTGCAAGTGGGAGAACGCCCTGAGGAATCATCCGACGTCCAGGTGTGTCCCCAATGCTACCCCCTGGACCTTTCCACAATAACAGGAAATTGTCGCCAGCTGCACCCTTAGGGAAATAGCCGCTAGGCCATTCTCAAACCCGGCCTGTAAGAACGCTAACATATCTACGAAGTAAATGAAGTACCGACCACAGCCGAATTGGTCTCAGGGAACAGCACCATGGCCCTGAGCTGCAAAAGTTGCTGGCGCCTTGCATGGAGACTGCACAAAAGAGTTGGCCACTGGTCGAGCTACTCGAGAGCACACCCTTCCTGAATGACCTCCAATACCCATTGGTTGGAAGTAATCTGGGCCCAGGTAGGGTAGAACTCCCGCAGCTGACCTCCCATGGGCTACACCACCATGTGGGACCCCCTCACTTCATTATGCCTTCTTGAATCCAGAGGACAAAGGGGGGGGGAAACCCCTGCCTACCCCCTAGAGGGGAATCTCCCCTTTTGGAAGGGGGTAAAGCAGGATGCCCGAAACCTCTTGAATTCTTGTGGTTGAGTCCGGGCCCCAGGATAGGCACGGCTCTGTTTCTACTTATCCTCGGGCAGATGCCCGCTTTTGGACTCCCCCGAATCCTTAACCAACTCCCCGAAAAGAAGCCTGCCTCTAAGGGGAAGCTTGTTGAGTGCACCTTGGAAGAGCTATCCGCTGCCCAGTTTCATAACCAAAGGTAGCTATGTGCTGCCACTACAGAAGCCATGCTTTTCGAGCGACCTCTAGAAATCCAACTAAGGATGAAAAATCTTCAAAAACTAACACTAACCACTCCTTAGTTGTCCCTTCAGTAAGTCCAGCACCCTGGCTCACCACCTCCTCCAGCTGCTTGGAGACTGAGCATATTGGAGCTTGTGGGCAGTCCCTGCAGTCCAAGCTGCTGGAAGAGGCTGGGCAGTCCAAGCTGCTGGAAGAGGTACACTACTCCACAGGTGTGAGACTGGACTGGAGGGACAATAAGGAATTATAGATAGCAAAATGCATACATTCAACAGAGTTTTCTTACTTTACTTTTTCTTTAGATCAGTTATATCCTCAAAATAAACAGTGAAAATATAACAAAATAAACCCCACAAACTTGCTAACACTAGCCTTCTATAAACTCCATTTTTAACTCTTCATCAAAAAGGTAAGTTCTTGGGTCTTCAGTCTCCATACCTTCCTCTTCCTTCACCACCAATTGTGGACTCTACCTGCACAGGTTCAGGGAGTGGCCTCTTCCTACTTGGCTGCAAATGTAGATCTATTTCTTCCTAGGGAAAACCTCATTTACCCTAGGACTATTACTACTACTACTTTGCACCTGGGTCTGCTTTGTCTCCACCCACCACTTGCTTCCCTGTAATTTCTCCCGGTGTCCATTTTGAGTCTTAGCTCCAACCTGCAGTTTCTCCGTGTTTGAAAGCTGACTGTGGTCTGACCTCAAGTCTCTCTACCATAAATGGCATGATGAATTACTCATTTTCTTCATTTTGTGGCTTAGTCACAGTGTATACCTGATATAAAATCCAAAGAAAGCACGATAAAGAGTAGTTACTCACCTGTAACAGGTGTCCTCCAGGAGCAGCAGGAATCAGTCCTCACTTATGGGTGACATCGGCGCCGATGGAGCCCCCATGCAGAGCATTTCCCCAGCTTTCTAAGAAAGCCTTTGGGAATACTGCACGCATGTGCGGTCCCCTTCCCGCCTAAAGGTGCCATCTTGCTCAGTCAAATGACATAGCTAGAAACAGCACACAAAAATGTAAAAATGAACTATGTACAACTGCAACTCCCAGGGGAGGAGGGAGGGTTGTGAGGACTGATTCCTGCTGCTCCTGGAGAACACCTGTTACAGGTGAGTAACTACTCTTTCTCCAGGACCAAGCAGGAAGTCAGTCCTCACTTATGGGACTCCCCAGCTTCAGGCTACCGGGGACCCAGAGCTGAAAAATGAGCTCCCTCTAGCCTCAGCATCAGAGAAAGGATTTCAATGAAAACATACCTCTACCGGTAGCCCAACCAGAGGGCTGGAGGGTAGGAGTTGCCTAAACCTCAAAGAGATTCCGGAGCACTGCCTGACCAAAAGCACTGTCCTTACGGGACTCCCTCTCCAGGCAGTAATGGGCCGCAAAAGTCTGGCTTGAGGACCAAGTTGCAGCCCTGCAGATGTCTGCCAACAGTACAGAGCGGAGATGAGCTACTGAGGCAGCCATTGCCCTGACACGGTGGGCCGTGACCCGACCCTGCAAAGGAAGGTCAGCTGCCCTGTAAGCCCAGGTGATACAGTCAGCCACCCAGATGGACAAGGTACGCTTGGACACAGGTACCCCCAAGTTATTGGGGTCAAAAGATACGAAGAGCTAAGTAGCCCTCCTATGCCCCTGCGTACACTCAAGGTAGAAGGATAAGGCCCTCCTACAGTCCAGGGTATGCAAGACTGTCTAAGCCCGGCTGGCATGGGGCCTAGGGAAGAAATGTTGGAAGAACCACCTCCTGGTTGAGATGAAAAGAGGAGACAACCTTCGGGAGGAACTTAGGGTGAGTCCTAAGGACTACCCTGTTCCTATAGAAGCGAGTGTAGGGTCTGTCACAGACCAAGGCTTGAAGTTTACTAACTCGCCTGGCCGAGGTCAAGGCCACTGGGAATAGAGTCTTCCAGGAAAGGAAGCGTATTGGACATGTAGCCATTGGTTCAAAAGGTGGGCGAGTCAGTTGCTGCAAGACCACATTCAATTCCCACTCAGGGGCCAGTGGATGGAGAGGAGGCTTGAGCAATAGCAAGCCTCTGAGAAACCTGGACACCAAAGGGTGAACCGACAAAGAGCGTCCCTCCACCATCGAGTGGTGAGCTGCCAGAGCAGAGAGGTGGACCCGAACAGAATTGAACTTAAGGCCCTGATTGGACAAGTGCAGCAGGTACTGGAGCACTACTGGCACAGTGCAGCCGAAAGGATCTTCCTTGCGTTTCTGACACCACAAGGAGAACCTCCTCCACTTCAGGGCATATGTTTTCCTGGTGGATTGCTTTCTAGAGGCCAAGACCACCTCTTCCACTTCCTGAGGTAGGCCCCAGGGAGCCAAGACTACCCTTGCAGCCTCCAGGCCATTAGATTGAGAGATTTGAGATTGGGATGCAGAAGGGAACCCTGATCCTGAGAGAGAAGGTCAGGTTGGAATCCCAGAGGCATTGGTGTCTCCACTGCCAGTTGAAGCAGCAGGGGGAACCAGGGCTGCCTCGGCCACCTGGGAGCTACCAGAAGTACTGAGGCCTTGTCCCTGAGAATCTTGAACAAGGTTCGGGCCACCAGAGGCGTGGGAGGAAACGCATAGAGCAGGCCCTGGGACCAAGAAATCAGGAAGGCATCTGCCGCCACCCTTAGGGGATGCGGTTGCCTGGAACAAAACCTGGGCAGTTGGTGATTCAGGGGACTGGCAAAGAGATCCATGGATGGAAGTCCCCATTTCAGGAAAATCTGTTGAACCACCAAGGGATGCAGCTGCCATTCGTGGGGCTGCAGAATTCTGCTTAAGCCGTCTGCCAGAAAGTTCTCCTGGCCAGGAAGATAAACAGCCCTCAGCAACATCTGGTGCCTGAGGGCAAAAGAGCAAAGGGCCTGTGCTTCCAGGCATAGAGGCCTGGATCCAGTGCCGCCCTGTTTGTTCACATAGAACATGGCTACTTGGTTGTCCGTCTGAACTAGAACAGACTGGTGAGCCAAAGTGTGAGAAAAAGCCTTGAGGGGTAAGCGAATAGCTCACAGTTCCAGTAGGTTGATCTGTTGCGTGGCTTCCCATGGGGACCAGAGGCCTTGGGTGCAGCTCTCTTGACAGTGTGCACCCCAGCCCTGTAAAGAGGCATCGGTTGTCAACACCACTGTGGGGGCAGGCACTTGAAAGGGCACCCCCTGAAGCAAGTTGGGGGGGGCGTAGCCACCACTGAAGAGAATTCAGGAAGGGTTTTGACACCCTGACTTTGTCTGCTAGGCTCCCGGTGGCCTGCTTCCACTGAGTTCTGAGGCACCACTGCGCAGGCCTCATGTGGAGGTGGGCATTGGGGGTCACATGCACAGTCGATGCCATGTGTCCCAGGAGTTGCAGACAGAGCCTGGCAGGAACCCTTGGCAGACTGAGAAACCGGGATGCCAACTCCATGAACCTTTGAGCTCTGTCCTCTGGCAAGTAAGCCCTTGCTTGCAGAGAGTCCAGCCGTGCTCCTATGAACTCAAGGTTCTGGGAGGGGAGCAAAGTGGACTTTGCGAAGTTTATGACAAAGCCTAGGTCTTGAAGGAGTGTGACAGTCCTGAAGGTGGCCTGCCTGGCCTCCTGGTAAGTCTGACCTCGGATGAGCCAGTCGTCCAGATAGGGGAAGACAAAAGCCCCTTGAGTCCTCAAGTAGGCCGCCACCACAGCTAGGCACTTGGTAAAGACCCATGGGGCGGAAGTTAGGCCAAAAGGCAGCACCCTGTACTGGTAATGGTTTCCTCCCACCACGAACCTGAGGTACTTTCTGTGGTCTGGATGAATGAGGATGTGAGTGTACGCATCCTTTAGATCTAAGGAGCATAGCCAGTCTCCCTGCTGGAGGTAGGGCAGAAGTGTTCCAAGAGTAAGCATCTTGAACTTCTCTTTCTCCAAGAACTTGTTGAGGTTCCTGAGGTCTAGGATAGGCCTTAGGCCTCCTGTTCTCTTTGGCACCAGAAAATACCTGGAGTAGAACCCATGCCCCTGTAGACGAGGAGGTACAGGCTCCACCGCCTTGTCCAGAAGCAGACCCTGAAGTTCTTGAAGGAGGAGGTTGGTGTGCAGGAGAGGCCTTAGAGGCTCTCCTGGAAAGTAGACAGGAAGTAGCTGCTGGAAATGAAGCATATAACCCTGGTGAATGATGCTTAAGACCCAAGCATCCCCTGTAATGGGTGGCCACCTGTGGGCAAACAGGGCTAAGCGACCTCCTGTGCAGGTATGGGGCAGCAGGGGCAGAGAAGCTATGCTTTGGGAGTCAAAAACCCCCTCCCTGCTGGGTAGGAGCAGGAGCCGGAGGCTTGGGGGTTTTCTGCCTACGGGGCCCATGTCCCTGCCCCTTGGCCTGCTGCCCCTGTTGGGGAGCTGGGGAGGCCTGGTATTGAGGGAAAGGTTTGTAGGCAGACACCTTTCTCGGGTAGAAGGACTTTTTACCCGAGCCCTTCTTTTTGTGAGAAGGGGCAGAAGTCTTTCTGGACAGCCTTGTCCTGGTCAGGTGCTCGGTTTCGAGCTCAGCCGCCTTCTCGGCCATGGGTTTGCCAAAAAGGTTTTCACCTCGGCAAGGGACATCGACCAACTTGTCCTGTACCCAAGGCTCGAGGTCCGACGACTGCAGCCATGCCTGGCGTCGGGCCCCGATGCCGGCTGACGCCACATGAGCCGAAGCCTCGAAGCCATCGTAGGCCACTCGGGACATGAACTTGGAACAGTCCCGGATTCCTGAAGACAAAGACTGGAACCTCTGCAAAGGTTCCCTGGAGAGGCCAGCAGAGAACCCGGCAAGCTCCTTTGCCAGGTCTCGGAGGTACATGCCCATGTACAGCTGGTATGACTGGACACGGCAAGCAAGCATTGAGCCCTGGAAGCACTTTCTGCCGAAAGCATCCAGGTTCCGGGCCTCCCTGCCGGGGGGCACCGCAGAGTGCACCTTCTGGCTTTTCAGACGATGCATGGCCGATTCCACCACCATGGAATGGTGCGGCAGCTGCGCCTTTTGGAAGCCAGGGCTCTTACGGAGTCGATAAATGGAATAGACTCACTTGCTCAAGACCGGCGCCGAGGCCGGTGCCTCCCACATCCGGAAGAGGAGCCGTTCCAGCATCGGAGGAACCGGAACGGTAAAGGTCGAGATCCTCGGCTCGAGGCTCCTCCTTGGAGTCCGCGGGAATCGCCAAGGCCTTGGCCATGTCCCGCACGAACTCCGAGAACCGGGTGTCCTCCGGAGGGGACCTACTCCGGGGCTCGGACTGCGGTGAGTCCGAAGGGACGCACAGAGTCCGGAAGGTGTCGGGGGACTCCTCGTCCTCCGTCTCCCAAGCTGACTCATCCGAAGAGGAGTCGAGGGGCTCCGACTGCGCGGGTCGAGGTGGCACCCGCCCCGACGCCGAAGGCACCGGCGTCAACGCCCTCGGTTCCGAGCGGGAGGTCGAGGGAGACCTTGACCGAGGACGACTTCGAGCCTTCATGGTCTCGAGTATCGGCTCGGTCTCCGGGGTCGACTTTGATGTCGACGTCCCCGTGGTCGGGGCAGATGCACCAGTGAGGCTGGCCATCAGTACCCGCTGCTGCTCCATGAAGGCAGACAATCTGCACTCCAAGGCTGTCAGCCTGAGTCCAAGCTCAGGAGATTCAGCAGCCACCGAATCGGGCCCCGGCGGTGCCGGGCCCGACGTCGTCTCCCTCGGAGGAGAGTCCATGAGGACTACAGGACTTACGTGTCTGACGATCTCCGGCTCTACACGAGGTACTTTGGACGACTTCTCCTGCTCCAAAGGCCCGGGACGGCGGTCGGGGGTCTTAGACCTGGCCCTTGAGGAACCAGGGACCTCTTCCGACGCCGCCCTCACGAGCCGTTTCTTCCTCTTGCATTCCCGGTTGGGGGACCCCCTGTCCGAGGAACCCCGGTGATGCTCGGGATCAGACTCCCGAGACATCGAGGCCTCAGACGAGGTCCGGGCCCGGCCGGAGGCAGAATCTGAAAAAATCCTTTACTTCTGGTGCTGACGGCTTTGAAGTGCCTTGGTGGACATTTTGCCACACGGGCCACAGATCATGGGATCATGATCTGGGCCGAGGCACTGAAGGCAGCAGTCGTGTGTGCCGGTGAGAGACATTAGTTTCTTGCACCGATCACACTTCTTGAAACCACTGGAAGCCATAGGGGAAAAAAGGGCCCCGCGAGGTCAAAAGACCGGCCTTCCAAGGAAAAACAGAAAAAAGGCGCGAACGCCAGCCACGAAGGGCAAAAACTGAAAAATAGAAAACAGGCTTGATACCGGTGTACCAAACCCGGCGGGAAGGGGAACCGGCGTCGAACTTGGAGAAAAAGGTGAAGAAATCTTCGAAAAAACGTCAACTTTTCCAGGTGACTCAGACAGACGTCCGATGAGCTCCACGGAAAAAGAGAGACTGAGCAAGATGGCACCTTTAGGCGGGAAGGGGACCACACATGCGTGCAGTATTCCCAAAGGCTTTCTTAGAAAGCTGGGGAAATGCTCCACACGGGGGCTCCATCGGCGCCGATGTCACCCATAAGTGAGGACGGACTTCCTGCTTGGTCCTGGAGAATCAAAGAATACAGTGATTGAACAGAGACATTGGTTTTCTTACCCTTTATCAGACACAAAACCTTGAAATGCAAAGGGGCACTGTCTTATCACGTATGTCTTCCATTGTTATTTAATGACTGATGCAGACAACCTAAGATCAGACAAAAGCTGTGTAATGTAAACTGTCACTGTATCCCAAACCTTGCTTTGATATGTAATGACATATGCAAAGAGCCCAGAGCCTAGGTGAGTTTGTAATATCTAAACCCAGTTTAACTGCATAAACCTGATGCAGCGAGTATAACTCTCAAAATCTGATCTAAAATATATTAAGTTAATCCAATAAAAAGGTATAATCTGCTACTTGTTAGTTGACCTTTATTTGTACATAATCCCAAGTGGACTAACATGTCAATTACAATTTTTTCCAATAACCTTACTAGTACCTCTCAAAGCAAGATTGTTTCAGGCACAGAACATTACAGTGTCAATAACAATCCTCAATATGTTGCGCCACCTTTCTATTTCTCCTTTCAATGTTAATTATTGTCAATAGTTGTCATCTTTCAAATATCTTTCAAGCTCATTCCACAGATGGTAGCATTTTCTGTGTTCTAAGCCGTTTTCGTGCTCTGGAATACTGGGGTTCAGGAGAACTACGTTGGAAAAACCTTTAGCAGAATCTGAAAATTTGCAGTTTTTGTTAGCATTGGAGAATATGCATGAGAAGCAAAATGTTGCATCATTAGATACACTACCAACAGCTATTGGCAGTGAACTTTTTAATCATTTGGAAGAGATTTTTAAACCAGTTTTTACGGATGTGCCATTTTCCATATTTAGAACAACTGTCCAGAAAATAGTAGTCCCTATCATTGTGTTCTGATCTGTGAGAAGCCACTTTATCAGTGATTAGAGCCAAGTCACAGATCATCAAATGGAAAACTTATATTCTATGAATCTTCTTTTGGTAGTTCGTTAACATCGTTACTTACACTGGTGATGCCAGCAACATCCAGAATGTCAGCTACTTTCTTGTTTGTGTTTGTTTTATTAATTTATTTATTTAAACAGTTTTTCTATACCGCCCCTTCCTACGATCAGGGGCGGTTTACATTGAACAATAAAACTGCATTACAGGGAACACAGGGAACTATAATTTTTACAATTTGGAATATCACCTCCTCCTGGCTGGCCTTAATCAATCTGTGTTTGGTCAGTGTATGACATGGAAACATTAAGCCAATTCTGCATTTGTCAATGCATTTTTCACTTGTTTTCTTGGTGTACCATTCTTTGTTTCTGAACATCACCCCAAATGTTTTTTTCCATTGACTCATTGTGATAGCTGTAAGTTGTAGAACACTCCTGTTGCAGGTGCACTAACATGGGAGGAAAAGGACATGTTGTAGATGGGCTCTTAGGTCTTCTGAGCATCTGAACCACCATTTAAGAATGGCTGAGCCTCTCCTCTCCCCCTGACATCTCTGGGGGGGCTTTGAACACGGTCTTGGCAGCACCTCTGGTCCTAGTTGACTTCAGGAGCACAAGAAATGGCCCAGGATTAAAAGCAAAGTTCCTCTGTCAGTTGCCATTGAGCTGATTAGGCAAAGATCTTTTTTAAAACAAGTCTGAATACTTTTTTTTTAAATGAAGGAAATAGTACATGGTAGAAAGGACAGGGTAAATAAGGGGATAGTTATATTTCTTATTCCTAGAAGCAGCACACATATCTACTATGCATTTCAGGGCCGGATTTACCTTGAGTGAGGCCCTACGCCAACAAAAATTGTGGGCCCCCAGCAGGGGCGGCCCAAGGGGGGTGCGGACCTCATTTGCATAAGGGGCCTCATTTGCATAAATATTTGCATAATGTTACCATATACTAACTTTTAGTAAACGTGCCTCTTAATGAGTGTATGGATAAAGAAAGACTAAAAGATTTCTACATTACTATAATCCAGTGCCAACTGCCAGACACATTAGGAACTACTACAAACACTGCCCATAGTAAACCCGCCGTATCCTAACAGCACTACCAGGACTCACAAAGCACCATACTCTACCAATCAAAAGGCAACACTGCAAATATTAAACCAATACATTTCAGAGAACAACAATACATGACCTACTGGGGAAAGAGAACAAGTGGCAATGTCAAATAGGAATTATATAAACAGAACACCTCAGCTCAGTTACACATGCAGAACATAGACCATCACCAAACAAGTAATCACAATTTAGAAATAGGAAGACAATAATTAAACTGGGAATCCCAAAAGCCAAACTTGGAATGTACAACACTGTAGAAATAAAACTATACATTAATTTGCTCTTGTACTAAACAAAGCGCAGATGTTAATGATGCACATTTACCAGAGCTGACATATTCCAATTAATAAATTCAAAATAAAGAGATATTTTTCTACCTTTTGTGCATTTTTTCAGCTGCAATTGCTCCAGCCACTTTCTTCTGGTTTCTTCGTGTCTTCTGCTAACTCTCCATCGTCTGCTGTCCATTTGTCCTTTCTTCTCTCTTCTAGATTTTTTTCCATTCTCTCTCTACATCTGCTTTAACATACTAATCTTTCTCCTTTTGCTCTTTCCTCATTCCTATTTCATCCACTCAAATTTTACCCCTCCATCCTCAATCCCCACTTACTCTCCCAATACCCGGCCAATTGTAGATTTTTTATCCCTCCCACACAAAATATTTTTCCCTTCTCCATTTTACTCTTCCAGCCCCATCCCATTCTAATCCTCCCCCAACATCAGCTCCCTTCTAGTTCCAGCCTCACCCAGCATCCATTCCCTTCTAGTCCCTGCATCAGCCCATTTCCAGTCCTAGCCATCCATCAGCCCATTTCCAGTCCTAGCAACCCCCCAACCCAATACCAGTCCTAGCCCCCCCATCACCCCACTTACAGTCCTTAACCCCCCATCACCCCATTTTCAGTCCTTAACCCATCACCCCATTTTCAGTTTAAGCCACCCTATAACCCATTACCAGTCCTAACCCCCCATCAGCCCACTTCCAGTCCTAACCCCATCAACCCATTTCCAGTCAGCCCCCCATAGCCCATTGCCAGTCCTACCCCCCCCCCATCAGCCCATTACCAGTCCTAATCCCATCATCCCACCTCCAGTTTTAACCCCCCAGCCCATTTCCAGTCCTAGCCCCCCATAGCCCATTACCAGACAACCCCCATCAGCCCACAGCCCATTACCAGTCTTAACCCCCCCAAAGCCCATTACCAGTTCTAACCCCCCCCAACAGCCCATTACCAGTCCTAACCCCATCAGCCCACCTCCAGTCTTAACCCCCCAGCCCATTTCCAGTCCTAGCCCCCCCCCATAGCCCATTACCAGACAGCCCCATCAGCCCACAGCCCATTACCAGTCTTAACCCCCCCCCCTAAAGCCCATTGCCAGTTCTAAGCCCCCCCCAACAGCCCACAGTCCATTACCAGTCCTAACCCCATCAGCCCACCTCTAGCCTTAACCCCCCCCAGCCCAGCCCAGCCCAGCCCAGCCCAGCCCCGCCCATTTCCAGCCCCAGCCCCCCAATAGCCCATTACCAGCCCTACCCCCCCCCATAGCCCATTACCAGCCCTACCCCCCCCCATAGCCCATTACCAGTCCTACCCCCCCCCCGGCCTAAAGAAAAATGTAATTTAAAAAAAACCTGGTGGCTGCCGCCGCGGGGCCCCCTCTGCTGCCGCGGGGGCCCCGTCTACAAGCTGAAGCGGTGCGGTGCGGTGCGGTCGGGTCGGGTCCGGTCGGGTCTCTCCCTCCCTCCTTCCCTCCCTGCAGGCTGCGAGAGACGCGAAGATAGAGCGTCTCCTCGCGTCTGTGTTAAGCCGGCAGGGGCTGATGGGAAATCCCATCAGCCCCTGCGGGCTTAAAACAGACGCGAGGAGACGCTCGATATTAGCGTCTCTCGCAGCCTGCAGGGAGGGAGGGCGGGAGAGACCCGACCGCACCGCACCGCACCGCACCGCACCGCTTCACCTTGTAGACGGGGCCCCCGCGGCAGCAGAGGGGGCCCCGCGGCGGCAGCCACCAGGTTTTTTTTTTAATTGAGTAAAAAAAAAATTACCTGGTTCTTTTTTTGTGGGCCCCTGCCGGCTGTGGGCCCTACGCCATGGCGTACATGGCGTATAGGTAAATCCGGCCCTGATGCATTTCTTTAACGTCACTTTTCCTCTTGAAAATAGTTTTTCTTTTCATCAGGAGAGGGATCAGGTAAAGCTTGAAGAATGGTAAAGAGATGATGAGATGCTGTCAGAGAGAGAAAACAAAGCTCAAGAGCAGATGACAGGGTAAAAGAAAAAATTGTTGGAGAGGTGAAGAAAATACGGAATGGGTGATGTGAACTTGAGATATGAAGTTGTTTGAATGAAGGGAAAAAGACTGGGGAGAGTTAGCATCAAAAATAGAAAGTAAAGTGGGCAATAGGGATAGATGGGGAAGAAAACTGAAGGCAGGCATGGATCTGTCTGTTGATCTGTAATGCCCAAATTAAATGTATAAGGTGGAATGTACTCCAAGCTAAAGCAATTTATTTATTTATTTATTTACATTCTCTTATATACCGCGCTATTCTGCATCAGTGCGGTTTACATTGAACAAACTGAAATTACATTGAACAGGGCATTATAACTTGGAGATAACTATTTTACAGGGAACATGGGCTATGGAGGGTTAAGTGGCTTTGCCCAAGACCACAAGGAGCACCTGTGGGACTAGAAACCCCAGTCCTTCCGGCCCAAGGTTGCTGTCCTCTAGTGGGATTTGAACCCCCGACCTTCCGGCCTGAAGTACCTTGCCCCAACCACTAGGCCACTCCTCCACTCCACTCCACTCCACTCCTCCACTCCACTCCACTCCACTCCACTCCTCCACTCAGTCTACTGATCCAACATTACACCTAATCAGGAAGTGAAAAGAAAGCCTCTCCTGTTTCTCAATAGATGTTTTCACAGAGGAATGTGATAATGGAGGGTTAATAAGAGTGGGCACTATGCCAAAAAGTTCCTTAGTGGAATTCCCTGCTGACATAAATTAAATTTTATTTAATACTAGGTCATGATTGTATGATAAGGCGGTATAAAAATCCAATTAAATAAATAAAAAAAATAAATGAATGCAAATTATGCTGATCAACTACAATTTTTATTTTAGCAATTGACTTAACTTCATCAAATCCAACTTTGCAATTTAATACCAAAAGCAATTTATGATCTATGCATGTCTTGAGCTTAAATTTCTTACTTCCATCTAGAAGCGCTGAAAAAAACCATGATGGACAGACATGCAGACAAACAGATAAGGCACATTTATCTCCATATTGATGTGGATGAAGTGCACCAAGGTAATGGGCTGTTTGATCACTGATGCTAAAGCAAAAATGAACTGACCTTCAGGAATTGACAAATTGGCACAGATTGAAGGCAAGAGAAGAGTGAGAACTCCTCACTTGACTTAAATATGCCTTTGTGACCTTATGATTTCATTCAAGGACTGCTGCTTTCTGCTTCTGAAAAATCATTTAAAGAGTTTCTTACAGACAATGGCCTCATCTCTGGCTGTCTTTGCTGCCCAGGATCCATAACAATAATCCAACGGTGCCAACATCCATGCTTGTGTGACCAATTGGTACCGATCCAAATATGGCTACCTGATTAAAGGGATCCATAAATACAGAATCCAACTAAACTCAAATTTTGAACTACATTTTTTCTCAGTATCCTTTTGGATTCTAACTCCCAAACACTTTGAGCAACCACTCCACTCCCAACCCATAACCAGTAAAGTTTTTGTTTTCAAGATGTTCAATTTCAGCTTCTTAAAATAAAAGCAATACTTTATTTTTACCCCTTATTCTCTTAATTCCTGTCCACTGCCTGCACTAAGCAAAAATAAAGCTGAATATCAAAAACAAATGTATATAGAAATGGACCCCTATAGTGTGTAACATAGCTTCTAAATATGACAAAAAATGTTAAAAACATAGGAAGATAAAGCGTAGTTATTCACCTGTAACAGGTGTTCTTCAGGGACAGCAGGAATCAGTCTCACATAAGGGTGATGTTGGCACCGACGGAGCCCACGCAGAGCATTTCCCCAGCTTTCGAAGAAAGCCTTTGGGAATGCCAGCACACGTGTGGTCCGCTTCCCACCCAAGGGTGCCATCTTAGTCAGGTGCCATAGCGATAGCTCTTCCAAGAAGATGGCAAAAATGGACAGCAACTCCAAGGGGAGGAGGTAGGGTTGTGAGGACCGATTCCTGCTGTCCCTGGAGAACATCTGTTACAGGTAAGTAACTACGCTTTCTCCAGGAAGAAGCAGAAAGTCAGTCCTCACATTGGGACTCCCTAGCTACAGGCTACCAAGGACCTGTAGGAAACATCATGGCAGAGCTGTGAGCAGTCGCCAGTGAAAAAGAAGGCAGCTCGAGGACCCTGAGTCCCTGGGTGGCCACGCTCCCAGTAGCTGGAACAAGAAGTGTCGGAGGGCAGGAGTTGCTTAAACCCTGAACAGGTTACAGAGTACGGCCTGGCCGAAGGTGTTGTCCTGACGGGACTCCCTCTCTAGACAGTAATGCATCGCAAAGATGTGAGCAAAGGACCAAATGGCGGCCCGGAAGATGTCTGCCAGCGACACCGAGCGCAGGTTAGCGACCGACTTCGCCATCACTGGGGCATTGTGTGCTGTGACTTGGTGATCCAGGGGAACCCCGGCCTGGGCCTGGGCAAAGATGATACAATCCGCCACCCAGATGGACAAGGTTTGCTTGATGATTGCCAGCCCCAGGCGACTGGGATTGTAGGAGACGAAGAGCTGCCCGTGGTCCCGATCTGCGGTGGTCCCGTCTGCTGCAGGTAGGAGAGAGCCCTCTTGCAGTCCAGCATGTGGAGAACCACTGACGCCTGGTCGGCATGGGGCTTCATAAAGAAGGAGAACAGCACTATCTCTTGGTTGAGATGGAAATCTGGAGACAACCTTCGGGAGGAACTTGGGGTGAGTATGCAGGACCACCCTGTTCCTGTAGAACCTCGTGTATGGGGTCTCAGCCATCAGTGCCTGAAATTCGCTGACTTTCTGGGCAGAAGTGAGAGCCACCAGAAAGGCCACCTTCCATGACAGGTGCTGCAGCGAGAAAGTAGCCATGGGCTCAAAGGGCGGCTTGGTGAGTTGCACGACAACCGCACTGAAGTCCCATTCTGCAGGTGGAGAGCAGGTGGGAGACCTGGAAAGGAGCAAGCCCCGCATGAGGCAGACAAGCGGTTGCTCCGAGAGGGGTTTCCCCTCGATGGGGTGGTGGTTCGCTGAGATGGCACTCAGGTGAACCCTGACCAAGTTCAACTTCAGCCCACCCTGCGATAGGTGAAGAAGGCTCTGCAGGACCAATTGGGTGGGGCAGAAAAACGGATCCGCTCAGACCTGCGAGCACCACACCAAGAACCGGCGCCACTTGAAGGCGAACACCCGCCTGGTCGAATACTTCTGTGAGGCCAGAAGAATGTCCTCAATCTCCATAGGGAGATGGTAGGAAGTTAGGGCAACCTGCTCAGCCACCAAGCTGTGAGGGAGAGAGACCTCAAATTGGTGTGAAGCAGCAGACCCTTCTCCTGTGTCAGCAGCCCTGGCGAGTTCCCTAGAGGAACCAGGGGCTCTGTCGAGAGGCGGAGAAACAGAGGGAGCCATGGTTGCCTGGGCCACAAGGATCACCGAGGCTCTGTCCCACTGGACCTTGAGAAGAGTCCGAACAATGTGCAGCGTAGGGGGGAAGGCATGCAGCAAGCTGGTGGTCCAAGACAGGAGGAAGGCATCCAGCGCCAGCCTGCTCAGGTGAGGGAGGGGGCCGCAGAACTGGGGGAGCTGCAAGTTCGCAGGGCTGGCAAAGAAGTCCGGGTCTGGAATCCCCAATGCTGAAAGAACTGCTGCACCATCCAGGAACACAGGCGCCACTCATGTGGCTAGAGGACCTAGCTTAGCTGGTCCGCCAAGGCGTTGTCCTGGCCTGGGAGATGAGTGGCTCAGAGGGTGATGCCCAGGCTCACTGCAAAAGAGCACAGAGCCATCGCCTCCAGGCAGAGGCTTTAACAGCTGGTGTCCCCTTGTTTGTTCACGTAGAACATCGTGACTTGGTTGTCTGTCTGGACAGTTACCGCTTGGTGCTGCAAGCAGTGCCAGAAGGCCCTGAATGCGAGAAGAAAGGCTCGGAGCTCCAGAAGATTGATCTACTGCCGAGCCTCCTCAGGGGACCAAGTCCCCTGCATATGAAGTTCCTCGCAGTGGGTCCTCAGCCTAACAGGGAGGCCTCCGTCGTCAAGACAACCTGATGCATAGGGGTCTGGAAGAGCATGCCTCAGAGCAGATTCTGTGCATCCTGCCACCAGGTCAGGGATTCTGCCAGGCAGGGTGTGACTGAGACAGGGTCCACTGTGCACAGAGACACCACTGTACCGCCCATGTATTGAGGAGGGCATGGGGTACGACATGGACTGTGGAGGCCATGTGGCCGAAAAGGCAAAGCATCGACTGAGCCAAGACCACGCTGTGGCGTTGCACATCAGATGCCAGGGATACAAGGCGGTCTTCCCTCTCCTAGGGAAGGAAGGCCATGGCCCGCAGAGTGTCCAAGTGGCCCCGATGAACTCTAGGGACTGCACCGGAGAGAGGTGGGATTTTGGGTAGTTGACCATGAATCTCAGGTGCTCCAGAAGGTGAATGGTGTGGTCTGTGGCCTGACGAACCTCAGAGGCAATGCCCCCTGTCACGAGTCAGTCATCTCGATAAGGATAGACGAAGGTGCCCTGCAACCGGAGGTGAGCCACTGTCAAGGCAAGGCATTTTGTGAAGACTCATGGGGCGGACGTGAGGCCGAAGGGGAGCACCCTGTACTGGTAGTGTTTCCCCTGTACCATGAAGCGTGATTGGGATGGACAAGGATGTGAGAATAAGCAATCATAGGTCCAAGGAGCATAGCAAATCGCCCTGCTGGAGGTAGGACAGCAGTGTTCCAAGGGAGAACATCTTGAACATCTCCTGCACCAGGAACTTGTTTAGGTTCCGCAGGTCGAGGATGGGTCGGAGACCCCCTATTCTCTTTGGGATGAAGAAGTATTGGGAATAAAACCCCCATCCTCTGAGGTGAGGTAGGACTGGTTCCACCGCCCCATCCTAGAGGAGGCCTACTTGCTCCTGAGTCAGGAGGGCCTGGTGCAGAGGAAGCCACCGTGGCTCCCCAGGGAAGTACTGAGAGGGGAGCTGGTCCAGATTGAGGAGACAGCCCTCCCATACAACCTGGAGAATCCAGGCATCAGTGGTGATGGATTCCTACCTGAGGGTGAAGTGGACCAGATACCCCTCGACCGGCAGATGATTTGCCAGGGAACGAGAGGCTATGCCAATGGCGTCAAAACCCTGAGGCTGGCTGAGCCTGTGCCGGTGGTTTGGTTTTTGGATCCTTTGGCTTTCGAATGCCGTTGGCTGTGCCTTTTCCCTGGCTGCTGTGGGAGGGGGTCGACGCCGGTAGGTAGGGTGGGTAACCGCTATACAGAAGCCCCTTCAGGTGGAAAAAAGGCTTCTTGTCCTGCTGTTTCTTCTTGGAGAGGAAGGAGGTCTTTTGGGAGAGGCGAGTATGGGTCATGTACTCAGTCTCAATCTTTGCTGCTTTTTCCTCCATGGGCTTGCCGAACAGTTGATCCACAAGGCAAGGGACATCTAGCAGTTTCTCCTGGACACACTGTTCTAGGTCTGAGGATTGGAGCCAGGCCTGTTGGTGGGCTCCAATTCCTGCAGCCGCCACCCGGGCGGAGGACTTGAAGCTGTCGTATGCTGCCCGTGAGAACACTCTCCAACGGATTTCAAGAGGGCCTGGATATGGTGGAGGTGGTCTCTGTCGAGACCCGCTGCAAAGCCTCTGAGCTCCTTAGTGAGGTCACGGAGGAACATCCCAATATACAAATGGTAAAACTGAATGTGGCATGCCAGCATGGACCCCTGGTAAACCTTGTGCCCGAAGGCATCAAGGGCACGAGACTCTCTGCACGGTGGGACTGAAGAATGAGTCTTCAGGTTCTTCTGCTTCTGCATGGATGATATGACCACCATCGAGGTGTGGGGAAGCTGAGCTTTCCGAAACTCCGGTCTCTGCTGGACTATGTACATAGCGTACAGGCGCTTACTAACAGTAGGGACGGAAGCCGGGGTCTCCCACATGCAGAGGAGGAGCCAGTTGAGGATGGAGGGAACCGGTATTGTGAGGGTCTCCTTCAGGGGAGCCTCATATTGAAGGATATCGAGCTCCTCTGCGCAGGGCTCTTCCTCTGACTCGGTGGTGAGCACCAGGACCCAAGCCATATACTGGATGAACTCCAAGATGGAGGTGTCCTCGGGAGGGGACTACCGTTTCTGGGCCGGTGGAGAGGGATCCAAGGGACGGTCCTGGTGGGACCGGGTCTCCAGGGAGGTGTCCCCGTCAGATTCACAGTCTGAGTAGTCCATGGAGGACTCGGGGTCAGGCGAACCAAGAAGAGTCGGTGACCCATGCCGGGCTCCCAAGGCTGAAGCCTGCCCAGAGCCAGAGGCGCTCCCCATGAAGATCTCATGCCCGAGGACCGGGACGGAGATCGAGACCCTCATGAGGCATCTAGCTCTCAGGGATCACTGTGGCAGCCCAGGGAGTCCTTGAGGTCAAGGTCCCTGTGGCCTGAGGCACATGCGGCGGGGCCTGGCACCAGCGCCTGTGGAGCAGCAAGGAATGCAGAAACGCTGCATTCCAAGGCCAGCATTCGGGCTTCCCACTCAGGAGTGGAGCCTGCGGCACAGACGCCGGGGTGAGGAGAAGAGGAGGTCCTCACTGGGACAACCCTTGGGAGACCGGGCGCCATCGCCGGAGGCCTCCATATTGGTTCGAGGTACCTTTCTGAGCCGCTCCCTCTCCAACTCTGGGATCTGCCGAGGGGGGCTGAGAGACCGGGTGTGTGACCACTCACGCTTGTCTGGCACCCCTGACAGTGGCCTTGCAGCCTTCTCCTTCTTCTTCCGCTCACGCTCAGGTGACCCTTGGTCGGAGTGCTGCCAGGCCTGAGGAGGAGCCTTAGAGGAATCCAGGGGTTACGGGACCACCGAACGGGAAGCTACCGGGGGATACCGGGGCTGACTTACGAAAGAGATCCGGCTTATGACTCTGGATGACCTTGGAGGACATCTTCTTGCAGAGGGAGCATTATTCATGGTTAGCTTCCAGGCACCTGAGACAACAGTCATGGGTGTCCATGAGCGACATGTTCTTAGAACACCTATCACATTTTTTGAATCCGGAGGCCATCGGGGCAAAAAGGACCATGGTGAGGTCGAAGATCCTTGACACGGCCAGCAGTTAAAAAGGGTACAAAAGCGCAGGGAGAAAAAAGAAGGGCAAAAAAAGAATCCTGAGACTGAGAGCCTAAGCAGTGTAGCTCAGGATGGCGGGAGGAGGACTGGCAAAGGCTGGAAAGGCAAAAACAGAGTTAGAATTTGAAAAACGTTTTCCAGGGATGAGACGCACATCCGAAGGGCTCCATGGAAAAGGGAGACTGAGTAATATGGCACCCTTGGGCAGGAAGGGGACCACACATGCATGGTGGCATTCCCAAAGGCTTTCTTTGAAAGCTGGGGAAATGCTCCGCGTGGGCTCCGTCGGTGCCGATGTCATCCATATGTGAGGACTGACTTCCTGCTTGTTCCTGAAGAAAAGCGAGCTACACTTCAAGGTCCAAAACAAAAACCTCTACGCACCAATCAATACTTTTTACCAATACTGCAATAAAAATGATGTGAACCAATTCAATACTGTACCACCTATTTCCAAAAAATACAGCCAAGCAAAATTTGGTGATCAATTGAATCAACAGCCACCAAGACATCTACATAAACTATCAGTACTTCATATGATTCATAACTCCTGGAAGATATCATAAAACTCTGACTAAAACTGTCTTGGTACTATAAGCACACTGAAACCCTGACTGACCTGGATCACACATACTGTACCTGAATGTAACTCGTCTTGATCTCCCCTTGGAAAGGCATGAGGTAAATACTACAAATAAATTAAAACAAAAACATTCTCTTCCTCGATAAAATACAATAACTGCACTGCCACAGCTCTGTATTATTTTTATCCACAATGGGAGATTTGAAAAGGGTCTGAAATGTTTCCCTTACTCAAGTCAAGATATGCTCATTTAGAGATTGGCCTAACCACAGTTGTTTTCAGTATTGATGGAATTATGGCTTCCTGTAAAGAACAATTCATTACGCCTCTCAGCCTCTCAATTTCTCTGCTTCCTACTTTCCAAACCCCGCCCCATCCTCTTCTGTTACCCCTTTCTAATGGCTTCTCTTTGTCTTTCCTATTATTTGAAGCTGGCATTCTTTTATTAATTTTTTTAAAACTGTAAACCACAATGCTTGTATGCAGATATTGCGGTATATCAAATAAAAGCAAACATAAACATAAGGGTGATGGGCACAGGTCAAACAAACAAGTAGTGACATTAGTCCTTTTCACAATGTCTAACATATTCTTACAATGTGCACAGACATATCCAGGTTACAAAGAACATTAAGGAGATGTTTCAAATCTTCTCTCAAAACTTTTCTTTCAGTTGGGAAGCTTTAAAAATATGGGAATTAAAAAATTCTAAATGACAGAAGGTCATTGCTATCTCTACAGGTACCTTTTTTGCATTCTCAGCCTAATTCCTTTTATATGGTTTATGCGAATTATAAGAGGAAAATACACTTTCTGCCCTAGGGTTCCAAGGCTGCTGTGGTGACTCCTGCCCCCCTTCACAGCCTTTGGGTATGGAATAACATGGTCATCTGCAGTTGGACTCCAGGCAGCTTTCATAGCTTAAGTCAATTCAGTTTCTCTGCTCTCCTCTCCGGCTGTCTCTGCTGCTCGAGCCAGCTCTCTCCTGCTTTAGCACGCAAAGGCTGCTGCAGTGACACACTCCCCCACCCCCCTCCTAAGTTTAAGTATGGCTAACATGGCATGGTTGGTCATCCCACCTGCTCCACGAGAGTGGCTAACCTGCAGCTCTCCTTCTCCCTCAAATCACAATACTCAGCAATCAAGTGTCAATTTAGTTGTTGCTCCTTCTGTTTCCTGCATGATCGATGCCGCCGAGGTGTACCAGCTGATCCACTTGCCTGCACAACCTGTATTACTCAAGCTGTACCGCATTGCTCTTGCGTGCTGCTACTGCACGCACGCACATGGTCATCCTTCTTTCTTCTGTTCTGGTGGTGGCAGGCTTCTACTTCTGCCTGGATCCAAATGCACCTTTAAATTTTTGGGTGCTGTGTGGCCACACTGCTGGCACCAGCCTTGGTATGGCACTGTTCTCTGTATCTGCTGCCACAAAGCATTGCCACTAAGGCGGGGAGGGGTCCAAAAGGATATCTGGAAGTTCCTGGGAATCGAGTGAGCCCTTGTCAGAATCTGGAGAACTGGAATCAGATTCTGGTAAAAAAATCAAAGTATCTGCAGTCTTGGGTTTGACCTCGATGTTTCATAGTCATCAAAAGTCAATGCCAATACTGATGCTCAGAAGTATCGGAACAGAGAGCCATGTTAGCTTGAGTTGTTTGGATACCGGCATATTCAGTTGGTTCCATGATAGCAGTGGCCTGAAGGGTTCAGTTGATGCCGGTTCTAGGACTGGCATTGGGGCTGATACCCCCTCAGTGTCAAAGTCTGCACTTCTGGAGTTCTCGGTGTTATCAGTACTGAGGCTGCCAGGAGCGTGGCCAAACTCCTCTTGAGAGCCAGCATGCACTGGACTGGTCCAGGCAGATGGCTGATGTCTAGGTGAAATCACCAACAGGGCTGTGAGCCACCATCCCAGAACATGGAACCAGTAGCTCTCTGGAGGTCGATGCCTTGGGAATGTCCTGGAGACCTACTAGTGTAGGGGTGGGCAATTTACGTGTGGCCCGCCACAGAGTTTTCTGAACCCACGGAAGCATGAATGTGTCGTCATCTGCTGAATTTAAAATTAAGAGGTAAGAAGAAGTTCCCAGTTCTGCTCTGCATCCACGACTGAAGCTGTTTCAGTGGAGAGAAATGTATGTTGGCTCTATCCCATCCCATTCGGTGCTGTGCCTTGTGATGCAGCAGACCAGCAGGGCATAGAAGAAAATGTTTTAAACTTGAAAAAAGACGTGCACAAGCTGCAGTATTTGCAGGAGCCTGATAGGGGGAGCCTCTGGAAGACTGAGGATCCACGCCCTACAGGGTGTAACCTGAAACCAGCCAGCCTCCAATCCAGGAAGACAGGAACTCCTTTTAAAGGAAGTCAGGAAGACTGGAGGGAGAACAGGAGGAGCAGGGAGTACAGGAGGAGCAGGAGGAGAAGTAGGAGCAGTGAGAGCTCTGGAAGAAGTGCTGTGCCAAGCAGAAGTGACTGGACAGGCAGGAGTAGCCTTAAAGCCAGAAGTAGCAGAGAAGGCCGCAGAGAAGCTGCAGAACCTTCAGAAGCCGAAGGAGCGGCAGGAGCTGCAGAAGCTACAGACACTGCTGGAGTGCAGGAAAGAGGTACAAGCCAAAGGAACCTGAATGGGCAGAGACTACAGAAGGGTCCAAGAGATTCAGGTACGCAAAAGCTGCATTGTGATTGCTGTGGGCAGAACCCAAGCCAGATTGCTGGAGCAAGGCAGAATCTCCCTAGGAGTAGGCCACAAGCCTCATCCTCAGGAAAGAAGCAAGAGTTACAAGGTAAACCATATTGTATTGGAAACAGCCTATGGAAAGGGCAAGAGACAGAAGCTCCCTGTACATGTCCCACTGCTCAAAAGAAAAGGTATGAAAAGTTTTTATTGAATAAGAAACTTTTAAGTAAGCCAGGTTTGCAGGAAGTGCATGTAAACCCTTGGAAGAAAGAAAGAGATTCACACTGTAAAAATGCTCATGGCCGACGCCCCACGCTAAACTCCAAACACTGGGAGGTCATACAGCATTTGGGTGAGAAACCTAACTATAGCTTGCCGGGAACTGTTGACTTTGTCTCAGATACTTTGCTGGAGGAACCGATGCAAGTGGAAGAGGTAGAATCCCTTTCAGAGGAAGACATGGATTGCAGCTATTGCATCACGGGAAGCGTAGAATGCTTGTGTAACCAGTGAGCACTAAAACTGGTGTAAATAGGAATGCCTGCCTTTGTAACCTTTCTGTGAAAAGAACAGTTTTTGTTTTGAATCTGAGTTGTGATTTTTATAACCTGATGTAGGGAGATTTCTGTTGGTGTTTGAAGCCGATCCTTTGAACCTTTGTGCAAACCAGGGGAAATAAAGCCTTATTTTTTTCCCTACACTCGAAGACCTTTTGTTCTCTGGGTATTTTTGGTAATACAGGACGCTACCGAGGCTATACAACCTTGGACCCTAGAAAGAGAAACATACCAAACCCAACTTTACTTTTATTTATGTCCGACCTGCCTTGGCCACCCTTAACCACCAGGGCGGCGTGGTGACAGCCTCCTCCAATAACAGCGACCCTGGAGAGCCCGAGCAGCAAATAAAATGCTGCCTAATGCCCCCTCTCTCTCCCTCCCCCCATCGGAACTGGAAGTTTGTTGCTGTAGCTGTGCTTTGGCGCTTCCTGCCTCTTTGCAATCCGATTGAGCCATGCGGGGGTCGCTGCTGCTTTTGCTGCTGCTGCTGCTGCTGCTGGTGGCAGGCGCGGGGGCACAGTACGAGCACTACAGCTTCCACAGCTTCCCGCGCGACAAGCTCATGTCCCTGGAGTCCGCCTACAAGTACGGGCTGGACCAGTACACGGAGAAGTGGGGCGAGAGCGTGCACTACCTGGAGGTGAGCCTGCGGCTGCACCGGCTCCTGCGGGACAGCGAGGCTTTCTGCCACCTCGACTGCAGCAGCGTGGCGTGGCGGCCCCAGAAGCCCGACGGCTGGCCCTGTAACAGCTAACGAGGAAGGAAAGGAGACTCAGGAATCACTTTTCAGGAAGCAAGCTACGTTTAATGTGCACACACAGGCTCAGAGAAAATAAGTTTCATAAATTCTGAGCCCCGCTCTGAGGGCTCATAGAGACTATATAGACATCTTATCAGTTCATCACAGCATTTCTTCATGATTGGTCCTACTTTATTACAGTGTAGTCCTGACTGGAGAAAGTCTACTGTACCCTTATCTCTAGCGAAGCAGAGGAAGAGAAGTTATCTCTAGCAAGCAGAGAGAAACGCAGGACAAAGTAAAAGGGGAGGGATAAGTATGTATCAGGGTATGACTTCACCAAGGGGGTGTATTCTTTTTCACACAGTATTACCAAATGAACTCTTACCTGTCTGGATTCCACCTCAGCCCGAGCTGCGGGTCTTCGGCGAGCTGCTGAGGAGGGCGCAGTGCCTGAAGCGCTGTAAGCAGGGGCTGCCTGCCTTCTGCCAGGTAGTCATACGCAGCGCTGCACATCTCATCTCTCTTCATCCTTCGCCTCCTATGAATTCATGTTCCCTTTCACTGCTTCCCATCCCATTGCTCTGTCTTTCACACATTCCAGCTTCCCAATTATTTGTTATACTTGCTCTCATAGCACTCCTTCAGGCCTCCCTCTTTGCCTTTCTCATCCATCATTGTTCCCCTCACCCCCGTCTCTCTCATGCTGGCACATAAATAAATTCAATGAAACCTTTTCTGTGTACCACTATTGTTTTAGTTTTATTTATTTATTTATTATTATTATGCAATTTACACTTCGCATTACATGAAATGTGTTAACTAATAAATACGATCAGTTTTAGAATATGCAGCCCTCCGCTAACCACGGCCCTCTCAAAGTGGCCCCCGAACCAAAACAATTGCCCACCCCTGCACTAGTGCTTTGAAGGACAGATCCTCCTGCCGGCACTGTCTGGCTGGCCTGTCTGCATCAGAAGCACCTCTGGGGGAGTCACGATGCTTATGCTGGGATTTCTCTCTGGTCTCGGTATCGGTCTTTGATGTCGATGACTTTGGAGTGGCCAGAGACTTTGACTTACTTTTATGTTTGGACTCTGAAGAAACTTGAGATCCCCGAGAGGAAGTTGTTGCTCTCGAAGTGGAAGCCACTAACATTGAGACCAAGGCAAACAACGATCTGTACTGTCTGGCTCGGTTCTTTAGGCCTCTCTCTGTCATTTGCTGAGATAAAGGACAAGAATTGGGGTTGATGGTCAGGTCCCAAACATTTTAAACACCAATCATGTTTATCAGTGACTGATATGGTACCAGCACACTTGGTACCTTTTTTTAAAGCTACCAGTTGGTTTTGCCATGGCTGAAAAAGTTGTCTTCGTGATCGAAGATAAGGCTAAGGAGGTCTAAAGGCCTAGTTTAGCAGTAAGACCACATGGAAGAAAAAAAGATATAGAAAAATGAAAGAATAAAGAAATATTGGGACTGGTGTTGGAGGGAAGGCAGAAGCACAATATTTCACATCAAAATGAAAAGTTTTCTGGCGGCGACAGGATAGCACGTCCTGCTGACTCTGCAGAAAACGAAGAACTGAGGAGAGGAGTTGAGAAGGCAGAAAGGCAGGTATGCAGGCACAGTGGCGCACTCCCAAAAGCTTTCCTATTGGATGCTGGGGAGCGTTCCTGCACAGGCTTGGTCAGTGCCGACGTCACCCATATGTGAAGCCTGCATTCCTACTTGTTTCTGGAGATATAAATCTACATGCACTTCTCATGTACATTCACTGTGGATATCCTGAAAATGCAACTGGCTAAGGGTCCCCCAGGTCAGGTTCAGAAACCAGAGTTTTGCAGTGAAGGACAAAGCAAAGAATTACTTTAGTTTTTCTATTATGATCTCTTAGCCACTGGCCATCTAAATGGTCTAACAGACTCTCTTGAAGGCTTCTTGTTTTATGTACTTGAAAACATTTTTACTATTTATTTGTGACTCATTTGCAATTTCTTTTCAAATTCTCTTTTGATTGTCCTTATTAATGTTTTAAATCTAATTTGCTGGTGCTTATACTCGTTCTGCTTTCCATTTTTTAGAGGATGCTTTCATTTTAATATCCTCTTAAAGACATTTTTGATACTCAAGAGGATTATATTTCTATGCACTAATCCTGAAATGTGTAGTCCATATATCAGTTATAATTAGAACGTCTATTCTTAGCTGATTCTAAATTTCAAATTTTGATGTTTAATTTTCTAGCTAATTAGGGGTTCTTCAAAGGTAAAAAAAAATTCTGTGTCACAGGTACTATTACTTTTTATCTGGTGGAATTAATGTATGTTGGCATACTTAGGCGTTATTAGCATAAAAAGGGCACAAAAACTGAGTAGAGGTACACAAGACAAGCTAAAGGAAGAGTGAGAGAGTATTAAGGGAAGCGGTATTTTTCCAGTCTCTATTCAACAAACACCTATTTTGATTTTCTGCATCGGGGATATTTTGTCAGCATTTATCTGTTAAAACTTAGGGGTATGTTTACTAAACCGTCTTAATGTGCGCTCTGACACATTAGCGAGTGATAAGGCACCTTATCGTGTGATAATGGCACTTTACCGTGCGATAAGGTACCTTATCGTGCGCTAACGCGCTCAGCAGCACAAACAAGCGCTGAAGGCGGAGTAAAGGCTCCCTGAGGGCAGAGGAAGGCTCCCCAGGGGCGGAGAGAAGGGGTCAATGGGTGGAGAGTGGGAGGGAAGAGGCTCCCTGCACACTAACGCTGTAGATTTCAGGGCTGAAAACTAACGCCAGTGAAACCCTGGCATTAGAGTAGATTTAAAGGGAAGAGAAACCATTTCAGTCAGCAATGTACAGCAAAGTCAGGGAAACATACAAAAGGTGATAAGTGTGATACACGTGCACAGAACAAAAGGGCAGATAAACATTGAAAATGATCTGAACAAACTGGAAAAAAAACCATAACCTAGCTGGGCAATAGTGATATCAATGGGAAACATCAAAAAACACTACCGAGAAAGCTCCAAAAAAAAAGATATCAATTTTGGAAGGGGCTATGCTCTGTCCCCATACAAGGTGAATGATCCCACAGTGAAATAACGCTGATCAGGGCTTTCCCTTGTTACTGGACAGGTTTCCTATGGCATGCACATGTCCCGCAACAGCAGGGTGGGCATGTCGGAATGGGCAACTGGACAGATGCTGGAAAAGGGGACACAGGGGGCTGCAGGCGGCACATGCTGTGGTGCAGCTGGGCCACAGTGCGGACTAGGGTGATGCCTAGGTGGCCCATACGAATGCTGAAACAGTAGAGCGGCCAGACAGCAACTGATGAGGGCCCAACACAGGCACGAGTGTGTTTCCCACGGTGTCACAGGGGATAGTAACTAGCAGGTACCCCCAAGGGCACAGAACATTGGCAGGCGGTACTGGGGGGAAGCGTGGACATCTATGCAGGCACCCTTACCCCAGAACCCGCACCATAGGCAGCCGTCTACCCGCACACTGGATGGCCCGAGACTGCGCACCACCAGCACCACCAGCAGAAGGGCATGTCAGCATGGTGACAGAGGGGTACTGGTGGTGGAGGGGGCAGTGGCTGCTGCCCACAGCAGACCATGGCTCAGCCCTGTTTAGGTGGGTGCTGTGCACTGCAACAGACAGGCTCTGTCTGACAAACAGTCATGGTATCTCCAGGGAATGCACTGTCTCTGTGGCAACACGGTGGTGCAGGGCACACAGCCAGTGTGTTCAGGAGCAGAAGGTCACAGGTTCAAGTCCCAGCTGTGGTTCCTGCCAACCCAATCCCCATGTTTTACCCACTACTAAAATGCGGTAATACAGACAGAACCTTTAGTGCAGATAATGTAAACATGCCCAAAACGCCTACATTTTACCCTACAGAGCACAGACACCATAAACATGCGCATTACCTAGAGCAGAGTCTCCCAAAAGCAGTCCTGGAGGGCCAAACACCATTCAGGTCCCATGCTGTCTGCAATAGCTATGGCTGTGCTGCATTTCTATGCACCACCCCCATGGTATGCAGATGTATCTCATGCATATTCATTAGGGACAGCATGAAAACCCGAACAGGGTTTGGCCCACCAGGACCGGAGTTGGGAACCTCTGCCCTAGAGCAGCGGCCAACAGGGGCAGACTCACCCGCACCCACAGGCTCCATCATCCAAAGCCACCTGGAGAGGCAGGATTTTGGGCCCTGTGTGCATCTCCCAATACTAGCACTTGCATACCTTAGCAATGCCACCCTAAACCTGGGAATATGGTACACATCTATCAAAAGGTTGCTATGATTACTGGCAGATAGCAATTCCTAAGTTAAGCACAATTTGCTGATTGAGCTGCATCATAGCAACCTTTCTGATGTCTGTGGAGTATGCTACAGGTCTTGTGTCTGACAGTGTTTACCACCCTGGGGAGTGACTCCTACAGTATTGTGTACCATAGCCATGCCTGCACTGTGCCCAGGACTGGTGCGGTGGCCAGGGCTGCCAAACACCTCTATAGTTGCACAATGCTGGCATAGGTGTGGGGAGTGTGTGTCTGTCTATCCAGTGTGTGGTGGCTGCCAACACCCTCCTCAGCCCACACTGTTAGCACTGTTGTCAGTATTGGCCTGCCAATGTGCATAATGAGGAGCAAGGTACTGTGGGTATAGCCCAGACAGGGCGGCCTGGGCAGGATGCATCTGCACAGGGCATAGGGCACTGGCTGGGACATTGTAGTGCCCGGCCACCACCTGCACAGACAGGGTGGCTACAGCATGTCCTGCTGGGAGGTCACTCTCACTCTGACTGAGCAGTGACCATGGCATGGCTAGGTTCCCCCATAGTGCTACATAGTATTTCTCTCAAGTGGTATATGTGGGTTCTCCTTTTGGGGGCCCAATCACTGACTTATCTGCTTGGTGGGTGTGCTCACATCCCAGTTTTGGGTGCACACATCTTCTCCAGGAACATGCACTGTGGACTAGCTAGCAGACTGTCTGCAGTTAGTATGTGTATGGCTGGAACACCTTGCAGGGTGCAGCGGCTGGAGAATGTCAGACAGTGGTGGGGGGCAGCTGAGCATTTCCAGGCCTACTGTCTGTCTGCTATTGCCTTATGGAATGCTACAGATCTGCACTGACTGCCCTGTAGTGCATCTATTTCCCTGCAGGACTGGGGTTGTTGGTCTCCTCTACTGCCACCATGGCAGGGCTGTAGAATGTGGATCTGTTGGGGGGAGATCCTGATCCCCAGAGAGCAAGTTTGGTGGTACTATATAATCCGCCTATGGGTCCAAACACCACCACCCTTGAATCATGTGGCCATGGCACCCACAGAGGATATGCACTATTCTGGTGCATCAAAGTCCACAAGGGCTAGACGTGACTGGGATATACATATGGGCACAGGTGTATCGTAGGTGTGTCTGAAAGAACTACCTATCACACAGTGGCACTAATGGGGACCTGCAGCATGGCCTATCTCAGGGAGGGCAGGTGCTGTGGACCTGGTGCTGGGCGCCCCACCTCACCCTCAGGGTGAGCACAGTACCCGCACAATGTGACGGTCTGTAGCTACTCTGTGCCAGTAACGTGCATGGTCAGTACCCCCTACCAGGCCTAGGTGCTGTGGGGGTGCATACCCCATCTTGTGATCATCTGTAGACTGCTGCTTTGCATGTGCAGTGCATCATGGGTACGAATGGCTTAACTCTATCCTGGTAACAACAGCAGACAGTTTGTGTGGTGACCTGCAGTCCTTCTGTGGCCACCCAGAGGCTTGTTTGTAGCTGTAGAGCTGCAGCCTACTGGTTACTTCACTGCCTGTGGAGCCAGAGGACGTGGGTTTGATCCCACAGTGGGGTTATTTATTAGGGCTGTCTGGGCAGTTTCTTTTTTTAATCTAAATTAGTACTGCCAGCAAAAACACCCTCACAGTGCTATAACCTTAAGGCGCCTTATGGGGCACCTGAGGATTACAGCACTGTGAGGGTGTTTTTGCTGGCAGTACTAATTTAAATTAAAAAAAGAAACTGCCCCAGACAGCTCCAATAAATAACCCCACTGTGGGATCAAATCCACAACCTTTGGCTCTACAGGCAGTGAAGTAACCAGTGGGCTACAGCTCTGAACAAACCCCTGGCTGGCTACAGAAGGACTGCAGGTCACCACATGAACTGTCTGCTGTGATTACCAGGATAGGGTTAATCCACTCGTACCCATGATGCACTGCACATGAAGATTACAGCACTGTGAGGGTGTTTTTGCTGGCAGCACTGCTTTAACGTAAAAAGGAAAATGCCTCCAGCAGCACTGCTTTAAAGTAAAAAGGAAAATGCCTCTAGCAGCACTGCTTTATAGTAAAGGGTAATGCCTCAGACAGCCTTACTCATTAACCCCACTGGGGGATTGAACTCATGACCCCGGTTCAGCAGTCAATGTATTAACCATTGTGCTACCCCTCTCTTGCTGTGTTTGTTGGTCAGCTCGCCTACTTCAGGCTAACGTGCATTGACGTGCCACAGCTCCCTATATCGCACGGTAACCAGAAATGCTATGTTAAGACCGACACGCCCACTCCTTATATGGCATCCTGCACACTAACGCCAGCTGCACATTAAGACTGCTTATTAAACATACCCCTTAGAATCAGAATCCTTATTTAATTATATCATCTTGCAAAGTAATACATTCTCTCTGATTCCTGAGCAGTCACTAGCAGATGCTGTCATTCCTATAATATCACTTTTTTTATCTGCATTTACCCATCTGTAATCCTTTGTCCCTTCTTCTGGATCTCCAAACCTGCACTATCACAATTTCTGTAACCTACTATGTATATTGTTCCTTTGCTGTTAACCCTTATTTTATTGCAGACTGCATTGTTATTTTGACTGGTATGCAGTATATCAAATTTAATAATTAATACACTTTTCATGAATTATAAAAATAAAAGAAAAAAACATGAAAAATTCTAAAAGATCTCTGAGCTTGGGCTGACTTTTCCTGGGCCTTGAGGATGGGGATCCCTTGACTGGTGCTAAAGGCTTTCTCCACCTAGAGAGGAAAGGATCCCTAGATCCACACAGTGCGACAACTTAAATGCACTGTGTGCCAGCCATATTTGTAGCACTAACTGTTATAGCCACAGCAAAGGCCCTTCTTTCTCCACACCTTCTACACATCTATGTTAGAAAGCATTCCTGAAGCCATGCCTCTGCATGCTTGTCCTAATCACTTTTATTCTTATGTAAACTATCTGCAAAATATTGCTGGAAATCATTGTTTTGCTAAAATATGGCTTTTATGCTTTTGGTAAGCCTCAAGTATATATGCACATAAGAAATTCCCTAATTAATTATTCAAACAGGATGAACTCCTTATTAATATATACATATATTTTGAGATTAGTTAGCTCGGATAAAAGAATGGATGGTACCAAGGAAAGCAAAATAAAGCAACCAAATGCAGGTGGTAAGAATAAAAATGTCTGCGGGTAGCAGAACAGATATATTAAACAATAAAAACAGCGTCTTAGAGAGAAGAGGAGGAATAAAATGTTAACTAATAACATTTCAACAAAAAGCAGCTTGGGAAGAAACCATGGAATTTGCATTACTCCAGATAGATAAGTAATCAGATAACAAAGCACACAGTATAGCACCTGAACTATGTTGCCTCTGGGACCAATCACTTAGATTAAGAAGGTTATATTCTAAGAGGATAATCTTATAACAGGCTGCCTAGATGATGGCAGCCAAAAGGCGCTGTTTTAAGTTTCTTTTAAAAAAGACAAGTAGGTTCTACTTGTCTTTATTAAATCATAGGGTACATGGCAGAGATCGTACCTTAAATTCAGGCAAAGAAATTAAAGTGTAAAGTTCACAAGTACGCATGAAAATTAAGGTATTTTATAAGCCACACGGAGAACTTGAAAATTCTGCCTATGTTCTGTCCAGACTGTGTAAATGCTGTCGCAACTCCCCTCCTACAGGCCAGTGGCTTAATAGCAGGGGCGACCGCTATATTTGTTTGACAGTGTCCTTTTACTATTTTTGCCAGCAAGGGTTGCTGGGATTTGTAGTTTTGAGAACACCTGGAACAAATTGTGTTGTGGCACGAGGGTCAATTTGAAACAGATAAATTTATTATAAGGGTTTTTCCTCTTCACAAGGGTTCATAGGTAAATAAAGCAAATAAGAATTCTTTCTTCTGAGTAACAGAAAGTAAGGGTAAACTAGAAAGCATGAAATAAACGGTTTTCTTCACAGTAACTGAAAACCTTTTAAACAACTTTGTCAGTACTTCAGCAAAGCTTGTTTCAACGGAGATCCAGTTTATCAGAATCACAGTATGAGCAATCCATCTGACAGCATTCTATATCATTAGGAACAAAAGGTTCTTCAACAATCATTTCTTCATTGTCAATGCTACAGCACTGCTCTTGAGAGTTCCTATCAAGCACAGCTGAGCTCACGTCCTGCAACTGGTTTAGGAAGGTTCCCTGATCATATGCCGTGACAGTCTTTGGTTCAGGAGAATACTTGTTATGTAAGCTTTCTCTTATAGAACTTATATCAGCTTTTAGCCACTTCTCCAAAGCATTAGAATTAGAAGCATTTACAGCAGTGCTATCTTGGCATTGGCTAGCACTAGATTTTAACTGCTTTACTATCTCTTCTACCAGGCTTTGATTAGGAAGTGATACAGACGTACCTCTTTTGTCAGCACTGCTCTGTCTGTGTTGAGAGCTTTGTCCCTTCCCCCAGGGTAATAGCTTAGCCCTGTCTTCAGGTAGCTCATCAACAGACTTCAGCTTGGCTTTAAAGTAGTAAGGAATGAACCCACGTGAATCCTTCTTGCCTGAAGCTGGGTTTCCAGACCTTCCTGTCTGTTGGCTTGTGTGGCTGCTGCTGTGATTGTATCCTCTCTGGACGTTGTCTTCCTTCGCGTCCTTCCCCGTGTCTGACCTCGTGTTCTCTGTATTTCCTGTGTTCCTCTTGTGCCTGTCTCCTTGTGTCTCTCCCTGTGTCTCTCCACGACTAACTTTGCTTCCACCCTTAAAGAGTGAATCTGAAGCTGGTCTCCAACAGCTTCCACGTGCAGGCACACCCACCTGATTAGTCAGCTGCCTCTTGTTAGAGCTGCCTCTAGCTCTTACGTCATAATCCTGACTGAGCTGCATTTTTTCTAAAGGCTTCCTGCTTCTATGGAAACCTGGCTTTTCCTGAGTTTTACCGCTAGAGGGCTCACTACTCTCCCATTCCATCATGTCAGAAGTGCTTTCTGTATCACAATGCTTACCAGCAAAATCCATAATTTCATGTCAAAGAACACACTTTTACTCTGGTCAGTATTTTACAGAAGGCTATTACAGCATATAAACTGCTAGATGCATGCTTTAATGATTTTATTAAATTAACCTCTAAGGGTTTCAATATTTATTTATCAATCATCATTTATAAACCACAGATCTATTTTCCTATGGAAAGGACAATTTTTAAATAGCTTAATTGCAAACTATGCTGACATTATTAATGTATGTACATCACCGCTTCAAGAAATTTGATAAAGAAACCTTCCACTCCCCAAACTGAGGAATAACACTGACAACCTTGAAGCCCTCCTGAAAAACTGGAATAACACTCTACATACAGCATCCGCTATTCCCAAGTAAAAGCTCCCAAAAGATACACAGAAATTTCCAGCCATGGTACTCCCAGAACCTGAGATCAATAAAGAGAACATTAAGGATAACAGAAAGAAAACGGAGAAGCACAAAATCCGAGGATGAGTTGCAGCAATATATGGATACTCTTAAGCTATATCATCAAACCATCAACGACCTAAAGAAAGAATACGATTCAAAAATCCTCATGAAGTCACTAAATTGCCCCAGAAAGCTCTTCCCCATTGTACAATACTTAATGTAAAAGCCGAGCAGCGATGACCCCCTCAACAATGAAATGGACATCCAACAATTTGCCAATTACTATGAAGAAATCCAGATGCACAATAGCCAACCCAATGAAAGTAACAACAAACAAACCAGCTGACACCAGCCCATGAAATTCATTCTCTCTAAGCAGCCCTAACAGATAGAACAATGTATCAAATCCATCAATTCAACAACATCCTAACTTGAACCTTGCCCAGTAAACTGGGTTACAATAACTAGAACATTACTAACACCTCACATACAAAGAATAGTCAATCTCTCCCTATCTCAAGGGCTCATGCCAAAAGCACTAAAGGAAACAACCATCCATCCAATCATAAAACACTGTTCACTCGATAAGCACTGCCCAGGCTCCTACAGACCCGTTTTTATCCAAAGTAATAGAAACGTTAGTACAGAGGCAACTACAAGACCATCTAAACACATATGCTGTGCTCAGTCCTCACCAATATAGATTCTGACCTTACCATGTTGTGGAAACTCTCCTCACCTCCCTATTTGACAAAATCATTCAAGGATTTAAACACACGAAACAATCCTTTGTACCTTTTTTCCTAGATATAGCATCAGCTTTCGACTCCATCAACCATGACATTCTAATCACCCAACTACAACAACTTAGAATAGGAGGCACTATAATTCAATGGTTCATATCCTACCTCTCTGACCGCACACAACAGATCAAAATTGATCATTCTCTCTCCAGACCATTTAACCAAACCCAAGGGGCACCCCAGGGTTCAGCGTTATCCGCCTTATTCTTCAACATCTAGCTCCAGCCAATCTGCGACAAAATCAGAGCACACAACGTTGATTACAGACTATATGTGGATGACATAATGCTTTTCATGACATTCAAAACACTAGAGCCAAACAACCAGAAAATAGTCGCATGTTTCAACGATGTATCACACTGGCTCAACTCTGTCAACCTTACATTAAATCTAAAAAAAATGAAATACTTATGATCTCCAGGAACAAAACATTCTTGCAGTCTCAGCAACTTCAGGTAAAAGGTGCCACACTAGAGGTGAAAAAGAAAATCAAATACTTGGGAATCCTATTGGACCAGAACCTCAACCTGATCGAACACATCAACACGACAATGCAAACAATTTACAATAAAACAAGAATGATGCAAAACCTAAGACCTCACCTGTCAACTGACGACTTCCGTTCTGTGTCACAAGCAATGATCTGCCCCACTTTGATTTTGGCAACAATATCCTACAGGAGCTCCCCAAGCAAGCCTTGAGCACCCCACAGATTGCAAAGAACACTGGTGCACGTACCATAATGAAGGTAGCCAGGTTAGAACACATAACACCCATCCTACACCATCTCGATTGACTACCTATAACACACAGAATCAAATACAAGACAATAATGACCACCTTCCAAACAACAAGGAACATTGCGCCAGCGTACCTTAATTCACTAATATAGCTACAACCAGAAACAAGACTAAGAAGGGAATGTATGCAAAACTTATTAACAATCCCTACGGAATTCAGGAATGCTAACCAAACAACAGCCAATAGACCATTCACTTTCTACTCCCCAGTCCTCTGGAATGTCCTCCCAGGCAGCCTAAGGGAAATACATGAACTAACCACGTTCAGAAAGAAACTCGAGATCTATCTATTTATGGAATTTTATCAAAGAAGAATTGAAAACCAGAACCTATACACCACATAAATCCCAAATCCACTAACTCGGCACATAAGGTTCCCCACATCTATCCACCTTCCCCCTCCCCCTTCCCCCCAGTCACCTCTATAGCCCTTCAATACTGCTATATGCAAATCTGTGGATATTAATTGTTGACCTCAATGGATGGATAAACTAATAAGAACGCCATCTTTGTAATTAAATCCTACTGTACATAGTTTGTTGTAAATAGTTAATTGTTGTACTTCCCCAGTACTACTCTATGTAATTACTTAGGGTTTCATGCATTTATACCGTTCTATGTACAAGTTTAGTTTTGTTGTAATGTAAACCGCCCCTGATCTTGGGAAGGGGTGGTATAAAGGTATGTGCAAATAAACAAATAAATTAATAAACTCACTCATATATCTAACCACACTGGTATAAACTAAATACTACATGTATGTACCATAACGATATACCTCATTACACTGCACGAACCATAACACAGACCTGCTAAATGTAAATAGTTAACTGTAAAACGTTTGGTTTAACTTCTCTGTATTCCAAAGGCCTGCATGCAATGTTCAAAGTCAATATTTCATGATGTTCACTGTAGTAGTTCATTGAGTTCCTTGTAAACTGCCTTGAACGGTGTTAGCTTATTCAGTTCTTTGTAAACCACCTTGACTACATGGATAAAGTGGTATATAAAACTCATAAGTAAATAAATGTACATTACACAAACCTTCAAAGGGAAACAATACATACATGCTAAAATTTTGCATACTTAGTTAGCACCTATTTGTGTGGCTGTGAGAGTGAAGGCAAAATAACACACAAGGGGCATGTTTACTAAAGAATATGCTAGTAGTACTTGTTTGGACCGCAAATCTAGCACAGACGCCCGTGCCAACTTCAGCGTCATATCCGTCCATCCCACTGCCATTAGCACATTGCTAATGTGCAATACCATGGAAACCGGCATGCGGGTGTACTTAACGTTACCCATTTAAAGGTGGCAATAAGTGCATCCACGCTTACGGCAACAGTCATGGTTAGCGTATGCCCCTAATGCCTAGAGGGAGGAGTGGCCCAGTGGTTGGGACAAGTTATCTCAGGCCAGAGGTTTGATTCCTGCTTGGGGACTGGAGTCTCTAGTCCTATAGGCGCTCCTTGTAGCCTTGGGCAAGCCACTTAACCCTCTGTTGTCTCAGATACGCATGTAGATTGTGAGCCCTTTGGGAATGAGGAAATACATACAGTACTTGATTGTAAGTCACCTAGAATGTGTTATTATTATAGATGGGTGGTATATAAATACCTTAAACAATAAAAATAAATAAATACACTAACTTTATTTGAGCTTATGCACTGCTCTGCAGGGCGGTATATCAAATGCGATAAACGATACACAATAACTGTGATATGCCATCAACACCCATGTTCCACCCCCAACCTGCCCTGCCTCTGCCCAATCATGCACTACTCAGTGTGGGATTTTTAGCATGGGGTTCCGCACTCTAAATCCATGCTAACAGCACGTTTAGTAAACATGCTCTATAGAGATGAAAATCACATGTGCATGTATTTTATTCTCCCCTGGCCCTCCACCTAACATGCCCACAGAAACACTTCATTTTTAATGCTCATAAACGTACCTGTGCTATGGAGCCCATGCACGCTTTCAGCTGAATTTAAGGAGGCATATTTTCAGGCAGGCCATTTTACCTAGGCAAATATCTATTTACTTGCGGAAATGCCTCTGAAAAGTGCTCCCTAAAAGTATAAATGTAGCGGTGGTGTACTGTTGTAATTACTCGAAAAAAAAAAAATTTTTTTTAACATGCATTTATAAGCCATCTTAAAAAGGGGAGTGTCTCATTAGTCTCTGGTTTGGAGCATCTCTGTTGCTTTTATAGCAGACCAACCTGGTCACAGAAAGTACAGAAAAGGCTTAAAAACTAGAGCACATTCCATAAGGTAAATCCTTCCAATCTCATCCTACACTGTTACAAGCAAATTTATAAACGTAAATCTTGCTGCTTCCCGCTCTGTGATTTCTACCATAATTTATACACACTGTTCTAGAGGACAGACAGATTAGATAGACCGACACGGTTTTAGAGGTAACATTACCATGAACTCAAGGGTGGCTCAGCTGGACAAGCTGCAGAAACAGCATCCAATGACTTCCTTTGATGTGATTCTCTGTGCCAGTGATGTGTCATTCTATGGTCATATACAACTAAAGATTCTTTAGGAACTGCAGCTGTTCTAGCCCTTATACAATTGGTTGACAGCAGCACTGTGTAACTATAGTAACAGATACCAGAAAAGATCTTTTTTCAGGGATGGCCCATGATAAATTTCTATAATGCTTTGTGGATGAATCCATTAAAACTGGAAAAAATCAAAGTCCAAAAAAATTCAAAAGACAAGCTCTAGCTCTCTTATATAATGAAAATATCTTATTCTGCATCTAATTGCAGCGTGCTATCATATGTCAGGACTTTCACCCATTAAAAATTGTGTTTTATAATCAGTTTATCAATCTATCATTTTTAATTTATCGCCCACTTTTGCCTGGCAGCTCAAGACAAGGTATAAAATAAAATATATTTCAAATCAAACAAAGAACAATAAAAATAAAAACTATCATAAATCAAGTACAGGAATATATAGTTACTAATGCATGCTATTGCATTAGTGCACATTAACACATGCTATCAGTTACAAGGAACCACTGCATAAAATGGGACCTGCAGTAAAATAACACACATTAAAGATGTTGGAATGCATTAACATGGTTGCCCGCATGTGGACATCCAATGGTAATGCTTTACAAAATTAGAAGGTGATGCCTACATTGCCACCTGACAAATGTCTGCAGGGGCTATTGAGCTCCGCCCTGCCCATGAGGACGCTTGTGCTCGGGTAGAATGGGTGCGCAAATCCTCCGGCACTGGCTGGATCTGCAACAGATATGTCGAGGCAATGGCCTCCTTAATTCAGTGCCACATAGTCAACTCAGCCGCTGTGTCACCCTTGCACGGGCCAGCAAACAGCACAAAAAGATGGCTGGACTTATGAAAAGAATTTGTATTCTCCAAGTACCAGAAAAGCACCCTCCAGATGTCCACAAGGCAAAGATCCTTAATCTTCCCTTGACACTGCTCCTTAGAAAAGGACGGCAGGCAGGGTAGGAATGCATGTTGGAGCCGCTTGGGTGGAACATGCATACAGACTGCACAACTGCCAAGTGCATGATGGGAGAAAATGCTACTAACGCATGCAGAAAATGGTGGGAAACCCCCACACTGTGCCAATGGTCACCAGTGGTCCACCCCGATTTGCATCACAAGAAGACAGAATCAGAGTCCCCAACAAGGACAATGACAAGACCAAGCCTTGGTACTTACCCCATGAGAGCCTCAGGCAGAGAATTTGTGCCGGGCTCAGCTATACTCCACTGAAACTGTTTTATTGGCTTTGCCTGCGTTTAAGGTGGCTGACGAGCAGATCCCTCTGAGAGCCTTCCTCAATCTTCAGGAGAGAGTAGTGTCATGCCCTAGCCCTCCGCCTCAGGCTAAGAGGGTTAGGGTTGCCATTATGTTCTCCTTATAGAAGGTGGGATAAACTATTTTGCTCCAGCTAAGACTGCTGGGAGTGGTAGTTCTTTTGCCTTCTCAGAAGAAATAGTCATGAAACCAGTGGTAAAGGCAAAGATGACAAAATGTATTCCCCAAACAAAAAGGTTCAATGCAGATTGCATCAGGATAATTCTTCAGTTGCTCGCTCAAGGTTATTTATACAAGTAAGCTGGCTGAGCTTCACATTCTTTACTCAAAAGTGCAACTGCTTAACAGATAAAGAAAAACATAGCAGCTTCCTTCAACAAAGAAAAATATTCTCTTTTCCTTTGTCTTCCCTCAGCTCTCCAATATACTCTAGCAAAGGGATTCAATGTCATCAGCTAAACACAGCGTACAGTCCATAGGTACTTCAGATGATAATGAATCATTCTCATTACAGTCCACTTGCATTTCCTCCAACTCCTGAACTGCAGTGTTTTGCTTCAAGCTACTATCATACGTCTTAGGGTAACTCCTCCCTAAGGGGTTCTGTGTCTCCTTTGAGCACAGCTCTATGTGATAGGGATTACAGGTACCTGAGGTTGTGGAGACTCCTCTCTGGCTCTGTTCAGCAATCTCTCTCCAGCTATGGGGAAGCAGTCTCTGGTTCCCTTGTTGGAGTTCCTCCCTGGAGCTCTGCCCCGGTTCCCTGTTCCAGGCTAGGCTTTGTAGACTCTTGGACTGAGTCCTGGGCTCCCATCTCTGAACTCTCTGAACCTTTCTATCCGGCACTGGGGTTTGAAGGTTTCTCTTCTCACCTTCTGCTCTGATTGCTTCACCTCCACTTCTCCAGCTGTGTCTCCTCCTGTGTTCCCTCTCGTGTGCTGTCGTCGTGGTTCTCCTGTCTCTTCCTTTCTCCTCCTGCTTCCTCGTCCTTCTCGTCCTCCTCCTGACTCTCTCTCTAGCCAGGGTTTATATTCCTGCTCTCTGAGCCGTGTCTCTGCCGCTCTGGACAGGTGTCTGTAATTAGGTTCCAAGCTATCTACTACGTCAGCAGAGCTTGGGTGTGGCAGCCTAGCTTCAGTTTCTCTGTGCTTGCTTTCTTTTGGCAAACGCTGAAACGTGTGTACTGCAGGGATGTCACTTCTCTTAAAGGTAAAATCATTCTTTTCTTCTACTTCCATATGCTCACTAGAGGCTGCCTCATCACAGTAGGGGGGATTGAGGAAGAGGAGGGAGTGGCGCTGAGGTTATGTGAGGCTGCTGCTCTCTTCCAGATCCTTCCAAATTATTCCAATTTCTGGCTGCTCAACATGCTTATCATGATAAGCACGTGGAGCTGAACCAATTTTCCCTCCTCCTATCACTACTGAAAAGAATGCAATCGAGTGGAGCCTTCCATGTCGCACTCAAGTGAGTCACCCTCAAGGTAGTCGTACATGAGTGTTTAAATCAATCTTTTCCTGTCGATCTGCAGATTTCCCTCAGAGAGGAGAAAATCCATCCACCATCTGCTGGAGACAAAGAAATACTGAAGAGATCTCTGGTGGCTGAGGCAAATAGATGCAAAGGAGTGATCTCATTGAAACCTGGGCTTTTCATTGGCTCTTTGTCTCCACCAATCTACTGGTAGAGGAACACAATCCACTTGTCTGGACTGGTCTAGCTGGACCATATGGGATAGTGTATATGTTTGTCCATTTCTACAAAGTTGGCATGCTAAACTAAATTTGGAGGATGGCCCACATTTTCCACAAAGCAAAACAAAACAAAAAAAGAAAATAAGTTAAGGAAGCACTTTGTATGCACAGGACCATATGCAGAAGTCATGTACCTACAGACAGGCAACTGCTTATGCCCTATGAACTTTCCAATTCTGGACCTCTGTAAGTTGGCAGAAAAAACTCAATCCTTCCCATTTTCACTAGAATTCATGCTTTAACATGAGATTTAGGACAGTACTGTAGATTCCCTTTTGGTCTAGTCTCCAGATAGAAGTTTATTATTTACTGTTCCTATCAAAACAATGATGAGTCACTGCTCAACCTCAAATACAGAAACACAAAAGTTGGCAGAGGAGGACTTCTTACTCCACTGAGTCTTCCCATTTGTATTTGCCTACTGTCCTGCCCCAGACCCTTCTCAACCTTAGACCTTAACCTTAGCCCTCTGGGAACAGAGAAATATCTACAGTAACTGATTTTAACTCATCTTGATGTACTACTGGAAAAGTGTGAGCTAAATACTAAAATAAATAAAGCTAATCATCTTTTTCCCTTGACCTATCAATAAGGTCTCTTTGAGGTCAATCTTCAAACGGGCCGATATTTAAACACCACAGTTGACATTTTTTAAATGCCAACCATGGCGTTTAAATATAATCTGAATATTCAGCACTGGTACCTGGATTGTGGCCAGCAGTGAATACCCAGAGAGTGGAGAGTGCTGCTGCTATCCAGATCACCACCTAGATAGCGGCAATATTCAGGCAAACGTTATCTGGGTATCTTTTGGATCCAAGCATGCTCTGGATAGTGTCAAAGTGGCCTGTGAGGATATTCCGCAGCACTATCCAGATAGACATGAGTTGAACATACATGAATAGTGCGGAAGAGATCAGAAGGTAATTTTATAACTGGCTATCTAGATTTTGGGCACCCAGAACGCACCTATTTAAAGCCTATTTTATTTTTTTAAAAAAAGGGTGCCTATTTTTCTTTATAAAATAGGGTGTAAGTGTCCAAAAACGTGCATTAAATGTAGGAACAAGCACCTGAGCCCTGGTACTATCGAATATGCCTACACCTAGATTTCTAAAGAAATCACGTAAGTGATAGTATTTTATAACTTACGCATGTAAATATGCACTCTGCACAAGCTCCACCCATGCACACATGCTCGCTGAATGTGCATGCCACTGACCTGATGCGCGTACTTACAACTAGTAACTGGCTAAATTACACACAGTAAAGGCTCATCCACGCGCATAAGACATTAAAAATATATGAAGGATAAAGTGGTATACAAATTTGGTTAAATAAATAAATATAATTTATGCAGATATCATTATGTGATTCCTTATTAAAATGATCTCCTTAGAGTCTAATTCTGGGAATTAGGAACTAGAATGGGCCCCTTTGAAAACTGACTAGGGTTAAGTTCCTAAATTTAGAAGCTTAAAAAGTGGGCGACTATGGAGATGGAATTAGGGCGAGGTTAGAAAGTTACAGTAAGTACTTAGCACAAATTTCAACACTAGGAATTTAAGAACCTCAATCAAGAGTAATGAGATCTAAATTTAGGAATTCAAGTTAGGTGAATTTATGAGCATTGAGCATCTTTTGAAAATTCATCTTTGATTATCAGTCTCAAGCATGTCTGAATTCAGTCACTGTTCTGGCTCTAATGATATCCACCGGAAGTCCTTCCAGACGTCCTTCACCCTCTCAGTGAAGAAGCATTTCTGACATTCCTTCATACTTCCTTATTCTCCAGTTTCAACACAAGAAGATCAAACCTACTGCGGCAAAAGAACTCTAAAGTAAAGTAAGCAGTGACAAAGGTTAAAATGTAAACTTCCCTCCCCCAGGTTATTTTAAACGAAGAGAGAGGAGAGAATCCAAGCATCAGAACAGTTCCATGAATAGTATAATATTTTAGCAAGCAATTGTTTAAAGAAAGTGGTAGTCTCAATTTTGACTCAGTTGCTCAGCCTGTTACATCAGAGGATCTGGCTCCAAGGGTAGTTAAATATGGGAGCAAGATACTGAGACAGATGCTTTTTCATCATATGCTTTTAGAGCACATTACACACATATATGAGCTGTTTTAAATACAGTCATTTTTGGATGGAGGTAGATTATAGACAAGACAATCTTCTGAAGTCCTTTTAGATCAATTGTTCTATTTTTCTTCACTCGCAGCTCCAAAAGGTTTTTGTTGTGATATCATTTTGAGTGCTGAAAGTGGCATTGAACTGGCAACCATTTTCCTAAGTCCGATGCCCTTGTGGTAATGAACCAGACGACGTCTCATTGAGAAGATTAAAAAAAAAAAGTTGTGTTGCTATGGAAATTTCACTCTCAGCTTACAGCAGAGTTTCTAGATTGTTCGTCTCTGAAGAACTGCCCTGCCAATATCTTTAAAAGCTGCTAATTAAAATTTTAATCAGGGATGGAAATAAAAATGAATTTCCACCTGTTTGACACCAGGATGCCAGCGCAACTTTATTTATTTATTTTTAATATCTGCAATATGTAAAAGTACACTGATGAATAATTTGCCCAGTGTATGGCTAACTTGCCTTGAAGTTACTATTCTGCTGTAAAATAGACACAAACATCTTCACTAAACGCCTCTACACAGGGAAACAATATATTTTTTGGCTAACAAAGTACAATAATGTAGAACGATGATACACTTGACTGGCTGATTCTTCCTTGTTCTCTTCTTTCAAATTCAGAACCTGATTCACTAAGCTTTTCCCACTACCCCATAGACAGAATGTAAGTGAAGCCTTCCTGAATCAGACCTTAAGTGCACAGCACTGTGCTCTGATGGAGAAGTTGCCTAATGGTTCGAGCAGCAGGCTGAGAACTAGGGAATTCAGAGTTCAAATCCCACTGCCATTCCTTGTGATCACTGAAGCACCAACTCAGAGGCCAATGGTGCAAAGTGCGTTGCCATTAGTGCAGGTAATAGTGCAGTGTTTGCACACAATTTTCTGTGCTAGTGAGAGCCTAGAATGCAGGAAGGGATCTAAATTGAACGTAATCAATGTGCTTTTGTCTGTGCTAATGACAGTGCACAGCGCATTTAAATGGATGATCATGAAGCAATTAGCTATGCACAGAAGACAGAAGGCTGAACTCCATGCTGGGATTTTAAGGCAAGTGCTGAGGAGATGTTATGGGTTAAGTTCACAGGTCTGCAGTCGGTGTTTAAAGAGGAATTTAAGTCCGTTTCTTGGAGCACACAGCACCAGGAATTTGTTTTTGCCTTTTCTGAAGAGAATGCTGAAAACAATGTCAGGGGAAGTGTGCTGGTACAATGTCACATGCATGTGATGGAATGCTATGCGGCGCATAATATTATTCTGTGCAGAAGTTCTTATTGCATCATGCTGGCACATGGGTGCACTGAGGTGGTGTTGGTGTACCCGTGCTAATGGCTACAAACACAGTTAGTGTGCACCCAAAAATGCCAGCGTTAACCACAGTGTACCATTAAAACCCATGTTCCACCCCAACCCGTGAGTCCTCAACCCATCATGCGCTTACTGGTTAGTGTGGAATTTTTAGAGCAGGGACACATGCTGTTAGTGCATGGCAAACCCTGGACTAATGGTAAGCGCATGTTAACATATAATAAAAAAGGAGCAGGGCAATGAATCACACCGTGGAATGAATCGCAAAACGTTTATTAGAGTGTCCAGAAGAGGATGCAATTCATAGCCCTGCTCCTTTGTACTCTATAGCATTTGTTAGTAAACACGCCCCAAAATGATTTACAATTATTTTAAACATTAATAAAAGCATAAATTGAAATCACATAAAAACACCACCACATCAATACATCATCAAAACAGATAACACTTTGTTCAGACTATAAGCACTATGGGGGTCATTCTGGAAGCCCTGTTTGTGCTTTGGACATCCAAAAATGAGCATAGAGATGTCCAAAGCACAGAGATGTCTTCAGAGTAATCTTAGAAGTCAGGTGTGGTAGTGTGGCGTGCAGTGTGAATGGGTTTTCTTTATGACACAGGCCAGACAGCAGTTCAGGGAAACACCACCAGTTTTTACTCTGTCCCAGCTTGTTAAACCTCCACAAAACAAAACCCAGAACAGACAGCATTTCAAGGAAAACAAAAGCAGTTTTTTATTCTGTCACAGCTTGTTAAACCTCCACAGGCTGGTTCTCCCGGCCCTTCCTCCAGCCCCAGTTAAAGTTCTTACCTCAGAACTCCTTTGCACGGCTTGCCTTGGAAGGACGTCTGGCTGCACGGGCCCTCTCTCCCTCCTGTAGCCTGCTGGATTCTTAACCTCTCCCTGTGAGCCATGCCCTCCCAGCCCTGAACTCTGGGCTGCAGACTCTCTTAAAGGGGACTGATGATAATCCCCTTTGGTGAGGGACGGGTAACATTCTATATACCCCATTACACCAGGTCTGTGAATGTCCCCAGCGTGGTTAGACATCCCCCACCTGATCTCGGAAATGCCCAGAGTCATGTCTAAGTTTAGGCCTTCTTTAGGCATCGTTTTGGCTGAAAACCATCCAGAGGGTGAAGAGAAGGTGACACTCCATTATTCCTAGTATTCTGCACAATCACAATAGCAGCAGCAGTGGGATGTAAACCCAGTTCCTAGCCCACTACTCTAATCATTAGGCTATTCCTACATGTCCAGGTTTTGGGGATGTCTGTGTAGATGCCCCTGCAGACGTCCATATTGTGAAATATGTTTGTAATATTGTGATGGGGGTTGGAATCAGGGCCTAACATACAGGCCTTTCATATTTGCAGGCTATCATAGGCCATAGCCTACCACATTATCATGTCTGTACCTGGACATATTTATTTTTATTTATTTTATTTATTTATTTAACATTTCTTCTATACCGTGCTATTATAATCAGTGCGGTGTACATCGAACAAAAACATACTACAATGCATACAAGCAACATTGAGTTTACAATGAACAGGAAATTAAACATGGGATAAACCGGGAAAACTATGTACAAGTTAACTCGATACTATGTACAATACTCTAACTCATTTGGACGTTGCATGTGCTTTTGTGGGTGGATGGTACACGTATGATGATTAGCGGTTGGGCTTATGTGTAGGCTAACCATTTTCTGTTTGTATTAAGGTGCTATGGTGGCTGGGGCATGTGGGAAGCTTGCCGGGTGTGTGTTTGCCTCGGATGGTTTCTGGGTAGCATTTTGTGAACAGATGGTGTTTCAAGGCTTTTCTGAATAGTACTAGGCTTTTGATGCCACGGATTTCATGGGGAAGGGTATTCCAGTTTAAAGGAGCAAATATAGAGAAGGCCCTGTTGGAGGTAGCCTTTGTACACTTAGTCATCATCTTGGGGACTACTAAGGTGTTCATTGCGGTAGGCCTCCTGTTTCTATTTTCCAGGGTACCGTGGGTACCATGCCTGCTTTTTTTTTTCTCAGACATTCTGGCTTAGACGTCCCAGATTGCACTGGGGCATCCTTTCTAAAATTCCCCTCTACATATTCACAGATTAAACCTCAATTTGTCTAACAATTTACAACAGGTCCAACCAAATATCCAAAGAATGCAGAATGTTTCTGCGTAGCAGCTGAGTCACCCATTAGCATTACCTCAAGATACAAATACAAGTCAAACAAGGAAAAAAAAAAAAGCATTCACAAAAGTTTTGGTCTTTCTCAACAGGAACATGAAGAAAGTTTCAAAACAATTTTGTATGAGGACTGATTGAAATGACAAGCTACTGTGAATCTACATTTCCAAAAAAGTCACATTCTGAAATTCTTATTGCACGACGATAAACTCTATGTTCCCCTCCTTAGCGCTGTGTGGAGGAGACCAGCTTAAGCGTGTCCATGAGAAAACCAATTTCCTTTTAACTTAAAAAGAAAGCCGTCACCCTGTGTGCAGAGTGCAATATTATCTGTAAATGCCCACGGCAAGCAGTCATTCACATCCTAGATAAATTGATTTACTAAAAGGCGTTAGCATGTTACCATTCATTAATGCACATTATTTACCTCAGGTGTCATTTTCTGCAAAGGGAACCATTTACTAATAACACTCACTTTAATAACTATAGCCCTTAAAATATTATTTCTGAGCTGTAATAAACTAAATTTAGCTGTTCCACTGCATCTTTGGGGGACAGCTCTGCTTGGAACTATATCATAAATAATATCGCATACAGTTAACATGATTTGACCACATTGTTTATGACATCACATCAACTCAATAATCAAACATTATTCTATGCTAAGCTAAATTGTGATACTGTTTTTAACAAAGGACTACAGAGACAGTGTAGGAAAGAAGTTGAGTGGAAGTTCAAACATTTATTTATTTTTTAACTGCATTTATTTAGAAACAGGGGGTGTAACAATTATATTAATCTATTAAGGTTTTCATTTCAACAAACACATCTATTACTACAAGACATACACAGTGCTGCACAGACACATGTAAAAGACGGTCCCTGCTATCAGAACTTACGATCTAGTTAAGACAGACAACACAGTAGCTTTAGACATGGGATACATCTAGGGGGAATGGTAAGGAAAAACGAAGGAGATTGGGTGAATCAAGATCTGAAAGTGGCAGCGAAGAGGGTATTTTATTTTTTCTAAAACAAAAACAAAATTAAAAATACCTCAACAACTTAACATAAAGGATATCTTTAATAGATTCATGGAGACAGGGGAGTTTCCACAGGATTGGAGAAGGACTGAATGGCCCTTCTTCACAAAGGTGGTAATCGAGAAGAGGTGGCAAATTACGGCCCACCTCTTCTTCTTCCTTTCTTCTTCTTCTAGGGCTGCTTATTCAGCATGTCGTGTATTCAGTGCAATAACTGCGGTACATTCATTCCAAGGCAAATCATTTGGAACCTAAGAGCTTGTCCTCTGTGCTTCAGGTCAGCTGCCATGCATAAAGAACTGACTCTACTAAGGGAAGACCTAGCTGCCAAGTATAAAGAAGTGACCCTACTGAGGGAGGAACTGGCTGCAATGAAGTGCACCTCTTATAGGATACAAACTGAACAATGTCTACCACCGCTCCCACAAAGAATCAAACACCCCAGGGACAAATAGATCACAGTGGGTTCTGGTAGATTGAGACCTGTAACACACAGACATCCTATGCATCAAGAGAGGTCCCTGCATAATGCCTCCTCTGCCTTGCCTTGCCTAATGAGGACAAAGAATCAAACACCCCAGGAATAAATGGATCACAGTGGGTTTTGGTAGATTGCGACCTGTGACACAAAGACATCCTATGCATCAGGAGGTATCCCTGCATAATGCCTTCTCTGCCTTGGCTAATGAGGATGCCCAATCCAAAGAAAATGAAGGGCCCTTAAATGAGACAGACAATGCCCAATCTCCTGCTAGAGAACCAAATATGAAGAAAACCTCACCAAACGGCAAACTGCTAATACTCGGGGATTCCATCATCAGAGGCACCAACTTGGGGGCACAGTTCAATGGAGAGAAGATAGTCAAGTGCCTCCCAGACTCTTCAGCCAGCAGGAATACAAACCAAGATGTTGAAGTACTTAGAGCAGAAAGTGAACACAGATGTGGGAGGTCAAGCTCTGGACGTCACTCCCTCTGTGGCAGGCTATGGCCTAGAATAGTCTGTAAATGTATGAGAGGCCTGTAAGCTAGGCCTGAGTCCCAGCCCCCACCTGAGAATAAGAATGCTGAGAAAAACCAAAGTCAGTAAGAATTAGAGAAACTGCTCAGAACTGCTTTAAACTGCTTTTTGATAAGGTTGTATAAATCCTTTGTTGAATTCTTCCATGCTGATGACAGACATGTTCCAGTGCTCTGTACTCACACATTTTCTAAGCTAGCAGTGACCTTGTAAGAGAAAAGTATCAAAGTTTTAGAACTGTGCCTTTGTTAGAGAATTCTGAGCAGGGGGAACAGAGTACTGGGCCCACAGAAAGATCCCAATTGGATGGGTGCAAGGGTCAGTAGAACCAATAGAAAGTTTGCCTGTATTAAACTGAAGAAGAAAGGTATAAAAGGTGTTGTTTACTGGACTCCATTGCTCAGACCATTTTGAATGTGACATTTGCCTGAGACTTGTGCACAATAAATTGGCTTGGATCTTCAAACTGACTCCTGGTTTTATTCATTGCGTGCACTTCGCTGCAACACCTCAAAAGCAGAACAACATCAGAAGCAGCCACACTTTTAAACCACACATCAAAAACAAGTGGGAAGATGTGGACAGAACAAAAGCAATACAAAATACACACAAGCCAGTTAAATCCTGGAAAGCAATGAGCACAAATGCTCGAAGTTTAGCCAACAAAGTTCCGGACCTGGAAGCTCTAATGGTGGAAATAGCACAGTTACTTACCTGTAACAGGTGATCTCTGGGAACAGCAGGAATTAGTCCTCACATATGGGTACGTCGGTACCGACGGAGCCTGCGCGGGAAAGCTCCCCAGCTTCCCAGAAGGAAGCTTTTGGGGCCTCCCACTGCACATGTGCGCTGCCTTCCCGCCTTCCTGACCAGCTCTCCTCAGTTCGAGTTTATAGCTGAGACAATAGAGAGAGGAAAGGAAGATAGATAGAAGATACAACTCCTAGGGGAGGTGGGTGGGTTGTGAGGACTAATTCCTGCTGTTCCCAGAGATCACCTGTTACAGGTAAGTAACTGTGCTATCTCCAGGAACAAGCAGGAATAAGTCCTCACATATGGGGACTCCCTAGCTAAGATGCTTGGGAGATCCCGTTCCAAGGGTTCGCCATCTTCGTATGGATCTCAGGCATCCATCCTGGGAAGGTGGGCAGGAGTTGTTCAAGTATGGAACAGGTGTTTGAGGACAGCTTGACCAAACAAGGCATCCCGGCGGGAGTCCTTGTCCAAACAGTAATGGGCTGTGAAGGTATGAACCGAGGCCCATGTGGCGGCTCGACAGATCTGATCAATGGATACAGAGTGAAGATGAGCCATAGAAGTGGCCATGGCTCTCACATTGTGAGCTGTGACATGGCCTTCCAGAGAAATATTTTTACTCTGGTAAGCAAAGGAAATACACTGAGCAATCCAATTGGAAAGTGTACGTTTGGAGACTGGTAGTCCCAAATGAGAAGGATCAAAAGCCACAAAAAGTTGGGAAGACTTTCGATGTGGCTGAGTCCTGTTGAGGTAAAAGGCGAGAGCTCTTTTACAATCTAAAGTATGAAGGTTCCTCTCTGCACTGGAAGCATGAGGAGCCGGAAAAAAGACAGGTAGATATACCTCCTGATTAAGATGAAAAGGCGAGACCACTTTGGGCATAAAGTGGGGATTTGTCCTAAGGACCACCTTATCATGATGAAATCTGGTATAAGGTGGATGAGCCACTAAGGCCTGTAGTTCACTGATGCGGCGAGCCGAAGTGACTGCAATAAGGAAAATGACCTTCCAGGAAAGAAATTTCAAGGAGGTAGAAACCAACGGTTCAAAAGGTGGCTTCATAAGCTGACCCAGAACTAGGTTCAAGTCCCATGCTACCGGAGGAGGTCGGATGGGAGGCTTAGTTAGAGTCAGGCCTCTCATGAACCTTGCAACAAGCGGATGAGAGGAGACAGGTTGTCCATTTATAGGTTTTAAGGATGCTGCAATAGCACTCAAATGGACTCTTACTGAATTCGTCTTAAGGCCTGCATTAGAAAGATGCAGGAGATAGTCTAGTAGAGAATTCAAAGGAAGTGCTAGAGGGTCAAGACCCTGTTGAGCACACCAAATGGAAAAGCGTTTCCATTTGAAAGCATAGGAACGCCTCGTGGAGGGTTTCCTAGAGGCATGAAGGATATCTTTCACTGGTTGAGAAAGAATGAAGTCATGAAGGCTTAGGCCTTCAGTAACCAAGCTCTGAAGTGTAGGGACTTGGGGTTTGGGTGCCACAAAGTCCCTTCCTCCTGAGAGAGAAGGTCTGGCGCAGCTCCCAGGTCCAGGGAGGGTCCCTGGGAGAGATGCAGAAGTAGAGGGAACCACACTTGGCGTGGCCAGCGTGGAGCTATGAGGATCATCGATCCGTGATCCCTCTGGAGTTTGAACAGAGTCTTGGGAATCAAAGGAATGGGTGGAAAGGCATATAGGAATTCCTGACCCCAATGCAGGAGAAAGGCGTCGTTGGCCTGAGCTCCCTGACACGGAGTCCTGGAACAGAACCGGGGAAGTTTGGCATTCCACGGACTTGCAAAGAGGTCTATGTCCGGGGTTCCCCATTCCTGAAAGATTCTGCCTATCTGGTCCATATGTAGGGACCATTCGTGTGGAAGCAGAACTCGACTGAGTCTGTCTGCCCGAGAGTTTTGAACTCCTGGAAGATATACTGCCAGAAGATGAATTTGATGCTCTCTGGCGAAGGCCCATAATCTGAGAGCTTCGTTGCAAAGCGACAGAGAGCCTGTCCCTCCGTGGTTGTTTACGTAGAACATGGCCACCTGATTGTCTGTCTGAACTAGGACGGTCAGGTTGACAAGGAGGGTATGGAAGACTTTGAGGGCAAAGAAGATTGCTCGCAGTTCCAGGAGGTTGATGTGAAGGGTGGTCTCCTGTGGAGACCAAGTACCCTGAGTGGAGAGGGATTGTAGATGGGCTCCCCACCCTGTTTGGGAGGCATCTGTTGTGAGGGTTGCTTGGGGCAACAAAGGTTGGAAGGGGGCCCCCAACAACAGATTCTTGGTGGACATCCACCATTGGAGGGACCAAAACAGACGCTTTGAGGTGAGTATTTGGTCGGAGAGCGCTCCTGATGCCTGAGTCCACTGGGTGGCCAAGGTCCATTGAGCTGCTCTCATATGAAGACGAGCGTAGGGCACCACGTGTACCGTGGAGGCCATGTGGCCCAGAAGTCACAGCATTTCTCTGGCTGTCAAGTGACTGCTGGACTGAGCTTGGGAGGCCAAGCACACCAGACGTTGGCCCCGGACTTGAGGTAGGTAGGCCCTTGCAGTGGTGGTGTCCAACTGGGCCCCTATGAATTCCAGAGACTGGGTAGGGATAAGTTGAGACTTGGGAAGGTTTATCACCAGTCCCAGATACTGCAGAATGTGCCTTGTGCGGTCCAGGGAAATCTGGGCCTCTGACTGAGATGGAGCTCGGATGAGCCAGTCGTCCAGATATGGGAATACAAAAATTCCCAGACCTCTTAGAAATGCGGCAACAACTGCCATGCATTTGGCGAACACTCTTGGAGCAGAGGCTAGACCGAAGGGAAGTACTCTGTACTGGAAATGTTTTCCCTGAAACAGAAATCTTAGATATTTTCTGTGGGATGGGTGGATGAGTATATGTGTGTACGCATCCTTGAGATCTAGAGAACAAAGCCAATCCTGACTCTGAAGGTATGGAAGGAGAATGCCTAGAGAAAGCATTTTGAATTTCTCCTTGTACAGAAATTTGTTCAATTCTCTCAGATCTAGGATAGGTCTGAATCCCCCTGTCTTCTTTGTTATGAGAAAATAAGGGGAGTAGAATCCTGTCCCTTGTTGAAGAAGAGGAACCTCTTCTATTACCCATATGTGAGGACTTATTCCTGCTTGTTCCTGGAGATGGATTTGGACATTGTGGCCATTACAGAAACTTGGCTTAATGAATCACATGATTGGGATATAGCCATAGCTGGCTATAATCTATTCAGAAGAGACAGAGAAAATGGAAGAGGAGGGGGAGTAGCCTTGTATGTCAAAAGCAATATTAAAGCTACTGAAATGCAGGGGGCATGGGGAAAAGAAGAAGCGCTCTGGATTGTGTTGGAAAGAGGAGATGGCACTGTCATCCATACTGCTGTAGTATACAGACCTCTGACACAAATTGAAGAGATAGATAACGAATTGATTATAGATATTGCCAAGATAGCCACAAAGGGAGAAGCGATCATATTGGGTGACTTTAATCTACCTGATGTGGATTGGATAACTTCTTCTGCAAATCTGGAAAGAAGCAAACAAATTGTGGATGCGTTACTTAGACAAATGGTGATGGAACCAAGCAGGGAAAGCTCAACGCTGGATTTAGTGCTCACCAACGGTGATAGCGTGTCGAATGTCTGTATGAGTGCCCCTATGAGCAGCAGCAATCATCACACGGTGTGGTCTGAGATAAAAGCCATGTTACAGGCCAATCATAGCTAGCTCAAAGTCCTAAATTTCAAAAACACCGACTTCAATAAAATGGCAGAGTACCTAAAGGAGGAGCTGACAGGGTGGAAGGAGATAAGGGAAGAGGAATTGCAATGGGCTAAACTAAAGGTGGTAATAAAAGGGGCAACGGATAAATACATAAGAAAAGTAAACAAAAACAAGAGGAGAAGAAAACCTATTTGGTTTTCCAAAGAAGTGGTTGCTCAAATAAAGGCAAAAACCACAGCTTTTGCAAAATTCAAAAGCTTGCAAACAGAGGAACACAGGAATGAATACAGGATCAAACTCCAAGAGACAAAGAGAGAAATAAGGATAGCAAAATCAAAGGCAGAGGAAAAGATGGCTAAAGATATGAAGTGTGGCGACAAAACTTTCTTCAGGTATATTGGGGAAAGGAAGATCAGAGGCGGAATTGCAGGACTCAGAAGTGCTGGGAACACACTCGTGGAAAGTGACATTGAAAAAGCGAAATTGCTAAACGAATACTTCTGCTCTGTTTTTACTAAAGAAAGTCCTGGAGAAGGACCACCTGTGACTCCCAAATATAAAAATGGGAATAAAGTAGATACCACACCATTCACAGAAGATGAAGTGTTAGAACAACTTGCAAAACTGAAAGTAGACAAAGCTATGGGACCGGATGAGATACATCCCAGGATACTGAAAGAGCTCAGAGAGGTTCTTGCAGGGCCGTTAAAGGATGTTTTCAACGGAAACAGGAGAGGTTCCTCAGGACTGAAGAATGGCTAATGTCATACCTCTACACAAAAGTGGCGACAGGGAAGAAGTGTCAAACTACAGGCCTGTGAGCCTTATCTCAGTGGTGGGAAAAGTAATGGAAGCGCTCCTGAAAGAGCGAATAGTGAACTTTCTCAAAGCCAACAGGTTGAAAGATCCGAGGCAACATGGTTCCACCGAAGGACGATCTTGCCAAACAAATCTGATTGAGTTCTTTGACTGGGTGACCAGGGAACTAGATCAGGAGCATGCGATGGATGTCATCTACCTGGATTTCAGCAAAGCTTTTGATACTGTTCCTCATAGGAGGCTTATCAATAAACTCAGTAGCTTGGGGATAGATCCCATGATGGTAAATTGGATCAGAAATTGGTTGACTGACAGACGACAGAAGGTGATGGTACATGGAGCTCACTCGGATGAAAGGAAGGTGATTAGCGGGGTGCCCCAGGGGTCATAAGAACATAAGATATGCCATACTGAGTCAGACCAAGGTCCATCAAGCCCAGTATCCTGTTTCCAACAGTGGCCAATCTAGGTCATACGTACCTAGCAGTTTCCCCAAAAGACACAGGTTCCGCAATGCTTGTACTGGGTCAAGCATTGATATCCTGGTTCCCTTCTTAATAATGGTTTATGGACCTTAACTCCAGGAACTTGTCCAAACCTTTTTTAAACCCAGCTACATTAACAGCCTTTACTACGTCCTCCGGTAACAAATTCCAGAGTTTGATTACACGTGTGTGAAAAAATATTTTCTTTTATTAGTCTTAAATAGTTTACCATGTAGCTTCATTCGGGTCGGTCCGGGCCCGGCACTGTTCAATGTATTTGTGAGTGATATTGCTGAAGGACTGCATGGAAAAGTCTGTCTTTTTGCAGATGACACGAAAATTTGCAACAGAGTCGACTCCCTCGAGGGAGTGGTTAACATGAGGAATGATCTACAAAAGCTAGAAGAATGGTCTGATGCTTGGCATTTAAGATTTAATGCGAAGAAGTGCAGAGTCATGCACTTGGGTAGCAGAAATCCAAGGGAAATGTACGCGATAGGGGGCGAGAGATTGGTGTGCACAGATCAGGAAAAAGACCTTGGAGTGATTATTTCTGAAGATCTCAAGGTGGCAAAACAGTGCGACAAGGCGGTGGCAAAAGACAGGAGGATGTTGGGCTGTATATGAGGAGGAATTACCAGCAGAAAGGAAGAGGTACTTATGCCACTGTACAAGTCACTGGTGAGGCCTCACTTGGAACTGTGTTCAGTTTTGGAGACCATATCTTGTAAAGGATGTAAAAAGTCTGGAAACTGTCCAGAGGAAGGCGACCAAAATGATTTGGAGCCTGCGTCAGAAGCCTTATGAGAAGAGACTTGAATACCTAAACATGTACACTTTGGAGGAGAGGAGGGACAGGGGAGATATGATTCAGATTTTTAAATACTTAAAGGAAAATAATGAACAAACAAACCTCTTCCAAAGATGGAGAAGCTGCAAAACTAGAGGGCATAACATGAAGCTACAAGGGGGTAAATTGAAAAGCAATGCCAGGAATTACTTTTTCACTGAAAGGGTGGTGGATGCTTGGAATGCCCTCCCGATGGAAGTGGTGGGGGCAAACACAGTGACGGAGTTCAAAAGGGCATGGGACAGACACAGTGGATACCTTTACAGCAACAAGAAAATATCAAAATAAATTGAACCATCAAATTCTTCAACAAATAGGGGTGTCCTACATGGAGTGGTGGGTTCATCCCTGGGCAAAGATATGGGGAGGGGTGGCCTGCAAGGAGCGGCAGGTGTACCTACTCTTGACATTGTGCTGGGCAGACTAGATGGACCATACTGGTCTTTATCTGCCGTCATTTACTATGTTACAGGCTGGTAAATTATAGTTTGAGCCTTACTTCAGTAGTGGGAAAAGTATTAAACACGTTGCTGAAAGAAAGGATAATGAACTTTCTAGAATCCAATGGGTTAGAAGATCCGAGGCAACATGGTTTTGCCAAAGGAAGATCATGCGAAATGAAATCAGATTTCTTTGACTGGGTAACCAGAGAACTAGATCACGGGCATGTGATAAATGTGATTTACTTAGATTTCAGCAAAAGACTTTGATACCGTTCCTCATTGAACTCTTATGAATAAAGTGATCAGCCTGGGGATCAGAAATTGGTGGACAAAGGGTGGGGGTAAATGGAATTCACTCAGAAGAAAGGTAAGTAGTGGAGTACCTCAGGTACTGGTCCTGGAACCAGATCTGTTCAATGTGATATCGCCAAAGGGTTAAGATGAAAACTTTTCCCTTTTGCGGATGATACAAAGATTTGCAACAGAGTGGATATCTTGGAGGGAGTAGACAATATCAGAAATGATATACAAAAAAGTAGAATGGTCTAATGCTTGGCAGTTAAGATTTAATATAAAGAAATGCAGTGATGCATTTGGGATGCAGAAATCCAAAGAAGCCGTACATGATAGGGGATGACAGATTTATGTGCTAGACCAGGAGAGGAATGTGATACTGTCTGAGATCCTCAAGGTGCTGAAACAATGTGACAAGGTGCTTGCCAAAGCCAGAAAAATGCTAGGCTGCATAGAGAGAGGCATAACCAGCGGAAGGAAGGGGGTATTAATGCCCTTGTAAAAGTCACTGGTGAGACCTCACTTAGAGTACTGTGTTCAGTTTTGGAGACCATACTTTGCAAAGGATATAAAAAAAGGCTTGAAACCATTCAGAGGAAGGCAACCAAAATGATATGGGACTGGCACCAGAAGACATATGAGAAGAGACTTGAAAACCTCAAAAGGTATACCAAGAAGAGAAAAGGAGACAGGGGAGATATGAAACAGATGTTTAAATACTTAAAGGGTATTTGTGTGCAAACAGACCTTTTTCAAAAGTAGGAAACAATAGAACTAGAGGACATAAAACAAACTGCATGGAGGTGAACTTAAAAGCAACATCAGAAAATTCTTTTCATGAAAAGGGTGATGGAGGCCTGGAATGTGAGGTAGTGGGGACAAAAACAATGAAAGAATTTAAAAAGGCATGAGGCTAGACACAGAGGGTCTTTTTATAGCAAGAGGATGAAATCAAAACAAATAACTTTTATACTTCAAAACAAAATAGAGGGCTTAACCTGCACGAGCAGCAGGTACAACTCTAGCCACCTTAATGGGTATATAGATGGACCATGCCGGTCTTTATCTGCTGTCGTTTACTATACTATAACAAGCAGATACGATGGAAGCCCAGACTTTCAGTTTTGCACTAATTATCTAATTTAAGGTTCTATATGCTCAATATTCCATCATGTTAACTCCACATTCTTTCCCATACTTTCTCACTCCTCCTCCTCCGACCATGTCACTCTCCTCCTTTTGCAGCTCCACTGGCTCCCCATCAGATCCAGGTTCATTCACAAGATACTCACATCCACCCACAGAGTACTCCACACTGGTACCCCTCTCGCTATCTTGCCAACCTCATTCACCTTCAGCCCTCCCCACACATTCTCCGATCCTCCCATGGGAGCCGCCTCTTCCTTCCTTCTCCTGCTCAGGCCTGACTCAAACTTACCCGCCACTCTGCCTTTTTTTTTCCTAGGCCCTGCCACTTTGGAATTCTTTCCCACTAACGCCTACACACTGAGGGATCATTCCCCCGTTTCAAGGCAATGCTCAAAACCCTTCTGTTTCATCTTGCTTTTGACCTCCCCCTTCCCGACCCCTAGGCCCTCCCCATCGGCCAACCTCTGTCCCTCCCTCCCCCCTTTGTATCTGTTGCTTCTCCTCCTTTAATTTTCTACCTGTTTTCTACTCTTATGATGGTGTGTACATTATTACAATGTCTGAATCAGTCAGCAAGTCAGCTAGATGGTGACCCTTTTTCCAAATGCTCCAGTGAGAGCTTTATGCCCTTCCCTGTTAGGACTACTGTACTTTTAAGTTAACACCATCATCAAGTATTAGATTACAAGGAACTCACTGGGCAGCATTTACTTATTATGGTTCAAAATATTGTAATTTGGTTCTTCGGGAGATGATCATTATCACAGTTAGATTTCACATGCAAATACAGAAACATGTAGGCGAGGATGACACATTTCTGAAAACACAGCACCACAACCTATAGGGTGCCTCTATTTTGCACAGCGCTTGGATGCTGGTAAATGATTTTGTACTGTACAGCAGACAGATGGACCTTGGTCAGAAGTGCCCATTGCTGATAGATGGTCGTAATTAGGTTTAACCATAAATCAAACTATCCCATTTTCTAATACGACCTCTCTCTGTGCCTCCAAGCAAACCTTTATCTAAAATCATTGTTATGGGGACAGCAGGAGAAACACTTGTTTGCCTGCAACTGTTTCCCACTGATAATTTCTAGCCCTGACCACATGACTGACTGTGCATCTTAGGCTTTCACCACCATGGAGATACCATATAATAAGAGGAAACAAGCCCCTTGGGTGAAGGGAAAGACACTTCATTTATCAGTCTGCACTGCTGCATCCCCTGACCTATTTTACTGCTAAAAATAGCCTCAGTTTGGTCACCACTGTAAATTGAATTACGTTGCTTCACTGCTTGCTGCAGACTCACTGAGCTGCGGGCTTCCTTGACAGTACACGAATTAAATTAACTCGCTTGCTGCTGAATGCGCGCATCACTTTCTACAGCAATGATCTGCACTACCAATGTAGCTACCCGGCAAAAGACAGTACCAGTGTGGGCTCACAGCGGTATGACTCCATGTGTCCAATTATAAACTTCAAGAAAATAGAAGTAGAGTTGAACAAATCTTTGTACAAAGGAACTTACAAGCCCCAAATACTCCCTGAATAGCCATTCATTGGTTTAATATATACATATAGTAATTGAACAGATCAGCCTTTGAGCTGGTGAATTTCTCTATCTTTGGAAGTTGATTATTTTTGTGTACTTATGCTGCTGTTTAATAATAATCCCTAGCAGTTCTTACACTGTTAAGACCTTTGTGGCCAGGAGGATTCCTATAATGATTCTCTTCTGCTCTTCCTAGCTGGTTGTCATGCTAAGTGACGCTTTAAGCTCTGTGTTTTTATGTTATATACCTACTATTCTAAAGCTATGAACAGAAAGCAAACCTTACAGCACTATAGAAAAGTGCATCAGAAGGTTCAGAATACAGTAGCATTAATTTATAGTATAAATTGCCTGGATTCTCCTTCACTATATACTAATGAATAGTGGTCACAGCAGCAGGGAGAAGCATGAAGACTGATACTTCTTGCGATCTTGGACAAGTCGTCTCATCACTGCCTCAAGTACAAACTCGGGGTTGAAGTTACTAATGTGCCTTAAATGCGTTTTAACTAGGGCCGTACCAAGCTAGAGCAGGCCCCCCTCCCTTGAATATCAGACTTTTATCAGTTGAGTACCTCTTGCAGCTGGGGGGGGGGGGGGGGGGGGGGGGCAGCAGCCAGAGGGTTCCTGCTTATAGCCACATGTCCGTCCATCCTTCCTTCCCTCCCTCCCAGCTACCAGGGTCCTGGGACTTTTTACTGCCTTCCAATCTGCAGCTGCTGGATAGGGGAAGGAGCCAATCCTCTAGTCCAACTAACCTGAGCAGCAGGTGGTTATGCCACGGCTCCACAGATCACAGTGGGGCGGTGTGGCTGGCAGGGATCTCCAGGACACAGAAATCTGATTCTGCAGGGCCGGGCCAGGTAGGGCAGCAGGAGCTTATGCCAAATCGGCTCTCTACTGCTCTATCCAGACTTCAATGCTGGCAGTGCAAGCATGTTCTAAACACGTCCTTGTAGCCCAGCAGCATGTATTAATGCTAATCTCATGCATCGCAAGATTTGCATCAAGACATGCTAGGCCAGAAGGACGTGTTTATAAAGTGCTTCAACTTCCAGCACTGAAGTCTGGGAAGAGTGGTAGGGAGCTGTGGCATAAGCTCCTGCTGCTCCGCCTGGTTTCAGACCTGCAGGATCTCGTTTTTGGGTCCTGGGTATCCTTGCCAGCCACACGGCTGCACTATGAGGTGAGGACTCACACTACTTGGTGTTGCACTGCACTGACTCTTCCCCTCTGCCCCCCAGTACAGTTGCGCAGCACGGCTCAGTGGCTCACCTAGAAAAATGAACTTCAGGCAGCCTTACTATTTCCCCAAACTGCGTGGTTCAGGGTTCCTAAAAAAGGCTGAGACTATCGCTTCCAGTGGGAGTACTACCAGCATGATTCCACTTCCAGTCCATGTCCAAATGCGTCCCTACATTTTGTGCCCTGTGTGGCCGTACCGCTCGCACCAGCCTAGGTACAGTGCTGGATTTAACATAATCCCTATTATTGTCAATAGGGTCTATTTACTAAGGACTAAGAGGGTAACTTTTATAAATTACCACCTAGTTAATGCATGTTTTCACATGCCTGTGCCAAATCTATTTATACTGGAAAGTAGGCACCTACTTTTATTTATTTATTTGCTTATTAATTTATTATTAGCATAAGTGGCCAAACACACAAGTTACTCTAAAGTGCGATCACTTACCCCAGCCGTAGAGCTGATGTAAATGCCCACACCTAGATTTTTCAAGAATGCGCCTAAATTACAGTATTTTATAATTTACGTACATACTTAAGTGTTCTTCCTATGCTCCGCCCAAACTTCACCCATGTGCATGCCCAAAGTAGGGGGGAGGAGTCTCGGTAGTGGCAAGTGAAGGCTCATTGCTCCATATCTCTGCCCTGCATCCAATTAATGGACCCAAAAAGAGCCAGGCCCCAGAAATAAGAACAAGTGATGAGATGCTGCATGGGTGGTGATTAAAGCAGAAGCGCTAAGGTGAGGAGCTGTAACAGTAGTTTGAGGCACAGATGTACTGTACATGGAATAGATTTAGAGAGGAATACACACATTACTACTACTGATGGAGCAGCCGTGGCATTAACATTCACTATCTTAGATTCACAGTATACCCAAATGACCACTGCGAATCCAACATTGGATGCTCAAGTATTATGATGAATTCTGATTAAACCATAAATCATTTGTACAGTGCATATCGGATGTATATGTTGTTTTATAGAGACACAGGGGGAAATTTTATAAAGCTTTTCTAGCAACAAGCATGTTTTTTTTTAACTTTTTATTTGTAATTATATAGAATATAACATCCAAGTAATACATGAATGAACAGAAAATCAATGGGTTATGACATGACACATAAATAAAACCTTTAAATCGTTAGGAAAAATTGAATATCATGTCACCCATCATTTAGACCCCAATATAAAGGGAAATATAAGGGGGAGTATTAGGAAACATAACAAATAGTGCAAGATTAAACTAACCCGGCACCTTCAAGAACAAGTATAATAAACAGGTAAAGACTTAAGTGTCAGCCAGATGGGGTGACTTAGAAACCTCCACAACCACTTCCTCCCTAGCTATTAAGAACTCATTAAGCTGTCTAGGTTCAAAAAAATATACCCTTTTTGTTTATACACCACACAGCATTTAACAGGAAATTTGAGTTGAAAAGTCGCCCCTAAGGCTAATGCCTTGGGACGTAAAGCCAAAAAGCCTTTCCTTTTCATCTGCGTAACTCTAGAAACATCAGGAAAAACTCGCACTTGAGAGCCTAGGAAGTCTACATTTAAATTCTTAAAATATAATCGAAGTATAAAGAATTTATCTGATTCTAGCGCCAAAGTTACCAGCAGAGTTGACCTATCAGTGATGACCTCCAGGGAAGACTCTAAAAACCCCGTTAGGTCACCCTTCTCAGCAGGAACAGTATGGGTAGCGGGAACACCATCCCTCAACCCTAATGACAAGTACTGTGCCTGAACCAGAGGTGGAAACTGATCCTGGGGGAGCATAAGAACCTCCTCAAAATACCCCCTTACCATCTCTAATGGAGACAGCAAGGGAGAACGTGGAAAATTTAGAAAACGAAGGTTACAACGTCTAATCTGGTTTTCCAAATATTCCAATTTTCTGGAGGACACATTTCTGTCCAAAACCTGGGCATTCACTAATTCATGCAAATGCCCAACTTCCTGTTCGAGCTTAGTTAGTCTCTCAGTCTGTCCAACTTGGTCGCCAGAAAGAGTTCCACAAGTTGTCTTAACCCCAATCAATTCATTACTCACAGCACCAAACATAACCTTAAGGGAAGAACTGAGCGAAGCCAAGCCATCCCACAGTGCCTCCAAAGTTATTACTGCTGTTTTTTCCAACAAAAGCTTCCCCACAAGATCTTCTCCATGAGCGGCCTCATCGCCAATCTCTCTCTCTGATGACACACCACCTCAGAGTGTTCTCCGTCGCTCTACCGACATCAAAGGGGAAGAATCACCAACCGATGCTCATCCCGAGGATCCATCCTTCGGTGTACTCGCTGGCAAACCGCTAATGGATCCAGCATCAGGCAGTGCAACACTTCCGGGTCACGGTGGAGGGGTACGCAGCTCCGGCAAGAGCCAAATCCCCGACACACTCAACCCTGATGCCTCTGCTACCGGGGCTGCCGAAGACACAGCATCAGCTCCAGCCACAAAACCGCAGTCCCTCAAAGTTCGCTGTGCTGAAGAACAAGGCATGTCCACCCCGGGAGGAACCACAGCCTGCTTCCGCTTCCTCCGCCCCATCTCAGCAAGCGGAGAATATCCCGGCACCAACTCAACAGGAGAATGCAGCCTCAGAGGTCAGAGCGTCCCGTCGCCATCTTGTCACGCCCCCTCAACAAGCATGTTTTACATGCAGAAACAGGTGCCTACATAATTGGGTGCAGGTATACAGACATGTAAAAATAACAGCCCTGTACAATTCTGCCTATTTATTTTAAATTGTTTTATGTATGCATTATACAACAATTTGCAATCAAGCAAAATAACTTGTACAGAAAAAAGTTTCATAGGAAGGTAAATAATAAAAGTCAAAACCAAAAGAAAAACTTCATAGGAAGCATGATCTTTGTTTTCCTTGTGTCTCCTCTTCCCTTTGACCTCATGCTTCTTGTATTGCCACATGTTTGTCTTTTAGATTGTCAGCTCTTTGAGCAGGGGCTGTCTTTCTCTGAGTTTGTACAGTGCTGCGTACAGCTTGTAGCACTTAATAAATGAACAATAATAATAATAATAGAATCATACCCATTCAAACACACGTCCATCATAAAGAACATGGATGTATGCATCCTTGAGATCTAGAGAACAAAGCCAATCCTGACTCTGAAGGTATGGCAGCAGAGATCCAAGAGAAATCATTTTGAATTTCTCCTTGACAAGGAATTTGTTCAATTCTCTGAGGTCTAAGATAGGTCTGTAACCCCCTGTTTTCTTTGGGATAAGAAAATAAATAAGGGGAATAGAACCCTGTACCCTGTTGATGGAGGGGTACTTCTTCTATTGCCCCTTGGGCAAGAAGGATAGTGACCTCCTGACCTAACAGGTTGATGAGAGAGGTCGGAGAATTGAACTGCTTTACTATTGTGTGAGGGGGCATGCTTGAAAAATGAAGCTTGTACCCCTCCTTTATGATGGAGAGTGTCCAATGCTCTGCTGTTATTTGCCCCCATCTGGGGGCAAAATGACATAACCTTTCTGGAATGGTGGAAGGTTCTGGTCCACTGAAAACCAGGAAGGCTAAGTTCTCTAGATGAGAGTCAAAGGCCCTGTGGAGGCTGAGCCTGCTGGGCTGATTGAGGGCTAGCAGCCTTTACTTTCTTCTGTTTGGGTGGTTGCTGACCTTTCCTGGCAAGCTGACCTGCAGAACGTCCCTGCTGAACATAAGCAGGATAAAATTTTCTCTTTTTAGAAAAGAATGGTTTCTTGAACAATTTTCTTCTAGCAGGATCAGCAGTGGACTCGGATAATCTATCCAAGGTGGAATTTTCAGCATCCATTTCATTGGCCTTTTCCTGCCAATCTTTACCAAACAGGTTCTCACCAGTACAAGGGATATTTCCCAATTTGTCTTGTACCCAGAGCTCTAGATCAGATGCCTGGAGCCAAGCAATTCTACATGCATCTATGGCCATAACCGAGGTTCTGCTTATGCACTCAAAGCAGTCAAAGTCTGCACAGTTGGAAAATTTAGAAACATCTTGGGCATGTTTGACCAAAGTGAGAAAAGCCTGTCTTTTATCCTCAGGAACAAAAGGGCTTAAAGCCTCTAAATCATCTGTGACCTTCTTCAGGAACATTCCCATGTAGAGACTATAGGAACTGATCCTGGCAGAAAGCATGGAAGCTTGGAAGACCCGACGTCCAAAAGCATCCAGGGTTCTGCACGCACATCCTGGAGGATTAGAGGCATGCCTTTTTGCACTCTTAATCCTTCTCATAGCTGACTGCACTACAATAGAGTGGTGAGGAAGCTTATGGAACCCAGGACAATGAGGGACTCGATATATAGTATCCAGTCTATGAGAACGAGGAGAGGTGGTAAGAGGTGTTTCCCACATCCTTAACATGAGATCATATAAAATCTCATGAATGGGCAAGGTAGCTGCCTCTTTAGGAGTTTTAGGATATTGTAGAATTTCCAACTCCTTGGCCCTTGGTTCTGTTTCAGGGGCCACAGTAATGGACAGGCCCCGAGCCACCTCCCTGATAAAATCCTGGAAGGAAATATCCTCTGGAGGAGACATCCTGCGTTTAGGGGAGGAGGGCTCCTTTGGGAGAAGCATCACTGCATCGACAAAACTGTCAGATTCCTCAGATTCTTCTGAGGACTCAAAGTATCGTTTGTCCGGATGCTCTTGAAGAGCCCGATACCCGTACCGACCAAAGTCGGTACCGGGAGTAACCGGTACCGGGGTATCGGTACCGGAAGTCATCGGATGACTGGGTACCGGCAAAGCAGACACCGATGCCGATGTCGATGCTATCGGTACTGGTAACGGTACCGATACCGAGGCCGGTACCGGTGGAATTGTCTGTCGCGGTTCTGAGGGCGTTGATGCCGCAAGGAAAGCCACCAGACTGCATTCCACAGCCAGAACTCTCTGGTCTATCGATGCTGCCAATGCCTGGATGTCGGTACTGGAGGAGACTGCCGGTACTCCAGAGCATGGCACCAGTAGTTCTGCCGAGGTCGAGGCCTCGAGAACATCCTGGAACCCCGATAATGCTTTGGAAGTCGAAGCCTCCCGCTGGGGTAATTTTGCCAGTGCAGAATCCTTGAGGGCACCGCCAGAGGCATCTCGATGTTTAGAAGGAGATCTACCCTTTGAGGACCGGCTGGATTTATGTTTAGTTACCTGAGATCCATGGGAGGAAGAAGCAGCCCTGGAAGACGTCGATGCCACCGAAGCTGCATCAGAGGGAAACAGGGTACTGAGCTTAGCAGCTCGGTTCTGCCGACCTCTTTTAGACATCATGGCGCAGGACATACAATCCGTGATGGAGTGGTCAGGACCTAAACATTTTAGACACCATTCATGGGTGTCGGTGACGGAAATGATACCGCCACACTTGGTGCACTTTTTGAAACCTGAGGCAGGTTTCTCCATGGTAAGGAAAAGTTTTTGGGCCTAAGGCCCAAAAAGGCACGTGCACCTTAGAGGAAAGGCGGGATAGAGGTGATATGATAGAGATGTTTAAATATCTCGGTGGCATAAATGCACAGGAGGAGAGCCTCTTTCGATTGAAAGCAAGCTCTTCTATGAGGGGACATAGGATGAGGGTGAAAGGAGATAGACTCAGGAGTAATATGTGGAAATATTTCTTTACGGAAACAGTGGTAGAAGCGTGGAATAGACTCCCAGTGGAGGTGGTAGAGACGGCATGGGACAAACACAGAAGATCTCTAAAGGTAAAAAGGGGACTATTGTAATTAATATGGAAGGGCAGACTAGATAGGCCATGTGGTTTATTTGTGCTGTAATGTTTCTATGTTTCTAGTTTACAGGCATGTTCTATACTTGGCTCTCTAGAATACGTATTCCGGCAGGCTATTTCTTGGAAACACTCAATTTGCATATTCGATACATTACAAAATTAACTTGTTTGCTTTCTATGAAAAGTGAAATTAATATTCCTTCTAAATGCATGTACACTTGAACTTGGTCAATCCATGCTGAACTTATGAGTAAATGAAAACTCATTTGGGCGAACCACACATTCAGACGTAGAGAACCTATTACTTCTTTCCTGTCATTTAAATGGCGTTCCTTTCTTTTTCCTTTTGAGGCATTGTTGTTTTATTGTAAACCACCCTAATGCCTTGGGCCTGGGCGATATATCAAATATAAAATAAAGATACAGATAATACCAAGAAGGTCTTTTAGCTTACACACATGCATCTTTCCAGGCCATCATTTCCCTTTCATCTTTTTCATGTCCATGACACACACAGAAAATATCCCAAGCCTACAAGAACAGAAACAAGCAAGCTCACATATGCTTTTTTAGAGTATAATGAATGCTGCCAAAAGAAGAGCCTTCTTCCCCAGAGGAAAACCCTTTTCGGCTTTGTTTATTGAAGGAGTTCTTGTTGTACCACTGTCATTCAACTAAAGCCTTACAGCATAGTCTCTTAAAAGAATCCGGCAGAATGACAAAGAATCATGCCTGCTATCCTCACATAAATACGTATCCCTTACTCTTAAGAGAAAGTAGGCACATCAAGACTCTTAAATGGCACGTGGGAGAAATGATTGCTACTGTTGGAGCTTTTCATATACGTAGATAGCAGAAGTTTCTATAAATAAACTTCAAATTGTGGAGCTTTGCATAATGCAAGTTCAAAGGATGACAGCAAACAAGGACCAAAAGGTGCAACTGGTCTGCCCGGTTTTCCTTTCTGGCACAATGCCATAGTCCCAGGCGATCATGTCATCCCAACTAAGGATCTTCTGTGTTTATTACATGTCTTATTAAATTCTGTTTTGATAGTGTTGGGAACCTCTGGTTCCTGAGGGTCACAAACTGGAAAGGTTTTCAGAGTATTTATTGGAGACAGATGTCAGAGATAGATTTATATACAACGGAGGCAGCATGCACTCAAATCTCTCATGCAAACTTATTAGGGATATCCTTCAAACTTGAACAGTTTGTGGTCTTTGAAAACCAAAGCTTCTCCACCCCTATTATTGTGTTTGTCTCCATCACCTCACTTCTATCACATACTGTCCCCTTCCTCCTTTCTCAGTCTCTGTGGATAACTCTTCGCTCCTCCCTGTCTCCTCAGCTCGCAACCTTAGGGTTGTCTTTCACTCTCTCTCTCCTCCTCCACACACATCCAACTGATAGCTAAAACCTGCCATGTCTTTCTCTACATCAACAACAAAATTTGCCCATTCCTTTCTTAACACACCACTAAGACACTTATCCACTTCTTAGTTACCTCCCGTCTAGACCACTGTAACCTACTCCTTTGCTGGTCTCCCTCTGAATCATTTCTCTCCCCTTCAATCTATTTAACAATCTGATGTGGGCCTAATCTTCCACCAGATTCATCAGTCTCATATTACCCCTCTTCTCAATTCACTTCATTTGCTCCCTATCCGTATCTGCATCCAGTTCTCTTCTATTGCTAACTACAAACTTCACTCTTTTCACCTTGCTGCTCCTTATGACTGGAACAAACTACCTGAGTCTGTACTCAGGCACCTTCTTTGACGCTTTTCAAATCCAGGTTGAAAACTCACCTCTTTGCTGCCGCTTTTGGATCTTGACTCACCTGATCTCCTTTGTATTGCCTTACCACTCCCCCTAGTTGTATCCCATGTCTACAGCTACTATGTTGTCTGTCTCAAATAGATTGTAAACTCCGATGAGCAGGGACTATCTTTTATATGTGTCTGTGCAGCGTTGCGTATGCCTTGTAGCGCTATACAAATGTTCGGTAGTAGTAATAATTCAAACTTCTCCTGCTGACCTATAAGTGCATTCACTCCGCAGCTCCTCACGACCTTTCCTTGCTTATCGTTCCCTACAACTCTCCTTGGAAACTCATCTGGCAAATCACCTCTATCTGTGCCCTTCTCTTCTACTGCTAACACCAGACTTCGCCCCTTTCACCTCGCTGCTCCTTATGCCTGGAACAGCTACTGTGCTGTATGTCTTGACTAGATTGTAAGATCTGATGAGCAGGGACCGCCTTTTACATGTCTGTACAGCACAGTGTATGTCTTGTAGCGCTATACAAATGCTCAGTAGTAGTAGTAGTACTGTAAAATTTAAAGATTAGGGTAATCATGCAGCTGGGTATGTCTGGCAGGCTGCAAGTTCTATAAGAAGAATTTTTAGCAGAAAACCTGATGTAACTGATATACCATGGATGAAACCTAGGAGGCTGAATGGTCAGGGAACAGTCACATTATTACTGGTGCACATTTAGATGAGGTTGTGATGGCAAAAACTAGCAATTGAGTCTATTTGGTATGCCATGCAGGAGAACAGAGAAGGCTGAAAGTTTGGATAATCACCACACTGCTATGAGTGGCTATTGACAGCAGGCCTTGACAAATTCTCTTTGGATTTAGGAGCCACAGCTGAGACCCTCTCGACTGTCTTCACTCAGACTGAGATAAATCCCAGGTGCCAGAGAAACATTTCTAGTCGCCACAATGACCTGGCGTCTGAAATTGCCACACCCTGATTTAGAGTATTACAGTACAAGTTTCAAGGATAGAAATGGGAAGAGAACAAGGCTAGGTGTGAACCAAATGTATTCTCATATGCTCATCTGCCTGAGGGAGACCACAAAACTGTCTTGAATATGGAGAAATATCTTACAAGTCATCACACCCTACTGCTAGAAGTTGGGATATAGCCTTACAATATGGACATGATTAACTGAGCAGAGGGGATAAATCAGTTGGTCTTTTTTTTTGCCATCATGTAATATGTCACCATAGAATGCACTGTACACTTTCATCTCTCCCTTTGTGACCAAATAAATCACTTAATTTCCTTGTACTCAGCTCTAAGCTCTCTGTGGAAGGGATTTGTAAGCAAGATAATTATACTGTACAATGGCACAGTTTACAAAATAGTAGATAATATATTTTAAAATTAATGCTGTTATTTTGCAGTCACACAATATTTTCTTTGCTATAAAACTGAGTTCAAGAAACTGCTAAACAAAGCGAAGTAAGGGACCCAAACTAATGAGAGGCTTCAAAGTACAAGTCACTGACTGGCATCCAGCATTGCACCAGAAAACAGGAAGACAGCTTGCAGCAGTGTCTGCTGGTGAGCACTACGGAGCAGCAGGCTAAGGAAAGGGTAATACATCACCTCAGCTATGAAGGGGAATAAGAGATCAGCTCCCTCCTACAGAAATCACCCAACCATGGCATCTCTGGGATTTAAACTATTTATTGCAAGCTTCCATATGCCGCATTAGTTATATTTCTGGACATAGCAAATACTCTGAAGTCTCCTGATGATGCATGTATAAGCTATATAGGAGAACTATTTTTTAATTCATGCCTTTCATTGGTAATATATACTGGAAAATGAACTAGCATTTTTAGATATATCTAAATAGTGTAGAAAGAGTTCTTACTGTGCAAGTTAAACTAGATAATATAAGTCAGGAGGAAGTAATGGAATGATCTAGGCTGACCTTACCAATGCCCCTCATCATTTCAACTTGGGATGTACGCTAGTAGAAGATGAAAAAAATACTGACCTTGAAAAATCTGAATCCTGAAAAATAAAAACATAGAAACATGATGGCAGAAAAAAACCACATGGCCTATCTAGTCTGCCCTTCCCTATCATCTATAATAGTGCACCTATTTTCCTATAGAGATCTTCTGTGCTTGTCCCATGCTTTTTTGAATTCAGATCGTGTTCTCATCTCTACCACCTGTACTGGGAGACTATTCTAATCATCTACCACTCTTTCCATAAAGAAATATTTCCGCATATTACTCCTGAGTCTATCCCCTTTCACCCTCATCCTATGTCCCCTCATAGCAGGGCTTGCTTTCAATTGAAAGAGGCTCTCCTCCTGTGCATTTATGCCACCGAGATATTTAAACATCTCTATCATATCACCTCTATCCCGCCTTTCCTCTAAGGTGTACATGTTAAGGTCCTTAAGTCTGTCCTCATATGCTTTATAATGAAGACCACGAACCATTTTAGTAGCCACCCTCTGCACATATTCCAACCTGTTTATATCCTTTTGAAAGTGTGGTCTCCAGAACTGCACACAATACATCAAATGAGGTCACACCAAATACCTATACAGAGGCACCATCACCTCCTTTTTCTGCTGGCCATTCCTCTCCCTATGCACTCAAGCATCCTTCTAGATTTTGCAGTTGCCTTTTCTACCTGTTTAGCTACTTTAAAATCGTCAGACACAATCATGCCCAGGTCCCGGCTCTTCTTTTGTGTACAGAAATAGTTTACCCCTTACACTGTACAACTCCCTTGGAGTTTTGCAGCCCAAATGCATGACCCTGAATTTTTTAGCTTCAAATCTCAGCTGCCAAATTCTAGACCATTCTTCAAGCTTACCTAGATCCCTCCTCATGCCCTCATGTTATCTACTCCTTCCTGGGTGTCTACTCTATTGCAGATTTTGGTTTCATCTGCAAAGAGGCAAACCTTACGTGATAGCCCTTCCGCAATATCACTAACAAAGATGTTAAAAAGAATCGAACCAAGGACAGATCCATGCAGCACACCACTGGTAACATCCTTCTCCTCAGAGTGAGCTCCATTTACCTGTACCCTCTGTCACCTCCCCCTCAACCAATTTCTAACCCAATCAGTAATTTTGGGTCCATCCCTAGGGTGGCTCAGTTTGTTGATAAGATGCCTGTGTGGAACGGTGTCAAAGGCTTTACTGAAATCCAAGAACATCACATCTAGTGCTCTCCCTTGGTCCACCCAGTCAAAGAAATCAATCAGATTTGTCTGACAAGACCTGCCTCTGGTGAATCCATGCTGCCTCTGATCCTGTAATCCATTGGACTCCAGAAACCTCACTATTTTCTCTTTGAGCAGTCTTTCCAATAATTTACTCACCACAGAAGTTATACTAACCGACCTGTAGTTTCCAACCACATCTTTATTTCCGCTTTTGTGTAAAGGGACCACACGTGCCTCTCTCCAGTTCTCTGGCACGACTCCAAAGAGGCATTGAAAAGGTCAGTCAGTTGAGCTGCTAGAAGATCCCCAAGTTCCTTCAGCATTCTTGGATATATCCCATCCGGTCCCATCACTTTGTGTACTTTTAGTTTAGCTAGTCCCTCCTCAACACAGTCTTCTGAAAATCATTTTAGATTCCCGTCGCTTCAATTCCTTTTTGTGTTTTTTCTGAGGTCCTGTTCCTGGCCCTTCATCTGTGAACAGATGTTTGTTAAGCAATTCCACTTTATCTTCATCAGCTTCTACATATTCCTCCCCTTCACCTTTGAGTCTGACAATACCACTCTTGCCCTTCCTCTTCTCACTAACATATCTGAAAAATGTTTTATCCTCTCATTTTATTGCATTGGCTATTTCTTCTTCTTTTAGTATCTTTGCTTTCCTGACTACTTTGCTAGCTTCTCTAAGCTTTCCAAATATAGGTGCCTGTCTTCTGCTCTCTGTGATCGCTTGTATTTCATGAAGACTTCCCTCTTCTTCTTCTCCTTTTCAGCTACTTCTTTAGAGAACCATAGCGGCCTCCTTTGCCTTTTACCTTTATTTACCTTTGTAACAAAAAGCTTGGTCGCCCTTAAAATATCCCCTTTGAGTTTTGCCCACTGTTTTTCTACATCCCCCAGCTGTTCCCATCCTTCCAACGACTTCTTGAGGTATTGGCAAAGTTCATTTTCCTAAAATCTAAGGCCCTCACTTTTGAATGGATTTCATTAGCCCTGGTCCTAATGCTTAACCATACCATCTGGTGATCACTGGATGCGAGATGATCTCCCACTATAACATCTGAAACATTTTCACTATTGGTAATGTGGGGGACCCTAGCCCAGGCTGTGGCCTATAGGCGTAGGGCTGCCCTTGTTAGTCTTTAAATAAAGGTTATGTTATCCTCTTCCAGAGCCTGGGCTTCTGGGACTTGTAGTTGTGTTACTTGTTCAAAAACAGAAGTATGGAAACCGAAGGATTTTTCAAAGGCAAACAGGAATTTATTTCTTCTTTTTCCTTTCCAAAACACTAAGGCTTAACAGAAGGCAACAGGATTCTTCTCCAAACAATATTCCTCAGGAAAATTCCATGAAACCAAAACTGAAACTGTTTTAGAAGGCTCTCTTAACACATGCAGCTGTCTCTCAATAGATAACAAACAAATACGTCCTTTTTTTTTTCCAAACAAAAGCAAATGTCTTCTCTGCATTAAACAGGGTTCTTAGCTTTCCTGGCTATAGTAACTCTCCCTGCTTCCTTAATGCTTTGGGTTTTTCAAGTTACAGGGTTTTCTTTCTCCAGAAGCTTTTATTCAGCTCTCTCACACCATGAACAGTCCATTAATGAATCTTCAAACATAGAAACAGGTTCAGAACAATCTACCTGCATTTCTTCTGGATCTCCTGCCGTACGTCTGACTCTAAAGCTCCATGCAACGCTTCTGGCTCAATGCACTCCAAAAGCTCCTGAACTTTTCTCCACTGAGGCTTTCCACTACGAGCAAGGTTTTCACCTGGAAGGTGAAGCTTCTTTTTCTGAATTAAATGCCACAGTGCCTCTAACTGTTTCAGGTCACTGTTAGCTGTACTTTTGTTCACCCACCTTCTGGGAGCTTGAACCCTTAGAGCGGGTTCACAAACTGTAGAAACTGCACTCTGCTGCTGGCCAGTAATTCTCCCAGCCACACCTCTGCTGGCTTCAGAACTACTTGTACTTTTCCTGCAAGCCTGACTTTCTCTTGGGGTGTTGCCTTCACCTCTGAAGTCCCCACGGAAGTCTCCACTGGTCTCCTCCCCGGTGAACTCTCTGGGTCTTTCTTGGGTGCTTCTCTCCCCAGCAGTCTCTATGGTCAACTCCAACTCCCCGGTCAATTCCCCGATCAAATTCCTGGTCGAACTCCCTGGTGAATTCCCCTTTCTTCCTGTTCCTCTGGGTTTATAAAGTTGTTTTTTTCCTATCGTGCCCTGCCCCCTGCTCAGGTGTTTTTCATTAGTTTCCAAGCCTGCCCTTAGGTTAGCAGAGCTTGGGTGTGGCCTGCCTTCAGCCACTGCGTGTTTTTTCTCTTTTCCTGCACTCTGCAAGCTATGGATTTGCGCCCTGTCTCTTTCCTTAAAAGGTAGATTTTTGATTTTCCTCTATTTCCATGGGCTCAGCCATACTCTCCTCATCACAGTAAGCACCAAGTTCAGTATGGCCCATTCATGTGTGGGTTTTATCATCAGTTGCCTGAGTAGTTCTCCCTGTAGAGAATCCAGGATCTCCTTACTTTTAGATGACACTGCAGCAGGGATGTTCCAATCAACATCCGTCATATTGAAATCACCTATCAATAGCACTTCCTCTTTTCTAGCAATGCTGTGTATGTCTTCTATTAAATCTCCATCTACTTCTTCTCCCTGTGAGGGGGGTCAGTATATCATGCCAATGCAAACTGATTTCTTTTTCCCTCTTTCTAGTTTAACCCACAGTGCCTCCTCTCTCCCTTTTAAACCCTGTAATTCTATAGCTTTAATGTTTCTTGGGGTTTTTTGTTTTGTTTTTTGTTTTTACATACAGTGCCACTCCTCCTCCCCTTCTTCCTACCCTATCCTTCCTGAATAAGGTATAGCCTGGTATAATTATATTCCGGTCATGGTTCTCTTTGAACCATGTCTCTGCAACCACCACTAAATCCAAGTCAACCTGTTCCATTAAAGCCTCAACATCTGGGATCTTATTTCCCATGCTACGGGCATTTATATGCATCGCTTTCCAGATGATGTATCTTTTACCCATTTCTATAGAGGTATTTAATGTTTCACTTACCTGGGGGCTTTCTTCATCCACCCCCAACGAATCTAGTTTAAAGCCCTCTTCAGTAGGTTAGCCAGTCTGCTCTGAAGACATGTCGACCCTTCTTGGACAGATGGATGCCATCTCTGCCCTGCAGCCCTTGGAACATCATTCCATGGTCCAGGAAACCAAAATGCTCTCATTGACATCATCCATGCAGTCATGCACTTATTGCCAGGATGCGAGCTTCTCTGCCACCGCCTTTACCCTCAACAGGGAGGATTGAAGAGAACACCTGTGCATCTATCTGCTTTACCCTCTGTCCCAGAGCCATGAAGTCACTTTTGATACGCTCAAAGGGATACCTGGCAGTATCATTAGTGTCGACATGGATGAGCAACATTAGGTAATAGTCAGTAGGCTTGATGAGTCTCGGCAAACTCTCCGTAACATCTCGGATTTTGGCAACTGGTAGACAGCACACCTCTCTGGACATCAAGCCTGGTCAGCAGATAGATGCCTCAGCACCTCTCAGACGAGAGTCACCAACCACCGCTACCCTTTGCTTCCTTGCGGTCACTGATTCCTGGGATGCTTTCACCTCCTCCACTTCTAGGGCTACATAGAGGTTCTTCAATTCAAGAACTGGAGAAGTTGGATTGGTGATTCTGTAGGCCCTGGTGACTCATGTCCAGCTTTCATCATTCTTCAGGCTCCCCCCTCTTCACCTCTGTTGAGGAGCTTGGATGTTTCAAGAAGTATCTCATCAATGTACTTCTCACTGTCTTGAATGCTTCTCAGCCTTGCCACCTCTTTTCTCAGCTCCTCTACTTCTTTTCTGAGTGTTTCAGCATGCAGGCATCCTGCATATGGAACCTGTCTTTCAAATGGCATAGGGGATCTCTATCTGGACAGAGGTAGAGGCTGTAATGTGGGCAACAGATCTGGCAATACAATTCTGCCCTGCCATGTGTCAGTTGGTGGAGCTTTGGTACCTGTTGAAATAAAAGAAAGAGAGAGACCTACCAAAGTATCTGCCTGTTCCTCAGCTGTCCTTTCAGAGAAAAAACAGTTAAGCTCTTTTAAGTGTGTTCTAACAGTGTTGTTCGGAGTCCCTGTTTGTAGCTAGTTGGGGAGTTGCCCTACAAAAATGTGTAGTTAATTGGGGAGTTGCCCTATAAAGCAAGAATGATCACATGGGGTGGGTGGGAGCTGGGGTCGGTAGGGAGGGAACTAACATGTGATGAGGTCAGCAGCTTCAAAGAGCTTTCTGTGAATGGAACAAAAAACAATGAACTCTGACAGAGCTTTTTGCTCAACATCACAAAACATTCCCCCTTTGCAGTATAGAAAAACAAGCAAAACAAATGGCTTTTACAGATGATAACCAAAACCCCTTAAGAGCTTTCAGGCAGAGAGATTGTAGTTAAAATCCACACAGAATTACCTTGCTTGCAACAAGAAATATTTTTGCTAGCGAGTCATGACCTACATAAAAAGATGAAGATGTGTTTAAAAAAAGGTTTTGACAAGTTCCTGGAGAAAAAGTCCATAAACAGATAGACTTGGAAAAAAACACTGCTTATCCCTGGGGGTAAGCAGTATGGAATCTTCTAACTTTTGGGATCCTGCCAGGTGCTTGTAACTTGAACTGGCCACTGTTGGAAACAGGATACAGGGTTTGATAGACATTTGGTCTGGCCCAGTAAGGCAATGTTTATATTCTTAAACCAGTGTGTAAAATCAGTATGCTAATATGCAAGGTCATTTTAGTTTGCATATTAGTATATACGTTTGCACGATTCAGACTATATTTGGCAAACTTTGCATAAAAACTCACTCTGGGACCAATGATTAAAAACGAAACAGTGCCTGAGATAAAATGCATCTGAAATGGAACATTATCCCCCATATATAAAATGTAGTTTATTGCTATTTGGGTAATAAGTGATTCACTGATGAACATAATATCATAAGAACTGCCATCCTGGGTCCATTTCTCATTGACTGGAATTTTGGTTTAAACTCCTGAGTCTCTTCCTCTACTTTTTAAAGCCTGGCATCAATTTCAGAAACTTTACAGTTCAAAGCATCCAAGTTGGGTGCCAAAACTTGGCCAAAATCGACTATGGATAGTCTGACCCAGCACGGTAGTTCTTATGTTCTTATGAAGTATTGTAGACATTACTATTCTTTGTGTAGATTTACAACCAAATGTTGTAATGTGAAAGGCAAAAACAACTGTAAATGTCCATGAGTCATAATATCAAAATCTATTTCTCTCAATCCGCCTGTATAATAAAATTTTAACCCACTCATTAGAATGCTTAATCTGAGTTCTGCTGAATGGGTATTTGAAGAGAGGTTCTATTTGTCTCCGTGATACAGAAATGCACAGAGGTCCATAGTCTATCATGACTTAGGTAGCCTAATAAGGAAACATTTCTCTATACAGTGTTATTGACTGCAGCCAAGGAATGGGTACTGTGAAGATTACTTTTATGCTAAGAGAAAGGAACCCATGCATGAACCATGGAAACCAATATGCTCTCTAGGTGATGAATACAGTTGCTAGAGAAAGTCTAAAGTCCCTTCCAATGTGCTCACCTTTTGTTGCCTTATAGTTTGAAAACAAAATACATTAAAACCATGTATTCGCACATCTCATCGCAAAATAACCAAATGAAAAATATATGCGAAAAATCCTTAGGAAATGAAGTGGAGAAAAAGCATGTGACAGGTTGGTTGGCTAAGTGCAGGACCAGTTTAACCATTAGGCAGATTAAGCCAGTGCTCCTCAGCCTTTGTTCTTTTATGGCACACTTTTTGAGTTTATTTAGTCCTCGTGGCATACCAAATACAGTTCTGCATGATCCTCGTTCTCAGTCCCTCTCACTAGCAGAAGAGAAGCAGCATTTTTATGCTGTCTCTCTCTCATTCTGCTGGGTTCAATCTGATTTGTAAATACTGTACGTGAGGTCGGCAAAGACATGCAAGTTCGAAGTAAAATTAACATATCTCCAACCCTCACACCAGGGACAGGTGTATGAAATCAAAGAAGAAACCACAGGAATGCATAGGGAACGGACATCCACGAACAGCAGACGACACTATTTTACAAACGCATGTGGAAAAAATCGTCAGGAATCCTCAACAACTTACACGTATAAATGTCAGCATTTCAGAATGAACACAGGAAATGTCAGTACTTTCATGTGTATCCTGGCCTTTTTGCAAACCTAGACGTGCAACTGCTCTTAACCAATCAAAGAGGACTCACCATTTGCCTCATCTATAATTTGGAGGGGGGATATTAATATTGGGAATATCTCCCTTAATCCCTCCTGTACAAGTACTTTCCAAAAACCTATTCGTGCAAGGCGGCAGGTGTAAGCGCAGATCTGGAAAATTTCTGTCTTCAGTTGCATCCCCTAAATACAGCTCTCATTAAGAATCAAATGCAAATAGGAAGCAAATGAGAGAGAGTAATTCCTTTGACATTTATGGCAGAAGGCCTATTCATATCTCCGCTGAGAAAAGTATTTTCATGGGGTCAGATATTTCCATGATAAGACAGTTGACTGTTTATATCAACAAATGCTTTAAGTTTTCCATTAGCTGTAGTTTTGCACAGCTTCATTAAATGGTATATTGGAGCCTTGCAGTATGTGTGAGATGCCAGACACTAAACTAAATGAATGGAAAAAAGAAGGGCAGAAGTCCTCTGACATGATGAGGGCAATTTTCGTAACGGTTTACTTGCACATCAAGAGCTGCTGAAACTTCCCAATGCCTCATTGAGGATTAAAGGAGACCAAGGCACAGTATATGGGCCCATCGGTTTTGCATTTATAACAAGAGACATGCTCTCTCGAGAGTATGGATACATGTTGTCACCCCCTATATCCCAGCAAAGCCGAGGCGTAGGCAGTAGGCTAGGTTAATAGGGGTGCATGAATCTTTCACTAAGGAATAATTGTAGTTGTGAGTCCAAAGTGGTTAAAGTTCAAATAAGGGTTTTATTTCCCCTCCCGGGGTTTTAGGATTTTCAAATAGTACAGCAACTCAAAGAAAAACTCAGGATACAAACTGACAAAGTAAAGTATAGCAACTTGCTTCCTAACACATTCACTTTTCACTGCAGCTAATCGCTTCCTCTTAGCTTCAAACAGTGTTATGAAATCAATTGCTCAGAACTTTATAATAAAGAGATTGGCTCTTCTTCCAACATTAGAGAACAATCCATCTGTTCATACTGTGGAGACAAAGTATTATCCTCTGTGCACATGGGTTCTATGTCATTGTCTTTTGCACAGCCCGATTGTATGCTTTTCAACCCTGTTTCTTCTCCAGAGTTTATTAAGCCCTCTTCATAAGAGCATGGCCAGAAATTATCATCAACGTTATAACAGGAGGGTAGAAAGACAGGCTTCCTAGTATGCTTTGTTCTCGGGCTATCTTTAAACCCTCTGTTTCCCTTAATGGCTGCTAGCTCAAACTGCTGGTTTTCATGGCAAACAGACTTCCCTTTAGTTAATCGGTGTCTGGACTTTTCATGCATACAATCCTCTATATCCCTCATACACACATCTTCCACAATAGGATTTCTTTCAAAGTAAGGCAACTGTGTCTTAACACCTTGTTTCTCATTTACATAAGGCTTCCTGCTTATGTCACGTTCCACACTCTCAAAGAGCTGGGGAAATTCTCCCTGCGTCAGAGGTTTGGTTAACTTCTTACTGACCTCTGGTTTTGCAGCTTTCCTCACTCCACTCCTGGGGTTACTGTGAGCTTCTCCTGGGGGAATCCTCAGCGGTTCACAGCGTGTGCCTGCAAATTCAGTGCCGTCGGAATCAATCAGCTCTCTCTCACTCTGGTTTCTGTCTCTGCCAGCATGTCTAGTGTAACCCCTCCTCCAACTCTCTCTAGAGCTTCCTGGGTCACACTCAGGGCAGCTTCCTCTCCAACCCCCTTGGCAATTACCTCTGTAAGCTGCCTTAGGCTTTGGAAACCAGCCTGGATTCTGACGTGAAGTAAAACCTGCTTTCCTTCTGCAAGGTAAGTTGAAATTGAATTCTTCTGAGTCCCAACCTGAGCCTAGTCTGGGACTGGAATCATAACCCGAATCACCACAAGAACAAGCACCCAAGCTTGAACTGCAACTGCAACTCCACCCCTTTGCTCCTCTGCCTGAGCAGGTCTTATAGTGCCTTGAAGGCGTGGCTTCCCTCACGTGCAAATCATTCTCTTTTCTCTGTGAGAATTGCTTGTCAGGGAGGCAAGGCTGCAAACGTCGTGTTTGCCTAGGTTGCTCAGGGCAACAGGGAAGCTTCTGATTAGACTGCCTGACAGAATCTGACCTGTTTCTCTCAGAATTCTGCACTTCTATAGCATAGGACAGATCTGCTGTGTCACATATCCCCCTCCTTAAGTTATTACACGCTGCTGACGTCCTCGTCTGACAGCGTGTAATCCTATCGGGCCTGACACAACAGTCCTCTACATACACCAGGCGTACCGTTGCTGACCTTTCCCGCCAAGGTTTCAGCAAATTTACATGGTACGTTTGGCGACGTCCCCTTTCATTCTCAACATTATATGTAACGGGACCTACCTGACCAACTACCGTGCCCGGGCCCCTCCATTTAGCCTCAAACTTCGGGCTCGTACCAGCTACCAGGATCAACACTTTATCCCCTAGAGATAACTTTCGTGTCTTAGTCCCGCGGTCATAGTATTTCTTTTGCCTACGCTGGCTGGCCTGTAAATTATTCATGGACACCCTAGATGTCCGCTCTAAACGATCCCGTAAATCTTTTAAGAATTGTGGGACCCCTACCTCTGTCTCCTCGGGGGCAACCCATTGCTCCTTGAGGATATCCAAGATGCCTCTTGGGGCCCTCCCAAACAACAATTCGTATGGGGATGCGCCCAATGATGCCTGCGTGCGCTCCCTGCACGCATACAGGACGAATGGGAGGACAGTATCCCACTCGACCATATTTCCATCCAGGCTTCTCCTCAGCATTTGCTTCAGGGACTGATTAAGCCTCTCTACCACTCCATTCGACTGGGGGTGATACGCGGAGGTACGGACATGGCGTATCCCGAAGGCGTCCCATAGCATAGCTAAGTGTTTGGATGTAAAGTTAGTGCCCTGCCTGTAACCTTTAACATTTGGCCTTGAGAAGCACCAGCTAATTCTGCCTCAAAATAGCAGTCGGTTAGCTGCACTGCTTCCTTTGTGGACTTACATTTTTGCAAAAAGAGAAAGGCTTTTACTTCTGGGGGTATGGCTTCAAAATATTGCTCCAGTATTACAGCATCTAGCAGGGAGGCTACTGTAGCTGTTTCGGGAGCAAGCCATTTTGATGCCAGGCCTGTTAACCTTTGCATCAAGGCCTTTGGTGTTTCTTTTGGCAGGATCCTGGCCTGCCTAAAGAGACGGCGGTAATGGGTCTGCGTCAGCCCTAGCCTATACCTGACTGCGAGTTTTACCTCATGGTACTGGGACGCTAGATCAGCGGGCATCGCCTTATACGCAGCTAGTGCCTCTCCTGTTAGAGACACGGCGAATCGTACTGCCCACTGATCTAGTGGCCACCGGGCCGCTACAGCGATCCGCTCAAAAGCTTCTGCATAATCGTCGAAACTGTCAGAATGCTGCAAAGGCCCTAGTGCCAATGCATTACAACTATTTAGTCCTACCACAGGGGTCACTTGAACAATGTCCTCCTCTGTGGGGCTCAGTCTCTTCACCAGCGCAGTGAGAATCTCAAGAAGGGGCTTCTGCTGCGCTGCCATTGCAGCCATCGTCTTCTCTTGTGCCTGCCGTGCGAGTTCTCCCTGGGCCTTCCACTGGGCCTCCATCCAGCTGCGCATTTCAGCGGGGTCCATCTCAGCGCCGATATCTGAAAGAAAAGAAAAACAAGCCCACCAAGTGCGGAACACACTTTTTTCTGTCCCTTCGCTGCTACTTGGTTTTCAATTTTTCTTTTTTTTTTTTTCCCCTTTTTCTCCCTCAATCCTTGCTACCCATGCCCAGTCACTTGTACCTGATCACGGTGTAGGATCTTGCCTTGAGAAAAAGGTCTTGGCCAGCTCTGGATGTGGAGATCCTCTCCCGACACTCCGGTGCAGGTTTTTCTTTTTTCAGGATTTTCAATTCCACACACTTTTTTTTTTCCAATCAGCCGTACCTTCCTTGTAGAGCTTGTTAGTAGTATCGAGTGCTGTGTTTTTTTTTTTCAAAAATCCAACTACTGCGCCATTTTGTCACCCCCTATATCCCAGCAAAGCCGAGGCGTAGGCAGTAGGCTAGGTTAATAGGGGTGCATGAATCTTTCACTAAGGAATAATTGTAGTTGTGAGTCCAAAGTGGTTAAAGTTCAAATAAGGGTTTTATTTCCCCTCCCGGGGTTTTAGGATTTTCAAATAGTACAGCAACTCAAAGAAAAACTCAGGATACAAACTGACAAAGTAAAGTATAGCAACTTGCTTCCTAACACATTCACTTTTCACTGCAGCTAATCGCTTCCTCTTAGCTTCAAACAGTGTTATGAAATCAATTGCTCAGAACTTTATAATAAAGAGATTGGCTCTTCTTCCAACATTAGAGAACAATCCATCTGTTCATACTGTGGAGACAAAGTATTATCCTCTGTGCACATGGGTTCTATGTCATTGTCTTTTGCACAGCCCGATTGTATGCTTTTCAACCCTGTTTCTTCTCCAGAGTTTATTAAGCCCTCTTCATAAGAGCATGGCCAGAAATTATCATCAACGTTATAACAGGAGGGTAGAAAGACAGGCTTCCTAGTATGCTTTGTTCTCGGGCTATCTTTAAACCCTCTGTTTCCCTTAATGGCTGCTAGCTCAAACTGCTGGTTTTCATGGCAAACAGACTTCCCTTTAGTTAATCGGTGTCTGGACTTTTCATGCATACAATCCTCTATATCCCTCATACACACATCTTCCACAATAGGATTTCTTTCAAAGTAAGGCAACTGTGTCTTAACACCTTGTTTCTCATTTACATAAGGCTTCCTGCTTATGTCACGTTCCACACTCTCAAAGAGCTGGGGAAATTCTCCCTGCGTCAGAGGTTTGGTTAACTTCTTACTGACCTCTGGTTTTGCAGCTTTCCTCACTCCACTCCTGGGGTTACTGTGAGCTTCTCCTGGGGGAATCCTCAGCGGTTCACAGCGTGTGCCTGCAAATTCAGTGCCGTCGGAATCAATCAGCTCTCTCTCACTCTGGTTTCTGTCTCTGCCAGCATGTCTAGTGTAACCCCTCCTCCAACTCTCTCTAGAGCTTCCTGGGTCACACTCAGGGCAGCTTCCTCTCCAACCCCCTTGGCAATTACCTCTGTAAGCTGCCTTAGGCTTTGGAAACCAGCCTGGATTCTGACGTGAAGTAAAACCTGCTTTCCTTCTGCAAGGTAAGTTGAAATTGAATTCTTCTGAGTCCCAACCTGAGCCTAGTCTGGGACTGGAATCATAACCCGAATCACCACAAGAACAAGCACCCAAGCTTGAACTGCAACTGCAACTCCACCCCTTTGCTCCTCTGCCTGAGCAGGTCTTATAGTGCCTTGAAGGCGTGGCTTCCCTCACGTGCAAATCATTCTCTTTTCTCTGTGAGAATTGCTTGTCAGGGAGGCAAGGCTGCAAACGTCGTGTTTGCCTAGGTTGCTCAGGGCAACAGGGAAGCTTCTGATTAGACTGCCTGACAGAATCTGACCTGTTTCTCTCAGAATTCTGCACTTCTATAGCATAGGACAGATCTGCTGTGTCACAACGTGTAGCTTTTTGTTCTTCCCAGACATCACCCCACTATACTCCCATGTGACTTAGATTTGGCCAGGGCAGACACATGTAAATCATGGTCTTTCTAAAATAGCAGTTACTTACCTGTAACATACAAGGGTTATTAAAGATACCTTATTTGCATTCTACATTTGGATGTGGAGGAGTAAAATGTGCATGCCACATCCATGTGTAAAATGTGATGTCCAGGAACAAGCAGGAATGCAGTCTTCACATATGTGTGACATCGGCACTGACGAAGCCCACGCAGAAAATCTCCCAAGCATCTAATAGGAAAGGCTTTGGGAGCACTCCAATGCACCGGTGTGCCTGTCTTACCAACTCCGCTCCCTCAATTCTTCATTTTCCGCAGAGCCAGCAGGACAAGCCATTCCTGTCACTGCTGAAAAATTTCTATTTTTAGTGTGAAACATTATGCTTCTGCCTTCCATTGACGATGGTCTGTCGAATCAGACGCCGGTCCCAATAAATCTTATTTTACCTTTTTCTATTTCTTTTTTCTTTAACACAGTTTTCACTGCTAAATTAGGCCTTTAAGGTCTCCATAGCCTTATCGTCTGTCTTGAAGACAACATTTTTTAGGGATGGAAAACCCAACTCATGGTTTTAAAAAATGTGCCAACTGTGCTGGTACCATATCAGTCACTGATAAACATGACTGGTGTCTAAAATGTTTGGGGCCTGACCATCAACCCAGTTATTGTCCTTTGTGCCAGCAAATGACAAAGAGAGGCCTACAGAACCATGCCAGACAGTACGGATCGTTGTTCACCTCGGACTCAATGTCAGTGGCTTCCACTTCTTCCAGGGCAATGACTTCCCTCTCATGGGTCTCAGGTTTCTTCAAAGTCCAAACATAAGAGTAAGTCAAAGTCTGTCCGCTCCAAGATCATTGGCATCGAAGACCACTACGAAGACCAGAAAGAAGTCAGAGCATAAGCATAGTGACTCCCCTAGAGGTGCTTCCGATGCACACCGGCCAGCCAAATTGCCACAGCAGGATGTGTCCTCTAAAGCACAAGCGAGGCTCCGGGACGCTCCTGATGAAACAATGTCCGGAGAGCAACCTGTTCCATGTTCTTGGAAGGTGGCTCAGAGCCCCATTGGGGATTCCACCCAGACTGACCATCTCCCTGGACCAGCATATGCTGGCTCTTGAGAGGAGGTGTATTGCTCTTGATCCGGAATCAATGGAACCTCCGACGGCGATAACATTGTTGGAACTGACTGAAGCTCCCGGTATCCAGCAGACAAACTACATATCTCTCTGTTCCGATACTTCTGAGTATCGGTATCGACCTTGGGTGTCTAGGAGGCATCGAGGTCAAACCCAAGACCGCCGATACTTTGACTTCTTAACAGGGTCTGATTCCAGATCTTCAGATTCTGATGAGGGATCACTTGATCCCCAGAACTTCCAGAAATCCCTTCAGACCCTTCACTGCCTCAAGAACTGCATCGGTCCAACCAGAAGATATGTCCTTTCAGGATTTCATATATGATATGGCAGCGGGGCTCACCATCACAGTGGCCTCAAAAATGGAACAGAGGGCAGAGGAATTGGAGATACTCCAAAACCCTCCCATGCCCAAGGAGGCGGCTACATTACCGGTGCATAGGATCCTACAGGATCTTATGCTCCGCATGTGGGAAGCCCCACTCACGGTTCCCACCTGTCAGTAAGAGGCTCGATACTATGTACCAGATACTGGAGTGCCCAGGCTTCCAAAAAACCTCAGTTCCTTCACCATTCAATGGTGGTGGAATCAGCAATGCGCCGCATAAAGAGCTCTAAGAACCATTCTTTCATGCCACCTGGCAAAGACTAGAGGTCACTCGATGCCTTTGGGCGTAGATGCTTTCAGGCATGCATGTTAGCCTCCAGAATGAACTCTTACATGCTACACATGCGCATGTTTCTGAAAGATGTCAGCAGGGTTCTGGAGACTTTCACCCCATGCTTCTTGAGGATAAGCGGAGTGCATTCCAGATGCTCATCAAGCAAGGATAAAAACTTCAAAGTTTCTTACCAGGGCTTCTTTTGATGCCTTTGAATCAATAAGCAGAGCTTCAGCAGTCTGCACTGGGGCTCGTAGAATGGCCTGGTTACAGGCATCAGATCTCAAGCAATGATTCCAGGATAAACTAGCCAATATCCCATTCACTAGAGAAAACGTTTTGGCAAGAATTGGAGAGAAAAAGCAGGAGAGATTGAGACAGACAATCTCACCCTAAAATGCCTTTCCAGGAAAACAGCTGACCCATCCAAGAGAAGGGCTCTTCCCAAGAAACCTTTCTGTTCTAAAAAGAAAAGCTACTATCTCTCTTACCTGCTGTCTGCTGCCTATCAGCCTCAGCATCCTCAGCAGAGACAGCAGGGATCTTGCTAGCCCAAGAAGCCCAAGACGCCTAAGCTCAACCAGCTACATAACTTGTGCCTGGTTTTTGACTCCTTCCTAGAAAGTATTACCAATCTTCCCCTGGAGGGCCCCCAGCCCCTCCACATAGCCGGCAGACACTGTCACTATGCCCACAGGTGGCACCTCATAACATCAGAGCAGTGGATACTCCAGATTGTCCAAAGGGGTTATCAGCTTCACTTTGAAACCTTCCCCCCTCGACAGCTTCACAGGGAATTATCTCACACAACCCCTTCAAAGCACCCTCTTAAAAGAAGAGGTGACCACCCTGTTGTCCCAGGGTGCTACAGAAAGAGTTCCTTCTTCTCAAGAAAGCATGGGCTTCTATTCTCCATATTTTCTCATTCCAAAGAAAACAGGAAGATTCAGGTCCATCTTGGATCTCAGAAACCTAAAGAAATTCATGGTCTAAGAAAAATTCAAAATGATTTCTCTAGGATTCTTCTACCATACCTCCAGAGTCATGATTGGCTATGTTCTCTAGACCTAAAAGAGGCATACACACATTTATTGATCCATCCCTTGCCCAGACAGTTTCTGCGCTTCATATTTCAGGGAAAACACTATCAATACCGGTCTAGCCTCTGCCTCAAGAGTCTTCACAAAATGTATGGCAGTAGTCACTACCTATCTATGCACCCTGGGGGTATTTGTCTTCCCTTACTTAGATGACTGGCTGATCAGGGGAGAGACTCAGGAGGTAAGGCTCTCCCTTCATTGCACCATCATGGTACTCCAACACTTGGGCTTTGTTGTAAACTTCCCAAAGTCTCACCTTGCTCCAACCCAAAGACTGTTCATCAGAGCACTCTTAGACACTCAACAAGCCTGAGCTTTCCTTCCACAGGATCACTGTGCCCACCTCATTGAGCTGGCAAAGGGGGTACAAAAGCAGAGCTGGGAAACAGCTCAAGAGATGCTACAGTTATTAGGACACATGGCCTCTGCGGCACATGTCATCCTCTAACCTCGATTACACATGTGACAAGCACAAAGGACTCTGTCTTCTCAATGGAAGCAAGCAAAGGGGTATCTCAAAGACAAGATCCACATCACCCCTCAACTGATCAAGTCCCTTCTACAATATCTCTTTCACCTATCCTTAACAGGTCTTAAAACTAACTGAGTGAGAGCTCACCTTAGTACCATTGCGGCCTCTCACAAATCACAAGATGGACAACCTCACACCCCTTAGTAGCACGCTTTATGCGGGGGTCTCCTGCTGTCCAAGCCACCCATTATCACTTTCTTACTGAACGCTGGGAGTGTTCCCGCACAGGCTCTGTCAGTACAGACGTCACCCATATGTGAAGACTGCATTCCTGCTTGTTATTGTAGATCATATTTAACACATGGACGTTGCATGCACATTTTTCTGCCTCCACATCCACAAGTAGAATGCAAATAAGGCATCTAAAATAAGTCCTTGTATGCACAGCTGCTGATATTCTGATCCTATATGTATAATTGAAACGTTTGACTTGGATGCAAAAAAAAAACAGGTACGCACTTCAAGGCATAACTTATATGTATAATTATACCTATACATTCAGCAGCACTCGCTGTAATATAGCACTAGCACTGCTGAATACCGTATATGAATAATTTGAAATGTCTCAATTAGATGCTTCAATTAATACTCCAAACACTTCATTCTAATGCCATCAACTAGAAAAGCTGCAGAAATTTGTGCAAGGTACAACATCATTCTTAACTCATTTTCAAGCATTATGAATAACTAGTGATAAATCCTGCTTAAAAAGGAAGCGACGGCAGTTCAAGCCTCTGAATTCATACTGCGAGCACGTTGAACACTGGCAGTGCCATCTTAGAAGCTCGAAGTACTGCTGGTGCTTCTGTACTGTTCACTCATAGCTGTGCCGGTCTTGGGGATTCCCATCAGCTACTGCAGTGACGTCGTCCAGCTAGGGGTGACCTGAGGCCCTCCTCCCATGGAGACACGACTGGCTTCAACAGGTGCACTGCCGTACATTATTAATGCTACACCCATGCTTCACTTTACTGACTCCCTTTTCCCAGCCTTGACAATTTTAGTGACATCTGTTCAAAAACCTGAATTATCTTTTTTTTTCTTCTTGCACCTTACAAAGTCTCTCCTCCTCCTCAAATATTATCAAACTCGTTACATTCTACTTTACCATGGATCCTTCAGGCTATCAATCCAGTGCTAATGCACATTTTAGTTCAATTTCTTTTTCTTATTTACCTGCTTGTTTTTAAACTAGATTTTGTATTGCATAGCCTTACATTTTATTGCAATGGTAAGATATTTTCACTTATTTTGCATGAAAGATGATTTTTATATTTGCATATTAAAAAATCATTTGGATTTGTGACGTGCCATCTTTGTCCATCATCTGGCATGTTTCGCATAAGTGAAATGGCAGCCACTCTCATTAAGAATCAAATCCACTAGCTGTATTATTTCACCGTTTCATTAAATGGTATCTTGGAGCACCCGCAGCATGTGTGAGATGCCAGGCACTAAACTAAATGAATGGAAAAAGATGGGCAGAGGTCTTCTGACATGTTGAGGGCAATTTTCATAACGGTTTACTTGCACACATCAAGAGCTGCTGAAACTTCCCAATGCCTCACTGAGGATTAAAGGAGACCGAGGCACAGTATATGGGCCCAGCGGTTTTGCATTTATAACAAGAGACATGCTCTCTGGAGAGTATTGATAATGCACTGGTTACAATAGTATATGCAGTTTGGCATTTAGACCTCAGATTTTGCATTTCCCTCTGGATCAATGCAAGGCTGTAATAGATTCTCTCTCCACATGAGATCCAAAGCTTCCACTGAACCATCCACATGATTCCTGAGGCCAGCCATTATAGGCATGGGCTAATCTGCTACTGGGATATGCAGCCACATAAGGGGGTGAAGGAGAGGATGAAGGAGAGCACCAGGTAGGAGGGGGATGGGCAATGCCATGGGTCTCTTGCCTCCAACAAACCACTGCAATTTTCTTTTTAAGTGTCATCACGCTTGCACAGAAGTCCATTACCATATTTTTTAATTCTTCAAAATTGCACAGTGTGTATAAACTATTCAAAAAATGTTAGAGTTATTATCAATTCCTTTAAGTGGACCTATGTTATATGAATATATAAATTCCAGCATTAAACTTTTGCATTCACTCAATGTGGGCCTTCATGGTCTGAGACCTGCCCCAGTTCAGCATAAGAACATAAGATATGGACTTCCGGTGATGCGGTGAGCCCGTGCGGACGCACGCCGCTCGAGCTCTGGGCCCCCTTGCTCCTCCGGCGCCGCTGAATGTTTGATTGGGGCTAATTTCGGGGCTCCCACACACCCCCCGAGCTCCCTTGCCCAGATCGCAGCCCGGTGGGATGATCCGGCGCTCCCCTCTCACCTGCACCCGAAGATCTGAGGAGGCGGCCTGGATCCACGCGGCTCACGCTACAGGCGCCGCGCTGGGGTGAGTGCCACGTGGTGGGGTGAGTGGCCAGTCGGCGAGTCGGGACAGCCTGCAAGGGATTGCAGGGGATCCCTGCGGCGACCGCGGCTCCGCGGCTGGTGCTCGTCCCCCCCTTCCTGCCTCCAGCTCGTCTCCAGCTTGTGCCTTGAGTGGCTGCCTGATGCGGGAGAGACCAGGGGAGGCTGAGATCCCGTACCGGGCCCGGCTGTGAGCTGCCCCTTGTTTTGCCTGCTTCCACCCGCAAAGGACCGAGAAGAATTGACTGGGGCCCTCCTCCCCCTCCATAGGAGACAGTGACCCGTGCCTCCTTTTGCCAGCTGGGAGCCTGCGACTTGTCTTTTGCGCTGGGGCATGCAGGACTGAGCCTTGCCCCCCCTGCCTGGAGTTTCTGACCGGCGCCCTGCTTTCGCCATCGCAGAGCCTGCAACCTGTGCCCCGCACCCAGCCTCCAGTGCACCGGAGCCCGAGACTGAAGCTTATCCCCCCCTGCGTGTAGGGGCCCGGGACTGGCGTTCTTTCTTCGGCGTACTGCCCCACCTTTGGCACCTGCCTTTCATCTAGCGCCTCAGAGCCCTGAACCCACACTCTATCTCCTGTGTACAGAGGCCTGAGCAGCCCAGGCGACACCTGAGGCTCGGATCTGGGACTGTGCTGCGAACCGAGGAGGTCGACGACTGAGACCCTCGTCGCCCGGCGTGTGGAGCGGGAACGGGAGAGAGACCCCCCCCCCCTCCACCTGAGTGGACCACAGCAGAGGCCTAGGCGATGGCGGCGAAGGGAGACCGCCGGGTGGAGAAGGAGAAGACCCCCCTGCCGCCCAGGGGGGGGGAGCAATCCTCACCGCGGAAGGGGGAGGCTAAGACTACAGCAGAGATGGTGGACGAAATTTCCATCGCCGTAGCGGGGGCGCTGTCTGCTCAGTTCGAGGACCTGCGGGGCCGTATGGACCTTGTCCAGACCTCAGTGGAGGCCTTGGGCGGCCGACTACAAGAGGCGGAGCACCGGATAGAGCAGTCAGAGGAGCACGTGCTGGAGCTGCAGCGGGAGATGGCTCGGGTGAAAAAAACTGCTTCAGGGGCAGGAAGCCAAACTCGATGACCTAGAAAATAGATCCCGCCGCAATAACCTGAGATTTCTTGGGATCCCAGATACCGTCGAGGATCGGGACCTACAATCCTACTTAGAAGATCTGGTGAAACAACTCCTGGCGAATGAACCGGAAGGTGCCTCAGTGCAAATAGAGAGGGCACACCGGGTTGGACCTAGGAGGACCAACGATACCCGACCCAGGGTGACCATAGCACGGTTCCTGAGATTCCCACAGAAAGAAGCGGTCTTGCGTGCAGCGCGAAAGAAAGGGACCATTCAGAAGGACAATGCCCGGATACGTATTGTTCAAGATTACTCAGCAGCCCTGGGGCAGCGGCGACGAGATTATGGACCATTGTGCCAGACCCTGATAGACAATAATATTAAATTCATGGTGCAATATCCCGCCCGATTGGTCTTCACCCATGATGGGATCCGTCGGACTTTTGACTCCGCGACAGCAGCAACGCCCTACGTGGAAGAGATACGGCGGAGGGCCGCAGTGGCAGCCGAGTCCTGAGGATCGGAGGGGAAGACTATTGCCTTGGTGAACAAGTTTCGAGCATCCTGCTTTGGACTGTAAAGTGATGGTGATGGTAATTGGTGTGGGGGGCGGAGGGTTGCCGGGTTTGTCTTGACTGCCTTTAAGTAGAGATGTTGGTTGTTTTCTCTGGGTGTGGGGGGGTGGGGGGGGGGGGGGGGGGGGGAGAGGCCCGGGGGGTGGTTGTGTCTTTGGGGGGGTCGGGGGGGAGGGGTGGCCTGTAGCGGAATCGGGGCGCTGGAGGAGCGGGGGGGTACCACACGCATCTAGGAATTCACGGAAGAGGAGAAGAGGATGGTAGTAGAAATAAGGAATCGAAGGGGGGCGGAGGGAGGGAGGGGGAGGGAAGGAGGGGGAGAGGGAGTAGTTAAGGGGGGGGAAAGGGGGGAAGGGGGGATAGGGGGTGGGGGGGGAGACGGAATGCTGTACTTTTGGGGACCAGTTGAGGTAGGGACGCCGAGGACTGTCTTGGAAGGGCTAGGGGGGAGGACCCCAGGCTGGGGGGGTGTCTTCCCTATATTTTGTATGGTATATAACAGACATTTCTGTGCCCAGTTTAATAATACATGACACTTAAGATAATCTCCTGGAATGTTTGTGGCCTGGGTAGTCCGATCAAACGGGCAAAAATCTTGCAGGCCCTGGCTAGGCAGGGAGCAGACATCGCTATGCTTCAGGAAACCCACCAGACTGCCGACGAACACCGTAAACTCTGCCGGGAATGGGTGGGGCAGGTCTGGGGGGCCCCAGCTCTTGGTAAGAAGGGAGGGGTAGTGCTTTTGATACACAAACGTGTAAGGATGGAGGTGGTGAAGGACCTCGTTGATCCGACGGGCAGATATGTACTGGTGCGGGGAGTCCTTGAGGGGAGGCCGGTAGTTCTTGGTAGCGTGTACTGTCCCAATGTACTTGATTTGTCCCAGTATGCGCGCATTGCCTCCACACTTGAGACGTGGCCGGAGCTCCCCGTTATTTTGGGGGGGGACTTCAACGGGGTCATGGATGTCGATCTCGATACCTCTAAAGCGGGGGAGCAAAGAGAAAGAATGGCGACGGTTCGGGCAATGCGACGTTTCTGTTCCAGGCTGGGGTTAGTGGATCCCTGGCGATTACTACATCCGGTCGAGCGGGACTACACACACCAATCCCGGGCCCATGGCACCAGTGCACGCATAGACTACTTGTTGTTATCCGCTGGGCTGTTTGCCAAGGTGGGGGACGCCCAGATAGGGCCTGTAGAGATATCTGACCATGCATTTGTGTGGATGGAAGTCTTCTGGAGTGGGAGTACTTCACGGGCCTTCCAATGGCGTTTTCCATTGGAATTATATAGAGACGCCCAATTTCGCTCATTTATTCAGCGGCGGTGGCAGGAATTCGAAGCCGACCATAGGGGTCATCAAGATGACCCAGAATTGCTCTGGGAAACAGCGAAGGTCGTACTGAGGGGAGATATAATTGGATTTCTTGCCAGAAAACGACGATTAAGGGCCGAACGTATTATGGCCTTAGAGAGCTTGGTGACGAAATTGCGACGCCGCTGGGCTCACACTCCTACTGCGGGGTTAAAAAAGCAGCTATGGGACTCTCAAATGGAATTAAACGAACTTTTACACCAGAGAGCAAAGAAGTCAGTATTGTATTATCGCTATCAATTGTACCGCTATGGGGACAAGCCGGGGAAGATACTGGCTCGGTGCCTTCGCGGACCCCGGGGCTCTAAATTGGTGCCCGCTTTGCGAGATGATCTTGGGACCTTACACAGGGAAAGCCCGGCGATAGCGCGTGTCTTTCGCTCCTTCTTTCAGAATCTTTACGCTGAGGAGGCGACTTCTCCCACGCAGATGGCGGATTATGTGAGGGGACTGGACTTGCCTCACCTCTCAATAGAGCAGAGAGCACAGTTAGATCAGCCAATTACGGTGGCTGAGCTGCAAGGGGCTATTTCCAAAGCCAGTTGCTACAAATCCCCGGGATCCGATGGTCTAGGCGCCGAATTCTATAAAATTCTCAATGAACAGATCTCCCCAACGCTGGCTGCCGTACATAATCGGAGAGCGCAGCAGGGCTCTTTTCGGTGGGGGGCTAACCATGCTCATATTGTTCTTATCCCCAAACCGGCAAAAGACCCTCTTTCTGCGGCCTCGTATCGTCCGATTTCCTTGCTTAATTTCGACCTTAAATTAATGGCTAAGATCTTGGCGGACCGCTTGGCGGAGTTCTTGGGGCAGCTGGTCCATGAGTCCCAGGTCGGTTTTGTTAAGGGGCGATACGCGGTCCGTAACTTACGCAAGATCATCGCGTCTTTAGAATGGGTTCAGCATAGACATTTGACCTCTCTCTTGATTAGCTTTGACGCAGAAAAAGCCTTTGACAGGGTGGATTGGCAATACTTGCGATTCATTCTCCCTCAGTATGGTTTGGGGCCATCGTTCTGTAACATGGTCGACAGTTTGTATGCCAATCCCACCGCAGCGATACTCTGTAATGGGGTCATATCAGAGCCTTTTTCGTTGCAGAGGGGGACCCGTCAGGGCTGCCCCCTCTCTCCTCTCCTTTTTGTTCTTTCTTTGTACCCTCTTTTACGCCGAGTGGCGGGTATGCGGACAATCCAGGGAGTAGGTATTGGGCCTCAGGTATTTAAGATTTCGGCCTTTGCCGATGACTTGTTGGTACACTTGCTTTCTCCCGGGGACTCCCTACCCCTTCTTTTACAGGAGTTCCGCGCCTTCGGGCAGTTTGCAGGGTTTAATATCAATAGGGATAAGTCTGAAGCCCTTGATGTCTCTGGACGACTTCGGGGCAGCTGAGTGGGCGAATTTCCCCTTCGATGGGCTGAGCACCAGTTCCTATACCTGGGGATTGTACTGTCCTGTCATTCAGATCACCTATATAGGATTAACTTGCGACGGATGTTGACTAAGGTGAGGACTCAGCTGCAGGCGTGGCTACCCCTCCCTCTATCCCTTATGGGGAGAATTGCAGCGATCAAATTGGTCCTCCTGCCGCGGATCTTATATTGGCTACAGACCCTCCCTGTTTGGATCCTGCGTCGGGATATCCGGCGCTTTGAGGCGGAATTTCGGGGCTTTTTATGGAGGGGGTCGAGAGCTCGTATCTCTTATCGTAGACTAATGGGGAGGATCCGCGGGGGGGGATGGGGGCTCCCAGATCTTGGTGCTTATGTACTGGCCTGTCAAGCCCGCCATTTGGGGGACTGGCTCGGGGATAACGATTTTTATACCCCTAGGGCATTTGAGGAGGCATACGTGGCACCCCATTCGTTACGGGCCCTTTTGCACCTGGAGGTAAGTAGGTGGCCTACGCATTTGGCGGACAGCGTGTTATTGGCCCCGGTTTATAAAACCTGGCGGAAATTGAATGCCTATTGGGGCCGTCGGTGGCAGGTGTCGAGCTGGTTACCTATTCGGGGCAATGCCAATTTTACCCCAGGCACTGAAACCGCGACATTTCGTCTGTGGGGGGAGAGAGGAGTGCATACTCTGGGCCATGTGGTGGACCTGGCGGGCAAACCTAAGCCCTTTCCCGTGCTATCCCGCGAATATGAATTGGGGCCCCTACATTTCTTTGCATATATGCAAGTGGCCCACTACGTGGCTTCCCTTCCAGGGTCGGAACTCTGTGGCGACCGCTCGGCCCAGATAATAGCGTTTTTTGGGTTTGGCGAAGTCGAACGGCCGTCTATTCGGACCTTCCATCTTCGGTTGGAGCAGTTTCGACCACAGCCAGACTACAGCGGTGTGGAAAGAGCCTGGGGGGCGGAACTGGGTCAGGAGATTCCCTGTGGCACTATTCTGGTGGCCCTCCGGAGAGTGGCGAGCCTGGCGGATGGTGCTCGCTGGCGAGAAATTCAAATTAAGTGTTTAACTAGGGTTCACTTCTCTCCGCGGCGAGCCCTTCGCTGCCATTTGACTGCGGATGGTAGCTGTCCACGCTGTGCGGAGCCCCTGGCGACCTTGTATCATATGTGGTGGGGCTGCCGGCGCATACGCCCCTACTGGCATAGAATTGCCCTATTTATGGCCGACCTCCTTGGACAACCTGTTCACTGGGACGCGGCCTTGATCATCTTGGATCTCATGGGTCTCACCTCTCCAAAGGGGAAATGGAGTCGCTGGCTGGTGCGGAAGGCATGTCTGGTGGGTAAGGGCCCCATCCTACGTGGGTGGAGGGACAGCCACCCTCCCTCTTTTTGGGAGTGGCGGAACTCCTTCCATCAACTTATGCTCCTGGAGTGTCGGGCAGCGCGAGGTCATGTGAAGCGATGGTCTGCTTTCTGGTTACTGTGGGAGCCCTATATTCAAAAATTGAGTCCTCGGATACGTAATGTAACCCTGCAATTAGGCTGTTGATAGCCCTGTTTGTATGTGGAGACCTACTGAGGTTCGGTAATGTTATATATATGCTGGTCCGGGTGGGTACTGCTTTCGGGGGGGGGGGGAAGGGTTTATCGGGGGGGAGGTTGGATGGGGGAGGGGGGAAGTAGGGGTACTATCCTAAAAAACTATGTAACCATCTATGTATCTCGAGCCTTGGGGATCAGAGTCCACCCCAGGGAGCGATTGTCTTTTGTTCTGTATTTGATGTTTTGTTTGATGGTTCAAAATAAAATATTGAAAAAAAAAAAAAAGAAAGAACATAAGATATACTATACTGGGTCAGACCAGGTGTCCATCAAGCCCAGTATACTGTTTCCAACAGTGGCCAATCCAGGTCACAAGTTCTTGTTAGGTTTACCAGCATTGCTGAATACTTGATACACCCTCCCACAGCTCAATAAAGCCTGTCTCACCCACCCTACTGGCCTCTTCCCCAAGTCCATGAACCTTTTTTTCCCGTTATTGCTTCCCATCACTACTGCAGCTCGATAGTACTATATCACCATTATATTCTGGAGTCTTTTCTCTGTCCACGCAGTGATATTAATAGCCCTGCCACTGCAATTTGCAATGCCATTGCTGTTGTGGCCCATGGCTAGTCTTGGTCTACTGGGGTATCCTGTCTCAGATGACTGTCCTTTATACTTAAGGGCCTATGGCCATAATGAAGGCCCAATACTCTGCATCTTGAAAGCTCTTAACATGGATTGCAACCCATTGTAAAGAAATGGGGAAAAACTGAATGCATGCCTTGAGCCTGGCTTCCAAAAGAAAACAGTACTCAGCTCTGTGCTGCAGTCAGCTAATGATGAGCATGGTGAACAATCTTGGGGGGAAAAGAAACAAGGATAACAACTACAATGTTCAGGGTTGGTCCGAGTCATCTCAGGAAGCACAGTGTATGGGCCCACTGCCTCCCCTCCCCCACCCCACCTTTGGGAAGCACTTATAATGCACTAGACATCATGGTATATACAGATTGAAGTTTAGACTTCAGATTCTGCTTTGAACTCTGAACTGATGCAAGCTTTGGATGAGTGTAGATGCCCCAAAAGACCAGAGTTCAAGCACTGCCTACCATAATTTATAGTTTATTTAATCTTGATATACCGCCCTTCACATAAGTGTAATAGTGTTCTGGTTGCTGTCTGTTGTCCAGTGTTATCCCCTGCACTGCAGATAAGGGCTATAGCTTTTCTCATAGCTTAATAGGAACTCTCTGTTGAAGACCCATTGCCATATCAGAAACTAGTGCCAGGAGCGGATGCAATGGTTTCCTATTTCTTCTCTGCCCTGGTGTTTTATCCAGCATTTTCCTGTCCCTTGCTTTATCCTCCTGAGGCTTTGCTTAACCCTCTCTTCCTGTTTTGTTTCCCACCTGTGCAGATTTCTGTGCCTCAGCACCGAGAAGCTGCTTACCTGTTTTGCTGCCAGTGTGGGCACATTTACCTGCCAGCCTGTGAGCCCCGTGTGTCTACTGATATATTTATTTTATCATTCTTATTTGCTATTTAGTTATCTGTAATGAGGCAGCCATGAGGTAGCTATAGGTAGCCCTTCCCCCAAGCCATGCTGCGAACTGTAGATAGCCCTTCCCCCAAGCCATGCTGCAAGCCATGAGGCTCTGATCAGCCTGACCCTTCCCCCGCAAGCCATGAGGTAATCAGCCTGCTAAGAGAGACATTGAGATTCCAGTAGGCACCCTTCCCCCACTCCAGGTCTGAGCACAGTATTTCCCTAGCCCTGAAACCAACAGACCAGAGCATACCGGTTTGGACAGGTCACCCAGGTACCTCCCCAGGGGCTGCTGATTGGTGGGCAGGAAATACCTGTGGCAAATGGGATTGTAGAATGAGTTTAAAACTGTACTGTATATAAGGCATTGTAGGCCGTCCCTCGGGGTTCAGACCCTTGTGGAGGTTGCTGGTATCTCTGTCTGATCCTGTGCACATTAAAGATCCTGTTTGCATTCCAGCCTGCCTGTGAGTTTTCCTTCTGTGGGTGAGTGATTGAATAAGAGCTTTTCACAGCGATTGCTGCAACATTTTGGTGCATTGGCCGGGAAATATTAAAAGAAAAGCCTCTCTCATCACACCCACGGTGGGAAGACTTCTGCTTTTGCAGCATCTGGGCCTCCACCAGTCAGGGACCAGCCCCTCCAGGTGATTAACGGTCCGTGGCGCCCCCGGGCCACTTTGTGCTCGGAAGGACACCTTGATTTGTCTGGACAGCTGGTCCCTGCGGTTGAATCCCCGATTGAAAAACCAGCTGGATAGACTGGCATCCAAACTTCCTGTCTGATCAGAGTTCTGGTGAGTACTGCTACCTTGTCTGGGGCTAGTTCTGTACTCTATCTGTGAGTCCTGGTAATTTCTGGGAACCTGTAGCAGCCTGATCAACTGCACGAGCAGTCCTAGTACGGGCCTTAGTGGCCCTGAAGCCATTGCTCGTCCTGTATCTGAATCTGAATACCGGTAAAATCTGAATATCTGAAACTGCAGTAATCTGAGATCCTTTAAAAGCGCTGCCGAAAGAAAAAATGTAACTAAATATAGCACTTGATAAGTTAAACATACCTGAGATAAAGAATAGATCGCTGCTTCTCTTCTTTCCTTTCTGCTTGTGGAGAGTTTTCTGAAGCGTGACTGCAAGGAGAGGGCTCTGATATGCTTCCGTTGTATTCCGTTTCTAGTTTGTGTTAATTTCTGCTCCGATGTTGAATTCTGCCCTCCATGTGCTCCGGTGTGGTTTTACTGCCTTTCTCTGAACCCCCGATGTAATTTCTGTGCTCCGATGTAAGTTTCTGTTCCCCCCATGCTGCTACTGTGTGATTTCTGTGCTCCGATGTTAATTTCTGCTTCCCCATGTGCTCCGGTGCTCCCCTGAACCCCCGCTGCAATCCCCTGCCTCCCGGTAGTCTCCCGGTACTGCTCTGAGCTACCGCTGCAATCCCCTGCCTCCCGGTAGTCTCCCGGTGCTGCTCTGAGCTACCGCTGCAATCCCCTGCCTCCCGGTAGTCTCCCGGTGCTGCTCTGACCCCCCGCCGAATTTTCCCGCCTTCCGCTAAGCCCCCCGCTTAGTTTTCTGCCCCCCTGAGCCCCCGCTGAATTTTTTGTGCCTTCCTGAGCCCCCGCTGAATTTCTGTGCCTGCCGCTGAGCCCCCGCCGATTTTTTTGTGCCTTCCCGAGCTGTCCCGACGCACCGCTGAGCCCCCCGCTGGGTTTCCTGCCTTTAAACAAAAATAAATAAATAAAATGCTAACCTTTTTGTTTTTGTTTTTTTAATCGATTGAAGAAGTGGTCCCTTGGAGGTCCATCACTTTCTTTTTTCCATCTGTGGAGTAGAGGGTGAGCCTGTGTGAAGGAGCCCGGTGGGGTGGCAGCCATCTTGGGAACACCACGTGTGCGAATTCCCCTGCACCCAGGAGCAACTATCGGGACGCACGTGGAGGCGGCCATCTTGAAAAGGCCACGTGTAAGCTACACTCCAATATATATAAAGCGACTCCGGATCTCCATCTAGTGGACATTAGCTGTAATTACTACCATTCTCTGTGTTTTAAGTGATCCTGGAGCTCCATCTGGTGGACATTGTAAGAATAGCTAGCTATATTTCTCATACTGTATTTCTAATATCCTCATGGTGAAAGTTAGATCCTATGATACAGCTAAAGAGAGTGTCTGTGATGTATTTGTAACAAGCTGCTGCTGGGGAAGGAGAGTGTGTGAGTATTCGCTGCTGAGACGTCTCTGTTTTCTGTTTTCCCTTTTTCTTTTTCCCTTTGTGGTCCTGTGTGTTTTGTGCAGCCAGACTCTGCCTGTTACCAGGATTATATTGTATGTTGTATTCCCAGAGGTGAGATTAGAAAATTTACACTGAACATTGTGATTTGTGAATTGTGATTGGGGCATGGGGTCCGGAGGCTGAATTGTGGTGAGGGAGTATCCGGACCAGCTTCCCTGTATGGATTCATGGCTGGCCCATATAGTTAATGTACTGTTATGTAAAATTTGTTAGTGGCTCTGTGTTTGGTTGTGACATTAGGGAAAGAAAGTTTTTGTCCAGACATTAGGTCTTTATATTTCAGGATTGATTTTGATACTCTATCAGTAAAAGGTGAAGTTATTGACGAGTCGCCCCTGTGTCCCCAAACAGTGAAAAACACCAGGTCTACTGATTGCAGGGAAGGGGACAGTTTGGAAAAGGGGGGGGGGTGGGGTTTGCTGTGTGTGGACTGTGGTACTGGTATATCAGTGAAGGAAGACAATTGCATTGTTTGATGCATATCCAATTTCATTGCTATGTTACATGCATGATCAGTGGTCAGGGAACCAGGTGTTTTGGTCACACCTCTCAGCGGTGACTGGGGGATAGTTGGAACTGCTGAAATAGTTTGCATAGCTATAGAAAGATACTGGGAGGAGTTCCTTCTTCTAGCAGATGAATGGAGGCCCATTAGAGAGGACAAAAGAAAAAAAAAAAAAAAAAAAAAAAAAGAAAAAAAAAATCATCTAGGAGTCTTTCTCCTAGAGGACAAAGAACCCCAATTCACCTAGCCACACCTAGCCTGCAAACAATCCTCTTGTCATCAATTTTAATTGTAGAGTTTGAGCTTCTAGAACCATGAGGTGCCTCCTTTGAGCATCCTCAAATGTCTGCTGGAAGCAAACAAAGGCTGGAGAAAAATCCTTATAAGATCATGAAGAAATGAAGATTTTTTTTACTTGTCCTTTAAAGCCTGGATTTTCTCTGGTACATATATTTGGTTTTGACTGCACATACAAACTTAAGCAAGTAATACTTCTGCATGATATGCCATCTTTGGCAGTTTATTCTGCAGACAGTAAATGCTGTGCTGATGATTGCGTTCTTTCCTGCTTGATACATTAAACTGCCTTGATCAACTGTATTCATTTTTCTGATACTACAATGATATTGCATTCCAGATATCCACCAACGTTCTTATAAAGTATCAGTTTCATGCCTGTTTTGAACTATAAGATACAAGGTAATCACTTTGCCTTGTTAAGCTCTGTGCTGATGAATGATGAACAGGACAGTAACATCATAGGTGCTATTTAGAATAAATTCACCTGTCCTGCTGTATTTGAATTTTACATGTTGGTGTCCAGAGTTCAGGAGCACAATATATTATAGCACTGTGAGATACAAATCTTTTTAGTTTATACATTTGTACTTTGTTACCAAATATACTGGTAGGAGTACATTATGTAGAGGTCCAGTATACACAGCAATAAGATGAGTAAATATTAAATTTTGGAAAGGGGCTGATCTGAAATCGCTTGGTTCCCAAGTATATAAAGCAAATTTAGTGGAAAGATGGAACTGTGATTCCCAGAAATATGGAAATATTTGTAAAAATATTATTTACAAATATAATGATAACATTAACTCGAGTTGATTGGATAAAACTAAATCTTACTTGTCAGCAATGATCCAGGAGAGCTTTGAGAAAATGAATGAGAGAGAGGGGCAGAAGGTGAGACGACAGCCTAGGAAAAAGGCAATAAAACGTGCTACTCCAAGTGTGATGATCTGGGCCACTGGAATTCTGACTGCTCTAAGACTCCTCGAGGACCCACAAGGCCTGGGAAAACACGAACCTTGTACATTTATGCCTCTGAAGAGACATGAATAGGCAGGGGGGAATAGGCCAAGAAGAACCCGAGGAAGTATTGCCATGAGGCCTATTCACAAATGCCTTGCAGACCAAGAAGAACCAGAAGGAGTATCGCTATGAGGCCCAACCACCAATGCCTTGTACCCTCTTAGTCTCTCACCTCAAGAGGATCTCTTTTGACACCATAATTAATGGATAGCTTACATAAATCCTTGTGGACCACTGCATTTTCAAGATCAGTCCAAGTATTTTTTAAGTTTCCTACAGTACTCTCACTGGGAACCAGGTGTACAATAGACTCTAGTCATACATGAGAGATATGTGGCTGTCATGTTAGGAGCCATATTTCTTTCTATTGGAATTGATGTATCGTTTTATATTGAAGATTGTTTAGACAGTCGCTATTTAGAATGAGCACCCATGCCAATCTAGAACTGCACCAATTAAGTTAGTGGGAAATGGACACTGTTTACAACAATACTATGTCTCTAACAATTGTTTTAGCAGCCTTGCCAGATAAGGATACATTAGTATGGTATAGAAAAAAGAAAATCATTGAAGGACCTATGTATGTAGTTGGTGGAAAGTGTTGTGAGGGGTAAAGTGATATATTAAGAAGAAGGACTCTGATGGACAGTAAACTGATGAAGGTAATTAATGATGTGGAAGGACTCTGATGGACAGTAAACTGGTGAAGGCAATTTAATGATGTGAAGTGATGTATCTGGCTAATGAATATAAAAAATGATGAGCATTTTATTCAACTATGCCATCTCCAGTATCTTCAATTTAGGAAGTCATCTAGGCCCCACCACAATACTCAAAGATTGTAAGTAGGCACCTGGAGACAGGCTGGGTGCACCTTGCATCCTGATGAGCTTTGGAAAAACCCCGCACTGACCATGTGGTACTTCCAGATGTTTTTTTGCCTTACTTTTCCTCTGTGTGTCCTGGCCAGGCATGCAGAGGCAAAGGGGGATAAATTGATGACAAATTCTCACAGGCAAAAAAAAAAAAAATTGGTGTGATTCTAAAACTTGTCAGAATTACAGAACACGCGCGTGCACTTGTCTGATCTGTAAACATGTGGAGATCAGTCAAGGGCATAATGGAATATTTCCTACCAGCAAAGGAACCTCCAGTGATAATGGATCCAGGAGTGGAAGCAGGATCTGCTGACTCCCCAGTGGCGAGACCCGTATACTGTTCTGCGGACCACCCCCACGGCTGTCAAGGTGGCTGAAGTTGCTCCGAGGATCCATCACTCTCGTGTCAAGGCCGCTGCACCAGAAATTGTTCCAGCCTGGACTTCTGTCACAGTTCCAAACCAGCCCCTACGCTTTGACACTTCTGCCCAGTACGGGGTTCTAACAGACTGCCGACGAACTCTGGACCACCGGAGAGACTGATTTACAGACACCTTTCCTGGAACCGGGATCAGACTGAGAAAAGGTGCCTTAGCTGATATAGACTTGCTTTCAAACAAGTGCAGAGACTACTAACACAGCAGTATTACTTGCCCAAACTGCTCTGAACATGCAGACCTTTGTATACGTAACTCTCTACCTTAACTTGTCCCATTGCTGTACCGTACATTTTAACCAAGTGCCTTTTTCCTTACAGGTTGTTTCCACCCTTGGCACCCTGGTAGAACGCAAGGCGGCTGCCACGGTCATGGCCCTGACCCAATATACTCCTCTGCGGCTTGCCTCCAGTAATACAGCCCTCAACCGCCTCTAGCGGTTGAGGTCTTACTTAAAAAGGGGGGAATGAGGCAGCCATGAGGTAGCTATAGGTAGCCCTTCCCCCAAGCCATGCTGCGAACTGTAGATAGCCCTTCCCCCAAGCCATGCTGCAAGCCATGAGGCTCTGATCAGCCTGACCCTTCCCCCGCAAGCCATGAGGTAATCAGCCTGCTAAGAGAGACATTGAGATTCCAGTAGGCACCCTTCCCCCACTCCAGGTCTGAGCACAGTATTTCCCTAGCCCTGAAACCAACAGACCAGAGCATACCGGTTTGGACAGGTCACCCAGGTACCTCCCCAGGGGCTGCTGATTGGTGGGCAGGAAATACCTGTGGCAAATGGGATTGTAGAATGAGTTTAAAACTGTACTGTATATAAGGCATTGTAGGCCGTCCCTCGGGGTTCAGACCCTTGTGGAGGTTGCTGGTATCTCTGTCTGATCCTGTGCACATTAAAGATCCTGTTTGCATTCCAGCCTGCCTGTGAGTTTTCCTTCTGTGGGTGAGTGATTGAATAAGAGCTTTTCACAGCGATTGCTGCAACAGTACATTTGTTCAGTTTTCTCCATTTGTACCTGTCTCTGCATATCCTCATAACCTTTTGCAACTTTCTAGTGTCTATATGTTGAGGCCAAGCTAACATTTAATCCATTACCTATTTCTTCTCTGTCTTGGTGTTTTTATCCAGCATTTTCCATTTTCCTGTCTCTTGCTTTACTCTCCCTGAGTGACTAACCCCTACCCCCCCCCCCCTCCCTCCTGAGGCTTTGCTTAACCCTCTCTTCCTGTTCTGTTTCCCAAGTGTGCTAATTTCTTTCTGCTTCAGCACAGGGAAGCTGTTTACTTGTTTTGCTGCCAGTGTGGGCACATTTACCTGCCAGTCTGTGAGCCCTGATGTGTCTATTGATATATTTACGTTATCATTGTTTGTGTGCTACTTATGTATCTGTTTTTGTTCAGTTTTCTCCATTTGTATCTGTCTCTGCATGTCCTCATAACTTTTATCCCTCCTACCCCTTCTACCCACCACCCCTTGGCATTCAGTCTTATAGCCACCTTGTGCTCACTACCATAGATTATTTACAGGTGCACCTAATCCCATGATCTCTCTCCCAGCTTTCCTTATTTCTTCTGACTTCTGTTCTCCTCTCCATCTCTCTCTTTTATGGCTCCTCATCACTTTCTCATCCTACTCCTCCTACTCCCTAATTGTCTTCCCTCCTACCAACACCTTCAAGCCCCCTCCCCCCTTATTTCCCCTTTACCATCCTGACGTCCCCCACCATCTTGTCCTTTACCTTATCAGCTCTTGAGCTTCACCACTTTCTCCTTCTCATTCAGCAATCTCCTCTCTCTCTAAGTCAACCTCACCCTTGTTATCGCAGTGCTGTCTCCTCTCTGCCCCACATTCTTCTACTCTTTCTCCTTCTCTCTTCTGGAGATATCAACCCCAACCCTGGACCCCCTAGACATTTGTCACACTCCCAGAATAGATCTTCATGCAACAGCTCAAATCTCATTCATATCCCTCTCCTTTACCCTTCTCTCTCCCTTTCTCATGTGCCTTGTGGAATGCACTCTCCATCTCAAATTAACTCGCCTTTACTCATGATCTCTATCTCTAATGCTCTCCATCTTCTTGCTCTGAGATCTGACTCCTCCCTGAAGACTCGGCATCAGTCGCTGCTCTCTGTCATGGCGGCTATCAGTTCTCCCACACACCTCGTCCCACTGGCCATGGTGGTGGTGGTGTTGGGCTTCTACTCTCTCCTTCCTGCCAATTTCAATCCCCTCCTGCTGCCTCAGCCTCACTCTTTTCTCTCCTTTGAGGAATACGTCATTCTCCTTTTTACTCCACTACCTTTCTGGTTAGCTGTTATATATCAACCTCCTGACTAGACCACCTCTACCTTTCTCACTGAGTTTGACTCGTGGTTTCCTTCTTTCTGGATTCATCTTCCCCCTCCCTTATTCTTGGGGACTTTAACATTCATGCTGATAACCCCCCTGGACCCTTATGCTTTAAAGCTCTTTTCCTTTATCTCCTCATTCGACTTCCTGTTTTGCCCAACTGCCCCAACTCACCAGTATGGTCACTGCCTCTGAGGCAGCCATAAGGTTTAGCTGTGGGTAACCCTTCCCCCCAAGCCATGAGGATTTTACATAGTGATCAGCTTGCTAAGAAAAGACATAAAGGTTTCAGTAGGCACCCTTAACCACCCCCCCCAGGCCTGAGCACAATAACCTCTTGCCCAGAAATCAGCAGACCAGAGCATACCGGTTTGGACAGGTCACCCAGGCACTTTCCCCAGGGGCTGCTGATTGGTGGACAGAAAATACCTGAGACAAATGAGATTGTAGAATGAGTTTAAAAATGTACTGTATATAAGACAATGTAGGACGTCCTTCAGGGCTCAGATTTTTTTGTGGAGACTGCCGGCTCTCTGTCTGAGCCTGTGCGCACACTAAAGATCCTGTTTGCATTCCAGCCTGTCTGTGAGTTTCCTTCTGTGGGTGAGTGAGAGAATAAGAGCATTTTCAGCTGCTTGGCTGCAACATTTGGCACCCCAGGTGGGACCCTTTTAAATTAAACAAAAAGCCTCTCTCATAACACCCACGGTGGGAAGACTTCTGCTCTTGCAGCATCGGGCCTCCACCGGTCAGGGACCGGCCCCTCCAGGTGATTAACAGTTCTTGGTGCCCCGGGCCCCTTTGTGCTCCAGAAGGACACCTTGACTTGTCTGGTCAGTCGGTCCCTGCGGCTGACCCCCCGATTGAAAACCGGCTGGATAGACTGGCATCCAAACTCTCTCTGATCAGAGGTCTGGTGAGTACTACTGCCTTACTGTTTGACTGTTTGGGTAGTTCTGTATTCTGTATCTGGAAATTCTGGTAAATCTGGTAAATTCTGTGAACCTGTAGCGGCATGATCACCCGCAACGAGCAGTCCGAGTAAGGGCCCCAGAATCCCTGAAACCATTGCTCGTCCAGTCTGTATTGGGTACTGTTTTGGGTAGTTCTGTATTTCTGTATCTGGAAATTCTGGAGAAATCTGGTAAATCTGGTAAAATCTGGTAAAGGAATAGGGGGGGGGGGGCGCTTGCGAGCGCCAGTAAATGACTGCAGTATAAATTCAACTCTGTCACCTCGGGTCCCTTAAAAGTATTTAAAGCGCTGCCAAAGCTATTAAAATGCCTAAAATATTAGCACTTGACCCCCTTAAGTGGGCTTCTTTTGTGTTTTCATGTCCTTCTAGTGTTGGGGGCTTCCTTTGAGTTGCCATGTCCTTCTAGTGTTGAGGGCTTCTTTTATGTTGCCATGTGCTTCTAGTGTTGGGGGCTTCCTTTGTGTTGCCATGTCCTTCTAGTGTTGGGGGCTTTCTTTGTGTTGCCATGTGCTTCTAGTGTTGGGGGCTTCCTTTGTGTTGCCATGTGCTTCTAGTGTTGGGGGCTTCTTTTGTGCTGCCATGTGCTTGTGTTGCCATGTGCTTCTAGTGCTGGGGGATTCTTTTGTGTTGCCATGTGCTTCTAGTGCTGGGGGCTTCCTTTGTGTTGCCATGTCCTTCTAGTGTTGGGGGCTTCTTTGGTGTTGCCATGTGCTTCTAGTGTTGGGGGCTTCCTTTGTGTTGCCATGTCCTTCTAGTGTTGGGGGCTTCCTTTGTGTTGCCATGTGCTTCTAGTGTTGGGGCTTCTTTTGTGTTGCCATGTGCTTCTAGTGCTGGGGGCTTCTTTTGTGTTGCCATGTGCTTCTAGTGCTGGGGGCTTCCTTTGTGTTGCCATGTGCTTCTAGTGTTGGGGGCTTCCTTTGTGTTGCCATGTGCTTCTAGTGCTGGGGGCTTCTTTTGTGCTGCCATGTGCTTCTAGTGTTGGGGGCTTCTCTTGTGCTGCCATGTGCTTGTGGTGTTGGGGGCTTCTTTTGTGCTAGTGATCCTGGAGCTCCATCTAGTGGACATTAGAAAAATAGTTAGTTATATTTCTCATATTACTATTATCCTCATGGTAAAAGTTAAATCCTATGCTACAGCTAGAGAGAGTGTGTGTAATGTGTATTTGTAACAGCTGCTACTGAGGAAAGAGAGTGTATGAGTATTCGCTGCTGAGACGTTTCTGTTTTCTGTTTTTCCTCTTTCTTTTTCCCTTTGTGGTCCTGTGTGTTTTGCACAACCAAACTCTGCCTGTTACCTGGATTATATTGTATATTGTATTCCCAGAAGTGAGATTAGAAAATTTACACTGAACATTGCATTCCTTGAATTGAGATTAGAAGATTTACACTGTAACTTGTGATTTGTAAATTGTGATTAGAGCATGGGGTCCGAAGGCTAAATTGTAGTGAAGGAGCATCCAGACCAGTTTCCCTATATAGATTCATGGCTGGTCCATATAGTTAATGTGCTGTTATGTAGAAACTGTTAGAGTGTCTCTGTAAATGTTAGAGTGTCTCTGTGTTTAGTTGTGACATTAGGGAAAGATTAGGGAAAGAAAGTTTTTGTCCAGACATTAGGTCTTTATATTTCAGGATTGATTTTGATACTCTATCAGTAAAAGGTGAAGTTATTAACAAGTCGTCCCTGTGTCCCCAAACAGTAAAAAACACCAGGTCTACAGATTGCAGGGAAAGGGACAGTTTAGAAAATGTTTTGGTCAGCGGTGAGTGGGGGGTGGTTGGAACTGCTGAGATGGTTTGCATAACTACAGAAAGATACTAGGAATGAAACCACTGAAATTGTTTGCATAGCTATAGAAAGATACTGGAAGATCAGGGAGGAGTTTCTTCTTCTAGCAGATGAATGGAGGCCCATTAGAGAGGACAAAAGGACAAATCACCTAGGAGTCTTTCTCCTAGCAAACAAATGGAAACCCATTAAAGAGGACAAAAAACCCCCCAATTCACCTAGCCTCCAAACAATCCTCTTGTCATCAATTTTAATTGTAGAGTTTAAGCTTCTAGAACCATGGGGGGGGGGGGGGGTGCCTCCTTTGAGCATCCTCAGATGTCTGACCAGCATCTTGATTGTGTAAGGGTGGGATCAAACAAAGGCTGGTCAAATTACTATTAGCAAAGATGTATGGGGTGGGGAATATCTGTAAGGCAAAGCTCATGTGTAAGAGCTAGCCTGAAAACCATTTCTTACAGCCTATAAAAAGAGAGAGAAAAATCCTTATAAGATTATGAAGAAATAAAGACTTTTTTTTACTTTAAGGTCCCTGTTTTTCCCAAGATGTTGTTAAAGCATGTTACTTTTCAGAGTTACCCAGGGGGGAGGGTTTAGTGAAATTTATCAAGAAAACCTTCTTATTCCAATCAGATAGGCTGCTAGCTGCTATACTTAAAAGACTAATAGTCTTGTGTTTAAATGTTTTAATCTACAGTAAATATTGTTTTTCTTTCATTGCTGGCTGTTCATTGCCAAGTGCCCCTGGATGCTAGATCAAACAAACAAGGCATGAAACTAAGAAAACTGTTTCTGTTTTCCTTTGACCTTCAAAGTAGAGGTTAAGAGATCTGAATAAAAAGGGTAATCCAGCTTGAATTTTTATCTCTGGTACATATATTTGGTTTTGACTGCATATACAAAATTAAAAGTTAAAAGGGATTTTATATACTGTGGCAAGCACCTCACAGAGGGTTTTCAGATCAGTTTGATGCCAGTCTCAGGTATTGTTAGGTTTTAAATTAAATGTGAAAAAGAATATTCTGCATTAAAAATATACAAGGAGAAGTGTTTGCATTCCAGATATCCCCCAACCTTTTCATGCAAAAGTATCAGTTTCATCATTTGAATGCCTGTTTTCTGAACTGTAAGATTTAAGGCAGCTCAGTGCTGATGACTGCTGAACAGGACAGTAACACCATAGGTGCCAATTACACCAGAAAATATGGAAATATTTGTAAAATTATTTAACTTGAGTTGATTGGACAAAAACAAATTTTGCTTGTCAGCAATGATCCAGGAGAGGTTTGAGAAAAGGAATGAGAGAAAAGAAACAATACTAAGTTTTTTAAACAATTGTTTGATATTCTCAGCAGCCTTGCCAAATAAGGATACATTAGTATGGTATAAAAACATGAAAGGGACCTATGTATGTGATTGGTGGAATGATGCAGGTGATGGGGGAGTGTTGTGAGGGATGAAGTGGGATATTAAGAAGAAGGACTTTGATGGACATTAAACTGATGAAGGTAATTTGAAGTGATGTATCTGGCTAATGAATATGTAAAAAAAAAAAAAAAAAAAAGGAGATGAGCACTTTATTCAACTATGCCGTCTCCAGAATCTTCAATTTAGGAATTCATCTAAGCCCCAACACATACTCAACAATTAGAAATAGACATCTGGAGACAGGCTGGGTGCACCTTGCACCCTGATGAGCTTTGGAAAACCCACACTGGCCATGTGGTACTTCCAGATGCTTTTTGCCTCATTTTGCCCCTGTATGTCCTGGCCAGGCACGCATGGGCAAAAGAGGGATGATTTGATGACAAATTCTCACAAAATTGGTATAATTCTAAAAACCCTTGCCAGAAATCGCAGAATATGTGTGTGCAACTTGTCTGATCTATAAACATGTAAAGATCAGTCAAGGGCATAATGGAATATTTCTTACCTGCAAAGGAATCTCCAGTGGTAAAGAGACAGAGAGACAAAGAGTTTATCAAACTGAGAGACATAGTTGACACCATATGAGATAGTTATGATCTTAAGTAAATATGGATGAAATTAAGTTTATATCATTGTGAAATCTAATCCAGCATATTTAGTTTTTTTCATTCAATATTGGTGCTGCTTTTCTGAATAAGGCCTGTAGCCATGTCACCAATTGCAATCCAGAGAGTCCAGCAGAGGGAATTGGCCAGAGTCCAGACGGAACAGACCATCCCAAGAACTCAAATCTACACACCGCTGAATTGTGTGAAGGAGTCCCTATCTGGATCAGTGTGTCACATTGAAAAAAGGCCAAGATATCTGCCTATGAGAATGAGAGGTTCAAATTTTGAGAGAAACAGAACTTAAACTTCAGAGAAAGGTGAAGCACACTGCGAGGTCCTGGGGAACTGCTGAGAGGCAGGACCACATTGTCTGAGAATGGGAGGAGGACTATTGGACTGACTGGGGGTTTTTGGGGGCTTTTGTGAATGATTGTATTGTTATCCTTTTAATATTGTTTTCTTAGAAAGTAACTCAAATCTACAAGCCATTTCGGCTTCAGCAATTGCAATACCCACACCAGCTCAAGTTTTGCTGTACTATTCTCAGAGCTTTCTTTATCACATTATTAAGCACTGCTGCTTTTGATACACTTTCATGTTATGTGTTTTCAATATTATTGAGTTGCTGCAAGAAAATGATGTTACAATGTATGTTGTCTCTAGGGAACAGTACCAGAAGCTGCATTTCTGATGCCCCCTATCTGTCTCAAATGGTTGTTGTCCATTGCCCTTAGTGGGATTACCTTTGCCCCATTCACAAGAAAAGAAAAAGAAAAATTGGGGAATGAAGGGAAATTGGCTGATAGGTATGTCTAGTATGGCTGCATCCTTGCCTGAGGCTGTAATACATTATGATGGCACGGAAAAAAACATGTGGGCTAAGAAAATGAGTACCCAGAGCCCAGCACAACAAGAGTAAAGCCAGGGGGAACCATACTCTGAACAGAAGTGCACAGAGAATGGACCCAGCTAAGAAACAGGTCAGACCTGAAAGTGCACAGAAAATGGACCCAGCTAAGAAAATACATGCCAGGCCTGAACAGATTGAACAGGCCTGAGCAAGCTGGGCAAGCCTGGACAAGTTAAACAGGCCAAACAAAGCCCTGAAGACTACAGTGTCAGTGATTAATGAAACAAAGGGGATGGCAGGGTGTAGCCAGAATGACTCAACACTAGCAAGAATAAAAGCCATTAATATGTTAATAAAGGTGGATCCCAGGGAAAGAGGCCTCTGCAGATCCTACAACCTTTTACAGACAGTACAGCAACTTTTGCACACGGAACAAAACTTTTGTGCAGGAGTTGCTACAGAGGGTATAGGGTATGTGTTGTTTTAAACTCACTGACGCAAGTGTTTCCATTGAACATTCTATCCAAGACCTACGTGATCTAGTTAATCATATTACTGACCCGTCCATGGGTCCTGGGTGGTTTATGAAGTGGTTCAGTTGGCTAGGGGGACTAAAAATCCCAGTGGTAGGGGTTCTTTTTATTTTACTGCTATGTGCCATTCTGCCATGTTGTATCCCCATTCTTTACCGCTTCATTACCACCACCCTTGATACCCTGGTAGAACGCAAGGCGGCTACCACTGTCATGGCCCTGACCCAATACACCCCTCTGCGGCTTGCCTCCAGTAATACTGCCCTCTACCGCCCCTAGGGTTGAGGTCTCACTTAAAAAGGGGGGAGTGAGGCAGCCATAAGGTTTAGCTGTGGGTAACCCTACCCCCCAAGCCATGAGGATTTTACATAGTGATCAGCTTGCTAAGAAAAGACAAAGGTTTCAGTAGGCACCCTTCCCCCCCCCCCCTCCAGGCCTGAGCACAATACCCTCTTGCCCAGAAATCAGCAGACCAGAGCATACTGGTCTGGACAGGTCACCCAGGCACTTTCCCCAGGGGCTGCTGATTGGTGGACAGAAAATACCTGAGACAAATGAGATTGTAGAATGAGTTTAAAAATGTACTATATATAAGACAATGTAGGACATCCTTCAGGGCTCAGATATTTTTGTGGAGACTGCCGTCTCTCTGTCTGAGCCTGTGCGCACATTAAAGATCCTGTTTGCATTCCAGCCTGTCTGTGAGTTTCCTTCTGTGGGTGAGAGAGAGAATAAGAGCATTTTCAGCTGCTTGGCTGCAACACCTCGACCTTGTATTCTTCTCTAATTGCTTACCCTCATACTTCTATACCTTAGTTCTTCCCTTATCGGACCATCACCTGATAAGCTTCACTCTTCATCACTCACCGCCTCAACCTCATTCTGTCTCCTCCAACCTCTTTAGAAATCTTCATGCTATTGTCCTATTGGCTCTCTCTTCCACTGTCTCATCACCTCTTTCCTCCACTATATCATCTGAGTCTGCTGATGAGGCAGTAGCTTCCTATAATGCTGCACTCTCCACTGCTCTGGATGCTCTTGCTCCACCCATGCCACATCCTGTGAGGCGTACTATACCCCAGCATTGGCTGTCTTCCACTAACCGCTATCTATGTTCCTGTGCCTATTCAGCTGAGCATGCTTGGCTCAAATCCCACACCCTTGTAGACTTTCTACACTTCAAATTCATGCTTGTCTCTTTCCAGTCAGCCATAGCACTCGCCAAGCAAGACTATTATGTCCATCTGACTAACTCTCTTGCCTTTGACCCTCACCGTTTCTTTTCAAATCTCAACTCTCTCCTCAAGGTGCCAATACCTCCGACTCCTCCTTCCCTTTCTGCCCAAACCCTGGCTATTTCTATGACAAAATCCACAAGATCACACTCCAATTCCCCACGATGTTAGCTACTTCCCCTCCTCCCCCTCTTCACTCCCAACTTTCACCCCCCTACCCAGCTACCCTCTCCTTCCTTTTCTATGATCTCTGAGGAGGAAACCACACACCTTCTGTCCATCTCCAAAATCACTACCTGCTCCTCTGATCTTATTCCCACCAGTCTCCTAAGCTCCATCTCCTTCACTGTTGTCCCTTCCATTTCTCATATTCTCAACCTATCACGCTCAAATCCAACTGTACCTACAGACTTCAAGCATGCTGTGGTCACACCTCTCCTCAAGAGATCCTCTTAGACTCTACCTGTCCCTTTAACTATTGACCCATCTCCCTCCTCCCCTTTGTTTCTAAACTACTTGAATGTGAGGTTCACCGCCGTTGCCTCAACTTTCTCTCCTCTCAAGTCCTCCTGGATCCTTTACAATCTGGCTTTCATTCTTTTACAGTCTACTGAAATGGCTTTTGCCAGTTTCCAGTGACCTGTTCCTGATTAAATCCAAGGGTCTTTACTCGATCCTAATCCTTCTTGACCTTTCAGCTGCTTTTATGACACTGATGACCACAACCTTCTCCTCGATATCTTGTTCTTGCTTGGTTTTAAGGGCTCTCTGCTATCCTGGTTCTCTTATCTCTCCCATCGCTCTTTCAGTGTTTGTTCTGGTGGATCCTCCTCTACTGCTATCCCACTCTCAGTTGGTGTACCCCTAGGATCTGTCTTGGGTCCACTCCTTTTCTCTCTCTATACCCAGTCCCTTGGTGCACTCATCTCTTACCATGGCTTTCAGTACCATCTTTTCGCTGATGACTCCCAGATCTACCTCTCTACTCCTGAAATCTCTCTGGCAATCCAGGCCAGGATCTCTGCCTGCCTTTCTGACATTGCTGCTTGCTTGTCTCACCACCACTTGAAATTGAACATGGCCAAAACTGAGCTTCTTATTTTCTCCCCTAAACTCTCCTCTCCCTTTCATCCTTTCTTAGTATCTGTGGATAACTCTCTACTCCTTGTCTCCTCAGTTCGTAACCTTGGGGTTGTCTTTGACTCTTCTCTCTCCTTCTCCACACACATCCAACTGATAGCTAAAACCTGCCGTTTCTTTCTCTATATTAACAACAAAATTCACCCATTCCTTTCTGAACACATTACTAAGACACGTATCCACTCCTTAATCACTTCCGGTCTAGACTATTATAACCTATTCTTTGCTGGTCTCCTTCTGAATTCTTTCTCTTCCCCTTTATTTATTTATTTGGCAGGTTTCATATACCACATTTCCAAAGGTCAAGATGATTACATGAAACTGAACACAACATAACAAAGAACTTGGATTACATGGAACAATTAGAACATCTTAACTTAATTTATAATAGTTATATGTATGGAGCAATAGATAGCTTTCATGTAGCATTATCTTGCTAGGGGGCAGAGAGGGGGAAAGTGAACTAGGGGAGGAGGAATGGGGGTCTGGTGGAAAGGGAAAGGTCAAGTGGCGTGGGATGCCAGGCAGCTAGATAGGGGAGTTGGGAGCATCTGAAGGAGGGTGATAGGAGGCTTCAGTCAAGTTATATCTGCAAAGTGTTCTCCAACATGAAGGTTTTATAAGGACGTGGAAGATTGTGAGGTCAGAAGAGATGTGAAGGTCCTGTGGGAGTGAGTTCCAGATTCTGGGTGCGTACAGAGAAAAGGCGCGTGCACATATTGTTTGAGTTCTTGTGGTTAACTCTTGGAGAAGAGCAAGCATGTTTTTTGTGGAGCTTCTTCTAAGACAATTTTCCAGAGGTCTTTGCAGCAGGTTCTGAAGGTATTGCAGGCAGGAACTGTTCAACACTCTGCTGTGCGGCTTATCTTCCACCAGCCTCCTCATGCTTATATTACCCCTCTTCTCAAGTCACTTCATTGACTCCCTATCTGTTTCTGCATCCAGTTCAAACTTCTCCTGCTGACCTACAAAGTGCATTCAATCTGCAGCTCCTCACTACCTTTCCTCTCTTATCTCTCCCTACACCGTTCCTCGGGAAAACCACTCTTCTGCCAAATCACTTCTATTTGTGCCCTTTCTCTTCTATTGCTAACTCCAGACTTCGCTCCTTTCACCTTGCTGCTCCTTACGCCTGGAACAAACTACCCGAGTCTGTACGTCAGGCGCCTTCTCTGACCCTTTTCAAATCCAGGCTGAAAACTCACCTCTTTGCTGCTGCTTTCGGATCTTGACTCGCCTGATCTCCTTTGTATTTCCTAACCATTCTCCCTAGATATATCCCATGTGTACAGCTACTGTATTGTCTGTCTTGACTAGACTGCAAGCTCTGATGAGCAGTGACAGTCTTTTACATGTGTCTGTGCAGCGCTACGTACATCTTTTAGAGGTCTATAAAGTAATGAAAGGAGTAGAATGGATAAGTGTAGATAGGCTGTTTACTCTTTCAAAAAGTAGAAAGACTAGGGGACACACGATGAAGTTACAATGTAGCAGCATTTAAAAATAATCAGAAAGAATATTTTTCACTCAACATGAATCAAACTCTGGACTTTGTTACCAGAGGATGTAGTTAAAGCTGTTAGTGTAGCTGGATTTGATGAGTTCCTGGAGGGAAAGTCCATAAACTATTATTAAAGAGAACCAGAGAAATCCACTGCTTACCCATTTGACAAGCAGCATAAAATCTTTTGGGAACCTGACAGGTACTTGTGATGTGGATTGGCCACTGTTGGAAACAGGATACTGGGCTTGATGGACCCTTGGTCTGATCCAGTAAGGTACCTCTTATGTTCTTGTGCTCTGTCCACTAGGAGGAACTAACTTGTGAATTTCTTTTAAGTACTTCTCACTCCACTGGAAATTCTCCGATTGCAAGGACCACATGTCCTATCTACTTTACAGATAATCAGATCCCAATAGAAATGTCAAGCTTTCCAAATTCCTTACATGTCATCCTACTTATTGCAGCATTCCAAACTGCCCCAGGACCAGTACAGATATGAGAAGTCAGTCATTGCCAGCAGATGCTTCAGTGTCATACTTCTATACTGCCTCCCCCCTTTGGCCTTGGTAAGGATGTAGGTTAGAATGCTATAGAATGCCAAACTTCGTTTTTTTTGTAAGGTGGGACAGATTGATTCTATTGCATCATCTCTTTGGCAGAAAGGCAACACTGTGTGTGTGCATACGGGGCGTGAGAAGAATGGCTAAATATGAGAAAACCAACAAGACGCAACCTCTCACTTTGCAAAAGAATAAGAAACATGTTATATTTCTAATTTCCATGATTATATTGTACTGTTGCTATATGACAATTCTATATTGGAGTGGAGGAGTGGCCTTGTGGTTGGGGCAAGGTACTTCAGGCCGGAAGGTCGGGGTTTCATATCCCACTAGAGGACAGCAACCTTGGGCCGGAAGGACTGGGGTTTCTAGTCCCACAGGTGCTCCTTGTGGTCTTGGGCAAGCCACTTAACCCTCCATAGCCCATGTTCCCTGTAAAATAGTTACCTCCAAGTTATAATGCCCTGTTCAATGTAATTTCAGTTTGTTCAATGTAAACCGCACTGATGCAGAATAGCGCGGTATATAAGAGAATGTAAATAAATAAATAAATATTAACATGTATTTAGAGACCAGGAGGTCAATTTTCAAAGATTTTTCCATGGATAAATGCTCATGTTTACCCATGTACAATTGTCTTTTGTGCTTTGCCCACCCTCACTATAGGCAAAAGAGTGGGCAGTGTTAGGTGGGGGGGGGGGGGGGGAGCTCAAATACATACAATGACATTTTAAAACCATGTATACCTTTTGATACCTGACACAAAAGAGATACAAAGACCTACAGAAATTTCTGTACCCGCAGTGGATGCACCAGACCATTTTGAAAGGGTAATCGCTACTGGAAGAGTGAAAATTTCCCTAAAAACTGTATTTACTAATTTTGCTAGTTTTAATGTTTTTGAACCAGCATCTGAGCCCAATGGAAGTTAGAATCCATGAGGATATGATCTTTGACAAATGTACTTGACATCTAAGAGCTAAAGGATAATTCAATCAATGAAAATCTGTATTATACCACATACTACAGGTAGCCTGGTCTTTAATGCAGGAATCGCAGAAGTAATGTATATAGCAAAAAGCAATTAGCATGTCAAATAGCGGACGTTCGCTCAATCACCCACAGAAGGAGATGCACATGGCCATCAAAGGCTTATTCTACTGATCTAGGCTATTCATTGTGTGTATGCATGGAGGGGGAGGGGTAAGTTTATAACTATCAACATTGACAAAAGTAAGCGTGTACATTTCACTTCATGGATTTTACAAGATTTTCCAAAAGTCAAAGTTTGCACATGCCTTCACTTTCAAAATTATCCCAGAAAAAGTATCTACACTCTTTTATACCTAATTTGCGTGGACACTTTTCTGCTACACGTATGCCCATAGCTCCAAACGTCAGAACCTACAGCAGTGCAAAATAGCCATACACGTATATTTTTGTCTACAGTGGGCATTGTAAAAGTCCATTTCTTTGAATAATTCACTGTTTTACATAGCTTTGAAAAGTATCCTGTGTATGGGTTTTATATTGTTATTACAATGTTTCATTGTTGATTTGTTGTAGCTCACTTTTGAGCATTTTTTAAAATGGGAAAGCACGTGAAAAATGTGATTTGATTTCATAATCTAGAGCAGCCCTTGCACTACTAGGCTATGAATCAGCCTGTTTTATCATGTGCCTAACTTTAACGAGAACTTTCTTAAACTGAAGTAGCAATTTTCCACAGTAAATAAAGGATGGATGACAAATGGACTGATATTCAGGATATAGCAAGAGGATGGAATCAAAGCAAACTTAAATAACTTTTAACCTTAAAACAAATAGAGAGGCTGGTCCGACCTTAAACAAAGGCATAGAGGGAGGTAACCTGAACCGAGCGGCAGGTATGACCCTAAACAAAAGTACAGTGGGGGGAGAGGGGTGTAATTGCATTGAGCAGCAGGTACAACCCTAAACAAAGGCATCAAGTGGGGGGAATCTGCACCAAGCAGTGGGTACTACCCTAGATAAAAGCAGAGGGGGATAATCAATAGAGTGGCGGGTACTTTCCTAAAGAAAGGCATTGAGTGCACCGAGGAATGGGTACAACCCTAAATAAAGGTGTTCAGCCTGATTCAATGAGGGGAGGTCCGGGCCATCTGGACGGCAGAAAAATGGACAGCCCCAAAATCTACCCGATGCTGCAACCACGGGAGCCAGACGTTCTCACAGATGCAGAATGGGGCACTTAGACGGCCCAGCGCTGTCCAAATTCCAGGCATGAGACACCCACCAAGCACCCCGTCCAGCCAGCCCTATGCTCCAGCTGATGTGCTGGTGCCCAGCAGGAGTGCCAAAAGCCTGTCAAGGAGGGAAACGTCTTTTTCCTGCCGCCTGACCCTCAGCGGGGGCAGCCAGAGACAGGATTGAGCAGCAGGGACTCATCTGCAGCCTCCTGGCCATTTGGAGGGCTGCCTGGCCCATCTGCTGCCTCACCCGGGGCTTACATCACCTCAGAGGTGGTATAAACCTCATGTCCACCCTGCTACTGGTGGACCTACAGGGCTGTGACCTGAATCGTTCCTGTATGTTCGGGTTCTATGGCCTGCCCTCTTTCTGTCACGCCTCTGTCCAGCGCTCCCTGCAAAGCGGCTCTGTGCATGCAGGGAGCGCTTGAGGCGGCATATGGTCCTGGTATTTAGTGGGGCTGGACGTCAAACCAGGACATACAACCCCGCTATTCGCCAGTCAGAATCGGGCCCATAGAGGGGAAACCTGCATAGAGCAGCGGGCAACACTCTAGCTATCCTACTGGGCAGACCACAAGGCCCTTACTGGTCTTTATTTGCCATCATTTACTATGTTACTAACCATAAAAGAAAACATTTTCCAACTACAGCACAGAATCCAGTGCACGCATAAGCTCTCCTTCCTTTTCAGTGAACTCCGTGCAGGGACACGACATCACGCTGTTTGCCAGCAAAACTTAACAAAGGAGGCTCGTCTAGTCTCAGTAGGATTTTTCATGTATAATAAATAAAGCACTGGACTGGCAGACGTTACCTTTCTTGCTCAACAGACTCCCTGTACCGTATATGTTAAAGCGTTTTCCATATAGGAAAGTGTTGTAGTATATTAAAAAAAGAAAATAAAAGAGAATTACAGATGCTCTCTTGTGTCAGCCAGCTGAGTCCTGAAGGACTGAAGAGCAGACACAGGAGCACACGTGCAGCTGGGGTCTTGCTGTTGCCAACACTGGAGGAAGCTGTCGGCATAACCCACAGTTCTGCCAGGGTGCCTCTACCTCTGCTGCTGACTGGCATTCAACTCTGCTACAGAAATATGCCTTCCGTAACCCACAACAGCATCTTGAGATCTGCTGATTTCTGAAGATGCTTTCTTATAAGTCAGTAGCCCGTTGAAAACATACTGACTTTAAAATCTTAAAAGGCAAAGCATGTCAACAGAAAAAGCATAGGCTCAGGGTGCAGTTTTCCTCCCAAGAATCGTTCTGTGGAATTACTGATTAGTGATCTCACTACAACTCCATGTAGTTACTCGCATTGTAAAGCTGAAAAAAAACCAAAAAAGAAGAAGATTCTACTTTGCATATTATACAGTCTCAGCTGATGGTTAAGGGCTGCATCAGTACAGAAAAGCAACCACAAAATCAAGCATTATAAACATATACTGATAAAGCGGGGCGGGGGGGGGGGGGGCCCTCTCCAGTTTCTTCCACTTACTTGCTCTATACCTGCACAACCTGAAGTTGATAATTTTCATAAGCACTTAGAGCCCGATATTCAAAGGATTTATGCCCCTAAACTGTCTTCTTTGAAGATTTACTAGGGCTAATTGCCTAAATAGTTTCTTAAAATTTCACTAAATCCTAAGTTTAGGAACATAAAATGTGAGCAGCAGTGGGGGGCAGATTTAGGGTGTGGGTAAAGAGGTTAGGAGCTTCACACACTGATTTTCAGCACTAGACATCTAAATTAGGCTTATAAATCTAGGCAAATGAATGGCAGACCTAAGTTTAGGAACATAAATTTTAAGTTCATCAATTAGTATGAATGTTCAGCTGAAAAGACTTAGGCTCCTAAATGGGGCTGAAAATGGAGCACAAATTTAGGCATTTAGGATCCGATCTTCTGTGGGTGCCACTGCCGCATGCAGTTCAAACGAACACTGATATTCTCCCTACTGTACAAAAAACCTACCAGCACAGAGAGGAATGGCTCAGAAGGCTGACACATGCCTCTGTTCTGAGCTACAATACAGGCCGATGAGGCTTTCCATCTTTTGTATATAGCTGAAAAGAATTAACAATGCTCATAGAAACTTAGGCCCTTGAATGCTCTAAAATTCTAAGCAGCTATGTTATCGAGTTGCTGTAAAAACAGATGAGGAAATAACACAAACCCGATCAGTAACTGGAGCTCCAGTTCAGGTACGTGCGAGACTCTAAGAAGAATCATCCAAGGGCAAAAGTATCCCTCATTCCTTTGGCTGCTTCTTCATTACCTCTTTTTTTTTTTTCTTTTAAGTGCCATCAAGTCAATGCAGACTCCTGGCATCCCAGCAGCCCCTGGGTTTTCTTGGCAAGACCTTCTTTCTTCCGAGGCAATGGAGAATAAAGTGACTTGCCCAAAGTCACGAGGAGTGCCAGTGGGAATTAAACCCAGATCCTTTGAGTACTAGGCTGTTGCTCTAACCACTACTCCTCTACTCTATGACCTCCTAAGTGATGCAAATCAGCCAGCTGCTCCCTCCGCCTTGTCAGAGGGGAGGAGCCAATAGAGACAGAGATACTATGTCAATTATCTGCAATTCCAATTTTAGTTTTACCCATCTGTTTGAAACAAAAACAACACACATAAGATGTTTGCATTTCCCATTTTGTCCCAATCCAATTCTTACTCGCTGCAAACTGCTTTTTCTTCTATACTCTGTAGAATTTGGGTGCTGTAAAGCATATTGTGCATGAAAGATGAAAATTACAAACAGTAATAAGTGCTCCCTCAGAGGTTTGTGGAGAAGAAATAAATATAAATATCTCTATAGCGCACACACTCACACATACACACAGATCGTATGCAAAAGTTTAAGCATACCTTGTCAAATTGTATGTTTCAATAAAACCCCTACGCGAACAGAAGCAGAAATGATCTCTACATGGTACAGAATTTAAATCAATATCTTTCTGCAAATTTTAATGCGGAACTATTTGCAGGACTTTTGCAATGTTTTGCACTATTTGCACTGTGAATAGGGCGAGTGCCTTCAGTCAGTGCTTTGTTTCATTTCCTTTGTCAGAAACAGCAGCATAGGGTAATTTTATAAGGGATAGTGCTTTTAGGCCTGTAGGCGCCATGTAGAATACTCATGCTGTCCACTATCATATTCTAATCTAAAGCTTATTTTAGTTTTGAGACACAAGACTCATAAAGCTTTTATAAGGAAATAAAGAAACACTCAAACACCTGAAATGAATTTTTAAAACATTGTTCCTGTCTCTTTGTTGACCTATTTTGAGCGTTGTGACGAGGATTCAGGAAGGATGTAACAGTTCAATTCCTGAATGAATCGCTTTCAAAAATACTAGGAGTAGTCTGGGTATTGTAACAATAACCAAGCAAGAGGATGGGTAAAGGGACTAAGTATCACAAGAGGTGATAGGCTTCCTGATGACGTATCTTGAATATTTTTTTGCCTGTGCTTGGCTGCCGTCTTCTTTTCCACACACATTTCTGAATACAACTGAAAAATGCTGGGAGTTTTCTGAAAGCATCATCTTTGTAGAACTTTTTATGCAAATGATTACGTTTGACTGCTGTGTCAACTGGGAATAAAAAATCTATATCCGTTGTACCCCTTCAGAGTGCCATTTTTATATAAGACAGGCAAATGAAAAATTAGCTTTCTCCAGGAGGAAGAAATCACAGCGGAACTGTATTACCCTAATGGGATCAGGGAACCCACACGCCATGGTATTATCCTTTAATAGTTTCAGCTGTTTATTACTGTCTACTAGCAGAGCGGACAATGACCACGGAAGCAAATTATGACAAAGGGAGCACTGAAAGAATACAAATTATTCCTTGCACTGGAAAAACAACAGATTTCAGTATTGGGCAAAATTTCAGCAGTGCCATCTGTGCACAATTAGGAAAGTACAATTTTTGCATAAGTTCTGTCCAATGCTAAATTGACCATGACTTGCACTATGGTCACCAACCTTTTCTTTGCACAGTGGTAGGAACCATGCTAGATTTTGCCCAAGTCGGAAATCTGGCATGAATGAATTTATTAAATATGCAAAATGCTCTCTTATTTTGCAATTTGTTTTTGCCAAATTCTTAAATTGGGCCCTAGAAGCGACACACCACATGAATTCTAAGTGGTAGGAAACTGGTGAACAGACACGTAGGAGACAATTGACTAGTGGCTAGCACACACTGGCTACCTGAGGGCTCATAAGAATAAAATGGGTGCAGTGGCAGACAGCACACACTAACCATCAGTAAATGACTCCCAGAATATAATTTTCATTCCAGCTTTTTTGAAAATACTTGTATTGACTGATGTCCACTGCAGACAAGTCTGAACAATAATACTGCGGAGGTTAGGGAGGATTCATTAGCTTCTGAATCTCCGGAAGAGATGCCTTGCAAGAAGAAAAGATTGCTCTTTGCATAAATGTGCCACACAGCAAACGATATTCTCCTTGTGTTTCCATTAAAGGTTACAGGCACAGGATCTGAAATTCAAACACTGGTTCACATCCACATTATGCTGAATGTGGCTTATTATACTAAACCTAACCAAAACGCCAGTTTCTTGTAAACCAGGATCCTTCAAGTTCAAATCCCCATGGTGTTTTCACCCCCAAATGGGCACTATCAATATACCACGAATCAGTGCGCTGCCGTACTTTTGCACTGTCGTCTAAACAAACGCTAGTGCGCTGCAAGGATCAGGATTTTGCTTAGAATTGTATTTACCTTATTTTAGAAACACAGAAATATGACAACAGAAAAAGACCACATGGCCTATCTAGTCTGTCCTTCCATATCAACTACAACAATCCTCTTTTTTCCTTTAGAGATCCTCTGTGTTTGTCCCATGTTTTTTTGAATTCAGATACTGTCCTCATCTCTACGACCTCCACTGTGAGACTATTCTACGAATCTACCACTCTTTCCATAAAGAAATATTTCTGCATATCACTCCTGAATCTATCCCCCTTCACCCTCATCCCACGTCCCCTCGTAGCAGAACTTGCTTTCAATTGAAAGAGGCTCTCTCCCTGAACATTTATGCCACGGAGGTATTTAAACATCTCAATCATATCACCTCTATCCCGCCTTTCCTCTAAGGTGTACATATTAAGATCCTTAAGTCTGTCCTCATATGCTTTATAATGAAGACCACTAACCATTTTAGTAGCCACCCTCTGCACCGACTCCATCCTGTTCACATCCTTTTGAAGGTGCGGTCTCCAGATATGCACACTATACTCCAAATGAGGTCGCACCAAAGACTTATACGGAGGCACTATCACCTCCTTTTTTCTGCTAGCCATTCCTCTCCGTATGCACCCAAGCATCCTTCTAGCTTTTGCCGTTGCCTTTTCTACCTGTTTAGCTACTTTAAGATCATCAGATACAACCACGCCTAGGTCCCGCTCTTCTTTAGAGGACAAAAGTACTTCACCCCTATACTATATTGTTCCCTTAGATTGCTGCAGCCCAAATGCATGACCTTACATTTTTTAACATTAAATCCCAGCTGCCAAATTCTAGACCATTCTTCAAACTTAGCTAGATCCCTCCTCATGCTCCTGGGTGTTTACTCTATTGCAGATTTTGGTATCATCCGCAAAGAGGCAAACCTTACCTGACAGCCCTTCCACTATATCACTAACAAAGATGTAACAAAGAGTAGTTAACAAATGAAAGGGAAACTTACCAATTACAGCCAGGCTGTGCTCTGATCCACATGCAATCTGTAAAAAAAGAAGTTAGATGTGTGAGAACCATCAATAAACTCAAGAATGCCATACACATTTTGCTAGGAATGACCTCCATTTCTGATTTTGTAGATTGAAGTTACTCATTTACCCGGTGTCATTGCTATAAAGTAAAAGTACAAAGCTAAAAAAAATAGAATACAGGCTTATGACTAAGGTTTCAGCTTTTTTGTGTTTACAAAATAAATAAATATATATATATATTTACATACATTAATGTTTTCCAAGGTTTACACAAAATTTCTATAATTCACTTTCTAATATGAATGAGAAGTCTTAGGAGTCCTTTTTCTAAAGTGGAGTAAAGCTTTGCAGTTACTACAAAGTAAGGGGGTTATTTTGGAAGCCTTATTTGTGGTTTGGACGTCCGAAAATGGGCCTAGAAACGTCCATAAGCACAGAGACGGCTCCAAAGCCATTTTAGAAGCCAGGTCTGTGGATATTCTCAGCGTGAGGACATCTAAGTCTGAACGGGGGTGTAGTGGAGGTGTGGCTGGGGTGTTCCCAGGAGCCTGGATGTCCTCGCCTGATCTCAGAAATGTCCTGGACCTCTAGAGCTGCATCGAAGTTTAGACTTGCGCCAGGACTGAACACTCCCCTCTTGCACTCTCCTCTGTGCTTCCATTCTCCTCCTCTCCTTCCCTCCCCCCCCCTTGCACTTGCTCCACTTCTGCCCTTGAGTTTTGCAGCCAGCTCCTCTTCATGCTGTAGCTGGGCCACCACTTCCTGTACTGCCTCCTACTCTCTTTATGCACATCAACAAACAAACCTATGCATACAGATGGATAAACAGACAGACAGACCTTGCCTAATATGTGCTATTGATCCAAAGAAACATGCCTAAAACAAAACAAAACATTTATTTCATGCACACTCCTAAAAGGATGATGCCAATAAATATGGAGAAAGTGTGCAGGGCATCAATCTCAATATTTCTAGGGAAGACACGATTTCCCTGGTGCAAGATGGGCTTGAGAAGAGTGTTACAGATGAGAAATGGGGCTTTTGCCCATAATTTACTTTTGTATTTTTCTGTGCGCCTGCAATATCTGGCTGCAAGGAATGAGATTCTATTCAGTAAGAAAGGCAGACATGGCCCAGGTAAAGAACTTAATTTATTCAAAATGACCAATGAAAACTATTTTGTACAGTTGAATGCATAAACCTCAAGTTTGCAAACGTATATGATTCAGGTTTTATACACATGTAGAGTACTGGATTCATATTGAAATTTTTTGTAGAATTTGGTCAAAGTTTTTTTTTCCAGTGATAGAATATTATACCAAGCCTTCAAATGTGTATTACTCCTAAAAAGAAAAATGCTCTAAAGACAGACTGTGAATGCTAATCACCAAGGAGATAGCTTTAGAAAGGTTTTCCACATGTAAAATTAGATTTATAGAGGAAAAAAGCAATTTCTATAATGACACACAGATAGGTGCGTGTGTAGGCAATATTCCTATGCACACTTTTAAATGTGTTTTAAGTGGATGTTTCTGATAGTGGAGTTTAGGGTTTACTCATGGGGATCATAATTTTATGAAGAGGCGCCTACCTTTTGGGGTTTTTTTATATATTGTGATAAGGAAGCTTATCATAGCTCAGGAAGGGGCTATAGAAAAGGTGAAGTGTCTCTGAACAAGCAACCTGTCAGTGCTGGTAGAAATGAGAAAACAGAATTTTGCCATAAAAGACTAACAGTCCCAGAATGCACCAGGTTTCCAACAGCCATGAGAGGAGCTGAAGTGAGAAAACGTGTGTTCAATCAAAAGGGCTATGAGGTAATCCCCAAGTACTCATTGCAAAGGGCAGGGCTTGATTCAGCACAGCTGTGCTGTGCTAGGATGGAACACTCATCTCAAAGGGCAAGGCCTGATTCAGCACAGCTGCGCTGTATTAGGGAGCAGCACTCATCTAGGCAGAATAAGAGTAGAGTTTATTCTACAGATGACCATCTTCATGATCACCTTGGATATCCAGAGAATTGTCCTCAGTATCCTGAGAATCAGCTTGAGTTTGGATCATCAGTTTCATCTGAAGGATCATCAGAAGCAGAAGCCAAACCGGACGGACAGAGAGGGAAAGAGACCCTTTGGAAGAAGGAAGAGAAAAGCCTTTGAGAGGTCTAGAAGAGTCCAAAGCAGTACGTATACTGGGAGGTATTCCAAGGGCCAGCATACACCATTGGACTGGGGAAAGCCAGAGGAATGGTGCTGCAGAGCTAGGAATCACCAGAGGCTACCTGTGAGGGAGACGGCTGCACGTGGAAGGGACCCTAAGACCTGTGCCAGAAGGTATGTGAAGAGAGATCCAGTGTCCAGGGATCTGGATTGGAAGGCTGGACATAAGAACTGGACTACATACTGGCCAGGCTATATAGAGAGGAACTCTAGCAGCAATGGAAGCTCAGGTATGAACACTGATCTATGCCCTAGCTATAACCTTGAAAGACAGCAGGGAAACAAGTATTCTCCTGAAAATGCTCCATTGAGAGATTCATCTGTGCCAATCCATGATATTGAACCCATGCTTGTTGAACAAGGGGGAATAATAGCAGATGAGGATCCTGTTTATATGGACTGCTCTCTATCTAAACTCCGTTGGTAACTTTCTGTTATAAAGTACAGCAACCATCACAAAGAAATACAAATTTGTTCTTTAATCTACTCAGAAAAGCTCCTGAAGCAGGATTTGACCCACACAGTGGAAGGCAAGCCAGCTAAGGGGTTTCAGCTGGTAACTGCTAGCAATTAAGCCTTACCTAATTGCTTGTGAGCTAGGAGAGAATCACTTCTGTATCTATGTGGGAAGTAATCAGAAGTTAACCTGAAAAGAACAGTTTGTTTCTTGCTTTGTGGCTTTTCATTTGTTGTTTTCCTGATTTTAACTTTGTTTTTCCAAGTTAACACTGAAAGCAAGTAACCTAATTTATGTGCTACCAAGCATATCTGTGTTGGGAGAAATAACCCCATAAATAAATATCTTATTGGCTTTACCCAAGAGCACAACTAAATTATTGTCAGCAGCTGTGTCTGGTGTGAATGAACTACATTGCCCACAATACCTTGCAAATCATATAGAAATATGCACTTGCCAAGAGTATGAAGATTCTCACCCAGGCAGCCGTCTGACAATATATATAAAATAATATATAGAGAGTGGAGTGGAGGAGTGGCCTAGTGGTTGGGGCAAGGTACTTCAGGCTGGAAGGTCGGGGGTTCAAATCCCACTAGCAACCTTGGGCCAGAGGGACTGGGGTTTCTAGTCCCACAGGTGCTGCTTGTGGTCTTGGGCAAGCCACTTAACCCTCCATAGCCCATGTTCCCTGTAAAATAGTTATCTCCAAGTTATAATGCCCTGTTCAATGTAATTTCAGTTTGTTCAATGTAAACCGCACTGATGCAGAATAGCGCAGTATATAAGAGAATGTAAATAAATAAATAAATAATAGCCTACGTGTTGGAAAAGGTGTATTAATTAAAAGTGCAATCATTTACACCGGTCAGAGAGATGGTGTAAATGCATGTGCTTAGATTTCTTTAAAAAATGCGGGGTGGACATTCAAAGCATTTTAGGCACTTATTAGACCTGTTAACCAGCTAAAATGCCCTGAGACGGTATCTCCAGAGGCTGTATTAAAACCAGGGCGGTCTACGGGAGGATACGGGGTGGTACGCTTATTATCTGGTCGGTGCTGATTTTCAACTGCAAAACAAATGGCTGAATACTGGTTAAAAGTGGGACAGGGAATGGCTGTCCTAACTTTAACCCGTTATCACTATCGGATTAGAAGCTGAATATCGTCACGAGCTGATCAGTGAACCCGGATATTCAGTGCTGAATGTCAGATACATTCCAGCACCGAGTATCACAGTTTTAATACCGCGCTGGCAGCTAGGTGCTTTAAATAGCTTAGTCACCACCACGGAATATCCTCCCCAGAAACTATAGCATTTTATAGCTTAAGTAAAATAAACTTTGCACCCTGCCCTGCACAGCTTCCACCTTTGTGTGCACACAGAGTGAAAATGTGCGCCATCGCATTTGAACATGTACTTACAGAATGGGGTGCATGCACATGAGTGCCCATTCGCATGCGTTCTTGCTATCTAAATCTAGGAAGCTCCTTTTAGAATTGCCATTATACAGTTCAAAAGGCAAAGTACACATGTAAATTCAGGCAAATATACACGTGCGACTGTCGCCATTAGAAACATATGCAAATGGCAATTTTAGAAAGGGATGTATCCATGTTCTTTCACTTTCTAAAATTGCTGCTGTTTACACGTACACCAGCCAGACCCTCGTGTTGCCAACTGGTCTGTTTTTTGGGATGGCACCTCCGTGCAAATTAACTCACTTTTTGGATCAAATGTATGCAAAAGAGAAATTAGACTTACCTGCTAATTGTTGTTCCGTGAGTAACTCCAGTTCAGTCCTCCACCTCTGGGTAGTGCACCTCCTCCTGCAGCATGGAAACTGGGCATGTCAGACTTGTGACATCACTGGATACATACCGATGGCCTCTCCCATCAGACCCCAGTGACCTATTGACAAAGCAGACTCAACGGAGCAACAAATAAGTAGCTATAACATTAAATTAAAACATTTAACTTCTAAACTGTACTAAATTGTCCTAAATCCCCGTTAACCAAGAGGATAACTTCAACACCCCCCTGACTTAAGAAATAATACAGAAAGGGGAGAGCAGACAGAGAAGATAGAACATAGCGAAAGCACAGAAAGAGCGCAATACTTCTCTTTATTCACTCACAGCTCCGCCGTCCACACTTCACTCACTGAAATACAGCTGCGGAAAGTAAACAAACGTAAGGGCGGGAATGAGGACTGAACTGGAGTTCCTCAAGGAACAACAATTAGCAGGTAAGTCTAATTTCTCTTTCCTTATCATCTCTCCAGTTCAGTCATCCACCTCTGGCATGTAACAGAGCAGTCATTATTGGGAAGGACCCATCCACCCTGACCGCAACACCGCAGCACCAAAGCAGGCATCCTGCATCGCCTGAACGTCCAGGCGATAGTGTTTACTGAACGTATGCAACGAAGACCACATGGCTGCTCGACAAATTTCAACTGGCGGAACCAAGCTAAATTCTGCCCACGACATCGCCTGCGCTCTAGTTGAATGCGCCCGCAGCCCCACAGGCACCTGAAACCCCTGCAAAATGTACGCCGATGCTATTGCTTCCCAAATCCATCTGGAAATTGAAGTTTTGGCAGCTGCTTCCCCTTTACACAGACCACCAAAGAGGACGAATAACTGCTCCGATTTGCGGAAGGGTTCCGAGACCTTCAAGTAATGCCGCAGAACCCTCTTTATGTCCAAAAGATGCAAGCTACGGTCCGAAAGGGTGACACCACCTTTGGCAAAAAGGATGGTACTGGACGCAACACCACCTTTTCCCGAGAAAAAGATAGGAAAGGCTCTCTACAGGACAACGCCTGCAATTCTGAAATTAGACGTGCCGAACAAATAGCTACCAAAAACACCGCTTTCAACGTAAAATCCTTCAGTTAACCATATGCAAGGGCTCAAATGGCTCCTTCGTCAACGCTCCCAGCACCAAGTTGAGATCCTATAGGGGAGACCCCATCCTGCGCGCCGGCGGCACACGGGAAACCGCCTTCAAAAACCGAATGACATCGGAATGGGAGCCCAAGGAAACTTCCTGAACTTTGCCTCCATAACAAGAAATAGCCACCAGCTGAACCCTTAAAGAACTGGCCAACAATCCCTTATCGAAACCATCCTGCAAGAAGCTAAACACCGTAGGAATTGATAGTGAATGTGGATGGACCTGACGTTGCGCACACCAGTCCTCAAAGATATGCCAGACGCGAACATACGCCAACGATGTCGATCTCTTTCTGGCCAACAGCAAGGTTGAAATTACCATCGCAGAATAACCTTGCTTCCTCAACCTAGCCCTCTCAATGGCCAAGCCGTAAGAGAGAACCGATCCACCTGAGGCATTCGTAGAGGACCCTGGCTCAGCAGGTCCGCCCTTGGAGGCATTTGCCATGGCTTTCCGTCGAGAAGATGAACCAGATCGGCATACCACGGGTGTCGTGGCCAATCTGGAGCCACTAACACTACTTTCCCGTGATGAGCTTCGATGCGCTGGACTACGCACCCTATGAGCGTCCAAGGCGGGAAGACAAAGAGCAGGCCTTGCATAGGCCATGACTGCAGTAAGGCATCTAGACTCTCTGACATCCTTTCCCTTCTCCTGCTGTAAAAACGCTTCACTTTGGCTGACCGAAAGGTCGCCCTGAGATCCATCGGCAGACCACGCCTGGTGACTATTTGAGCAAAAACTGCCGATGTAGCTCCCATTCTCCAGCATCCACTCGTAATCTGCTGAGAAAATCCGCTGTTACATAAGAACATAAGATATGCCATAATAGGTCAGACCAAGGTCCATCAAGCCCAGTATTCTGTTTCCAACAGTGACCAATCTAGGTCATACGTACCTAGCAGTTTCCCCAAGGGACACAGGTTCCACAATGCTTGTATTGGTTCAAGCATTGAAATCCTGGGTCCCTTCTTAATAATGGTTTATGGACCTTTCCTCCAGGAACTTGTCCAAACCTTTTTTAAACCCAGCTACACTAACAGCCTTTACTACATCCTCCGGTAACAAATTCCAGAGTTTGATTACACGTTGAGTGAAAAAATATTTTCTTTTATTAGTCTTAAATAGTTTACCCTGTAGCTTCATTGCATGTCCCCTAGTCTTTCTATATTCTGATAAGGTAAACAATTGATCTACGTTTACCCGTTCCACTCCGTTCATTAATTTATAGACTTCTATCATATCTCCCCTCAGCCGTCTCTTTTCCAGGTTAAAGAGCCCCAACCTTTTTAGCCTTTCTTCATAGGAGTATCCTTCCAACCCCTTTACCATTTTGGTGGCTCTTCTCTGAACCTTTTCTAAAATCGCTATATCCTTTTTAAGATACAGCAACCAGAATTGCACACAATATTCAAGGTGCGGTCTCACCATGGAACGATATAGAGGCATTATAATATCTTTTGTTTTATTTTCCATTCCTTTCCTTATCATACCTAGCATTCTATTTGCTCTCTTGGCCGCCGCTGCACATTGGGCCGAGGGTTTTAACATGGTATCCACAATGACGCCTAAATCTTTTTCCTGGGTGGTGGTTCCTAATGTGGAACCCTGCATCGTGTAACCATAGTTTGGGTTGTTCTTCCCTAGGTGCATAACTTTGCACTTGTCCACATTAAAGTCATCTGCCATTTTGATGCCCAGTCTTCCAATTTATCAAGATCCTCTTGCAATTTTCCACAATCCTCTTGGGTTTCAACAACTTTAAATAGTTTTGTGTCATCTGCAAATTTGATAACCGCACTCGTTATTCCACTTTCCAAGTCATTTATGAATATGTCAAAAAGCAGCGGACCCAGCACAGATCCCTGGGGTACACCACTATTCACCTTTCTCCATTGGGAAAATTGGCCATTTAGCCCTACCTTCTGCTTTCTATCTTTTAACCAGTTCCTGATCCACAATAGTACACTGCCTCCTATCCCATGACTCTTTAGTTTTGCCAAAAGTCTCTGATGAGGGACCTTGTCAAAGGCTTTCTGAAAGTCCAGATACACAATATCAACCGACTCACCTTTATCCACCTGATTATTCACTCCTTCAAAGAAACATAACAGATTAGTAAGACAAGATCTTCCTTGTCTAAAGCCATGTTGGCTGTCTCCCATTAGGTCATGACTATCTACATGCTGAGTAATTTTATTCTTTATGATGGTTTCTACCATTTTTCCCGGTACTGATGTCACGCTCACTGGTCTGTAGTTTCCCGGATCACCCCTGGAACCCTTTTTAAAAATTGGTGTTACATTGGCGATCCTCCAATCTTCAGGTATTAGAGATGATTTTAATGATAGTTCACAGATTACTAATAGCAGGTCTGCAATCTCGTATTTCAGTTCTTTCAACACCCTTGGATGTATACCATCTGGCCCAGGTGATTTGCTACTCTTCAGTTTATCTAATAGTTGTAATACATCTTCCCGATGTATCGATATTTCCTTCAATTCTTCCGCACCTTTAAATACCACTTCAGTCATGGGTAACATCCCTACAAATTCCTCAGTAAAGACTGAAGCAAAGAATTCATTCAATCTCTCCGCTATCGCCTTGTCGCCTCTTAGTGCTCCTTTAACCCCTTTATCATCTAATGGACCAACTGACTCACAGGCTTTTTGCTACGAATGTACTTGAAAAGGTCTTTACTTCGCGTTTTTGCTTCCGCAGCAAGCTTCTTCTCAAATTCTCCCTTTGCCTGCCTTGCATTTGACTTGCCAGTGCTTGTGCTGTTTCCAGGTTTCGTCGTTTGGCTCTTTTTTCCATTTCCTGAAAGATGCTTTTTTGGCAACAGCAGCCTCTCTGACCTCACCTTTAAACCATGCTGGCAGTTTTTTGGACTTCCTTCCACTTTTCTTAAAGCGTGGAATACAGCTGGTCTGGGCTTCCAAGATAGTATTTTTCAACAACAGCCAAGCCTGATGTACGTCTTTAACCTTTGCAACTGCTCCTTTTAGTTTTTTCTTAACTGTTTTCCTCATTTTATCATAGTCTCCCTTTCGAAAGTTAAAAGGTAGTACTGTGGATTTCCTTACTATCCCTCCTCCACTAATTAAATCAAAGGCGATCATGCTATGATCACTATTGCCAAGTGGCCCCAACACCCTTATCTCTTGCACTAGATTACTGCGCTGTAACTTTAGTTAGCTTCCTTGATTTCTTTGAGCATTTCATCATCCATTTGGTCATTCTGGCCTGGTGCTCGATAGTACACCCCCACTGCCATTACCTTCCCCCTTTTATATGGAATTTCAATCCATATAGATTCTACAGCAGATTTTGTTTCCTGCAAAACTTTAATCCTTTCTGAGTCAATGCCCTCTCTAACATAGAGCGCAACCCCTCCACCAATTTGATCAGCTCTATCATTACGATATAGTTTGTACCCAGGTATCACAGTGTCCCACTGGTTGTCCTCCTTCCACCATGTCTCTGATATTCCAATCATATCTGACCTTTCATTTAGTGCTATATATTCTAACTCTCCCATCTTATTCTTTAGACTTCTAGCATTTGCATACAAGCATTTTAGAGAATGTAGTTTATTCATGTTAATTTGGCTATTGTTAGACCTGGGTAAATTGGGATCTTTAAGCTCTGTCTGCTCCATACTTGAGGGCATTTGGGCTACTTTACTCTTTTGTGGAACCTCTTTGCTTTTGGTAGTATCCTTCAAGGATACATTCTTCCGAACCATCCGCTCTTGGGCGACTGTCGGCTTTCCCCTAATATCTAGTTTAAAAGCTGCTCTATCTCCTTTTTAAAGGTTAATGCCAGCAGCCTGGTTCCATCCCGGTTAAGGTGAAGCCCATCCCTTCGGAAGAGCCCCTCCTTTCCCCAGAATGTTCCCCAGTTCCTAACAAATCCAAAACCCTCATCTCTGCACCATTGTCCCATCCACGCATTGAGACTCCAGAGCTCTGCCTGCCTTTTGGGTCCTGCGCGTGGAACAGGAAGCATTTCGGAGAATGCTACCATGGAAGTTCTGGATTTCAACTTCCTACCTAAAAGCCTAAATTTTGCCTCCAGAATCTCCCTACCACATTTTCCTATGTCATTGATACCGACATGCACCAAGACATTTACATTCATTTACATGTTACATTCTCAGTCCCTGTTATGTGCGCTGCTGAAATTGCCTGAAGATGAGGCTCCACCCAGGCGAACCAGCTTTCTGCCTCCTCTTCCAACGCGGGCTTCCCGTGCCTCCTTGCCGGTTGAGATTCGCCACTGTCGCGGCATTGTCCGAAAGTACTCGAATCGCACAACCCCTCACTGAGGTCTCGAACGCCTGAAGCGCTCACGCTACTGCTCGCAACTCTAACCGGTTGATTGACCAATTTGCTTCCTGTTCCGTCCAAGTTCCTTGCGCAAACTGATTCCCGCAATGAGCTCCCCAGCCTGCAAGACTGGCATCTGTCAACAGCGGGAGCCACTGCAGTTGCTCGAGAGGCATGCCCACCCCCAGATTTCGCGGGCACAGCCACCACTGAAGCGATCTCCTGACCTTTAAGGTACACGGAAGCCATTTGCACAGCGAATCACTCTGGTGCGACAAACACCGAAGCAGAGATCTCTGTAACGGCCGCATGTGCGCCCTGGCCCACAGCACCACCTCCAGCGTCGCCGCCATCTTCCCTAGAAGCTGAAGATAGCTCCAGGCCGATGGTGCTGGAGTCCTCAGAAATTTGCCTACCATATTCCGCAGTGCTGGAGTTCATAGATCGGGTAGAAATACCGCTCCCGCCTGAGTGTCAAACTGTACCAGATACTCCAGCTCCTGCGATAGATCCAACCAGCTCTTGGCCGTATTGATTATCCACCCCAGATTTTGAAGAAGCTGTACTACTCTGGCTGTAAAGCGGATGCTCTCGGCCTCCGATTTTGCCCGTATCAACCAGTCATCGAGATATGGATGTACTAATATTCCTTCCTTGCGCAGCGCCGCCACCACCATCATAATCTTGGTGAAGGTGTGCAGCGCTGTCGCTAACCCGAAGGGTAATCCCTGGAACTGGAAATGCCCCCATGGTAGCGCAAATCTTAGAAACTTCTGATGTCCCAGCCTGATAGGGATGTGCAAATATGCTTCTGTCAGATCGAGCGACATTAAAAATTCCCCTTGACGGACTGCCACTATGAGAGACCGTGAGGTCTCCATCCGAAAATGGGGAACCCGAAGACATGGATTTACTCCCTTGAGGTCTAAAATTGGACGAAAGGTTCCGTCTTTCTTTGGCACCATGAAATAAATCGAGTAATGACTGATACCATAATGCTCTCGCGGAACCGGAACCACTGCTCCCAGTTGCAACAAACGAGCAAGGGTTACCCATACCGCCGCTGTCCTCGCCTGCCCTCTGCAAGGAGATTGGACAAGAGTCGAGCACCGGACAAGCAAATTCGAGAGCATAACCTTCACAAATAACTTCTAACACCCACCGATCAGATGTTATTTGGGAGCAGGCAGGAAGAAACTCTCGAAGCCGACCCCCTACCAGCTGCAATCCTGCCTGAACCCACCTCGTTTCATTGGGGCTTCCTGAGAGCTGCTGAAGAGGAGCTGGAAAAACCTCTACAGCCCCTCGAAACCCTCGTAAACTTTGCCCTCGCAAAGGGAATCATCCTCTTTGGAAGCTCCTCAACCTGGAGGAATGAAAACGTCTGAAGTCCCGAAACGGACCTCGCGAGCAACCCGGGGTCTGCCCCTGCTTCGTCTTATCTTCTGGCAAGTGACCCCCTTTGGATTCACCCAAATCCTTGACCAGCTTGTCGAGATTCTCTCCAAACAACAACTTCCCTTTAAAAGGCAGTTTACTGAGACGTGACTTGGACGAACCATCCGCCGCCCAATTTCTCAACCACAGATACCGACGTGCGGCCACCAAGGAAGCCATACTATTTGCCAATGATCTAATTAGATCATAATGGACATCCGCCAAATAAGTAGTCTTTGACTCCAGCCTTGTCACATCCATTATGGAGTCCTGCGCTTGTTGCAGAGGCTGCTGTAAGCGCTGCGACCATCGAAGGCAGGCTCTCGCTACCCACACCCCACAGATAGACGCTTGAAGAGCATTAACCTCAAAAGCTTGTTTTAATAAGGTATCCACCTTTCTATCCTGTGCGCCCTTCAAAGCCGCACTGCCTTCTACCAGGATAGTCATCTTTTTAGTGACTGCCGACACGGCTGCATCAATATGTGGAGTATGAAACATTTCTCTCTCTTGATCTGCCAAGGGATAAAGGCGATTCATCGCCCGAACACCCCGCAAACCTGCTTCTGGCAAATCCCATTCATCCTGTATCATCTGCTTAACTACTCGGTGAACGGGAACCACCACCTGCGATGTATGCACTGCCTGAATGAGGGGATCCTCTAAGCCCTCATCCACGGCTGGCTGTACCGAAGCCAGATTAAGAGCCTGAAGCGATTCCGTAATAAGCACTGTGAGCTCTTCTCTCTGAAATACTCTGATAATTCTTGCCTGGTCCTTAGGCTCTTGAATTTCGCCCTCTTCCAGCTCTTCTACCCCAGATTCAGGCTCCATCGCGAGATCTTCTCCTTCCGGCCAATCTGAGTCAAGTGGCTGATCCTCTAGCAAGCGCATTCTCTTTGATGCTCTAGTTGAAATAGATCCAATCTTGTCCATGCTCTTTTGATCCCCCGGCAGTCCCACCAAAGGAAGCTCTGTACCCGCCACCTGACTGCGCAAGCAATATGCCTGATGCATAACCAGCACAAAATCTGGGACAAAAACTCCAAGCCCCGTTCCAGCTGCCAGAGGCGCAGTGGAAGGCCCGGGTACCGCTATACTCTCTGCCAGAGAAATAGCCGAGGACTCCAGGGGAGACCCCTCTTCTCCCCCACTGGGGACCCCCTGAACTCCTTCCGTAGCTTTGCCGTGAAGCTCGTGCTCCATAGCGAGCGCCTCAGCTATGCAGCCTCAACAGACCCCGGCGTCCGAGACTGCGCCCCTAAGCGACCCACACACTAAGCACTGTGGGTGCGATGGCATCAGAGTAAGGCTGTTGGTGAATGTAACACCAAGACCACAGCAAATACTGTTCTATATATAGAGATTTTTTTCTTTTTTTTTTTTATAGTGGCTCCTTTAAGAACAGCAATCCCAATGCAGAACTAACAATTAAAAGACTCAAACTAAATTAAACTAAACTAAATTAAATAAAGTAAAGCTATGACACTCACAAAAGAAATGCTTTTAGTCTGACTGAAGAAAAAAAAAAGAGCGGGAAGACAACCCAGCCCGCTATTCTCGTCAGCCTGCGACTACTGCTGACGGGCTGCACACCCAGTACCAGGCCTGAAATTTGCCTCCCGCAGCCGGAATCACTGTCTAGCACTCACCTCCGTTCTGAAGATTTAAACACGGTACTGACCACGTCCCGACTGCAGCAGCGGCAGTGCTACTCGGCCGCTAGCTGCGAACACTGTGCCAAGCTGATTCTCTGCTGCCTCAGAGCCGAAGCTCCGCGGTGACCTGTACCACGTTTCAAGCTTGTGAAGGCTACAGACACCAGATCAGGCTTGGCAGAAGCTCAACACAGCTCCCCTCCTTGCAATCAAGGAGGGGAGAGTTGGCAAACGAGAGAAAAAACAGGCTTGGGGGAGAGATAACCTATCCTCAGAAGTTCTCCTCCCAAACTGACTCTTCTGATCCTCTTCTTTTTTTTTTTTAATGCTTAAAGGTAAACGGTCCTCAAAAGAAAAGCAAACCAATTGAAACAAAACCCCCCAAACAAATCTAACTGACCAAAACAAAGGCGCCTTATCTGCTCCTCAGTGAGCCCTGCACCTAGGCTTACTACCTCCAGCTGCATGGAGAATGGGCACACTGGGGGCTGGTGGGAGAGGCCACCGGTATGTATCCAGTGATGTCACAAGTTTGACATGCCCAGTCTCCATGCTGCAGGAGGAGGTGCACTACCCAGAGGTGGAGGACTGAACTGGAGAGACGATAAGGAATATATGTATTATGATAGTGGAAATTCTAGAAGGCAGGCCTGTCTGTGGCACTTGAGGACTGGTATTCAGCATCCCCCTTGCAGAGGTAACCAAAAGGGGAGAGATGTTTCCTTATTGTTATTTAATATAGTATTCATCTTGGGTGATATTCTTTCAACATGGAAGATAATTGATAAAAAAAAATAACATTAGGTTTTGGAACACACTTGTTTTGAGGAACAGGATAAAACATTTTCTTTGGGGTATTTTTGGTTTCATGATACAATTTTATTTTCATTTCAACACTCCAGCATTGGGTAGTTACACGGAATTCCCCTTGGCAATAATGCATGTGTTAGTGGTTTTCTAGATGTTGCTTTCTTAAATTTTGATTTTTCTTTTTTAAAAAAAGAAACTTTGGTCTGGTTTTTTTTTTTTGTTTGTTTTTTTAAAGAAACTTTGGTCCGTTTTTAAACCTTCTGTGTTATATATAGTTTTAAGGGAAATTGTATAATGATGTCTCCTATGGTTATTAAAAAAGTTTTCTTAAAAAATGATATGTAAGTTATGCTATACACAATACATGAGTAGTTTATGGTTAGTCTGATGAGACACCTTACATTTTTCTGTAATAATTTTCAAATCAAGAATTTTTAACGGCCCATTTGAAGTAATTGGGAAGGTATTTAATGTGATTTTGTCTTGATGGTTTCTCTCTGGTTTTTCAGAAGATTTGTTGGTATGATGTTTGTCTTTTTGGGAATGTGTAGAGGTTATTGACCATTAATTACTTATTTATTTATTTATTTATGTATTATCTTTTTTGTAATGAGATTTTGGTATATATTAACTTTGAGAAGAAGATATTGAAGATTTTAAGTTTTTGTTTGATAGTGTGGTTATTGACTTTCATCTATTTATTTATTTATCTATTTATTCATTACCTTTTTGACATTTTTTAACTATATCCAGAATATTACTATAAGGTTTTAATAATTGTGAGGATAGGATATTGAAGATGATTATCTAGAGGGTAGTATGCTCGTTTGTTAATGACAATTGATAATTATTTTTATAACCCTTTAGTGTAGACGCCTTTTTTTGGTGAAATTCCAATTTGCTGTATAGTGTAAAGGAGGTTTCTCCTTTTTCACACGCGTTGGGAAATCAGCCTGAAAGGTAATAATGTGGACTCTACTGATACACTTCTCTATATGTTTTGTCTTGTATGTGCGCTTTTTTGTTGTTTTATTTTGATTACACATATCTAATTTATACATGTTCTCTTCCTCTCCCATAAAAGGTGTAATATTAGATAGATATATTCTCAAGGATAAAAACAGGTATGTGTCACTTTAACTTTGATGTTTTTATTATTTATCATTTTATATTTTTTGTTTTATCTGGATATAATTATTTAATATGATTTTCTTTATCATTTTTATCAATTTATATAAGGAGATACAATTAATTATAATTTTGGAGCTTGTTTGTTTATATTTATTAATATGCATGTTATTTATATACTACTCTAAGACTAATGGTGTCTTATTGTTTTATTGATGTTATTAACATGTCTATTTATGTATTTGTAGCCTTTAAGTCCACTTTAGTGCCCCTGAAGAAGGCAGCGAAACACGGCCTGTGTCGGGCTAGTGGCATTTTGTTTTTTAATAAAGACTGTTTTATCCCCTGGAGTATCCACGTTTTTTGTACTGGTTCTGTTCCTGGTGACGTGGGTTTGTGCCTGAGCGTTGGACTGTACCTAGGCTCACTACCTCCAGCTGCATGGAGAATGGGCACACTGGGGGCTGGTGGGAGAGGCCACTGGTATGTATCCAGTGATGTCACAAGTTTGACATGCCCAGTCTCCATGCTGCAGGAGGAGGTGCACTACCCAGAGGTGGAGGACTGAACTGGAGAGACGATAAGGAATATATGTATTATGATGGTGGAAATTCTAGAAGGCAGGCCTGTCTGTGGCACTTGAGGACTGGTATTCAGCATCCCCCTTGCAGAGGTAACCAAAAGGGGAGAGATGTTTCCTTATTGTTATTTAATATAGTATTCACCTTGGGTGATATTCTTTCAACATGGAAGATAATTGATAAAAAAAAAAATAACATTAGGTTTTGGAACACACTTGTTTTGAGGAACAGGATAAAACATTTTCTTTACTGACCTTTGTTTCAAACAACACATTTTAAAGCCTTTTACTCCTTCAAGTTATCACATACTCTCCACGACTCTGATCCTTTGTCCCTGAATTCTCAAGAGAAAGAATCTAAAAAAACCCATGCACATGTGGTCATGGCAGATTAAAGGATTCGAATGTCATGCCAATTTTGCTCCTTGTGAGAGTCACTTAGCATAAACTGCACATGAAAAACAGTGATAGAGAAAAATCGAAAAGTGTACAAAAGTATCACTCCATCACATATGGAATGACAATTTATCTTAAGTATAAGAAAAATATTATATTGTAATTTATTCTTTTGACTTTTAATCTCCAATGGAGAATGTAGGTAAGACCAAGTTACTTCCCTATAATAGGTGTTCTGCGTGAACAGTAGGACTCAAATCCTCACAAGTGGGTGATATCATCCAACAGTCCAAATGAAACAAAAACTCCCTGATAGACATCCAAATATTGGTTTAAAGGACCTCAAATACCATAAGCAATGGTGATTCTAGCAAGGGAGCCTAAGAAACATAAGGCTAGTTCTGCTCAATTGTCATCATCGGACCCAAAGATTTTCTTATACAGATTTGCAATTCATCTTTGAAAGTTCATAAACAACACACAAATACTGAAAAATAACAGTTCATTCAAGTGTGAAAAAATCCACCTAAAGACAATCCAAAGAAAAAAATCAGACATAATACTGTGTTTCGAAAAAGAACTTATTGCATCAGGTATATTCTTTTATAACAAGGCTCAGAGCACACGGTCCACAGGCATTGCTCCTCAAACAGCTGCAAGCAAATGCAAGCCTACAAAAGAGTGAAACCCACAAAGCTTATATAGCAGGTGTTATGAGGTCACATGCATGAAACATCCAATCACAGACTAGAGTATCAGCGCTCAATTTTAAACCAATGTCATCCAGTGAATGGCTTGGTTCAACCTATCAGGGTCAATAGTAGCAGATTCCATTGACGTGGCATGGGGGTGATCAAGAGAGTCATTTCAATAAATGTGAATTTTCTTGGACTTTTTGCTTGCGTACTATTGACTATGGTGTACTTAGGCTCCTTTGCTATAAACATTATTGCTCATAGCATTTGAGGTCCTTTAAACCAATCTTTGGGTGTCTATCGCGGATTTGTTTGTTTCAGTTTGACTATTTTGATTCCCTGATTCTTTTTGAGACATTGCTTTATTTGGATCTGACAGAGTCCAACATAGGGAAAAAACCCCTCTATGGTTACAACTAACTTCTAGAGTGCTGACCTGAATTGTGCCATCATGCACAGTCTCCTCAGTTACTACACAGCCTGTTAGACTACACAGAGGAAGTGAGGGGGTATGCGAGGACCTGAATCAGCTGCCCACAGAGAATACCTGCTGTGCATAAGTAACCTGGTTTTATCCAGAGACAAGCAGGATGTCAAATCCTCAAAAGAGGGCTCCCTAGCTACAGGTGGCCTTCAACAAAAAAGTAGAAAAATGAAAGATACTGCCATTGAGATGCAACCAAAACTGTTTTTGGTGGTTGCAAGCCTTTTCTAGTTTTTTCTACTTAAAACTATAAGACCACTTAGTACTGTCTCTCCTATTAGCCAGAAGGATTTTCAATACACTGTTGGGCAGTACAGGGCAGCTATGGTTACACTATGAGAGAGAAGGAACTGATATTGGGATGTTGTCCTTGTGCTTAGGTGATTATTGGAGACCTCCCGTTTGACTGGTCTCCTTACAAATAATTCCTGAAGGTGAGGAAATCAAACTTGCCTTGTCTAAAAGGGGCCATGAAAATCATAGTTTCCAGTCCTGCACATGTTTTATTTTGTTTAAAACAGGCCTTGACAAATTTTGGGCGGATTTAGGAGCCAGGCCAAAATCTTAGGAGCCAGTGCTCATGATCTCCTTGTGCCTCCCCACCCCCCTCCTCCAGTTCTCTCATGCTGGTCTCATATTGTCAAGTCTTGTGAGACCAGCACCAGAGTTCTTACACCATGCATTATCATCTGCGTCATCTTTAGATAACAGTAGCTATAGCTTCAGATAGCAAGTGTCTGTGTGGGTGTGTGGTGCAATGGTGACATGCCAGTCTGTGCATGACATGTGCTTGTGGGTGCCTTTGTGTGGATGGTATGCAGGGCTGCAGTGCATGTGTGTGTGCACTGCAGCGCTGGGGAGCTTTTGTGTGTGTGGTGCAGAGATGTGTGTACATGTGTATGTAGTACGGAACTGGGATGCCTGTGTGTGCAAGTATGTGGTATGGTGTGCTTCTGTGTGTGTGTTCTTGGGGGAGGGGAATGTACCTTTAAGTAAATAGACATTCTGCCCTTTTGTCCCCAAGTATTCATATCTTTAACCTCTCTCTGTTCTCCCTCCAGACTCTCTCCCCTTCTCCCTTCCCTAAGTACTCCCACCCCCCCAACCCTGGATTCTAACCATTGTCTTTCCCTTTTTTTTTTTTTGTTTCTGGCCCTTAAAATTTAAGTTCACTCACTCCCACCCTCTTTTTTTTTTTTTTTTAGTTTCTGGCCCTTTAAAATTTAAACTCACACTCCCTCCCATTAAATTATTATTTAATTAATTTTTTTTTAAATCACAGGCTCTGAGTGGCTCGGATCCCACAAGCAGCCTGCTTCCCCCTACTGTTCTGCTCATGAGGATCTGACCTCCCAGGGGCAGAAGAGGAAGTGGAGGGCTGCCATCGCAGCCCAGATCCAAGCTGTCTACCTGCAGGGATCTCATCTCCCGAGGACAGACATCTTGCATCTGGGCTGCGATCAAGGCTATCCTCTTCTCTGCTGCCCGCAAGAGAAGTTTCAGCCACCATACTGTGGCTTTCTTCAGGGTGAAGTGGTGAAGCAGTGGCTGTCTGTTCTTTTATATAGTAGTCCTCAAACTGGATTGGTGGGATTGAGGCAGGAAAGTCTGTTGCAGAAAAGCTGGAGACCTCTCTTTTCCCATAGATGAAGGTTCTCTGGCGAGTTTAACACTAGAAGCCCCAAAAGGAATTTTACCTAGAAACCCCAAAGTGCGTCAACTGACGCATTATCACGACGACTGCATTTAACACGAAATGCAGATGTGAATTAATGTGAAGTTACTTATTTGTTAAATACGTGCAGTATGTGACGTCATTACATGATGTCATCATGTGTTTATTGTTTGTAATGTCGGAGTAAAACTGTAAACAGTGATTGAGATCTGCCACCTAGTGGGAACCTGAATTTATACCTAGAAACCCCAAAGTACGTCAATTGACACATCCAAGACAACTGAGTGCGTCAATTGACGTACTTTGGAGCTTCTAGGTATAAATTCATTTTCCCACTAAGTGGTGTCATTAATTTTCAATGCGCATATTTGAACATCTTGACCTTGCTAACAAAGTCATGGAACATGACTGACATGGTTCTAGCAGTGGCGCTGGTATACAACCGAAGATGCATTTGTGTCAACTGACGCACTTTGGGGCTTCTAGTGTTAAAGATGCTTTCCCTATAGATTTTCATTACATGTTTTCTTGGGCTTCCTCATTGTGAGTGAGTGTGAGTGTGAGTGTGAGTGTGTGTGTGTGTGTGTGTGTATGTGTGTATATATATATATATATATATATATATATATATATATATATATATATATATAAAAACTCACCAGAGAACATTCTGATCTATGGGAAGAGAGAGGTCTCCAGCCTTTCTCCAACAGACTTTCCCGCCAAAATTCAAATATCCTGCCTCAATCCCACTAATCCAGTTTGAGGACTACTACATAAAAGAACAGACATCTACTGCTTAACCACTTCACCCTGAAGAAAGTCACACTATGGTGGTCAAAACGTCAGTTCCAGTTACAAAGATGAAGCATAACCAGAAAAACTGCAAAGATCATATTGACACCAGGTTTTCCTTATACTATCACATTTTAAGGGACTACTTCTTTTGATATCAAATTTCTTAAAAAACATCCGACCTGAAGACTAGAAACTTCTAAAGGCTGGTATAAATTAGGGATGTGCAGGCCAAAAAAATGTTTTTGTTTGTTTTTTCATCTTCATATAATTCTTTTCAATAGTGTGCCTTATGGTGCTCGCTATTGCCCTTTGGTTTCAAACCAAAAGCATATTCCTAGTATTTATATAATATGCTTCTCTGGGTTGCGATACCAGATATAATCATTTAGGAACGGACAATCCCACTTTTAGGGGTGAATTTTATATGTAAATGGCCCGATATAAAATTCCAACAAGCGTAAAAATACTTGCACGGACATGAGATGCAGTGTAAATGTTCATGCCTGCTTTTAAGGACACTGTGTGATGTATTTTTAGTACATAGTAATGCAAAATATATTTTGTATGTGCAATCCAGTAGCATAGAAATATGAAAGAAGTTAATGCTTAATTGAGGTGTGTTTATCCTTTGCTTCTGCTATAGTTTCATGATCAAGTCACTGTTCAAAGAAAATTACTCTTCTGGGTCGCTTAATGTGTGATCAACACACAAAAAACATAATCCTCAATAACCAATTAACTTTCAGATTAGTACAATAATTAAGGAATATCAAACAAGCATCTTTAACAATAGCACCATTATGAGGGGCATGTGAAATTATTTTCTGTCTTCCTGGGTAGTGGGTTTAGCAGATAGTCTAATTACCAAGGTATAATTAAGAGCTCAAGAAAATTAAAAGTCAACAATATGTATTGGTTCCATGAACTATAACGTCCATTCTGCCACTTACACAAGCTCATAATGAACACAAATACAGTTTCATAAGGGCAAATAGAATTCTCCATCATAACTGATCATAACTAGCTAATCCTAAGAAAAAACAAATATTATTTATTTATCCATTTTTTTATACTGCTTTATCAAAGCGGTTTACATTGTAACTTATACTTGGTAATGTACATTAAAAAGGGATATTGATAATTTGGATTATTCTGAGGCAAAGGACAGTTAAGTGACTTGCCCAAGGCCACAAGGATTGCTAGTAGGAATTAAACCCCGGTCTCTGGGCTTCCCAAGCCAGTGCTCTAACCATTAGGCTACTCCTCCACTTGTTTCTTTAAGTTCTGTTCTTCATCTTGATTTGAGACTGTCGATCGGATAACTACGATCGGAAACATGGCAATGGAGTGCCACTGATTCCTATCTCCATCAGTCTGTCCAGGAGTATGGAATGATTTATTGAGTCAAAGGCAGATGTTACATCTATGAAGATGAGCATGTATCCTTGTTTGAAGTTTTCAATTCCTTTGAGTACTGTGTTGGTTAGGGAGGTTAAGAGTGTTTCTAGAGTGTAGGTGCAAATTCTTGTATGGTCATCTTTATCCAGGAGGTTGGGCAAGGGTCAAGTAGTGATGTGGTTGTGTTCAGTGATTTCAGTGATACTACTCGAACACATACTTCCCAAGTTTGACACCAACACTATAGACCTTACCTCACTACCAATGAACTGGAATGACACCATAATATCAATTGCTCTTGCACCACAGAGGCCAAAGACATCGCAATCAACAAGGCACCATGGTACTCCTCCAACATAAGACAAGCCAAGCTCATATTAAGAATGCTGGAGAGACGATGGAGAAGAACTAAAATTTAAATATATCTCCAGGAATACATGATAAAGCAGAGCTCATTCTAAATCGCAAGAAACAACTCCACGCAAATATCATCATAAAATCTTTAAACCGCCCAAGATAGCTGTTCTTCAGGGTGAAATGTAAAAGTTCTCACTAGATCTCCACAGAATCAGGTCATTGATACAACACCAGAGGCATTTGCAACTCATCTCCAGAACAAAATCACCTGCACAAACCATGCAACAGAACAATCCCATGCTCCTAGGACAAACTCAGCATACTGAAACAACTGGTGGTCCTCCTACTCAATTACTGAAGAGCATTGCAGGAAACTACCTAAATCACTGAACACAACCACATCACCATGCGACCCTTGCCCAACCTCTTGGATAAAGATAACCATACAAGAACTTGAACCTACACTCTGCAGAATAGTAAATCTATCCTTAACACAAGGATTCATGCCATCCATGCTAAAAACCTCCTCTATAAGACCTTACTTAAAAAGCAATGCACCTGACCCAAACTCACCATCCTCATACCGACCTATATCCAGCATACTAGCAAAAATAATAGAAAAAACAGTATAATGGCAATTACAAAATCACATTGACTCAATCACCCCACATAGGTTCCGACAATATCATGGGGTAGAAACACTCTTAAACGTAATCAATAAAGCACTTAAAGGAATTGAAAACTTCCATCAAGGACACATACTCATCTTCATAGATATAACATCTGCCATTGACTCAATAAATCATTCCATACTCCTGGACAGACTGATGGAGATAGGAATCAGTGGCACTCTACTGTCATGGTTCTGCTTGTACTTATCTGCTCAACGGTCCCAAATCGAGATCAAGAAAAGGACTTGCAAACTTTTCACAATGCATCAAGGAATACCACAGGGCTCTGCACTATCTGCCCTTCTATTCAACATATACGTACAACCAGTCTGTAAAATTATCCAAAAACACAATATAAAATATCACCTATACACAGATGACCTGATGATTTAGTCTACATTCAACACTAGAAAACCCGATTACTCCACCATCACCTCATGCATGACATCAGTTACAGAATGGCTATAACATCTTAACCTCACAATCGACTATAACAAATCTGAGATTCTCACTATTACAACAGACAGTCTACAATCCACCAGATAATCTACTAATAAGAAATAGACCAAACCCTGTGAAGAAGGAAGTGAAATACCTAGGGGTAACTCTAGACCAAAGGCTTAACTTCCAATCACACATTAAGAAAATAGTTAAGAAAAAAATTAAAAGGAGCAGTTGCAAAGGTTAAAGACTTACATCAAGCTTGGGTGGTGTTGAAAAATACTATCTTGGAAGCCCAGACCAGCTGTATTCCACACTTTAAGAAAAGGGGAAGGAAGTCCAAAAAACTACCAGCATGATATAAAGGTGAGGTCAGAGAGGCTGTTGTTGCCAAAAAAGCATCTCTCAGGAAATGGAAAAAAGAGCCAAATGACGAAAACTGGAAACAGCACAAGCACTGGTAAGTTAAATGCAAGGCATTGATAAAGCAGGCAAAGGAAGAATTTGAGAAGAAGCTTGCTACGTCAGCAAAAACGCATAATAAAGACTTTTTCAAGTACATTCGTAGAAAAAAGCCTGTGAGAGAGTCAGTTGGGCCATTAGATGATAGAGGGGTTAAAGGGGCACTAAGAGGCGACAAGGTGATAGAGGAGAGACTGAATGAATTCTTTGCTTCGGTCTTTACTGAGGAAGATGTAGGGATGTTACCTATGACTGAAGTAATATTTAAAGGTGTGGAAGAATTGAAGGAAATATTGATACATCGGGAAGATGTATTGCAACTATTTGATAAACTGAAGAGTAGCAAATCACCTGGACCGGATGACATACATCCAAGGGTGTTGAAAGAACTGAAATATGAGAGTGCAGACCTGATATTACTAATCTGTGAACTATCATTAAAATCATCTGTAATACCTGAAGATTGGAGGATGGCCAACGTAACGCCAATTTTTAAAAAGGGTTCCAGAGGTGATCAGGGCAACTACAGACCGATGAGCCTGACATCAGTACCGGGAAAAATGGTAGAAACCATCATAAAGAACAAAATTGCTGAACATGTAGATAGTCATGGCTTAATGGGAGATAGCCAACATGGCTTTAGACAAGGAAGATCTTGTCTTACTAATCTGTTATGTTTTTTGAAAGTGTGAGTAAACAGATAGACAAAGGTGAGTCGGTTGAAATAGTGTATTTGGACTTTCAGAAAGCCTTTGACAAGGTCCCTCATCAGAGACCTTTGTCAAAACTAAAGAGTCATGGAATAGGAGGCAGTGTACTATTGTGAATCAGGAACTGGTTAAAAGACAGAAAGCAGAGGGTAGGGCTAAATGGCCAATTTTCCCAATGGAGAAAGGTGAATAGTGGTGTACCCCAGGGATCTGTGCTGGGTCCGCTGCTTTTTGACATATTCATAAATGACCTGGAAAAGGGAATAACTAGTGAGGTTTTCAAATTTGCAGATAACACAAAACTATTTAAAGTTGTTAAAACCCATGAGGATTGTGGAAAACTGCAAGAGGATCTTGATAAATTGGAAGACTGGGCATCAAAATGGCAGATGAAATTTAATGTAGACAAGTGCAAAGCTATGCACCTAGCAAAGAACAACCCAAACTATGGTTACACAATGCAAGGTTCCACATTAGGAACCACCACCCAGGAAAAAGATTTAGGCTTCATTGTGGATAACATTTTAAAATCCTCTGCCCGGTGTGCAGCGGCGGCCAAGAGAGCAAATAGAATGCTAGGTATCATAAGGAAAGGAATGGAAAATAAAACAAAGGATATTATAATGCCTCTGTATCGTTCCATAGTGCGACCACACTTTCAATATTGTGTGCAATTCTGGTAGCCGTATCTTAAAAAGGATATAGTGTTATTAGAAAAGGTTCAGAGAAGAGCCACCAAAATGGTAAAGGGGATGGAAAGATACCCCTATGAAGAAAGGCTAAAAAGGTTAGGGCTCTTTAACCTGGAAAAGAGATATGATAGAAGTCTATAAGTTAATGAACGGAGTGGAACTGCTAAACGTAGATCGATTGTTTACGTTATCAGAATATAGAAAGACTAGGGGACATGCAATGAAGCTACAGGTTAAACTATTTAAGACAAATAAAAGAAAATATTTTTTCACTCAACGAGTAAACTCTGGAATTTGTTACTGGAGGATGTAGTAAAGGCTGTTAGTGTAGCTGGGTTTAAAAAAGGTTTAGACAAGTTCTTGGAGGACAGGTCCATAAAACATTATTAAAAAGGGACCCAGGATATCAATGCTTGACCCAATACAAGCATTGTGGAACCTGTGTCTTTTGGGGAAACTGCTAGGTAAGTATGACCTAGATTGGCCACTATTGGAAAAAGGATACTGGGCTTGATGGACCTTGGTCTGACCCAGTATGGCATATCTTATGTTCTTATGTACATCTCCACAGCCTACTACAAAATGATGACCCTACAAAATCTATGACCTCTGCTTGACCATAACCGCTTCCACACCATATGTCAAGCAATAATTACTCCACATCTAGATTATTGCAATCTGATATTTCAACGACTACCCAAATGCACAACTCAAACTTTGAAAATTGCACAAACCCTGCAGCCCGACTAATCACCGGGTCAAAACCAAACAATATTACCTTAATATACTTGCTATCTACAAAGACAGAATTAACAAAACAAAAAGATTACTACACAAGAATCCTAAACTGCTCTCTCAACCGTCCTAGAGAGCTCTTTGTCATTGTTAGATCTCTAACCAAGACAAGCCATGCTGAATCAGAAGTATATAACATAAACCCACAAACACTAGCTATTTTGCATCCAAGCTTAAAAATAAAAACACTAGCTATACCACCCCTTCCTTAGACCACCCAATATACCTCGTCACTTGGGATAGCTTCTACCCTGTAGACCAAAAACATCTATTAAACATTATAACAAGGGCTTCATGGTGGCTTGAAACCAAGATGGCAACGGGAGTGTTTTTTTGTTGGTGAGAATGCCTAAGCGGAAAGGCAAGCAGAAGGCTCCTCCCGCGGAACCTAAGCTTGCAATTGCCTCTGGTCCTATGGATCGATTTGTACAACTATCTGTGCAAAAAATTGGGGAGATTCGAGCGGGTACTGTAGCACCGGTGGAGGTTGACTCGGAGCTACTTAACCTGGAGGTGTCTCTCCCCTGACGAGCGGCTGCCTCCATCACGTGTGCTTGGCCCAGAGACCCCTCCCGTGAGAGTAGATGCAGCCTCTTCAGCAGTGGTTGGGACTGCGTCTCAGATGCGGGCTCCGCTGGAGGAGAGTCCTGGAAGTCAGCCCTCAAAGTTTGGGGCTGTTGACACGGTTGGTGATTTATCTTTGGAGGCGGCACAACCTGTTCATCGAGCTGAAGGAAGAGACGTACAGAAATCCTCTTTGTTACCTGAAGTTGTTAAAGGCTTTGTTTTGAAGCACCCGAAAGTCATCTCATTGGACTCTATCTGGGAAGCGATCTCTCAGTTATCATCTACTGCTTCCCAGCAGGTGGAATTGACGACTTTACGGTTGGAGAATTTGGAGACTCTATCAGGTGGAGTTCGAGGTGAATTGGCTGACCTACGTAAAAAGATGGCGACATAAGAACATAAGAACATAAGAAATGCCATACTGGGTCAGACCGAGGTCCATCAAGCCCAGTATCCTGTTTCCAACAGTGGCCAATCTAGGTCATACGTACCTAGCAGTTTCCCCAAAAGACACAGGTTCTGCAGTGCTTGTACTAGGTCAAGCATTGATATCCTGGGTCCCTTTTTAATAGTGGTTTATGGACCTTTCCTCCAGGAACTTGTCCAAACCTTTTTTAAACCCAGCTATACTAACAGCCCTTACTACATCCTCCGGTAACAGATTCCAGAGTTTGATTACACGTTGAGTGAAGAAATATTTTCTCTTATTTGTCTTAAATAGTTTACCCTGTAGCTTCATTACATGTCCCCTAGTCCTTCTATATTCTGATAGCGTAAACAATTGATCCACGTTTATCCGTTCCACTCCATTCATTAATTTATAGACCTCTATCATATCTCCCCTCAGCCGTCTCTTTTCCAGGTTAAAGAGCCCTAACCTTTTTAGCCTCTCTTCATAGGAGTAGCCTTCCATCCCCTTCACCAATTTGGTGGCTCTTCTCTGTACTTTTTCTAATAACTCTATGTCCTTTTTAAGATACGGTGACCAGAATTGCACACAATATTCAAGGTGCGGTCGTACCATGGAGCGATACAGAGGCATTATAATATCCTTTGTTTTATTCTCCATCCCTTTCCTTATGATACCTAGCATTCTATTTGCTTTCTTGGCCGCCGCTGCACACTGGGCGGAGGGTTTTAACATGTTATCCACGATGACTCCTAAATCTTTTTCCTGGGTGGTGGTTTCTAATGTGGAGCCTTGCATCGTGTAACTATAGTGTGGGTTGTTCTTTCCTAGGTGCATAACTTTGCACTTTTCCACATTAAATTTCATCTGCCATTTGGATGCCCAGTCTTCCAATTTATCCAGATCCTCCTGCAGTTTTCCACAATCCTCTTGGGTTTTAACAACTTTAAACAGTTTTGTGTCATCTGCAAATTTGATAACCTCACTAGTTATTCCTTTTTCCAGGTCATTTATGAATATGTCAAAAAGTAGGGGACCCAGTACAGATCCCTGGGGTACTCCACTATTCACCTTTTTCCATTGGGAATATTGGCCATTTAGCCCTACCCTCTGCTTTCTATCTTTTAACCAGTTCCCGATCCACAATAGTACACTGCCTCCTATCCCATGACTTTTTAGCTTTGCCAAAAGTCTCTGATGGGGGACCTTGTCAAAAGCTTTCTGAAAGTCCAGATACACTATATCAACCGACTCACCTTTGTCTACCTGTTTATGCACACCTTCAAAAAAACAGATCAGATTAGTAAGACAAGATCTTCCTTGTCTAAAGCCATGTTGGCTGTCTCCCATTAGGCCATGGCTATCTACATGCTGTGTAATTTTGTTCTTTATGATGGTTTCTACCATTTTCCCTGGTACTGACGTCAGGCTCACCGGTCTGTAATTTCCCGGGTCACCCCTGGAACCCTTTTTAAAAATTGGTGTTACGTTGGCGACCCTCCAATCTTCAGGTATTATAGATGATTTTAATGAAAGTTCACAGATTACCAATAGCAGGTCTGCAATCTCATATTTAAGTTCTTTCAACACTCTGGGATGTATACCATCCGGTCCAGGTGATTTGTTACTATTCAGTTTATCAAATAGTTGTAATATATCTTCCCGGTGTAGCGATATTTCTCTCAATTCCTCTGCAGTATCACCTTTAAATACCACTTCAGTCTTGGGTAACATCCCTACATCTTCCTCAGTAAAGACCGAAGCAAAGAATTCATTCAGTCTCTCTGCTATAGCCTTGTCCCCTCTTACTGCCCCTTTTACCCCTCTATCATCTAATGGTCCAATTGACTCTCTCACAGGCCTTTTGCTACGAATGTACTTGAAAAAGTCTTTATTTCGTGTTTTTGCTTCCGTAGCAAGTTTCTTCTCAAATTCCCGCTTTGCCTGCCTTATCAATGCTTTGCATTTAACTTGCCAGTGCTTGTGTTGTTTCCAGTTTTCATCATTTGGCTCTTTTTTCCATGTCCTGAAGGTTGCTCTTTTGGCAGCAACAGCCTCTCTGACCTCACCTTTAAACCATGCTGGCAGTTTTTTGGACTTTCTTCCACTTTTCTTAATGCGTGGAATACAGCTGGTCTGGGCTTCGAGGATAGTATTTTTAAATAACACCCAAGCTTGCTGTAAGTCTTTAACCTTTGGAACCGCTCCTTTTAGTTTTTTCCGAACTATATTCCTCATTCTATCATAGTCTCCCTTTTGAAAGTTAAAAGGTAGTACTGTGGATTCGTTTACTATCTGTCCTCCACTGATTAAATCAAACATGATCATACTATGATCACTATTGCCAAGTGGTCCCAACACCCTTATTTCTTGCACCAGATCTGGCGTTCCACTAAGGACTAGGTCCAGTATGGCTTCCCCTCTGGTCGGTTCATGAATCAGCTGCTCCAAGAAGCAGTCATTTATTTCATCTAGAAACTTTATCTCTTTAGCTTGTCCTGCTGTGAGACTGTCCCAGTCGATACCGGGGTAATTGAAATCACCCATTATTACTACTCTGTTGTGGCTTTTGTTAGCTTCCTTGATTTCTTTGAGCATTTCATCATCCATTTGTTCATTCTGGCCAGGCGGTCGATAGTATACTCCCACTGCCATCACCTTCCCTTTCATAAATGGAATTTCAATCCATAGAGATTCTACAGCAAATTGTGTTCCCTGCAAAACTTTAATCCTTTCTGACTCAATGCCCTCTTTAACATAGAGCGCAACCCCTCCACCAATTTGTTCAGGAGAACAAAGTAGAACAGGTTTCATTAGTGACTGATTCAATAGTGAAGGATAACTTAGCAATGAGAGAGAAGCTGGAAAATATAGAAAATGCTGTGAGATCATCTAATTTGTGTTTGTTAAATTTTCCAGTGGTATCTGAAATTTTTCCAGTAGAATTATTTAAGAAATATATGTATGAAACCTTATTAGTACCAACTGATTTAACTCCTCCTATTGTCAAAGCATATTTTTTACCTGTTGGTAAAAAGTTAGGTCAGAGAGTAGTGGGTTCATTGGAAATGGATATTTTGGATGTCTCTGCTCTATTGCAATCACCTAAAGAAGGTGATCTAAAGGTCTCTACTGTGTTAGTGTCCTTTGCTATCCCATCAGATAGGGACTGGATTTTAAAATTATACTTTAAGAGACGTGCTGTTACATTTATGGGTAAAAAGATCGTTATGTTTCCAGATGTTTCTAGAGAGACTCAACGAAGGCGGAGAGCCTTTTTGCTTTTGAGACCTGGTGTGATTCAGATGGGTGCTTCTTTCCTATTGAGATTTCCTTGTAAATGTATTGTTTACTTTAGACAGAGGAAGTATGTATTTTTTCAACCAGAGGAGTTATCTTCGTTTGTTTCTTCTCATGTAGTGATATCATCACCTCTTTGAGTGGGATCTCGTCTTAAGTATTATGGGTATTAGGCTCAGTCCTCCGCAGCTGTCTTAGATCTTTTATATTGTTTCCATTGTCAGGGATCGAGGCTTAACCTAACCTCGCTCCTTTAAAAATTTTCCTTTTGTCACCCCCCCCCCCATTGTTTGTGGACTAATTATACTCTTGACTAAGGTTTATTTGTACTTATGGGAGTTTTATTTCTTTGTTAAACCTTGTTGTACAAGTAATAGTTTTTCTGTACAAGCATTGCTTGATCAAAATTGTAAATTTGCATAAATTAAAAAAAACAAACAAAAAAAAACATTATAACAAACATCAACAACATAACCTCACCCATTGAATCCATGCCCAGTATCATGGATAAAATCTACAAAAAAGAGAACTCACCCCACATATCCTCCATATTGTTAATCACTCTCTCAAGGAATCATGCCCGCTGACTTTAAGACTACGTCCATACGTCCTATACTCAAGACGACACTTGATGAAAAAGACCCAAGCACATACAGACCTATAGCCAGTATACCATTTGTTGCCAAAATAATAGAAAAAGTTATTCAATTACAACACCATGATTACAATGACCTCAATACACCATTAGACACCCACCAATTTGGTTTTTGACCATTCCATGGAGTCAAAACCTTGTTGCTAACACTAATGGACCACCTCATCAGAAGCACAGAAAATCCTAATCGTGCATTCATTCTCCTCTATATTGACATCGCGTCAGCATTTGACAACCTTAGCCATGACACTCATCTCGAGATTAGCACAAATAGGATTAGGAGGCAGAGTATTACACTAGTTCAAATCATACATATCAAACTGTAAACTTTGTGTCCAAATAGACCAAAACTCATCTGAAACATTCCCTCAAGAACAAGAAATACCCCTCTCAGCCCTTTTTTTCAACCTATACCTGCAACCAATTACCAACATCTTCAGAAAATTTAACATTGGGTATTACATCTAAGCGGATTACATTATGTTGTCTCTCCCCATAGACATAATCAACCCTACCTAAAACAATCTATCAGACTGCATTATTGAAACGGAATCATAGTTAAAGTCCAACAACCTCAATATTAACTACAAGAAAACGGAAGTCCTATATATATATCAAGATATCAAAACCCTGCCCCCTTTCAAACCATCAAAATTAATAATATTGCACTCCCTGTTAGCTCAGCATAATACTAGATCAATCCCTCAGCATACTCCCACATATAAAACAAACAGTAAGGGCTATCTTTTTCAAACTGAAAACTGTTCAACATCTTAGACCCCTGCTAGACATCAACGATTTCAAATCAGTAGTCCAGGCCCTTATCACCCCACATTTTGACTACTGTAATAGTCTGTTACAGGGTCTACCAATTAAAAACAAACTTACTACAGAGAGCACAAAATATCACCGCTAGAATTATCTGTAAGGCCCGCCTAACTGATCATATAACCCCCATCCTGTATGAGCTCCACTGGCTCCCAGTTCTAAGCCGAATAAAATATAAGTTACTAACAGTAACTTTCAAACTTATCAATAACATCTCCCCGTCCTTCTTATCAACCCCCATTCATACTCAACCAGATACCAGATCCCGCAGGCAAAATGCTATCCACTCGCTTGTAACCACCCACTCTATCTGCAAGACAAAACAGACCACGAGCTCCAGAGCCTTCACAGATCTCACCCCCAGTCTCTGGAACGCCCTCCCACTACCGCAACAATTGATCAAAGACCTCTAAATGTTTAAGAAAGAACTCAAAACTTACCTCTTTCTTGCACACTATGGAAACACAAACATAGACTCCCCCCCTCACAAGCTACATCACAACACACTCCCTGAGAGACACACACATTCCACGCCCTCAAACTCAAAGAAAATCATCATAATCAGAGATTATGTAAATAGTTTATTAGCTTCTTGTTTTAAGCAAAATGTAAAGTGAAAATTGTTATGTTAACTGTAATTACAAAGATATGTAAAAAGTTATACCACTGTTCTATGTAAAATGTTCTGTTCTTTGCAAACTGCCCCTGATCTTTGGAAGGGGTAGTAAAGAAGAATCTAATAAATAACATAAAAAGGCAAGAGCACATCACTCCAATCTTAAATTCCCTTCACTGGCTTCCCATACAATCCCGAATAAAATACAAATCAATAATGATGACATTCAAGACCTTGCACAATCAGTCCACAGAATGCTTAAAAGAGCTAATCCAGAGGGTGCCAGATACTCGATCAAAGAGGAAGCAACATCAAAACACCCTCTCGACAACAACTATCAAGACCAGCTCCTCTCAAACAACACTCCAAAGAGTGTTTGAATACTACAGCCCGTCCCTCTGGAATTCACTCCCACGCCAATTAAGAGCAACTACGGACACCACCGACTTCCGAAAAAACTAAAAACATACCTGTTCATGGAATACTTTGATACCACACTAGATACAGAGTCTTAACACTCAAAAACTCCTGCTAATCACCCTGCCCCACATTATCATATGCTACACTAAACTGAATCTTAAAATGACATTGTAAATAGTTGTTATTGAAAGGTTACACAATTTAAATTGTGATATATACAATTGTATTGTTAGCTGTTCCATGTAAAATTGTTGTTGTGTTCAATGTAAACCACCTTGATAAAACTGAAAAGCAGTATATAAGACATGCTAAATAAATAAACAAACAGCATAGGAAAATAGATAAAAAAATGTTTAATAATGCCCAAGCATGACACAGAAACATATTTATGATGATCAGTTAATGCAGATGTTGCTGGGGGACCTATGAGTAGTATCAGTAAAGCATTTTTTAAGGTTCATTTTGTTAAGATAAACAAAATTGCAGCAACAACATACTTTAGCTAAGCATCTTGCACAGCAGCATGGCAGTTCCTGTGTTGCCATGGATCTGTGGCTCCCCTCGGTTTGTTTTCCTCCACCAAGATCATTGTAGGACTAAAGAAGGAAAAAGATATTCAAAGATTGAGAAGCTGGTCTATTTTGCCTCTTTCTTTCAGGATTTTTTTTTTTTTGCTTAAACCCTCCTGTCCTGGTTGAGATTTTTGGGCCTTTAATGATCAATTGAAATGACCTATGACTTTTCTTCAGCGTAGCTGCACTTGCAGACCACCCAATTCAATTATTTTTAGACCTTCTCTGTGAGATTGGAAAATGTCTTCATTTGATTTCCCTGCCATGTCCGAGAAACAACAAAGCGACTTCAAATTCTTTCCCTAGTGCAGACCAATTTCCATTAGTGATCATTACATTGTCTGCTATAGATGTCTGAAACAAGGCCACAATGTCTCTGGAAATGGAATCTATGCAAAAATGTCATCCAGATTGGGTTGAGCCCAAGGGAAGAGCCTTCAAAAGCTTTCCTTGCCCAGAAACTAAAATCCATTTCTTCCAATCTGCACTATCTGCTTGTGGCTATACTGCTCCAAAGAGGCCCGCAATCCAAAATGACTAAATAGTTCAGAGAAATCTCACTCCCCCCACTTAGTGGGGATAATCAACCATTTTCTTTTATACTCAGTCATATATCTAAGATTCTATATACGTTTCTGCCTTTGTAACCTTACAAGAGCAGTACAATTTACAACTAACAGCTAACTAATTCATGTGGCATGCTTGAAGTCATTCTTTACATCATTTCAGTGAAGTCAAATTGGGTTTACTGGGATAGCAAAATATATTCGCCAGTACTTTTCTCTCTGTTTTGTGGAAAACACATATGGCATGCTCCTCTCTTGATCACTTTACATGTTAAGAGTGCAAGCAGCTTAGCGGAGTCTCTAGTGCTGGGGCATCTTATACTGCCTTCTTTTGGTATTGACTTTACAGGAATATGAGGGGTGAGAAGCTAATCTCAGGATCAAACTGCTTCGGATTTTAATTTTGCTGTAATTCAGAAGTATTCCACTCAAAAGCCCACTAGGCCTCTCTCTGCCTTTGCTTTGGTCACAATGACCCACAAACAGAGCTCAACACTACTACCAATGAAAGAGTAGGCACAAGAGGAAACATGTCTCACTCCTCATGCAAGTTCAATCAGCACCTCAAGAGCCCTGCATAGAACAACTAAAATGTTATTTGAAAATGTCCCCAAAGCAAACAAACCCAAGGGCAGACTAGATAGAAACATGACGGCAGAAAAACACCACATGGCCTATGTTTCTAAACCTATTTTAGCACTGCAGGAAGCTAATCTCACAGTGCCGCTGCCTTCTCCAGTCTGTGGGATCATGAAGACTACTGCAGAATGGAGCCAGATGAGGCACTGTGAAGGAGCAATGAGACTAAGACGGGAAGGTCTGTGCAGCAGGAAGATCCAGGATTTAAGACGGTGGGGCTGTGGATGGAAGGGTGAAGGTGAGGTAAGACTTGAGGCAGGCAGCCATAGAATGCAGCAGCTGGCCAATGGTTCTGTGTAGGGAAGTCTGCAGCCAATCCCTTGCACTCACTGAGATAGATGCACAGCAGTGTGGAGGGCAAGTAAAAGCAACTTCAGGTTGGGGATTATAAACATTTCTAACCACACAATTGACCTGTGTGCTCCCACACTTTATCTTGTTTGAGGCTCACACATTCTACAATTACTAAGGAAATCCATAGTAACAAAATGAGCTTTCTTATAAACATTTCTAACCACATGTGTCGGATAGCCATTAGGCATGTCTGCATTAGGAATAAGCTCTTCAAAAGAAAAATCCTCTCATAACGACCCCATATTGCTTAATTCTACAACATGGCATCAGCATTCTGTTTAAAGGGATTATGTGATACTTGAATACCCAATAAGAGGATAAGATCTTAGATTAATGACATCCAATCAGTTTCCTAGAATCCTAAACACATCCAATCAGTTTCAGCATTAAGACCATTAGGCATCAAATAATTAAGAAAAATAATCCATTGTTCTTACTTATAATTCAGCAGTCTCTTAATTCTAACCAATTATTAACCAGCAGAACTGTCAAATTTACGGTATGAAATCCACTGTGATGCTCAGTCTTAATTTAATTTTCCTTGTAGTCCTTTCAATATATATATTTGGACAAAGACAAATAATTACCGTATATGGTTTTCAGGATAAACCATATGAGGACAGACTTAAAGATCTCAATATTAGTACTTTAGAGAAAAGCGGGATAGAGGAGATAAGATAGAAATGTTTAAATGCCTCCATGGCATAAATGCACAGGAGGAGATCCTCTTTCAATTGAAAATAGCTCTGCAATGAGGTGACACAGGATGAGGGTGAAAGGAGCTAGACTCGGGAGTAATATGTGGAAATATTTCTTTATGGAAAGAGTGGTAGATATGTTGAATAGCCTCCCAGTGGAGGTACTAGAGACGAGGACAGTATCCAAATTCAAGAAAGCATTGGACAAACACAGATCTCTAAAGGAAAAAAAATGGACTATAGTAGTTGATATGGAAGGGCAGACTTGATAGGCCATATTGTCTTTTTCTGCTGTCATGTTCTATGTTTCTTAGAGAGGGTAGCTTTTAATTTATGTAGATGACAACTTTGAAATCTACGCTAGTTGTTCCAGTCAACCTTTCTACAATATAACGTTATTTATTTATTTATTTAGACAGTTTTGTATTCCGCCTTATCCTTCAATCAAAGCGGTCACAACACAGTTGGGGGATACATTTAACATGCGGGGATATGAGACACATACACTAATACTTACAGGGAACGTGGGCAATGGAGGGTTAAGTGGCTTGCCCAAGACCACAAGGAGCATCTGTGGGACTAGAAACCCCAGTCCTTCCGGCCCAAGGTTGCTGTCCTCTAGTGGGATTTGAACTCCCGACCTTCCGGCCTGAAGTACCTTGCCCCAACCACTAGGCTACTCCTCCCCGTATTTATCTTTCCATTATTCTTCATTACATGAATGTAAAGAAAAATCAATCATTTCTTGATGGCTTGCCATTACAAAACTGAACCAGAGCATTTAACCAATTAATAAAGATCTTTAATTTCATTTTAGATACAGTCCATACCACCTTATTTACAAAACACTTTAACTACAAAAAAATTGAGTCAACACTCTAATCACAGGAAACTAAGGGAAAAATAAGTAATTTTCATGGTAAAATCATATTTTGATTATTGCCTCCTCTCTTGCAAGGTAAAAAAGTACATGCACTATTCACACTCACACAAAAAAATGTATAGAGAATTGTGGAAGCTGTGTTTGCTGTAATGATGGTTAAATTAAAAAAGAAAATAAGGTGTTACCTTTTTATTTGGACTACGAATACTTTTGTAGGCTAGCTTTCGAAAGTAAAACCTTCTTCAGGTCAGGACAGTATTTGAAAAGGTGGGCGAGCAAAAGACAGAGCATGCAAAGTATGTGCAGATATTGCAGCCATAAACTCAGGCATGTACTTTAGGCTTGCACTGATGCAGACATAAAGCAGTGTTTGACATATGACAATCACACAAAAGGTGATACATCTCTGCTGTGAACATTAACAACTCTTCATGTCATTATCTCTGTAAACTACCCATCTGGTGACATTCTGTAAGAAAAGTAGATTTTATTCTAGAGCAAATACGAATGCAAACAAGGGGTGAATGAGTTAATCTGTGAACCATCATTAAAATCATCTGTAATACCTGAAGATTGGAAGATGGCCATTGTAACATCAATTTTTAAAAAGGGTTCCAGGGGTGATCAAGGAAACTACAGACCGGTAAGCCTGACATAGTTCATAGATTACTAATAGTAGGTCTGCAATCTCATATTTCAGTTCTTTCAACACCCCTGGATGTATACCATCCGGTCCAGGTGATTTGCTACTCTTCAGTTTGTCAAACAGTTGTAACACATCTTCCCGGTGTATTGATATTTCTTTCAATTCTTCTGTGGTATCACCTTTAAAAACAATTTCAGTCATGGACTACATCTCTACATCTTCCTCAGTAAGACCGAAGCAAAGAATTCATTCAGTCTCTTCGCTATGGCCTTATCCCCCTCTTGGTGCCCTTTTACCCTTCTATCATCTAATGGTCCAACTGACTCTCTCACAGGTTTTTTGCTACAAATGTACTTGAAAAAGTCTTTATTACATGTTTTTGCTTCCACAGCAAGCTTCTTCTCAAAGTCTCTCTTTGCCTGCCTTATCAAAGCCTTGCATCTAACTTGCCAGTGCTTATGTTGTTTCCAGTTTTCGTCATTTGGCTCCTTTTTCCATTTCCTGAAAGATGCTTTTTTGACAACAGCCTCTCTGACCTCACCTTTAAACCATGCTGGCAGTTTTTTGGACTTCCTTCCACTTTTCTTAAAGAGTGGAATACAGCTGGTTTGTGCTTCCAAGATAGTATTTTTAAACACCCATGCTTGATGTAAATCTCTAACCTTTGAAACTGCTCCTTTTAGTTTTTTCTTAACTATTTTCCTCATTTTATCATAGTCTCCCTTTTGAAAGTTAAAAGGTAGTACTGTGGATTTCCTTGCCATCCTTCCTCCATTTATTAAATCAAATGTGATCATGCTATGATCACTATTGCCAAGTGGCTCCAATATCCTTATCTCTTGCACCAGATCTTGTTTTCCACTAAAGTCTCCTCTGGTCGGTTCATGAACCAGCTGCTCCAAGAAGTAGTCATTTATTTCATCTAGAAACCTTATCTCCCTAACATGTCTTGCTGTAACACTGACCCAGTCGATACTGGGGTAATTGAAATCACCCATTATTACTACTCTGCTGTGACTTTTGTTAGCTTCCCTGATTTCTTTGAGCATTTCATCATCCATTTGTTCATTCTGGCCAGGTGGTCGATAGTACACCCCCACTGCCATTGCCTTCCCATTCTTGCATCGAATTTCAATCCATAGAGATTCTACAGTGAATTTTATTTCCTGCAAAACTTTAATCATTTGTGACTTAATGCCCTCTCTAACAGAGTGCAACCCCTCTACCAATTTGATCTGCTCTATTATGATATATTTTGTACCCAGGTATCACAGTGTCCCACTGGTTGTCCTCCTTCCACCATGTCTCTGAGATACCAATCATATCTAACCTCTCATTTAGTGTTATATATTCTAACTCTCCCATCTTATCTTTTAGACAGCTAGCATCTGCATACAAGCATTTTAGAGGCTGTATTTTATTCATATGAATCTGAATATCAATAGGAAGGAGTAATTTGGAATTTTTAAGCTCTGTCTGCTCTGTATTTAAGGGCATATGGGTTACTTTTGTCTTTATTGGAACCTTTCTGACGATATGTCCTAACTTCAAGGATACATTGTTCCAAACCATGTGCTCTTGGGCAACTGCCAGCTTTCCTCTATTATCTAGTTTTAAAGCTACTCTATCTCTTTTTTAAAGGTTAATGCCAGCAGCCTGATTCCACCCCGGTTAAAGTAGAGCCCATCCCTTTGGAAAAGCCCCTCCTTTCCCCAGAATGTTCCCCAGTTCCTAACAAATCCAAAACCCTCTTCCTTGCACCATCATCTCATCCATGCATTGAGACTCCGGAGCTCTGCCTGCCTTTTGGATCCTGCATGTGGAACGGGAGGCATTTTGGAGAATTCTACTCTGGAAGATCTGGATTGCAACTTCCTATCAAAAAGCCTAAATTTGGCCTCCAGAACCTCCCTACCACTTTCCTATGTCATTGGTACAGACATGTATCAAGACAGCAGACTCCTCTACAGCACTATCTAAGACCTTGCCTAGGTGGTGTGTGTGAGGTCTGTTACCTTTGCACCAGGCAGGCATGTTACCAGACAATCCTCACGTCCACAGCCTCCAAGCTATCTGCATGCTTAATGATCGAATCACCAACTACAATGGCTATCCTAACCCTTCCCTTGTGGGCACATGGCCTTGGAGAAACCTCTTCGGTGTGAGAGGGTTTTACATCACCTGGAGGACAGGTCCTAGCTAGAGGATCACTTTCTACCACACCAGGGTGATGCTCTCCTGTCACGTGACCTCTCTCCTTCATGGCAACAGGGATGCTGACAGACTGGAGCTGGGACTTCAATACTATGTCCGTGTAGGTCTCATCTACGTAACTCTTTGTCTTCCTTATGTCCTCCAAGTCTGCTACTCTAGCCTAGTGCACATGTAAGACCCTTCACCAACTGGGAGAAAATCATACATGTGACACTCAATGCAAAAAAATAAAAAGCCCCAATCTCACTGCTGCACTGCTGTCTGCACCTTAGTTTTAAGGTTGTGTTTAGGTATTTAAGTTGTTTACTTACTTTGGTTTGCTGGGGCTATTTATACTAATAAAACTATACCTAATACATTTAATGGACTTTGTTCACCTCAAGCTTAATTAATCTCAGGTCCTTAATATATGACTGATGAGGATAAACAGCCAAGCCTGAGGGTGAATATGGCACCTCCTTTCCTTTAAGAGATTTAAGCACCTATAAAGCTACGATTATCCCAGGGGTGGGTGTGAGTCAGGTGGGGGGGGGGAGGGAGGGAGGGAAAAAAGACCTAATAAAGCTGGCTGCTACACAGTACCCTATCCTGTGCTTCTAAGATAATCTGCGACCAATTTCCTGGGTGACTCACATAGTCTTTGCTTGGACAGAGGGAATCTTTCAAAATGTCCCTTTGATCTGTCACTTGACTTTAACACCTATTTAAAACAATTTCATGGGTCTTTTGACCCCCTATCTAGAAGGCCTCTTTGTAAAGGTCTTTGTTGTTGTTAAGTGCCATCAAGTCTGTGTCAACTCATGGCGATCCTCTGGATAATTGTCCTAAATTGTGTTCAGTCATCAATCAGGCGGCTGATTGTTGACAGACTGGCACCCGTAGCTGCTGTTATTGTATCGATCCATCTCATTGCTGGTCTTACTCTTTTGCGTTTACCTTCTACCTTGCCAAGCATGTCTTTCTCTAATGATCTCTCTCTTTGCATGATGTGTCCAAAGTATAAAAGTCAAAGTCTTGTCATCTGAGCTTCTAAAGAAAGCTTAGGTGTTATCTCCAGTCTGTCCATGGTATACATAGTATTCGTTGCCAGCACCATAATTCAAAGGCATCAATTTTCTTCCTATCTTTTTCACTGTCCAACTTTCGCATCCATATGACGTTATTGAAAATACCATGGCTTGAACAAGTCAAACCTTGGTATGGAGAGCAACATCTTTGCTCTTGAGAATCTTGTCTAGGGTCTTCACAGCCATTCTGAGCAATCATCATCTGATATCTTGACGGATTGTTGCTTTTTTATTGATAGTTGATCCAAGTAGGTTAAAGTTGTCAACTATTTCAATTTTTTATCCATCAGTGATGAACTTATTGATTTTGTCAGTTGTCAGGATCTTTATCTTTATTGCTAAAAGAATACTGACCCTGTTTTTCCTTTTATAGTAAGTTATAGTCTGATTTGATTTAAATTAAAGCTGTTTGCTGATACTAGGCCCTGACTGAGTATTAAATTTAAACTAGAAGCTCTCTGCTGGGTTTTAAATTTAATTGAAAGCTTTCTGCTGGATTTTGAACTTAAAGTGAAAGCCCTCTGCTGGGTTTTAAATTTAAACTGAAAGCTCTCTGGTTTGCTCTGAATTTAAACTGAAAGCCCTCTGCTGGGTTTTAAATTTAAACTGAAAGCTACCCATTGAGTTTTTAATTTAACTAAAAGCTCTTTGCTGATACTAGGCCCTGACTGATCTAACAAATACACTGGATTCTAATTTACACACATCAATCAGCTTTAATCTAAAGAATTCCTTTTTCCCCAAGATTTAGAAAAATTCCCAGAAGTAAATACTTACAATTGCAGATCTCTCTCCAGAAGCATCAGCCCTTTTGTAGTCCTTGCTGTAGTAGATAAAACACATATAATCCTTCTGGTATTCTTTTGTCTTTTCAAGGATCCATCTCACATCTGCAATTATGTGTCTCGTTTCTTGCCCTTTCCTGAACCCTGCTTGCACTTCAGGCAGTTCTCATTCCAGGTATGGTTGTAGTTTCTGCTGAATGATCTTGAGTAGAATCTTTTTGCAGGAAACTAAATTTGCTGTAGAATCTCTATGGCTTGAAATTCCATGTAAAAAGGGGAAGGCGATGGTAGTGGGGGTGTACTATCGACCGCCTGGCCAGAATGAACAAATGGATGATGAAATGCTCAAAGAAATCAGGGAAGCTAACAAACGTCACAGCAGAGTAGTAACAATGGGTGATTTCAATTACCCCGGTATCGACTGGGTCAGTGTCACGGCAGGACATGCTAGGGAGATAAAGTTCCTAGATGACATAAATGACTGCTTCTTGGAGCAGCTGGTTCATTAACCGACCAGAGGGGAAGCCATATTAGACCTAGTCCTTAGTGGAACACCAGATCTAGTGCAAGAGATAAAGGTGTTGGGGCCACTTGGCAATAGTGATCATAGCATGATCGCCTTTGATATAATTAGTGGAGGAGGGATAGTAAGGAAGTCCACAGTACTACCTTTTAACTTTCGAAAGGGAGACTATGATAAAATGAGGAAAATAGTTAAGAAAAAACTAAAAGGAGCAGTTGCAAAGGTTAAAGACTTACATCAAGCTTGGGTGCTGTTGAAAAATACTATCTTGGAAGCCCAGACCAGCTGTATTCCATGCTTTAAGAAAAGTGGAAGGAAGTCCAAAAAACTGCCAGCATGATTTAAAGGTGAGATCAGAGAGGCTGTTGTTGCAAAAAAAGCATCTTTCAGGAAATGGAAAAAAGAGCCAAACGATGAAACCTGGAAACAGCACAAGCACTGGCAGGTCAAATGCAAGGCATTGATAAAGCAGGCAAAGGGAGAATTTGAGAAGAAGCTTGCTGCGGAAGCAAAAACGCGATATAAAGATTTTTTCAAGTACATTCATAGCAAAAAACCTGTGAGAGACTCAGTTGGTCCATTAGATGATAGAGGAGTTAAAGGAGCACTAAAAGGCGACAAGGCGATAGCGGAGAGACTGAATGAATTCTTTGCTTCTGTCTTTACTGAGGAAGATGTAGGGATGTTACCCATGACTGATGTGGTATTTAAAGGTGCGGAAGAATTGAAGGAAATATCGATACATCGGGAAGATGCACAACAACTATTAGATAAACTGAAGAGTAGCAAATCACCTGGGCCGGATGGTATACATACAAGGGTGTTGAAAGAATTGAAATATGATATTGCAGACCTGCTATTAGTAATCTGTGAACTATCATTAAAATCATCTCTAATACCTGAAGATTGGAGGATCGCCAATGTAACACCAATTTTTAAAAATGGTTCCAGGGGTGATCCGGGAAACTACAGACCGGTGAGCCTCACGTCAGTACCGGGAAAAATGGTAGAAACCATCATAAAGAATAAAATTACTTGGCATGTAGATAGTCATGGTCTAATGGGAGACAGCCAAAATGGCTTCAGACAAGGAAGATCTTGTCTTACTAATCTGTTATGTTTTTTTGAAGGTGTGAATAAACAGGTGGACAAAGGTGAGTCGGTTGATATAGTGTATCTGGACTTTCAGAAAGCCTTTGACAAGGTCCCTCATCAGAGACTTTTGGCAAAACTAAAGAGTCATGGGATAGGAGGCAGTGTACTACTGTGGATCAGGAACTGGTTAAAAGATAGAAAGCAGAGGGTTGGGCTAAATGGCCAATTTTCCCAATGGAGAAAGGTGAATAGTGGTGTACCCCAGGGATCTGTGCTGGGTCCGCTGCTTTTTGACATATTCATAAATGACCTGGAAAGTGGAATAATGAGTGAGGTTATCAAATTTGCAGATGACACAAAACTATTTAAAGTTGTTAAAACCCAAGAGGATTGTGGAAAATTGCAAGAGGATCTTGATAAATTGGAAGACTGGGCATCCAAATGGCAGATGAAATTTAATGTGGACAAGTGCAAAGTTATGCACCTAGGGAAGAACAACCCAAACTATGGTTACACAATGCAAGGTTCCACATTAGGAACCACCACCCAGGAAAAAGATTTAGGCGTCATTGTGGATAACATGTTAAAACCCTTGGCCCAGTGTGCAGCGGCAGCCAAGAGAGCAAATAGAATGCTAGGTATCATAAGGAAAGGAATGGAAAATAAAACAAAAGATATTATAATGCCTCTATACCATTCCATGGTGAGACCGCACCTTGAATATTGTGTGCAATTCTGGTCGCCGTATCTTAAAAAGGATATAGCGTTATTAGAAAAGGTTCAGAGAAGAGCCACCAAAATAGTAAAGGGGATGGAAGGATACTCCTATGAAGAAAGGCTAAAAAGGTTAGGGCTCTTTAACCTGGAAAAGAGACGGCTGAGGGGAGATATGATAGAAGTCTATAAATTAATGAACGGAGTGGAACGAGTAAACGTAGATCGATTGTTTACGTTATCAGAATATAGAAAGACTAGGGGACATGCAATGAAGCTACAGGGTAAACTATTTAAGACTAATAAAAGAAAATATTTTTTCACTCAACGTGTAATCAAACTCTGGAATTTGTTTGCAGAGGATGTAGAAAAGGCTGTTAGTGTAGCTGGGTTTAAAAAAGGTTTGGACAAGTTCCTGGAGGAAAGGTCCATAAACCATTATTAAGAAGGGACCCAGGATATCAATGCTTGACCCAGTACAAGCATTGCGGAACCTGTGTCTTTTGGGGAAACTGCTAGGTATGTACGACCTAGATTGGCCACTGTTGGAAACAGGATACTGGGCTTGATGGACCTTGGTCTGACCCAGTATGGCATATCTTATGCTCTTATGTTCTTGCTGGAATGTGGGATCAGAGCAATTGTGCGATAATTTCCATAGTCAATTGGATCACCTTTCTCCAATATTGGTATAAACACAGATCTTTTCCAGTCAGTTGGCCATGATGTTGTCTTCCAAATTTCGCTGGCATAGCCTTGCAAGTATGTTAACAGCTGCATCCGATTGCTGTAATACTTCAATGGGAATATCATCAATGTCCGGTACTTTGTTCTTTGATAAGGCTTTCAATGCTGCTTCAACTTCTTTTATCACCATCATAAGGTACAGGTTGAAGCGCTGTTGGTCCCCTTGATCTTTACCATATAATGACTATATATTTTTTCCACCTTTTCTTGATCTTCTCAGCATCATTCAACATGGATCCTTGAGCATCTTGTAACATACCATTTCAAGGATGGAATTTTTTCTTAATTCTTGTAACTTTAGGAAAGCCAATCTTGTTCTTCCTCTAATAGTTTCTGCTTCTATTTCCTTGCCTGCATCAGTGTAGTACTTCTCCTTGTCTTGCTGCACATTGGAAATCTCTGTTGAGTTCTGCGAATGCCTCCCTTTCTCCTCTGGCTTTAGCTTCTCTGTGTTTCTGGGCAATTTTTCAGTTTCTTTAGTCATCCATTTTGGCCCTTTTTGCTTTTTCACCTTTTGTAGAGACTTCTTACTTTCTTCCAACACAACCTTCTTGATGTCATCCCATAACTCTTCTGGAGCTCTGTCACTTGTATCTAAAGCAACAAATAGATTTTGCAGGCAGTCTTTAAATTCCAGTGGTTTATTCTCAAGGTCATAAATGGCTGCTCTTTTTCAACTTTAGTTTGAGTCTGCATACTAGTAGTTGGTGATCTGTACCACAGTCAGTTGCAGGTTTATGTTTATGCTATTTCTTAATGGCTGAAGGGCATCAGTGTGGTTTACAATCACTACAAGCAGGTACTGAATACATTCCCTCGTCCCCAGAGGGCTCACAATCTGCATATGTACCTAAGGCAATGGAGGGTTAAGTCACTTGCCCAAGGCCACAAGGAGTGCCTATAGGACTAGAAACCCCAGTCCTCTGGTCTGGGATTGCTGTCCCCAGGTGGGACTTTAACCCCTTATCCTAACCACTAGGCCACTCCTCTTCACTGATGCTATAGAGCTTTTCCATCGTTGACTTCCACAGATGTAGTCAATTTGATTTTTGTACAATCCATTGGGTGAAGTCCATGTGTACAGTCGCCGCTTGTGTTGCTGGAAGAAGGTGTTTGAATAGATTGTTGGTCTTGCAGAATTCTATCAGTCTATCTCCAGCTTCATTTCTGTTGTCAAGTCCACATTTTACAACCACTTTGCCCTTCTTCTTTGTTGCCAACCTTTGCATTCCAGTCCCAATGACTATCAGGAAATCCTGTTGGAATGTTCTGTCAATTTCAGCATGTACTTGTTCAACTTGTTGTTGGGGCATATACTTAAATCATAGTTGTTCTGATGGGTATTCCTCATAGACAAATAGAAATTAAGTGCTAATGCTGTTAACTGTGAAATTTTATCACAGGTCCTTTGTTTTTTTTTTCCACCACACCATGGAATCCTGCTCGGTACAGTGCACAACAGAATAAAAGGCAATCACAATAAAATCGTAATATACAACACCTCCCTCCAATCCACCAGTAAGTCAACCCTAACAAGGTGAAAACAATCACAATACAAAATCAGAGTTGTACAATCAGCAACAACACCCCTCTATCCAACAATGGACCAAAATAATCCACAAATAGTCCATCCCACCCCGGAAGGCCTTCCTGAGCAGAAAGGTTTTCAATGCCTTGCGGAACTGGAGATTGTACCAAAAAGACCCTGCTACAATGTTTAACCCTCTGCTTAACTTTATGAGGGGGCACCACTAACAGCCTGTGTGACCGCAGCACACTGTTAGGAACACAACAATGCAATGAGACTTAAGGGCCCTTTTATTTAAGTGTGTTAAAATTTTGCAGTTACCATGTGTTACTAGCAAAATTAACACACCAACTGCAAAGCTTCTGTGTTATCTGTAGAGGGCCTGCCTAGCATATTCCCATACAGTTAATGCAGAGGCAATACACCTACCACAATAAGTGCACTGCAAATAGCGCAGATGCACGTTATTTATTTTATTTATTTATTTAGCAGTTCTTATATACCGCTTTTCACCAGATCAAAGTGGTGTACATTCAGGTGGCATTACATTTTCTGTGTTATCTGCTGCGCTATCAGTTAACATGCAGTACCTGCAGTCCACACCCACTCCCCACACTATGCAGTTAAAGTAGGAATTAGCACATGCTAGGTGTTGGGTTAAATGTTAGCACAATCGTGTGTTAAGTGTGCACCAAAGCCCACATTAATTGCTTAATGCATTTCAGTATAAGGGCCCCGTCTAGTTACTAATAATGCACATTAACAGTGTTTGCACGCTGTTAGACTGTTAATGTAAGTAAAGCATGATCAAGTTCTTGGAGCTTGGGACTGAATATTTGTCAATTCATATCCTGAATTTTTACTTGGTCTTGGGTATGTCGCTTTACCTCCCTCTGTCTCTGTTTACCCATTTGAGAATGATAATTGTTAAGCTTGTAAAATGCTTTGATGTCCTACATGGATCTGGATATAAAAGTGCTATAGAAATACAAAATTATTATTATTTAGTGAAGTGCTTACTAGGTGATCAGCAAAGGAAAAAAAAGACCGTGATTAAAGCAACTGCATAGTAAAAATAGCTTTCGGTGAGTCTATTTATAAGTGAAACGCTATATTTCTTAAAAGTGTTTGTGACTCATGTAGTGCAAACATTCTGTGCTGCGATTCATTTTAACTGAAATTAGAAGCATATTATTGTTTGTTAAAGTGAAATTATCACAGCTTCACAAAGCGTATTCTTATTTAACTCTTGTCTTGAGAATGCACTTATTGCTTTCCATGTTCTGAACCGGTGGTTCCCGACCCTGTTCTGCAAGCACCACTAACCAATATGGTTTTCAGGATGTCCACAACAGACATGCATCAGAAATATTTAAGGCTTCTCATTTTTTGTTATAACTAAAATCCCCTGATAAAAACACCCTCACCGGAGAAAATGGGCTTTCTCACTCATTACCAGACATAAAATATTGACATGCAAAGGGGTACGGTCTCCTTACCTATGCTTTTCATTTTAAATTCATGATAGATGCGGACTAGCTAAGATCAGACGGTACCTGTATAATTGTCGCTGTATCCCACTCTTTGCTTTGATATATAATGACATATGCAAACTGCCCAGAACATAGATGAGTTTAGATCCAGTGTAACCACATTATGCCTTCATAGACCTGATGAAAAGAGTATAGTTCTGGAAAGCTTGTCAAAAAATATATTTAGTCCAATAAAAAGGTATCACCTACAACTTGCTTGTTGACCGTTATTTGCACTATTTGATTATAACCAAAAACCAAAAAATATGCCCACTTCTAGACTTCACTGATCTCATCCATCTGCTCCTTCGCATCAGTCAATGCAGAAGGCAGAAGTTAGATGTCGTCACTGGAGAGCACTGGGTAGGAGTCGAACACCCACCGGTCGGAAAAGCAGCAAAGCTAGACAATGGTGGCAGCAGGAGTGTTTATGCCCATTGGAATCTCTCTTGCTGTTCCCCACCTGTTTCCAAATATAAAACTACCAGCTGAGGCACTTTCTTCTTCCCTTGCAGCTCAATGCTGGTTGCACGTTTAACACTCCAGCGCTTCAGTGCAAGGGAAGAAGCAGCAAGTAAGGTATTGGTAGCTGCTGATTTTAAATTAGAAAACTGAGAGAGCAGTTGGCGGAAAGAGAAAAGAGAGGCATCTATCACAAACCCAAGCCTTCGTTTTGCCGTTGTTGTCTGAAGTTTTCACTGGCCAGCTCGGCACTTTCTAGTGCTGTTCCATACATGTCCATAGGTCCCTAATCGCAGATATGTGAGGCGTCCACTTTGCAGGAGCAAGAGATAGCACAATCATTTCCCATGCCTCCACTGAGAAATCCATCACACTGCTGTTGGGATCAGCATCCAAAGTCATGGATCTGAATACGGTCCACTTGAAACGAGATAACGCATCTGCAATGAAATTATTGGTTCCTGGCACATGCGCAGTTCAAAATGTAATGTCATTTTAAAAACAAATCAATACCAGTTCCCCTAACAATGGTACTACTCTGAGGTTCCTAGAAGATAACATTAATAGACTCCACTACAGCCATATTATCAGAGCAGAACATTATGCTGTTCCGAGATCAGTGTCCCATATGTGTAAGACTGCTTGTAATGTTCTTCGTTACCCCCAAGTTCTTGCACTCCTCAGGCCAGTGTTCTGTGCACCAAGAGTCCTTGAAATAAATCCCAAACCCTAGTCCAACAGATGCATCAGTCTATAGCTCTACGTTGCTGTTAAAAACCATAGGCTTAGGCCAAAATTTAAGACCACTTAATTGCACAAGTCAATCTTTTATCCATCTAAAGACTCTTATGAAATAGAGTCACTTAGTGACACCAATTGTAGCTAGTGATAAGCAAATCTCTATGGAACTCTCTGCCCCTGCCCTTCGACCCACCTCTTTTCCTCGGCCTTTAACCTTCCCCCCTAACTCTCTATTTCCCATTCTCTTGTCAAGTTAATGTTTAAAGTTTTCTTTTCTCTTTCTTTCCTGAACAAAGATTGTAACTTCATCTCTTTTTCCTATACAGTTATTGTATTGTAAACCGCCCTGATGTAATGGGGGGCGGTATATCAAATGCTAAATAAACAATAAACAATGACATATCAAGATCCTGCCCATGGAGATTACATTGCAATTGAAGCAGAAGAGACTCATCTAGGACTGAAAGTCATGTAATGATGATGGGGTTTTTTTTGCTCCCATCAAGAATTTGATACAATGGTAATTTGGTTGTCTTCTTTTGCTGTTCCTAGAGTCCTGCTTGCACATCTATCCAAAGGAAAATGACAAATGAAGATGGGCCTTCTGTTTTATCTTTTGTAGGGAGAATACCAAATTTCCCAGCTAATCCCTGGAAAGCATCCAATAGTTCTGACACTCCATCACACCCCTGCCAATGAACAGAAAAGCATCCAAATACTGAATGACGCGCCCTCACTGCACCTTTTAATGTATAACCCAGTGAATGAAGGTGAAGAACTTTTCAAAGTAGGCACAGGATACAGAGCATCCCATTGGGATGCACTTGTTGAAAAATACTGACCCCTTTAATGTAAATCCTAGAAAGCCTCAGGCAGCAAATGGAATGCCAAAATTATGTCAGCCTTTGCCAACATCGCATTTGAGTCCATCCCTCGTAAGATGTCTATTACATTATCCAGTGCTGCGTACTATACAGTACACAACCGTGGACTGCTCAAATCATGTAATGACTGGCTAGGCATGTAGGAGAGCTTATGCATCAGTCTAATTTCCCTGCGTCCTTTTTTGGAATGATCCCAAAGGGTGAAATGATGATGATATTGAATGGCGTTTGCCTAAAAGAGTAAGAATTCCTTATTTATCATCTGTGCAACAATTTCCGAGTGCTGATGAATCACGATAGCATAGCAAGATCAGGTACAAAGAGGTACGGGGGAGGGGGGGGGAGGGGTCTTAGTATGGAATGGGAAAACCATTTTGGAAACCTTGTTGTAGGAACTCTACCTGCTCCCTAGGAGGGCAGTGCCTCAGCCAAGGCAGAATAGCTCATAGGTCAACTGTTGTTGGTTCCAGGTTGTTCATTAAGTTGCTGCTTAGGAAATTGATTGTGTCTCTGATCTCTGGGGGTCCTGCATGCCTTGGCGATATGAGGCATCCCACAGCTGGAGCACACATGTCGAAACAGACATGGCGACCAACATTGTACTGATGGCAAATCCACTGTGGAGGAGAATCCTGAATATTCTTGTTCATACTGGGATTAATGCTAGAATGTGTATTATATCTTCAGGAAGATAGGCTTTTCTTTGTCCCTAGTTACTCCTTCCCAGCTCCTCCCTATCCCTCCATTTTTTAATTCCCTGCCAACACTGTTCCCTCTAAGCTGTGCGCGTGTGCGTGCGCACACACCTCGCCGAGAGAGCGCACATATTTTACAACAGAGCGCACAAAAATTACGGCTCTGATTCTGATAGAAAACAACACAGACGTCTTAAAATTTAAAAGTTATGTTTCTAATTACTAGAAATTTCCCACTTCATTTAGTAATCGTCTATTTTCATTTAATTTGATTAAAATTAATGTGATGTGCATACTGTATTCTGACGTGTAGTCAAATTTTAAAGTATATAACTCCGAGTGTCATTATGTAGCGCACAAAAATGTAACCTTCCTTCAAAAGCTGCACACAGCTGATATTTTATGCGCACACAGCCTACAGAAAATTAGAGGGAACATTGCCTGCCAACCTGTTTCCCTCCTGATTTTCCTACCTCTATCCTCCCCCCTCCACCCTCCCACCCCTTTCTGGGCATGGCCAAGGTTGTAGTTCCCTTTCCTATCAGACTTCTATTACTGAAAGAGCACAATGACTTTGCTCTTAAATGGCCTCTCACTATAGCGTTTTGTGAGTTATCTGCTATAATTATTATTATTTTTTTTTTTAGTGCCGTCAAGTCGGTGTTGACTCCTGGCAACCCAGCTGCCTCTGGGTTTTCTTGGCAATATATCACTGGATGTAAATTGCCAGGCCTTTTCTTCCCAGGCAATGGAGGTTAAAGCGACTTGCCCAAAGTCACAAGGAGTGCTAATGGGAATCAAACCCTTGATCTTCTGGGTAACTAGGCAGTTGTTCTAACCACTAGGCTACTCCTCCATTCCATCTGCTCTAATAAGCTAATACATTTTCTATCAAAAATGAATGGCTCCAACCGTGCATGCATCCAGGGCCGGCGCTACTCAGTAAGCTGGGTAAGCGTGGCAGGAGGGCGCTGGCGGCAGGGGGGCACCTTTGCTAGCTGCCTGCCACCCGCGGCTTCAAAAAAAGAAAGCAGCCGCGGGAACATTTCTTTGTTCCCGTGGCTCTGCTAACTTGTAAACTGCTGGGTCGCGGAGTTTCTAAAGGCAAGAATAAGCATTTACTGTTTCTCGTAAGCTGTAAAGGAAGTGGATACTGGGGAGGGTTACTGGGACTGGAAAAAGGCTGATGGAAGAAAATGAAGAAAGCTAAAGGAGAGACAAGAAATGGCAGATGGACTATAGACCATAGAAAAAGAGGTAAGAGAAGACAGAGGAAAAAAGAAACCTCAGATTGGGACTAGCATGATCAAAAATCATCGGACAACAAAGGTAGAAAAAATCATTTTATTTTCAATTAAGTGACAGGACTTTTCGCTATCTTTATATTTCAAACAGTATGGGGAACTGCCTTTCTTATCTGGTGTGGCACCACATGCGGAGTCTGGCTTCTTGGGGTTTCATTTTAATTTTTGTCTATATATTTTTATTTTTATTTTAGGTTGTGGTCACTTATTCTGTACTTGGTGAGGGTCTGTGTTCTGAGTGTGTGACCAAAGCCAGGTGTTCTGTTAACATGGAAGGACAGACTAGATAGGCCATGTGGTCTTTTTCTGACGTCATTTTTCTATGTTTCTATGGAGTTTGTATGTAGGGATCTGTACTATAGCAATTTGACTTGTACAGCTTTTCAATAGGCATATGGAGGTTTTGGGGCCCATTGCAGTATTTGTAGTGCTGCTTTTTTCTGGGTAGGCCCCTTACTGTATGAGCTTTGGAAGTGTATGCTGGTATGGTATGGTAGATTTGACTTTGTAGATTTTCAGTGACTTTTGCAGTGTTTTATATTAGTTCACAATATGCCTGGCATTGGAGAATGTTTATGTTGTTGTTAGTGAGATGACCAGAATCAGATTGATTTTTTTTTTGGGGGGGGGGGGGGACTATCACAGCCTGTTTGTATGATGCTAAGTATTTGTATTTTGGTTATGCATTTGCTCTTTTGCTGCAATTTCTTACAACAATGGATTTGAAGGAAAACTACTAATATCGCCTGAAAAGAGTTCACAAAGCAGTTTTGGGAAAAAGGAGGGTAGGGTGCAGCAAACATGAGAGAGAGGCGCTGATTTATAGGTTGCAGGGGGGGGCACGCTAGAAACCCTAGTACCGGCCCTGCGTGCACCCTCTTGCTAAATGCATGCTTTTCTGAGGATTTAAGGCTAGCCCCGATGAGATTGGCTGAGATATTTAGACTTCTAATTATGATTACTTCAATAGCACTACTGCAAGCGAGCTATTCCTATAAACATCTAGAATGCGTCTTGGCCTTTTAAAGACCAAGAGATAAGATCTTGAGCATGCTTAATAAGAGTTTGATATGGACCTACATGTTTGCAGAATGTTTTACACAGTTATTCTTTCCTAACCATGCAAACCAGAATGAATGACTTATACAATACTCAGGCACTTGAAAGCTCTTCTATAGATGTGAACAAAATTGGTTCTCATTTATTGTCTAAGGCAAATATACTCAATATAAAGAAGGCTTTATCAAGTGAAAAAACATGCATTACTTTCTCTTTCCAACTTTAAATTTCACATCCTATATTCATTAGGTAATGTAATCTACGTAGATGTCAAACATTTGCTTTAATATTAGCCCTCAAAACCTTTATGGTATAATTTATTTTTGTAAATAACTTATCCACCATGGCTAACAGAATTCTGATTTAATCAACCCCAGTCTGACAAGTGTGGAGTCGTAGCCTAGTGGTTAGATTTGTAATCTGGGATCCAGGGCTCAAATCCCACTGAAACTCCTGTGACCTTGGGCAAGTCACTTAACCTTACATTGCCTCAGCAGACAGGGATCTACTGTACCTGAATGTAACTTGCCTTGAACTAAATTTAATGTGGACAAGTGCAAGGTTATGCACCTAGGGAAGAACAACCCAAACTATGGTTACACGATGCAAGGTTCCACATTAGGAACCACCACCCAGGAAAAAGATTTAGGCGTCATTGTGGATACCATGTTAAAACCCTCGGCCCAGTGTGCAGCGGCGGCCAAGAGAGCAAATAGAATGCTAGGTATGATAAGGAAAGGAATGGAAAATAAAACAAAAAGATATTATAATGCCTCTATATCGTTCGATGGTGAGACCGCACCTTGAATATTGTGTGCAATTCTGGTCGCCGTATCTTAAAAAGGATATAGCGATTTTAGAAAAGGTTCAGAGAAGAGCCACCAAAATGGTAAAGGGGATGGAAGGATACTCCTATGAAGAAAGGCTAAAAAGGTTAGGGCTCTTTAAACTGGAAAAGAGACGGCTGAGGGGAGATATGATAGAAGTCTATAAATTAATGAACGGAATGGAACGGGTAAACGTAGATCGATTGTTTACGTTATCAGAATATAGAAAGACTAGGGGACATGCAATGAAGCTACAGGGTAAACTATTTAAGACCAATAAAAGAAAATATTTTTTCACTCAACGTGTAATCAAACTCTGGAATTTGTTACCGGAGGATGTAGTAAAGGCTGTTAGTGTAGCTGGGTTTAAAAAAGGTTTGGACAAGTTCCTGGAGGAAAGGTCCATAAACCATTATTAAGAAGTGACCGAAGATATCAATGCTTGACCCAGTACAAGCATTGTGGAACTTGTGTCTCTTGGGGAAACTGCTAGGTACATATGACCTAGTTTGGCCACTGTTGGAAACAGAATACTGGGCTTGATGGACCTTGGTCTGACCCAGTATGGCATATCTTATGTTCTTATGTACCGCTGGAAAGGAGTCAGTGTTATACAAAATAAATAAATATGTTAAACTTTGGAATCAGCAGCTATTTTAAAAGTCAAGACAGAAACTATCTGGTGAATTATCAAGAAATACATAAGGAAAGTAGTCCATTTAATATATGTTACCAAGGTTGATGATTTCACATACTTTATGATTTATGGAGCTGGAATGTATTGGTGGATAGGCCTGTCGATAAAGAACAAATACATTTATTTTTTTCATATTAAGCCAAGTTACTTACCTCTGGCAGGTGTTCACTGTTGACAGCAGGAAACAAGTTGTCACTTCATAGGGTGGTGTACTGATTGAGTCCAGTATGGGAAGCAGCTTTAAAGTTCAGATTTTTTCTAGTTTTTCAAAGGCTTCACCATATATGCATGTTACTTCCCGCCGTTTCGCGTGGCCACCTCAGTCTAATATCAAAGCTGGGGAGGTGGAAGGATGAGAACTTCTATTCTGCTGTCCATGGAGAACACTTGCTACAGGTAAGAAACATGATTTTCTCCCAGGACAAGCAGGACAGCAAGTCATTACATCATGGGATTCCCTAGCTACAGGCAGATATGGCTCTGCAACAGACAGACACCAACAATCCTTTTGTCGGCAACTAGCCTTTTTCATATATTTTTACTCTCCTACTGACCTACAAGTGCATTCATTCTATGGCTCCTCACTACCTTTCCCTTATCTCACTCTACACTCCTCCTCAGGAACTCTGTTCCTCTGGCAGACCCTTTTATCTGTGCCCCTCTCTGCCACTGCCAACTCCAGACTTTGTTCATTCCATCTTGCTGCCCCATATGCTTGGAACAAACTACCTGGGTCTGTGCATCGGGCTCCTGCTCTATCCCTATCCAAATTCAGGCTAAAAACCCGCCTCTTTTAAGCTGCTTTTGGATCCTGATGCTCCTCTCTCTCTTGTCCACTTACTTATGTATATCTTACCATACTCTAGACCCCAGTTTTGCTATGTTTTTTGCCTTGATTAGATTGTAAGCTCTGATGAGAAGGGACTGTATATGCCTTGTAGCGCAATATAAACGATTAGAAGTAGTAGTAGTTTTTTGGAAGGTGGCCTGGAATGAAAAGAAATGAGCCGGAAGGGGATGGAGCAGGAGCCGGTTCCCTAAACAGATTCTGGAGGATGGACTTATCTTATTTCTATATGCTCTCTGCCTAGGGATGAAGAGAAAGCTTAGACAGAAACCATATACAAACAAGTTGAGCACCTTATGGGCTTTGAATTTGAAGACCGAAGTTTGAAATTGTTGAAAACAGTATGGGGGGCGGGGTCTTTTACTAAAGGGCGTTAGCTGACAACGCATGTTCTGGCATGCACTGAATGCGTGTTGCCAACTAGCGTAGGGCCATGAAAGCATGAGACGATTCCCGTGCTAACTTGCATTAAGGTAACAAGTGGCTAGGGTAGGGACGGAGAGTGGGTGTGGTGTGCTCTATGCAGTTAGCGCGGGGTTCACACCGCATTCCATATGCATTAGCGCGGGATCACCAAATGTCACCTCAACAGATGGCGTTAAGTGCATCCATGCTAATATGCCATGCGCTAAGGGTCAGTGTTCCATGTTAACTGCCGGGGAAATGCATTCCAGCCCCCCGACAGTCACACCATAGTTTCAGTGTCGTTGGCGTGTTCAGTGCAACACTCTAGCACTCTCTAGTAAAAGAGCCCCCTATATGTTCAGCAAAGATTTTTCATACAAATTTTTTATGCCTGTAATTGAAAAGAGGGAGCACTGTGCAAAAAATTACAGAGTTCTCCGTTCTGAGGCTTTATCCTCCTATTTTTTTTTTGAATTTTGAAATTGGGATGTTTTTGATACTTGGAATCTTTTAATTTAAGGGTTACAAAAAAGATCAATATAAGATTAAGCTGTTTGTATTTTTAAGGGGGAATTTCAGTTAGTGTTTCTTGTTTCTTCACTTCCCACATTTATCTTTATGTATTTTTGTGATATGCCAGGTACTTGTGACCTGGATTGGCCACCGTTGGAAACTTGAGCTCCTCACGGTCCGTGGTAATAAAAGCTCCCTAAGCCCTTGAAAAGCAACCAGACTACACCCTCTTTTCATCACATTTGAAATGACACATTCAGCAGCCTTTAGTGTTGTGGCCCTTGAGACTGATGGCCGTTGGAGCCGTGGTTGCCAACTGGTGACATATAAAGAGTAACTGAATCTGGTCTCTGCTGCTCTGACACCACACAGTTTGCCAGCTCCAGAAAACGTGTCCCATAGGATATGTTCAGATCACCCAAGAAGTGTTAACACTAAAGGCATACAGCATCTTTTCCTTTGTTTGGCTGCCTAAACTAGATCTCCTCTGGATCCGTGGGACTACCATCCATCATCAACTGGACTCAGTAGCTGTGACCGCAGTATCCCAGGGTCTCATGCCCTGTAGCACCTGAGAGTCAGATAGACTCTGTAGTGTGCTGGCAACCTCGAAGTAACCTGTATCAATTTCTGTATTCTGCAAATGCACCTGTGTTCGGTTGTTGGTGCTCTCATGACTTTATTTAGCCTTTGATTAATGATTCTAATGTTCTTTAATATCTTTGACTTATAGCTTATTGCTGTCAATCACTGTTAATTATTTTCTTCTGCCATTTCTTATGACCCCACATCATTCTATCTTTCTTTTTCTGATCCTGCCTAACCTTTTTCCCTCATTCCGCCTACCCATAATCCTTCCTCTCCTTACCTTCTCTCCATCTTCCCTATCCCCCCCCCCATCTTTTCCTCTAGCTTTTCCTTAGCTCTCAAGCATCACCTTCTCCTTCCTCTCATTCATCCTTCCCCTTCTTAACTAAAACAACCTCATCCTTGTTTCCATTGTGCTGCCTCCTCTCTCTCTCGCACTCTTCTTCTCCTGTCTTCTGGTGACATTAATCCCAATCCTGGCCCCCTTCATCTTTCTCTCACCACCACCGCAATCTTATCTATATCATCTTTCCTCCTCCTCTCTCTCCTTCTCATGTGTCTTATGGAATGTTCATTTCATTTCTAACAAACTTCCCTTTACCCATGATCTTTGTATCTCTCGTGCTTTTCATCTTCTTGCTCTTATTGTAACCTGGCTCCTCCCCGATGACACTGCATCGGTTGCTGCCCTCTCGCATGGCAGCTTCCAAGTCTCCTACACCCCTCGTGCCTTTGGCCGCAGTGGTGGTGGTTGGGTTTCTACTTTCTCCTTCTTGCCAATTTTAACCCCTCCTTATACCTCAGTCCCATTCCTTTCCCTCCTTTGAAGTCCACTCCATCTGTCTTTTCTATCTCCTTCCTCTTCGGATCGCTGTTACCTATAGACTCCATGGCAAGTCCATTTCTACCTTCCTCACTGATTTTGACTTGGCTCTCCTTATTCCTGGATTCTTCCTCCCTATTCTTTATTCTTGGTGACTTTAATTTTCATATTGATAACCCCTTTGACCCCTCCTTTCTCTTACTTCCTCTTTCAACCTCTATCTTTGCGCTTCTGCCCCCACTCATCAGCTTAGTCACTTCCTTGACCCTGTTTTCTACTCTAATTGTCTACCTTCTAATTTCCGCACCTCAGTTCTTCATCACTCTCTGCCTCAATCTCGCCCTATTTCCTCATCTTTTTAGGCATCTTCATGTATTGATCCACTGATTTTATTCACGTCTTCTCTTCTTTCTTCCACTTTGTCCTCTAAGTCTGTTGGTGAGGCTTTTATTTCCTATAACACTGCTCTCTCCTCCACTCTGGATTCACTTGCTCCATCCATTCCACATCCTGTGAGGCGCACTTCACCTCAGCCCTGGCTATCTTCTACTACCTGCTATCTTAGCTCCTGTGCCCGCTCAGCTAAACACATTTGGCTCAAATCCGGCTCCCTTTCTGACTTCCTTCACTTTAAATTCAAGTGTACCTCTTTCCAGTCAATGACTGCACTTGCTAACCAAAACTATTTTACCAATCTGACCAACTGTCTTGCCTCTAACCCCTGTCGTCCCTTCTCTACTCTCAATTCCCTTCTTAAGGCACCACTGCCTCAAATCCCTCTTTCTCTCTCTGCCCAAACCCTAGCCGACTATTTCCACGATAAAGTCCTTAAGATCACTCTTCAATTACCTATTAATCCTTCTTTTCCCCCTCTTCCTCCTCTGCAATATCAACTTTTCCCCTCAACTTTCCCCACCCTTTCATCCTTTTCTAAAATCTCTGAAGAGGAAACCTCCCTTCTTCTTTCTTCCTCTAAACTCACTACCTGTTCTTCTAATCCTATCCCCTCCCATCTCCTCAATTCCATCTCCTTCTCAATCATCCCTTCCATCTTACATATTCTCAACCTTTCACTCTCCATGGCAACCTTCCCTGCAGCCTTCAAAGCATGATGTGATCACTCCTCTCTTCAAAAAGCCTTCTCTTGACTCTACTGGTTCTTCTAATTATCGACCCATCTTTCTTTTCCACTTCCTTTCAAAACTTCTTGAATGTGCAAGTCGCCACCGCTGCCTCAAATTCCTCTCCTCTCGTGCCCTCCTTGATCCCCTCTAGTCTGGTTTTAGACCTTTTCATTCTACTGAAACAGCTCTTGCCAAAGTCTCCAGTGACTTGTTCCTGGCTAAGTCCTAAGGCCTTTACTCAGTTCTTATTCTTCTTGATCTTTCTGCTGCTTTTGATACTGTTGAGTACTCCCTCCTCCTCGAAACATTATCCTCTCTTGGTTTTAGAGACTTTGTGCTGTCTTGGTTCTCTACTTATCTCTCCAATAGCTCCTTCAGTGTTTGTTCTAGTTGTTCCTCCTTTACTGTCATCCCTCTTTCAGTTGGTGTGCCCCAACGGTCTGTTCTAGGCCCTCTCCTTTTCTCTCTCTACATCCAGTCTCTTGGTGTCCTCATTGCTTCCCATGGCTTTCAGTATGATTTTAATGTTGATGATTCTCAACGCTATCTATCTTCTCCTGCCATTTCTCCTGCATGTAAAGCTCATATCGCTGCCTATTTGGCATCACTGCCTGGATGTCTCACCACCATCTGAAATTGAATATGGCTAAAACCATTCTTATCATCTTCCCCCCTAAATCCTCCTCCCACCTTCCTCCTTTCTCCATTGCTGTTGACGGAACTCTTCTTCTTCCTGTTTCCTCAGTCTGCAACCTTGGGGTCATCTTTGACTCCTCTCTCTCCTTCTCCACACATATTCAACAGATTGCTAAAACCTGTCGTTTCTTTCTCTGTAACATTAGCAAAATTCTCCTCTTCTTCTCTGAACACACAAAACTCTTGTCCGCTTGTTTAGTTACCTCCCGTCTTGACTACTGCAACCTCCTCCTTGCTGGACTCCCTCAGAGCCATCTTTCTCCTCTTCAATCTATTCAGAACTCAGCTGCGTGGCTAATATTCTGCCAGACTCATTACACTCATATAACCCCTCTTCTGAAAACACTTCACTGGCTCCCTTCTAACCTATAAATGCATTCACTCTACTGCCCCTCTTTACCTTTCCTGTCTTATCTCTCCCTACACTCCTCCTCATGAACTTCGCTCCTCCTCTGGTTTCCTTCTCTCTATGCTCTTTTCCTCTAATGCCAACTCCAGACTTGGTTCCTTTCACTTTGCTGCTCCTTATGCCTGGAACAAGCTTCCCCTATCCTTACATCAAGCCTATCTCTCTCCCTCTTCAAATCTATGCTAAAGGCTCACCTCTTTGAGGCTGCTTCTGGATTCTAATCTCTTGCTTCCCTCATATCTCCTCTCCCTATTGAACCATTATTTCTCTTGCACTGTATTGTATTGCATTGTCTGTCTTCAAGTAGGGACTGTCTTTTTATGTGTTTGTACAGCACTGCATACACCCTGTAGCACTTTATAAATAGTAAATATTAGTAGTAGTACCTTATACACTGTGCAACACTGTCAGAAACACAGTGGTCGGTGAAATTTTCATTTTAAATTAATTTCTCTATAGCAAGAACAAACTATTTTGGAAGAGTGCAAGTGTATGTTTTAGTATCTTTCTTCTTTCACCTCCTTTCTTCTCTGTGTCATATTCTCCCTCTCCTTCCATTTCTTCCATCAGTAGTTACCCCCCCCCCCCCATTGCATCCTGCCAGCTAAACCATTGAATGTTAACACCTAGCCAGAGGCAAGCATTAACATTTTAAGCCTTAGCAAATGTGAGTTACATAGCTCATGAAGGAGATTATACCATGTTACTTACAATGCACCTAAAGTCTCAGCATATGATGCTCCTTCACTTATGTGCTAACATTTGCTTATGTTTGTATGTATCTGCTAGCATTGTTTCAAACTAGATTATTGTACATGCACAATATTTTCAGCACTGTACTACATGGCCTTACCATGTTGAAATGTCAGGAAGGAAATGTGAAGATGACCTGAAACATTTGCTTCTCAAGATCAAGGAACATAGTCTTAAAATGGGCCTGCACTTTAACGTTAAGACGACAAAGATCCTGACAACTGGCAAAAATCAATAAGTTCATCATTGATGGAGAAGAAATTGAAATAGTTGACAACTTTAGCCTACTGGAATCAACAATCAATAAACAAAGGACAAGAAGTTAAGAAAACAAACGACGCATTGCTCTTGGCAGAATGACTATGAAGGCCCTAGACAAGATTCTCAAGAGCAAAGATGTCTCTCACCATATAAAGATTTGACTTGTTCATGCCATGGTGTTTTCAGGAACATCATAAGGATGCGAAAATTGCACAGTGAAAAAGATAAATAGGAAGAAAATTGATGCCTTTGAATAAGAACATAAGATATGCCATACTGGGTCAGACCAAGGTCCATCAAGCCCAGTATTCTGTTTCCAACAGTGGCCAATCTAGGTCATAAGTACCTAGCAGTCTCTCAAAAAAAGACACAGGTTCCTCAATGCTTGTATTGGGTCAAGCAGTGATATCCTGAGTCCCTTTTAATAATGGCTTATGGACCTTTCCTCCAGGAACTTGTCCAAACCTTTTTTAAACCCAGCTACACTAGCAGCTTTTACTGCATCCTCCGGTAACAAATTCCAGAGTTTGATTACACGTTGAGTGAAAAAATATTTTCTTTTATTAGTTTTAAATAGGTTACCCTGTAGCTTTATTGCATGTCCTCTAGTCTTTTTATATTCTGACGACGTAAACAATCGATCTACATTTACCCGTTCCACTCCATGCATTAATTTATAGACCTCTATCATATCTCCCCTCAGCTGTCTCTTTTCCAGGTTGAAGAGCCCCAACCTTCTTAGCCTCTCTTCATAGGAGTATCCTTCCATCCCCTTTAACATTTTGGTGGCTCTTCTCTGCACCTTTTCTAATAACGCTATATCCTTTTTAAGATATGATGACCGGAATTGCACACAATATTCAAGGTGCAGTCGTACCATGGAACGATACAGAGGCATTATAATATCCTTTGTTTTATTTTCCATTCCTTTCCTTATGATACCTAGCATTTTATTTGCTCTCTTTGCCGCCGCTGCACACTGTGAGGAGGGTTTCAACATGTTATCCACGATGATGCCTAAATCTTTTTCCTGGGTAGTGGTTCCCAATGTCGAACCTTGCATCGTGTAACCATAGTTTGGGTTGTTTTTTTCCTAGGTGCATAACTTTGCACTTGTCCACATTAAATTTCATCTGCCATTTGGATGCCCAGTCTTCCAATTTATCAAGATTCTCTTGCAATTTTCCACAATCCTCTTGGGTTTTAACAACTTTAAATAGTTTTGTGTCATCTGCAAATTTGATAACCTCACTCGTTATTCCCTTTTCCAAGTCATTTATGAATGTGTCAAAAAGCAGCAGACCCAGCACAGATCCCTGGGGTACTCCACTATTCATCTTTTTCCATTGGGAAAATTGGCCATTTAGCCCTATCCTCTTGCTTTCTATCTTTTAACCAGTTCCTGATCCACAGTAGTACACTGCCTCCTATCCCATGACTTTTAAGTTTTGCCAAAAGTCTCTGATGAGGGACCTTGTCAAAGGCTTTCTGAAAGTCCAGATAGACTATATAAACCGACTTACCTTTGTCTACCTGTTTATTCACACCTTCAAAAAAACATAACAAATTAGTAAGACAAGATCTTCCTTGTCTAAAGCCATGTTGTCTGTCTCCCATTAAGCCATGACTATCTACATGATGAGTAATTTTGTTCTTTATAATGGTTTCTACCATTTTTCCTGGTACTGACATCAGGCTCACTGGTCTGTAGTTTCCCTGGAACCCTTTTTAAAAATTGGCGTTACACTGGCGATCCTCCAGTCTTCAGGTATTACAGATGATTTTAATGATAGTTCACAGATTACTAATAACAGGTCTGCAATCTCATATTTCAGTTCTTTCAACACCCTTGGATGTACACCATCTGGTCCAGGTGATTTGCTACTCTTCAGTTTATCAAATAGTTGTAACACATCTTCCCGGTGTATCAATATTTCTTTCAATTCCTCTGCAGTATCACCTTTAAATACCACTTCAGTCATGGGTAACATCCCTACATCTTCCTCAGTAATGACCGAAGCAAAGAATTCATTCAGTCTCTCCGCTATAGCCTTGTCCCCTCTTACTGCCCCTTTTACCCTTCTATCATCTAATGGTCCAACTGACTCTCTCACAGGTTTTTTGCTACGAATGTACTTGAAAAAGTCTTTATTATGATTTTTTGCTTCCACAGCAAGTTTCTTCTCAAATTCTCTCTTTGCCTGCCTTATCAATGCCTTGCATTTAACTTGCCAGCACTTGTGCTGTTTCCAGGTTTCGTCATTTGGCTCTTTTTTCCATTTCCTGAAAGATGCTTTTATGGCAACAGCCTCTCTGACCTCACCTTTAAACCATGCTGGCAGTTTTTTGGACTTCCTTCCACATTTCTGAAAGCATGGAATACAGCTGGTCTGGGCTTCCAAGATAGTATTTTTAAACAACACCCAAGCTTGATGTAAATCTTTGACCTTTACAACTGCTCCTTTTAGTTTTTTTTTAACCATTTTCTTAATTTTATCATAGTCTCCCCTTTTGAAAGTTAAAGGGTAGTACTTGGATTTCCTTACCATCCCTCCTCCATTAATTAAATCAAACGTGATCATGCTATGATCACTATTGCCAAGTGGCCCCAACACCCTTATCTCTTGCACCAGATCTGGTATTCCACTAAGGACTAAGTCCAAAATGGCTTCCCCTCTGGTCGGTTCATGAACCAGCTGCTCCAAGAAGCAGTCATTTATTTCATCTAGAAACTTTATCTCCCTAGCATGTCCTGCCATGACACTGACCCAGTCAATATCGGAGTAATTGAAATCGCCCATTATTATTACTGTTCTGTAACAGACCCCACACGTGAAGGGGCCATACTGGACTTGGTGCTTACCAATGGTGAAAGTGTTTCTGATGTTGTAGTGGGAGATCATTTTGCATCCAGTGATCACCAGATGGTGTGGTTCAGTATTAGGACTAGGGCTGTTAGAATCCATTCCCAGGTGAAGATCTTAGACTTTAGGAAGACTAACTTTGCGAAGATGGGCCAATACCTCAGGGAGTCGTTAGTGGGATGGGAACAGCTGGGGGATGTAGAAAAACAGTGGGCAAAACTGAAAGGGCGTATTTTAAAGGCAACCAACCTTTTTGTTAAAATGGTAAATAAAGGCAAAAGGAACAGGAGACAGCTATGGTTTTCGAAGGAAGTAGCTGAAAAAGTGAAGAAAAAGAGGGAGGCCTTCATGAAATACAAGAGATCACAGAGAGAGGAAGACAGGCATCTGTATTTGGAAAAACTTAGAGAAGCTAGCAAAGTAGTCAAGAAGGCAAAGATTCAAAAGGAGGAGGAAATAGCCAATGCAATAAAATGGGGGGATAAGACATTTTTCAGGTATATTAGTGAGAAGAGGAAGGGCAAAAGTGGTATTGTCAGACTCAAGGGTGCAGGGGGGGGAATATGTAGAAGCTGATAAGGATAAAGCGGAATTGCTTAACAAATATTTTTGTTCTGTGTTCACAGATGAAGAACCAGGAGCAGGACCTCAGAAAACATCCACAAATAAGAACAGAAGCGAGGGACATCTTGAACAATTTTCAGAAGACTGTGTTCGTGAGAAACTAGCTCAACTTAAAGTAGACAAAGCGATGGGACCAGATGGGATACACCCTAGAATACTGAGGGAACTTGGGGACGTTCTAGCAACTCCACTGACTGACCTTTTCAATGCCTCGTTGGAGTCGGGAGTGGTGCCAAAGGACTGGAGACAGGCTCATGTGGTGCCTTTACACAAAAGCGGAAGTAAGGATGTGGTTGAAAACTACAGGCCGGTTAGTTTAACTTCGGTGGTGAGTAAATTATTGGAAACGCTGCTGAAAGAGAAAATAGTGAGGTTTCTGGAGTCCGGCGGATTACAGGATCCGAGGAAGCATGGATTCACCAGAGGCAGGTCTTGTCAGACAAATCTGATTGATTTCTTTGACTGGGTGACCAGGGAGTTGGACCGAGGGAGAGCTCTAGATGTGGTGTATTTAGATTTCAGTAAAGCCTTTGACACTGTTCCTCACAGGCGACTTATAAACAAACTGAGCACCCTAGGGATGGACCCTAAAGTTACTGCTTGGGTTAGAAATTGGTTGGGTGGGAGGCGACAAAGAGTACAAGTAAATGGAGCTCACTCTGAGGAGAAGGATGTTACCATTGGTGTGCCCCAGGGATCTGTCCTTGGTCCGATTCTTTTTAACATCTTTGTTAGTGATATAGCGGAAGGGCTGTCGGGTAAGGTTTGCCTCTTTGCGGATGATACCAAAATCTGCAATAAAGTAGACACCCAGGAAGGTGTAGATAACATGAGGAGGGATCTAGCTAAGCTTGAAGAATGGTCTAGAATTTGGCAGCTGGGATTTAATGTTAAAAAATGTAAGGTCATGCATTTGGGCTGCAGCAATCCAAGGGAGCAATACAGTATAGGAGGTGAAGTACTTTTGTCCACTAAAGAAGAGCGGGACCTAGGCGTGGTTGTGTCTGATGATCTTAAAGTAGCTAAACAGGTAGAAAAGGCGACGGCAAAAGCTAGAAGGATGCTTGGGTGCATACGGAGAGGAATGGCTAGCAGAAAAAAGGAGGTGATAATGCCTCTGTATAAGTCTTTGGTGCGACCTCATTTGGAGTATGGTGTGCAATTCTGGAGACCGCACCTTCAAAAGGATGTGAACAGGATGGAGTCGGTGCAGAGGGTTGCTACTAAAATGATTAATGGGCTTCATTATAAAGCATATGAGGACAGACTTAAGGATCTTAATATATACACCTTAGAGGAAAGGCGGGATAGAGGTGATATGATTGAGATGTTTAAATACCTCCGTGGCATAAATGTTCAGGGAGAGAGCCTCTTTCAATTGAAAGCAAGTTCTGCTATGAGGGGACATGGGATGAGGGTGAAGGGAGATAGATTCAGGAGTGATATGCGGAAATATTTCTTTACGGATAGAGTAGTGGATCCGTGGAATAGTCTCCCAGTGGAGGTGGTAGAGATGAGGACAGTAACTGAATTCAAAAAAGCATGGGACCAACACAGAGGATCTCTAAAGGTAAAAAGTGGACTGTTGTAGTTGTTATGGAAGGACAGACTAGATGGGCCTTGTGTTCTTTTTCTGTCATCATGTTTCTATGTTTCTATGTTTTAGCTTCCCTGATTTCTTTGAGCATTTCATGACCATTTGTTCATTCTGGCCAGGCGATCGATAGTACAACCCCACTGCCATTGCCTTCCCCTTTTTACATGGGATTTCAATCCATAAAGATTCTACAGAAAATTTTGTTTCCTGCAAAACATTTATCCTTTGTGACTCAATGCCCTCTCTGGCATAGAGCGCAACCCCTCCACCAATTTGATCAGCTCTATCATTACGATATAGTTTGCACCCAGGTATCACAGTGTCCCACTGGTTTGTCCTCCTTCCACCATGTCTCTGAGATACCATTCATATCTAACTTCTCATTTAGTGGTATATATTCTAACTCTCCCATCTTATTTTTTAGACTTCTAGCATTTGCATACCTGCATTTTAGAGACTGCAGTTTATTGATATTAATCTGGTTATCGGTAGGTGCTGGTGACGAATACTGTGCATATCATGGACTGCCCGAAGAACAAATCAGTCAGTACTAGATGAGATCACACCTAAGCTTTTCTTAAAAGCTCAGAGGACAAGACTGACTTTCATACTTTGGACACATCATGCGAAGAGAGAGATCATTGGAGAAAGATGTAATGCTTAGCAAGGTAGGTGATCAACGTAAAAGAGGAATGCCAGCAATGAGATGGATTGATACAATAACAGCAACAATGGGTGCCACTCTATCAAGAATGAGCTGCCTGACTGAAGAGCAAACACAGTTTAGGTTAACTATCCAGAGGGTCACCATGAGTCGACACTGACTCGACGGCACTTAACAACAATAATTTATGAGCCAGGTCATTTCTAACTTAACGAAGAAAAATACACCATTATATTTCCACTAATTATTTCAGCCTGAACTCTTTTTTGTTCATTTTCCTGAGGTCATACTTCTTCTGCCAGTTAGTTGGCTAATGCTGCACATACAGGTCAATAGGACTGTATATTTGTAGCCACAGGTTGTCCAAATGAGAATAACTAAGAGCCTGCAGGAGATACGAGCTTAACCGCAAGACAATGTAACCGAGCTTGACATGTCTCTGGATAAAAGCCAACACACAATGCATTCAATGCACAGCCTACTCATTCAGATTTTCTTCTGTACAAGAGCCTCTCTTTGCTGTTTGCTTGCTTTGTTGCTCTAGTTTTCAAATATTTAACTTGCAAATTAGCAGTCATTCATGTTACTTTTTTGAGTCAATTATACTGCCCAGCTTGAACGGATACCAGTTTCTTCAGTGCTAATATGAAAGAGGTTTTTACAATATGCACAATATGGAGAGTTCCGCCTTTGTTTAAAAAGCCCCTCCTCTGTTTTCATTAAGAGCAGAGAGGCTTATGTGATACATGCCGCATAGCTGTTTGTGATATGATCAATAAAGCAGTTCGCTGTTCAATTTTCCTTGAGACCTAGTGGCCACCCACTTCCTAAAATGACTATCGGTTTTCACAGTATGCATAACCTAATCAGTCCTTAGGTTGGGTAAATGAGAAATTTGCTAAACCTCTGCAGAATTCTAAATGCTGCAGAGTCTCCAATTTGCTCTTCCTCCTCCCCATTCATAAAAAAAGATGACTATGTATAAGAATTAAAATCATATTCCTCATACTAATCATAAATAATCAAAGCTCCTCAGGCTTCTTTAACAACCCTTTCTCTCCATGTCTATACAGTACATCCACCTTAAAATTCTTCTTTTTCCCAGGTGGGGTTTTTTTCAGTGTGTGCCACAACCTGATCTGCAGTGTCAAAGAGCCAGACGTCACATGAGCCAGCAGTTCTGAACGCACACGCCAAAGCAACTGTTTCCCTAGCAACGGGAGCCTAGTGAAAGTGCTCAGAACAGATTCTCACCCTCCAGTGATGCTCTCTTCCGTTTTCAAGTCGGCAACATGCAGGCTTGCACGGATGATCAGCCAAGATACCTCGGAACAAAATGGAGGCTGGGATTACTGCAGATGCTTAGCAATATCACTGCACAGCAATCAGACCTCCAACCCCAAATCCAGCCTGTGTATTATTCACCATCACAAACAGGAAGACAAAAGGGCTCACTGGGTTATTAAAACAGAATTCACTATACCAAGCTGTTGGGCAATTAATACCCGTCTAAACCAAGCAATTAACCTGACACAGTCATTGATTAAGCTGGTTCTTTTCAAAGTATACAGCTAAAGAAAATTAAAGAACTTAAGTTCCTCTCAGAGTTGACGAGGAAGAGGAAGCTGTTTAAACAACGAAACAAGAAAAACTGAAATAATGTTCACTCCCAAATGTGGCTATATGATATATATTTTATGATGACTGTCCATCACATAATGATTTTATTTTAAATTAATAAAAAAAAAAAATCAAAATCAGCAATCATAAATGAAATTTATGGAGGCACTGGCCATAAGCCCTGGATTTAACAGACAGCTTTTATTATAGTTTTTGCACATCTTACATGAGACATAAACATGCCATTTCATTCCAAAGGTTAAAGAGGCCTGTGGCTGCCAGAATGTCTATATAACCATCCCAGTGCCTCTGTGACATCAAGCAGCAACTGCGGACAAAGGAATATAAGCTCCTAACTAGAGTCTGCTCCCTAGAGCCTTTTGGAGGATACTACTAAATCAGCCTGCCGCTCTGGCCAATTGTTGGGTTCATGAGGAATACAGTAACTGGCAGAAGCACATATACCAACAGGCAGAATAAGCAATTGTTCTACCTGTGTTAAGTCACTTGGTTTTGGGCACCAGACTAAATGATGCGCTCGGGAGGGGGAGTGGGAGGGTATTCAGCTGTCCACATATCTTAGATATCTTAGAGCATATCTGGGGTAACTGGTCTCCCAAGAAATGCTAGCGCCTGTATAATCACTCACCTACCAAGAGGAAACCCACCCAAAAAGGCCTTGTGGGAAGTAGACAATAGCTGGAGGAAGGAAAGCTGATAATGCGCTTTATGACGAACTGGAAATGTTGGAACTAGTAACATTACGTCAGGACGAGCTTTTTCTCCGAGAAGTGCAGACCCTGGCACTCTCTCTTTCAGCTACATAAAAATATCCTGGAACGGACATTGGACTACAATTTTTGAGCTTTCTTGGAGCCCATTGTGCGCCTATGGGGAAAATGCTTAGTACATCTAACCCTGCGTTTGAGTAGGAAGGGATCCAAACATGCTTAGCCTGGGTCCTTGCGGAGGAAGGGCAGCTGGCATTTAGTAAGAGCTTGGAGAGAGCTAGGCTTTCATTTGTTCTTTTACTGGGTTTTTTTTTTAATAAACTCATTCTTCCTCTTTCCTATTGTGACTCTGAGTTCAGATCCCAGATGATTTAATAAAGCTTCTGTTTGGAGAGAATTACATGAGAATGTGTTTTACTCACCTAGATAAAAAGCCGCAGCCCTTTTCTAAGCGGGCAGGACATTCAAAGCAGTCTCGCTATGCTAGAGACTGCCATGTAGCTGAGCTATATATAACGTTCTAAATACAAGATCCCATAATGGCCATCAGAGATGGCTTTATCCTGATAGATCAAGAGTAATGGAAATCCTCAAGTTTGTTATGTAAATCTCTCCTATGATGAGTATGGTACAAAACAGCAATTGAATGGGCAAATAGTTATTTTCTTTGTGTCATACATGGATGGCATTTTGTTAGAAAGGTCTTCAATATACTCTCAATATGGTTGTTTGTGTGGGAACTTTAAGGCTGTATTTGTGAGGTCATCAGTAAACATCTGGCTAGACGGAAATGATTTGTTGCATCACTGCATTTCAATTCTACAGGCAAGCTCAATCTAAAAACAAATCAGCCGAGCAATACATTTTTGGGAAACATTATGCCAATTGAAGGTTCATTGGATTCTTTTTGAACCCACATAGAAGATGGCTGCAATATCCACGATCATGCCCCATCAAGCTTGATAACATAGGATACTTTGGGGCCCTTTTTACTAAAGTGTGCTAAGGTGTTGCAGCTAATGTAGCAAAAACACTGAAACAATGGTGCATTAGGTACAACACCACTGCACTAACTGTTGGGCACATGGAAAGCATTTCCCCAGCAGTTAACGCAGAGCCCTGTCCCTTAAGGGTACCCATGCTAATGCGGCATGTGCTAACTCCACCTATTGAGGTGGTGCTAAGAAATCCTGCACTAATGCAGCACTAACTGCACTGAGCTCACCATGCCTACTCTCTGTCTCTAATCCGCCCACTCGTGACCCTAATGCAGGTTACACAGTTAGTGCAGGAATCATCCCGCACTATCATGGCCCTGCGCTAGCTAGCAACACATGCCCTAAGATGCATTCAGCACGTGTCAGAATACACGATGCCAGCTAGCGCCCTTCAGTAAAAGACCCCCTTTGAGTCTTGAAGCAAATTTCAAGCCCATATGTATTATGCAAAGGAAGACACAGAAGCTCAAATTGCACTTATAGAAGTGGTTAATATACATTTCAAAAGTAAAATAAAATGAAAAGAAGCGAAAGGTACTTATTGCAAATAAAGAAAACATCAACAAAGCACAAAACTGAAAAATATGATTCATGAAGCTCATATAGAAAAAGCAAGTAATCCAGGCATTCCCCAAGTCATTTTCACAGTATATATTACCATCTGGAGGGCTTCACGGATTTTTTCACCCATTCTGGTTTCAGAAAGACACATTTAGGGGACTGTCACCAGGCAACATGGTGCCCTGAGGAAGGGTTGCCATTTGTACCACTCCCTCTCCCCTCCCATGGCATTTATTCTTCTCAGCAGACTGCAGAGATCCCAGTATTTCTGGAGTTTGGTGACTGCAACAGACTTTCTGATACTGTAAAGATCATCCCCTGCCAAGCCTGAGATCCTGTCTGCAGGAAGATTGAAGGAGAAAGTCTTTCCTGCTAATCTTGAAGGCTTTCTTTGTCTGTAGTCACAGTCATTTTTCAGTTGCTGAGTGTAGGCTACACTTATTTCTAGCTCAAAGTGGCATCAGAGGGAGAAAATAGAGGCACGGTCATGTTGCTGCCACACTTTTCATTGCAGTGTGTGGCAGAAGACAGATGTTTTTGAAGCCTAACCAAACTGCTAACCTTATGAACAGTTTTTTCTTGTTTTTAAGTGCCATCAAGTCTGTGTCGACTCATGGTGACCCTCTGGATAGCTGTCCTAAACTGCATTCAGGCTTCAGTCAGGTGGCTCATTGTTGATAGAGTGGCATCCGTAGCTGCTGTTATTGTATCGATCCATCTCATTGCTGGCCTTCCTCTTTTGCGTTGACCTTCAACCTTGCCAAGCATGATGTCTTTCTCTAATGATCTCTCTTCTTTGGTTTGATGTCCTCTAGTACTGACAGGTTTGTTCTTTAGGCAGTTCATGGTATATACAGTATTCGTCGTCAGTACCTCAAAGGCATTGATTTTCTTCCTGTCTTCTTCACTGTCAACTTTCACATCCATAAGAGGTTATTGAAAATACCATGGCTTGGACAAGTCGAATCTTTGCATAGAGATAGACATTTCTGCTCTTGAGAATCCTGTCTAGGTCCTTCATAGCCATTCTGCCAAGAGCAATGCATCATCGGATTTCTTGATTGCTTGTTGTTTCTTTATTAATTATTGATCCAAAAAGGTTAAAGTTTTCCACTATTTCAATTTCTTCTCCAACAACATTGAACTTAATGATTTTGCCAGTTGTCAGATCTTTGTCTTCTTTACATTAAGGTGCAGGCCCGTTTTAAGAGTATATTGCTTGATCTCAAGAAGCAAATGTTTCAGATCATCTTCACTTTCAGCCAGTATTATGGTGTCATCAGCATAGCTAAGGTTGCTGAGTCTTCCACCAATTTTCACACCTCGGTTGTCTTCATACAGTCCTGCTTCTCTAGTGATTTGTTCTGCATATAAAGAGGTAGGGGGAAAGTATGCAGCCTTGTTGTACACCTTTGCTGATTTTAATCCATTCTGGCCACCTGTAAATTTACTGGCATTTGGAGATTCTAGTACAGACAGATATGAGAAAACCCTTATTCCATGGAACATACAATCTGGTCAAGTCACAAACAACTAAGGTTTCAGGGAAGGTACTTATTACAATCAACATGGTTAAATTAGAGAAGACTGAAGGGATCTTTTACTAAAGGATGCTAGCTGTCAACAAGTGTTCTGGCATGCACTGAGACACAAGTTGACAGCTAGTGCAGGGCCACGACAGCATGGGCCGATTGCCATGCTGTGAATGGTGCACTGGAGTGGTAAGGGTGTGGGTTAGGGGCAGAGAGTGGGCGTGGTGAGCACTGGACAGTGAGGGGATAAACACTACATGCTAACTGCAATCCTTGCAATTAGTGTGGGCTCACCTAATGTGACCTCAGTAGGCGGAATTAAGCACACCTCCACTATTTGTATACTGCACTAGGGCACAGGGCTCCATGTTAACTGCAAGGAACATGCTTTCCATGCCTCTGACAGAACGTCATGGTGTTGTACCTAACGTGCCATGGTTCTGGCACTATAGGCATGTTAGGTGCAACACCAGAGTGCCCTTTAGTAAAAGGGCCCATAATTGTTAAGATTTCAAAGAAAACTCATAAGGGAACCCTTCTAAGAAAGGACATGAATATGTGAAAGATTCATACATGAGATAATGCAGGCTATCCCATCATCTCCAAGACCAAGATTCTGAACTTACTGAATCCACTGTAAAACTACTGGTATCAACCATTGGCCGCTTCACCTAGAAAATCATGACCTTTAACTGATCAAACACTATTATAGTCACCATGGACATCAGTGTTCCCACCAGAACTGCGGCACAGCTTGACAGAGACTCCTACTTCAAAGGACACACAAGAGGAGATTCTGGCATGGCGGTCACCAAATTTATAGAATTCATTCTTATATCATTTTTTCTTCCTGCAGGAATTTCCTACAGCCATAGGGAATTGCAATAAACCTGCATATGGCATCAAAACATGCCAAACATTATGGTTTGCTACCTTATAAAACCCTGGCATAACTCTAATAAATACACGATACTCCTCTGAACAGAAGGTGAACACTCACAAATACTTCAACAAGGATCTCAGTCTTCATAGGCTGTGAAATCTTTTATTGGCCCAATAAAAAATATGGTAGGAAATAAAATCATCTACTCTATGAGCTTTTGAAATGACAAAAGTCCCTTTTTTACATGTGACTACAATGCTGAAGGAATGATGCATTTATGGTAAGGAAATGTTATTGAGCAGTGCACATAGTAAAGGGCTTCAAGAATGTGGCAGTACAGATTTAGGGGACAACTATTAGTGACCTGCATATTTCCAGAACCAGCTCTTTTTATTTGCATTTATTGAATTAAAGTAATTTTAGCTGAATTATTTCTATATGTGCTTTGAGTGTTTGTGTAGCTTATTTAGATTCATTCACATATATTAATCTGTACTCTTTAGAGAAAGTGAGTAAAGCACAGTTACTTACCTGTAACAGGTGATCTCTGGGAACAGCAGGAATTAGTCCTCACATATGGGTACGTCGGTACCGACGGAGCCCGTGCGGGAAAGCTCCCCAGCTTCTTAGAATAGAAGCTTTTGGGACCTCCCACTGCACATGCGCACTGCCTTCCCGCCTTCCTGAACAGCTCTCCTCAGTTTCGAGTTTATAGCTGAGTCAACAGAGAGAGGACAGGAAGATAGATAGATAAAAGATACAACTCCTAGGGGAGGTGGGTGGGTTGTGAGGACTAATTCCTGCTGTTCCCAGAGATCACCTGTTACAGGTAAGTAACTGTGCTATCTCCAGGAACAAGCAGGAATAAGTCCTCACATATGGGGACTCCCTAGCTTAGATGCATGGGATCCCCTGTAAAGGTTCGCCATCTTCGTATGGATCTCAGGCATCCATTCTGGGAAGGTGGGCAGGAGTTGTTTAGGAATGGAACAGGTGCTTGAGGACAGCCTGGCCAAACAAGGCATCCCGGCGGGAGTCCTTGTCCAAACAGTAATGGGCTGTGAAGGTATGAACCGAGGCCCAGGTAGCGGCTCGACAGATCTGATCTATGGAAACAGAGTGCAGATGAGCCATAGAAGTTGCCATGGCCCTCACATTGTGAGCAGTGACATGGCCTTCCAGAGAAATGTTTTTGCTCTGGTAAGCAAAAGAAATACACTGAGCAATCCAATTGGAAAGTGTACGCTTGGAGACTGGAAGTCCCAAATGGGAAGGATCAAAGGCCACAAAAAGTTGAGAAGACTTTCGATGTGGCTGAGTCCTATTAAGGTAAAAAGCGAGAGCTCTTTTACAATCCAGAGTATGAAGGTTCCTCTCTGCATTGGATGCATGAGGAGCTGGAAAAAAGACAGGTAGATATACCTCTTGATTAAGATGAAAAGGCGAGACCACTTTAGGCATAAAGTGGGGATTCGTCCTAAGGACCACCTTATCATGATGAAATCTTGTGTAAGGTGGATTAGCCACTAAAGCCTGCAGCTCACTGATGCGGCGAGCCGAAGTGACTGCAATGAGGAAGATGACCTTCCAGGAAAGAAATTTCAAGGAGGTGGAAAACATTGGCTCAAAAGGTGGCTTCATAAGTTGACCGAGCACTAGATTCAAATCCCATGCGACCGGGGGTGGTCTGATGGGAGGTTTAGTGAGAGTCAGGCCTCTCATGAATCTTGCAACAAGAGGATGAGAGGAGATAGGTTGTCCATTTATATGTTTCAAGGATGCTGCAATAGCACTTAAATGGACTCTTACCGAATTCGTCTTGAGGCCTGCATTGGATAGATGCAGGAGATAATCAAGAAGAGAATTCAAAGGAAGTGCCAGAGGGTCAAGACCCTGCTGAGCACACCAAATGGAAAAACGTTTCCATTTGAAAGCATAGGAACGCCTGGTAGAGGGTTTCCTAGAGGCAGAAAGGATATCTTTCACTGGTTGGGAAAGATGAAAGTCTTGAAGGCTTAAGCCTTCAGTAACCAAGCACTGAGGTGAAGGGATTTGGGGTTTGGGTGCCACAAAGTCCCGTCCTCCTGAGACAGGAGGTCTGGCGCAGCTCCCAGATCCAAGTAGGATCCCTGGGAGAGCTGTAGAAGGAGAGGGAACCACACTTGGCGTGGCCAGCGTGGAGCTATGAGGATCATAGTTCCATGATCCCTCTGGAGTTTGAACAGAGTCTTGGGAATCAAAGGAATGGGTGGAAAGGCATATAGGAATGCCTGATTCCAATTCAGGAGAAAGGCGTCCGTAGCCTGAGCTCCCTGACACGGAGTTCTGGAACAGAACCGGGGAAGTTTGGCATTCCACGGACTTGCAAAGAGGTCTATGTCCGGGGTCCCCCATTCCTGAAAGATTCGGTTTATTTGGTCCAAATGTAGGGACCATTCGTGTGGCAGCAGAACTCGACTGAGCCTGTCTGCCCGAGAGTTTTGAACTCCTGGGAGATACACTGCTAGCAGGTGAATCTGATGCTCTCTGGCGAAGGCCCATAGTCTTAGAGCTTCGTTGCAAAGCGACAGAGAGCCCGTCCCTCCTTGTTTGTTTATGTAAAACATGGCCACCTGATTGTCCGTCTGAACTAGGACAGTGAGGTTGGCTAGGAGGGAGTGGAAGACCTTGAGGGCAAGGTAAATTGCTCGCAGTTCCAGAAGATTGATATGAAGGGTGGTCTCCTGTAGAGACCAAGTGCCCTGAGTGGAGAGAGTTTGCAGATGGGCTCCCCACCCTGTTTGGGAGGCATCTGTTGTGAGGGTTGCTTGGGGTAGCAATGGTTGAAATGGAGCCCCCAACAACAGATTCTTGGTGGAAGTCCACCAGTGGAGGGACCAAAACAGACGATCGGAGGTTTGTATTTGGTCTGAGAGCGCTCCTGACGCCTGAGTCCACTGAGTGGCCAGGGTCCATTGAGCTGCTCTCATATGAAGACGAGCATAGGGCACCACATGCACTGTGGAGGCCATATGACCCAGTAGGCGTAGCATTTCCCTGGCTGTCAAGTGAGTGCTGGACTGAGCTTGGGAGGCCAAACTCAGGAGGCGCTGGCCTCGAACATGTGGAAGGTAGGCCCTTGCAGTGATGGTGTCCAACTGGGCCCCTATGAATTCTAGAGATTGAGTAGGGATGAGTTGGGACTTGGGAAGGTTTACTACCAGTCCCAGATACTGCAAAAGGCTCCTTGTGTGGTCCAGGGAAATCTGGGCCTGTGACTGAGTTGGAGCTCGGATGAGCCAGTCGTCCAGATATGGGAAGACAAAGATTCCCATGCCTCTTAGAAATGCGGCTACGACTGCCATGCATTTTGTGAATACTCTTGGAGCAGAGGCTAGACCGAAGGGGAGTACTCTGTATTGGAAATGTTTTCCCTGAAACAGAAAGCGAAGATACTTTCTGTGGGATGGATGGATGAGTATATGTGTATACGCATCCTGTAGGTCTAGAGAACAAAGCCAGTCCTGACCCTGGAGGTAAGGAAGGAGAATGCCGAGAGACAGCATTTTGAATTTCTCCTTGAAGAGAAATTTGTTCAATTCTCTCAGATCTAGGATTGGTCTGAATCCCCCTGTCTTCTTTGGAATGAGAAAATAAGGGGAGTAGAAACCGGACCCTTGTTGAGGAAGAGGAACCTCTTCTATGGCCCCTTGGGCAAGAAGAGAGGAAACCTCTTGACCCAACAGGGTTAGGAGAGATGGGGGAGAATTGAATGGTCTCACCATATGATGGGGAGGAAGGCTGGAGAAATGAAGTTTGTAACCCTCTCGAATGATAGAGAGGGTCCATTGTTCTGTTGTGATTTGTTCCCATCTGGGAGCAAAGTGAACCAACCTTCCGGGTATGGTGAGAGGTTCTGGTTGTGTTAGAACCAGAAGTGGCAAGTTCCCTAGGAGCAAGTCAAAACCCCTGAGGGGTTGGAGTCTGCTGAGCTACAGTAGCTGCTGCAGGCTTAGCTCGTGCTTGTTTGGATTGCTGACGCTTAGCAGTATAGCGAGGTTGAGAAGACTGCTGGCCAGTAGTTGAAGCAACTCTGGCCTTCTTATAGTAAGGCCTTTTAAAAGACTTTTTCTTAGTAGGAATTGAAGTGGACTTTGAAAGTCTTTCCAAGGTGGCATTTTCAGCATCCATCTGGGTGGCTTTGATTTGCCACTCTTCCCCAAATAAGTTCTCACCTGTACAGGGCAGATTCCGTAAGCCATCTAGAACCCAAGGTTCCAGATCAGAGGCCTGGAGCCAAGCAAGACGTCGGGCTGCAATAGCAATGCCCGAAGCCCTACTGGCTCCCTCAAAGGAATCATATGCTGCCCTATTAGAGAACTTAGAAACCTCTAAGAGTTGTTTCACTAGGGAAAGGAATCCCTGCTTTTTATCCTCAGGGATAAAGGGGGCAAAATGCCGCACCTTTTTGGCAAGTTCCTCCAGGAACATGCCCATATAGAGACTGTAGGAATTAATCCTGGCTATAAGCATACTAGCCTGGAAAATTTTCCTACCAAAAGAGTCCAAAGTCTTACATTCCCGTCCTGGAGGGGTGGAAGAGTGCCTTTTGGTACTCCTAATCTTCTTCATTGCAGACTTCACCACAATAGAGTGGTGGGGCAATTGAGTCTTTTGGAAACCAGGAGAAGGAGGGACCCTATACATGGTGTCCAACCTACGGGAATAAGGAGACAAAGTCAAAGGATTTTCCCAGAAATCCATCAGTTGTTCTTGAAGGATTTCATGGATAGGCAGGGTAACTGCCTCCTTAGGGGCCTTTGAGTATCCCAAAATATCCAGTTTTTTGGATCTGGGTTCCTTTTCAGAGGATGTGGTAATAGAAAGGGCTGTAGCCATATCTAAAACAAAGTCCTGGAAGGACAAATCCTCTGGAGGGGACATTCTCCTTTTAGGAGAAGAGGGCTCCTCAGGTAAGTTGAGTGAAAACTCAGCAGAATCATCAGAGGAGTGAAAATCCTCAGAGGAATCGGTGCTTTCCTCTAACGCACGATACGCGTACCGATCGGTATCGATATCGGGCGTATCGGGTATGGAACCGGTATGGAGCGAAAGCCCATACGGTACCGACTTGCGTTTAGAGGTGGACGGCCTCGATACCGGCATGGCGGACGATACCGGTATCGGGCCCGGAACCGCTGAAAGCGGAACCGATGGCGTTGCAGCTTTAATGAAAGCCATGACGGCCTGCTGCATGGACTGTACAGTATCGCCCATGGACGCCATAGCTGCCTGGATGTCGGTACCGGAGTGACCCGGTACCCCAGAGCAGGCTAACAGGTGATCTGTCGAGGCCGTAGCATCAATATCAACCTGAGACCCCTGAATTGGCGTTTTTGGAAGTTGGACTTCCCGCCGGGGTTGTTTGGCTGGGGCAGGGTCCTCAAGTTCTAAGCTAAGAGCCTCTCGATGCTTTGAAGGAGATTTGCTCTTTGAGGACTTGCCCACAGAAGGTTTGGTTACCTGAGATCCATCCGGAGAAGAAGACCTGGATGACTGTGATGCTGTATTCTCTGAAGCAAACAGCACATGGAATTTGTTGGCCCGGTTCTGCAGCCCACGTTTAGACATGTGGGAGCAAGATGGGCAGTCCGGTATGGAATGGTCAGGCCCCAAACATTTCAGACACCAGTCATGGGTGTCTGTGACTGAAATAACAGCATTACATTTGGTACACTTCTTAAATCCAGGGGCTGGCTTCTCCATGAGGAGAAATTGAGTAGGCCGAGAGGCCTCTCTGAAGTGACCAAAAAGCTAAAAAAATAAGAAAAAAGAATTATAATTTTTTAAAGAAAGAAAGAAAAGACCGGCGATACCGGTATCGGTATGGGGAAGGCAGGTACGCGGTCTAAAGAAACAAATAAAATAACAATTTCTTCAGCGGTGACAGGAACACGACCTGCTGGCTCCGCGGAAAAAGAGAAACTGAGGAGAGCTGTTCAGGAAGGCGGGAAGGCAGTGCGCATGTGCAGTGGGAGGTCCCAAAAGCTTCTATTCTAAGAAGCTGGGGAGCTTTCCCGCACGGGCTCCGTCGGTACCGACGTACCCATATGTGAGGACTTATTCCTGCTTGTTCCTGGAGATACTGCTATTCTCCACCAATATGTCATCTTCGTATCCAATTAAAAAGACATCTTGGGATACTGTGAAGAATGAAGCAAGGCTCACATCCATACACAAACGAAAACATAGAGGTTGGTATTGCATTTAGAATAATGGGCAATAGGCATTCCACAAGCAAATACAATGAAAATCCAGCATATAATTTTAGTTAGGCAGAAAAAGGCAATTTCTAACCGGTTCAATTTACCTGGGTAAATGGCTTTCAAAAAATCCCACCCCGTTATAATAAATATTTATTTATTTAGGCAATTTGCTATACCTCCAGTGGCAGCGCAAAAAACTTGCATCATTGCAGTTTACAATCCGGATAATAAGAGTAACAAATACAGTAAGTCTAAATGTTAAGTTGCTTGTTTTGATGTTTTATGCCTGTTCTATGTAAAGTTGCTTGACTGCTCACGTTTCCTGTAAACCACTCTAATACTAAATAGTACAGTACATAAAAGCTAATACATAAATAAACAAATATAAAACAATACATAATTAATAGAGTTAACATAACCAGCATCATTAAGAGAAGAACCGAGTGATAGCCTCGAAGGCAAGTGACATATTAGGGAAAGGGGTGAATAAGACAACAATAACTTCCAAAAAGGATTCTAGGAAAACTAGAGACTGGATCACATTAAGGGAAGGTGGGGGAAGAGGAGAAGAATAATTTTAAAAAAGCAAAGTAATCTGTGCAAGTAAACCAAGTGACAGCCAGGTTTCTTCTCACATATAATCTTGATACATCTGCTCGAACAGCCACGTTTTAACTTGTTTTTTTAAATTTCTTAAAAGAGGTTTCTGTACGAAGATCCAGAGGAAGAGAGTTCCAGAGGACTGGGGCATTATATGCAAAAGTGGAACTTCTAATCCACTGATATCTCAACTGTTGACATGTAGGAATGGTAAGAAGATGAGCTTGAGATGATCTTAACTGTCTATATACAGGATAAGAAGAGAGAAGAGGTACCAGGAGAGAAGAGCATAACAGCAATGTGAAGCCACCAAGGTTTTAAATGTTATGCGGTGGGATTGGCAATCAATGATCAGGACAGGGGGTAACATGTTTTCTTCACTTAGCCCTACATTTCAGTTTTACCACTGTGTTCTGGATTAGTTGTAAGCGTTTTATTGAGTAGAAAGGAAGACCTGAAAGCAGAGAGTTACAGCAATCTAGGTGATTTAAGACCACTGCATGAATCTTCTAAGGAGTCAGAGGATTGGGGAGTCAAGCAATTTTTAAGGCATCTTTGCATTAATTCCTCGTTGCTTACTTTTTTCTAACTATGAACCTTTATTTTTTAATAATTGGGGCCTCTTTTAAGCTGCTAGTTAGAGAGGAATAACTGAACATAATCAAATAATGATCTGACCAAGATAAAGGGAAAGAGGATAAAGAAAGTATATTCTGGTTGTCTCTCCTAATAAAAACTGGATTAAGACAACAATCTGCTGAGTAGGTAGGTCATGCTGATAAGAGAAGAAAGCCAAGATCTCTTAAGTTTAACAGGAAAGATTTCTTCAGTTCTAGGAATGAAGAGTCACAGAGTCTCCAACATGATCAGGTCCTCTTACTATAAACTCAAATCACCAATAAGTTGGATAAATTCCTCTTAGAGCACTGAGAAATGGGTGGGAGCTGATAAACTAATAGACTAAAAAAAAACAAAAGAGGATTTTGCTTAAACTGAATGAGTATTATGTCTGAACATTTAAGAAGTTGATATGGAACTTGTTTACTTTGTAGCCTATTAGAAACAGATAGTGATTAGCAGAAACGTGGCCATTAATATTCAGGGAAAGATGAGTGCTTGCTTTAGGCACCTACAGTAATTAGGACAATTTTCAATTGAACTAAGGCGTTTTAGAATGAAGTTTCTCCTAACTTAGGCACCTACATTTATTGATCTGTTTAGTAAAGCGCGTTAGGTTTTTAACAGCAGAAAAAGACCGCATGACCTACCTAGTAGCAAAAAAGTGCAGATAGCGCAGCGTTAGCTGTAAAAGTCATGCATTATCTGTTAGGGGCATGCACAGCATTTCTCCAGCAGATAATGCATCGAAAATGCAGAGTGTGGTCGGACAGCAGCCTGGATGCAGTTAATGGTGTTAGTTGCACCTGCACTGTCCGCAAATCTAAAAGTTGCCTTGCGCTGCTGAAGCCCGCAGTAACCGCGTGTTGTGGAGATGCCCTAATCCCACCTACTTAGACAGATAATGTGCTTTCTGCAGATAACACAGAAAAATCGCTACATTATCGGCAGTTTGCATGCGTTAGCACGCGCTATCTGCCATGTTAAGCTCCTGGTGCTGAAAATCTGCACTGAGCATCTAATTTATGTTCTCACACCTGACCCAGCCCATGGGCACATCTATATTTTTTAAGTCCTAAATTTAAATACCAGGCAGGGGGCGGATTTTCATTTAGGAAGATCTAGGTCAATATTCAGCAGCACTTATATGGATAGCAATGCCTGCTATCCAGACATGCCACTGAACAGGATATTCAGAAGGACAGTGCCAGGGCAGCCCATGGCAGAGCAGAGGCCAAATTATCCGTATTCGTAAGGAAACCTGGAGATTGAACATTTACCGTGTAACGGGCCTGCAGTAATGGAATGTATTACCAATTCATCTAAGATTGGAGACGGAAGGAGGTGGAATATATTGCTGATTGACTGCTTTGGAGGATGTCTTTTTCCATCTTTGCTTTTTTATTTCCCTACTTTGATTGCATTGTTATGGATTTGTAAACCATTTTGAACGACGATTGACATAGAACACTTTAGAACTATTACATAGCCCACCATGAACAAACCACAGCTTGCCAAAACAATATACCTAACCCTTCTCAATGTTAAATGAAGTTACTCATGTTAAGTTAAATTCCAAGTTCAATGTAATCTCCTGTTCTATGTTGCACTGTAAACTGTTTGACTACAGGATAAAGCAGTATAAAAAAAACTGTTAAATAAACAAACATGAAGATAGTATACAAAAATTGTTAAATAAATAAAAATAAATATTCAGCCCCACCATCCAAATAACTACCCGCATAACTCAGGACAAAAAAAAGTTATCCTAAACTATATGGATAGCGGCATTGAATATCACCACTGTCTGGACAGCGCCAGCGCCGGCCACTTTATCCAGATATGTGGATACCGGTGCTGAATATCTGGATTTTATTTAACCACAGCAGCTGGCATTTTTTAAAAACACTGACTGCTGTGGTTAAATACTGACCCTCTAATTGTTTAAATTAGACACCTAAATCTTCAGAATACCTACTTCTTCATTACTCGAGGTATTAGAACTATTGCATACAGGGTGTTAAGATAAAATCTCACTAGAACTTGGAACCTGAAGCCTTTAATTCTTGTGGTCTCTCTTCCCTTAATTCTAGGTCTTATAATGACTCCTCACCACCGCTGCTGTTACCACTCTCCCCAGTTACCTTCTCTCTTTCTGTCCTCCTCCTTTCCCCCGTATGCTCCCCACCACCAACACTCTTTTCTCACAATGGCTACTGTCAAGTCCCTCCTCTCCTGCTGCTGCTGCTGACACTGGTCTTGCTCCTTCAGCTCTGCTGACTGAACTGTGCAATGCCAGTAGTAACACTCTGTTCTCACGTAAGAACAGCTAGTGTTGGGTCATGCAGAGCAAAAGGAGCTGTGCATCAGCCAGGTAGGAGAGCAAAGTGGTAGTTGCAGCCGCAGTCACTACGTGGAAGGAAGGCGGACTGGCACAGCACGGCTAAGAGAGACGCCACAGCAAAGAGCATGGGGAGGTAAAGAAAGGTGGTCATAAAACATTTTCAGCAAGAGAGAAATTCTCTAGCAATTACTGTGACTGCTGAGTTACAGCAAATTGAAAAGAACATATAGGTCCAGTTCAGATGAAAGGCGTCATGCAAATCCAAAGTATTAGCATTATGAAATATTCTACCCTTTTTCGTACTATGTAAATCTAATCATGTGATGCTTTGTTTTGTCCTGGTAGTTGCCTATACTGCTCTTTTCAGCTTCTAGCTTATCTAATTCACTCTATATCAGGGTTATAACGCCACAAGCCTCTGCTCACTGTTATTGGTACGATATCCCTAATTAAGTCCATCCCTATCTAGTACAGATATTGCAGCAGGGCTGGTGCTACCCAACAAGCAAATCAGGCAGTTGCCTAGAGCGCCAATGTTTCCAGAGTGGCTCATTGCTGCCTCTGCCACGCCTCTCCAGGACCTGAAGCTCAGCAATAGTATTAAAACAGACAAACCCTGCAGTGCTGTGCTTTTTCCAGCTGCTTCCGCTCCCTCCATTGCAGACTTCCTGTTTTCATAGAGGCAGAATTGACTGGTCAAAACCCCAGAGAGGGACAGTATCAGTAGTATCAAACGGGGGAAGAGGGCCCGCAGGCATGAGTGTGTCTCGGGTGCCTCATATCCCTGCACTAGCCGGCCCTGCCTTATAGTCGCAATTCTCAATAAGGAGCCACAGACTCCAGCTTCCCCTGGAATCCAGTGTGTGAGCATCTTCAATTTAGTCAGTAGGGACTGTGGTGGAACTCCCTCTCCCGATGGATTATGAATGCTATCCGTAGTGCAGTCCTGAGGAGCAGAAGACTAGCTCAGGAATTAAACCCAGATCTCAGCACATCAGTGTACCACTGAACTACTAGATATTTGTTTTTAAAGTAAAAAAGGCTCGACTTCAAACAAGAGGAGAGGTTCCCAACATGTGTGGTATATGGTTCTCTCAGGTGTCCTGTGAAAATCTGGCACTTGCAAAGGGAAGCCGGAGCGGGACACAAGACAGTTTTACTGATGACAGTATTATTCTTGTTCCTCTGGTCCCCTGTGCCAAGGACTCCAGCTAGCATGAAAGGGAGAGAGGGGGGTGAGTAAGCAGTACTCCTTACCTGCCGCATTCTCCTTTGTCAACTTACATCTAAAGCTGCAACCGCATAGGGTCGGCAGGTCTTGTGGGTCTAAGGAGCACGACACAACTCCAACTGCACCAGGAAGTTGACAGAGTAGCAGCAGGAATGAAGCACTACTCACCCAATTTCTCTTGCCATTTGGAGCTCATCCAGGGTTTGAGAGGAAAGGGAAAGCATGATGCCAGGGCATGGGGGGAGAAAATAGGGTGCCGATAACAAGGGGCTAGAAAGGAAAGAAGATGGTGCTAATGCCAGGTGGGATAGGAGGCCAGGAGCAAGGGAACATAATATGGCTATGTCAAGGGGTGCAGTGGAGGAGGAGGGGATAGTGATGAGTATGGTGAGGGATCCTGGAAGACGAAAGATAGTAGTGTCTTAAAAGTTGAGCCCAATACCGGCCATGCCACATTGTTATAAAAAGGTTGTGAATCACTGCACTAGAGCAACTCCTAAGCTCAATCAATTCCTCAAGAATTAGCTAAGCCTTTTCAAATTTTGCACTACCTACAACATGGACTATAAGGATCTTATTTTGCAAAAACTGCTATTCCAACCCTTTGCACTATAATAGATACAAAATCAGTATGCCTTGAAATTGGCTTACTTCCCAATCATCAAAAAAATATTCTCTGGACAGCAAAAGAAAACATACTAAAGGCAAGTATGGCCATTGCTAGAGTAACCTTGCTAGAGGATAAAAAAGTATATTTAACCCTGAACCATGCACACAATATCAAAACATGTTTGCTAATCTCATTCTTCCATGTTCTGTGAAACACTGCCATACTGTGGCCAGTGCCGGTACTTTCTCTTCTCTGCAGCCTCTGCAGGTACAGTAGGCCTGTTGCCTGACCCACTTTCCTCACCAATCTCCATTCAGCTGTACGCTAGTGATGCTCCTGGCATGACAATCAGATACTGCAGCCTGCAGTGCAGTTAGTTACAGCACATTCACAGGTTCCATTAAAGTCAGTGGAAAAGTACTGCTTCAAAGCAAACAGATGTAACCTCTTTATAGAAAAATAAATTAAGGGAAAGAAAAGTTTAATTGAGAAAATAAAAAAATAAATCCTAATCCTTTATTGACCAAATAATAGGCTGCAGAAAATATATATTCAAATGATCCTCGCTAAGTTGTTGTTAAGTTCCGTTGAGTCAGTGTCAACTCATGGCGACCCTCTGGATAGCTATCCTAAATTGTATTTGGTCTTCAGTCAGACGGCTCATTGTTGACAGAGTGGCATCCATAGCTGCTGTTATTGTTATCAGTTCATTTCATTGCTGGCCTTCCTCTTTTGCATTGACCTTCAACCTTGCCAAGCATGATGTCTTTCTCTAATGAAGTCTTGTCATCTCAGCTTCTAAAGAAAGCTTTGGTTTGATCTCTTCTAGTACTGTCTGGCTTGTTCTTCGGGCAGTCCACAGTATACACGGTATTCTTTGCCAGCATCATACTTCGAAGGCATTGATTTTCTTCCTATCCTTTTCACTGTCCAACTTTCACATCATAAGATGTTATTGAAAATACCATGGCTTGGACAAGTCAAATCTTTGTATGGAGAGAGACATCTCTGATCTTGAGAATCTTGTCCTCGCTATACCATACCTACAGTATAAAGGAAAATCTGATAATTTAGAGCAGAAGGGTGAGCACCTTCCCTTGCTCTGGACCCTGTGACGTGTGCAGAAGCACATTAAACACAAAGGGCAGGGTAAGAAGCTGTTAGCATTAAACTATACCATTCCCTCTCTACCCCCAACTACGCATGCACACACAAATACAGCCAAAGTGGAGGCACAAGACTTTGGAAAATGATTCTATGATATTTAGCTGCCAAGTTACCCACATTTCAAGAATGAGATTTTAGGCCAGTCCAGGATTTCTGATGCCTTATGGAATCTGCAGCACAGGTTTCTAAGAAAAAAACCAAGAACAACATATACCACACTGTTCTGGGATGTACGCTTAAAGCCAGTACTGGCCAAAACGTCTCCTTTCTGGAACTCAGTAGCTTAATAGCTCTGAAATTTCTGTGACGCTTGTGCTATCATTTCAAACAGAATCCAAAGTACATGTGTGTGTAAACATATTTCCAAATTGTTTTTAATGTAGGGATATTCATTATATTTAGAGATTTTGCAAGTCTACATGGCACAAGGCAAAAAGTAGGAACAGTGTCAGTTGGGGGGGGGGGGGAAAGGTTACATAAATCCATGTGATCACAGTTTGACTCATACCACAGCACACCATGTCCAGACAGCTTTATAACATGTATTGTTATATCATATGGGGAATCAAAACTGCTCAGTTCTGAAACACATGGGCATGGATATGTGTAACCATAACCATAACCATATGCCACTGCTTCTCACACTGTGCTTTGGCCACAACCTCATTTTAAAGTACAAAAGTTATGTAACGCTAACCCTACCTTTTTCCTCCTGGGCCTCACTCACTATAGGCTACTTTTTAGTGTCACTTGACAACACTGCTGTAGAGCCCACCTCCAGTCACGCCCATGCAGGCCGAGTTATAGTGTCTTGTTGATCTGTACACGCTGATGATACCACTGTCTATTGCTGCTTCTATTTTTTTTTTATTACTGCTATGGTTATGATTGCAAACGCGGCTTTTTAATCCCCTCCATAGTTCGGGAACTATTACTATACACTGTAAACATTTTACACCATACAAAAGATAACAATTCTGTAAATGATCAATAAAAATAATCATACTTACAAATGTGAGATGCCAAAGATACATAGAAACATAGAAACATGATGACAGAAAAAGACCACAAGACCCATCTAGTCTGTCCTTCCATAACAACAACTACAACAGTCCACTTTTTACCTTTAGAGATCCTCTGTGTTGGTCCATGCTTTTTTGAATTCAGTTACTGTCCTCATCTCTACCACCTCCACTGGGAGACTATTCCACGGATCCACTACTCTTTCCGTAAAGAAATATTTCCGCATATCACTCCTGAATCTATCTCCCTTCACCCTCATCCCATGTCCCCTCGTCGCAGAACTTGTGGTTAATTTTTGTTTTTTGAAGTAAGAACATTTGAAAAAGAAAAATGAATCGTGTTTATATCCTAAAAGTTTCAGTTTATATCAAACTGTCAACAAGATTCCTGCAGGAGAGAAGTGCTGCACTGTGTTGATGGGGTTCAACATTTTATCTGCCTTTAGATGGACACATAGTAAGATCCTATACACAAAGACAGGTTTTTATGGCATACATCAAAACAAACCAGCCAACATTATTACTGAAAAGAAAAAGAAACGTTTTGGTGTGCGTAGGACACATGGAACATGGCGACTTACTCTCTAGAAGGTTTTATGGATGACGATCTAGCTGCTTGACCAGGTATCTTGCTAGATTAATTTCTGCCTTTAGTGCCCTCTTTGGAAAAGTGTAGTTGTTGCCATGTGTGAACAGGTTTTTCATCAAGACCGACTGCTTGGGATGAATCTGCACTGATTTTATAGTTGATTATGATAATTGTATTTTACAGAGCTGTTTCCTTTCTTTGGTTTTAGAATTGTGCTTCTTGTCCTGATGTGTGGAGTTTGTAATCTGCCCTGTGCTCTCGAATTAAAATGTGTTTTTAAATTAAACTCTTTACTGTCATGTGCAGTATGTATGAAGCAAAGTGCATGTGTGCATACTTTTCCAGATGGCATCTGCTGTATGCCTCACAACGGGTCTATTTACTAAATAAATAGCACATTTATGCATTATTTTGCCATAAGAAAGTTTCAGCTGAATTCACTAAAGTGCAGTATTAGAATTCAACAGTTTAACGAGTCCATTCTGCCTCCCTCCCACCTTCCCACCCACGATGACACAAGCTATGCAATGTGCATTCTCTCTAACATCTCCATGACTGTAAAGAGGCCATGTCCCTCAGGCCCCCCCATTTTAGTAATCCCTTCAACATAAATGTCAAATTAAGCACTGACCCCTTTACTCAAACCATGCCCCAAACTTCAAAACAACCCTATTTACCCCACCCCTTTTATTCAATTTCCTAGTGAACTGTCCCCCCCGGCATAGCGCCAAACCCCAATTACTCTTAAACTGCCAGCACTATCTTCTAAGCTGGTGCCAACTGACCTGAGGCTCCTTTTTTGCCTCTCACATGAACAGGCTGGGTCTCTCCCAGTAGATGATGACCTAGGTGCTTATGAGTTTATAAGTGTTTTTGTTATGTATGATGTTTTTTTGTAGATTTTGTTATTAGGATTTTAGTTGGTTTTAACTTACAGATGTATTTTGAACCTCACCTAGGCTTTTAAATAGTTGGCTAATAAATACAGATAAATAAATAAATAAATAAAATAAACCTTGGATATGTTGGTGCAATGCAGGAGTGATGGAATCACTCCTCCTCTTTTTGGATCCAGGACTATCTGTAGATAACATGGGGAAGGAGTCTGGGGACAGAGTGCAGGAGGAGGTTTTAAGAATAGGGTGGAGCAATCTGAGAGCAGTATAACAATGTGCTGGGTGGGTGGAGGGGACCCGTAGGAGACATATCTTGAAGGGGACATGTGGTCAAGGAAGTAGAAAGTGGCTGTAGAACAAGCGAGGGGGGGGGGGGGAACCTGAGGCTAGTATCCCTCAACAATTCACATGGTGTGCCTCAGAGAGTATGTTAACCTGACAATGCTCTTGATGGAAAGATAACTACACCTTCTGAGATATAATTAATTTTCTAGTGCTTATCATGGCTCATAAAGAATTTCATAAGCCACAACAATCCATTTTAATATCAATGAGCTGCTCTGAATGCAGCATAATCCACAAGAGGGGCAGTTACCTCTGGCACAAAGCCCTATGAAGGTGAAAAGCTTACTGAAATAGAAGCATTAGGCATGTTGATAGTTGGGTGGCTGGTAGACATGAGGATAGCCTGGTAGCATATGCCTGCCTGTTGTGAAAGACTAGACAAGGTTTTAGATAGTGCTGGGGATGAGCTTGCTGTCTTGGTAACAATGACAAATGAAAATGTGGGAGGGGGGTTCTTGAGGCCAAATTTAGGTTTTTAGGTAGGAAGCTGAAATCCAGAATTTCCAGGGGAGCATTCTCTGAAATGCTTCCCATTCCATGCGCAGGATCCACAAGGTAGGCAGAGCTCCGGAGTCTCAATGAGTGGATGAGACAATGGAGCAAGGAAGAGGATTTTGGATTTGTTAGGAACTGGGCAACATTCTGGGGTAGGAAAGCTCTTTTCCAAAAGAATGGGCTCCATCTTAACCTGAAAAGTAATGGAGGCGCTCCTGAAAGAGAGAATAGTGGACTTTCTCAAAATCAATAGGTTACATAATTCGAGGCAACATGGGTTTACCAAAGGATGATCATGCCAAATAAATCTGATTGAGTTCTTTGACTGGATGACCAGAGAACTAGATCAAGGGCATGCAATGATGTGATCTACCTGGATTTCAGCAAAGCCTTTAATATGTTCCTCATAGGAGGCTTACCAATAAACTGACCAGCTTGGGGATGGGTCCCAAGGTAGTGAACTGGATCAGAAATTGGTTGACTGACAGATGACAAAAGATGATGGTAAACAGAACTCGCTCGGATGAAAGGAGGGATTAGTGGCGTGCTCTAGGGATCGGTCCTGGGGCTGGTACTATTCAATGTATTTGTGAGTGATATTGCTGAAGGACTGAATAGAAAACTCTGTCTTTCTGCAGATGACATGAAAATTTGCAAGAGTGGACTCCCCTGAGGGAGTGGATAACATTAGGAAAGATCTGCAAAAGCTGGAAGAATGGTCTAATGCTTGGCAGTTAAGATTTAATGTGAAGACGTGCAGTGTCATGCACTTGGGATGCAGAAATCCAAGGGAATTGTATGAGACAGGGGCAATAGGTTGGTGTGCATGGACCAGGAGAAGGACCTCAGAGTGATTGTTTCCGAGGATATCAAAGCGGCAAAACAGTGTGACAAGGCAGTGGCCAAAGCCAGAAGGATGCTGGGTTACATACAGAGAGGAATTACCAGCAGAAAGGAGGCATTAATGGCACTGTACAAGTCACTGGTGAGGTCTCACTTGGAATATTGTGTTCAGTTTTGGAGAGCATAACTCGCAAAGGATATAAAAAGACTGGAAACAGTTCAGAGGAAGGCGACCAAAATGATTTGGAGCCTGTGCCAGAAGACGTATGAAAAGAGACTCCAAGACTTAAATATGTATACTCTAGAGGAGAGGAGGGACAGGGGACATATGATACAGACCCTTAAATATTTAAGGAATATTAATGAACAAACAAACCTTTTTCAAAGACGGGGAAGCTGTAACATGAAGCTGCAAGGGGGTAAACTGAAAGGCAAAGTCAGGAAATACTTTTTCACTGAAAGGCTGGTTGATGCTTGAATGCCCTCCCGATGGAAGTGGTGGGTCAAATACAGTAACACAATTCAAAATGGCCTGGGACAGACACAGTGGATCCCTTTATACCAACAGGATAAAATCAAAATAAACTTAACAGTCTCTGATATCTCAACAAGTAGAGGCACCGACTCTTGCCACCTTGCTGGGCAGACTAGATGGACCATGCTGGTCTTTATCTGCCATCATATACTATGTTACATGGTTCAGAAGAATGTATCCTTGAAGAATACCAGCAAAAGAGGAAAGTTAGGGCATCCCGATGGAGACGTTCCAATAAAGATGAAAGTAACCCAGATGCCCTTAAGTACAGAACAGTCAGAGCTAAAAGATTCCAAATTACCCCTATCAACAGCCAGATTAACACAAATAAAATACAACCTCTAAAATGCCTGTAAGCAAATGCTAGAAGTTTAAAATATAAGATGGGAGAGCTAGACTATATAGCACTAAATGAAAGGTTAGATATAACTGGCATCTCAGAGACCTGATGGAAGGAGGACAACTAATGGGATATTGTGATACCTGGGTACAAACTATATCGCAATGATAGGGTAGATCAAATTGGTGGAGGGGCTGTGTTCTATGTTAAAGAGGGCATTGAGTCACAGGATAAAAGTTTTGCAGGAAACAAAGCACACTGTAGAATCTCTATAGACAAAAATTAAATGTAAAAAGGAGAAGGCAATGGCTTCCAACAAGCATGGGCGTTGTTTAAAAATACTATCTTGGAAGCCTAGCCTATTCCACACTTTAAGAAAGGTGTAAGGAAGGCCAAACAACTGCCAAGATGGTTTAAAGGTGAGGTCAGAGAGGCTGTTGTAGCCAAAAAGCATCTTTCAGGAAATGGAAAATGATGAAAACGGGAAAAAATAAAAGCAATGGCAAGTTGGACGCAAGGCATTGATAAGGCAGGCAAAGAGAGAATTTGAAAAAAAAGTATGCTTGGAAGCAAAAATGCAAAATAAAAACTTTTTCAAGTACATTCATAGCAAAAAAGCCATGAGAGAGTCAGTGGGACCATTAGATGATAGGGGGGTAAAAGGGACATGCTAAGGGAGGGCCATAGCGGAGAGACTGAATGAATTCTTTGCTTCAGTCTTTACTAAAGATGATGTAGGGAGGTTACCCATGCCTGCAATGGTATTTAAAAGTAATGTATCAGAAGAATTGAAAAAACCCTTGATAAACCGGGAAGATATATTACAACTATTTGATAAACTAAAGAGTAACAAATCACCTTGACTGAATGGTATACATCTGAGGGTGCTGAAAAAAATGTAATATGAGACTGAAGACCTACTATTAGTAATATGTGAACTATCATTAAAATCATCTGTAGTACCTGCAGATTGGAGAATGGCCAATGTAACACCAATTTTTAAAAAGGGTTCCAGGGGTGATCCGGGAAACTACAGACCGGTGAGCCTGACAACATTACTGGGTAAAATGGTAGAAATCAATATAAATAATTAAATTACTGAACATGCAGATAATCATGGTTTAATGGGAGATAGCCAATGTGAATTTAGCCAAGGAAAATATTGTCTTACTAATGTTATATTTTTTGAAGGCATGAATAAACAGATAGACAAAGGTGAGCCAGTCGATATAGTGTATCTGGATTTTCAGAAAGCTTTTGACAAGGTCCCTCATAAGAGACTCTTGGCGAAACAAAGTCATCATGGGGTAGGAGACAGTGTACTATTGTAGATCAGGAACTGGTTAAAAGATATAAAGCAGATAATAGATCTAAATGGTCAATTTTATCAATGGAGAAACGTGAATAGTGGAGTACCCCACTCAGGGATCTGTGCTGGGTCGCTGCTTTTCAACATATTCATAAATGACCTGGAAATGGGAACAACAACTGAAGTGATCAAATTTGCAGATGGCATAAAAGTATTCAAAGTTGTTAAAACATAAAAGGATTGTGAAAAATTGCAAGAGGATCTTGATACATTGGAAGAATCCAAATGGCAGATGAAATTTAATGCAAACAAGTGCTAAGCTATGCACCTAGGAAAGAACATCATAAACTATGGTTACACAATGTAAAGTTCCACATTAGGAACCACCACCCAGGAAAAGGATTTAAGCGTCATCATGGAAAATACGTTAAAATCCTCCCTCCAGTGTGCAGCGGCTGCCAAGCAAACAGAATGCTAGGAATCATAAGGAAAGATATGGAGAATAAAGCCAAGGATATTATAATGTGTCTGTATCGTTCTATATTGTGTGCAATTCTGGTCACCATATCTTAAAAAGAACATAGCAGAATTAGAAAAGATACAGAGAACAGCCACCAAAATGGTACAGGAGATGGAAGGATACCCTTATGAGGAAAGGTTAGGGCTCTTCAATTTGGAAAAGAGATGGCTGAGGGGAGATATGATAAAGGTCTATAAATTAATGAATGGAGAAGAACAGGTAAACATAAATCAGTTGTTTATTCCATCAAAATGTAGAAAGTCTAGGGGACTCACAATAAAGCTACAATGTCTTTTATTTAACTGCTTTTTTTAACTGTTTTTCACTGGGTCAAAGCAGTGCACATAGAACAATTACATATGCTGCACTGACACTGAGAGCTAACTTATATAGTGGCCTAGTGGTTGGGGCAAGTTACCTCAGGCTGGAGGGCCAGAGGTTCGAATCCCACGAGAGGACAGCAACCTTGGGCCGGAAGGACTGGGGTTTCTAGCCCCACAGGTGTTCCTTGTGGCTTTGAACAACCCACTTAACCCTTCGTTGCCTCAGGTACAAAAACAGATTGTGAGCCCTTCGGGGAAAAGGGAAAAATATATATACAGTACTTGAATGTACACCTCTTTGACTGGCAGAAAAGCAGTATATAAGCCTAGTTAAATAAATAAATAACTATGGAAACTTATAGACATTTTCTGAAGTATTTGCAACCCATGTAAGACTAATAAGAGAAAATATTTTATCACTCAACACGTAATGAAACTCTGGAATTTGTTATCGGAGGATGTAGTAAAAGCTGTTAGTGTAGCTGGGTTTAAAAAGGTTTGGGCAAGTTCCTGGAGGAAAGGTCCATAAACCATTATTAAAGAGGACCCAGGAGATCCACTTCTTTCCCGGGGATGAGCAGTGTGGAATGTGTGTGCCTTTTTGGGAACCTGGTACCTGTGACCTGGATTAGCCACTGTTGTAAACAGGATACTGGGTTTGATGGACCTTGGTCTGACCCAGTATGGCATTTCTTATGTTCTTAAGCAAGATCTAGAGGTGGATGAAAATCCACTAAGTGAGCTACTGTCCTCTTTTCATCTAGAATGGGAAAAGATAGAGGAAATGCGAAAAAGGAGTGAGGATCAGATTGGAAGGGAAAGAGAAGCCAGGTTCAAAGTGGAAGCAGGGAGATGCAAACAGATTTGCCTGTACCAGCTGCTGAGAAAGCTTGTTATGGCTCTGCCACTTATAATTTACTCATTTGGTGCTAGGCTGATTTTGTAATATAGGTAATACTTACTGAAGCACTGCCAGTACCGTCCAATAACACAAATTTAACACTCAAATTCTGAATTCAGCCTTTAACCTGCATTCTTTTTTGAACATTTTTTCTTGCTCTAACAATATATAATCTTTTACATATGTCAATATACAGTCACTCATGATCAAAACAGACCCCACCAGGGCTCCCTCCTCCTTCACAAAACTAGAATCCCACAAAACAGTGTTACTCACATACCACATTCTGCTGTCACCAAAAACAATAGCGCTCCCTACCCCCTATTATCTTCTCACGCACCTGTCATTCACGCCCCTAGCTCAGCAGTGGAGAGATCAGAGAGTGGTCCTTCCATTAGGGAGAGCTCAAGGATATGAGAATTTGACCCAGAATATCAGGGGTAAACCGGAGGGCTTTCAACAAAAGTGGGAGTTGGCGATTAAGCATGCCCTCCAGTGAGCGGTAAAGATAGGGAGAGGGAGACCAAGTTTTAATACAGACTGGAGGACATGGCTCCTCACTTAGCAGGGAGCATGCACTTAAACGTCATTCTTACAGCTTAGTGAATAGAGCGTCCCTCACGTTAGGGCCTAATACCTGCAAGGAAATTAAAAGATGTAATGAATGGTCCCGCATAATAAGGAGGAAATATTTAAATGGCCTGCCTAGTTGCAAAATCCATGGTTATGACCAAGTATCTACCGAAGAATACTGTCCATGGAATCTATGGATCTGTAGACTTTGCACCTGCTTTTATTGCAGGAAGGGTATTGCAGGAACAACACACAATGATTTGAAAACCCAATACGGATAAGCAACATGGCAAATGACAGCGGAGAAAGACCAGAGTAGCCTATGTAGTCTGCTGTGGAAGTTTAGCTAGGGTTGTAACATAAATATGCTCCTGGAAATGCCTCCCCTCAATTCAGTGAAAAAAGATGCAGGCTATGGAGTCCTTATATACTTTTCAATGAATTGAGGGCTAGATTTACTAAAAGGTGTTGCTGCATCACTGCACATTTTTACTGCAGGTCCTATTTTATGCCATGGGATCTATTTACCAATAACATGTGCTACCAAGATTAGCACGTGCTAACATGGTAGCGCACTTTAGTAAATCTAGTCCATGGTGATAGCAATTTTCAAAGCGATTTTCCTGCATAAATTGGCTGTCTGAAAATTGCCCACTGTCAAGGAAACAAAGAATGCAGGTTGTAGAGGTGGTATTACCTGGGACACGTTTAGGAAGGGGAGGGAAAGCATGCATGTAAAGCAAAACTGCTTCCCTGCAACAGGTGTTTCTCATATACAGCAAGATTAATCAAGCACATTAGCGGGTTACATCATCGCATAGCACAAAGATGGAGCAGCTCTTCCAGAGCGCAGAACTAGTGTAAAGTTTTGTACATGCTTATCCCTTCCACATGCAGTGACCTGCTCGGTCCTCTTAGTTGAACTACTATAAGTAGTAAGGCAGTTTTCTGGGAGGTCATAGGGACTGTGTACCCAATTAATACTGCTGTCTTCAGAAAACATCTGTTGCTGGAAGCAATTTTGATTACATCCTGTTTGTTGACAGAAAAAGCAAACCTCATCAAATCAGAGACTGAGACTACCATAGCGCTGTTGAAATCTGCTTTACTGGACAATATATACGAAGCAGCTACTTGATCCTCGCTTCACATATTCACTTCACACCACTGTTTGGAGCCATTCTCTATCAATCAGAGAGTGCATGCGGCCAAGCAGTACTAACTAACCTCCTCTTGTGATCTGCGCAGCTCCTGTTTCACCATTTATATATTTAACAGGTTTTCTATACCGCTTTATCCTACAATCAAAGCAGTTTACATTGTAATAGAACATTATACATAGAACAGGGAGATCAACTTGAAAGTAACATTAACTTAAGTTTGTAAGTCTAGAGTATCATTTATGGTTGGGGTTGGTCGGGGGGAGAGGCGGGAGGGGAGGGGAAGGGAAGGGACAGAGGGAGTGGGTATTTGGAATGGCGGCTGGTTAGTTACATAGTAACACAGTAAATGACGGCAGATAAAGACCAGCATGGTCCATCCAGTCTGCCCAGCAATATGGTAAGAGTAGGTGCACCTGTCTCTCTGTGCAGGCCACCCCTCCCCATATCTGTTTAGGGAGTGAACCCACCACTCCATGTAGGACACCCCTATTTGTTGAGAAGTTAGATGGCTTAGAAGTTAGATGGTTCAGTTTTATTTTGTTTTTATCCTGTTGCTGTAAAGGGATCTACTGTCCACCGCTTTGACCCGGTGAAAAGCGGGATATAAATGCAGTTAAATAAATAAATAAATAAAATACTGTCTCTGTCCCATGCCATTTTGAATTCCGTCACCATGTTTGCCACCACCACTTCCATCAGGAGGGCATTCCAAGCATCCACCACCCTTTCAGTGAAAAAATATTTCCTGACATTGCCTTTCAATTTTCCACCTTGCACCTTCATGTTATGCCTTCTAGTTTTACAGCTTCCCCGTCTTTGAAAGAGGTTTGTTTGTTCATCGTTTCTCTTTAAGTATTTAAAGGTCTGAATCATTTTTCCCCTGTCCCTTCTCTCCTCTAGAGTGTACATATTTAGGTCTTCAAGTCTCTTCTCATAAGGCTTCTGACGCAGGCTCCAAATCATTTTGGTCACCTTCCTCTGAACAGTTTCCAGTCTTTTTACATCTTTTGCAAGATATGGTCTCCAAAACTGAACACAGTATTCCAAGTGAGGCCTCACAAGTGACCTGTACAGTGGCATAAGTACCTCTTACTTTCTGCTGGTAATCCCTCTTTGTATGCAGCCTAACATCCTCCTGGCTTTTGCCACTGCCTTGTCGCACTGTTTTGCCACCTTGAGATCATCAGAGATAATCACACCAAGGACTTTCTCTTGAACCGTGCACACCAACCTCTCGCCCCCTATCGCGTACATTTCCCTTGGATTTCTGCTACCTAAGTGCATGACACTGCACTTTTTTGCATTAAATCGTAATTGCCAAGCATTAGGCCATTCTTCCAGCTTTTGTAGATCTTTCCTCATGTTATTCACTCCCTCAGGGGAGTCCACTCTGTTGCAAATTTTTGTCATCTGCAAAAAGACAGATGATGTCTGTAAAGCAGTCTTCGAATATGTGAGTCTTTAGGGCTTTTCTGAAGGCTCTTGTGTCAGTTGTAGTCCGTAGTCCATCAGGAATAAGTGTAGAGCATAAAGTGAGACGGCTCTCTTTAGAAGTGGTGGAGCTGGTTTTCGTAAATAGCGGAGGTATGCATAGTGTATTTTCTGAGACGGTTCGTAGTTTTCTGATATCAGGTGTGACTTGGAGTAGAGATTGCAGGTGTGGTGAGGAAGAGTTGTTGAGAATTTTGAAGGTTGTGAGGATGGACTTGTGTTTTATGCGTTCCCTTATTGGTAGCCAGTGAAGTTGTCTGAGTAAGGGTTTTATGTGTTCTCTTTTTTTGTGAGTTGAGGAGGGTCTGTGCTGCTGTGTTGAGAGTGAGATGGAGTGGGTGGATAACTGCTTTTGGTAGGCCTTGAAGGACGATAATGCAGTAGTCAAAATGCAGAAAAATGGTTGCTTAGCGTTCTGAGCGGTAGCTATGGCTGGTTAAAAGAGGTTTAAGGCGCTTGATTGTTTTGAGTTTGAAGTAGATGCTTCTTGTTATGTTCGGTATGTGTCTTGTGAAGGTGAAGGTGTTGGTCCAGTTTAACTCCGAGGTATCGTACATCTTGTTCGCTTGGATTTGGGTCTCATCTATGGTTATGGAGTTTGGTGGAGTAAAGCTATTGTCTCTGGTGACGTACATGGCTTCTGTCTTCTTGAGGTTTATTGCCAAATTGTGTCTTTTGAGCCATTCGCTGACTGAGGAAAAGCATTTTGTAATGGGCGTAATATCTGGGTAAGAGGTGTTGATAGGCATCTTTACATCTGCATAGATGTGATACAGGACATTGAATGCTTTTATGACAGTGCAGACTGGTTGTAGAAAAATATTGAAAATCAGTGGAGAGAGTGTGAAGCCTTGTGGGACTCCCTGAGATTGGGTATATGGGGTGGATTTTGTAGGGCCTGATCTTACTTGAAGCTGGTGATCTGTTTAGGTAGGACTTGAACCAAGTGAGGGGTGTGTCTGATAGTCCAAGGGTTTGCAGTCGTTGGATGATTAGGCTGTGTGGAATGGAGTCAAAAGCTGCTTTTACGTTTAAGTAGATGAGTATAAAGCCAGTTCTGGGTTTGTCTGTGTCCTTGATTAGGTTGTCCAGTAAGGTAGTCATTAGAGATTCCACACCGTGGTATGGTCAGAATCCGTATTGTTGGTGGTCAAGGAGGTGGTGTGTTTCTGTGTGTTCCTGGAGTTGTTGGTAGACAATTTTCTCAAGTACTTTGGCCATGAAGGGAAGACTGGCTATGGGCCTGTAGGAGGTTGGTTGGTTGATGTCATTGTCACAAAACCGCATCCATTTGTCTCATAAGGAAAGGGACTTCAGAGACAAATGGATGCGGTTTTGTGTTCGGAGGATATTTATCCTTGTTGCAGTGATAGTTGCATATTCTTCAATATTGCTAGCATGAGTTCTTGTCTTGCTAGCTTGATCCAGTGGACTAGGCAGGGGTCAAGCAGTGAGATGGTCGTCTTTATGCTTGTGATGATTTTCTCGAGGTAGCTTGGTGCAGTGTTTCTGAATGAGCTCCATGTGTTCAGATGTGTGGTTTCATGTTGTTCTGTCATGGTACTGAGGGTGTTGGTGCCTTTAGCAGGAGCTGAAGTCAAGGTGCGGAAGTAGTCTGTCATCATTTGTGGAGTGAGGCTGTTTTTTTCAGTTTGCTGTGTTATACCTTTGCTTAGTGATTGCACTATGTCGAAGAGCTCTTGTAGGCGACTGAGAGCGCTTTGGATTACCTTTATGTAGTAGTCTTTCTTTGCTTGGGCCAGTCCCTGACCGAGACCCTGTAAGGTCATGGGAGTCTGAGCTCTCACTTAGCCCTTATGCTTAATCATGGTTTCAGATTAAACCAAAAGGACACCAAAGCCAGCAGAAGAGCAACCATTCAGACAACCATCTCGGTTCCAGCTCTCCCTCTAACTAGACTAGACATTTTAGAATTTCCATTATTTTCTTTTGGCTCAGCAACTTCCCACTGCTCCATTACAAGCAGTCATGATATGATGCAGGGCTGGCCTGTCCCCTAGCTGGTCATCTAGGGTGGAAGACTCAGGTGAGCAGAATCACTACCCCTCTTGCCCCCATGAATTCAGCACCACGGCAGGCTTTAACACCCACACATGCGCACATTTCTGGCCTGCTGCTCCTGCCCCGTCCAAGGATTCTGCGTCAAGAGGGGGGCAGGAGCAGCAGGCTGTGAGTGTGCATGCATGTGGAAACTTTAAGGCCCGACTCAGTGCAAGTGTCTTCTGTAGGTGGCAGCGGGCTAATATCTCACAAGGCCTGTGTGGTTCAGGCATCTGAAGATACTTTGCTTAATAGGCTCCTTTTTAAGTCACCACCTGTCCCGGGCAGCTTACCACTGCAACCTGGTTCTCAACCATACTGACATACAGCTGAATATCATCAACATAAAGATGGCATGCAATGTTATGCAGTTGGATAACCTCCGCTAACAGTGAAATGCAGGATTTCAAGGGGAGTGCAGGGTACCTAAAGTAGAATTCTAGAAATAAGCAACTGTAAGCTGTTGCCAAGTTACAAAGATAAAAATCAAGTGTAAAAAATGACATTATTTCAATTTTTCCCATACACTGAAATCCCAGCATCTCAGTAAGTTGAAACCCTTGATAATCAATCATATCACATAGATTCTTCCTTTCATTTTGTATCAATCAATTATATTATTTATTCATTCAAACTTGATGGAGTGGTCTTTCTCAACAGAGAGCCAGGGCAGAGTACAACAAAAAGACACAAAAACAGTTTTGCTGTTCTCAAACAAACCCACTGAAAACTAAGGCAAAAAATCCCACAGAATATCGCAGTCCCCTGCATACCAACAAATGTCCAACTAACTTTCAAAAATTTATTAAATTTCTAATTAGGACTATTCGCAGTTCAGAATGGGGATGGAAGGATACTCCTATGAAGAGAGGCTAAAAAGGTTAGGGCTCTTCAACCTCTTCAAAAGAGACAGCTGAGGGGAGATATGATAGAGGTCTATAAATTAATGAATGGAGTGGAACGGGTAAACGTAGATCGATTGTTTACGTCATCAGAATTTAAAAAGACTAGGGGACATGCAATGAAGCTACAGGGTAACCTATTTAAAACTAATAAGAGAAAATATTTTTTCACTCAACGTGTAATCAAACTCTGGAATTTGTTACCGGAGGATGTACAGTAGTAAAAGCTGTTAGTATAGCTGGTTTTAAAAAAGGTTTGGACAAGTTCCTGGAGGAAAGGTCCATAAACCATTATTAAAAGGGGACCCAGGATATTACTTCTTGACCCAATACAAGCATTGTGGAACCTGTGTCTTTTTGGGAGACTGCTAGGTACTTATGACCTAGATTGGCCACTAATGGAAACAGGATACTGGGCTTGATGGACCTTGGTCTGACCCCGTATGGCATATCTTGTGTTCTTAGAGAATGTTCATAGCATCTGACGTGTACATGCATTCATACAATCCATGAACCTCCAGTCATGTGGTTTAATTCTTGTAAACTGTTCCATAATATTGAAAGCAGGGGTGGCTCTACCATTAGGTGAATTAGGTGATCGCCTAGAGCACCAGCCTTTCAGAGATGCCTATTGATGTTGCTGTCACCCATCTCTGGGACGTACAACAGCAGCAATGGCCACAAACAGCCTCATGGTACTTACCTCTAAGCTTCAGTGCTGCAGGGCTCTTTGCTTCCACCCCCCCAGACCCTCCGATGCAGACTTCCTGGTTGCTCTACACTGTCGAAGGTGAAAGGTAAGCGCCACAGGGCTCTTTGCAGTCATTGCTGCTGTTGTATGTCCTGGAGAGGGGCACAGCAGCAGCAAAGGGCATTAGGGGGGATGCAAGATATGAGGTTCGCATACTGTACATCTCCTTGCACCAGCCCTGATTGTAAGTGATATAATCTATGTGGGCAAACTATTTTTAATTAGAGATGCCTTCCATGATATAATTTCTAGACCTGAATGAAATCAAAACAGAAACCGGAAGATTACTACATGGCTTAGTTCAATGAGGATCACTTTAGGAAAAAACACATTTAAGGTTCATCTTCAAACCCTTTAGCTGGCCCAAGGGCAGTGGGATCCTAGCTCAGTTAGTGGTATGGCAGATTTCCATAGCTGGGCAGGAAAATTCTCCATGAAGCTGTAAATGTAATTGTCCATCATACAAGAGTCCTTGTGGGGAGGAGCAGGAGAAGCACTCCAACTCCCTAAACTAGAAACCTTCCTGAAGTAAGTCCAGATGACTGTCATACCAGAGCAACAGCAGGAATCAGTCCTCACATATGGGTGATGTCAGCGCCAACGGAGTCCTTGCAGAAGCATCTCCCCAACTTTAGAAGGTGCCACCACACATGCATGGTACCCTTCCCGCCCAAGGGTGCCATCTTGCTCAGTCAGATGACATAGCTAAAGACGGTAAAAAGAAAAGGTAGTAAAGAGCAACTCCAACAGGAAGAGGGAGGGTTGTGAGGACTGATTCCTGCTGTCCCCGGAGAACACCTGTTTCAGGTGATTAACCACGCTTTCTCCGGGAACAAGCAGGAAGTCAGTCATCACATATGGGACTCCCTAGCTACAGGCTACCAAAAGCCCATAGAAAAGGCCACGGTCGCCCTCAGGGGGAGCCGTGAGCAGCAACAAATGAGTCCACAGATACAGACTACAGAAGGACCCATGTGTCCAATGGGAACCAATGCTCCAGTAGCCTGAACACAAAAGGGTCGGAGGATAGGAGTTGCATTGACCCCGAAATGATACAGAGCATGGATCTGCTGAATGTAGCAATACAGGGCCCTCTTACAATCCAGGTTGTGAAGGACGGTCTCTGCCCTGTTGGAGTGAGGCCTTGGAAAGAAGGTAGATAACACCACCTCCCGGTTGAGGTGGAAAGGAGATACCACCATCGGAAGGAACGTGGAATCTAGTATACGGTACCTCTGTCACCAGGGCTTGGAGCTTACTGACCCTGCAAGTGGAGGTGAGCGCTACCAGGAATATGACCTTCCACGAGAGGTACCTCAGATGGCAGGTAGCTAGAGGCTCAAATGGTGGGCGAGTGAGCTGCGCCAATACTACACTGAGATCCCATTTTGTCGCTGGAGGGCGGACGGGGGTTTGGGCAACAGGAGTCTTCTCAAGAAGCAGTTCACCAATGGCTGGACCGAAAGGGGCTTGCCCTCAAAAAGATGGGGATGCACCACCAGGGCATTGAGGTGCATTCTCATGGATTTTGATTTGAGCCCAGATTGAGAGAGATGAAGAAGGTACTGCAGCACCAGCTGCACCGGGCAGGAGAATGGGTCCACCCACTGCTCCATGCAGTGGACCGAGAACCTGCACCATTTGAAGGTGTAAGCTCTCCTGGTAGAGGTCTTACGGGAGCCAGCAGGATCTCTTCCACTTCTCCCAAGAGGTTGACAGGGACTAAGGTCACCCTTTCAGCAGTCACGCTGTCAGTGATAGGTACCCCAGGCTGGGGTGCAGGAGAGAGCCCTTCTCCTGAGACAAGAGCTCTGGAGAGTTTCCCAGGGGGATCGGAGTCTCCACTGACAACTGGAAGAGTAGCGGAAAGCATGGCTGCCTGGGCCACCATGGGGCCACCAGAATCAGCAATGCCTTGTCACAAAGAGCCTTAAAGAGTGTTTGGCAATCAGCAGCATTGGTGGGAAGGCATACATGAGACTGTCTGACCGTGGGATGAGGAACACATCTGCCGCTATGCAGGATGGATGTGGTTGCTGGGAACAGAAGTGAGGCAACTGGAGTTGTCTGGGCTGGCAAAGAGGTCCACCCATGGGGTCTCCCAAAGCCAAAAGAGCTGATTGGCTAATCTGGGGTCCAGCTGCCACTCGTGTGGCTGGAGGACCCTGCTCAGTCTGTCTGCCAGAGTATTGTCCTGGCCTGGTAGGTATGTATACCGCCCGCAAGAGTTGAATTACATAGGAGCAGAGTGTCATCACTTTGTGGCAGAGGGTGTGAGACCCCGTGCCCCCCTACTTGTTCACATAGAACACTGCTACCTGATTGTCTGTTTGGATCAGCACCAGCTGGTGTCTCAGGCAGTGACAGAATGCTCAGAGGGCCAGATATATTGCTCGAAGGTCCAGGAGGTTGATCTGCTGGTTGTCCTTGGCTTGAGACCAGCTGCCCTAGGTGTGGAGATTTTCACAGTGGGCTCCCCATCCCAGCAGGGAGGCATCCGTAGTGAGGAAGGGCATCCTTGCCTGCAGGTGTCGAGGATTCCGCCACCTGGCGGGTCACTGAGACTCTGTCTTGGAGACTGCCTGAGGCCTGTATCCACTGGTCCGGAAGGCACCACTGAACGGCTCTCATGTGCAGACGAGCATCCGGGGTGACATGGACCGTCGAGGCCATGTGTCCAAGGAGACACAGTAGAAGACGAACTGACATCGAGTGACAGTGTTGCACATCTCCGGCCAGTGCCCTGAGATGGTCTGCCCGGTCCAGGGGAAAGAAGGTCTTTGCCTGAAGTGTGTCCAGCCTTGCTCCTATGAACTCCAGGCATTGCGCTGGGAAAAGATGGGATTTGGGATAATTTATCACAAACCCCATATGTTGCAGGACCTGGATGGTACATGCTGTGGCCTGTTGCACCTCTGTGGCTGTGCATCCTTTTATGAGCCATTCATCGAGGTAGGGGAAGACAAATATCCACTGGAGACGGAGGAAGGCAGATACTACTGCCAGGTATTTGGTGAAGACCCTGGGGGCAGAGGCCAGGCCTGTACTGGCAGTGACCGCTCCCCACCAGGAAGTGAAGGTTCTGCCTGTGGCTGGGGTGAATGAGGATGTGGGTATAGGCATCCTTCTGACCCAAGGAGCATAGACAGTCTCCCTGCTTGAGGTAAGGCAGCAATGTTTCAAGGGAGAGCATCTTGAACTTCTCCCTCACCAGGAACTTATTCAGGTTGCACAGGTCCAGTATAGGTCTTAGGCCCCCTGTTCTTTTGCACACAAGAGACTACCTGGAGTAGAATCCCTTGCCCCTGAGATGATCGGGTACTGGTTCTACCGCTTTGTCCTTGAGAAGACCTATGAGTTCCTTTAATAGAAGGTCCCAGTGAAGGGGAGATCTTGGGGGCTCTCCCGGGAAGAAAGGAGGAGGTATCAGAGAGGTGGAGGAGGTAGCCCTCCCTGACCACCTGGAGTGCCCAGGATTCTGTGGTGATGGCTGGCCACCTGTGTGCATACAGGACTAGACGTCCTCCTGTGGGCTGCTGTCCTCCTTGGGGTAGAGAGACTATGCTCAAGGAATCAAAAGCCAAAGCCAGAGCCAGTGCCTGGGGCTTGAGAGCCTTCTGCTTACGAGGGCCTTGCCCATGACCCTTAGCCTGCTGACCCTGGTTGGGAGGCCTGAAAATGTGTTTTTTTGTAAGTAGCCCCTTTCCTCAAATAAATGGGCTTTTTACCCAAGCCCTTCTGTCAGGGAGGGGCAATGGTCTTCTTGGAGAGCCTTGTCCCTATCATGAACTTAAACTCAGTGGCCTTTTCTGTCATGGGTTTGCCAAAGAGGTTCTCCCCTTGACATGAGACATCAACCAATTTGCCCTGAACACATTGCTCGAGGTAGAAAAACATAGCCAGACCTGGCATCGGGCACCAATGCCCACTGTGGCTACTCTAGTCACTGACTCGAAGCCATCATAGGCTGTTCGAGTCATGAATTTGGAGCACTCATGGACAGCCTTGGACAGGTTCCTGAACTGCTGCAGGGGTTCCTGAGAGAGCCCAGATGAGACCCTGGCGACTTCCTTCGCCAGGTCTCTCAGGTACATGTCCATGTACAGCTGGTAGGCCTGGATCCGGCCGATGAGCAGCTAGCCCTGGTAGCACTTTCTGCCGAGGGTATCCAAGGTGTGGGCCCCTCTACCCAGGGCACTGAGGAGCACATCTTCTGGCTCTTGAGCCAACGCATGGCTGACTCCATCACCATGGAGTTGTGCGGCAGCTGTGACTTCTGGAAGCCCGGGCTCCGGCAGACCTGATACATCGAGTCGAGCCGCTTGGTCATCACCAGCACCAATGCTGGTGTCTCCCACATATGGAGCATTAGCCATTCCAGGATGGGTGGGATAGGTACTGTGAGCGATTCCCTCGGCGGGGCCTCGTACTGCAGGATTTCTAATTCTTCCGTCTGAGGGTCCTCCTTTGATTCAGTCGGAAATGCAAGGGCATTTGACATATCTCTCACAAAGTCGAGGAATGCCATGTCCTCAGGTGGGGACCGACGCCGGGGCTCCGAGGGTGGCGAATCCAAGGGGCTATCATGGTGTTGTCGGGTGTCCAGTGAGTAGTCAGAGGAAGACTCGAGGGAAGGGTGACTCGCGGGCTCAGGGTTGGAGCCCTGCCCACTTCCCACAGAGGCCCCATTGCTGGTGCCATAAGCGCTAGCCGGGGAAGGCCTCGGTCCTGTCGAGCAGGACCTGGAGCAAGACCTAGGCCGAGGATCGACTTGGGGCCATAGGGGCTCGAGGATCAGCTTGACCTCTGGGAAAGTCCTTGACGTCGCAGGCCCAGTGGTCTGGGCAGAGGACCCGGTAGTACCGGACAGCAACACCTGCTGCTGGTGCATGAAGGCAGTCAGACTGCGCTCCAGGGCCACCATCCTGGATTCGAGTCCAGAAGGCTCCGCAGCCATCGGTGCAGGCACTGAGATTCTCAGGCCTGGCACCGGTTCCCCTGAAGGGGAGTCCTCAATGAGGATAAGCTCTGGCGACTGAGACCGATCTGCAGTCGACTCCTTTCGGATTATCTTGGTAGGCTGCTCCAGCTCCGACCTTCTAACAGCTCTCATGGATTGCGGGATCTGGCCCAGGGCTTACATGACCCATCAGAGCTATCCAGAGACACTGCCTTCGAGGGTTTCTGTGGCTTCAGAGGGGGCCTTGGCCTTTGAAGCTGGGGACTCTGGGAAGAACTGGTCATGCTGCTGCTGACGGCTCTTGAGGGCCTTGGTGGATATCTTTTTGCACAGATTGCAAGCTGTGAGGTCGTGGTCCGAGCGTAGGCAGCAGTCATATGTGTCAGTGAGGGGCATTATCTTGACATACTGATCACACTTCTTAAAGCCACTGGTAGCCATGGGGGAAAAAAGTACCCCAGTGAGGTTGAAGACCCGCGGTGCCGCCAGTTGGTGAAAAAGGGGCATGAAGGCACCAAAAGGAAGGAAAAAATGACGGGACCTGAGACTCGATCTGGGGCAACAGGTTCAGGTGGCAGGAAGAGTACCGATGTACAACTGGAGAGAGTTTGAAACTCAGGTCGAGAACAAACAACTTTTTCCAGGGGAAGACAGACAGACAAACATCTGAAGGACTCTGCAGAAAAAGGGAAACTGAGCAAGATGGCACCTTTGGGCGGAAGGGGTACCATGCAAGCATGGTGGCACCTCCCAAAGGCTTTCTTTGAAAGCTGGAGAGATGCTTCCGCGAGGGCTCCGTCGGCGCACACGTCACCCATATGTGAGGACTGACTTCCTGCTTGCTCCTGGAGAAAAGGAGCTTATATGCTTTAATCAACAAAGAGCAATCATAAAACATACAGGGTAATCATAAAGAAAAGTACACCTCACGTGAAGGGTAATTTTATAATGGGCTGTCTATGTGTGAAAGGCAAGACACAGACAGCTGTGTCTTTTTATAAAATACTAAGGATAAACTAGCAGAACTTGTGGCTACAATGAAGTTGCAAACATTTATGCCTGCTCAGGAGCAGCTTTAAGTGTTAACATGTAAAGTATACACGCCCATGGGTATTTTATAAAATGTATAGGTAAACCACGACTCCGCCTTTGTTCCACCCAGAACATGCCTACACGTGGGTGGTGTAAAAGTATCCACCTTTTGTCACTGCACATATTTTCAACATGCATTAACAACTGGGGTAATTTTATAAAAGCTCTTTTACGCCTGCAAAAATGGCCTTTGCACATGAAAAAGCCTTTACAAATTACCCCCAGATAAGATTGGACACGGCAAGCAAGCATCGAGCCCTGGAAGCACTTTCTGCCGATGGCATCCAGGCTTCGGGCCTCCCTATCGGGGGGCACCGCGGAGTGCATCTTCTGGCTCTTCAGACGATGCATGGATGATTCCACAACCATAGAATGGAGCGGCAGCTGCGCCTTCTGGAACCCAGGGCTCTTTCGGACTCGAAACATGGAATCGATCCGCTTGCTCAAGACCGGCGCTGAGGCCGGTGCCTCCCACATTTGGAAGAGGAGCCGTTCCAGCATCGGAGGAACCGGCACAGTAAAGGCCTCCCTCGGGGGAGAGTCATACTGCAGGGCATTGAGCTCTTCGGCTCGAGGCTCCTCCTCGGGATCCGCAGGAACATTCAAAGCCTTGGCCATGTCCCTTACAAACTCCGAGAACTGGGCATCCTCTGGTGGAGACCTACTCCGAGGCTCGGACTGCGGTGAGTCCGAAGGGACACACCGGGTCCAAAAGGTATCGGGGGACTCCTCGTCCTCTGTCTCCCATGCAGACTCATCCGAGGAAGAGTCGAGGGGCTCCGATCGTGCGGGCTCCGATAGCACCCGCCCCGACGCCAGGGGCATCGGCGTCGACGCCCTTGGTCCCGAACGGGAGGTCGAGGGGGACCGTGACCGAGTCCAGACTCGGGCCTTCATGGCTTCGAGAACCGGCTCGGTCTCCGGGGTTGACTTAGACGTCGACGTCCCGGTGGTCGGAGCAGATGCACCAGTTAAGCTGGCCATCAGCACCCGTTGTTGATCCATGAAGGTCGACAGTCTGCACTCCAAGGCTGTCAGCCTGAGTCCAAGCTCAGGAGACTCAGCAGCCACCGACTCGGGCCCCGGCGGCGGCGCCGGGCCCGACATCGGCTCCCTGGGAGGAGAGTCCTCGAGGACAACAGGACTTACGTGCTCGACGGACTCCAGCTCTATACGAGGCACTTTAGGCGGCTTCTCCAGCTCCAAAGGCCTGGGGCAGCGGTCAGGGGTCCGGGACCTGGCCCTCGAGGAACCAGGGGTATCCTCCGACGCCGCCCTCACGAGCTTCCTCTTCCTCTTATGCTCCGACTGGGGGACCCCTTTTCAGAGGAACCCTGATGAAGCTCGGGGTCAGACTCCCAAGACGTCGAGGCCTCTGACGAGATCCAGGCTCGTCCGGAGGCAGAGACAGAAAAAATTCTCTCCTTCTGATGCTGCCGGCTTCTGAGTGCCTTGGTGGACATCTTTCCACACGGGACACAGACCTTGGGATCATGGTCTGGCCCGAGGCAACGCAGGCAGCACTCGTGTGTGTCGGTAAGAGACATGAGCTTCTTACAATGATCACACTTTTTAAAACCACTGGAAGCCATCGGGGAAAAAAGGGCCCCTGCGAGGTCAAAAGACCGGCCCTCCAGGGAAAAAGAGCGTGAACGCGTGCCACGAAGGGCAAAAAAAAAAAAATAGAGATCGGGTCGATACCGGCATACCGAATAGAGGCGGGAAGGGAGACCAGCGTCGAACCGGACAAAAGAGAGCGAAAATCGCAGAAAAAAATCAAACTTTTCCAGGTGACATGGACTCACGTCCGTTGGGCTCCACGGAAAAAGAAAGACTGAGCAAGATGGCACCTTTGGGTGGGAAGGGGACCGCGCATGCGTGGGTGTATTCCCAAAGGCTTTCTTAGAAAGCTGGGAAAATGCTCCACATGGGGGCTCCATCATCGTCGATGTCACCCATATGTGAGGACTGACTTCCTGCTTGGTCCTGGAGAAATAAAGGCAAACAGAACAACAGGTTCGTATGTTTTAGATGGTGAGGCTGCGAAATATTTTCCTTTTTTGGTTCTGACCAGCATATCGTCACGTGAGATAAATCTCAGAAGCAGAGAAGAGCTTCAGTTACTGACCCATTTGGCTGATATAATCCTAATCTTACAGAGTTACAGAAAGGTGTAGTGTTCTGTAAAAGTGCAGAGACTGGAATAAAAATTTGATGCAGTTACAATGCTCCAAACTTGCTGAATCAGACGCATTTCAGGAAACCACAAAAGCTTCCTAGGAGATAAGTCATATCTCTTACACTTCCCAAAGCCTGATCCCAGTAAGAAAGGTCAAAACCATGGACATTTTAAACGTTATTCCTCAAAGCAAAATGACAAAATATCAATATTAGATTCGTCAGGCTATTAATTGGCCTGGTTCTCAGCTGTTATTGCCTTTGCCCATCCAATGCCCTTTTTGTTGTAACAATTTCTTATATTCTTGCACTTCCTTGGCACTATACAAAATTACTATGACTCTGCTCCTGGGGGTTTTTTTGGTATGGCGTAGCCGCCTAGTGGTTAGAGCAGTGGCCTGGTGACCAAGAGATGAGGGTTTGATTCCCAATGGCACTCCTTGTGGAAATGGGCAAAGCATAGAAAACAATCTTTTACAAATTCCCCTTCAGCAAAAGGTTTGCATTTCTTTGCGATCAGGTTGCTGACCTTGAAGAATGCTATGGTTGCATTGATCGAATGTGACCTTGGCTTCACCATCAACTGTTGCTGAGTAGCCAATTTCGATTTAAGTTCTTTGAGCTTCAATTTACGAATTTCACTTTTGGGTGGAAAATCAGTATCAAACATATTTCTATGCAGAGCTTTATAATGACGTTTCAGATTACCTTTTTTGGGCAAGGATACTGGGGTGTTACAAATTAGACAACACTTGTCTTTCACCATAATGAAGAAGTAGTCCATTTCCCATTCATCATGGAAAGTGGTAGGTTTTGCTCTTCTTTGGAACACTCATCTTCATTATACTGGGGTGGCTGGATGTAAGAAGGCCAAATCTTTTAAGTTAGTATAAACACTGGCTGAATCTGGTCCAAAACTGCACTGTCCCAAAGTATTAGAAAGGACAGGGTAGGAAGAAGGGGAGGAGGAGTGGCACTATATGTAAAAACTACTATTAAAGCTTTGGAATTACAGAGCTTTAAAGGGAGAGAGGAGGCATTGTGGGTTAAACTAGAAAGAGGGAAAGAGAAATCTATTTGCATTGGTGTGATATACAGACCTCCCTCACAAGAGGAAGAGGTGGACAGAGTTAATTGAAGACATACGCAGCATTGCTAGGAAAGGGGAAGTGCTACTGATAGGAGATTTCAATATGCCAGATGTTGATTGGCACATTCCTGCTGCAGTATCATCTAGAAGTAAGGAGATCCTGGATTCTCTACAGGGAGAACTATTTAGGCAGTTGGTAACAGACCCCACACGTGAAGGAGCCATACTGGACTTGGTGCTTACCAATGGTGAAAGTGTTTCTGATGTTGTAGTGGGAGATCATTTTACATCCAGTGATCACCAGATGGTGTGGTTCAGTATTGGGACTAGGGCTGTTAGAATCCATTCAAGGGTGAGGATCTTAGACTTTAGGAAGACTAACTTTGCGAAGATGGGCCAATACCTCAGGGAGTCGTTAGTGGGATGGGAACAGCTGGAGGATGTAGAAAAACAGTGGGCAAAACTGAAAGGGGATATTTTAAGGGCAACCACCCTTTTTGTTAAAATGGTAATTAAAGGTAAAAGGAAAAAGAGACCGCTATGTTTTTCGAAAGAAGTAGCTGAAAAAGTGAAGAAAAAGAGGGAGGCCTTCATGAAATACAAGAGATCACAGAGAGAGGAAGACAGGCATCTGTATTTGGAAAAACTTAGAGAAGCTAGCAAAGTAGTCAAGAAGGCAAAGATTCAGAAGAAGGAGGAAATAACCAATGCAATAAAATGGGGGGATAAGACATTTTTCAAATATATTAGTGAAAAGAGGAAGGGCAAAAATGGTATTGTCAGACTCAAGGGTGCAGGGGAGGAATATGTAGAAGCTGATAAGGATAAAGCGGAATTGCTTAACAAATATTTTTGTTCTGTGTTCACAGATGAAGAACCAGGAGCAGGACCTCAGAAAACACCCACAAATAGGAAAAGAAGCAAGGGACATCTTGAGCAATTTTCAGAGGACTGTGTTCGTGAGAAACTAGCTCAACTTAAAGTGGACAAAGCGATGGGACCGGATGGGATACACCCTAGAATACTGAGGGAACTTGGGGACATTCTAGCAACTCCACTGACAGACCTTTTCAATGCCTCGTTGGAGTCGGGAGTGGTGCCAAAGGACTGGAGTGAGGCTCATGTGGTGCCTTTACATAAAAGCAGACGTAAGGATGTGGTTGAAAACTACAGGCCGGTTAGTTTAACTTCGGTGGTGAGTAAATTATTGAAAACGCTGCTGAAAGAGAAAATAGTGAGGTTTCTGGAGTCCAGCGGATTACAGGATCCGAGGCAGCATGGATTCACCAGAGGCAGGTCTTGTCAGACAAATCTGATTGATTTCTTTGACTGGGTGACCAGGGAGTTGGACCGAGGGAGAGCTCTAGATGTGGTGTATTTAGATTTCAGTAAAGCCTTTGACACTGTTCCTCACAGGTGACTTATAAACAAACTGAGCACCCTAGGGATGGACCCTAAAGTTAATGCTTGGGTTAGAAATTGGTTGGGTGGGAAGAGACAAAGAGTACAAGTAAATGGAGCTCACTCTGAAGAGAAGGATGTTACCAGTGGTGTGCCCCAGGGATCTGTTCTTGGTCCGATTCTTTTTAACATCTTTGTTAATGATATAGCGGAAGGGCTGTCGGGTAAGGTTTGCCTCTTTACGGATGATACCAAAATCTGCAATAGAGTAGACACCCAGGAAGGTGTAGATAACATGAGGAGGGATCTAGCTAAGCTTAAAGAATGGTCTAGAATTTGGCAGCTGGGATTTAATGTTAAAAAATGTAAGGTCTTGCATTTGGGCTGCAGCAATCCAAGGGAGCAATATAGTATAGGGGGTGAAGTACTTTTGTCCACTAAAGAAGAGCGGGACCTAGGCGTGGTTGTGTCTGATGATCTTAAAGTAGCTAAACAGGTAGAAAAGGCAACGGCAAAAGCTAGAAGGATGCTTGGATGCATACGGAGAAGAATGGCTAGCAGAAAAAAGGAGGTGAAAATGCCTCTTTATAAGTCTTTGGTGCGACCTCATTTGGAGTATAGTGTGCAATTCTGGAGACCACACCTTCAAAAGGATGTGAACAGGATGGAGTCGGTGCAGAGGGTGGCTACTAAAATGATTAGTGGTCTTCATTATAAAGCATATGAGGACAGACTGAAGGATCTTAATATGTACACCTTAGAGGAAAGGCGGGATAGAGGTGATATGATTGAGATGTTTAAATACCTCCGTGGCATAAATGTTCAGGGAGAGAGCCTCTTTCAATTGAAAGCAAGTTCTGCTACGAGGGGACATGGGATGAGGGTGAAGGGAGATAGATTCAGGAGTGATATGCGGAAATACTTCTTTACGGAAAGAGTAGTGGTTCCATGGAATAGTCTCCCAGTGGAGATGGTAGAGATGAGGACAGTAACTGAATTCAAAAAAGCATGGGACAAACTCAGAGGATCTCTAAAGGTAAAAAGGGGACTGTTGTAGTTGTTGATATGGAAGGACAGACTAGATGGGCCATGTGGTCTTTTTCTGTCATCATATTTCTATGTTTCTATAGTTACTCACCTGTAACAGGTGATCTCCGGGAACAGCAGGAATTTAGTCTTCACATATGGGTACCGTCGGTACCGACAGAGCCTGTGCGGGAACGCTCCCCAGCACCCAATAGGAAAGCTTTTGGGAGCATCCTGCGTCCTGCCTTCCCGCCTTTCCCAACTGTCCCTCTCCAGTTGAGTTTAAAGCTGAAACAAAGAGAGAGGGAAAAAGAGAAAGAGAGAGCGATAGAGAGATACAAATCCTAGGGGAGGTGGGTGGATTGTGAAGACTAAATTTCTGCTGTTCCCGGAGATCACCTGTTACAGGTGAGTAACTATGCTATCTCCAGGAACAAGCAGGAATGTAGTCTTCACATATGGGGACTCCCTAGCTGCAGATGCCAGAAAGAAGGCCCCAGAAGTTGTGTGCCCCTGTGAAAGGGCTCCACTTCCCCCCATGGTTCTCTGGCATCCTACCAGGGATAATGGGTAGGAGTTGAATAAGTATGGAACAGGTGTTGAAGAACAGCCTGACCAAACAAGGCATCCCGGCGGGAGTCCTTGTCTAAGCAGTAATGGGCTGTAAAGGTATGAACCAAAGCCCAAGTAGCTGCTCGACAGATGTCGTCGATAGACACAGAGTGAAGATGAGCCACAGAGGCTGCCATGGCTCTCACATTGTGAGCTGTGACATGGCCTTCAAGAGGAAGGTTCTTACTCTCATAGGCAAAAGATATACACTGTGCAATCCAGCTGGACAGTGTTCTTTTGGAGATTGGAAGTCCCAAATGACTAGGATCAAAAGCAACAAAGAGTTGAGAGGACTTTCTATGTTGCTGTGTCCTTTGCAAGTAAAAGGCCAAAGCCCTTTTACAGTCCAAAGTTTGAAGTTTCCTTTCTGCATTTGAGGTGTGAGGCCTTGAGAAGAATACAGGAAGGTAAACCACTTGGTTTAAATGAAAAGGTGACACCACCTTTGGCATAAAGTGTGGATGAGTCCTAAGGATTACCTTATCATGATGGAACCTTCAATGAGGATCAGCCACCAACGATTGCAATACACTGATGCGACGTGCTGATGTGATTGCAATAAGAAAGATGACCTTCCAGGAAAGGAATTTCAAAGAGGTAGTAGCTAATTGCTCAAAAGGTGGCTTCATGAGCTGCCCAAGAATGCTGATTTAAGTCCCATGCCACCGGTGGTGGCTTAATGGGAGGTTTAGTTAAAAGAAGGCCTCTCATAAATCTCGCTATGAGAGGATGAGAGGAAATAGGTTGTCCATTTAGAGGCATGAAAGAAGCTGCAATAGCACTCAGATGAACTCTCACTGAATTGGTCTTAAGCCCTGCATTAGATAAATGAAGGAGATACTCCAGTAATGATTCCAGAGGTATCGCAAGAGGGTTAAGACCCTTCAGCGAGCACCATATGGTAAACCTTTTCCACTTGAATGCATTAGAGCGTCTTGTGGAAGGCTTCCTGGAAGCATAAAGGATATCCTTTACCTGCTGAGAAAGGTTAAGACCATGAAGTTCTAGGCTTTCAGCAACCAGGCCCTGAGATGCAGAGACTGGGGATTGGGATGCCACAGCATCCCGTCCTCCTGAGAAAGGAGATTTGGAGCAGATCCTAACTCCAGAGGCGGAGCTTGAGAAAGATGTAGGAGCAGAGGGTATCTCATTTGCCGTGGCCAACATGGAGCTATGAGAATCATATGAACTCTGTCTCGCTGAAGCTTGAACAGGGTTTTGGGAATTAGGGGAATGGGTGGGAAGGCATACAGGAAGTCCTGGCCCCAATGGAGGAGGAAAGCATCCCTGGCCTGACAACCCTGAGCCGGAATTCTGGAACAGAACCGGGGAAGTTTGGCATTCAGCAAACTTACAAAGAGATCTATGTCCGGGGTTCCCCAAATTTGGAAAATTTTGGCCACTTGGTCTGCATGGAGACACCATTCGTGTGGAAGCAGAACTCGATTGAGTCTGTCTGCCCAAGAGTTTTGAATGCCTGGAAGATACACCACAAGGAGATGAATCTGATGCTCTCTGGCGAGGGCCTATAGTCGCAAAGCTTCGTTGCAGAGCGAGAGAGAGCCTGTTCCGCCCTGCTTGTTCACATAGAACATGGCTACTTGATTTTCCATTTGAACTAGGAGTGTCTTGTAGCTGAGCTGGGTGTGGAATACTCGAAGAGCAAGGAAGATTGCTCTGAGTTCCAGGAGGTTGATGGGTAGATAGGCCTCCTGTGGAGTCCAGGTACCCTGGGTAGAGAGGCCTTGCAGGAGGGCTCCCCAACCCACCTGTGAGGCATCTGTTTCTAGAGTGGCTTGGGGTGGGGGTTGCTGAAAAGGAGACCCCACCAAAAGGTTTTGGGGTGACTGCCACCATTGGAGGGACAAAATAAGGCGATCTGAGTTTGCTATTTTGTCTGACAGGCAACCTGATGCCTGAGTCCACTGAGTGGATAAAGTCCACTGGGCTGCCCTCATATGGAGGCGAGCATAAGGAACCACATGCACGGTGGATGCCATGTGGCCTAGCAACTGTAACATTTCCCAAGCAGTGAGGTGAGGTTTTAGCACTGCTTGGGAAGCTAACTGCACAATGCGAAGGCAGCAGGGCTGTGGAAGGTAGGCCCTTGTCTGTCTGGTATTCAACAGAGCTCCTATAAATTCTAGGGACTGAGTGGGAGCAAGGTTGGATTTTGGGAAGTTTATGACAAGACCCACATACTGAAGGATGCGCTTTGTGCGAGAGAGCAAAACCCTGGCCTCTGGCTCTAAAGAGGCTCGAATGAGCCAGTCGTCTAAGTAAGGGAAGATGAATATTCCTAGGGTGCGAAGAAATGCTGCCACCACAGCCATGCATTTTGTGAACACCCTTGGTGCAGAGGCCAGGCCAAAAGGAAGAACCCTGTATTGGTAGTGCTTCCCTTGAAACAGAAAGCGAAGGAACGTTTGATGAGTTGGATGGATGAGAACATGAGTGTACGCATCCTTGATATCTAGAGAACAAAGCCATCCTGACTCTGAAGGTATGGCAGCAGAGTTCCCAGATAAATCATTTTGAACTTCTCTTTGAACAGGAATTTGTTCAATTCTCTGAGGTCTAAAATGGTTCTGTGTCCTCCTGTTTTCTTTGGGATAAGGAAATAGAAGGAGTAAAACACTGTACCGCATTGGGGAATGGGTACCTCTTCTATTGGGCAAGAAGCACAGTGACCTCTTGACCTAACAGGTTGTTGAGAGAGATCTGAGAATTGAACTGTCTTACCACTGTAGGAGGGGGCATGCTGAGGAAATGAAGCTTGTACCCCTCTCTTACAATAGACAGAGTCCAATTTTCTGCTGTTATCTGACCCCATCTGGGGACAAAATGACATAACCTTCCTGGGATGGTGGAGGGTTCTGGGCCATTCAGGGCCAGGAAGGCAAAGTTCTCTAGATAGGAGTCAAAGCCCCAGTGGAGGCTGAGTCTGCTGAGCTGGTTGAGGCTTAGCTGCTTTTGACTCTCTTTGTCTAGGTTGTTGCTGTTGTCCCTTTTGGGCAGACTGACCTAAACCATGCCCCTGTTGGGTATAGGAGGGATAAAACCTCTTCTTCTTACTGAAGAATTGTTTCTTAGAGGATTTTTTCCTCGCAGGATCAGCAGTAGATTTGTAAAACTATCCAAAGTGATATTGTCAGCATCTATCTCATTAGCTTTTTCCTGCCAATTCTTGCCAGAGATTCTCTCCTGTGCAAGGAATATTCCCTAGTTTATCCTGTACCCAAATTTCCAAGTCAGATACCCGGAGCCAGGCAATTCTACATGCACCTATGGCAATGGCAGAGGTTCTGCTTATGCACTCAAAGCAGTCAAAAGCTGCACGATTCACAAACTTGGAAATCAAGGACGAGATAATCTTGCCTCTTATCATCAGGAAGGAGAGGGCTCATAAGCTCTAAATCTCCTGTGACCTCCTTAAGGAACATTCCCATATATAAGCCTGGAAGGTTCGATGTCCAAAGGCGTCAAGAGTTTTACATTCACGTCCTGGAGGATTAGATGCATGCCTTTTTGCACTCTTTATCCTTCTCATTGCTGACTCCACCACCATGGAATGGTGTGGTAATTGAGTCTTTTGAAACCCAAGACAGGGAGGAACTCAATACATGGTGTCGAGTCTTCAAGAGTGAGGAGATGTGGTTAGAGGTGTTTCCCACATCCTTAACATGAGATCATGCAAGATCTCATGAATAGGTAAGGTAGCTGCCTCTTTGGGAGCTTTAGGGTACTGCAGGATTTCTAATTCCTTTGCCCTAGGCTCTTTTTCAGGAGCCACTGTGATGGAAAGACCTCAAGCCACATCTCGGATAAAATCCTGAAAGGACATATCTTCTGGTGGAGACATCCTATGCTGAGGAGAAGAGGAATCCTCAGGAAGAAGTACTCTGGTATCGGCAGAGCTTTCATAATCTTCAGACTCATCCGAGGATTTGAAGTATCTCTGATCCGGGTGATCGTGCAAGGCACAGTACCGGTACCGATCGAAGTCGGCATCGGAGTGGTCCGGTACCGACCTATCGATACCGGATGGATACGCATGACTCGGTCCCGGTAGAATACCTGCCGATGTTGATGCGGTCGGTGCCGGTACCGGTTGAATTGTCTGAAGCGGTTTCAAGGGCATCGAGGCCGTGAGAACAGCCGCCAGACTGCGTTCAATAGCCTAGAATCTCTGGTCTATCGACGCTGCCGATGCTTGGGTATTGGTACCGGAAGAAGCGGCGGTACCCCAGAGCATGGCACCAGTAGTTCTGCCGAGGTTGAAGCCTCGAGAACGTCCTGGAGCCCCATTACTGCTTTGGAAGCCGAAGCATCCCACCGGGGCAATTTTGCCAGTGAAAGTCCCTCAAGGGCAATGCCAGAGGCATCTCGCTGTCTAGAAGGAGATCTACCCTTTGAGGACCCACTAGATTTATGTTTAGTTACCTGAGATCCATGGGAGGAAGACGAAGCCCTGGACGACGTTGATGCCACAGAGGCTGCATCGGAGGGAAAAAGGGTGCTAAGCTTAGCAGCTCGGTTCTGCCGGCACTTTTCGACATCATCCCACAGGCAACACACTCTGAAATGGAGTGGTCAGGACCTAAACATTTGAGGCAACACTCATGGGTGTCGGTGACGGAGATGGTACCGCCACACTTAGAACACTTTTTAAAACCTGATATGGGTTTTTCCATTCTGAAGGAAAAGTTGGGCCTAGTGCCCAAAATGGCGCTTGGCACCTGAAGAGAAAATTACTGGAAAGACTCCAGAAGAAAGTTTTTGTTTTTTTTAAAGAAAAGAAAGAAGAACCACCAGCGGTACTGGTGTAGCGTCGAGGGAAGGCAGACGCGACCACAAAAAAGAAGAACAGAAGGGATTTTTTTCTGCGGTGACAGGATGTGCGACCTGTCCGCTCCACGGAAAACGAAAAACTGGAGAGGGACAGTTGGGAAAGGCGGGAAGGCAGCACGCAGGCACAGTGGGATGCTCCCAAAAGCTTTCCTATTGGACGCTGGGGAGCATTCCCGTGCAGGCTCCGTCGGTACCGATGATACCCATATGTGAAGACTACATTCCTGCTTGTTCCTGGAGATGTCACTTTACCCCCCATTGCCTCGGAAGAAGAGCCTGGCAATCTACGTCTGGGCCACACCTTGCAAGAAAATCCAAGGGCTGCTGGGTTGCCCGGAGTCAGCACTGGTTCAACGGCACACATTGCACCTGGTTTAAAAAATCTCCATCCGAGTTCATTCATGAATTATAGTGATACTTTGCATGGTCTTCTCATATGGATCAGGATGAGGACTGCAGAGCCTTAATTCATTTATAGTAGCAAGGCCAGGAGAGCTTTAAAAAATAGTTTAAATCTAATAAACTCAGAAATGAAATGAAAATAGAAGGGAAAATACCTCTTTATGACTGTTTGTTTTTTAAGTGATAAACTATAATCTTAAAAATACTGCATTCCTAGCATGCTTGATTTAACCCCAAAATGCTTTCTACAAATATACAGAAACAATGACAGCAGAAAAAGACCACATTGCCTATCCAGTCTGCCCATTCACACCAACAGCCTAATCTCTAGAATTCCTTCTATGTTAGACATCCTTGGTGCTTGTCCCATGGTTCTTAAATTCTGATACTGTCCTTGTCTCCAATACCTCCACTGATAGGTTGTGCCTGCATCAACTACTATTTCTATAAAGAAATATGTCCTTATTTTATTTAACAAGTTTTTATACCGCCTTATCCTACAACTAAAGTGATTTACATTACAACTCAAACAGTTATAGAGAACTCACATTGGAAACATAGGAAAGGGTGACATGCGGGTGATGCTTGAAAGCAAAACTTATGTACAGCGAAAAATATGTACAAATGCCAGGCAGCATGCTAACAAGTATTTGGGTGTTCACATGAAAGGTGGTCCGGAATCTGGAATGTTAGATGTACTCCCTTAGATTACTCCTTTCATCCTTCTCCTACGAGTCCTCACTTCAGAGCCTCCTACCCTTTTAGAGATGGGGCCAACAGAATTGCACACAATATTCAAGGTATAGTCGCACCAGGGACCTATACAGAGGTACTATCATATACTCAGTTGTGTTCTCCATTCATTTTCATATACTTCCTAACATTCCATATTCACTCTCAGGCAATGTTCCCACTAACCTGCACTGGGTCCGCTGCCGATCGACGCTCTGCCCCTCCCCCCATCGGCAGGAATGCCGGAGGAGGACCCGGCGCAGATTAAAGAGAACATTGCGAGGGTGCTGTGGCGTGCGTTAGACACAGGGTCTAACACACGCCTGATCGCTCTGCACCTTCCCCGCCGGCAGGAATGTTGGCGGCAGACCCAGCACAGGTTAGTGGGAACATTGCTCTCAGGTGCAGCTGTTTGTCCTCATCAGGCATACATTAAGGACCTGAGATTAATTAAGCTTCAAGTGAACATTAAACGTATTAGGTGTAGTTTTATTAGTATAAGTATCTCTACCAACCCTAAGTAGATAAAGAACTTAAATAGGGTTTAAGTATGTTTTTTGTATGTTTTGTATATTTTTTAAAGCAAGAATACTTTCTTTTTGGTGCTTTAGGGGAACTTTCCTTGAGCACAGTAGGTTGCTGAACTCTAGTAACCTCCTCAGGTTTGGAAACTGCTAACACCTAACCAGGAGTTAATGGGCCTGATTTCCTGAGTGCAGCTGAGGCCTGTATAAAAGGTTCCAGTGCCCTGCCTGGTTGAGGCTTTCCTAACCAGGGCTCTACAGATCAACAAACAGTAAGGATTTGAGGGTTTGTTTGTTTGTTTTTATTATATTACATTGCTAGCTCTCTGACTGGGAGCTCTTAAAAGGGTTTTTTGTATATTTTTTAAAGCAAGGATACTTTCTTTTTGGTGCTTTAGGGGAACTTTCCTTGAGCACAGTAGGTTGCTGAACTTTAGTAACCTCCTCAGGTTTGGAAACTGCTAACACCTAATCAGGAGTTAGTTGCCCGTAGCATGGGAAATAAGATCCCTGATGTTGAAGCTTTGGTGGGAGTGGCTGACTTGGATTTAGTGGCCGTTACAAAAACATGGTTCACAGAAAACCATGATTGGGATGTAACTATACCTGGCTATACTTTATTCAGAAAGGACAGGGTAGGAAGAAGGGGAGGAGGAGTGGCACTATATGTAAAAACTACTATTAAAGCTTTGGAATTACAGAGCTTAAAAGGGAGAGAGGAGGCATTGTGGGTTAAACTAGAAAGAGGGAAAGAGAAATCTATTTGCATTGGTGTGATATACAGACCTCCCTCACAAGAGGAAGAGTTGGACAGAGATTTAATTGAAGACATACGCAGCATTGCTAGGAAAGGGGAAGTGCTACTGAAAGGAGATTTCAATGTGCCAGATGTTGATTGGCACATTCCTGCTGCAGTATCATCTAGAAGTAAGGAGATCCTGGATTCTCTACAGGGAGAACTATTTAGGCAATTGGTAACAGACCCCACATGTGAAGGGGCCATACTGGACTTGGTGCTTACCAATGGTGAAAGTGTTTCTGATGTTGTAGTGCGAGATCATTTTGCATCCAGTGATCACCAGATGGTGTGGTTCAGTATTAGGACTAGGGCTGTTAGAATCCATTCCAAGGTGAGGATCTTAGACTTTAGGAAGACTAACTTTGCGAAGATGGGCCAATACCTCAGGGAGTCGTTAGTGGGATGGGAACAGCTGGGGGATGTAGAAAAACAGTGGGCAAAACTGAAAGGGGGTATTTTAAGGGCAACCAACCTTTTTTTTTAAATGGTAAATAAAGGCAAAAGGAAAAGTAGACCACTATGGTTTTCGAAGGAAGTAGCTGAAAAAGTGAAGAAAAAGAGGGAGGCCTTCATGAAATACAAGAGATCACAGAGAGAGGAAGACAGGCATCTGTATTTGGAAAAACTTAGAGAAGCTAGCAAAGTAGTCAAGAAGGCAAAGATTCAAAAGCAGGAGGAAATAGCCAATGCAATAAAATGGGGGGATAAGACATTTTTCAGATATATTAGTGAGAAGAGGAAGGGCAAAAGTGCTATTGTCAGACTCAAGGGTGCAGGGGGGGGAATATGTAGAAGCTGATAAAGATAAAGCGGAATTGCTTAACAAATATTTTTGTTCTGTGTTCACAGATGAAGAACCAGGAGCAGGACCTCAGAAAACACCCACAAATAGGAACAGAAGCAAGGGACATCTTGAACAATTTTCAGAAGACTGTGTTCGTGAGAAACTAGCTCAACTTACAGTGGACAAAGCGATGGGACCGGATGGGATACACCCTAGAATACCGAGGGAACTTGGGGACGTTCTAGAAACTCCACTGACTGACCTTTTCAATGCCTCTTTGGAGTCGGGAGTGGTGCCAAAGGACTGGAGAGAGGCTCATGTGGTGCCTTTACACAAAAGCGGAAGTAAGGATATGGTTGAAAACTACAGGCCGGTTAGTTTAACCGGTGGTGAGTAAATTATTGGAAACGCTGCTGAAAGAGAAAATAGTGAGGTTTCTGGAGTCCAGCGGATTACAGGATCCGAGGCAGCATGGATTCACCAGAGGCAGGTCTTGTCAGACAAATCTGATTGATTTCTTTGACTGGGTGACCAGGGAGTTGGATCGAGGGAGAGCTCTAGATGTGGTGTATTTAGATTTCAGTAAAGCCTTTGACACTGTTCCTCACAGGCGACTTACAAACAAACTGAGCACCCTAGGGATGAACCCTAAAGTTACTGCTTGGGTTAGAAATTGGTTGGGTGGGAGGCAACAAAGAGTACTAGTAAATGGAGCTCACTCTGAGGAGAAGGATGTTACCAGTGGTGTGCCCCAGGGATCTGTCCTTGGTCCGATTCTTTTTAACATCTTTGTTAGTGATATAGCGGAAGGGCTGTCGGGTAAGGTTTGCCTCTTTGTAGATGATACCAAAATCTGCAATAGAGAAGACACCCAGGAAGGTGTAGATAACATGAGGAGGGATCTAGCTAAGCTTGAAGAATGGTCTAGAATTTGGCAGCTGGGATTTAATGTTAAAAAATGTAAGGTCATGCATTTGGGCTGCAGCAATCCAAGGGAGCAATACAGTATAGGAGGTGAAGTACTTTTGTCCACTAAAGAAGAGCGGGACCTAGGCGTGGTTGTGTCTGATGATCTTAAAGTAGCTAAACAGCTAGAAAAGGCGACGGCAAAAACTAGAAGGATGCTTGGGTGCATACGGAGAGGAATGGCTAGCAGAAAAAAGGAGGAGGTGATAATGCCTCTGTATAAGTCTTTGGTGCGACCTCATTTGGAGTATAGTGTGCAATTCTGGAGACCACACCTTCAAAAGGATGTGAACAGGATGGAGTTGGTGCAGAGGGTGGCTACTAAAATGATTAGTGGGCTTCATTATAAAGCATATGAGGACAGACTGAAGGATCTTAATATGTACACCTTAGAGGAAAGGCGGGATAGAGGTGGTATGATTGAGATGTTTAAATACCTCCGTGGCATAAATGTTCAGGGAGAGAGCCTCTTTCAATTGAAAGCAAGTTCTGCTCTGAGGGGACATGGGATGAGGGTGAAGGGAGATAGATTCAGGAGTGATATGCGGAAATATTTCTTTATGGAAAGAGTAGTGGATCCATGGAATAGCCTCCCAGTGGAGGTGGTAGAGATGAGGACAGTAACTGAATTCAAAAAAGCATGGGACCAACACAGAGGATCTCTAAAGGTAAAAAGTGGACTGTTGTAGTTGTTGATATGGAAGGACAGACTAGATAGGCCATGTGGTCTTTTTCTGTCATCATGTTTCTATGTAAATACCTAAACACAATCTTAAAACTAAGATGCAGACAGCAGTCCAGCAGCAAGATGGTGGTTTCCAGTCTTTTGCATTGAGTGTCACATGTATGATTTTCTCCCAGTTGGTGAGGGGTCTTACGTATGCACTAGGTGCAAGGAGCTCTTAGCTCTCAGGGAACAAGTCCGATCTCTGGAGGCTAGAGTAGCAGAATTGGAGGACATAAGGAAGACAGAGAGGTATATAGACGAGACCTAGAGGGATACAGTACTGAAGTCCCACCTCCAGTCTGGCAGCATTCCTGTTGCCATGGAGAAGAGAGGTCACGTGACAGGAGAGCATCACCCTGATGTGGCAGGAAGTGATCCTGTAGCTAGGACCTGTCCTCCAGGTGATGTAAAACCCTCTTAACACCGAGGAAATTTCTCCAGGGCCATGTGCCCACAAGGGAAGGGTTAGGATAGCTGTTATAGTTGGTGATTCAGTCATTAGGTTGGTGGACATGAGGATCACCTGGTAACATGCCTGCCTGGTGCAAAGGTAGCGGACCTCATGTGCCACTTAGACAAGGTCTTAGATAGTGCTAGGGAGGAGTCGCCTATCTTGATACCGCTCGGTACCAATGACATAGGAAAATGTGGTAGGGAGGTTCTGGAGGCTAAATTTAGGCTTTTAGGTAGAAAGTTGAAATCCAGAACTTCCAGGGTAGCATTCTCAGAATGCTTCCCGTTCCATGTGCAGGACCCAAAAGGCAGGCAGAGCTCCAGAGTCTCAATGTGTGGATGAGACGATGGTGCAAGGATGAGGGTTTTGGATTTGTTAGGAACTGGGGAACATTCTGGGGAAAGGATGGGCTCTTCCGAAGGGATGGGCTTCACCTTAACCGGGATAGAACCAGACTGCTGGCATTAACCTTTAAGAAGGAGACAGAGCAGCTTTTAGACTAGATAATAGGGAAGAGCCGACAGTTGCCCAAGACCGCATGGTTCAGAGCAATGTACCCTTGAAGGATACTACCAAAAAGCACAGTTACTTACCTGTAACAGGTGATCTCTGGGAACAGCAGGAATTAGTCTTCACATATGGGTACGTCGGTACCGACGGAGCCTGCACGGGAACGCTGCCCAGCTTCCAATCAGAAAGCTTTTGGCAGCATCTCTCGCGCCTGCGCGCTGACTTCCCGCCTTCTCCAGAGCCTCTCTTCAGTTGAGTTTCAGAGCTGAGACAAAGGCGAGAGAGAAGGAAGAAGAAGATAGAGAGATGCAACTCCTAGGGGAGATGGAAGGGTTGTGAAGACTAATTCCTGCTGTTCCCAGAGATCACCTGTTACAGGTAAGTAACTGTGCTATCTCCAGTAACAAGCAGGAATGAGTCTTCACATATGGGGACTCCCTAGCTGGAGATGCCAGGGGGAGATCCCATAAAAATGCAGTAGCCTGGACCAGGGGTGCATTTTGTCTCCAAGAATCCCCGGCATCCAATGTGGGATGGAGGGTAGGAGTTGACAATAAAGGAGCTGTGAGGAAAGAAACAGCATAGCCAAGGACTAGAGGGTCTTACAGACTACAGGAGTCATTGGTATATTAAATGAGTAGCATTAAAACATATTAATGTACACTTAAAATATGCAGCTTACCTACTGTATTGTAGGAAGTAGAAGCATAATGGAGTCTACTGGATAAGCAGTGGCGGAATCTCCAAGGTGACCTTTCAGCAGTGAGGATGAAGGTCCAGACCTGGAGGTAGTAGATGATCCAGGTGTCAACTGGGTAGGATTAGACGTCAGGTCTTCAATGGAAAGCTTTATGGAAAAAAGCTGAAAACTCCTTTAGGCATAAGGTCATTAACAGTGAGGACTAAAGGAAGAAGACTGACGGAGTCGGAGAAGTAGTCCAGTCCTGGTGGGAAGAGGGGATTGGAAAAAAACCCTATTCCCAAGGAGAACAGCTGTGTACTCAAGATAAAGATGCACACTGTTTTTCCTAGCTGGGGAGAGATAGGAAAAATATTGAAGCTTGATGCTGCAAGGACTTAAAGAAAAAATTTGAAGATGTTAGCACCACAGTGGTAATTGATGCTTAACATTTACTACATCGTAAGATGGTATGCGAAGTAGGGCGATAGACTGTCTAAAGCCTCTAGGAGGTAAAACATGTAGTATAGACAGTAAGGGTGAAAGTGTGTAAGACATATCAACCCTTAAGGAGCCCCCGAACAGACACATATATATACAGATATATATATGTGGATGGAATATATATATATATATATATATATACATATGTCGAGATGAATATTAGGATATGGGTGGAGAAATGTATCAAAATATATATATATATATATATAAATATGATATACCTAAATATATATACATTTGTGGGGCATGGTTTTGCACCACCAGAGTAATGATATAGGAATGTAGACATATATGGAGATGCTACATACAAGATAACAGGTTGAAGATACATGTCTACCACCCAGCCCCATAATTGTACATGGGGAATATAAAAGAAAAAGATTCTTCGCTCTACAAGAGGGTGAACCCACTTGGGATAGGTATAGAGAATCCATTTCCGTGGGTTTCCAACAAGATAACCGTGATGTTTGCGTGAGAACAGATGATGATATGAATCTGTAAGGAACAAGGCGAGAGTTCCAAAGAACACTGACATGGCAGATGTGCAGAAACGCAGAAAAAGATAGCAGAGGGACCTACTGGAGGGACCCAGAGGTAGCATGCGTAAACATCAGCCGTGGATTTTCACGCAGAAGAACTTATAGTTCATGTTAACACCCCAGGCCAGAGGGTGTGGAGAACCCTCACAGGCATGGGAAGGGATTATAAGCTTTTCCCTACTAATAGAGAAGCTTCAGAGACAAGATGAATGCTCTATAGCAGGGGTCTCAAACACGCGGCCCGCGAGAGAACGTTGTGCGGCCCGCGACGGAGGGAAACAAAAAAGCCTTGCTTCTGCTTCTGCTACTGCCGTTGCCGCCGTGGCAGCGGCAGAATCGACTGTCAATTTTAAAAAAAAAAAAACTGGCTTCTGCTGCTCAAGCAGCAAAATCAGCTGTCCTGCGGCCCCTTCCTCTCTGCCTGGAGATCCCTCAGTGTGCTCCATCAGCGGGTGCTTTTCAAGCCGCGAAGAGAGTATTCCCCTCTCGCGAGGCTTGAAAAGCGAATAGGCTTAAGCCGCGCGAGAGGGAAATACTCTCTTCGCGGCTTAAAAAGCACCCGCTGATGAAACACATTCAGGGCTCTCCGTGCAGAGGGGAAGGGGCCGCGGGACAGCTGATTTTCTGCTGCAGCAGCAGAAGCCAGGTGTTTTTTTTATTTACCGGGGGGATGGGGGGGTAGGACTGGAAATGGGCTATTGGCGGGGGGGGGGGGGGGGGGTAGGCATGGAAATGGGGTATTGGCAGGGGGGGGGGGGTAGGACTGGAAATGGGCTATTGGCAGGGGGGGTAGGACTGGAAATGGGCTATTGGCAGGGGGGGTGTAGGACTGGAAATCGGATAATCGCAGGGGGGGTAAACATGAACAGCGATATAGGGAGGGGGGGTGTAGGACTGGAAAAGGGCTATTGGCAGGGGGGTTATGACTGGAAATGGGCTATTGGCAGGGGGGGTGTAGGACTGGAAATGGGCTATTGGCAGGGGGGGTGTAGGACTGGAAATGGGCTATTGGCAGGGGGGGTGTAGGACTGGAAATTGGCTATTGGCAGGGGGGGGGTTTTTAATGGAAATTGGCTATTGGCAGGGCGGGGTGTAGGACTGGAAATGGGCTATTGGCAGGGGGGGGGGGGGTTATGACTGGAAATGGGCTATTGGCAGGGGGGTTATGACTGGTAATGGGCTACGGTGGGGGGGTTATGACTGGTAATGGGCTATGGTGGGGGCTAGGACTGGAAATGGGCAGATGGGGGTTAGTACTGGAGTTGGGCTGATTGGGGGGTTAGGACTGTTAATGGCCTATGAGGGGAGGTAAGACTGAAAATGGGGTGATGGGGGATAAGACTGCAAGTGGGCTATGGGGGGGACTAGGACTGGTAATGGGCTATGGGGGGGGGTAAGACTGAAAATGGGGTGATGGGGTTAAAACTGGAAGTGCGCTATGGGGAGGTTAGGACTGGTAATCGGCTATGGGGAGGTTAGGACTGGTAATGGGCTATGGGGGGTCTAGGACTGGTAATGGGCTGGGGGGGTTGCTAGGACTGGAAATGGGCTGAGTGGAAGGGGGGCTTGAACTGCAAATGGCTGATGGGGAGGGGGGCTTGGAATGGAAATGGGCTGTGAGGGGAGGGAGCTAGGATTGGAAATGGGCTGATGGGGGGCTAGGATTGGAAATGGGCTGATGCAGGGACTAGAAGGGAGCGGATGCTGGGTGCGGCTGGAACTAGAAGGGAGCTGATGTTGGGGGAGGATTAGAATGGGATGGAGCTGGGAAAGTGAAATGGAGAGGGGAAAAATATTTTGGCTGGGAGAGAAGACAAATCTACAATTGGCCAGGTATTGGGAGAGTAAGTGGGGATTGAGGATGGAGGGGTAAAATTTGAGTGGATGAAATAGGAATGAGGAAAGAGAAAAAGGAGAAAGATTAGTATGTTAAAGCAGATGTAGAGAGAGAATGGAAAAAAAACTAGGAGAGAAGAAAGGGCAAATGGACAGCAGATGATGGAGAGTTAGCAGAAGACATGAAGAAACCAGAAGAAAGTGGCTGGAACAATTGCAACTGAAAAAAATGCACAAAAGGTAGAAAAATATCTCTTTATTTTGAATTTATTAACTGGAATATGTCAGCTCTGGGAAATGTGCATCATTAATGTTTGCGCTTTGTTTAGTACAAGAGGAAATTAATTTATAGTTTTATTTCTACAGTGTTGTTGTACATTCCAAGTTTGGCTTTTGGGGTTCCCAGTTTAATTATTGTCTTCCAGTTTCTAAATCTTTTAGTCTTTCTTTATCCATACTCATTAAAGAGGCATGTTTACTAAAAGTTAGTGTATGGTAACATTATGCAAATATTTATGCAAATGAGGTCCCTTATGCAAATGAGGCCCCGCGTCTTATGCGGCCCCCGGGTTACTTTACAAGTCCTCATTTGGCCCTCAAAGCAATTTGAGTTTGAGACCCCTGCTCTATAGCAAGGCCCTCATAGTAGAAAGCTTCTTTGAAGACTGCAGAGAGCATTGTGCAGGAGAGATATGAGATAAACTGACTGAAGTCAGGTGTGTTGGATAGAATAATGTGAGAAAGCCTAAAAGAGTAGGAGGATCTAAGATAGCTAACGAGTAGCTTGGAATCACTACTGAGGCTAGACAAAATTTTGAACAAGGGACTGGAACCTGTAAAAAGTACCAGTAATACAATCAATGTAACTCCTGCAGGCACAGCTGCTGACGGAAACAGCAGAGAGATTGTCCTGTGCCCAATAAAGAAAAACAGACAAGAAAGGAGAGGAGATATCCCTTCTCCCTGTCTGAGGAACGAGGTTGTTAGAGAAGCTTTTCAGTATGGTACCCCTCAATCAGGGAAAAAGCCCGGTTGAGAGGGTAGAGCAAGTAATTGGAGAGTGACGTACCCATAGGGTAAGTCAACTGAAGGAAAAAATGTTCAGTTGGGACAGAACTATCAGGGGATAGTTGCAACTGCTCTTCTAGAGTGTAAGAAGAGGAAGTCTGTAGTCTCTGAACAAAAATGTTCTGACAGGTTAGTACATTGAAAAAGAAAAGCACAGTGAATAAACTTCTAATGGATAGAAGTGAACTGTAGATTGCAATTCCCGGCTCCTATGGTTGCTGGGAATGCTGAGACTGGCCAGAGCTGGAGGACTCCAGGCTAGGCTGAGGCGTCCCTTGTTTAGGTACAGCCGAATGATGGGCAGGAGATGAATGAAACTTTCTTTTCTTAGGGAAAGAAGGTTTGGTAGGACATTTCCTACCCCTGGAAGAAGAGGATGGCTTAGAATTGGCTTTAGTGGAAGAAGAGTCAGTGGAGCATTGAGCAATCTGACGTAAAGCCTCCTTATTGAAGAGACCTTCTCCTGTACAAGGAGAATGAGCCAGTATAGTTTGTGCCCATCTGCTCAAGTCTGAAGCTTCAAGCCAGGCTCTGCGACGTGCTGCAATGGCAATAGCAGAGGATCTGCTAACGGATTCAAAAGAGTCTATAGAAGCACGAGACAGGAACCAGGATATATTCCGGCTGTGATTGATGAGCAAGGAATAATCAGTAGCCTTGGGCTCTGGTACAAAAGGGGTCAAAAGAGACAATTGCTCTGTGACTTCCTGGAGTGTTAGACTCATGTGAAAAATATATGAAAGAATTTTGGAGGCCAGCATAGAGGTTTGGAAGGCCTGACGACCAAAAGCATCGAGTGCTCTTGAAGAACGACCTGGCGGATAAGAAGAATGCTTCTTCTTGCTCTTAACTTTTCTTAGTGCTGATTCCACTACAAGGGAACGATGAGAAAGTTGAGGTTTTTGAAACCTTGGAGAGGGTGGCACCCTGTATCGAACCTCAGTGGCTGTAGAAGCTAGAGGAAGTCGTAAGGGCGATTCCCAGACCCTCAGAAGGAGATCTTGCAGAGCAGGATGTAAAGGAAGCATCATATTTTCCATTTGTGCCGTATCACAACCAGGGATAGAGATATTAAGAAAGGTTGCCATATCCAGGAGAAAAGTCTGAAAAGATTGATCTCCTATGGGAACCATCCCTGGTAAGGCTAAAGAATGGCATGTTGACTTAGAGGCAGTGGGTACTGCATCGATGCCAGGTATCGGTTCCAAACTAGGCATCGGTGGAAACGGTGCCAGAGCAGGTATCGACATCGATACTGATACAGGACCAGCAGTTGAAGTTGCTATCGGGGACTGCTGCAGTGGTTCCGAGATCATGAGAGAGCTATAGCTAGGATCTTTGGAACTGCCTATCTGGAAACGATAGGAGTCGGTTCAGGAACGCGTCGGTACCCAGTCCTCGAGACTAGATATCGATTCAAGACTCGGCATCGAAGAAAGCGAGGCTATCGATGCATTTCACGAGAGTTCCGACCTGGATGGCAGTATCGGCGATGCCGATACCACTAAGGCAGCCTGGGTTACATCGATCGGTACCGACGGTACCGAGGATACCCGATGATCACCCCTTGCAAAGGGTAAGGCGGTCCAGCTCGATGCCGATGCCAGGGTATCGGAACCGATCGACGCCGGTACCGTCTCGGTATCGAACGGGATATCGGTACCGCTCGAAGCGGATACCCGCACCGTACACGGTTGGGATTTAGGGAAGTCAATCCGGTGCGTATCGATCGGTCCCGAAGGTACCAAGGATGCCCGATGACGATCCCTGGTGAAGAGTGGAACACTCGACACCGGTGCCGATGCTGGAAGTTCGGTACCGCTCGAAGCGGATACCACCCCCAAGCATGGCTCAGGTATGTTCTGTGAGGGGTGAGCCCCAGGAACAACCTGAAACCCCTTTAATGCTTTGGAGCCCGAAGACTCCCGCAGGGGTAATGCCAATGGATTGTTGAGGGTAAGGCCGGAGCCGTCACCATGCTGGGCATGGGACATACCACTCAAGCATTGACTAGTCTTAACAGACTGTTTGTGGGTTACCTGATCCTGTGAAGTGGAGAAACCAGGTACCTTGACTGCCGAGGAAAAAACGGTATCGAGGGAAACTCTAAAAACTGAAGGTTTCCTCACAAAATTATCCCCTGACAAGTTAGGGGAAAAAGGGTCAGGACCCACACAGTTGAGACACCAATTATTGGTGTCTAAAAAGAAACAGGTGTTTCCACATCGAAAGCACTTCTTAGGAAAAGAAGGCTCCATAATGAAGAGGCCTGGTAGGCCCAACAAGTTAAGGCAAAAAAACTGAAGAAAAAGTTTCTCAGAATTTAGTCAAAAATCCACCGGCGATACCGGTGGCAGCGGGGAATACAGCCGCGACCACAAGAAAACAAAAACTAAAATAATTAAAGTAGGCAAAAAGAAAAGTTTCTGCGGTGACAGGAGGACGTCCTGCCGGCTCCGCGGAAAAACGAAAACTGAAGAGAGGCTCTGGAGAAGGCGGGAAGTCAGCGCGCAGGCGCGAGGGATGCTGCCAAAAGCTTTCTGATTGGAAGCTGGGCAGCGTTCCCGTGCAGGCTCCGTCGGTACCGACGTACCCATATGTGAAGACTCATTCTTGCTTGTTCCTGGAGATAAACGTTACGGCATATAAGCAGAGAGGTTCCAATAAAGATAAAAGTAGCCCAAATGCGCTTGAGTACAGAGCAGACATAACTTAAAGATTCCAAATTAACCCTGCCTACCGATAGCCAGATTAATATGAATAAAATACAGTCTCAAAAATGCTTGTATGCAAATGCTAGAAGTCTAAAAAATAAGAAGGGAGAGTTAGAATATATGCACTAAATGAGAGGTTAGATATGATTGGTATCTCAGACCCTTGGGGCACTCCACTATTGACAATTTTTTATGTAGAAAACTGACAGTTTAATCCTAATCTCTGTTTTCTGTCTTTTAGCCAGTTTCCTATCCACACTAGAGATTACCTCCTATCCCATGACTTTCTTAAATTTCTCGAGGAGTCTCTCATGAGAGACTTTTGTCAAATACCTTCTGAAAAAGAAAATATGCTGTATGTACTGACTCTCCTTTCCCATGTTTGTTTACGCTTTCAAAAAAATCTAAATCAATTGATACAGCAAAATGTAACAAACTGTTAAAGCAAAACAAATAAATTGGACTCTTAAGCACTGAAAAGTGTCATAAAGGAAGCCAACAGAACTTCTCTAAATATGTAGTCTTAATACCCAAAGGTGTAACCCATCCGGACCCATCAATTTATCTTCTTTAATTTAGCTAGTTCTCACGATATGTTTTTCTGAAAATCACTTGAGATCTACCTCATGTCCATTCCTGATCGACTCGTTCTATGATCCTACTCCCACTCTCCCCTCAATGAATGCTGAAATACTTGTTAAGCATTTACACTTTTTCCTCACCTCTATGTATTCCACCCCCCTCCCCTTCAGCTTTGAGGCTTCTAATGCCACTTTTGCACTTTCATCTGTCACAAATATATCTGAAAAAAAAAAGACTTGTCTACCTGTCTTACTGTTTTTAATTCCACCTATGCCTTCTCTCTGACTTCTCTTTCTCATCTTCTCTTAGCTTTTCCAGATACTGTTGTCTGTCTTCCTTTTTCTGAGATCTCTCGTAGATTATGAACAAGGGTCATGTTCCTAGAACCTAACAGACCAAATGAAAATTAGATTTAATAAAAATAAAAACTACAATTACCCTTGAAGAGTTTTCCCCTTTTAAAGATGCCTGGAAACGTACTTTTTTTGTTATTAAACCCTGAACGGCAACTTCCAATGCACTTTTTTTAAAGCAAGAATAAAAGCAAATTCTTACATAAGCAGTCTTCCAATAGTCCGCACATACATATGCCAACTATGTAGGCACTTTTAATGCGAGTACATTGTGCACATTTTCAAAGAAAGGCTAACCATATTGTATCTCTGAAAATTAGTGGCCATATACTTTGTACGTATTTGCCAAGGGCAACACAGAGTGGCCAAAATAAGCGCACATACATTTCAAAATACTATGTAAATGCATTATTTTACTTTCTCCAACTTTAACAAGTGCCCAGGAATGCCTTTTGTCCCCCTGCAGCTAAACATGTGCACAATGTAAGCCCACAAAGAGAAGGCCAATTTTCAAACAGGCTAATTTTCCCAAAATATTCCTTGCAGCATATCTAAGCTAAATTCACGGGAGATAACCAGTGTCAAGGTGAGAATTCAGTATGGCATCCTTCAGTGCAATATGCCATTTAGTCACTAATACTTTTGTGGTACATCAACTTCTCCATTGTACCTTTAAAATAAATTTATGTTACTGGTGTTTAGTTGGGGAGTAGATGGGTATATGTTTGCACAGTTTTTGAACAGTTGGCTACTCTTAAATGATTATGACACATACAAAATGCTTTTTTAAATTTTTTTTACAGGGTCAGTGCAAGGGTATTGAGCATCCCTTCAGCCGTAGCTCACCCCCACCCCCGAGACTGTGATAATTAAAATTAAACTTAACAATCATGATCATCCCCACTACCACTGCTCACAAAACAATCCAGCAATAAACATATAATTGGACATGATGGGCCCGATATTCAAAAGGCATTTACACTGTTTATAGCCCTGTGAACCGTATAAATGTTGCTTAGCGGGCTATTCAACGGTACTAACAGGGTTAGTGCCACTGAAATCCTCGAGCTTCTCCCCTACACATGTTGATGCTAACTGCTTAGCAATGGGGCATGTCAGGGCATTCCTGGGAGGAGTGGAGGCAGCGACAGGCGCAATATTTCATGCTGCCTGGTTAGCTACTGCGGCTGGGAGGTTGTGCAGCAAACCCGGATATTCAATAGAGGGGCTGCATATGACTCTGGCATTGAATATCCAGGATGAAGGGTCGGCATGGACAGCTATGCGGCACAGCGGTGCATAGCTGACATAATTCAATATCGGGCATGATACTTTTAAACCTTTAGCTTTTCAGAGTATGTTTGTGTATGCCCGCTCTCCCTGCAAGTAAAAGAATGTGCTGATAACTCTCTGAGTTTTACTTTGAATGCTGCTGCTCTCTGCCTGCACTTGGAAGCTGCCATCCTAGGTGACTGCTTAGTCTTGCCTGATGGATTGAGCTGGCTCTGCATTTTTAGGCTACTCAGAGCACATGCTGGGGAAGGTCTATCATCCATCCATATACATAGGTTTGGCTGCACACACATAACTAAACCTATGCATAGGGATAAAGGCAGATGGCAGGAGCTAAGTCTCGAGACCATCAAGATGGCAGGAAAGTCAGATCCCACTACCCGAACCTGGGACAAGAATTCTGTAGTTGCCTGGCAGAGACCAAACCCCTCTAGCACACACAAAAAAAGAGCCACAACCAAAAATGAGGCAGTATACCGATGGGCACCAAGCCTCTGCCAGCACAGGAAAAAAAAAGTAGCAATGAAGAATTCACAGGTGTGTTGGTGGATACCCAGCATGTGTGCCAGCATAAAAAGAGAATAGTATTAGTGTAGAAGTGCTCGGAGGGAGAGGGGTGTGGGAGGGAGAGAAGGAAAGAGTGGGGAATGTAAAGGAGGACGAGAATACAAGAGGGAGGCTGGCAGGGAAGTGAGGGGGAGAGTGAAGAGGAACTGCATGCAGGGGCAAGGGAAATAGATAAACTATACCACCTTGGTATTAACCCCCATTGCCCACTAGCACATAGTACCAACACACCCTCCACATCTTCATAAATACACATGTAGACCTTTCCTGGAGAAAAGTTCCATAAGATATTATGAAAGAGGGCCAGAAAATATACTGTTTACCCCGGGACAAGCAATTGTGGAACTTGTGTACTTTTTTGTGTACCTGCAGGTACCTATGATCTAGACTGGCCACTGTTGTAAACAGAATACTGGGCTTGATGGACCTCGGTCTGACCTATCATGGCATTTCTTATGTTATTATATTCCCACAGACATAAATATCTCCTATCACCAATCAAATCAACAGATCTCCCGCAAGGTTCAGCCCTATCTTCTCTACTGTTTAATATATATATTCAGCAACTATGTCAAATAATAAAAAAATTCAAAATTGAATATGCCATCTATGCTGAGGACATAATGCTATATCTCCCATTTAGCACAACCGGACCTATACTGGAACCCATTATATCATGCTTCAATGAAATAGCTCATTGGCTAAAATCTCATGGTCTAAATATAAACTATAAAAAGAACAGAAGTACTATTCATTACTAGAAACCAAAACTTCTCACCACCCACTACCATTGAAGTGAATGAAGCTACACTTGAAGTTAAAGAAGAGGTGAAATATCTGGGCGTTACAATTTGACAAATACCTTAGTTTTCAAACCCACATTAAACTTACCACAAGGGCCATATATAACAAAATTTGAAACCACTACTGCAATGTAACAAATTTAGAACAGTACTACAGGTCATGATATACCATGGAGATCACCATGCCATATCATTTGAACTCCACCTCAATACCGATCAGGCAGCCCGGAAAACAGAACAGCCAACAAGACACTTCAAAGCTCTTAACAAAGAGCAATGTCTCAAAGTTACCGTGCAGTCCCTACCCCAAGATTTCACCGACCTGGACGAAGCCATCAACTCATGGAATACCACCATATTTGCTGCATCTCAACTAACACCTCGTATGAACTCACACAACAAAAACAGGACCAGATCTACACCATGGTACTCTAACACAATAAGACAATCCAAAAGAAAACTAAGACAACTGGAATGTCGCTGGAGACACAACAAATCAGAAACTACACTGAAACAATACCAGGAGATGCAAAAATATTACAATTACCTAATAAACAAACATACACAACAATACCACACAAACCTTGTACTAAAAGCCTGTAATAAACGTAAAGAACTCTTCAACATCGTTTGTACCCTAATGAATGACCCAACAATGAAAGATGAAAATAAAATACACCCGCAAACCTTTGCTGATTACCTAACAGCCAAGAACAGCACCATAAAGTACATCCCCCTTATGGACACACCAGCAACAGGTGACTCTACAACTACCAATCAATGGAAGAACTTCAGCATTCCATCAAAAAAACAAATAGAACAAACCATCACTGCTCTAAACACCACCACCTCTCCATCTGATCCCTGCCCGGTAACTTGGATTAAATCCACCAAGGAAAAACTCAGCACATTCATCCAAAAGATAGTGAGCACCTCTCTCACCCGGGGCTACTTGCCAAAAGCCCTCAAGCAATCTACTATCCGTCCCATTCCTAAATCTATTTCATCCAACATTACCGACCCATCAACCAACTGCCCAATATCCAGCCTCCCATACCTGGCTAAAATAACTGAAAAAATTGTACTGAGACAGCTCCAAGATCACATTGACGAATTCACCCCTCTAGATCCCCACCAGCACAGATTCCGTCCAAAACATGGCGTTGAGACACTACTCATACTTCTATTCAATAATATAATCAAAGGAATAGACAAGATGAAGCAGGGCTTCCTACTAATATTTATCGATATATCATCGGCATTCGACACAGTTTCCCATCACATCCTATTGATGCACTTAACGGAGATCGGACTACAAGATACCACAATAAAATGGTTCCAATCATACCTTGAAGACAGACACCAGAGAGTAAAATCTGGGAACCTCACCTCAGAACCCTTCAAGACTACTGAAGGAGTTCCCCAAGGGTCATCATTATCAGCTCTCCTCTTCAACATCTATATTCAACCCATATGCAAAATATTTAACAAACACAAGATACAATATGCCATATATGCTGACGACATCATGGCATATACCCCTATTCAACTGGACTCTCCAGACTATACCAAAATATCAACATGCATTCAAGAAATAACAACTTGGCTAACAACAACCTAAACATCAACATAAAAAACTGAAGCAATCATCATCACGAGAGACTCCTCATTCATTCCTCCTACTGCTATCAACATATCCATTACAATAAAAGACGAAGTCAGATACCTTGGAGTGATCTTAGACAAGCAACTCACCCTCCAACCGCATAAACAAGATATCCAGAACAGCCTTCTTCAAACTTGCAACACTCCGGAGACTAAAACCACTCCTCAATAAAGAACATTTCCATACAGTATGCCAGGCCATCATTACACCGCTGCTGGACTACTGTAATATATTATTCCAAGGTCTACCTAAACAAACCACCCGCCCCCTACAAATAGTCCAGAACACTGCTGCCCGCATTATTACTAGCGCTTCAATACAAGACCATATAACTCCAATACTACAAGATCTACACTGGCTATCAATCTCCTCACGGGAAAAATATATATCAGCACTCACCATCTTCAAAATTAAAAAAACCATCTCAGCAGGAATATTACAGGAACTCATTGGAACCAAAACAAGCAAAAGACCAGATAGAAACAGCACCAAAAACAATATACCAACACCACTCTATTCACAAGAACAAACAAATCCACATCCATGCGAGCCTTCTCTCTTGCTGCCCCTGCTGTCTGGAATGTCCTCCCAGATAATCTAAAATCAACAACAGATATAAAGGATTTCCGGAAGCTACTCAAAACTACCCTATTCATTGAACAATTCAATGAAGACCACCAATCCACCCTAACCACACCAAAAAACGAGTTACACAAGAAATGACATCCACAACATCAAAACATCCTATTAATCTCAGTAAAATGTATATAGCCCAATGTAGATAGCTCAACCTGTATATATTGCACCCCAAATCAAGATTCACCTATCCACATACTCATGAACACTATCTTCACAGCCACTGCATGCCGACACCCCCGCACTACCCTACTTGATTGGTTTGCAGTGAAATCCGCTTTGATTCAAGGATAAAGTGGGATATAAATACTTTTAAATAAATAAATAAATAAAATACTCCCACATATTGACTACTGTAACAGTCTCCTACACGGATTACCCAAACAAACTCTTCATAGCCTTCAAATGGCCCCACATATGGTTGCACGCATTATCTACAATTCACATCAAATAGAATACATAACACCTATACTATATGCGCTATACTGGTTACTGGTCCAAAGTAGAATAAAATACAAGATAATAATGACCACTTTTAAAATTATCAGAGACATAGCGCCCACAATCTTATCATAGCTAATCAGGACAATGCCCAATAACCACCAACGAAGAGAATGAATGATAAATACATTAGTATATAGCCCACATTGTACATAGCTCAAACCAATCTAGCACACAATACAACACGCACCCACTGTATATAGCCCACATTGTACATAGCTCAAACCAATCTAGCACACAATACAACACGCACCCAACTAAATTTTCACCCTCACTGCATGTATAACACACTCACACTACCAGATTGTTTGCTGTGATACCACCTTGATTTTTATGATAAGGCGGTTTAGAAATACTGTTAAATAAAATAAATAAATTGCAGCTGACTACCACAAAATGAAACAACACACCAGTAACAGGGCATTCAAATACTTATCCCCAACCCTACGGAACACATTACCAAATAGACCTAGAGCCAAAACTGACTTGTCCACCTTCCGCACCCAACTCAAAACATTTATATTCATTGAGAACTTTGGCTGCAACAGAGAAAACACAAACAATTATCAGACAAACGCCAGAAACCCTTTCAACATCCACAAATTTTTTACATCTCCCACCCCTCACCACACTACTCTAAATAAAATAAAATGATTTGAGATTATAACCATGAAAGTATTTAAAAATGCACACCCCAGGTCTTCATTTCACCTGGAACTGTAAATAAGTTTAAAAAAAGAGTTTCAAATCATGTATATATCTGTGATTGAAATTTATCTGCACCTACCACTTGTTTAATATGTTACAATGTAGTCCGCCCTGATTACATGATAGGGTGGTATAAAAGACACATAAATAAATAAATATATAAACCATACCACTCACACAAAGGTACCTCATAAATCACCCTCCTATCTAACCATACAATTCCTGCTACCCTACCAAGACTCTTTACCATGGTTTTTCCCATTGAGTGCCCTACATAAATATACCTAAGTCTGAGAATGGAAAAGGGGGAAACATGCCTATGTATCATATGGTAAGTGTACACTTTTCCTATTTTTCATTATAAGATCCAACTCATATAGGATGTATGATAGCCTGATTGCCCACAGACACCAGTGCACTAAATTTCACAAAAAAAAGTTATTGCTATCACATTCAGCACAAATTTATTGATTGGTACAAAGCCTGAAACTAAAGACAGTGACAGAACGGCAGGAACACCACAAGTCGATCATAAGTAACACTAAAATGTTTCTAGCCTTCAGCATGAAAATGACCTTCTTGTCCTAACACCCAATTTGTCCAGAAAGTTATGGGCCTTTTGTATTTCCTTAGAATCTTCATATTACCAGTCACCAACAGACAGTTTGACACCACTGCCCCATGTAATTTGCTGTTGAGCTAATATTGTTTTTATTGTTGTATGCAATAAATTTCAAGACACTATCCAGCAGAACTCAAAGGTTAACAGGAACCCGAGGCTGTATACTGCTGCTGCCAGAGCTTTGGTTGAATGACCTTTGGCTTAGCCCTCGAGTGAAAACCATAGTACACAAGCTTCAAAAATGCATCAATTTCAAAATATTGATACTGAGCTCGGGCTGATCTCACTTGTAAGTACTGAGTACTAGACACTTCTTATGAACACTTGCTAGTATAGAGGAATCTTTTCTGTTGTCGTATCACTATGGTTAAACACAGAATGTTACTAACTTGGAAAGAATAGAAATTGCAGTAACCTGCATGGACTACGCGTTACAGCCTGAACAGCAGTGATATGGCTGCATCAGGCTTCAATAGAAAACACCTAGGCAATTTGCACAAAGTGGTACAGCTGCATCAGGTTTCCTCGAAACAGGGATAATCTACATGGAAGGATCATGGTTAAAGCTCAAATGTCAATGAACATGCAAAGGCCAGATATTTTAGACAACAGCAATACATATTTTTGTGGCTGTGGCAATTATTTGCTAAGATCTCAAAAGGGTTCTGGGTATTGGGCCAAGTATTGGTCTTGTAAGAATCAAAGTTAAAGATAAGGCCTGAAATGGCCTACTAGCAGAAGTAGCAAGACTAGGACTTTTAACAGATTTTAAATGTTCTTGGGACAGATATATAAGGCAGTGGCAAAAAAAGGGGGCTGAGAAGTTGGGTGAAAGATATCGGGGAGCAGTGGGGGAAGCTGGTGTTGGGCTACATATTTAAATTTATATGTCCATCTATCCAAAATGAAAGAATCTGTATTGTGCAGACTGCATAGGTCAATTTAAGATTTCCGTGTGTTGAGGGTTAAAGAAAGGAAAACGGTGACAAAGTAAGAAACGAAGGGGCATGTTTCCTAAGCTGGGCTAACGGTTAGCACAGGCTATTTGTAATTAGGTCTCATATTATTCAATGGGACCTAGTTACAAATAGCCCTTGCTAACCGTAAGCTCGGCTTAACAAACATGTCCCTAAAAGAATTATAAGGCATTTTTGCTACTACAGTCAAACCTCGGTTTTCATTTGCCCCGGTTTTCATACGCTTCGGTTTTCAACGTCTTTTTTGACTGAGATTTTGTCCCGGTTCTCGTACATCGCCTCGGTTTTCGTAAAGTACAGTACTGTAAATACATACACCCTCGCACTGCACACCGGTCTGTATACACTGCCGGAACGCCCGCCCGGTCCCGCCAGCACTGCCCCCCGGACTCACCAATCGCCAGCGTGATGAGAAACGAAAGCCAGCTGAGCACGTAAATGAAACACATCCTCGAGCCTGGTCAGAGTCAGAGAGGCAAGGATTGCACAGAGAGGAAGGCCCCGATCTCGTCCACCGCCTGCCCGTTCTCTGGAGCGCCCCCTCAGGCTCGGAGGTAGCAGGGAAGAAAAGCTGTCAACGTAAGCAGGAAATGTTGCATGAATGTGGGAGGCAGTTCTTTTTCTTGCAGGGTACGTCTGAAGCTATATCATTAAGATTTTCTGCCATTCTGAAGCATTGAGCAGATAATGTAAAGGTATTTTAATGGGCTGAATCCAATGTGATTCCGAAGAGAGCTGGGCACAGCAGCTTGTCAGGGGTGGCTAAGGCCAGATGTTAACATACTGTACTGTACAGTACTGTACTTAGCTTGCTTTCAGTGATGTTAAATGTTCTTTTATCCGTTTCATTAGTCATTTATATTTATTTCTCATTGTTTTCTGTATGTAAAAATATAGTTATTCTCTATAAAATGTATTTTTTGTGAATATTTTTGGGTGTCTGGAACGGATTAATTGGATTTACATTATTTCTTATGGGAAATATTGCTTCAGTTTTCATACGTTTCGGTTTTAGTCAGACTTTTTCGAACGGATTAATCATGAAAACCGAGGTTTGACTGTATTGTAAAACAAAAAGAAAAAAAGAGAAGATTAAACACTAGCTTACCCAGCCATGCAAGTCAACAAATATCTTCATTACCAGGGATTCTATCCAGATATTTACCTGAGGGTATCCGAGCAAGGGTAAAAGTCTGTTGCTTTTTTTTTTAATCACATTACACTCAGGCTCAGGCTGCATATCCCTGGCACCCTTGTAGCACTTCTAAATCTCCTATATGGCCGCCTTTGTCACTTCTCCGAGGCGTCACATCAATCGTTTCAGGTGCGTTTCTGAAATCCTGGGCTGTTTTGCACACACTGTAGGTAGGCAGGCATTATTATAAATGAATTTGGTTCATCTCAGCATGACTTCTTAAGCAATTGCTTTACTAGCACAACTATGGCTGCAGCGAGCTGAACAGCAAAGCTTTCAAAAATACAAGTCTGAATATGAGAGACAGGAATGGCACCTGTCACAGAAGTGAATTTAAGTGGCACCTGAACCAGACAATTAAGTCTCAACAATGAAAAGCAGCCTCTCTGCCCAAAATTCTTTTAAGCGATAAGAGGTAATTTAGATGTGTCCTATGTTACAGGTTTGTTTCTTTGGGCTTTTTTTTTCTAACAGTAAATCAATGATTGATGAGTTGCAGTCAATATTACAATAAACTGCAATGATGCACAGACCTGTTTGAACTGCGGTATAGCACAGTTACTTACATGTAACAGGTGATCTCTGGGAACAACAGGAATAAGTCTTCACATATGGGTACGTCGGTACCGACGGAGTCTGCGTGGGAACGCTTCCCAGCATCCAATCAGAACGCTTTTGGAAGCATCCCAACACGCCTCCGTGCTGCCTTCCCGCCTTTCCCAACTGCCTCTCCTCAGTTAAGTTTTAAAGCTGAGGCAAAGAGAGAGAGAGAGCAAGGAAGGGAAAGATAGAGATAAAGAAATGCAACTCCTAGGGGAGGTGGGTGGGTTGTGAAGACTTATTCCTGCTGTTCCCAGAGATCACCTGTTACAGGTAAGTAACTGTGCTATCTCCAGGAACAAGCAGGAATGAGTCTTCACATATGGGGACTCCCAAGCTGAGATGATCAGAGGGAGTCCTAGCATGTTGCGAATCTAGAAAGAGCCATGCTACTCCTCAGAACCTCAGGCATCCTGGGGATGGAGGGTAGGAGTTGAATACAGAAAAGGTGCTGTGGAACAGCTGGACTAGAACAGGACTTCTATAGAGGAAGACCCTGTATAGAGGGTATTTAGTAGTAAAATATTGTAATATGGGCCTCCCTTGTTGGCATTGCAAAGTCTACTGAGGTTCATATGGATCTGTTAGAAGAGCCAGTGAAAAACCTCAAGGAGTACCTCACTGAGAAGTAGAGGTAATAAAAGTAGAAAAAACAAGTGGAGGTCAGAACCCTTTAGGGTGAGAAATAGCCCCAAGGGAAACTGGGGTAGTATGAAGAGGTAGGGCTTCAGCGGAAGACGCAGAAGGTACTATTAGACAAAGCTTAAGCTGTTTTGGTCCAAGAACAGTATAATCCAAGGACCAAAAGAAAAATGAGTCTGACCCATCTGGACTGGCAATGGAATTAGTCCATGTAGGAGAGAAAGGGTATGGAGACCCCTGTATCTGATAAGAAAGTAAGGACAGAGTTAGGAAGCGCTAAGCTTTAGATTAACTGAAGTTCCGCAATGTCTTTCCTAAATGGGGTCAATTAGGAAAGAAAGAGGTACATGGAGAGCTTCAGAGGTACCTAACCCTGAAAGGTTATGGTAAGGAAAAAGTTTGTTAATTACCACAGGAAGTGGTTATATGTGTAGAACCCTAAGTATGCTGGCACAGCATTGATAGGGGTAGTGCCCATCTGTCAGAGTCATATAGGAATGTATGGATATCTGAACCTAAACAGACAGATAGATAAGTATGTGGATACATATCTACCTAAAAGATATATCTCACTATATATATATATATATATATATATGTATATGTATGTATGTAGATATATGTATATATATTCCTAAATATATACACCTATAGGGTATATATGCATATATATAGAGAGAGATATGTATGGGCAGATATATATATATATATGAATATGTAGGCATATAGACACATGTCTCCAGGTATGTGGATGAAGAGATGCCTATAGAACTAGATCCCCCTAGGAATATGGGGAGAGAGAAAGATTCATCTAATAGCAAGAAGGGTGATACCTGCTTGAATAGATGCATAGAGAATCTTCTTTCCCTGGTTATGACTGACAGAGTCAGAGGAATGGTTTCCCTGACAAGAAGGAATCTAGATTCCTTTCAGAAATCGAGCTCTTGAATAACCAGGATGGCCTACGTGAAAAATGCAGAGGATAACTTCAGTCTGCAGGCAGCAAGTCCAGATCTCTTCAGAACTGCAGTATGGTGATTGGATGGAGGGCGCCAGTGGAATAAGATACCATAGTGACCTGCCTATAAGGGCAAGATGGGTATCAGGGGTCCTTGAGCTTCCACTGAAAGAAAACTATCTCTGGCGAGAGTCCAAAGGAGATATGGGCCAAGCCAGGGAATTGGCCATTCTTTAGGTTTTCACGTGATGAAAGGCCTGTGTCTTATGTCTCAAAAGAGATTTTAGATGAGATGGTAAGGGTAGGGAACACCTACCAGCCATGAGAACATGAATGGGGGAACCCCTCCTAACCATCTAGGGTCATCTGCTAGGCAGAATACTAATGCTCTCTAGCAAGGGCCCATAGTGCAAAGCTACTCTGTAGAGTTGCAGAGAGCATACTGCAGGTTGGTTAGAAGAAAAAACTGACTGTTTAAAGCCAGTGGGCAACTTAACTATTCTGCCAAGGACAAGGGGCAGAGAAGAGAAGTTAACCAACCAGTCTGTGATAATAGGGTTTCCAAACAAGGTTAATAACCTGTTTGGGGTTTAGCACTGAGGCTAGAAGGATTGCTAGTGGAGGGGAAACCCTGGTTGTGTGGTGAACAGAACCAGTGGCTTAACCACTAGGAATCGCTGTATCTGCAGCAACTACCAGGGCAGCGGAAGAAAATTTCTTTTCCCCTCCTTTTTTAGATTGGGAAAAAGAAACAACAGACATAGTAGGACTTCCTATTGTCTGTTGAGCTGCCCTAAGGTAATAAAGGGGGAGACAACTCTGGATGGGAGAATCCCCCTGTGGAATACGTAGAGGACCATAGGGGCTTACCAGTGTAAAAGAGCCACTCTTACAAACCGAATGTTGTAGTAAGAGGGAGGTAAGACAGAGTTGAAGGAGACTGACTATGCAGGAAGTCTCTGAAAAGTAAGATGATACATGCCAGTACAGGGAAAAAACTGTCTTATTGATAGTTGTCACTTCTCTTTTCCCCAAAGAGGAAGAGAAACCTGTTAAGTATGGGCATGATCACCATAAAGACTCTTAGAGTAAAAGAAAAGATGTCTCGTGAAGAGATATCTAGAAAAGGTTAGGATAAAATTAGTGCAGATACTTCAAGTGAAAAGAAGCAGACTGCCACTCTAACCACCAACCAAGAGAGGTAATGATGATCTATTTGAAACCCTGCGACTGCTGGGTTTGCTGACCCTGTTGAGGTTGTGGTTTCTTCAGACCAGGGTGATGTTTCCCCTGTTTGGGAACATCTGTATGATGGGCAGAAGATGGATAAAACTTTTTCCCCCTAGGGGAAGAAAGTTTGGTAGGACATTTCCTACCAACTGGGAAAGAGGAAGGCGTAGAACAGCCTCTGGAAACAGGAATGTCAGTGGTTAACTGAGCAACTTGGAGTAAAGATTCCTTGTTAAAGAGATTTTCTCCAGTGCAAGGAGTATTTCCCAGTCTTTCTTGTGCCCATTTGTCCAAGTCTGAAACCTGGAGCCAGGCTTTACGTCATGCCCCTATAGCTATAGCAGAGGTTCTGCTAACAGACTCAAAGGAGTCTAGGGAAGCACGAGTAAGGAACCTAGAGATATTTTGAGCATGACTAACCAGTAAGGAATAGTCTGCACTTTTGGGCTCTTGAAGAAAAGGAGTCAAAACAGTAATTTTTTTGTGACCTCTTCAAGAGATAAACCCATATAGAAAATATATGAGAGAATTCTTGCTGAAAGCATGGATGCCTGGAAGGTTTGGCGTCCAAAGGCATCTAAAGTCTTAGACTCACGACCTGGCGGATAAGAAGAGTGCTTTTTAGTACTCTTAACCCGCCTCATTGCTGATTCTACAACAATGGAATGATGAGGAAGTTGAGTCCTTTGAAAACCTGGAGAGGGGGGCACCTGATATAGAAGATCAGTTGCCCTAGAAAGTGGGGGTACCGTTAAAGGAGCTTCCCACATTCGAAGAAGGAGATCCTGCAAGGAATGATGCAAATGAAGCATGATGTTCTCCTTTGCTCTCCCAGGAATATACAGGGATTCTGTATTCCCTTGTGTAGGATCCTGTCCAGGTATAGAAATGGCAAGTGATTTTGCCATATCCAGGAGAAAAGTTTGAAAAGAAAAATCCCCAGAGGGAAATCCTTTTGGACAGGCTAGATCTGAGGAGAGGCAGTTGGGAAAGGCGGGAAGGCAGCATGCAGGCATGTTGGGATGCTTCCAAAAGCGTTCTGATTGGATGCTGGGAAGCGTTCCCGCGCAGACTCCGTTGGTACCGACGTACCCATATGTGAAGACTCATTCCTGCTTGTTCCTGGAGATACCATGTATACAGACAAATTTCTTTTTAAAAAGATCTTGCTGGTGCCAAATTTACCGACCATTTCCTCTCTAGGCACAAAAGAGGAGAAAATCTAAGGAAGGTATTTAAAATGTTAAAGACAAGTCAGTCAAGAAGATCCGTTTAGTTTTATGAGAACGAAGCATACAGTCAATACATGGTTCTGAATGTGAGGAGTAGGAGAAAGTGATGGGGGGAGGAATGAATACCAAATTTCATAAGCAAAAAGATTTGGATTTCCTGGCCAAAAAAGATCCTGCAAAACAAATTAATGCTTCAGGACTGAAATGTGAACAGGCTAAATGAACTCAATAAATAAGCAGAAATAATTTTTCCCCTTTTATTTACCAATGAAAAACGGTTTATCATTTAGTACTGAATATCAAAAACCACAAATACAATGTAATATATGCTTTGGCTGCTCATTAAAGGCTCTGTTTGTGCATGTTCTGGTTTCCCCATTAATTTTTCGTTACAAGAAAATGACCAAGTTCTAGTTTCAGAAAGTGCAAAAAAGAATCCTAAATAAGTCAAGAGCTTAGTGTGTGGCTTATAAAGATGTGTTTGTATTTATTACGAAAGCCTGATTTACCACTTTCCATCTGCAAGATATCAATGTGGGTCACCGTAAAATTACAAATTACATATTCTCCCTCCTCTGCCTCAATTCCTGCATTTCTCTCTCCTCTGCCTTTTCCTATTTCCTTCCTCTTCCCACCTCTATGCCGCATAAATGCGGAAAGCTCTGCACAGCCAACCAACCAACCAACCCACCCACCCACCAACCCTTACCCTATTTTCAAAATTGTAAGTAACACATTTTTAAATTATCATTCAGTGAGGTTTGTTCCACATTTGAGGCCCCACATAACTAAATGCCGTTTTCCTAGTTTTTTCTAAGATCACAGCTGATGAAGAGGAAACTACCAACCACATCCTAGTTTCTGAACTGAGAGATCAATCAGACACAGTGAGTGAGCATGGATGCCAAGAACGCTGGTTGACCTGCTAAGACTCTTCTGAAAACCAACAACAGGATCTTGGTGTACTTCCTAGTTTCTGCTGGTAATCAATGTAACTAATGATGAATTGACAAAATTGATTCATGTTTACAAGCTCCTATAGTCGATCTCGTGACTGTATTTGTACAAGCTATAATCGATGGGCTTGCATTCACATGAAACTCAATAATCTAATTCTGATAAAATGTTTATCTACATGAATAGTCTTAGATTAATACTAATAGGTAGGGACAAAGTTGACATATCCAAAAGTGGTCTACAAGACTGCCTGTACCTGTGATTTCATCATCAAGCCCGGTTCCAATTTTACTCCCAAGGCTCTGAACAACCTCCTTAAAACAAACTTCTTTTCCTTTAATTTTAAGAGTATTAGTATTTAGCACAAACCTCTTCATTGGTTGCTCCAAGCAAGTTACATTTCAGGTAGAGCAGGTATTTCATTGTCCCCAGAGGGCTCACAATCCAAGCTTATACCTGAGACAATAGAGCAAATGACTTACCCAAGGTCAGAAGGAACACTAATGAAATCTGAGCCCTGGCTTTCGTGGGTCTTAGCCCACTGCTACTCCTCTGCTTCACGTTCCTTTATTTTCTAATTTATCCACAAAGTTTCTGTTTTCGACACACTCATTTAGGATTTTCAAGTCAATTTACAACTTCCTGCAAACAGGGCATTTATATTTAACATAGCCCACACTTTATTTTCATCCATTCTCACTCGGAGCTATCATCTGCATACACTTAAAAGATGAATCCATACTCCTCGATGATTGCAAGCAGGGGAGCTAAACAAACATTAAACAGCAGAGGCACAAGCGTGACCCTTGAGACTCCCCACACTCTATTAAGACATTTCTTTACCCCTCCCCCCACTGCAACAAAAAAAGATCTTCATCTCAGAAATTACATCGGCCACACCACTATATGTCTCCCTAAAACAGCCTAATATAATCACTTCAGATTGAGGTCATGATCAAACATATCAAAAGCCGCTGACATGTCTAGCAAAATTACAATGGACTCCAATGTCTACATATAGTATCAAATAATCTCACTAGTGCTGTTTCTGGCTGTAGCCTGTATGAAAGCCTGACTGAAGGAGGTAGAGGATGTTATTGCCCACCTCCAAACACTTTTTAAGTTGCATATTACACATCCTTTCTATTACCTTCAATAGAACAGCACCCCCTTTTAAACTGGCCTAACTAAAGCTTTCTTTGGGGTTACTGGGAGACCTCCCCCCTTGAAGGATTTATCATCAATTTTATTGCTTCTTACATCATACTTCTCAGTCACTTTAAGAAATTTGTTGGTCCCTGATCTAGTTCACATGTGGTTAAATTTATTTTTAGCAATATTTTCCCCACCTCCACTATAAAAAGAGTAGAATTGTTTTCTTCCTGGCATATTACACTCTCGTTATTCACTTCCAGATTGTTACCTAGATGGGAAGACTCTACCTTCCATTCTTTGCACTCTACTTCCTTTCTCCTCCTTTCTTTTTCCAAAAACGACTATCATCTATAGTTCACTCCTAGAAGATGGCATTTCACTTACCAAATAATGTCCTTTCTTTGAGTCCTGCTAGACCAGTCCAGACAAGTGGTTGTGTTCCCCTACCAGCAGATTGGTGGAGACAAAGATCCAATGAAAATTCCAAGTTTCAATGACATCACTCCCATGCTTCTATCCGCTTCAGCCACCAGAGGTCTCTTCAGTATCCATCCCAAAGCATATGGGAGAACATGGCAAGCCTCACATAACCTCAACATGGGCCACAAAGCACAGTTACTTACCTGTAACAGGTGATCTCTGGGAACAGCAGGAATAAGTCTTCACATATGGGTACGTCGGTACCGACGGAGCCTGCGCGGGAACGCTCCCCAGCGTCCAATCAGAAAGCTTTTGGGAGCATCCCTCAGCGCCTGCGTGCTGCCTTTCCGCCTTTCCAACTGTCTCTCCTCAGTTGAGTTTCATAGCTGAGACAAAGAGAGAGAAAGAGGAAAGGAAAGATAGATATAAAAATACAACTCCTAGGGGAGGTGGGCGGGTTGTGAAGACTTATTCCTGCTGTTCCCAGAGATCACCTGTTACAGGTAAGTAACTGTGCTATCTCCAGGAACAAGCAGGAATGAGTCTTCACATATGGGGACTCCCAAGCTAAGATGCCTGGAGCCATAACATGTTGAAGATTGAAAACATGCTACATCTCATATGGCCAGGTATCCTGAGGATGGAGGGCAGGAGTTGCATAGAGAGGAGCTGCAGAAAAACCAGCTAACCTAAGAAAGGACTACCCTCAAGGAGTCCATGTATGTATGATCATTATCAAAAGATATATTGAAATGAACAAGCACCATAATATTGAAATGAACAATCACCATATGATGCTCACCTACTGGATTGCAGGAAGTAGAGAGGCTGATGGAGTCTACTGGGGATCCAGTAGAATAATGTTCAAGGTGACCTCACTGGAGTGAAGGTGGAGGTCAACATCTGGAAGTGAGAGGTGACCCCAGGATTCAATTAGGGTAACACAAACACGGCAGGTCTTCAGTGGGAAGCTTCATGGAAAGCTGAAAACTCTTTTGGCTACAGAAGTATTCAGAGGTAGGAGCAAAAGAGGAAGACTGACCGATCTGGACAAACAGACCTAGTCCTTGAGGGAGGAAAGGGTATGAGAAGAACCCCATACTCCCAAGAAAGGACAGATGTTTGAGGAATTGAATCTGAAATCCACTGAAGATCCACCATGTCTTTCCTAACTGGTGAGAGGTAGGAAGACATTGGGGCATGGAGCTTCAGGGATACGTAAACCAGGGATACGGGTAGGGCTGTCAGTTCCACAGCAGTGGTTGTGTGCAAAATATCCGAAACATACTGTGGAACAGTATGAAGCTGTGCAAGCCCACTGTCAGAAACATACAGGAAGGTAAAAACCTTTATGAGCATAGACAGTCAGGAGATAAGTATGGAAATACATATCTACCTATAATAAGTATCTGGACAGATACACACATATATGTAGAGATATGTGTATGTATATATATATATATATATATATATATATATATATAGATAGATAGATATAGATATAAATATATATAGATATAGATATAGATATGGGTATATAGATATATATATATCTATAATAAGACCTAAAGGGCATAGCATATGCACACTTAGCTGACAAATACATCTACAGAGATGTATATAGGTATATATATAGATAGATATATATACCTGAATATATAGGTCTAAAGATAGATGCCTGCAGTAAGCAGACAGAGCTATGCATATCAGGACATTCACATGGAGATGTGAAGGGAAAAGATTCATCTAAGAACAAGGAGGTGAAACCTACTTGAGAGATATATAGAGAATCTATTCCCCCAGGAATGATGATAAAGGAATGCTATCCAGTGAATTACCAGGATGGTTATGTGAAAAACAGAGGATAATATTAGTCTGTAAACAGCAAGTCCGGAGTCCTGTGGAACTCCAGCATGGTAAAAGGACAGAAACACATAGGATGAGACACCAGGTTGATCTACGTGAGGGACAAAGGAGGTATCAGGCGTTTTTCAGATTCATATGTGCTGTCCTTGAAGTGTTAGGATACCATGAGGACAAGCTGCAAGAAAAAAAAGAGTATATTCCCTAAGGAATGGGATAACTCTTAGACTTTCAAGTGGAGAAGGCTTATGTCCTTGTCCCTCTTTTTTTTTTTAAAAAGAAGATAGCAGGGTATGAAAAACCCTCACAGTCATAGGGGATGACTGAGGAAGCATTTCTCAACCATGATGGATAGTCATTAGAGAAAACTCTATGCTCTCTAGCAAGGGCCCATAGTGGAAAGCTTCTCAGTAGGATTGCAGAGAGCATTATGCAGGAGAACTGGGATGTAGAACTGGCTGATGGAGGAAACTGACAGCCACATCCACTACGTTGCCAAATCCAGAGATTGGAGATGGCAAGGGTAGAAGATAGTGTAAGAAGCCTGTAGTGAAAAAGATTATCCAAGAAAGATGTAGAAAACTTTCTTGGAATCACTACTAAGGCCAGACAGGAGTGGTGGAAAACAAGACTGGGACTTGTGGAAAAGTACCAGTAGTCAAGCACTGGACTCCTGCATGGCCAGCTACTTAATAGGACAACAGGGAGAGTCGGTCTGTGTCAAACAGAGAGAACAGACTGAACAAAGAGAGCAAGCTGTCTCTGTCTGCAGAGCTGCCTAGATAAAGGAAGGAGTTTACTCAGGAGAAGAAACTCTACAGTGAAAAGAAAGACAAGAAAAGTCTTTCAATGGTATGGTACCACTCTTACAGGGGAAACCCTGGCGAAGAGGGTACAGATAGAAGCTGAAGAAGGACTTACCACATGGTAAGTCCCTGGAAGGAAAAAATTCATGCTGGTACAGAGAAACTATCATGTGATAGTTGCTAAACCTCTCTTCTAGTCAGAAAGAGGTGGAAAACTCTGTAACTTATAGACATGAATAGCCTGACAGTTCAGCATAGTGAAGAGTAATGGATTTCCTGAGAATAGGAATCCCTGAGCAGAGTTTTGAATGGAAAAACAGTGAAAAACTTCTGCTGAAAAGGAATTAAGTGTAGTTATAAAAAGATTAATCAGAAACCTATGGTTACTGTGTTTATTCAGCCTGGTTAGAGTTTGGATTCTTCAGACCAGGGCGAGACTTCCCCTGCTTGGGAACAACCGAATGATGGGCAGGAGAAGAGGAAAACCTCTTTCTTTTAGGGAAAGAAGGTTTGGTAGGGCATTTCCTACCTGCTGAGGAAGGAGAGGGCTTAGGATGGCCCTCAGAAACAGGAAAGTCAGTGGAGCAATGAGCAACCTGACGTAAGGACTCCTTATTGAAGAGATTTTCTCCAGTACAAGGAGTATTACTCAGTCTTTGTTGTGCCCATCTACTCAAGTCTGATGCTTGGAGCCAGGCTTTACGACGTGCTCCTATGGCTATAGCAGAAATTCTGCTAACAGACTCAAAAGAGTCTAGGGAAGCACGAGAAAGAAACCAAGAGATATTTTGGCTATGACTAAGAAGTAAGGAATAGTCTGCAGCCTTGGGCTCTGATAGAAAAGGAGTCAAAAGAGATAATTTCTTTGTGATCTCCTGAAGGGATAGACTCATATAGAAAATATATGAGAGAATCCTTGTTGCCAGCATAGATGTTTGGAAGGTTTGACGTCCAAAGGCATCCAGTGTTCTAGATGCATGCCCTGGCGGGAAAGAAGAATGCTTCTTCTTGCTTTTTACCTTCCTCATTGCTGATTCCACTACAATGGAATGATGGGGAAGTTGAGGATTTTGAAATCCTGGAGAGGGGGGCACCCGATACAGAAGATCAGTTGCTGTAGGAGGTGAAGAAACCCTTAAAGGTTTTTTCCATACCCTCAGAAGAAGATTCTGCAGAGAGTGATGTAAAGGAAGCATTATATTTTCCTTTTCTGCAGAAAAATCCTGAGAAAACTCATAGCCAGGGATAGGAATATTAAGGAAGGTTGCCATGTCAAGAAGAAATTTCTGAAAAGAAGGATCTCCGATGGGAACCATCCCTGGACAGGTTAAACCTGAAAAGGCAGCCTGGGCACCGGAGGATGTACCTGTCCGGTGCAGAACAGGATTTGTAATGGATGGACACTGGAACTGGCAGTTATGAGTTGAGACAGTCAGTAGTGCATCATCCATGCCAGGTATCGACTCCAAACTAGGTATAGAAAGGAGCGATCCAGGTGAAAAAAGCATGGAAGGAGCTGGTCCCAATGATACTGCCAGTACCGACATTGATACCGATACCGGTAGCTGTGCCGGAATCGCCGAAGCAGTCAGCGGAGGCTGCTCAAACGGTACCGAGGAAACTCGAAAGTCTCGGTGAATATCCTCGGTACCGTGTCTCCGGAATCGGTGCGTGTCGGTTCCGAGACGCGTCGGTACCCAGTCTTCCAGACTAAATATTGATTCTAGACTTGGCAACGAAGGAAGCGAATCCATCGATGCATGTCTAGATGGTACCAGCGTCAGGGATCGTATCGACGGAGCTGCCGATACTGGAAAGTCAACCTGGGTATCGATCGGTCCCAAAGGCACCGAGTACACCAGATGACGATCCCTGGTAAGGAGTGAATCGCTCAACACCAGTGCCGATGCCGGGTTATTGGTACCGCACGAAGCGGATGCCACCTCCGTGCATGGCTCAGGTATGTTCTGTGAGGGGTGAGCCCCAGGAACAACCTGAAACCCCTGAAATGCTTTGGAGCCCGAAGACTCCCGCCGGGGTTTTAATGCCAATGGGTTCTTGAGGGCAAGGCCGGGGCCATCAGCATGCTTAGCATGAGACATACCACTCAAGGATTGGCTAGTCTTAACAGACTGTTTGTGGGTTACCTGATCCTGTAGAGAAGAAATGGCCGGTGCCCCGATACAGGGAGGGAAAACGGTATCGAGGGAAACTCGAAATAGAGAATCTCTTCTCACAGCACTGTAGCCTGACGGTTCAGGGGAAAAGGGGTCAGGGCCCAAACAGGTTAGACACCAGTTATTGGAGTCTAAAAAGAAAACTGTATTTCCACAGTGAAGGCACTTCTTAGGAGAAGAAGGTTCCATGATGGAGAGGCCTTATAGGCCCAAAAATTTTAAGACAAAAACTGAGGGAAACTCTCCCTCAGTTTGAGAAAAAGAAAAGAAAAAACCCCACCGGCGGTACCGGTGGCGGCGGGAAAACAGCCGCGACCACAAGAAAACAAGAATTGAAAAAAATTAAAGAAAAAGGTTTCTGCGGTGACAGGAGGACGTCCTGCTGGCTCCGCGGAAAAACGAAAACTGAGGAGAGACAGTTGGAAAGGCGGGAAGGCAGCACGCAGGCGCTGAGGGATGCTCCCAAAAGCTTTCTGATTGGACGCTGGGGAGCGTTCCCGCGCAGGCTCCGTCGGTACCGACGTACCCATATGTGAAGACTCATTCCTGCTTGTTCCTGGAGATTGAGTAATTCAATAGTAGAGAACTATGTACAGGAAAGCAGAAACAAAATGATTAGCAGAAGATGAACCTGCAGAGTCAAGCATAGAAATCATAGTGGAATCAAGGGTACTGCAGCAGAAGAACAGAGCAAATACAGTTCCAGGGGCGACCCTGGACTGGTCTAGCAGGACTCAAGGAAAGAACATTATCTGGCAAGTAAAATGTCACCTTCCATATTGTACCACTAGACCAGTCCAGACAAGTGGGACGTACCAAAGCTACGACTCCATTGGGCAGGAAACCTTAGAGCCAAAGGCCATGTCTGCCCACACATGGACATCCAAGCGGCAGTGCTTGACAAAAGTGGAAAGAGATGCCCACATTGCTGCCCAACAAATATCAGCAGGGGCTACTAAGGACGCTTGCGCTCAGGTAGAATGGGTGTGCAATCCTCCAGAGCTCATCAGTTCTGCAGCAAATATGGCAAGACAAAGGCCTTCTTAATCCAGCACCCCAAGATAGATTTAGCAGTTGCGTTAGCTTTGCGCAGTACAACAGACAGCAGAAAAAGATGGTATGACTTATGAAAAGAATTCATAACCTCCCATTATTGGAGAAGCATCCACAAGGTGAAGAGGCTTATCCTTTTCCTGACATTGCTCCTTACAGGAGGAGGGTAGATAAACTACCTGGTTCATCTGAAAGGGAGAATTCACTTTAGGCAAAAAGGAAGGCACAGGTCAAAAGGAAACAGCCTCCTCAGAAAACAATAGGTAAGGATCTCAGCAAGACAGAGTCGCAGCTCAGAAATTTGCCTTGTGGAACAAATCGCAACCAAGAAGGCTGTCTTGAGCGTATAATCCTTCAGAGTCGCGTACTTCAATGGCTCAAAGGGGTCCAACATTAGGGACCTGAGCACCAGAAACAGATCCCACGAAGGGACCACAGACAGGAGGGGAGGACACAGATGACAAACCCCCTTGAGGAAAGCATGAAACATCCAGGTTAAGGCGAGAGACTTACTAGCCACCAGACCTCTGAAATAGACCCCATCTGCCAAATGAACCTTCAGGGAGCTAATAGAAAAGTCCTTCTCCAGACCATCCCGTGCAAAGGCCAACAGGGAAGGCACCTTAGCCACCTCAGGAGCCAGTTGCCATGTGCCACACCAAAGAGGCACCAGACTGCACTTATGCCAGGTTGGTAGACCTCCTCCAGGCTCTCAATAGAGTGGAAATCACTGCCAGAGAGTAGTCCATGAGCGCTAACCATCTCCTTTCAGGAGCCAAGCCATAAGTGACAAGGAAGCTGGGTCCTCCAGAACAAGCGGCCCCTGACACAATAGGCCCCAAGACAGAGGCAAATGAAGAGGTAGTTTCTTGCATATATTTTAACAAACGTTTCATAGGCTAATTAGCATAACATCATGTACTGCAGTCTTTTTTTAAATCAGTGTGATGCCAGTTTCCAAAACATAGCTATAACCAAGCCATGAAATAGAATGATGCAAAGCAGGTGGTGGTTTGACAGTCAACAGAGACAGACTCAGGTAGTGTCAGTCCATGCCAGGAGCACTGGCTGCAGGAGGTACTAGACAAGAACCAGAACAGATACCACGTGGCAATGAAGAAAGTTCTTCAGGACAGGATTAAGGCACAGGCAAACTAAGTACATTTCAGGGTGGTCTGGAACTCGAGCTGGGGAGGTCCTGGTGCCTATCCGGTTATTTATTTTATTTATTTAACATTTTTTCTATACCGCCTTTCAAAGAACAAGAACGTGTATAGGGCATGGATAAGTGCTCTGTTTTGCAGTGTAACATAACGTAATGGGGGTTAATGGGGGAAGAACCTTTTGGGGGAGGGAAGAAGCAGGGATTTAACTATTTACATTTTAGCTAGGTGGAGTATTACAGCTTTTTGGTTAACAGCAATATTCAAGCCAGTAATCAGACTGTCAAATTGCATAAAAGTTAGGAGAGCTGTTGAGACACTTCATTGTTACTTTTGCTTTATGTTTAGGATCATTATCCTACTGAAAGGTGACTCTATTCCCCAGCCCCAAATCTGTGGCAGACTGGAAAAGGTTTTCCTCCAGGATCTACGTGTACTTTTCACCATCCATTTTTATCCCAATCTTCACAAGCCTTCCTGCCCCCACTGTTACAAAGAATCCCAACACCACAATGCTGCAATCACCATGCTTTACTGTAGAGACGGTATTAACAGGGTAGTAGTGCTCTGTGTGTCTTTTACATCACACATAGCACTTAGCATTGAAACAAAGACGTTTCACTTTTGATGTCTCAAACCATTACATCTCATCACATGTGCATGTAGTCTCCCCTAAATGTTTCCTTGCAAACTCTATGTAGCACATCATATAGCTTTTCATCAGCAGTGGCTTCCTTCTTGTCACCCTCTCATAAAGGTCATGTTTATGCAGTAATTTTGAAATGGTTGAATAGTCAATATTTTTCCAATTTCAGCCAAAAAGACCTCTCTAGCTCTTTTAAAGCAATCTTAGGCCTCACTGTGGCCTTCCTCAGCAATTTCCTTAACATATGGCTACTGATTTTGGAAGGTCAGCCTGATAGAGGGAGTACCCAGGTGATGCCAAACTGTTGCCATTTTACAGTTATGGACCTGGCAGCGCCCCAAGGGATATTCAAACACATTGAAATTTTTTTTTTGTAGCCTTCACCAAATCTGTACCTTTGAATAATTTTAACCCAGAGCTCTTTCAACAGCACCGTGTTTGGCATGTTTAGACTTTACTTCAAATTCACTTCAAACAAGAGCAGGCTTTCCAGAAGTATTTGAATTAGCTCAACTACGATGATTGGATAGAACTGGACTCTATTTAACATATTGTGGAACTTGCTAAGGCAATTTTTAAAAACTGAGCTAATCTGGGTTTGCTATAACAAAGGGTGTGAAAAGTTAGGAAATCAAGAATGTTGGATTTTGTATTCTTAATTACTTTTTGAATGTTTCTATAAAGTGTAGAGTGCATTCAGATCAGAGGAACTATCTCCTACTTTAAGTTGTTTTTAATTAATTTTTTTTAGATGACAGAATGTGAAAATTCACAAGGGTATAAAGACTCTTGCAAGGCATTGTAATACTTTTTGCTTATAGATGTGTGTTTACCATTTTAGTGGACAAAGATAAATGGAAGACAGCATAAAAATTGGGAGGGAAAACAGTCAAGTATCTGCTTTTCCTTTCCGTTTATATTTTGACATTTTCTCCTAGGGTCACCTTGCTTTCCATGACAGACTTTAACCCGCTGCCTGAATATTGCTGATCTCAGCTCCAGGCTCAGTGCATGGTTATGTTTCAGTGGAGTGCTTCAATTACTCATTTCCCTTTCTGTCAAGGTCAGGTCACAATTAAAAGATCTACATGACATTTGATGGGAGAATTTTGTTTTTTTGGTTTGGGAGTTTTCCCTCTAATATTTTTTTGGCATACAGCTTACTGGTATTTTTTTTTAATCAACAGCACAGAAGCACGTTCAATGGAAATGGTTGAATCCAGACTGTATGATGTTCATAGTTTATTAAAGATATGACTGCTTTGTCTTTGACTTTTTTGCCTTTTATTCCAACTAAGGACATACATATATTAACGATAAAAAAGGTGAATCGAAGGAGGTACAGGGGAAGTGAGGTTTTCCCCTTTGAGGCCCCAGTTTCTACTCATGTCCTCTCAGATACTGAATCTGAGGTATCAGCTGGTTCCACTAAAAAGGACTATCAGGAAGTAAACCCCTGGCTGGAAAAGGAGACATCGAGTCCTGATGATAAAACCCTCCTTAGGTTCCATGTCCAGAGCTGAGGAGTGAGTTACTGGTTGTTCTATTTGTGAGAGGAACTTGCACAACACATCCAGAGTGGGGGATACCTGGCTCACTACTCTAGCTGCTTGAGTTTGCTGATGCACACTACTGTTCTTGGGACTATCGATGGGGCTGCAATGTTGGAGGAAGCAGAGAGTCTGGGATTTGCCTAAGGAAATGGGGAAACATCCACTGCAGGTGCATTAAAGTGCTTCCTTTTGGGTGCTATAGTACATCTGGTGACTGGAGTAGAACAGGGCTTGCAAAGCCTGTTCTGAGTCTCCAGTGCGTGCAGATTTCTCTCATGCACATTCGTTGTGGATACCCTGGAAACCTAGCTGGCTATGTGGTCCACAGGACAGGTTTGGGAAGCACCTGCATAGCAGTTTGGGTGAAACCACAAGTTATTACTCTCAAAAAGATCTGGTCTGCCACTATAAATCCGGAAAGGTTAAATTTCAAAAAGTGGACAGTTTAGTAGATTTTTCATCTAGTTTCAAACAAAACTGGTGAACGTTTCAAGCCAAAGGTTACTTCGAAGGCTCATTTCACAATAATAGTGACCTTAGACCAACAGGTCACAACTATACAAAATTTCCAATTTTGCTTTGGCTCTGAATAAAACTGTTATAATTATTCATGCCGAGCCAGATGCCTTAAAATTGAACGAGATCTCAGTATAAAGCTTCTTAATTGTGCAAGTGCGACAACAGTGGACATATTCAAGTAGTATGTTATGGACCTCTTGAACATACCATCTCTCAAGCTATCCTCCTATTTCTAAAATTCACTATCTACCCTACAAAGAGCAGGGAGAGGAACAAGCTGGAGAGCCAGCTTGCAATGGATAATTTAGACCTTAATAGGATTTTTGAGAGATCTGTGAAAGAGGTGAACAGGGTTATCTTGCAATGCAATGTGTGCTGTTAAGTCAACGCTGACTCCTGGTGACCCAGCCCCTGGGTTTTCTCAGCAAGATGCGAGCAGAAGTGTAAAGCCTTCCTTCTGCACAGTGATTTTACAGCCCCTGGTATTCCAAGGTAGACATCCTTCCAAGTACTAGCCAGGCCCAATCCAGCAGGTAGGAATTGAGATTTACGTATAAGCAGGTATGCACTTCCACACTTAAAAGCATCCCATATCTTTAGATCCGAAAAATGCACTAGCTGAAAAGAACCCTGGCAGGCTTCACAGAGTCATCTGCCATTTCATTAACTTTTACCCACAGCAGCATTTAATCAGAGCATGCCCTGTAGTGAGATACTCTTCTGTTGATCCCTTGTGATGTTAACCGTATGGTAGGAGCAAGCAGAAAGCTTTTTCTTTCCACAGAGCTTATATTTTGAAGACTACCATTCAAGCTGCTGCAAAATCTCAAGCCACTGGTAGGATGTGTGGAGAACAAAAGCAGCTCTAAATATGACCTTGCTGCATTGTACGGTCTCTCTGTGCCTGCGTGCGGCACGCTTTAGGTCACCTTTTCGTCAAGGCTGCTCACTGCACAGGGCACCTTCTGCTCCAGCCCAGCCATCAGAACAAGCTGCAGCATTCTCATGGCTCATGTGTCAGAAAGTCCAGATTTTTAGTCCTTTTATCAGTGCCAAAGTAACTTAAAAAGCCTTGCATTGTTGGATTGTTTTTAAATTTCCTTTAATTATCCTTATAATGATATTGATACAGTGGCTCTAAGTCCCTAAAATTGCTCTTTCACAAAGGTGTCTAATATTATATCTATATAGATTCATTCTTGTCTTTAAATATGGCTGGTCTCCATAGCCTAGCATTCTGCTTCATGTTTTCTGCAGTGAATAATATATATTACATGAAAGGAGGCGTATATCCTTGTGTTGAATGTCTTTCCCATGTGGGTAACTCAGAGCCCTGAGATGTGCTGATGGTTTTCAACATGACATATTGCAGGGACTTGTGCCATTCTCTTCTGTCTGGGTTTCTGTTAGAAGCTTGCTTCTTTATAACAAGGTATGATCTTAAACCTTTTGATTTTTTGTTTTTATTTAATAATTTTTACTTTGGTGCATTCAAATGGACTAACCTGGCAACCACACAAAATATAATATCATACTGAAATTGATTTTTTTAACTTGAGAATTAATATTATTTTAGGAAATTATCTATGTTGTGGCAGGGCCAACGCTACCATTAGAAAAACTAGGCAGCTGCCTAGAGTGCCAGGTTTGGAGGGCAGCCCACTCTTCCCCCCACCCCTTTACTGCTGCTATGGCATATTTCCCAGGTCCTGCAGTGACAGCAGTAAACAAGTCAGAAGCCTCAATCCTTACGCGCTGCACTCTGAAACTGCAGCCTGTCCCACCCTGATGCAAAACAGGAAGTCTGCATTGGAGGAGGCAAGAGCAGTTACATACAATGGGTTGAGGCTTCCTTCCATTTGGTGCTCCAACTTGTTTACTGTTGCCGCTGGACTTGGGAAATATAGCTTGGCAGCTGAGACAGCAGAAGTGGTAAGGGGGTTGTGGACAGCGGGAAGACTCACCATTGCTGGGAAAGGGGCAGTGGGCAGACTGCTTGCCTAGGGCAGACAATGCCCTTGCACCGGCCCTGGTTATGGGAGAGCAGTTTTCTTCCAAACTGTACCTAAGCCAGGCCTTGACAAATTTTCCTGGAATCTAGGAGCCAGTCACTGAAACCTAGATCACAATGCACACCCCCACTCTCCAAAATGATGTACCACAGCTTCTTTTTTAGGTTTTAAGGTCTGATTTACTAAGGCTGCTTCTCCATTTTCTATTGGAAAACAGTGGCCCCCATTCCTCCTCCCACCATCTCCACTGATCCTTTAAGCTACACCTGTTGAGTGTGTAGTTCAGAGGTGGGGTGCCTGTGTGTGTGTGGCACAAAAGGTGCTCCTTTTGCACATACAGACTGTGCCCTATTCTTTCCATACATTCATCTATTCACCCTTCCCTTCCCTCCCACTGCAACCCCTTTCCCTGCTGTCCCTCTACCAACCTCCAACTCTGTTTCCCTTTGCAGTCTCTCTCCCCCTTGCACTTACCCCCTGCCCTCCAATCCCCTCACCATTATTTAGTAAAACCTACAGCTCCTTTAATTTCTTCATCCGTGTGCACAACCTCGCCGCCCCTCCCCCCAGCCCAGTCTTTAAACTTATTTGCAGGCTCAACGGACACCAGTTCTCACCGGTCTTGCAGCCTTTCTGCCTGTGGGAGATGGGATCCCATCATCCGTGCGCAGAAGTGCTCGGCGGCCATGACCATCCTGTCTGTCCTCAGGAGATGAGACCCTCAATGGCAGAAAGGACAGTCCTGGCAAACACTTCTGCCCTCAGGGGATGGGATCCCTGCGGGCAGAAAACACTGGTCCTGGCTGCGACTGCAGCCCATTGCAACACTTCTGCCCGTGGGAGATGGGATGGTCCTAGCCGCATATATCTATCCATGTACTTTGAACCCCAGGTGCCAATTCCAATTATTTATTCATCATGGCAACCTGGTATCTGACGTTGTTGAGCCCTGATCTAAGCATGAGTAAATCTGACTCATATTAAGCATAGCTGGCATACCATGACATGAGTGACCAAATGTCTATTTGTAAAGTATTGCTATGTCATAAATAAAACTGCATATAAATGCAAAACATTATTTGTCTGTTATTGCAATTTAGAGTACAACATACAACAGTGAGAGTGAGGAAGTGAATGTGTTAGGTATTCTCACATACTAAAAGCATCTGATTCTTTTTTTTGCTGTGTCTCTTGTTTGTCTTGACTACATTATTAGCTTTCATGAGCAGGGACAGTCTCTGATGTGTTCCTGTAAAGAAAAAGAATCAAAACATTTTCTCTCCTGTAATCATCCTACAGAAAGTCTACAATATAGAAAGTCTACAATATCTTTCAAGTGTGCACAGAAAAACCGGATACACATTCATATACATATATATATATATATATATATATATATATATATACACACACACACACCCCTAACACATATACAAATACACAAGCCTGCCTCTCGAACAGTCTCTGCTCAACAGTCACAAATGCTATACAAAAAAACTGGTACTCATCCCCCTTCCCCAAACATCATCATCACTAACACACTCACAATGATCGCCATTCACTTCCTCAGTTTTTCCTACAACTGTCAGCTCTCCTACTTTCTCATCTCAGCTCTCTCATCAGCTCCCATTACCTTGTCTCTTTATCATCTTTCCCTGGCTCTAGTCACACCTTCATCTGTTGACATATACAACAGCTGTAAGTTAGTTAAAGCCTATTATTATATTAAAGAATATGCAATCTACTGTAACACCACTAGGTGATACTGTTCTCTGCCAGGGATTGAAAAATTTGGAGGCATGTTTACTGAAGGGCGTTAGCTGTTAGCGCAAGGATAACTCAGATATATCCTATGGCACTAACAGCTAACACAAAAGAAATGCAAATATCACAGGCATTTTTCTGCAATATCTGCATTTCATATGGTGGACCTGGGGGAAGGGGGCAGGGAAAAGGTATGCAAATGGTCGGCAACCATAACGCAATGGCTGCTGAAATGGGCCTCATCGGGCAGCAGATAATGTCACCCTAAGAGATGACATTATCTGCCGGTGATCCACGATGGTAAGCATCATGGCCATCTGCTCTGTAGCTATGTGGCCATGGCCTGATCCCCCCCCCCCCAACCCATAAATAATATTATCAGTGCCGCAAATCTAAATATCCACAGTAATGAGAATGTCAAAAAACATTGTATGGTACCACCCCTTCAGCACTGATCCCGCCCCAGACAGTTCCCAGTCCCTATCAGGAATTTTTGGGGCAGGAGTGGTGCATCTCCTGGCCAAAGGGACATCCCGGCTAGCCAGTCGTTCCCTCTGGATCCCCCCTCCTCCTCTTTGAAACTAAAATCCAGGATTATTTGGAGGAGGAAAGGAATTTGTAGTGTTATGTTACAGCAAGCCATTCATGAATGTAGCAAAATATGACCTTGAGAATATACCACTGTTATTTAAAGACTGCCTGCAAAATCAATTTGCTGCTACAGATACAAATGACAGAGCTTTAGAAGTTATGGGATGACATCAAGAAGATTGTGTTGGAAGAAATGAGAAATCTCTAAAAAAAGGTGAAAAAGCCAAAATGGATGACTGAAGAAACTCCGAAAACTGCCCAGAAATGCAGAAAAGCTAAAGCCTTTGGTCCAGTTCTTGGATGCCCCTTTCAACATCGACAGAGCAGTACTATGGCCCTTCTGTTCCAAGTGAGCCTGGGCACTGCGCAATGCCCATGTCTTGGCCGAGGACACAGAGTCCGACAGCCCAAAGAGGGACTCTCGCTGCTTCTCTTGGCCCTTTAGGCCCTTCCTGATCATCTGCAGGCAGAGAGTACAGGAGGGTGGCTCATGGTCAGACGTAAGGCACTGGAGGACCAGTTATGTCGGTCTGTGACTGAAATGGTGCGTGCACACTTTGTGCACTTTTTAAATCCACTGGCTAGCTTAGCCATGACCGGAAAGACGGCTGTCGCGAGATTGAATGGCTCAATGTCACTAGCCCGAAACATGCATGGGAAAATTAAAAAAACCTGAAAAGAACAAAAAATTAGAAAAAGCAACATTGGCAGGAGCCGACACACCGAACGACAGGCAGTAGGGCACTAAGAAAGAACAGAGGGGGGCAAGAAAAAAGTTCATTTTTTCCAGTGATGACAGGAACATATCCTAGGGGCTTCATGGAAAAAGACGACTGGAAATAGGATGGCGCTGCAGCAGGCGGGAAGGCTGGTGCCATACGCGATGGAGCCTCCCAAAAGCTTCCTTTGGAAGCTGAGGAGCGTTCCTGTGCGGGGCTCCATTAAGGACATCACTCATACAAGAGAACTTATAGCAACAGCAGCTATGGATGCCACTCTATCAACAATGAGCCGCCTGACTGAAGACCAAATGCAGTTTAGGTCAACTATCCAGAGGGGCGCCATGAGTCGACATGGACTCGACGGCACTTAACAACAACATGCTAGATCTGCTTTGGGTTTTTAAGTGTGTGCCACCTTGTATGCCTTAGGACATATAGTGGGATATAAATATTTTAAAATAAATAATTATGCTAGCTATTATTTTGTGTTTGCTTCCCAATGAACTGCTAATCTGTTAAAGGTTGATGAAAATACATTATGATGTAAAATTTAACTCTCTCTCTTAATTGGTATAACTAACTATAAATTAAAGGATGTGCCTGGGGTGAGTGGAAGTTGAAGAGAATGGGTGGGGGAAAAACTACCTATCTGCTTTCTTTTAAGAATAAAAGGGCCTTCCTAAATATAACAAACTAAAACTCTAAAGTAAGATGAGAACTATTTTTCTTTTTTTAAATTTTATATTTATATAAAACATAGAAGCAATTTAGAAAAAAAATAAGTGCTGCATTAAATAATCAAATACACAACTTCAGTCCAAAAGAAAAAATACTATATAGATCATAATGATGAAGGAGTGAGCCTTCACAAATCCAAGTACATATGTATGCTGTATATATTGTGCCTTCTAATTAATTAATCAACCCAGTTAACCCCCCCCAAACACTTCTATCCAACCACTGCATGCCTTCCCCCCACCCTACCACAAATTTGAATCATCTGACGTGAAACCGCCTTGATTTTAGGATAAGGCGGGATACAAATCCTTTTAAATAAAATAAATAAATAAAAGTACATAGGTTTCCAGGAAAAAGGTGACAAGTGCAGAATATCAAATTTCAAATAGCTGTATTTACCCTTTCTCTGGAGCTCTATCAGGGGGAAAGGGCGAAGAGGCTACCAGGTGAGGAGAACGTAGTTACTCACCTCTAGCAGATGTTCTCTATGGACAGCAGGAATAAGTTCTCAAGTATGTGTGACATCCCTGATGGAGCCCTACCTGGGAACACTCCCCAGCTTCTATAGGAAGTTTTTGGGATGCTCCATCACGCATGTGCGCCTACCTTACCACCTGCCATGGCACCATCTTATTCTCCAGTTTGATAACCAAGCTAATAGCCAAAAAAACCAACTCCACTAGGAGGTGGGAGGGTTGTAAGGACTTCCTGTCCACAGAGAATACCTACTACAGGTGAGCAACTACACTTTCTCCATGGATACGCAGGAAGTAAGTCCTCACAGATGGGACTCCCAAGCTACAGGCTACCAAAATTCAATTAAAAAGCTCAATAGGAGTAACAAAACTGGAGAACAGAGAGAAACAGCATGGGTAGCCACTCTGGGGGAATCAACTGACTCAGCATCCCCAGCGTACATTGACACCGAGAGGACTCTTTCAGTAGCCTGGATGGACAGAAGGACTGGTGGGAGGAATTGAACCTAAGTCCCAAACAGATGCCAGAGTATGGCCTGGCCAAAGTTACTGTCATGATAGGAATCCCCATCCAGACAGTATTGGGCTTTGAAGTTGTGGATTGAGGACTACGTTGCAGACCTGCAAATCTCCTTCGTGGAGACCGAACACAGGTTGGCCACCGAAGCAGCAATGGCTTGGACACTTTCAGCTGTGCCATGACCCTCGAGGCTCAGACCTGCCAAAGCATAAGTGAAGGAAATGCAGTCTGCCACACAAATAAACAGCATGCACTTGGAGACGGCAGCGCCCAGTTTGCTGGGTTCAAAGGAGACAAAGAGCCGGGTGGAGCGCTCTCGTCCACTCCAGATAGAAAAACAAGGCACGTTTACAATCCAATGTGTGCAGTGTGGCCTCCACCTCTGTTGGTGTGAGATCTGGGGAAAAAAATAGGTAAAACCACCAACTGATTAAGGTGGAAAGAGGAGACCACCTTGGGCAAGAAATGTGGATGCATCCGCAGCACTACCCTATTCTGATGAAATCTTGTGTATGGCGGGTGAGCCACCAAGACCTGAAGCTCACTAACACGGTGGGTCGATCATCACGAGGAACATGATCTTCCAAGTCAAGAATTTTAGTGAGCAAGATGCCAGCATCTCAAAAGGAGCAGACAGGAGCTAGTCCAGCACCACAATGAGGTCCCAAGCCACTAGCGGGGGGCTTAACCAGAGGTTTAGAAAGATGCAAGCCTCGCATAAAGTGGGCCACCAGTGGCTGAGCTGAGATGGGCTCGCCCCCCCAAGTCACGATGGTAGGCCCAATTGTGCTCAGGTGGACCCAGACTGAATTGGACTTGAGACTCGAGTTTGAAAGCTGTAGGAGATAGGCTCCAGAGAAGGGATCCAGCATCCTGTCAGCACACCAAACAGAGAACCTTCGCCACTTAAAGGCTTAAGAATGGCATGTGGAATCCCTGCAGGAAGTCAGAAGAATGCACATCACTTCCCTGCTTAGGTTGAGTTCTGAGAGAACAACCCACTCAGGAATCCAAGTCGTGAGGGCCAGGGACCAGACATGGGGGTACAGTAAGGTCCTGCCATCCTGAGAAATGAGGTCTGGGTCACAATCCAAATGAAGAGGCTCACGACGAGAGAGTTGAAGCAGTAGGGGAAACCATGGTTGCCTGGGCCAGTACGAGGCAAGGTGTTGGGAGGCGATGCACTTGTGGAAGTTTGTCATGGCCCATGGGATGGAGCTGAGAATGACCTACCTGTCTGGAGAGCTCAGTGCTCTGATGGACCACCTCAGCAGGGTCCTCCAGCCACACAAATGAACCCTCAACAGGAGAGTAATGAACTGCATATTTTGAGGGTAGGGCACTCCATCGATAGATCTCTTTGCCACACCGCACAGCACCCAGGTGGTACCCCGGTCTTCGCCATGAGCAGGATTGGGGGGCATACGTAAAGCAGCCCCAACCACCAGTTCTGGAGAAAGGCATCCGAGGCCAGTCGGTCACTAGAGGGCATCCTGGAGCAGAACTGATCCACCTGGGCATTGTGCAGTCTGGTGAAGAGGAGTGCCCCACTCTCAAAAGATGCAGTTCACTACCCTCCTGTTGAGGGTCCATTCATGTGCCTGGATGACCCTGCTGAGGTGATTCACCAGGGCATTGAGCTCTCCAGACCTATAGGCCACCCTCAGCTCCAAACCAAGGGCCACAGTAAAATTCCACAAGCTCACCACCTTCCAAAACAGGAGATACGATCCCGCGCCGCTCTGTTTGTTAATGTAAAACATTGCTACGTGGTTGTCCATTTGAATTAGGACCACCTGGTTGGTCAGGTCTAATTGGAATTCCCAGAGGACATATGCGATGGTTTGCAGCTCCGACCACAGGCCCTGCTTGCACAGGCCATCCAGATGAGCTCCCCAGCCCAACTTGTACATGTCCATGGTGAGCATCCAGTGGGGCAGCAGTGACTGGAAGGGGAGGTCCCAAAGTAGGTTCTGTGGCTCCAGCCACCACTAGAGAGATTCCGTGAGGGGCACAGTAAGTGCAATCCAATCCCAGAGGCAGCTCATGAGTTGCCAACACTATATGCTCAGGGTCCACTGAGATTGTCTCATGTGGAGATGGGCCAACAGGGTCACATGCATCATTGAGGCCATGTGAATGAGCATCCATAGCATCCCCCGAACTGTCGTGTGATGCCTCTGTTAGTCGGCGCTGAGCACCTTCATGAACTGCTGCAGGCAGTCAATCAGGAAGAAGGCTAGGGCCTGAGTTGTAATGAGGAGGGCCCCAATGAATTCCAGCTGCTGAAAAGGTTGGAGGTGTGACATGGGGTAGTTTATCATGAATCCTAGCTGCTCGAGCACTTGAATGGTCAGGTGGGCCAAAAGCTGGACCCTGTCTGGCATGGAGCTCTTTATGAGCCAATCATCTAAGTAAGGAATGACAAAGACCCCCCCAGAGTCAGACGGTAAGTGGCCACTATCGCAAAACACTCTGTGAAGACCCTAAGGGCCAATGCCAGTCCGAAGGGAAGTACTCCATACTGAACATTCTGGTTCCCCAGCACGAATCAAAGGTATTTTCTGTGGATGGATTGGGATGTGCATGTATGCATCCTTCAGATCCATGGAGCATAGCCAATCGTTCTTGAGGAGGTAAGGGAGTAGAGTTCCTAGGGAGACCATCTTGAACTTTTACTGTATTAAGATGTGGTTGAGGTTCCAAAAATCCAGGATGAGCCTAACCCTCCCCCCCCATCTTCTTGGGGACTAGGAAGTACTTGGAGTAGGAGCCCTGCCTGACCTAAGCCAGAGACATCGGTTTGATGGCCAGTTCAGCCAGCAGGCCAGCGACTTCGTCCTGGAGGAGACCACAATGAAACAGGTCCAGAGAGTACTCTCCTAGGAAGAAGCAGGGAGGCAGCTGGGCAAAGTGCAGCAGGTACCCACTCTGCTCCAGATGATCTGCAGGACCCAGGTGTCTGTGGTGATGAGAGGCCACCTGTGCACGAGGTGGACAAGCCGTCCCTCCACCTGAGGAGGTACCCCTTCAGGGACCAGGTAAATGGCTATGCTCCTGAGGAACTAGTCAAAAATCCACTCCCGGTTTGGGCTGAGGCACGGGTTGGGACTTCTGAGGCTTGTTGTGCCTCTGTTGGTGCAGGGGCTATGCCTTCGGGTGGGTGCCCTGAAGGCTTTGGTAGTATCTGTGCTTGTGCTGGTAGGTCTTTTTCCTATGGTGTTTCTTCCTCAATGGGTTGGAAGTCTTTTGCAAAAGCCTGGAGATGGTGACATGCTCCTTCTCAATCTCGTCTGCCCTCTGCTCCACCAGTTTGCCAAAGAGGTTCTCCCCCCAGAAAGGCATATCCGCCAGCTTGTCCTAGACCCACTGTTCCAGGTCTGAGGACTGAAGCCAAGCAAGGCAGTGTGCCCCGATGTCCATGGTTGCCACCCGGCCAACTGACTCAAAGGCATCACAGATGGCATGAACCATGTACTTCGGAGCAGTCCTTGCCATGGCCCAGCAGGGCACAGAAGGAATCAAGGCGCTCCACTGGTATGAGAGAGCTGAACTCGTTCAGGTTTGCCATGATGTCCTTCAGGAACATACTCATGTAGAGTTTGTAGGAGAGTATGCAGGCGACCAGCATGTAGTCCTGAAAGCATCTGCGCCTGAAGGCATCAAGGGTCCCTGGCCTCTCGACCTGTTGACACCAAGGAATGGGATTTAGTGCTTTTGATCCATTTCATGGCAGACTCTACCACCAAGGAGTTGTGGGGTAGCTGAGGCTTCTTGAAGCCTGGGGCCTTCTGGATCTGATACATGGAATCGAGCTACCAACTGATGACCGGCACTATGAAGGGATTCTCCCACATCCTGAGCAGCAGACGCTGCAGGATCTGGTGCACAGATACCATGACAGCCTCCTTGGGAGCCAAGGGATATTGGAGGATCTCCAGTTCCTCTGCTCTCAGTTTGTCCTCCACCTCTAGCAAGAATGGAATGGTCTTTACCATGTCTTGGACAAAGTCCTGGAAGGACATGTTCTCTAGGGGAAATTTCCTTCACTCAATATGGAGGGGAAGGGTCCAAGGGAAGGTCTGGAGAATCCCGCTCAGAGACCAGAGATTCCTCCTCCGTCTCCCATCCCTCAGAATCTGACTCCAAGAGGAAGTCAAAATAGCACAGAGTCTCTTCCAAGTGCCAACACTGCTTGGACGGGGAAGTCGGGCATTGATGGGACCAATGGTACTCCTCATGAGGGCGCCCGAATGTCTGGGCATTGGAGCCTGAGGTGCTGGACAGAGATGGGGTCGGGAACCAGTGTGAACTCTGACCATCGACCTGACATCCCTATCTCGCCGGCGGGAAAGATCCCTTCTGTGAACAGCCATCTTCGGCTCCCCCGGTCGGGGTAGAGCACTGAGCAGGCCGTCCATCTAAGCCGCTCAGCCCTCCAACCCAATCGGGGTTGTGGGAGGGGCCAAGCAGCAGCACAAGAGCAGCCGCCGCCGGCGGGAAAGATCCCTTCTGTGAACAGCCATCTTCGGCTCCCCCGGTCGGGGTAGAGCACTGAGCAGGCCGTCCATCTAAGCCGCTCAGCCCTCCAACCCAATCGGGGTTGTGGGAGGGGCCAAGCAGCAGCACAAGAGCAGCCGCCGCCGGCGGGAAAGATCCCTTCTGTGAACAGCCATCTTCGGCTCCCCCGGTCGGGGTAGAGCACTGAGCAGGCCGTCCATCTAAGCCGCTCAGCCCTCCAACCCAATCGGGGTTGTGGGAGGGGCCAAGCAGCAGCACAAGAGCAGCCGCCGCCTGTCGGGCCCGCGCCTGAGGGCCTCGCCAGAGGGCCCTTTGGCACGGCCCTTAGGCAAAGGTCCTCTCAAAAGAACCCAGGATTCATCCAAGAATTCCACAGCTCCACTACCATACTACTACAGGACCACCCTGCATTCACCAGCATATCCCGGTTTAGTTGCACAGCAAGTATACACTATCCATAAGACTGAATTAACCTCTTCTATAGACTCAATATAACCACCTTCATTGCCATTGATAGTACACTCTCTTGTGGCGCTGTGCCTACGCTACATATCTGTTACAGTTTGTTACAGTTGCCTGTATTGCCTGACTTGTTACAGTTGCCTGTATTTGTACTATTTCTCTATAACTGCCATTGCTACAGCCGCTTGCATTGTACTATACCATCTGTTACAGTTGCCTGTATTGTACTATATTGTACTATAACTGCCACCTGATACAGTTGCCGTTTTTGCACTATTACTGACTTTGCTACAATTGTTACAGTTTTTTACAATTCCCTGCATTGTACCATAACAGCTTCTATCCATTTCCTAATCAGTTATAAACAATTTTAATCTGACACATAATTCTCTCAACATCTAATACCTCCTTAACAAGAAGCCAAAATGTATCATCACCTCTTCACTCTTCTTAGTTTTTACCTTCTCACAGACTGGCTCGGGACCTCCTCAGCCTACTCTTCTTCCACCACTCATATCCCCATCCTCAAAAACTACGGAAAGAAATGGTCAAGTAACTCGTACCATTATCCAGCTAGGGAAGCTCGAATACGGCACTCCCACTTGATTCACATTGCATTACTCCAAACCAGTAACCCAAAGCAACAAGACTCCCCGCCTTCCAAAAGCCTAAAATGTGCCCTTATAAACGCTCGCTCGATAAAAAAAAAAATGGCCTGTAATCCAAGATATAGTTACCCTTCACAACCTGGACGCACTCTTGATCACTGAAACCTGGCTATCAAAAGAAGATAATGTCCTTATTAACCAACTCATTCCACCAAATTTTTCCATACACACAACTCACAGAGAGAATAAGAAGGGAGGAGGAGCACTCATTCTCACCAAGTCTGAACTCCTTTTCAATACAACTAACTCCTACAGCTCAGACAATCTGGAAATAATCACCATAGTGAACAAGCAATGCTCCATCAACCTGATTTACAGAACCCCCTCAAGCTCCCCGGATAACCTGCCCACCATATTAGACATTGCTGCCAATACCAGCAACATTAACACTCCAAATTGGATAATGGGGGATCTCAATCTCCCATCACTACAGCAACATCAGTCCTCTGCATTCCTCAATGCCATCGAAACTCTTGGATATCAACAACTAATCTTTGAGCCCACTCACATTAAAGGAAACATCCTTGACATGGTCTTCGCGCCACAATCGGCTTCTGCACAAAACAGCAACATTATAAAATCTATCAATGATGTACCATGGTCAGACCATAAACTCATAATCCTACAAATTCCCTTGGGCAACACTCATTCCTTAAACAACAGAAACCTTGACAACACACTAAGAGCCCCATCAAGAGGCTTTCGGTCCTTCAATAAAGATGTCATAATAACAAATACCCAACCACTCCTCAGCAATACAACACTCAACCTGGAAGAAGCAATTGAAGCCTGGAATAACAGCCTCAATACCATTGCTATGCTACCACACAAAAACACATCAAGGAAAAGACCCTCAGCTCCATGGTTCTCTCCCGATCTGCGATCTTCTCTTATGCACCTCAGAAGACTCGAAAAACGCTGGCGCCGATCACTGGCCACTGATGATCGTACAGCCTACAATCTCTATTTAGCAACTCACCGTGAAGCAATCACAAACAAAAGGAAGCAGTATCACACAGAGATGCTCAAAAGATCACTAAACAAACCTCGTGATTTGTTCAACCTAGTAAAATCTTTATCTAATGAACCATCTTCAGAACAAAAATGTGATATTCACCCACAAGAATTTGCTGATTACTTGCAATTTAAACTCCTACAGACGGATGAGCTACAGAATACAGATATTCAAGAATCAACTTGCCAAAACACCTTATCTTCACTTTCTGCACCCTCAGCTAAACAAATTGAAGACACAATCTCCTCACTCAATACCTCCACCGCTCAAACCGATCCTTGCCCAGCCTTCTGGATAAAGGACCTTAGAAGTGTATTCAGCCCATTCATTGCAAGAATCATGAACCTCTCATTCACAACTGGATCATTCCCATCTGCTCTAAAGCTCACATCCATCAGACCATTATTAAAAAATTCCAAATTAGACCCTAAAAGGGCTGACTCATACAGGCCTATCGCTAGCATTCCCCTCCTAGCAAAACTTTTTGAAAAAGAGGTGCAACGCCAAATTCAAGACCACATAGACTCCACAGCTCCTCTCGACTACTTTCAACATGGCTTCAGAGAACATCATGGAGTTGAAACACTCCTCACCACCCTCCTCAATAACATACTCACCAGTATAGACAACATCCGCCAAGGCGTCGTGCTAATCTTCTTAGATATAGCAGCAGCGTTTGATTCGGTAAATCACGAGATACTCATTACACGATTGAAGGAAAAAGGCATCGGTAGTTCAGCGCTGGAATGGTGCAAATCTTACCTGGACACCAGAATGCAATATGTAAAATCTGCAACAGGAGAATCAAATCTTTTCCACCAAAAACAAGGAGTACCGCAAGGGTCATCTCTTTCATCTCTCATGTTTAATATCTACATGCAGCCCATCTGCAATATCATCAGATCTTTCAATGTGAAAGGTATGATATATGCAGATGATATCCTACTTTATATGCCATTTTCTACAATGCAATTAGATCTACTGCCCATAATAAATTGCTTCAATGCCGTATCAGAATGGCTCCTCTCACAGAACCTCCGCATCCAACATAAGAAAACTGAGGTTCTCTTTGTTACGAGAGACCCTAACTTCATTCCACCGGCACAAATAAGTGTCAAAGGAGCTGATCTATCCACCAAGGAAGCAATAAGATACCTTGGAATCACGTTGGACCACCGTCTCAATATGAAATCACACGTTAACAATATTACAAAGGCTGTATACTTCAAGATACGCACACTCAGGCATCTACGCTCATTACTGGACCCAGATGATTTTAGAACCATCTTCCAAGCACTCATCCTACCACATTTCGATTTCGCCAATTCAATTCTACAAGGTCTCCCACAATCCACCCTAAGTTCTCTTCAACTTGCCATGAACACTGCTGCAAGGGTTCTACAAGGAGCATCCAGGTGTGATCATGTGACACCAATTCTCAAACATCTTCACTGGATCCCGATACAAGGCAGGATCATATTCAAAACCCTAATTCTCACATACAAGGCCATACATGGTTTGTCTGCAAACTCTCTAACTGATCTCACACAAGTTTTACCTCCAACTAGAGCCAGAAGAAAAATAGCGACAAACACCCTAATAATGCCGAAGGCCATAACAACCTGTAGCCAAGCAACAGCGAACAGAGCCTTCATGTTTTGCGCCCCAAAACATTGGAACTCCCTACCACCAGAAATTCGTGCCATAACCGGCATAGTCCAATTCAGAAAGGCCCTCAAACATAACCTATTCATCAAATACTACCCCACATAAAGTGCATAATATTTACCACAAACTTAACAGAATTCCCTCCTTTTCCAAACATTATTGATAATATTACATAAATACTTCTCTCATGTGATCGAATTAGCAGATCAATATTCTATGTATATAGTTCAATGTATATAGTTTTACCCCCATATTATCCATGTTTATCTTATCCAAGTTTATTTTCCTGTTTTATGTAATACCGAGCAGCCTGTTGTTCTGGTCTTTGGTTCTCTGTAAACCGCGCTGATTGTAAATAGCGCGGTATATAAAAAATTGAAATAAAATAAAATAAATAAAATAAAATAAATGTGGTGCCACTGCTGAGCGTAGCAGGGTCACTGAGGCCCGTGTGGCCAGGACCACCATGATATACACTTTGAGGGCCCGAAGGCACTCTGCTAGCATCACTGTCTCCAAGGTCATCGAGGTCAGGATGACAACTTAGGCCACCAACTCCAGCACCCATCTCAGGAACGATTGTTAGTGCATCAGGAGACTGCCTGAAGCCTTCTGGGGCCTTGGAAGCTGGCTGCTCCTGGCCTTCGACCTCAATGTCACGTCAGGAAGGACTCCGGGGTCAATGCCCATGGCCTTTGGCCCAGTTCTTGGATTCCCCCTTTGATATTGACAGAGCAGTACTATGGCCCCTCTGTTCTGAGTGAGCATGAGCACCGTGCAATACAGATGCTTTGGCAGAGCCCCGTGAGGACGTCGATGCCAGGGCCAAGGATGCAAAGTCTGACAGCCCAAAGAGGGATTCTTGCTGCTTCTTTCAGCCCTGTAGGCCCTTCCTGGTCATCTGCAAGCAGAAAGTACAGGAGGGGGGCTCATGGTTGGGCCGAAGGCACTGGAGACACCAGTTATATCGGTCGTGCACTTTTTAAATCTGTTGGCTAGCTTGGACATGACCGGAAAGGCAGCCACCATGAGACTGAAAGGCTCAATGTCGCCAACCAGAAAAACGTATGGGAAAGTAAAAAAAAAAAAAAAACCTGAAAAGAACAAAAAACTGGAAAAATCAACATCAGCGGGAGCCAACACACCAATAAGAAAGAACAGACCCATGAGGGGGTGAGAAAAAAAATCATTTTTTCCAGCAATGACAGGAATATATCCTAGGGGCTCCATGGAAAAAGAAGACTGGAAATAAGATGGTGCTGCGGCAGGCAGGAAGGTTTATTTATTTTATTTACATTCTCTTATATACCGCGCTATTCTGCATCAGTGCGGTTTACATTGAACAAACTGAAATTACATTGAACATGGCATTATAACTTGGAGATAACTATTTTACAGGGAACATGGGTTATGGAGGGTTAAATGGCTTGCCCAAGACCACAAGGAGCACCTGTTGGACTAGAAACCCCAGTCCTTCCAGCCCAAGGTTGCTGTCCTCTAGTGGGATTTGAACCCCTGACCTTCCGGCCTGAAGTACCTTGCCCCAACCACTAGGCCACTCCTCCACTCCAGGTTGGTGCGCATGTGCGATGGAACCTCCCAAAATCTTCCTACAGAAGCTGGGGAGTGTTCCTGTGCGGGACTCCATCAAGGTCATCACCCATACGAGGGGGCTTCCTTCCTGCTTGTCCATAGAGAATCCCATCATCAAACACAAAAGAGACACTAATTGTTGAGGTTCAAAAAACACATATTTTACTTCCTTAAACATTATTACACACTTGCAAGGCAAATTCAATAAAAATGTCCTCCCAACTGTAACAGCAGCAGAAATTGCTTCCCTCTTCCTTCAAGTGGTCCCGGCCACATTAGGAAAAACAATCGATATCCACACATTTCTCCCATCTTGTAAGGAAAAACAACTTCACTACCCAATCTTTGGCAGGTTCCAACAAAACATCTACTATTGAAGCAGCCAGTTGATATTCCACCTCTCTCAAGTTGCTTCCAAATGGTTCAAAGAACCTAAAGAAATTTGTATAGCGTCATTAACTCCACCTTCTACCATTACTGTCTACTCTTATATAAAGGTAAATAACAGGTTCTAGAAATTGGTGGGCAAGTTGCCTCAGGGATTTTCAATTTACACAAAATATTTTTAAACAAGTCCAAGGAGGATTTTGGAAAAATAATAAAACTTTAAGGTTCATTTCCTTAGAGCATTTTCTAGCATTTTCATTTTGAAACATAAATTCAAATTATCTTTCATCAAGGTACATTTTTCATTCTGAACCTTTAGTATCTGTTCCTGCCAAGAATCTACCCTTTGGTCAAGTAATATCTGATGTTCTTCCAAATTCCTTACTCTCTCAGAGATACCCACAATTTGCTGACACAATATCATATCCTGAGAACACATTGCCTTTTCTAGGGTAGAAAGTGCTTTCCATATTCTCTCAAGAGATACAGCGTTTGACCTAACAAAGTGAATTTAAATGTCTCTAAACTTATCGGCTGTCCAGTCACTCCTTGAATCATCAGGAAACTAGAGGGAAACCTCTTCCTTCAGTTATTGTCTTTTGGTTCTGCCCTCTTCTTTCCCTGTCCCCCCAAAGAATTATGAAGCTGTGATCTTTATCAACAGGGAGTTCAGTGATTCCAACCCCCACCCAAGTCATGGCATTAGCACCCTTCAGCTGCACCTATTTCAAGGAAGACACAACTTTCTTCTACACATTTGACTTCTTCAGAGGAGGTTAAAGAAAGAATCAAAGTCCAGGGAGCTTGCAGGCAAACCTTCCCCTGCCCCATTCCCGCGGACACTGCTGCTGGAGGCGCCTTTACTCGCAGTAACAGAAGAGATTTTATCTTATTTAATACATTTTTTATACCGCTTTATCTACTAGTCAAAGCGGTGTACATACAATATAATTAGAGAACATTTAAATATAACAAGAACCAGCCAAACAAAATTAAATTAAATTAGATTAGATAAATACTGGCATAACGTTCAACAGCGCAATTGTGGGAAAGGGGTTAACATTATTAATTACAAGCATATTTAAGCATGAGAAAGTATAATTAAACATGTTTTATCCGTTTGGACATGTTTCTTCCTTGTGTCAGATGCAGTGGGGGAGCCTCAAAGCTTCACCTTCCCTTTTCTCATGAAAAGCAATGAAAATAAGATAAATGGAACCGATGTACTACCCTACTCATCACAACTTGCCAACTTGGCTCCTTTCCTACAGCCTTTGCTTTATTAATATCATCAAAAGAGACTTTTCCAAATAAACCTACAATCTCTCCTCTATCCCAAGTTTTAAATCATGAAATTTACCAGCAAAGTAATGTTCTTACCCACAGAGGCTTCGTCTACTCTCAGGCTTTCCCTCAAACAATGAACAAGTTGCTTCTAAAAGAGTAAAGGTGCGGGCAGGGTCCCGGCGCCTGCGGGTAACCGGATGCTCGGTCCGGTGTGGGACCCTGCTGCGCTGGATTGGTGCCTGGGGAGGATGGGGGGCACGCATGTCTCCGGACGCTGGTCGCGTCCTTTGAATTGATTTGGCTCCGCCCATGTGAGCGCGCAGGGGAGATAATAGGAGTAGGTTGTATGTGCTCAGGCTGCAGCAGGAGCCGAGCACATGTTGGGAGTCTGCTCGGAGGCTCAGGAAGCTTGTCGGGGCTGTGGAGGCTTGCGGGGCAGTAGCGGTGGCGGCGGGCAGGTACGGCGGCAGGACACACGAGCGGTGGTGTGCAGCGGCAGGAGGCGCGTGGAGAGAGTCCCGGGAGCTGTGCAGTGGGGCGAGTGGAGCCTGCCAGCTTACTACAGCCCGAGGACTGCAGGGACGCCGCGGGCTGCGGCTGAGCACGTGGGCGCGAAACCCGAGAAGTAGGCGAGTTGGGGCTGCAGTGCTCACATCGGATTGATAATACTAATGGGGGGGAGAAAATCGGGTGAGAGGGGCTGAGGATCGGGGTGTATATTAAAAAAAAAAAAAAAGCATAATACACAGCAACTGACTATCAAGGATAAGGGGATGCCGGGAAGGAAAGGACACCGGGGCGGCAGACCGGGGGCCAGCGGGGCGGAGGGGGACAGGATGGGGGGGTCCCAGAGGTCGGGGGTGGTCAGGGAGGGGTCGGGGGGCCAGAGGGGTATGGCAGAGTGCTCTGCCTCTCAACAGGGAGTGGGGAGGGCCAGGCGGCCGGCGCGTGGGCGGGTCGGGCCCCCTCTGGTAGCAAGGAGATCACGGGGGGGCGGCCGAGCTCGGGGACGGGGAACGGGGAGCCTGCTAGAGGCTGGCGGGCTAGAGGTGGAAACCTCAGTGCCTACATCAGGGGCTGGAGGACAGGAGGGTCGCCAGGGGGAGCTTGGTGCTAGTGCGGCAGTTGGTGGGAGGATAGATGTACGCCAGAGTACGAGGGCTCCGGTCCATCCAGGGATGGTAGAGAGAGAGGGTCTTTGGGGAGGTTATGGGCAAGGGGTAGCCAGGTGGGGGGGGCTGGAGGCGCTTGGGCCTTGGGGAGTGGGTCGGGGGGGGTCAATGGACTATGGGGCGGCGAGGTGTCAGTACGCCTGGGATCAGTGGATGGGGGAAGCAAGGCCCGTCGCTGGCCGAGTGGGCGGGGGTGTGGCAACAGACGTGGTCTGCGGGTATTTTCCCCCCTGCTTTTCCTTTTATTTTTCCGCAGGTGCCTTTTCTGGTGTCTCTGGGACCGGCACAGAGACCAGTGGAACGACCGATGGAGACCATGAATGCCACAACCACTATGCTGCGTAGACCTGGTGGTGGGAGCGGAGGCATGCGTTGTGAGTGAGGAGTGGCCGGGTGAGGATTCAGCGCAAGGGGTACAGCGACCGACAGCGATGGCTTCGGGGCCTGTGGCTGTGGCAGGTGAGTCCCAAATTGACGAGGGCGCAGGGGGTGAGGGGAGTGGCGTGCGGGTTGGACGGTCAGGAAAAGCAACTTGGAAGAGGAAGCATATGTGCCGGTGGCGGCGAAGTTCGGAATCATCGTCCTCATCGTCTTCGGGTTCGTCGGAGCCATCGTCGGGAGGCGAGGGCGGGGGGGCCGGAGGTGCGAGAGGTGGCAGCAGCGGCGAGTGGTGCGTTGGGGGGGGGGACTCCAAATTTGGCGACTTTGTCGGAGTTATGGAAAGGAGTTCCGAGGAAGCTGAGATGAAGAATTCGCAAGCAGAAATACATTGACATTTTCCGCTTGCTGGAAGGGCGGAAGCGGTCCAGAGAGAGCAGGAAGAAGCGGGCCAAATTAGGAAGGTGTCTCGGACGATCGTGAACTGGGTGCGGGCGTTTCTGCAGCTGGCTAGTGTTTGGGGGCGACATTATTCGGGTCAGAATGGGATGTTGCTGGCATATGCAGATTCGATATTGGAAGCCTCGCAGACCCATGAAGGTTGGTCGTTGCTTAATTATGATGAAAGGTTTAGGGATAAAATAGAGGAGAACAAGTCGTTAACCTGGGGCACGCGGGATATCAACTTATGGCTCACCCAGATGCCGGTTAGGGCGATAGCGGGAGGGGGCTTGGGGAAAGGAGGGGCGGCGTCCACCGCAGGGGTAGAGTCATTCCTTTCGGGGTGGGGGAGTCGTGGTGCCCTGTAGATCGGTGGCCGGCAGTGGGGGGGGACATATGCTGGCATTTCAATAAGTCCACCTGTCCCTTCCCGGATTGCAAGTTCCGGCACATCTGCTTGGCATGTGGCGGAGGACATTCCGTGGCAAAATTCCTTGAGAGGTACAGTGTTGCCCCCTCTGCAGGCCATTAAGTAGCGTAGGGGAGTTCGACGTGGCACCGACGCCAATACGGGTCGAGGTTTTAAAGGGGTGGCTTAGGCAATACACGAAGCGAAGGGATAGGGAAGTTTTACAGTTTGGTTTTCAGTTTGGTTTTGTCATACCGGCGCTGGGAGTGGTGGCGGTCGCGGCAGCGCATAATTCTCCATCGATGAGGCGCTTTTCGGCTGTGGCGCAGGAGAAGTTGACGGCTGAATTGAAGTTAGGAAGGGTGGCGGGGCCGTTTACTCAGCCCCCCTTACGGAAGTTTGTGGTATCCCCTTTGGGAATTATTCCCAAGAAAGAACCAGGGAGGTTCCGGATGATTCACAATTTGTCGTTTCCAGTGGGGGCCTCAGTGAATGATCACATACTGCGCGAGTGTTGTACAGTGCGCTATTCATCATTCGCCAGGGCAGTGGAATTGGTCAGACAAGCTGGGCTCGGCGCATTGATGGCGAAGGCGGATATCGAGTCGGCGTTTTGTCCGTTGCCAGTGCATCCCACTTCCTTTCATTTGTTAGGCTTTCATTTTGCCGAAGGGTTTTATTTCGACAAATGCATGCTGATGGGTTGTGCGGTGTCATGCACCTACTTTGAAAAATTTAGTACCCTCCTGCAGTGGGCGGTGATGCGCCGGGTGGGTAGGTCTGAGGTGGTGCATTATTTAGATGACTTCTTGTTTGTGGGTGCGCCGCACACAACAGCGTGTACAGAGCTGTTGGAGGGTTTCGTGAGCGTAGCGGGCGAGTTGGGGGTGCCACTGGCAGAAGGGAAGATGGAGGGACCGTGTACAAGGCTCACCTTCTTGGGAGTCGAGTTATATTCCGACCAAATGGTTGCGCGCTTGCCGATGCAGAAGGCAGAGAAGTTGTGGGTTCTGGTTGCGAATGTGTTGGCTTTCTCGAAGTTAACATTGAAGGAAATGCAGGCATTGATTGGCTCGCTCAACTTTGCATGTAGAGTGATTCCGATGGGTCGAGCATTTATACGCCATTTGGCGGCAGCAACAGCAGGGGTGGTGAAGCCACACCACCGCATTCGAGTTTCCAGGGTTATGAGGGAGGACTTGCACGTCTGTGACGTCTTTTTGAAGAATTTTAATGGGATGTCGGTCATAAGGGAAGCTGAGAGTTCGAGCGAGGAGTTACAGATGTTTACGGATGCGGCTAGTGGTGTAGGGATGGGAATTTCGGTGGAGCATGGTGTGCCGATAAATGGCCGAAAGAGTGGCAAGAGGAGGGTCTGTTAAAGAATATAACGTTTTTGGAATTGTTTCCGATGCTAGTGGCGTTGGAGTTGTGGCCAGACAGGCTGCAGAATCGCAAGGTGGTGTGGTGGTGTGATAATGAAGCAGTCGTGAGTGTCATTAATTATTACACTCTGCGATATCTGCAGGTGGCGTTGCTGATGAGATTGGTGGTGCTTGCCTGTTTGTGCCTGAATGATGTGTTGAAGGCCAGACATATTCCAGGTCATACTAATGTAATTGCTGATGCTCTTTCCCGTTTGCAGTGGGACCGGTTTCGGCAGTTGGCTCCGGAGGCAGATTGGGAAGGGCGTGTTGTCCCTTGGAGCTTATGAAAAGGTGGCCTGCTGAGATGATGGAGCTGCTGCGGAGTTCAGTGGCAGAGAGGACCTGGGATGCTTACCAGAGAGGTTGTGCACGGGTGGTTGCCTTTTTGAGGGCACGGGGTTGGCAGTATATTATCAGTGCGAAGGGACAAGGGGTGTCACAATCATCAGTGCGTGGCCATTTGGCCGGTTTTGCCTTTTTCGCAAGAGCCGTCGGATGGGGTTCAATGGGGGGAGGGGTTCATGGTCCAGAGGTTGTTGCGGGGGTGGGAGCGTTTGCGGCCTACTCCGCGGGATCGGCGGCGGCCGATTATGCACGAATTACTCCTGAACCTATGTAGGGAGTTACCTAAGGTTGCGGAGTCACGATACAAAGCCATTCTTTTCTGTGCAGTGTTAAGTTTGGCTTTCTTTGGTGCTTTACGGGTGGGGAAATTGGTGGCAAACTCTGTGAAAGCGGGAGTAGGGAGTAGCTTGCAACACCAGCATGTGCATTATGGTTGCGGGCAATTACGGGTACTCCTGGCGAAATCCAAAATGGATCAGAGTGGGAAGGGTCTTTGGGTAGTTTTGAAGGAGATGGGGGGCGCTTACCTACCCGGTAGCTGCAATGCAGGAGTACTTGCGGGTGTGTCCAGTAGTAGCGGGAGGGCTATTGGTGCATTGTGATGCACGGTTGCTGACACGGTTTCAGGTGTCGGCTGTGTTGCGTATGGTATTGCTACGAGTGGGTGAGGACCCTAGTCGATTTTTGGCGTACTCTTTTCGCATTGGGGCAGCGACCAGTGCAGCAGAGTTGGGTCTGTCGGGGGAACAAGTATAAAGTATTGGCAGGTGGCGGTCCAAGGCATTTAAAGGATATGTCCATTTATGACGGGGGGGGAGGGGAATGGGGGGTGATTCTAATTGTTAGTTTCTTTTGCAGATGGGGGACTTGGTGTGTGGGATTGTTGGATTATGGGGCACTCCTTCGTGTTCTGGGCTGGTCAGCGAGCAGCGATGCGGCCAGCCGGGCTGAACCTGGGCTTCGATCCAGAGGTGGTGTCAGTATCATGGCTGGGCGAACGGGGTCTGCGGTGGACACAGCTGTTGCCCTTGCTTCGACATCAGCAGTGCCTACGGAAGCAGCCGAAGATTTTGCTGTTGCATCTTGGTGGCAATGAGTTGACGTCATGGACATGCAAGCAGCTGATCAATGCGGCAAAGAAAGATCTTGCTGTGGTGCTGCGGTGGTTTACGAGGGTGGTGCTGATCTGGTCTGATATTATACCCAGACTGGCGTGTTGGGGACAGCAGCGGTGGTCTAGGGGCCTCACGACAATTAATCAGCAGATTGGGCGGTGGGTGTGTGAGATGGGGGAGTATCAGGTGCAGCATGCGTGGGTGGAGGTGGCTTGTGCCGGACTGTATAGGAGCGATGCGGTTCACCTATCTCCAGTGGGGGTGGACTTACTGTTGAACGATTGGCAGGAAGCATTGGAGAGGGTATTACGGGACAATGCCCACTGGTCGCAGCTTGGTAATGCGGGGGGCGGCTCAGACAGTCAGCAGGTCTGAGCCAGTGGAGGGATCCCGGAGGTTTCTGGGGTCCGGAGACGGAGGCTACTTGGAGCGGGGGCGGGGTGCCCACGACCCGGATAAACCCTGGCAGACTTGTGCTACTGACATGGCGGAGTCGGATAAGGGTGGTAGGAACTTGGCCGGTGGCTTGACCGCGGCAGGGGCGGAGGCGAGGTCACCTTGCTAATTGTACAGCTAGTGACAGATCGCTCTGCTGGGGGTTTGGGTTGTTGTTGATTATTGTTCAGAGTGTTCTAATGTTGGATTAATAATAAAGCTGTGACCAGTTGCTTCCAAGAACAGTGTCGTGTCTTTAGTGTAAACCATGGGTTGGGGGGACGGTGGGGGGGGTGGGAGGCGAGGAAGATATGGGGGTGGTGGTGTGCGAATGAAGGAGGGGTGAGCAGCGGGTCCAGCTACCCGGTTACCACTGCTTTCCTTCATGTCTAATGCATGCTGATTCAGAAAATATGTACTTTACTAAAATACAATCACCCTGTACAGTATGCAATGATGAATAAAGGCAAGGAGGAGAACTCTCACTTCAAAAAAGCAGGACATAGTCGCTACAGCTATAAAAAAAATACAGCAAAACAATTACAAATCGTGGAAAATATTTGTGTTCACTGTTTGTAAAGTAGACATTTTCTTGAATGCTAATATAATATGTGGGAAAGGCTACTCTAACTTTCACTTATTTAAGGAAAAGCCCCCCATAAATATGGACTTTTATGAATCCTGTGGTTTACTGACAGGATACAACAGACTAAATTATATGTTACTTTGCGTCTCCATTACTGTAGAATTTCCTTTCCTAATCAAAAATCAATTCATTAAAGAGAATCAAAACATTCTGCAAATATAGATGTAAAATATCTGAATGCAAGCTGCAAAAATTATTACATACAACCAATGTAATTTTTGTTCCATCAAACTAATTCCAAGCAATTGTTCTGCATGTGTGTGTGTGCGTGCTTGATACATATACGTGAATATGAGTGAGGCAATCTACAAAAAAGCTTCAATGTCTTGTAAATTTGTTAGTAAAAACAAACATAATAATTGAGAGAAGGCAATACATTTGCTAGGTTACAAAGTACTTTAGGAGGCACTCTCTGAAAATGTAGGAGCAGATCTAAGTTGGTTTCTGGAATCGGACTCATGCTCCCTGGCATAGTCGAGGGTGGGGCTGCAGCGAAGGTATTATTTGTAGACACTGTGGAAGAAAGTGAATCCTGCCATCACTCCACAGAGACAATTAATTACCTGCCAGATTCAGGGTGTACGTAAAACTAGGTTGTGGAAGAAGCATTAAATTGCTCGTTTATCCCTGGAAATGAGCTATGAGAAATCTACTTATTGAGCTCAGCTGGGGTACATGTGGCTCAGACTGGCCACTGTTGGAGACAGGAAGCCAGGCTCCATAGATACAGGCCTGACTCTGCATGGCTTTTATTTTCCTAACTGTGGCAACTAGTTAATAATTGTCACTATGATTGCTGGACTAGGTGAGAAAAGCATTAAAAAGGGGGGGGGGGAGGAAGACAGAGAATGGAATCCAATTGTGAATGAAGGCTCATGGACTCACAGCCCAGTAGAGGGAAGTTGCGAACTTCTCTCCTCAAACTCAGAAAACTCGAAAGGCGATGGAGGCGCTCACGATCCACAATAGATCAGGACGCTTATAACCTCCAATTGGCAATGCACCGCAATGCAATAACTGAGAAAATGATGCAAGCGCACACAGACACACTAAGGCGATTCACTAAGAAAACCACACGACTTATTCAACCTTCGTGAAGAACCTAACGAAAGAACCGGGACCAGAACAAATAACTGAGATCCACCCCCAAGACTATGCTGACTTTCTTCAATCAAAATTATGCCAAACCAACAAGTCTGACGCACCCTCCATCACCAAAGAACCAACAAACGTAACAACACTAACAATATTCACCACCCCATCCAATAAGCAAATCGCTGACACTATCTCCACAATCAACACCACCACTGCTCAGACCGACCCCTGCCCCGCTTTCTGGATAAAGGAACTATGGTCAGAGTTTAGCCCATTCATAGCTAGACTCATCGACAAATCCTTTGCTTCAGGCTCATTCCCCCTAAGTCTCAAACGCACATCCATCAGACCCCTGCTGAAAAACAGCAAGCTCGACCCCCAGAAAGTGGAATCATATAGACCAATTGCCAGCATTCCACTCCTGGCCAAGATAATCGAAAAAGAGGTCCAATGCCAGATACAACACCACGTCAACAATGCTGCACTACTTGACCACTGCCAACACGGTTTCAGAGAATCTCATGGTGTGGAGACACTACTCACTACCCTCTTCAACAACATTCTAAACGCAATAGATAACATCCATCATGGGGTTGTCCTTGTATTTCTGGATATAGCTGCAGCATTCAACTCAGTATGCCACGAGACCCTCCTGAAACAGCTCGAAGAGAAGGGCATCTGTGACTTAGCACTATCTTGGTGTAAGTCATACTTATCCGATAGATGGCAGCATGTGCGAACAGAGACCTCAACATCTGAACCCTTCCACCAGAAACAAGGCGTTCCGCAAGGATCCTCCCTATCAGCCCTAATGTTCAACATCTATATGCAGCCCATTTGCGAACTCATACGCTCATTCAAAGTCGAATGCATGATATATGCTGATGACGTTCTGCTCTACACGCCATTTAAGATTGACCAGATGGACCTCTCATCAATAACAAACTGTTTCAGCTCAGTAGAAAAATGGCTCCAAAATCAGAATCTCCGGATACAGCACAAAAAGACTGAAGTGCTGTTCATTACCAGAAACCTTAATTTTTCCCCACCAGCCTACCTAAAAGTCGGGGAGGTAGAACTTCAAACTAAATCCACAATCCGCTATCTGGGTGTCACACTCGACCAAAGACTGGACATGAAGATGCACATTGGCAACTTGGTAAAGTCAACATATCATAAAATCAGGACACTCAGACATCTACGCCCCCTGTTACAACCAGATGACTTCAGAATGATCTTCCAAGCACTAACCATTCCTCATCTTGACTACGCCAACGTGATCCTTCAAGGGCTCCCACAATGCACCCTGAGCCCGCTCCAACTAGCCATGAACACTGCAGCCAGAGTACTAAAGGGAGCCTCAAGACGTCACCATATAACACCCATCTTCAAAAGTCTCCACTGGCTCCCAATCCACTGTAGGATCGCCTTCAAAATCTTGCTACTAACATTCAAGGCCATCAATGGGCTCTCCCCCTCCTCTCTCGCGGGCCTTATGCACATGATCCCCCCCAACAGGACCAGATGACACACAGCAATAAACACTATGGTAATCCCCAAAACAGTGACCCATTGCACATAGACAACTGCAAACAGGGCTTTTAGCCCCTGTTCACCCAGATGCTGGAACGCCCTACCACCCAACATACGAGCAATCACTGATATATCTAAATTCAGGAAGGCTTTGAAGCACCACCTTTTCTTCAAGTGCTACCCAGAGGAAGGTACACCTACTTGCCCCACTCACGACAAAGCACCATAACTACCCGTAACTATCCCTCAAAGTGATGTATATATGTGTATATACTTATCTGCTATTCATATATGTGTAAATAGTTAATATGGTTATCCAAGTCGAGCTACCTGCTATTTGTAATTACGGTGTAATCCCCCACCGTAAAATACCTTGATGTTCTATGTAAACCGCACTGATATCGAATAGTGCGGTATATAAGAGAAATAAATAAATAAAGTTTCAATTGAGTTAGAGATCCAAAGAAAGAGGAGGAAACCACTAGGGGTCCCCCCCCCCCCAACAACAACAGAAAATGTAGCATGAATTTCCTGTTTTGTTGTGGGTTTTTTAATATTTTATTTTAAGCCTTCGTGCTCCATGATATTTTCAAGTCTTTTGTGATAAAACACAAAGCTTCATGTACCAAATATTTTATCCCATACTATGCCTATGACAAAACTTGATAAATCAGATGTAAATTGGTGAGAGGATTGTGTTATTAAAATAATCTGTTGTTGATGTTGCCTGCATAGCAAGGCCTCATCCTCAGCTGCACTACTACGCCACCAAAAGTTATTCAACATACTTGGCGCAAATTTTCAAAGAGAAGCCACCTCATTAGCATTAAGTATGCCCACTAAAAACAAACACTTGCTTTTCACCTGCTCGTTTGTGCAGGAGGCTGAACGAAAGAAATCTGGTGATGTGTGGTATTTTCTTTCTCTAGTACGCATAGATGAGGGAGAGAGAGAGGGAAGAAGAAAGAGGTACTTCCCCAGATCCTGCCCATCCCCTCTTACTGTCCTCTCTGTTCCGGAGCAGTGTCCGCAGCAAATGCATGGTAAAGAATCAGCATGGAGCTTCTAAGTCCTTGCACTCTTGACATGCCTATAGTACTCCATTACCTCCTCCCATGTGTGTGAGTGGAGGGGGAGGAGCCCTGCATTGAAACTTGGAAATGCATTTACTACTGCTGGCACTGCTCTGACACCAGGCCACAGAAGGAGATGGCGTCAATAGCCGAAGTGAGGCATGACAATAATAGCAATGTCACGGTACCTATCAGAAGTTGGCAACATAGGCAGTTGCTTACTTTGACTATGAATAAATCTGGGTCTACCATACATACATTTTTTAAATGCTACATACATGTGCTACTGCTCTTTCCCAACCTGAATACACCTGCAAAAAGGCTTCTTTGCAATCCAACTAAAATTATACACACTATGAGAACCCACACATTTTTAGACGGGAAGAAAACAAAGTTTAAGCCAAGCCATTTTGTCTAGGTAAATGTCTTTGAAAATGGTCTTCCCTATGTTTAAGTTTCAATGGTACAAATCAGTGCTACCACTTGTGATAAGGAAGCTTATCATAGCTCAGGAAGGAGCTATAGAAAAGGTGAAGTGACTCTGAACAAGCAACCTGTCAGTTCTGGTAGAAATAAGAAAACAGAATTTTCCCATAAAAGACTACCAGTCCCAGAATGCACCTGGTTTCCAACAGCCCTTAGAGGAGCTGAAGTGGGGAAACGTGTGTTCAATCAGGAGGGCTATGAGGTAATCCCTAAGCACTCATCTCAAAGGGCAGGGCCTGATTCAGCACAGCTGCGCTGTGTTAGGGAGGAGCACTCATCCAAGCAGAATAAAGGTAGAGTTTATTCTACAGAGAATCAGCTTGAGCTTGATCATCTTCATCATCAGGAGGATCATCAGAAGCAGAAGCCAAACCGGACGGATAGAGAGGGAAAGAAACCCTTTGGAAGAAAGAGGAGAAAAGCCTTTGAGAGGTCTAGAAGAGTCCAGAGCAGTACGTATACTGGGAGGCATTCCAAGGGCCAGCATAAACCATTGGACTGGGGAAAGCCAGAGGAATGGTGCTGCAGAGCTAGGAATCTCCAGACGGTACCTGTGAGAGAGACGGCTGCACGTGGAAGGGACCCTAAGACCCGTGCCAGAAGGTATGTGAAGAGAGATCCAGTGTCCAGGGATCTGGATTGGAAGGCTGGACATAAGAACTGGACTACATACTGGCCAGGCTATATAGAGAGGAACTCTAACAGCAATGGAAGCTCAGGTATGAACACTGATCTATGCCCTAGCTATAACCTTGAAAGACAGCAGGGAAACAAGTATTCTCCTGAAAGTGCTCCATTGGGAGATTCATCTATGCCAATCCATGACATTGAACCCATGCTTGTTGAAGAAGAGGGGGTGATAGCAGATGAAGAATCTGTTTACATGGACTGCTCTCTGTCTAAACTCCTTTGGTGATTTTCTGTTATAAAGTACAGCAACCATCACAAAGAAATACAAACTTGTTCTTTAATCTACTCAGAAAAGCTCCTGAGTAAGATTTCTAGCCATGCAGTAGAAAGCAAGCCAGCTAAGGGGTTTCAGCTGGATAACTGCTAGCAATTGAGCCTTACCTAATTGCTTGTGAGCTAGGAGAGAATCACTTCTGAATCTATGTGGGAAGATATAAGAAGTTAACCTGAAAAGAACAGTTCTTTTCCTTTTTTGTGGCTTTTGGTTTGTTGTTTGATACATAGCTAAGAGAATATTAGCTAAAGCCTACAGAAAAGACCAGTTTGTTATCAACCAGGTCTTATTTCTTTTGCTTTGATTGCCTGATAAGTTAAAATGTTGTTTTCCTGATTTTGTTTTTACAAGTTTAACACTGAAAGCAAGTAACCTGATTTATGTGCTACCAAGCATATCTGTGTTGGGAGAAATAACCCCATAAATAAATATCTTATTGGCTTTACACTTGAGCACAACTAAATTATTGTTAGCAGCTGTGTCTGGTGTGAATGGACTGCATTGACCACAATCCCTTGCAAATCATATTGACATATGCACTTGCCAAGACTGTGAAGATTCTCACCCAGGCAGCCGTCTGACACACTACGAAACAGAGACTCCCTTTATTAAGATTATGTCTGCCTTTGAGACAATGCTGACTCCTGGTGACCCAACAGCTCTGGGCTTTCTTAGCAGTATGACCGGAAGTAGACTGCCGGCCTTTCTTCTGAGGCAGTGGAGGGTTAAAATGATGTGCCCAAGGCCACAAGGAGTGCTAGTGGGACTTGAACCCTAGTCTCTTGGTTACCAAGCCACTAAGCTACTCCTCCCTCTTTTTATTAAGATAAAACATAAACAAACAAAAATCAAGTATAAATACTAAGGGACCCTTTTAATAAAGTGCAGTTAGTTTTTGCACATACCACACATTATATGCAAAAATTAACATGCAATAAATGCAAACCTTGTGCAGTAACTGTTGGGGGCATGCCGAGCATCTGCCCTGCAGTTACCACAGATGGCAGACATTTACCGCAGCTCCATGCAGTAAAAGTACTTGAGCCCCCAGCATCAAACCCTACCATCAACACCAGCATCACCCAGCATCGCCACCACCCATCTTCCCAGTCAGCACCACCATAACCCTCCTCCCCTCAGCCACCTCCCATTCTCCAGACACTTACCGAGGGTTTCCCTAGTGGGTTAGTGACAGGGGCAGGAGTGATCCCCTGATTCTCCTGCCCCACTGTCAGCCTGGGTTAAAAATGATTGCTTTGACCCCTTAGAGGTGGTATCATAGTATTAGCACTAGGGCTCAAGCTGGTTTAGAAATGAGATTCATTACTGTCATGGTATGCACAAAACTAAGATTCCATAAAACAATGTAGCAAACAGCCTTAAGGCATTAAACGTTTAGAAAACAATTAACATCATAAACACCAACTCTAAATATACAGAAGCAGCATACAATTTAATTTCATAATTTATATCAATTATGTTTTCTTAATTCAATGTGCCTTTAAAATTAATCAGTATAAACAATTGTTGCAATCATATACATATCAAAACATACAAAAGACACCACATTATAAATCATACTTTCCCCACTCATACCCACATTCACACACACACACCTATTCCAGACATAAAATACTAGGCTGATATAATATGAAATATGACTACGGACGAACAATGAGATCTTAAAACAATTCACATCTACTTAACTGCAGTTTGAATCCTAAACGTTAGCTACATACCAAAAGGTGTAGCTAACTGTATTCTGTGTTATCTGCCCTGCAGTTAATGAGCAATAGCAAATGTCACGCTGCATTAACTACATGACAGCCTTCCCAGAAATGTTGGGAATGCCCAACAATTACCACAGAGATAATGCAGTTACTATAGGGTAACATTTGCAGTTAATTGCAAAAGTCATATTTATTTATCCAATTTTTGATATACCACCATTCTTACAGTAATTGATATCACGGTTTATAACACCTTTAAACAGGTCTAACATATCAAACACATAATGTAAGAATGTAACAACTAAGATTAATAAACAGCTAGGCCAGGCAACATACACAGAAATGATGCATAGGACAACATCAGTAACCAAGACATAATGGACAAATTACAGAGACCAAAGGGGAAGACACTCCACTAGACTGCAAGAGAAATGGATTGAAGCTTCCATAAAATGGAGGTAGGAACAGCTTCACAAGCCACTATGCAAGAGGGGTTAACAAAGGAGTTAAGAGTGCAGCAGAACAGCCAGGTATTCATATCTGTCAAATTTAGCAAAGTTTCAGCACCAACTGCAATGGGTAGTGAATTCCAAACTGATTGAGCAAGACAACTGAAAGCAACGCTATGCGTGACTCAAGTCTCAACTTGGAGAGATTAGCCTTGAAGATTTTAACGTGCACTGAGGATAGTAAGGATTAAAAAGAGTCAAAATGAAGGAGGGGCAGCCCATGTGGAAGGCCTGATGAGCCAACATCACAATTTTTGTTTTTATTCTACTGCTAACAGGGAATCAAATGTTGTTCAATTAATAATGGTGAAATATGGTTTGAATGCTTTGCGTCTTAATTTCACTACTGTATTCTGCAATAATTGTATATGCTTCAAATTATAGAAATACCAGCTACAAAGTAATTACATTAGTGAGACAATTTATTACCAACGCATGAATTTGAGTTTTTAGCATTGTAGAGTCAAGATAGGGCCTGAGAGATCTGATCATCCTATAGGCATAGAATGATTTCTTGACTAAGGAAGAAATACAAGGTATAAACGAGAGTTTACTGTCCAAAAGATCAACTAAAGAATGAATAGCCTCCTTTGTGGTGGTCTGGGCTCTCACAATGCATGGTTGAAAGGGGAGAATCATTCTATTTTTGAAAAACCAGAGAGCATTGGACTTAAGCAGGTTTCAAATCAACTCAATGGCCTGCAATACAACAAACTCTGTATCCCAGTGGTCATTCACAATTAATAAGTAGATGTTATCAGCTCTTACAATGCACTGTAGTACACAGAGGCCAAAGTATCATAAAAACTCTGCAACACTTATAGCAAATAATCATCGTGCTGTCTTCTTCCTTCTTTTTTTTAAACACAGCCTATTACACTGCGTAGAATTTGTACTAGCTATCCAGTGAATATATACCAGACTACATACAAATCTACATACAGGATTCAATAGGCCAAATGAAAGAATATGCACATCTAAATGGGCAGCCAAACCCATCAATCAACAGGCTCAAAAGAAAACTAAATTGTGCATCAGCTGTTAGTACATCAATGTGTGCCTTTTTTTTTTGGTGCTATCAAGTCAGTGCTGACTCCTGGTGACCCAGCTACCCCTGGGTTTTCTTGGCAATGTATCACCGGAAGTAGATTGCCAGGCCTTCTTCTTACGAGGCAATGGAAGGTAAAGGGACTTGCCCAAGGTCACCAGGAGTGCCAGTGGGAAACAATGTGTGCCTATCAGTGTCTAATCAACAGCATCAATTATAATGAAGAATGGCGGAATGGCGACTTATATAACTGTGGTACCTCAAATACGTCACACAGTCCAGTTGAAGAACCGGTTCCATGTGCAGGGTGCCTGCATGCTGAAGCTCTGAGGAAACAAGTGGAGGAACTCAGAGAGGAGGTGGCGAGGCTGAGGAGCATTCAAGACAGTGAGAAGTACATTGATGAGATGCTGCTTGCAGCAACCAGGCTCTCCAGCACAGGAGAAGATGGGTGCCAACAGAATGTCGATGGTTGGACAAAAGTCACCAGAGCCTGCAAAATCACCAATCCAACTTCTCCAGCCCTTGAATTGAAGAACCATTATGCAGCCCTGGAAGTGGAGGAGGTGAAAGCATCCCTGGAAAGGGAAGAACCAGAGTTCAAGTACCCCATAGTTGCAGAATCAGTGACCAGAAGGAAACGAAGGGTAGTGGTGGTTGGAGACTCTCTTCTGAGGGGTACTGAGGCGTCCATCTGCCGACCAGACTTGATGTCCAGAGAGGTATGCTGTCTGCCTGGTGCCAAGATCCAAAATGTTACGGAGAGTTTGCCGAGACTCATCAAGCCCACTGACTATTACCCAATGTTGCTAATCCATGTTGGAACAAATGATACTGCCAGGTATACCTCAGAACGTATCAAAAGTGACTTCATGGCTCTGGGACAGAGGGTGAAGCAGGTAGGTGCACAGGTGGTGTTCTCTTCAATCCTCCCTGTTGAGGGTAAAGGTCAAGGCAGAGAGGCCTGCATCCTGGAGATTAATGCATGGCTGCGTGGATGGTGTCTTCGAGAGCGTTTTGGTTTCCTAGACCATGGGATGCTGTTCCAAGGGTTGCAGAGCAGAGATGGCATCCATCTGTCCAAGAAAGGTCAACACATCTTTGGTAGTAGACTGGCTAATCTACTGAAGAGGGCTTTAAACTAGATTTGTTGGGGATGGGTGAAGAAAGCCCCCAGGTAAGTGAAAGCCCCCAGGTAAGTGATACATTAAATACCTTTATGGAAATGGGTAACAGGGGTAACATATGGAAAGCAGTGTGTATTAATGCCCGTAGCATGGGAAATAAGATCTCTGAAGTTGAAGCTTTGGTGGGAGTGGCTGACTTAGATTTAGTGGCAGTTACAGAAACATGGTTCACAGAAAACCATGACTGGGATGTAACTATACCTGGCTATACTTTATTCAGAAAGGACAGGGTAGGAAGAAGGGGAGGAGGAGTAGCACTATATGTAAAAAACTACTATTAAAGCTTTGGAATTACAGAGCTTAAAAGGGAGAGAGGAGGCATTGTGGGTTAAACTAGAAAGAGGGAAAGAGAAATCTATTTGCATTGGTGTGATATACAGACCTCCCTCACAAGAGGAAGAGGTGGACAGAGAGTTAATTGAAGACATACGCAGCATTGCTAGGAAAGGGGAAGTGCTACTGCTAGGAGATTTCAATATGCCAGATGTTGATTGGCACATTCCTGCTGCAGTATCATCTAGGAGTAAGGAGATCCTGGATTCTCTACAGGGAGAACTATTCAGGCAATTGGTAACAGACCCCACACGTGAAGGGGCCATACTGGACTTGGTGCTTACCAATGGTGAAAGTGTTTCTGATGTTGTAGTGGGAGATCATTTTGCATCCAGTGATCACCAGATGGTGTGGTTCAGTATTAGGACTAGGGCTGTTAGAATCCATTCCAAGGTGAAGATCTTAGACTTTAGGAAGACTAACTTTGCGAAGATGGGCCAATACCTCAGGGAGTCGTTAGTGGGATGGGAACAGCTGGGGGATGTAGAACAACAGTGGGCAAAACTGAAAGGGGGTATTTTAAAGGCAACCAACCTTTTTGTTAAAATGGTAAATAAAGGCAAAAGGAACAGGAGATCGCTATGGTTTTCGAAGGAAGTAGCTGAAAAAGTGGCCTTCATGAAATACAAGAGATCACAGAGAGAGGAAGACAGGCATCTGTATTTGGAAAAACTTAGAGAAGCTAGCAAAGTAGTCAAGAAGGCAAAGATTCAAAAGGAGGAGGAAATAGCCAATGTAATAAAATGGGGGGATAAGACATTTTTCAGATATATTAGTGAGAAGAGGAAGGGCAAAAGTGGTATTGTCAGACTCAAAAGTACAGGGGGGGAATATGTAGAAGCTGATAAGGATAAAGCGGAATTGCTTAACAAATATTTTTGTTCTGTGTTCACAGATGAAGAACCAGGAGCAGGACCTCAGAAAACACCCACAAATAAGAACAGAAGCGAGGGACATCTTGAACAATTTTCAGAAGACTGTGTTCGTGAGAAACTAGCTCAACTTAAAGTAGACAAAGCGATGGGACCGGATGGGATACACCCTAGAATACTGAGGGAACTTGGGGACGTTCTAGCAACTCCACTGACTGACCTTTTCAATGCCTCGTTGGAGTCGGGAGTGGTGCCAAAGGACTGGAGAGAGGCTCATGTGGTGCCTTTACACAAAAGCGGAAGTAAGGATGTGGTTGAAAACTACAGGCCGGTTAGTTTAACTTCAGTGGTGAGTAAATTAATGGAAACGCTGTTGAAAGAGAAAATAGTGAGGTTTCTGGAGTCCAGCGGATTACAGGATCCGAGGCAGCATGGATTCACCAGAGGCAGGTCTTGTCAGACAAATCTGATTGATTTCTTTGACTGGGTGACCAGGGAGTTGGACCGAGGGAGAGCTCTAGATGTGGTGTATTTAGATTTCAGTAAAGCCTTTGACACTGTTCCTAACAGGCGACTTATAAACAAACTGAGCACCCTAGGGATGGACCCTAAAGTTACTGCTTGGGTTAGAAATTGGTTGGGTGGGAGGCGACAAAGAGTACAAGTAAATGGAGCTCACTCTGAGGAGAAGGATGTTACCAGTGGTGTGCCCCAGGGATCTGTCCTTGGTCCGATTCTTTTTAACATCTTTGTTAGTGATATAGCGGAAGGGCTGTCGGGTAAGGTTTGCCTCTTTGCGGATGATACCAAAATCTGCAATAAAGTAGACACCCAGGAAGGTGTAGATAACATGAGGAGGGATCTAGCTAAGCTTGAAGAATGGTCTAGAATTTGGCAGCTGGGATTTAATGTTAAAAAATGTAAGGTCATGCATTTGGGCTGCAGCAATCCAAGGGAGCAATACAGCATAGGAGGTGAAGTACTTTTGTCCACTAAAGAAGAGCGGGACCTAGGCGTGGTTGTGTCCGATGATCTTAAAGTAGCTAAACAGGTAGAAAAGGCGACGGCAAAAGCTAGGATGCTTGGGTGCATACGGAGAGGAATGGCTAGCAGAAAAAAGGAGGTGATAATGCCTCTGTATAAGTCTTTGGTGCGACCTCATTTGGAGTATGGTGTGCAGTTCTGGAGACCGCACCTTCAAAAGGATGTGAACAGGATGGAGTCGGTGCAGAGGGTTGCTACTAAGATGATTAGTAGTCTTCATTATAAAGCATATGAGGACAGACTTAAGGATCTTAATATGTACACCTTAGAGGAAAGGCGGGATAGAGGTGATATGATTGAGATGTTTAAATACTTCCGTGGCATAAATGTTCAGGGAGAGAGCCTCTTTCAATTGAAAGCAAGTTCTGCGACGAGGGGACATGGGATGAGGGTGAAGGGAGATAGATTCAGGAGTGATATGCGGAAATATTTCTTTACGGAAAGAGTAGTGGATCCGTGGAATAGTCTCCCAGTGGAGGTGGTAGAGATGAGGACAGTAACTGAATTCAAAAAAGCATGGGACCAACACAGAGGATCTCTAAAGGTAAAAAGTGGACTGTTGTAGTTGTTGTTATGGAAGGACAGACTAGATGGGCCTTAGGGTCTTTTTCTGTCATCATGTTTCTATGTTTCTATGTTTCTATATGTTTATTCTCTCAGCATGTTAGATCTAGCAGAATTCCACTATGAAATTATAGCCCTATAGCTCGGGCACTCATTTCAGATGTATATGGCGCCATATATTTGATAAATGGCTACTACCTACTTTTAGAATAAATGATGCTTGGACTTTGCTTTTAAGTCTTTAATGAGATCTGCAAAGCTTCTACTGCCCCCCAAAACAGGCAATACACCTATACTTTAGAAATATATGTAAAGGAAAAAGACAGTAGCAGTATACCAACTAATTTTATGTTGGCAGGTTTTGAGGACATACAGGTCATCAAAGCAAAGACACATATTAATCAGCCTAAAAGTAACCATGTTTGCCTCATCTTTCATCATTAAATGGAGGCAGGAACAAGAGTCCTGTGTACAGAAGGCTGTATATTGATAGCTTTGTTCCAGTCCACTACAATATTCTATTGATTTTCTCTCATTTCAGCTGGTATTGATTGGTTAATCTCATCTCTGCAACCACTCTAAAGACAAATCATGAAAGAAATATTGCATGCTTCAAGACATTTTCTATTTGCCCCCATCTCAAACTACAGTTTTGCAGTTTTACTTTCTCTGTCATTGCTTTGTGTTTTACACGGTATGCCCAGAGCGATAAAACATATACATTAAATGCCAAATTCTCATCCACGAAAAAGTAACCTTTAGAAAATATTGCCCAGTTCTCAACTTAATTGCTGTTCTATAAATAGTATGTTATTGCTGGTTCTTGGATAATCTCTATAGCATTCAGGTCTCTATTTTTCAAGCTAGCAAGCAGTTACAGAACTATTTTAACTTTGTCTACTATTCTTAATCAACTGGACTTTTATCTTAAAAAGTAATATATTGATGCTGTTTAACCTCACTAGCCATGGCTGCCATTTTACTTGACATGTTATAGTCTCCTTATCATTTATCACAGTGCCATCTGAAATTATCCCATTATACTGTACTTCACATTTCCTCCTACTAAAATGTCTCATTCTCGTTACGTGTGGAAGCTACAGCAACGGTAAATTACAGGTATTCCTCTAACCACAGAATAATGCCTATAATCTAACAAGTAAATTACAAGCTCTGAATATTTTCCAAAATATGCTTAAGAGACCTAAGCTTCATTTACCTTTAAATTAATTTGCTCTTACTGCGCAATAGAGGCTTTAAAGAAATGCTATGTTCTGGTACTTCATAATAGGCAAATGTTTGTGGTGTGATGTTGTAGCAAATAGTCACATTTGCTGTACAGCACACAATCATTTTATGGTAGAAAAATACCTCCAGTGTTATCCACAAGCAGGGGCAACCTAAGGAAGGTGCGGGGCTATGTGCGGAGACTCATTGCGGGGCCTCATATGCATAAATAATTGCATAATGTTAACATGTGCTAACTTTTAGTAAACATGCCTCTTAATAAGTGTATGGATAAAGAAAGACTACCAGATTTCTACATTACTATACTTCAGTGCCAACCGCCAGGCACATTAGGAAGTACTATAAATACTTCCCATTTAGAACCCATACCAAACCTTCCGTATCATAACAGCATTATCAGGACTCACAAAGCACCATACCTACCTATCAAAAGGCAACACTGCAAATATTAAACCAATACATCTCAGAGAAAGTGTAGTTACTCACCTGTAACAGGTGATCTCCGGGAACAGCAGGAATTTAGTCTTCACATATGGGTATCGTAGGTACCGACGGAGCCTGCGCGGGAATGCTCCCCAGCGTCCAATAGGAAAGCTTTTGGGAGCATCCCTCAGCAAATGCGCGCTGCCTTCCCGCTTTTCCAACTGTCCCTCTTCAGTTAACTTTGTAGCTGAGTGAAAGGATAGAGGGAGAGAGGAAAGAGACAAAGAGATAGAGAGACAACTCCTAGGAGAGGTGGGTGGGTTGTGAAGACTAAATTCCTGCTGTTCCCGGAGATCACCTGTTACAGATGAGTAACTACGCTATCTCCAGGAACAAGCAGGAATGTAGTCTTCACATATGGGGACTCCCTAGCTGAAGATGCCAGGGAGATAGCCCCAGGAAGGTGCCACCCTAGAAAGGTGGGAATCCTTCCTCCCATGGATCTCTGGCATTCCACCAGGGTTGGTGGGTAGGAGTTGAATTAGGTCTGAAAAAGATTTTGAAGAACAGCTTGGCCAAAGACAGCATCCCGACGGGAGGCTTTATCCAGGCAGTAGTGGGCTGTGAAGGTGTGTACCGAAGCCCAGGTGGCTGCTCGACAAATGTCATCGATAGACACAGAGTGGAGATTAGCCATGGAAGTTGCCATGGCTCTCATTTATGAGCTGTGACATGGTCCTGAAGAGGAAGACCCTTACTCTCATAAGTAAAGGATATGCATTGGGCAATCCATTTAGATAAAGTTCTTTTGGAGACCGGCTGTCCCAAATGACTAGGGTCAAAAGCTATAAAATGTTGCCAGGACTTTCTATGTTGCTGTGTCCTCTGTAGGTAAAAGGCTAAGGCTCTTTTACAATCCAAAGTATGAAGGTTTCTTTCTGCATTAGAGGCGTAAGGCCTCGGAAAAAATACAGGAAGATAAATTGATTGATTTAAATGAAAAGGCGAAACCACCTTTGGCATAAAGTGTGGATGAGTTCTAAGAACAACCTTATCATGGTGAAACCTAGTATAAGGAGGATTAGCCACTAAAGCTTGCAGTTCACTAATGCGACGTGCAGAGGTGATTGCAATTAGTAAGATGACCTTCCAGGTCAAAAACGTAAGGGTTGTAGTGGCTAAAGGCTCAAAAGGCAGCTTCATGAGCTACCCGAGAACTAGATTTAGATCCCATGCCACCAGTGGTGGCTTAATGGGAGGTTGGTTAATAGAAGACCTCTCATAAATCTGGATATGAGTGGATGAGAGGAAATTGGTTGTCCATTCAGAGGCTTATAAGAAGCTGCAATTGCACTAAGATGGACTCTTACCGAATTGGTCTTTAGACCAGAATTCAATAAGTGAAGGAGATACTCTAGTATCGATTCTAAGGGTATGCCAAGGGGGTTTAATCCCTTCTTGGAGCACCATATAGTAAAACGTTTCCACTTGAAGGCATAAGATCTTCTTGTGGAAAGTTTCCTAGAAGCCTGAAGGATATCCTTTACCTGTTGGGACAGGTTGAAATCCTGGAGGTCTAAGCCTTCAGCAACCAGGCTGTGAGATGCAGGGACTGGGGATTCGGGTGCCATAGCATCCCGTTCTCTTGGGAAAGGAGATCTGGAGCATGCCCTAACTCCAGAGGTGCAGCTTGAGAGAGATGTAGAAGCAGGGGATACCACGCTTGGCGAGGCCATTGTGGTGCTATGAGAATCATGTGACCCCTGTCTCTCTGAAGCTTGAAGAGTGCTTTGGGGATGAGGGGAATGGGTGGGAAGGCATAAAGGAAGCCCTGACAACAGTGAAGGAGGAAGGCATCCCTTGTCTGACAATTGTGAGCCGGAATCCTGGAACAGAACCGGGGAGGTTTGGCATTCAGTGGACTTGCAAAGAGGTCTATGTCTGGAACGCCCCAGAGATGAAAAATCTTTGCCACCTGGTCCAGGTGGAGGGACCAGTTGTGAGGCAGCAGTACTCGACTGAGTTTGTCTGCCCAAAGGTTTTGGGGAAACTGCTAGGTACGTACGACCTAGATTGGCCACTGTTGGAAACAGGATACTGGGCTTGATGGGCCTTGGTCTGACCCAGTATGGCATTTCTTATGTTCTTATGTTCTTAATGCCTGGAAGATATACCACTAGAAGGTGAATTTGATACTCTCTGGCGAGGGCCCACAGTCATAAAGCTTCACTGCATAATGACAGACAGCCTGTCCCGCCTTGCTTGTTCACATAGAACATTGCTACTTGATTATCCGTCTGGATTAGGACTGTCTTGTAGCTGAGCTGGGCGTGGAATACTCGAAGAGCTAAATAGATTGCTCTTAATTCCAGGAGGTTTATGAGCAGACCAGCCTCCTGTGGAGTCCAGGTTCCCTGGGTAGAGAGATGATTCAGGTGTGCTCCCCAACCCACCTGCGATGCATCTGTTAGGGTGGCCTGAAAAAGGGATTGATGAAAAGGAGACCCCATTGTCATATTTTCTAGGGATTGCCACTATTGGAGGGACAAAATTAGTCGTTGAGAGTTTATTATTTTGTCCGATAAATGACCTGTGGCCTGTGTCCACTGTGTGGAAAGGTTCCACTGAGCTGCTCACATGTGGAGGCGAGCATATGGGACTACATGAACCGTGGATGCCATATGTCCTAGCAACTGTAGTAGCTCTCGAGCAGTTAGGGAGGATTTCCCTGCTGCTTGAGAAGCTAGTTGCATTATGTGAAGACACCGAGCCTGTGGAAGGAAAGCCCTTGCCTGTCAGGTATCTAAACAGGCTCCTATGAATTCCAGGCATTGGGAAGGAACAAGTTGGGATTTTGGGAAGTTTATTACCAACCCCAAGTATTGCAGGATTCGCATTGTGCGAGACAGTGCAGTGCTGGCCTCTGCAACTGTAGGGGCTCGAATGAGCCAGTCGTCTAAGGGAAGACGAATATCCCCAGGGTTCGTAGAAATGCAGCTACTACTGCCATGCATTTTGTAAATACCCTTGGTGCTGAAGCTAGACCAAAGGGAAGAACCCTGTACTGGAAATGTTTTCCCCTAAAAAGGAATCGTAAGAATTTCCTGTGATCTGGATGGATCAGAATTTGAGTGTATGCATCCTTTAAGTCTAGAGAGCAAAGCCAATCCTGGCTTTGAAGGTATGGCAGAAGAGTTCCTAGAGAAATCATTTTGAACTTCTCTCGAAACAGATATTTGTTCAATTCTCTGACGTCTAAGTGGGTCTGTGTCCTCCTGTATTCTTTGGAATAAGAAAATAGGGGGAGTAGAACCCTGCACCCCGTTGAAGAATGGGTACCTCCTCTATTGCCCCTTGGGCAAGAAGTGTTGAGACCTCATGATCTAACAGATTGTTGCGGAGGTTTGAGAAATGAATTGCTTTAGAATTCTAGGAGGGGGCATGCTGTGAAAATGAAGCTTGTACCCTTCTCCTACAATGGACAAAGTCCAATCTTCTGCTGTTATCTGATTCCATCTGTTGGCAAAGTGGCATAACCTGCCTGGGATATTGGGGGGTTGGGGACCCCTCAGAGGCAGGAAGGCTAAGCTCTCTAGGAAGGAGTCAAAGCCCTTGAGGGGGCTGAACCTGCAGAGCTGGTTGGGCTCTGGGGCCTTTTGGCTTCTTTTGCTGTCTAGTTTGTCCCTTTTGGGCAACCTGACCCTGAGATTGACTCTGCTGGGTATAGGAAGGATAAAATTTCCTCTTTTTGCTGAAAGAGGGTTTTTTATAAGACTTCATTTTGGCTGGAATGGCTGTAGATTTCGACAATCTATCAAGAGTAGTATTGTCAGCATCTTACTCATTAGCCTTTTCCTGCCAGTTCTTGCCGAAGAGATTCTCTTCCGTGCAAGGAATGTTGCCTAACTTGTCCTGTACCTAAGTCTCCAAATCTGATGCCTGAAGAGCAAGAAAGTCTTGTCTCTTGTCATCTGGGAGAAATGGGCTCATAAGCTCCAAATCTCCTGTAACTTCCTTAAAGAACATTCCCATATACAGTATATATGAACTGATCCTAGCTGAAAGCATGGAAGCCTGAAATGTTCGGCGCCCAAAAGCATCCAGAGTCCTGCATTCACGACCTGGAGGATTGGATGCATGCCTCTTTGCACTTTTCATCCTACGCATGGCTGACTCCACCACCATTGAATGGTGTGGCAGCTGAGTCTTTTGAAATCCAGGATATGGCGGAACTCGATACATAGTATCAAGTCTCCTAGAGTGAGGAGATGTAGTCAGAGGTGTCTCCCACATTCTGAGCATCAAGTTATGCAGAATTTCAATGGATGGGCAGAGTGGCTGCCTCCTTTGGAGCTTTAGGATATTGGAGAATTTCCAATTCCTTTGCTCTGGGTTCCTCTTCAGGAGCCACCGTGATTGAAAGGCCCTTGGCCATATCATGAATAAAATCCTGAAAAGACATGTCCTCTGGAGGTGACATTCTGCATTGGGGAGAAGAGGGATCCTCTGGGAGAAACCCTCTAATACCAGCAGAATTGTCAGAGTCTTCGGAATCAAAGGATTCAAAGTATTTCTGACCACGATGCTCATGCAAAGCATGGTCCCGGTATCGATCGAAGTCGGTACCGAGTTGATCCTGTACCAATCTGTCGATTCCAGCCAAAGATGGCGTGGGAAGAATTCCCAACGGGGCCGGTATCGTCGGTACCGGTACTGGTGTCTGTACCAGTGTAGGTACCGGCATCTGTGTCGATGTCGGTACCGGTGCCCGTTGGACCAACGGTACCGCAGCTGAGAGAAGAGCTGCGATGCTGCGTTCAATAGCGAGGAACCTCTGGTCTGTCGACGCTGCCGATGCTTGGGTATCAGTACCAGTGAAAAAGCACAGTTACTTACCTGTAACAGGTGATCTCTGGGAACAGCAGGAATAAGTCTTCACATATGGGTACGTCGGTACCGACGGAGCCTGTGCGGGAACGCTCCCCAGCATCCAATCAGAAAGCTTTTGGGAGCATCCCACAGCGCCTGCGTGCCGCCTTCCCACCTTCCCAACTGTCTCTCCTCAGTTAAGTTTGAAAGCTGAGACAAAGAGAGAGAGAGAGCAAGGAAGGGAAAGATAGAGATAGAGAAAATGCAACTCCTAGGGGAAGTGGTTGGGTTGTGAAGACTTATTCCTGCTGTTCCCAGAGATCACCTGTTACAGGTAAGTAACTGTGCTATCTCCAGGAACAAGCAGGAATGAGTCTTCACATATGGGGACTCCCAAGCTCAGATGCCCAGAGGGAGTCCTAGCATGTTGCAAGTTTAGAATGAGCCATGCTATTGCTTAAGACCTCAGGCATCCTAGGGATGGAGGGTAGGAGTTGAAAACAGAAGAGGAGCTGTGGAACAGCTGGTTAGAACAGAGGGTATTTTGTAGTAAAATATTGTAATCTGGGCCTCCCTTGTTGACCTTGCACAAGGCCACTGAGGTACATATGGATCTGTTAGAAGAGCCAGTGAATGTGCTGAAGGGGTACCTCACTGAGAAGTAGAGGTAGTAAAAGTAGAGAAAAACAGTGGAGGTCAGAACTCTTCAGGGTGAGAAATAGCCCCAGGGGAAAGACTGGGGTAGTATAAGAGGTAGAGCTTCAGCGGAGACGCAGAAGGCAGCATTAGAGAAAGCTTAAGCGGATCAGGTCCGTAAATAGTATAAATTTAGGACCAAAAGAAAAAGGAGGTCTGACCTAACTGGACTGGGAATGGAATCAGTCCATGTAGGGAGGAAAGGGTATGGAGACCCTTGTATCTGATAAGAAAGTAAGGACAGACTCAGGAGCGCTAAGCTCTAGATTGACTGAAGCTCCACAATGTCTTTCCTAAATGGGGTCAATTAGGAAAGAAGAAACATACATGGAGAGCTTCAGGAGTACCTAACCTATATGGTAGGAAAACTTTTGTTAATTACCACAGGAAGTGGTTATAAGTGTATAAGGAGGGAGGAGTGTATAAGGAGGGAGGAGGGAGGAGTGTATAAGGAGGGAGGAGTAGCCTAGTGGTTGGGGCAAGGTACTTCAGGCCGGAAGGTCAGGGGTTCAAATCCCACTAGAGGACAGCAACCTTGGGCTGGAAGGACTGGGGTTTCTAGTCCCACAGATGCTCCTTGTGGTCTTGGGCAAGCCACTTAACCCTCCACTGCCCATGTTCCCTGTAAGTATTAGTGTATGCGTCTCATATCCCTGCATGTTAAATGTATCCCCCAATTGTGCTGTGACCGCTTTGATTGAAGGATAAGGCGGTATACAAAACTGTCTAAATAAATAAATAAATAAATAAATAAGTGTAGCCCCCTAAGTATGCTGGAGCATTGATAGGGGTAGTGCCCATCTGTCAGGATCATATAGGAATGTAAGGACATCTGAACCTAACAGAACACATAGATAAGTATATGGATACATATCTATCTAAAACTATATCTCAGTAGATGTATAAATATATCTATGTATATATATATACACATATATATATTGAATATATACCCATATAGGGTATTATATGCATATATCTACAGGAGATATGTATGGGAAGAAGACAAATAAATATATATTCATCTATATCTGTATATTTAGACAGTTTTGTATACCGCCTTATCCTTCAATCAAAGCAGTCACAACACAATTGGGGGATACATTTAACACGCGGGGATATGAGACACATACACTAATACTTACAGGGAACATGAGCAATGGAGGGTTAAGTGGCTTGCCCAAGACCACAAGGAGCATCTGTGGGACTAGAAACCCCAGTCCTTCCGGCCCAAGGTTGCTGTTCTCTAGTGGGATTTGAACCTCCGACCTTCCGGCCTGAAGTACCTTGGCCCAACCACTATATATATGAATATGTAGACCTATAGACACATATCTCCAGGTATGTGGAAGGAGAGAGGTCTATAGAAGCTGATCCCCCCTAGGAGGAAGATTCATCTAACAGCAAGAAGGTTAATACCTGCTTGAATAGATATACAGAGAATTCTCTTTTCCTGGTTATGATTGGCAGAGTCAGAGGAGAGGTCTCCCTGACAAGAAGAAGTCTGGATTCTTTTTAGAATGTGAGCTTTTGAATAACCAGGATGGCCTACGTGAAAAAGGCAGAGGATAACTTCAGTCTGTAGGCAGGAAGACCAGATTTCTCCAGAAATGCCATATGGAGAATGGATAGAGGACGCCACTGGATGAAGATACCCTAGTGACTTGCCTATGAGGGCAAGAGGGGTATTGGGCATCCTCTAGCTGCCATTGAAGAAAATTATCTCTGACGAGAAGACCAAAGGAGATATGGGCCAAGCCAGGGAATTGGCCCTTCTTTAGGTTTTCACGTAATGAAAGGCCTGAGACTGATGTCTCAAAAGAGATTTAAGATGAGATGGTAAGGGTAGGAAATACTTACCAGTCATGGAAACATGACTGGGGGAACCCTGTTAACCATCTGGGGTTATCTGCTAGGCAAGATACTAATGCTCTCTAGCAAGGGCCCATAGTGCAAAGCTACCCTGTAGAGTTGCAGAGAGCATGCTACAGGTTGGTTAGAAGAAAAAGAGGCTGTGGGAAGCCAGCAGGTAACCAACTATTCTGCCAAGGACAAGGGGGCGAAGAATAGAAGTTAACCAACCAGGCTGTGATAAGAGGGTTTCCCAAACGAGGTTGATAACCTGTTTGGGACCTAGCAGTGAGGCTAGAAGGATTGCTAGTGGAGGAGAATCCCTGGTTGTGTGGTAAACAGAACCAGTGGCTTAACCACTAGGAATTGCTGTATCTGCAGCAACGTACCAGGGCAGCGGAGAACATTTCTTTTTCCTCTCCCTCTTTTAGATTGGGAAAAAGAAACAGACCTGGTAGGATTTCCTATTGTCTGATGGGCTGCCCTAAGGTAACAAGGGGGGGAAAGAACTCCAGAAGGGAGAATCCCCCGGTAGAACAGGTAGAGGACCATAGGAGCTTACCAGTGTAAAAGGGTCCCTCTTACAAACCAAATGTTATAGTAAGAGGGAGGTAAGACAGAGTTGAAAGAGATTGACTATGGAGGAAGTCTCTGACTGTTGAGATAATACTTGCCAGTACAGGGGAAACAACTGTCTATTAATAGTTCTCTTTCCTCCAAGAAGAAGAGGAAAACCCTGTTAAGTACGGGCATGATCATCATAAAAACTCTTAAAAGTTGAAGAAAAGATGCCTCATGAAGAGATATCTAGGAAGGTTAGAATAAATTTAGTGCAGAAACTGCAAATGAAAAGAAGCAGACTGCTACTCTAACCACCAACCAAGAGGGGCAATGATGATCTATTTGAAACCCTGCGACTGCTGGGTTTGTTGACCCTGCTGAGGTTGTGGATTCTTCAGACCAGGGTGATTTTTCCCCTGTTTGGGAACATCTGTATGATGGGCAGAAGATGGATAAAATCTTCTTCCCCTAGGGGAAGAAATTTTGACAGGACCTTTCCTACTAACTGGGAAAGGAGAAGGCATAGAACAGCCCCTGGAAACAGGACAGTCAGTTGTTAACTGAGCAACCTGGAATAAAGACTCCTTGTTAAAGAGATTTTCTCCAGTGCAAGGAGTATTTCCCAATTTATCCTGTACCCAAAGTTCCAAGTCGGATGCCTGAAGCCAGGCAAACCGACGTGCACCAATGGGAATAGCAGAGGTTCTGCTGATGCATTCAAAGCAGTCAAAGGATGCATGATTTACAAACTTGGAAACATCCTGAGCATGTCTGACAAGAGTAAGAAAGTCTTGTCGTTTATCATCAGGAAGAAGGGGGCTCATAAGCTCCAAGTCTCCTGTGACCTCTTTGAGGAACATTCTCATATATAAGATATAGGAGCTGATCCTGGCTGAGAGCATGGAAGCTTGGAAGCATCAACACCCAAAGGCATCGAGAGTCCTGCATTCACGGCCTGGAGGATTGGAAGCATGCCTCTTTGCACTCTTCATCCTATGCATAGCCGATTCCACTACCACTGAATGGTGTGGTAACTGAGTTTTTTGGAAGCCAGGACAAGGTGGAACTCGATACATTCTATCGAGCCTCCGAGAGTGAGGAGATGTGGTTAAAGGTGTTCCCCACATCCTCAGCATAAGATCATGTAAGATCTGATGAATAGGCAGAGTAGCTGCTTCCTTGGGAGCCTTAGGGTATTGAAGGATTTCTAATTCTTGTGCCCTAGATTCCTTTTCAGGAGTTACCGTGATTGCAAGGCCTCAAGCCACATCATGAATAAAATCCTAAAAAGACATGTCCTCTGGAGGAGACATCCTGTGTTGAGGAGAAGAAGATGGTTCCTCTGGAAGAAGTACTCTGGTATTGGCAGAGTCATCAGAATCATCCGAATCGGAAGATTCGAAATATCTCCGATCCCGATGTTCGTGCAGAGCACGGTACCGGTATCGATCGAAGTCGGTATCGAGATATCCCGGTAACGATCTTTTGATGCTGGAGATAGATTCAAGACTCGGCATGGGGGGTATACCCATCGAGGCCGGTGCCTGTTGAACCGTCTGTAGCGGTCTCAATGGTACCAAAGCCGTGAGAAGAGCTGCCAGACTGCATTCGATAGCGAGAAACCTATGATCTATTGACGCTGCTGATGCTTGGGTGTCGGTACCGGCGGAAGCGGCTGGAACCCCAGAGCATGGCACCAGTAGTTCTGCCGAGGTGGAGGCCTCGAGAACATCCTGCAGCCCCGTTAGTGCTTTGGAAGCCGAAGCCTTCCGCCGGGGCTGTTTCGCCGGTGAAGTTTCCTCAAGGGCAACGCCAATGGCCTCTCGATGCCTAGAAGGTGATCTACCCTTTGAGGACCGGCTAGACTTATGTTTAGTTACCTGAGATCCATGGGAGGAAGATGAGGCTCTGGAAGACGTTGATGCAACGGACATCGCATCTGAGGCAAAAAGGGTACCGAGTTTTGCAGCTCTATTCTGCAGGCCCCTTTTAGTCATCTTCCTACAGGAGAGGCAGTCTGATGGAGAATGGTCAGGACCTAAACATTTAAGACACCAGTCATGGGTGTCAGTGACGGATATGGTACTGCCACACTTAGAACATTTTTTTAAAACCAGTAGCTGTTTTTTCCATTTTTAAGGAAAATGGGCCTAGTGCCCAAAATGGCGCCTAGCACCGAGGAAAAAAGTCTCTGAAGAAAAATACCTCAGAAACTATATTATTTTATTTTATAGAAAAGAAGAAAGCACAGTTACTTACCTGTAACAGGTGATCTCCGGAACAGCAGGAATTAGTCTTCACATATGGGAGACGTCGCCGACGGAGCCCGCACGGGAATGCTCCCCAGCATCCAATCAGAAAGCCTTTGGGAGCATCCCCCGCGCCTGCGCGGTGGCTTCCCACCCTTCCTACTGCCTCTCCCCAGTTGAGTTTCATAGCTGAGCCAGAAGGAGAGGAGAGGAAGGAATAGAGAGAAAGAGATACAATTCCTAGGGGAGGCGGGCGGGTTGTGAAGACTAATTCCTGCTGTTCCGGAGATCACCTGTTACAGGTAAGTAACTGTGCTATCTCCAGGAACAAGCAGGAATGAGTCTTCACATATGGGGACTCCCTAGCTGAGGATGCCCGGGGTAGATCCCGTAAGCCCGGCCCAGGACGGGAAGGCATTTGCCCAACCTGAATCCCCGGCATCCCCTGAGGGATGGAGGGTAGGAGTTGAGAGAGAGAGGAACAGCAACCCGAAGACTACCGGGAGAGTAGTCATTAGAAGGCATGGAAGCATCATTAAGTTTTAATGAAGTAATGGCTTAGGACCATGTAGAGCTTACCTACTGAGGTGTAGGAAGTAGAACAGTGAGGAAGGCACTGTAGACGCAGTAGCGAGATCTTCAAGGGAACTTCACCGCAGCGAGGAGGAAGTTCCAATCCGGAAGGCCAGGAGATCCGGGAGTCAGCTGGGTCAGGAGAAGGACGGCAGGTCTTCAAGGAAGCTTTATGCAAAGCTGAGCACTCCCTTAGGAGCAGAGTCCATAACTCAAAGGACTAACAGTAGAAGACTGGCCGATCTGGATAGCCTATTCCGGAGAAGAGTAGGGGAATACCCCGGAGCAGAAGGGGTACACAGTCCGCCCTAGCGAAGAGATAGGGAGACAAGGGTCTGAACCTCCGGGAGGAGGGCATAACTGAAAATAGAAGCTGTTGACTTCACAGCAGTAGGGACCCCGGAGGGGGGGGGGGGTGCGTGAGTACCGGCCTTTGGGAAAAAATAGGCGGCAGAACACAGGCACTGTGGGCATCCCCCAAAAATGTGCCTATCGAGCAGGTGATATCTGGCATATCTAGGCCGTTGGGCATGTAGAACGCCCCACCCCGGCGCTGACGCAGGCACGCCGAGGAACCTGCCATTGATCCACAGAACGTCCACCTGGGGAGGTGGCGTCAAGATCTGTCCGGGAGAGGGATCTACTCCGGTGGAACAAGGGCAGATCGGCGAACTAATAGCACGGTAGCGTGAAGGACAGAGGATAGCATCCGTCCGGAAGAACACAACAGGGGGCTTGAGGCCCTATAGGTGTCACCAGGACCTGCACGCAGAACTCGCCCCCCGCACTAATCGGGGAACATGAGGGCATAGTCCTTGGTAATCATTGGGGGACTATAGCGGCTGGAAGGGAAAAATTCCGGTACGGAAACAATCAGCAGGGGAATACTGGCCGAGAAGGGTTCGGGGCTGTACCTAAGGGTAAGCCAGTTGACCGTGGGCCAGAGCTATCAAGGAGCAGAGGTGGTCTCCCTCTACCAACGGAAGGAGAAGACCTGAACCCCTGGATAAGCCCCCGAACCATTTGCCCTACTGAACGAGCCCCATCTCAATAGTAAACTTCTGGTAAGAAGGTAAACTGCAGGCAGCCGCCCACCGGAGCCTAAAACTGCTTGGTATGAGAGTTCTGACGCAGGCCCGGGAACTTCAACCCAGGGTGAGAGGTCCCTTGCTTGGGTGCACCTGGTGGGTGGGCTGAGGGGTGACATTTCCTCTTCCTAGGGAAGGAGGGTCTGGACAGGCGTGTACCACTGCCGGGGGGAAGCCGGGCCCTAGGATGGCTTCTAACGCTGGGAAGGTTAGCGAAGCACTGCGCGACCTGACGTAAGGCTTCGCTATTGAAGAGGTGATCTCCGTCACAGGGAGAATTACCCAGGTTATGCTGTGTCCGTCTACACAACTCGGACACCTGCAACCATGCTGTACGGCGTGCTCTAATGGCAACAGCAGAACATCTGCTGACCGACAGGAAGGAGTCTAGAGAAGCATGAGAAAGGAACACAGAGATATTCCTGCAGTGATAAAGAAGCAAGGAATATTCAAAGGCCTGGGTTGCAGATAAGAAGGGAGACAACAGAGACAATCTCTCGGTGACCTCCCGGAGCGACAGACTCATATAAAAAATATATGAAATAATTCTGGACGCCAGCATAGACGTTTGGAAGGTTTGATGTCCTAGGGTATCTAGCGTCTTCGAGGTGCGGCCTGGAGGGCGAGAGGAATGCTTTTCCTTGCTTCCGGCCTTCCTCAGCGCCGATTCCACCACAATGGAACGATGTGGAAGCTGGTGCTGCCGAAAACCCGGGGAGGGGGGCACCTGATACAGAGCATGCATCGCAGTCGACGGTGCCGGAACCCTCAAAGGCGACCGCCAAGCCCCCAGCAGGAGATCCTGCAGGGAGGGGTGCAGAGGAAGCATCACGGCGGCCCGTTCCGCAGGGCCTGGAGTTAGGTCCGGGATAGGGATGGCCAGCAAGTCCGCCATGTCAAGTAGGAAATTATGAAAAGACGGCTCCCCCGGAGGGGCTATGCCGTGGGAGGCGGTGGCGGGGGAGGCCGCCAGGGCACCGAGAAGCCTCTCGGGCAGATGCCCGCTGGGCAGAGGAGGGGACCAAGAGCCCCAGATCGGGGCAGTCAACATGGCGTCGTCGGCTCCTGGAATTGATTCCAAGCTAGGCATCGAGGAGGTCGATGGCACCGACGGAGCCGCCGGAATCAGCCTCGGCCCCGGGGGTGGCGCCGCCTCCGGCCACTGAAGCGGTTCCGCAGCAGCCGGAGGGCAGTGGCCAACGATCTCCGCTCCGCATCGCGGGAGGGGACAGGGGCCGATCCCGAGACGTGTCGTGGCCGAGCCTTTGAGGCTGGATAGCGATTCCAGGCTGGGCATCGAACCGAGCGATGAGATAGACTCTCTTCTAGAGGGCCCCGGCGGTGTTGATCCCAGGGAGCGGATCGGAACCGCGTCGATCGGCGTCGCGAGCATCAAGGGCCCCCGAGAACTAAGCTCAGCGGAGAGGGGGTCAACCGTCGCCGGCGCCGATGTCGGGCGGCGGACACTGCCAGATGCCGGGCCCCTTCTCGAGCCCGTCCAGCCCGGAGGGAAATCCTTCCAGGGCATACGACCCGTCCCCGAGGGTACCCAGGTCGCCCGACGATGAGCCCCTGCGGAGAGGGAAGTGCAAAACTCCTTCGCCGACGCCAGGGTACCGGTGCGGGACGGCGCGGACTCAGACTGGATCGAAGCGATCGAAGGCCCCGGGGCCCCTTTTCTAGGAAAGGGCGGGGCCCTCGACGGCCGCGACGATGCCGGGGGGGTCGCCCATCTGGGGCTGATCGACACACCCCGAGAGTCCCAGGGAAGGCTGACGGCAGTCCCTGGCGCTCGACGCCCCTGCCGACACCGGCGTAGCGGTGCTGCTCAAACCCGGTACCACCCTCACGCAGGGCTGGGATACCGGCGACCCAGCGCGGGTCGAAGCGACTGGCCCCGAAGGGAGCGAGGCCAGATGATCATCCCCGGCGAAGAATGGAACCATCGACGCCGACGCGCCCGAGGCGGGTACCACCTCCGTGCATGGCCTGAACGTAGAGCCGCCAGACCGTGTCGAGGCGGTCAGCCCTAGAGGTGCCGAGGGCAGCGGCAGGCGATCCCCTGTGGGGAGCGTCACCCTCGTAGGAACGCCTGGAGAGAAGAAGAAAAACCCGATGGCCGCGCCTTGGGCGTGAAAACGTCAACGAGGGATACCCGAAAGAGGGAAGGTCTTCTCCCGACACCATAGCCCGGGGAACCCAGGAGGGAAGGGTCAGGCCCCAAACAAGAGAGGCACCAGGCATTGGAGTCCATGTGGAAAACTAAGTCCCCGCAGCGAGGGCACTTCTGGGGCTCCATGCTGTAAACCCGGTAGGCCTCGGCGCCCAGAGGGGAAAAAAAGGTCCCGCTAGGCGGCGAAAAAAAGAAGAAAAGAAAAGGAAACAAAACAAAAGGGGCACAGAGGTGCCGCTGTCGGCGGGAAAAACCGCGACTACAGAAACAAGAAAAGAAGGTGAAAGGTTCTGCGGTGGCAGGAGGGACGTCCTGCCTGCTCCGCGGAAAACGAAAAACTGGGGAGAGGCAGTAGGAAGGGCGGGAAGCCACCGCGCAGGCACGGGGGATGCTCCCAAAGGCTTTCTGATTGGATGCTGGGGAGCATTCCCGTGCGGGCTCCGTCGGCGACGTCTCCCATATGTGAAGACTCATTCCTGCTTGTTCCTGGAGATCCGGCGGTACTGGTAGGCATTGAACGAAGGCAGACGCGATCACAAAAAATAAAGAATAAAGAAGGAATTTTCTGCGGTGACAGGGTATACGACCTGTCAGCTCCACAGAAAACGAAGAACTGAAGAGGGACAGTGGGAAAGGCAGGAAGGCAGCACGCAAGCACTGTGGGATGCTCCCAAAAGCGTTTCTATTGGACGCTGGGGAGCGTTCCCGCGCGGGCTCTGTCGGTACCGACGATACCCATATGTGAAGACTACATTCCTGCTTGTTCCTTATTCAGAAACATTAAATGTAAGCACTCTGAAGATTCTCAAAAGTTTCAGTTTTATCATCAACATCTGGCAGATCTTCAATACTATAGCATTAACATTCTTCAAGTCTCCCAGTTTTTCAGTCTGAGACTGAAGTGGTTGCTGACAATTTAGAATTCTTTGAAAAGTTTCCAATGAAAAACAGCTAAGTCTTTAACAATGTTAGCTACTGACCTCTCAAGCATGGCTGCTAATTCCCAAATAGAATCCAAGGTAGTTTTATTAAGGTAGTTCTTCCATTTTCTGGTGGCATGGAGGGACCACACTAGTGGAGGATCATGACCAGCAGCCAGGAACGATTCACCAAATACAGGGCTCTTTCCCCTTGCTCTCAACCAGACTACAGTACCTCCACTATCCCCAGGCGAAGTCTCAGCCACTTCCACTATCCACAGCCACTGCCACAGCCATCATCCCCACCAGAACTTATTTTATTTAAAAGGTTTTGTTTGCCATGTTTATAACACAAGATTATTCAAAATGGTTTACAATAAAAAAAAAAAAGATAATTAACAGAATGGAAGACAAAGCTGAAATATGTAAACATATCTATCCAATACCATAAAGGTGAGCAATCCTACCATAACTACTGACACCTCTATATCTTACTATCCCCTTGGTAGTAAAACCAATATTAACCACCTATAAGAAACAGCAAGTTTTTCAACCTCTTTCTAAAATTCAATAAATCTGCTTCCTCTCTTGGAGTGGAGGAGTGGCCTAGTGGTTGGGGCAAGGTACTTCAGGCCGGAAGGTCTGGGGTTCAAATCCCACTAGAGGACAGCAACCTTGGGCCGGAAGGACTGGGGTTTCTAGTCCCACAGGTGCTCCTTGTAGTCTTGGGCAAGCCACTTAACCCTCCATAGCCCATGTTCCCTGTAAAATAGTTATCTCCAAGTTATAATGCCCTGTTCAATGTAATTTCAGTTTGTTCAATGTAAACTGCACTGATGCAGAATAGCGCATCATATAAGAGAATGTAAATAAATAAAATAAATAAAAAAATATTGGCAAGGTGCTCCATTGTGCTGGACCAGCCACACTGAAGGCTTTACTCTTTCCATGTTGTTCCTCGGAAATGTACTGCTTCTGGTATTTACAACAAATTCCCCTGAGAGGAGCAAGGTGCTCTTCCTGGATTATACCTGCACAATTTATTTTGTAAGTATAGCGACCTACCCAATTTTACAGTTTTAATAACCGTTACTATTTAAAAAACGTTACTAAAAGCTTAAACTGACATCTTTGTGTAATAGGAAGCCAATGTAATTTTTGCAACAATGGGCATGCACTTTCATTTCTTTTACTCCCTAGCAAAAATATCACTAACATATTTTGTATCACCTGTAATCTTCTCAACCATTTACTCTTTAGCCCTATATATAACACATTACAATAATCTAGTATACTCAATAATAAAGATTGTACAATCACTGATAATTCCATATCCCCCAAATAGGGTTTTAGCTGATTGATTAATCTTAAACTACACTGAACGAGTTACTGCGACTAACTCTTTTGCTCCAGTCCCCTCACTTTCTATAATCACCCACAGTGAGCATAGTTTTGTCACTCAAAATTTAAGGATATCATCAAGCATTGGCAGGACACCTAACACGTTCCTAGTTCCCTCTAGACCCAAACAGTCTTAGAAGGATTAAGTATTAATCCACTATTAGCATGCCACATTTTAACTCCTTGCAGGCAGACAGGCATTCAATTTTACAACAGTAGCAGATCTATCATCTTTTAATTGTATGATGAGCTGAACATCGTCGACATGATGCAAACGTTAATCCCACATTTCCTTACTAACCCCCCTAAGGGTTGAAGGTAGATATTAAATAGCACAGGCGACAATGGGGATCCTTGGGGAAACCCCCCCCCCCCCCCGAAAAAATAACCAAGGCATACTGTTTGAAAGGATACCTCCAAATCTGACTCTAAAGTCTAAAATGACGACTTCCTCAATCAAAGTCATACACAGCAAAGCAGAATATGATCTTAGTGCGCACTCCTCCTTCAGGCGCTGGAGAAGGCGTTAGTTTTGATGTTACAGACACCCCTGTGTGTGGAAGAGGGAGCAAATGCTGAAAACATTCATTGTGTCAGAGTGACTTACAGTTCTGGCCACGAGTCTGCTCTGCGACTCCCAGCAATGACCCACTCGAGGTTCTAACAATGGTTCTAAAGCCTTGTACCATAAAGGTTTTGGATCAAGGACTGAGTGGAAGCAGAAGACCCAAAAAGATAACCCCTGTATCTGCCTTTCCTCTTCAACATATTAATGAGCAGGTTAGTAACAAAAGGCAAAAATATAAAGGGGTCATTTACTAACAGTGCACAATAATGCTATTAGCATGTGTTATTTGCCACAGATCCCCTTTTATGCAATAGGACCGCAGCAATTAATATCCATTAGCAGCAGTTAAAGCATCTAGCAGTGCGGCATCATCTTAGCCCAGGGGTGGTGAATTCCAATCCCTGGGCTAAGATAATATTTGCATACAGTGGGAGACAGTGGATGCAGATATATCTCATGAATATTCATCTGGGACATCCTGAAAACCAGGCTGGATTGTGGCACTCCATTCGCCATCTCTGCCTTAGACTATAACATTAATTAGAATATTGACTGTGTACCTGAACTTAGCTTGGATTTTTAGACTAGATCAAGCTTTTAACCCAACAGTTTTTAATATTCTAACTGAAGTTATTCTACATGTCCACAGTTACATGCTAGGTTCTGTTGAAGTTACAACCCTTATGTAATAAATCTGAACTGAGATATTATTGAATGCCCTTATTACTGTCTATCAAAGAGAAGCAGTAATCACTGATGCCAGAACTACATAGCTGGTGCCAGTGTGCAATTTTTTTTATAATCATGCTTTAACTTCGTTTATTAAACTTTCAACAAAACAGTCTTCAAATTGCACATCCATTTATTGCAATTTGTCATTTTTTTCTTTACTAACCACATCTAACGTACCAACCAATTAAACCTGAAGGCCCATTTTAGAAAGGCCATTGATGTGGTTGCAGTGACGTCTAAATGAAAAGGCCCACAAATCCAAGTTAATTTTAGAGGAGAGGGTGGGGGCACATGGCAAGTCTGATGTAAAAATTGGCATCTCTCTGCCTCTTATCGTGAGCATGCATTTTATATCAAAAAAGGAATTGTAGGAACATATGGGGATGCACAATCACGTACACTGGTATGAACCGTTTCATAAAGACGTGCATATAAAAAATCAGTATGAGAAACCCAGCAGCTTCCGTGTGCGAGTACCGGCATTTTACAATGTCAGCACTTACACACACGTCTTTGCCATTTTGCAAGTCTAGAGATGTAGATGCTGCTAATTAACTACAGAGATCTCTATCTTTCCCTTCTTGTGCTTAAGAGAGGGAAGTACACATTGGGGATGAAGAGAGACATCTCCCTTATCCCCCCCTGCAACAGGGAAGGGCAAAAGGAGTACCTTTTAACCCTATTCATGTCCAGGAGCAGGTATAAATCCAGAGATGGACCATTCGAAACTTACACATGCACTCCTATATGAAATTGGGGACGCAGATGTAGATTCTGGTGCTGCCCCCTGACATGTCCCTGTGCAATACAGACATGACATGGATATCCACATGTAAATAGACCCTTTCCATGTGGATGCAATTTACATAAGTAAATCACGAATATGTTTTTTTAAGATAAATCCCTAAACTTACAAAGTGAAAAATTACCATTTGTGTGAAATGCTCATCAGGCTTTGAGACTTGCAACTTCCCTTTCTGGTTGCCCATAAAGTTTGATGACTTATTTTTAAATGTGCTTAATAAAATATTTGCATGAACTGTGCTACCAAATAAGATTAGTACACAAACACATACATACACAGCTAAATAAAAAAAAAAGAGTAAACAAATTAAATAAAATGGTAATAAGGCAAGCCAAGAGAAACTTTGAAAAGAAACTTGCTATAGAGGCAAGAACTCATATTTAAAACCTTTTCAAGGTTTTAAGCAAAAAGCCTATGAGCAAATCAACTAGACCATTAGATAACCAAGAGGTGAAAGGGAAGATAAAGTTTAGCTTTTGATTGATGTTTGCTTTGATTGATATTTAGCTCTCACCTTCAGGGCCGGCCCGTCCATTGAGCAAGAATGTTTTTTGCACAGGGCCCCGCGTTTCAGGGGGCCCCACGCAAAGAACATTCTGCTTTTTTAAAAAATTACATTAAAAAAAAAAGCTGGCTCTGGCTGCTGCCGCCGCGGCAGCGGCAGAATGGAGTGTCCCGCGGGGCCTCCTCTGCTCGCTGAGCCCCTCTGCAAGGGCTTTCAGATTCGCGAAGGGAGAGTGTCTCCCTCGCGTCTCTGTTAAGCCCGCAGGGGCTAATGGGAAATTTCCCATCAGCCCCTCGCATCTAAAGGGGCAGATGAGAAATTTCCTATTAGCCCCTGCGGGCTTAACAGAGACGCGAGGGAGACACTCTCCCTTCGCGAATCTGAAAGCCCTTGCAGAGGGGCTCAGCAAGCAGAGGGGGCCCCGCGGGACACTGCATTCTGCCGCTGCTGCGGCGGCCGCGGCAGCGGCAGCAGCCAGAGCCAGCTTTTTTTTTTCTTTAAATTTTGCCATAAGCCGATGGGGGGGGGGGGGGGTTAGGACTGGTAATGGGCGGGGGGGGTTAATAATGGCAATGGGCTGTGGGTTGTTGGGGGCTGTAGGGAAATGGGGCGATGGGGGGTTGGGACTGGTAATTAGAAATGGGGGGGGTTAGGACTGATAATGGGCTATGGGGGGGGCTAGGACAGGAAATGGGCTGATGGGGAGGGGTTAGGACTGGTAATGGGCTGTGGGATGTGGGCTGTTGGGGGGGTTAGGACTGGTAATGGGCTATAGGGGGGTGTTAAGACTGGTAATGGGCTGTGGGCTGATGGGGGCTGTCTGGAAATGGGGTGATGGGGGGTTAGGACTGGTAATGGGCTATGGGGGGGTTAGGACTGGTAATGGGCTATGGGGGGTTAGGACTGATAATGGGCTATGGGGAGGGCTAGGACAGGAAATGGGCTGATGGGGAGGGGTTAGGACTGGTAATGGGCTGTGGGCTGTTGGGGGGGGTTAGGACTGGTAATGGGCTATGGGGGAGTTAAGACTGGTAATGGGCTGTGGGCTGATGGAGGCTGTCTGGAAATGAGGTGATGGGGGGTTAGGACTGCTAATGGGCTATGGGGGGGTTAGGACTGATAATGGGCTATGGGGGGCTAGGACAGGAAATGGGCTGATGGGGAGGGATTAGGACTTGAGGTGGGCTGATGTGGTTAGGACTGGTAATGGGCTGTGGGCTGATGGGGGGGGGTTAGGACTGGCAATGAGCTATGGGGGGCTGACTGGAAATGGGCTGATGGGGTTAAGACTGGAAGTGGGCTGATGGGGGGTTAGGACTGGTAATGGGTTATAGGGGGGCTTAAACTGAAAATGGGATGATGGGGGGTTAGGACTGGAAGTGGGTTGATGGGGGGCTAGGACTGGTAATGGGTTGGGGGGTTGCTATGACTGGAAATGGGCTGAGTGGAAGGGGAGGCTTGAACTGCAAATAGCTGATGGGGAGGGAGCTTGGAATGGAAATGGGCTGTGAAGGAAGGGAGCAAGGACTGAAAATGGGCTGATGGAGCAGCTAGGATAGAACTGGAAATGGGCTGTTGGGGGGAGCTAAGATTGGAAATGGGCTGTGGTGGGGGCTTGAATTGAAATGGACTCATGGAGGGGCTAGAACTGGAAGTAGGCTCATGGGGGGCTTGGACTGGAATTGGGCTGAGTGGAGGGGAGCTAGGATTTGACATGGGCTGATGGTGGGGCTAGGAAATGACTAGAAATGGGCTGATGGGGGCTAGGATTGGAAATGAGCTGATGAAGGGACTCAGACTGAAAATGGATGGGGGAGCTAGGACTGGAAATGGGTTGATGGGGGGCTAGGACTGGAAATGGGCTGATGCAGGGACTAGAAGGGAATGGATGCTGGGTGAGACTGGAACTAGAAGGGAGCTGATGTTGGGGGAGGATTAGAATGGGATGGGGCTGGGAGAGTAAAATGGAGAGGGGAAAAATATTTTGTGTGGGAGGGATGAAAAATCTACAATTGGCCGGGTATTGGGAGAGTAAGTGGGGATTGAGGATGGAGGGGTAAAATTTGTGTGGATGAAATAGGAATGAGGAAAGAGCAAATGGAGAAAGATTAGTATGTCAAAGCAGATGTAGAGAGAGAGAATGGAAAAAAAACTAGAAGAGAGAAGAAAGAACAAATGGACAGCAGACGATGGACAGTTAGCAGAAAACATGAAGAAACCAGAAGAAAGTGGCTGGAGCAATTGCAACTGAAAAAAAATGCACAAAAGGTAGAAAGATATCTCTTTATTTTGAATTTATTAACTGGAATATGAAAGCTCTGGGAAATGTGCATCATTAACATCTGCGCTTTGGTACAAGAGGAAATTAATTTATAGTTTTATTTCTACAGTGTTGTTGTACATTCCAAGTTTGGCTTTTGGGGTTCCCAGTTTAATTATTGCCTTCCTGTTTCTAAATTGTGATTCCTTGTTTGGTGATGGTCTATGTTCTGCATGTGTAACTGAGCTGAGGTATTCTATTTATGTAATTCCTATTTGACATTGCCACTTGTTCTCTTTCCCCAGTATTCTCTGAAATGTATTGGTTTAATATTTGCAGTGTTGCCTTTTGATAGGTAGGGTATGGTGCTTTGTGAGTCCTGGTAATGCTGTCAGGATACGGCGGGTTTGCTATGGGTTCTAAATGTAAACCAAAAAAACATGATTCCCCTATATTCTATCACCAACCCAAACATCTTCAAATATTACCCTAGACTTTAAGACCAATAACTATCCCCACAAAGAAGTGTCAAGTTTTTTGTCGGATCGTTCACCGTGAGACGAAACTTTTCACCTCCTGAAGTGAACCCTCCTTTTTAATCATAATTGAAAGCGGCTGTTTACCAGCCTAGCCGACCAAATCAGCACATTGCTGTTGTCAGAAAAAATTCTTTATGTTAAAACTTCAAAAAGAGTCTATTAGATCCCAAAGGTCCTCGGGCTAACAAAACCCAAACGCACAGCTTCAAAAAGTCCCCCTTCACACACAAAGATATTTTAGAGAACTTAGCTGTTTGGAGAACTTAGCTGTTATGGAACGGGTCCCAGTCACTCCGTCGTTAATAGTCTCCAAAAATCACTCCTCTTGTCTTGAAGAATTAAGGACTTATACAATAACTGACAAGTGAACTACACCGCTCCAGCACTCCACTCAACGAGGTTCAAGCGCGACACCAAAGGTGTTTCAAGCCGTCTGTTCTTCTTCCTTCCACAGCTCTTCGTCAGGCTGCCTAAGTTCTCTAAACAGCTAAGTTCTCTAAAATATCTTTGTGTGTGAAGGGGGACTTTTTGAAGCTGTGCATTTGGGTTTTGTTAGCCCGAGGACCTTTGGGATCTAATAGACTCTTTTTGAAGTTTTAACATAAAGAATTTTTGCTGACAACAGCAATGTGCTGATTTGGTCTGCTAGGCTGGTAAACAGCCGCTTTCAATTATGATTAAAAAGGAGGGTTCACTTCAGGAGGTGAAAAGTTTCGTCTCACGGTGAACGATCCGACAAAAAACTTGACACTTCTTTGTGGGGATAGTTATTGGTCTTAGAGTCTAGGGTAATATTTGAAGATTTTTGGGTTGGTGATAGAATATAGGGGAATCATGTTTTTTTGGTTTACATTGGGTTGATTTCCAGGGGTGTATTGGGTAGGATATTTTCTGATGGGTTCTAAATGGGCAGCGTTTGTAGTAGTTCCTAATGTGCCTGGCGGTTGGCACTGGATTATAGTAATGTAGAAATCTTTTAGTCTTTCTTTATCCATACACTCATTAAGAGACATGTTTACTAAAAGTTAGTGTATGGTAACATTTTGCAAATATTTATGCAAATAAGGCCACTTATGCAAATGAGGCCCCGCACCGAGTCTCCGCACATGGCCCCGCACCCCCCTTGGGCCGCCCCTGCTCACCTTTTTAGTGCAAGCTCAAGACAAGTTATATTCAGGTACATTAGATATATCCCTGTCCCCAGAGGACTTACCAAGTTTGCATTTGAGGTAATGGAGGGTTAAGTGAACTGTCCTATGTCACAAAGAGTTGCACTGGGATTCCCCAGTTCATGACCTGCTGCTTATTTAAACGTTTTAATAAAATTGGTATTAGAATACTCTCAGGAAATGTTGAAAAGATTGGTGTTGCAGTACTTTACTGTCACAGCTGTATATTAGGGATATTTTTATACCCCTTAATCACCTGGAGCTAAGATCCCATTTTCCTAATGCTTTCAGTTAAGTTGATTTTAAGAAAAGGCGGTATAGAAAAATTGTTAATTAGTTAAATAAATAAATATATTGGAAGTCATTTTTGAAGGCCTTTGCTGCTTTTAGAAACATAGAAACATAATGGCAGAAGACCACATGGCCTATCTAGTCTGCCCTTCCATATCAACCACTACACCAGTCCCCTATTCACGTGTGTTAAAATTCATAGCATGCACAGTTTGGAAGGGGGCATATCGTGAGGGTGTTTTAGGTAGGCCCAGAAAAGTATGCATGCATTTCTGATTTTATAGTGGCAACACACACATTTTAAAATTATGGGCTCCGAGGCAGATTACAAGCGTCAGCTAAATGCTAGTTGGATATGGGGTTTGCACTAGTGATTGAGGACGGAATTGTGCTTACCTCTCTAGTTATTTAAACCTCACTCTAAGCCCAGCTTTTTAACTGGATGAACCAAGAAGTCCCAGTTTTATACAATCAGACACTTACACATATAAGTGCTGACATTTCCACCTGTTAGTTACAAAACTGGCACTTATGCTGGCAAAAATACATAGTTACTCCATGGACAGCAGGAATAAGTGGAGCCCCATGCAGGAAAGCTACTCAGCTTCCACTGGAAGCTTTTGGGAGGCTCCACTGCGCATGCGCGCCTGCCTTCCTGCCTACTGCGACACCATCTTATCTCGTGTTTGACAACCAAGCTAATAGCCAAAAAACACAACTGCTCAGGGAAGTGGGAGGGTTGTGAGGACTTATTCCTGCTGTCCATGAAGAACACCTACTTCAGGTGAGTAACTACACTTTTTCTGTGAACAAGCAGGAAGTAAGTCCTCATGTATGGGACTCCCAAACTACAGACTACCAAAAGAAATGAGGAAACAAGCCCAACAGGGGCCACATTGTGACACTGTGAGCCATGACATTGTGAGCCATGACATGCCCTTCAAGGCTCAGGCCTGCCTGGGCATAGGTAAAAAGACTGGCCACCCAAATGGACAGTGTGCTTTTGGAGACAGTTGTGCCCAGCTTGCTGGGGTCAAAGGAGACGAACAATTGGGTGAACATCAGTGTGCCTTCATTTGCTCAAGGTAGAAGGCCAGGACTCGCTTGCCTATCTAACATATGTAGTGTGGTCTCTCCATGGCTGGCGTGAGGCCTGGGAAAAAAGGTGGGCAGGACCACCGATTGATTGAGGTGGAAAAACAAACCACCTTGGGTAAGAAACGCTGATTCATATACAGCACCACACTATGCTGGTGAAACCTAGTATATAGCGGGTGAGAGTCTAAGGCCTGAAGCTCACTGACACAGTGTGCCAAAGTGACCACTACAAGGAACACAACCTTCCAGGTCAGAAATTTCAGTGGACAGGACACAAGCAGCTCAAAAGAAGCTGAAAGCAGCTGCGCCAAGACCACATTGAGGTCCCAAGCCACTGGCGGGGGCTTAACCAGAGGTTTAGACAGGAGTAAGCCCTACATAAAGCAAGCCACCAAGGGCTGAACTCAGATGGGCTTTCCCTCCAAGTCGCGATAGTAGGCCTTGATCACACTCAGGTGGACTCTGACTGAATTAGACTTTAGACCCGAGTTGGAAAGGTGCAGGAGATACTCTAAGAGTTTCTCCACTGCACAGGAGAAGGAATCCATTGCCTTCTCAGCACACCAGACCAAGAACCTTTGCCATTTATTTATTTTATTTATTTATTTATTTAACAGTATTTCTAAACCGCCTTATCTTAATAATCAAGGTGGTATCACAGCAAGCAATCAGGTAAAGTGTGTGTGTTGTACATGCAGTGAGGATAAAACTTAGTTGTGTGAGGGATGTGTTGGGTGCTTGATTTGTTTGAGCTATATACAGGGTGGGCTATTTACAGTGGTGCTAGAATCATATTTTATATATATTCAGTTGTTTGGGAGGATTGGAGTGCTGTTATCCATTCTCTTAGGTTATGTGATGTGACCATAGTGCTCTATGAACAGCATGGTTTTCAGTTGTTTTCTGAAGTCTTTGAGGTCTGGAGTTGCCCTTAGATCGTCCGGTAGATTGTTCCATATTGTTGGAGCAGCCATGGAGAGAGCATAGGAGCAACACGTGGAAACCCTGTGGAAGCCAGGAGAATGTCCATCACATTCTGGGGCAGGTCAAATTCCAAGAGAACTACAGACTCAGCATCCAAGCCATGAGGGACAGGGACCGGACACTGGAGTGCAACAAGGTCCCATCGTCCTGAGAAATGAGGTCTGGGGCACAGCCCAGACAGAGAGGCTCCTTCCGAGAGAGTTGGGGCAGCAGGGGGAACCACGGCTGCTTGGGCCAGTATGGGGCAATGAGGATCATGGTACCCAAGTCTGCCTGGATCTTCAGCAATGTCTTCACAATGAGTGGGATCGAGGGGTATGCATACAGCAGCCCCACTCCCCAGTGCAGGAGGAAGGCATCTAAGGCCAGTGGCCACCAGCAGCCACCCAGGAGCAGAATCCATCCACTTGTGCGTTATGAAGCATAGCAAAGAGGTCTATTGATGGAGTGCCCACTCCCAAAAGATTTGGTCCACCACCCTCCTGTTGTTGGTCCATTCGTGAGGCTGGAAGACCCTGCTGAAGTGGGTCCACCAGGACTGAGCTCTCCAGGCAAGTAGGTTGCCCTCAGCGACATCCCATGAGCCACAGCAAGCTTCCACAAGCGCACCGCCTCCCACTACAGGAGGTATGATCATGTGCCCCCCTGCTTGTTGATGTAAAACATCGCTACCTTGTTGTTCATTTGAATCAGGATTACCTGGTTGGTCAGGTGTATCTGGAATGCATGGAGAGCATTCACAATGGCCCAAAGCTTCAGGACGTTTATCTAGTGCAGGCTCTCCTGCGCCAATCACAGGCTCCAAGTGGGCAGGCCGACAATTTGAGCACCTTAGCCCAGCTTGAATGCATCTTTGGTGAGCATCTGTTGGGGCGCTAACGACTGGAAGGGGAGACCTTGGAGCAGGATCTGTGGCTCTAGCCACCAGTGAAGGGATTACAAAAGAGGTGCGGTAACCACCACCCGGTCCCGGAGGCAGCCCGTAGCTTGCTTCCACTGGGTGTTCAGAGTCCACTGAGACTGCCACATGCACAGATGGGCTAAAGGGGTGATGTACATTGTCAAGGCCATGTGGCGAGCATCTTCAGCATCCCTCAAGTGTGGTGCTTCTATCAGATGTTGCCGACCACCTCTGTGAGCCGCTGCATGCAGTCCAGCAGGAGAAAAGCTCAGGCTTAAGTCATATCTAGGAAGGCCCCGATGAACTCCAGCTGCTGAGAAGATTGGAGATGCGACTTGGAAAAGTTTACAACCCCAGTCACTCGAGCACCTGAATGATCAGATGGGCTGAATACTGGATGCCACCCAGTGTGGAGCTCTTTATGAGCCACTTGTCTAAGTAAAGGAAGACGAAGATACCCAGGGTCCTGAGGTAAGTAGCTAACATTATGAGACACTTTGTAAAGACCCTAGAGGCCAATGCGAGACCTAAGGGAAGCACTCGGTACTGGTAGTGCTGACCCCCTAGCATGAAACGGAGGTACTTTCTGTGAGTCGGATGGATCGAGAGGTGAGTATATGCATCCTTTAGATCCAGGGAGCATAGTCAATCGTCCTTGAGGTGGTAAGGAAATAATTTCCCCAGCGAGACCATCTTGAACTTCTCCCATACTAAGAAGTGATTGAGGTTCTGCAGAACCAGGATGGGCCGGAAACCCCCTGCCTTCTTGGGAACCAAGGAAGGAGTGGGAGTAGAAGCCCCACCCAACCTGAGCCAGGGACACTGGCTCAATAGCAAACTCAATCATCAGGGCGGTGACCTCCTCCTGGAGAAGACTGTAATGTAGCGGGTCCAGAGGGAACTCCCCAGGGAAGAAGTAGGGCAGCAACTGTGCAAAGCGCAGCATGTACCTACTTCGTTCGATGTGGAGGACTCATGCATCCATAGTGATGAGAGGCCACTGGTGCACAAAGTGGATGAGCCGTCCCCCTCACCTGAGGTGGTAGCCCGTTGACTACTGGGTGATTGGCGATGCTCCTGAGGAAACAGTCAAAAATCCACCCCAAGATTCGGCTAAGGAGCAGGCTGGGCCTTCTGAGGCTTGTCACGCCCCTATTGGCATGGGGCCTGTGCTTTCAGTAGAGTGCCCTGCGGGCTCTGGTAGTCTGGTGCTTGCATTAGTAGGAGGACTATTTATTTATTTAACCAGTTTTGTAAACCACCTTATCCTTCAATCAAAGTGGTTGACAAGACAACAAAGGCTTTTTCCCTTAGTATTTCTTCCGCAAGGAGTCGGCAGCTTTCTTCTAGAGCCTGGAGATGGTAACCTAGAAACATAGAAAAATGATGACAGAAAAAGACCAAAGAAACTACAACAGTCCCCTTTTTTCCTTTAGAGATCCTCTGTGTTTGTCCGGTGCTTTTTTGAATTCAGATACTGTCCTCATCTCTACCACCTCCACTGGGAAACTACCACCACTCTTTCCGTAAAGAAATATTTCCGCGTATCACTCCTGAATCTATCCCCTGTCACCCTCATCCCATGTCCCCTCGAAGCAGTACTTGCTTTCAATTGAAATAGGCTCTCCCCCTGTGCATTTATGCCATGGAGGTATTTAAACGTCTCAATCATATCACCTCTATCCCGCCTTTCCTCTAATGTGTACATATTAAGATCCTTAAGTTTGTCCACATATGCTTTATAATGAAGACCACTAACCATTTTAGTAGCCACCCTCTGTACTGACTCCATCCTGTTTATATCCTTTTGAAGGTGCGGTCTCCAGAATTGCACACAATACTCCAAATGAGGCCGCACCAACCTGATCCTTCTTGATCCTGCCTGCTCTCTCCTCAACCAACTTGCCGAAGAGGTTCACCTCCCAGCAAGGCACATCCGCCAGCTTGTCCTAGACCCACTGTTCCAGATCAGAGGACTGAAGTCAAGCAAGGTGGCATGCCCTGATGCTCACAGCCGCCATCCGTCCAGCAGATTTGAAGGCATCATAGTTGGCACAAGCCATATATTTCGAGCAATCCTTGCCATGGCCCACCAGGGCATGAATAGAATCGAGGCACTCCACTGGTATGAGAGAACTGAACTCATTCAGTTCTGCCATTATATCCTTCAGCAACATACTCATGTAAAGTTGGTAGGAGAGTATACGGGCAACCAGCATGGAGCCCTGAAAGCATCTCCGCCCGAAGGAATAGAGGGTCCTGGCCTCCTAGCCAGGTGACACCGAGGAAAAGTGCTTGATGCTTTTGACTAATTTCATGGCGAACTCCACCACCAAGGCATTGTGGGTTAGCTGAGGCTTCTCAAAGCCTGGGGCCTTCTGGACCAGATGCATGGAATTGAGCTGCCCACTAATGGCTGGCACCATGAGGGTGTTCTCCCACATCCTCAGTAGCAGTTGCTGCAGAATCCTGTGCATGGACACCGTGACAGCCTCCTTGGGAACCAAAGGGTATTGGAGAATCTCCAACTCCTCTGCCTCAGCTCATCCACCTCGAGCGAGAATAGAATGGCCTTTGCCATGTCCTCCAGGGGCAACTTCCTTCTCTCATATGGAGGGGAAGGGTCCGAGAACAGGTCTGGAGACTCCCGCTTGGACACCACTGATTCCTCCTCAGTCTCCCACCCCTCGGAGTCAGACTCTGAGAGGAAATCAAAAAGGTGCTGGACCTCCTCCCAGGGCCAATCGGGTGGGAATGTCAGGGCCAATGGGACTGATGGTGCACTTTGTGATGGTGCCAATGCAACAGGACAACAAAACCTGAGACTCTGGACAAGACGACGGTAGTTGGAACTGGTGTGGACTCCAACTGCCAACCTGACATCCCAGCCTCGGGCAAGGAGTTCATGGGTCTCCAAGATGGGCTATGGCATGCAGTGATGATGCAAAGGGCATCAGAGCCCCCAGGGCCCAGGCAGCCAGGATCACCACCATATGCACCTTGAGGGATAACAACTTCAGCCACCGACTCCGACACTCATCTCGGGGACTCCACGATAGTCAGTACATCAGGAAACTACCAGCGGCCCTCAGCGGCCTTGGAAGTTTATTCCTCCCACCAAGGCAGCTTGGCAGCCCACTCCCAGCCATCACACTTGACACTGCATTGAGAAGGGCTCCGGTGTTGATGCCTAAGGCCCCACGCTTAAGTGCTCCCTTTGATGTCAACAGAGCGGATGACTGCTCCTTCCATGGCTCCAACCAGAAGTTGATGGACAGCCTCTGTTCTATGGCACCACAGCCCCTCAGCTCAGAGTGAGCATAGGCACCATGCAACACCTTTGACATAGAGGTCAGGGCCAAGGACGCCATGTCCAACAGCCTGACGAGGAATACTCGCTGCTTCTCCCGGCCCTTTGGGCCCTTGCTCATCATCTGAAAACAAAGATGAATGATGGCGGCTCATGGTCAGGCTCAAGGCACTGCAGGCACCAGTTTTGTTGGTCGGTGACAGAGATGGTGCCTACACATTTAGTGCACTGGCTGGCTTAGACATGACTGGGAAAATGGTTGCAGCGAGATCAAATGCCTCAATGTCGCCAGTCAGCAACATCACTGGGGAGAGAGAAAAAACCAACCCTGAAAAAAGTGTAAAACGCAGGGGAGCAGACATAACAGGCAGTAGGCACTTTGAATGAAAAGGGACCCACGAAGATGTGAAAAATATCAATCTTTTTCCGGTGATGGCAGGAACATGTCCGCAGAAAAAGAAGACTGCAGATATGATGGTGGGCATGCAGGTGTGGTGGAGTCTTTCAAAAGCTTCCAATGGAACCTGGGGAGCATTCCTATGTGGGGCTCCGTCAGGCATGTCACCCATACGTGAGGACTTACTTCCTGCTTGTCCATAGAGAACCCAAGTGGCTAGTGGCATATGCATGTATATTCCAGTGTCTCCTCATACATATTTTACAAAAGATGCTACATTCAAAGCAGCACCTGTTGTTTAATGTAGGGGAACATGTGAATATCCTGACTTGGATGTTCCTTTTTCCACCCAGATGCCCTCTGCCAAAATTTGGTTTTTAGGTATTACAAACGGATCATTTCAAAAAGTATTTTGGAAGAACTCAGAGAGGTTCCGGCAGGGCCTTTAAAGGACGTTTTTAATAGATCCTTGGAGATGGGAGAGGTACCGCAGGACTGGAGAAGGGCTGATGTGGCACCTCTTCAAAAAAGTGGCAATAGGAAAGAGGTGACAATCTATAGGCCGGTAAGCCTTACCTCAGTGGTGAGAAAAGTAATGGAGGCACTCCTAAAAGAGAAAATAGTGGACTTTTTAGAAATCAATAGGCTGCAAGATCCAAGGCAACATAGTTTTACCAAAGAAGACCATGCCAAACAAATTTGATTGAGTTCTTTGACTTGGTGATCAGAGAACTAGATCAAGGGCATGTGGATGCAATCTACCTAGATTTCAGCAAAGCCTTTGATACTGTTCCTCATAAGAGGCTTATCAATAAATTAAGCAGCCTGGGGGTGGGTCCCAAGGTAGTGAACTGGATCAGAAATTGGTTAGACTGACAGTTGACAGAAGGAACTCACTTGGAAGAAAGGAAGGTGAGTAGTGGTGTATCCCAGGAATCAGTCCTGAGTCAGATACTGTTCAATGTATTTGTGAGTGCAATTGCTGAAGGACTGAAGAAAAAAGAGACTGCCTTTATGTAGATGACATGAAAATCTGCAAGAGTAGAATCCTCTGAGGGAGTGGGCAACATGAGGAAAGATCTACAAAAGCTGGAAGAATGGTCTAATGTTTGGCAGTTAAGATTTATTTATTTATTTAGGCAGTTTTGTATACCACCTTATCCTTCAATCAAAGTGGTCACAACACAATTGGGGGATACATTTAACACGAGGGGATATGAGACACATACACTAATACTTACAGGGAACATGGGCAATGGAGGGTTAAGTGGCTTGCCCAAGACCACAAGGAGCACCTGTGGGACTAGAAACCCCAGTCCTTCCGGCCTAAGGTTGCTGTCCTCTAGTGGGATTTGAACCACTGACCTTCCGGCCTGTGGTACCTTGCCCCAACCACTAGGCCACTCCTCCCTCTTCATTTAATATGAAGAATTACAGTGTCATGCACTTGGGATGCATAGATCCAAGGGAACTGTATGTGATAGAGGATGAGAGGTTGGTGTGCCCGAACCAGGAGGTGGTCCTCAGGGTGACTGTTTCTGAGGATCTCAAGGTGGCAAAGCAATCTGACAAGGCGGTGGCCAAAGCCAGAAGGATGCTGGTTTGCATACAGAGAGAAATAACCAACAGAAAGGAAGCGGTATTAATGCTCTTGTACAAATCATTGGTGAGGCCTCATTATGAGTATTGTGTTCAGTTTTGCAGACCATATCTCACAAAGGATATAAAAAGACTTGAAGCGGTTCAGAGGAGGGTGACCAAAATGATTTGGAGTTTATGTCAGAAGATGTATGAGAAGAGACTTGAAGACCTAAATATGTACACCCTAGAGAAGAGGAGGGACAGGGGAGATAGGATTCAGATGTTCAAATACTTAAAGGGTATTCATGAACAAACAAACCTTTTTCAAAGAAGAGGAAGCTCTAAAACTAGAGGGCATAAAATGAATCTGCAAGGAGGTAAACAAACACATCATCAGGAAATACTTTTTCACTGAAAGGGTGGTGGATGCTTGGAATGTCCTCCCGATGGTGGTGGTGGGGGCAAATACAGTGATGGAATTCAAAATGGCATGGGACAGACACAGTGGATCCACTTACAGTAAGGATATAAAACCAAAATAAACTTAACTATGTCTTATACCTCAACAATCAGAGAGGGGTGACCTGCACGGAGGGCCATGTACATCTATTCTAGCCACCTTACTGGGCAGACTAGATGAGCCATACTGGTCTTTATCTGCCGTAATATACTATGTTACTATATATTTTGAAACAGCCATATTGAAAATCTTTTCTTACAAAGGGGCTTCTCTCAGATCCATAAAATATTACCATGTGACTAGTATAAAGAAACCATTCCATGCATGGAAGCTTAGACGAAGTGGCTGGGCTCCTCACGGCATATAACTACTTAAGGGGAAATTAATCTGCAAAGCTACAAATGCTCACTAGCATGAAAAGACAAGATATACCATTGTAAACATCAGTGCAAACTGCATATTATTGCACTGAAAATATTTCATGTCTAAATCTGACTTTGCATTCTAAGGATGGATTGGAGTTTTGTGTTTGAAACTTAAAGAATTATTTTTAATTCCTGGAAACCTCTTTGAATGATTTTTCCATACGAGTGTTAATATTACCCTTTGATAGCCTTACAAAATGAAAATATTCAGGTAAAATCTGATTTAAGGATCTATTTATTAAGGCAGGGTTCTACTATACTAACACAGAAAACGAATGCATCTGCAAGTAAAATATGAACTTAGCTCTAGAAGAATAACAGCATCCCATCATTTTCATGGGCAAGTGAAAAAGTCAAAGGCAGTGAGGCATAGCGTTCCAAGGAATAATGAAACTAGACGCATCACCACCATTTTTAATCAATCTGAACACACGGGCATTCATTTTATGAGGACAGTGAGAGCAGCACAGTATAATGCGGCAAATATTTTTTTTTTCTTGCTGTAATTTGACTTTTCATTACACACCAATTCAAAAGCTCTGGTGCTCGCTGCCGAGAACAGCTGCAGACATGCAGAGCTTCTCTTGGTGAAATTAGATTATGACAAGATGTTAGTTGATGGGAGGGTAACTGTATTCCACCCTCCGAGGAGAAAATGCTGCCTTAGTCACTTAAATCAGTGAATGTCAGCTAGTCTTTTCTGACTCCTTGTTAGATAGTTTGGTGAACATCTGAGCTAAACCTATCACTGGGCATAGAATCACACATAAATCAAAATGTTAAGTAATGAACTGTGGTTTGGGGAATATCAAGTTTTCTCTCTCTCACACAAATAGTAAAGGACTGGGACAAAGAAATCTATATCCTCAGTGAACAAAAGCGCATTCAAGTAAAGATAGTTACTCACCTGTAACAGGTATTCTCCATGGACAGCAGGAATAAGTCCTCATGTATGGGTGATGTCTCAGAAAGAGCCCCATATGGGCACACTTCCCAGCTTCTATTGGAAGCTTTTGGGAGGCTGCACGGTGCCGGCATGGCGCCATCTTCTCCAGTCTGATAAAAAAGCTGTAGTAGAATACAACTCCTCGGGAGGTGGGAGGGTTGTGAGGACTTATTTCTGCTGTCCAAGGAGAATGCCTGCTACAGATGAGTAACTACCTTTTCTCCGTGGACAAGCAGGAAGTAAGTCCTCATGTATGGTACTCCCAAGCTATAGGCTAACGAAAACCAAGGAGGCCAAGAAGCCCAAAAGGGGCAAAACTGAACTGAGAACTGGAGCACCAACTATGTACAGAAGTGATAGTTCATACAAGGGAACTCATCGGATTCAGTTTCTTCACTATTTTCTTTTTTCTCTTTTTTTTTTGGTAGCCTGAATGGACAGTAGGGCCTAGAGGGGGATGGAGGTGGATTCTAATCCACAAACAAATGCCGAACTATCAACTGGCCGAAGCGTCTGTCACATAGGGGATCCCCATCCAGAGAGTAGTGAGATGTGAATGTGTGGACAGAAGACCACGTTGCAGCCCTGCAGATCTCTACCTTGGAGACAGAGTGCAAGTGTGCCGACACAGCCATGGCTCTAATGTGAGCAGTGACATGAGCATCAAGGCTCAGGTCAGCCTGGGCATAAGTGAAAGAGATGCAGTCTGCCAGCCAAATGGAAAAAGAGTGCATTTGGAAATGGCAGCCCCCAGCTCGATGGGGGTCAAAAGAAACAACTGGATGGACTTTTGGTGGGCCTTTGTCTGCTCTAAGTAAAAGGCTAAAAGCTCATTTGCAATCCAATATGTGCAGCCCCGCTTCCCTCTGTAGGCATGAGGTCTCGGTAAGAAAGTTCGCAGAATGACTGACCGATTAAGACAGAAAGCCAATACCACCTTTGGAAGGAATTGAGGATGAGTGCACAGGACCACTCTACCCAGTGTACAGCAGAACAGCCACTAGAGCCTGCAGCTCACCGTGTGCTGACGTAACCACCACCTGAAACAAGACCTTCCAGTTCAAGATCTTCATAGGGCAGTTATAGAATAGTTCAAAGGGAGCCAGCATGAGCTGTGCCAGAACCACAATGAGACCCCAAGCTACCAGTGGGCGCTTGAAAGGAGGTTTCAAGAGAAGCAAACTCTGCATGAAGTAAGCCACTAATGGCTCAGCCAAGATGGACTTTCCTTCTATTCCGTGATGGTATTCCCTCAATTGCACTGAGGTGAACCCTGACAGAGATGGGTGAGACCCAACTCCGAGAAGTGTAGAAGGTATTCAAGAAGTCCATCAGGGCCAAGGACTGGAAGATTGGATGTAGTATGGTCCAATCTTCCTGCGATATGAGGTCTGGGGAAGAGCCCAGCCATAGAGATTCCCACTGGGAGAGTTGAAACAGAAGGAGAAACCATGGCTGTCTGGCCAATATGTCACGATGGGTATTATCGTACCCCTGTCTGTCTGGAGTTTCAGCAGGGACTTCGCTATGAGAGGTATGGGAGGATATGAGTATAGCAGGCCCCTCCCCCTTGTGGAGGAGGAAAGCATCTGGTGCCAGCCTGCTGCGTGAGGCGATTCTGGAGCATCACTGGTTGATGAACAGGTCTATTGAGGGGGTACCCCACTTCTAAAACATGTGGGCCACCATGCCCCTTGTGTGCAGCTGGAGGATTCAGTTCAACTGGACCACCAGGGTGTTCTGCTCCCCTGGCAGATATGTTGTACCGAGCTCCATTTCATGGGTGATGGCAAACCTCCATAACCAGGTGGTTTCCCACCACAGGAGATATGAACCTGTGCCCCCCTGCTTGTTTATGTAGTACATGGTGACCTGATTGTTGGTCTGAATCAGGACAATCTGGTTGGCTAGTTATTCTCAGAAAGCCCAGAGAGCATTCACTATGGCTCTCAATTCCAAGAAATTGGTCTGCTGCAGGCTCTCCTGTTCAGACCAGATGCCTTGGGGGTTATTCTGAGGCACAAATAGCGGGGATGGGCATCCTTCCCCGCTATTCATGCTGGCTCCTGCCCCTGTATAATTTCCCCACCGGTTCTGCAGGGAAGTTATGTAGGGGCGGGGAAGGGGCGGCACGGGGACAGAGAGTGGGTAAGCAGTGGGTGCTCACCAGCCCTGAACGTACAGGGCCGATTCTGATGTCAGCCCTGTATGTCCAAGGCCGGCGAAATGTCCGGGGAAGTTGTTCCACCCCTTGGATCGGGGGTAGGGCTGTGGGGAATTAACTTTTTAGCAGGCGGCCGGCATCGCAGCATTTAAATGGAACCATGTCACCATGGCAACATGCTGTCATGGCGCCACGGCTCCATTTAAAAACCCTAACTGAGTTAGTCGGACTTTGCTTTATGTGCAGGCCGGGACTGAATCGCAGTCCCAGGCTGCACGTACAGTGCTGTTTGCGATTCTGATCACACGGGGCTAGACGTGCCCCGCAGGATCAAAATCACGCCCCATGAGTGTGAAGGCCATTCAGATAAGCTCCCCAACCTAGCTTGGAGGCATCTGTTGTCGACATTTTCTGAGGTGATGCCTTCTGAAAGAGGAGACCCTCGAGCAGGTTCTGATGATACAACCACCAGTGCAGGGACTGGACGAGAGAGCTGGTGACAGCTACCCGATCCCGAAAGATGAGCCATGGGTGTAGTGTGTACAATAGAGGCCATCTAGCCAAGCACAGTCAACATTCCAAGAGCTGTTGTCTGACGACAACGCTGGGTATCTCGGACCAAGGCTGTCACTCTGGAGTAGATCTAGTGGAAAGAAGGCCTTTGCTCAAGTTGTGTCAAGGAGAGTTCCTATGAGCAGTTGTTGGGTGGGCAGAAGATGGAACTTGGGGTTTGTAGTCAATTACCTAAAGAGCTCTAGCTTCTGAATGGTCAACCATATTTATTGCTGGACTCCAACTGGAGTGGTGCTTTTTATGAGACAGTTGTCCAGAAGGCACTCGGGCCTTTGCCTGGTACTCAAATGGATCCCGCTTCAATGTCGACAGGGACGAGGTTGAATCCTTTCTTGATTCCAGGTGGAGACAGACCGATGGCCGATGTCCCTGGGTACTGCAGGTGCTTGGCTCTGACTGAGCCCAAGAACTTCTCAATGTCAATGCACCCTCGGCGTATTAGTGGGAAGCCATCAAGGCCAATGGTGGTGTCAAAGAAGCTGAATCAGAACTCTGGCCAAAGATTCTCTCTATTTCTCTCGACCCCTCATGCCTCTCCTTGTCATCTGTAAGCACAAATTGCAAGAAGTGCTGGAACCGAAGGGGAACCACGATCAATAAAACAGAAATGACCAATGGCAGGCACTAACAGGAATACTAACCGGAAACTTGATCTGGAAGGCCCCCAAAGAGGAAAAAAATAGCATTTACTGGCAGAGGAACGAATCAACATCTGTGGGACTCTGCAGAAAAACAAAGATTGGAGAAGATGGTGCCGTAGCGGCAGGTGGGAAGGCAGACACAGTGCAGTCTACCAAAAGCTTCCAATAGAAGCTGGGGAGTGTTTCTGCGCGGGGCTCTGGAGACGTGAGGACTTATTCCTGCTTGTACACGGAGAATTTGTAATATTCAACACAATTTACAAGTGGTATTCTTAAAGCAGCTCCCTCACAATTTTACCTCAGCAAGAGAGTCACAAATTATTTCACAGAGGCAGCATGCAGTGATCCATACTGCTTATGTTGTCACAAAACATCAACCCCAAATAACAAATAACAAGGCTGGCAGAGCTCAATGATAGAAAGAAACCTTTTTATGTCGGACAGTTCATAATGGAGGCATAACCTCTTAAAATAAACTGTCCATTTTAATCATGAAATATAAAATAGGTGTAGTCCAGGTCCGTACATACTCGTGTCAAGCCGCTCTTAAGTACCCTACTGAGTGTCTGACATCAGTTGTAAATTGCTACCGCCCATATCGCCTAGCAACAGACCAAAAACAATCAAAATGTAATGGCCCGAATGCATAGGCAGTTTAACAAATACTCTGCCCCTACTGTGCAACACTGTTTACAGATGGGCCATTCATTTCATCAGTTCTCTTGGAGAGTTATTAACCAAAAAACCCCTAATGTGCAGGTTTCCCGGTTACAGTTAGCAAACTAACAGTGGATATTTTTGTTGCAAACAGTGGCTCCTAGTGGCCAGAATTTGGAACTTGATTGGCAGAATATTCTTAAACCATTCAGACCATTACATTTGTATTGTTTTGGGTGCATTGCTGGGCAATATGGCTGGCTTGACTCGAGTATGTACAGACCTGGACTACACCTTGACTTTCACTTGACCGACTACTGAGAGCAGTTTACCTGAAGCAGAGCCTCTGAAATCTGTTGTGGTGCTCAAAACACGGTGTTGCATTGTCTATTGGTCAGAGCCGGTCATGTTGCTTTTTGGATAACATCTTCAAGACTTTTTCTTCTGAAGCTATGTGAAACTTTGTTGTCTATTTTATATTTCACAATTAAAATTGACAGTTTATTTCGAGAGGCTGTGCCCCCATTATGAACAGTCAGACAAAAAAAAGTTTCTTTCTATTGTTGGGCTCTACCAGCCTGGCCTTTGTTTTGGGTCACAAAACACCAGACAGGTTGCCTCAATCAGTTGGATCCAATTTAATGCAAAGCATATGTTGATATAATTCTTGGTTTTCAGAAGCATGGACACACATGACCGAAAGGGCACCTAAGGCTAAGCTCATAGAATCACAGGAAACAGATGAAAAACACTCACTGCCTAAGCCTTATCAGACCTTAGAATGGATAGGCACCAGCTTTTTTCCAGAATTAACTTGAAGAGATCATTGACTGCATAATTCTAAGGAGGATTCAAATGATTACATTTTAAAATAGAAATACACAAATACTGAGGGTAATTTCATAGCAGGGTGCCCATGTGAATGGTTCAAAAAGGTGCCTAGCTCAATTTTTACCTCAGTGGTTAACCTCTTATGTGTTGCTCAGCATATCAAAGCACAATTGTACAAGCTATGATGACACAGGGTTGTCAGGACTCAACAGCACACAACCAACACCTCCCCCCCCCATTGTGTATTATAGCATTTTGTGTCACATCCATCCCCTGAGGGTTAAAGTCTGGTTAAGTCTCCCTGCATATTTTTTCTTTCTTATTGTTTATTGTTTATAATCACTTGATATACCGCCCCCCATTACATTGAGGCGGTTTACAATAAAACTATAAAATATATAAAATGATTAAAATGAAAAGGAAAATAACAATACTTTAAAAAATACTTTTTCTTAAAAAGGATAGGAGAAAAAGAAGGTCAGGATAGAGAGGATAGATTGAAAATAGGAGCAAATCATAGGAGAAGCAGAAATCACTGGAAAAGATTAAAAGCAGCAGAGAAAAAATGTGTTTTGAGACGGGAGCGGAAATTAGGAATGGACTGTTCTAAACGGAGGTCAGTGGGGAGGGAGTTCCAGAGAGCAGGACCTATGTAAAAAAAGGGCGATTGCCGGGTAGAGTGAAGGTGAGCTTGAGAGGGAGAAGGGAGGTGCAAGCGATTAATATGAACTGAACGGAGACTGCGGGTGGGAGTGTGAAAGGTTAATAGATCAGATAAATACTGAGGTGTGTGCAGATAAATAGCCTGATGGACAAGAGTGAGGATCTTAAACTGAATTCGAAAGTTTATTGGCAACCAGTGAAGATGCTGAAGAATAGGAGTGATATGGTCACGGGGAGAGGCATGGAGGATCATCCGAGCTGCAGTATTCTGTATGAGTTGTAATCGGTGGCGCTGGTATTGGGGAATGCCAGCATAAACAGGATTGCAAAAATCTAACCTAGTGATAACTAAAGAAAGTAAGAGGGTGGAAAGAGCCTGAGGGGAGAGAAATGGTCTGATGGCACGGATTCGTCTAGGCAATGGAAAGAGCGACGAGACACCTGGGAAAAAGGACACCTTGCATAAAGTCTTGCTTTTGAAAATGATGACCTTGCTGTTTTGTGATGAAAGGCAGTCCATTAAATTAATAAATCGTATTTTATTTTATAAAGGCAATATAGACACCTATGTGCCTTTATAAAACAAGCTCTTGGAATTATTCCATGTAGCGCACAAACTCTCCTGCATAAATTTACATCTGCTCCAAAGCTGTAAATGCATACATATAAACTTTATGCCCCATCGATCTGGAATGCTCTCCTTGACAGCCTTAGATCTACCCATGACATACTTGAATTCCGCAAGACGCAAAGCATATCTATTCTTGGAATCCTTTGGAACACTTAAATCAATGGATTGTAAGCCCTGTGAGCAGGGATTGTCTCTTATGTGTTTATGTACAGCTCCACGAATGCATTGTAGTATTATCCAAATAAGTAGCAGCAGTAGTAGTAGTATTAACAGTGAAAATTCACAAAAGTATCGGCCAAATCTTTTCAGCAATTTGAGTAACTCTACACAGTACAGATTTACATTATAACACAAGACTATCCATTTGTTGCTTTCTTCATTCTGCTTGCGTCCTCATTTCATTTGCCATTTAGACACCCACTTCTCCTGTCCTGCAGTTCCTTACAGCCTGCTTGTGTTTAAACTATTACGAATAATTTTGTGTCCTCTGCAGGTCTGCTCATTTTTCTCTCATTACTCCATTTTCCACATTGTTGATAAGCTTGTTAAACTATGCATCTGCTACATAGTGCTGGGCTTTGTGTGAGGAGCCACCACCCAGGAAAAGGATCTTTGAGATAGTTTCTAGATGAAATAAATGACTGCTTCTTGGAGCAGCTGATTCATGAATCAACCAGAGGGGAAGCCATTTTGGACTTAGTCCTTAGTGGAACACCAGATCTGGTGCAAGAGATAATGGTGTTGGGGCCACTTAGCAATAGTGATCATAGCATGATTGTGTTTGATTTAATTAGTGGAGGAGGGATAGTAAGGAAATCCACAGTACTACCTTTTAACTTTCGAAAGGGAAACTTTGATAAAATGAGGAAAATAGTTAAAAAAAACTAAAATGAGCAGTTGTAAAGATTAAACACTTACATCAAGCTTGGGTGTTGTTTAAAAATACTATCTTGGAAGCCCAGAACAGCTATATTCCATGCTTTAAGAAAAGTGGAAGGAAGTCCAAAAAACTGCCAGCATGGTTTAAAGGTGAGGTCAGAAAGGCTGTTGTTGCCAAAAAAGCATCTTTCAGGAAATGGAAAAAGGGCCAAATGACAAAAACTGTAAACAGCACAAGAACTGGTAAGTTAAATGCAAGGCATTAATAAGGCAGGCAAAGAGAAAATTTGAGAAGAAACTTGCTGTGGAAGCAAAAATGCATAATAAAGACTTTTTCAAGTAAAATTGTAGCAAAAATCCAGTGAGAGAGTCAATTGGACCATTAGATGAAAGAGGGGTAAAAGGGGCAGTAAGAGGGGAGAAAGGCAATAGGGGAAAGACTGAATGAATTCTTTGCTTCGGTCTTTACTGAGGAAGATGTAGGGATGTTACCCATGACTGAAGTGGTATTTAAAGGTGATGCTGCAGAAGAATTGAAAGAAATATCACTACACCGGGAAGATGTATTACAACTATTTGATAAACTGAAGAGTAGGAAATCATCTAGACCAGATGGTATACATCCAAGGGTGTTGAAAGAACTGAAATATGAGATTGCAGACTTGCTATTAGTAATGTCTGAACTATCATTAAAATCATCTGTAATTCCTGAAGATTGGAGGATGACTAACATAACGCCAATTTTTATAAAGGGTTCCAGGGGTGATCCGGGAAACTACAGACCGATGAGCCTGACGTCAGTACCGGAAAAAATGGTAGAAACCATCATAAAGGACAAAATTACTCAGCATGTAGATAGTCATGGCTTAATAGGAGACAGCCAACACGGCTTTAGAAAAGGAAGATCTTGTCTTACTAATCTGTTATGTTTTTTTGAAAGTGTGAATAAAAGTGAGTCGGTTGATACAGTGTATATGGACTTTCAGAAAGCCTTTGACAAGGTCCCTCATCAGAGACTTTTGGCAAAACTAAAAAGTCATGGGATAGGAGGTGATATACTATTGTGGATCAGGAACTGGTTAAAAGACAGAAAGCAGAGGGTAGGGCTAAATGGCCAATTTTCCCAATGGAAAAAGGTGAATAGTGGAGTACCACAGGGATCTGTGCTGGGTCCGCTGCTTTTTGACATATTCATAAATGACCTGCAAAAGGGAATAACGAGTGAGGTTATCAAATTTGCAGATGACACAAAACTATTTAAAGTTGTTAAAACCCAGGAGGATTGTGGAAAATTGCAAGAGGATCTTGATAAATTGGAAGACTGGGCATCCAAATGGTAGATGAAATTTAATGTGGACAAGTGCAAAGTTATGCACCTAGGAAAGAACAACCCAAACTATGGTTACGCGATGCAAGGTTCCACATTGGGAACCACCACTCAGGAAAAAGATTTAGGCATCATCGTGGATAACATGTTAAAACCCTCCGCCCAGTGTGCAGCGGCGACCAAGAGAGCAAATAGAATGCTAGGTATCATAAGGAAAGGAATGGAAAATAAAACAAAGGATATTACAATACCTCTGTATCATTCCATGGTGCGACCACACCTTGAATATTGTGTGCAATTTTGGTCGCTGTATCTTTAAAAAGATATAGCGTTATTAGAAAAGGTACAGAGAAGAGCCACCAAAATGGTAAAGGGGACGGAAGGATACTCCTATGAAGAGAGGCTAAAAAGGTTAGGGCTTTTCAACCTGGAAAAGAGACGACTGAGGGGAGATATGATAGAGGTCTGTAAATTAATGAATGGAGTGGAACGGGTAAACATAGATTGATTGTTTACATCATCAGAATATAAAAAGACTAGGGGACATGCAATGAAGCTACAGGGTAACCTATTTAAGACTAATAGGAGAAAATATTTTTCACTCAACGTGTAATCAAACTGGAATTTGTTACTGGAGGATGTAGTAAAAGTTGTTAGTGTAACTGGGTTTAATAAAGGTTTGGACAAATTCCTGGAGGAAAGGGCCATAAGCCATTATTAAACGGGACATGGTATATTGCTGCTTGACCCAATACAAGCAATGAGGAACCTGCGTCTTTTGGGGAAACTGCTAGGTACTTATGACCTAGATTGGCCACTGTTGGAAACAGGATACTGGGCTTGATGGACCTTGGTCTGACCCAGTATGGCATATCTTATGTTCTTATGAGTAATTGTGCACAGTACTTTGAAATCTACTTTGAAATGCTAAGCAGATCAGTCAAATTTGGTCAGACAGTCTCCCCAGACTAATCCAATGTGCTTCCCTTACTCCTCTCCTCCCCTCCCCCTGCTCCTCACCTAAGAGCTCACCAACATACAAAGGAGAAACTTAAATCACCCCAAAATTCCTTCCTTCCTAAGTCATACCCTGCAATCCAGCTAAAAAATCAACAGGTTTGTACCATCGTTCTCAGTAATAAAATTCTAAATGTAATCATGACCAGTAACAAGTCCTGTACCACAGTTCTCCATTATTTATTATCTTACGACAAGTAACACAAGTTAAACCTTCTAACCCAGAAGTTACAGTTTCTTGTAAACTACTTTGACTTTTAGATAAGCAGTATATAAAAGATGTTAAATAAATAAATAAATAAATATACACGCATCACAACTTCACCCTAGTACCATCCATTATTGCCCCAGAATGCATAGATGCGTATTACGTAAAAGTGGGCTTTAGCTTGTCACGTGGCTACTTCTGAACTGAGAAACTGGATCCTATTAAGGTTTAACACCAAGTGAATCACATTTAACTCCTGAACATTGAAGTCCCCTTTTTTTGGTCGGACCAGTCACTTAAGTTGACTCCAGCACTTTAGCTTGTTCAGCTACACCAAAAGGTCCATTTCACTTTATTTCACGTCTGTGAAAGAAAGTTTGATAAAATGTGAAATAAAGTAAAATGGACCTTTTGGTATAGCTGAACCAGCTAAAGTGCTGGAGTCAACTTCAGTAACAAGCCTGACAAAAAAAATGTTTGAGGGGACTTCAATGTTGGGAGTTAAGTGCGATTCACGATGTGGCTACTTCAGACACATATGAGGTGCGATCAAAAGTATCAAGACTTGTACAATAACACAAGGAGTGTAACACTGAAAGTTATTGCACTCAGTCTCCTTCAAAGTAGTCCCCTTCCGATAAAATACACATCCTCCAGTATTCCTGCCACGGCTGGAAAAATTTCTGAAATGTCTCTTTCGTTATGCTGTGAAGCTGCTGTGTCAAATTTTGCTTAATGGTCTCCAAGTCGTTGAATCGCCTTCCTTTCAGTGCTAATTTCAGTTCTGGAAACAAGAAAAAGTCACAGGGTGCGAGGTCAGGTGTGTACGAAGGATGATGGATTTGCTCGATTTGGTGTTTGGCCAAGAATTGCTGGACAAGATGTGATGCATGAACTGGGTGTTATGATGAAACAACCATTCACCATTCTTGTGCAACTCTGGCCTCTTACAACAAACTGCATCTCTCGAACGCATCAGAACTTGAATGTAGTACTCCTTTATTGATGGTTTAGCCTTTTAGAGCTTACTCATGAGGAACAATACCCTGGTAATCAAAGAAAACAGTGAGCATGATCTTGACAATGCTCCTCACCTGACTGGCTCTCTTGGGTCTGGGAGAGTCTGGAGTCTTCCATTGTGAGGACTGAGCCTTAGTTTCCAGGTCATAAGCATAAACCCATGAATCATCACTAGTAATTTTTTTTTAATGAAATCTTAGTCATTTTCAACGCATTCAGTCTATCTTCTTTTTGGTGAGGGGACAGGAGTTTCGGCACAAATTTTGTACATACATGTCCAGTCTCCAAACTGACGGTAAGAATGGACTGTATCAACCCAAAGCTGATGTCCATGTCCTCAGCAAGCTCCCTGATAGTTAATTGATGATTTGAGCGTGTTGTGACATGCACTGCTTCAACTTTGTCTTCATTCCTCCTCATGGATGGCCTCCCAGAACGTTCGTCAACACTTTGGCAGCCCTCTTGGAAACGTTTGTACCAGTCAAACTCAAGCATGACTCATACATTCATCACCATACACTTGCTGTAACTTGTCATAAGTCTCTTTGCATGAATTTCCAAGTTTTTGGCAGAATTTTTCCGATCTCGACTCACCTGATCTCCTTTGTTGTGTTGCCTTACCATTCCCCCTAGATGTATCGCTGTCTACAACTACTGCGTTGTCTGTCTTGACTAGATTGTAAACTCTGATGAGCAGGGACTGTCTTTTACATGTCTGTGCAGTGCTGTGTCTATCTTGTAGCACTATACAAATGCTCAGTAGTAGAATTTAATGCAAATTTGCTGTTCAATTTTTTCACTCATTGTAAATCTGATGAACTGCTTTTACACGATACCAAACATCATGTGATTAAAAAAAGTACAGGTGTGCTGCAGTCATGGTACACTCGGCAAATGCAGAGCACAGAACTAGGTCACTGCATGCTTAATAGCATAGTAGCGCGACGTCTTGTTATATAGCTACACAACAAGTCTCAATACTTTTTGATCACACCTTGTATATACGCCGACGCAATTTTATAAGAGCAACTTCCCATCTGAAAACCCGCCTATAAGCATGGAAAAAGCTTTATGAAATTACTCTCTAAGAGGGCAATGTTCAGTGAAGCGGAATCCACATAAAGTTATCTGGAAATCTTTACAAAGAATTTCAGCCAATTTATTCATATAAATTGGGCCATTCAATATGTGGTCCTCAACTTATATGGAAAAATTATCAGCATAAAGTTAAGACTTCTATTTATGAGGTCCACTAAAATACAGATAAACGTATCCAGACAGCAGCTAAATATTTGCTGCCTTCTAAATAAGTTTAGGCGCTGCCCCTTCTAACTTTGAACAGCTAAACTGTGGCTGGACATCAGCTTATGTCCCCAAAATTTGTTTGTTTTGTGACATGGGAAAATTAAAGAAAAAATATTTATGCTTTTGAAGGCTACCACTTAAGCGTCTCTTTTCTGTTCTTATTTGCAAGGATAAGGATTTGAGTTTTTTAAAAGCAAAGTATAGAACCAAAGCAATTAGAAGCTATTGTAATTGCTGCTTTAGAAAGAAAACAAGTCAAAAAGATCTTTGCCTTATTTCACTCATTTGCAACTGCAACTTTATCTTCAGAGGAACACAGGAAAGGATTTCAGTCAATGGAAAAGTCAAAGTCAAAGGCAAGTCCACAGCCCTAGTTTATGACTTTGAACCAACCAGACAAGCAAGGCTGCACCAAAGAATGCTGAGTGCTGTGATTTTGTGTACCATGACACTGTCCTTACTATACAAAACATAGTCTTACACACTACAGCTTCAGCTCATGTCATTTGCAGAGTGGAGTAGTAGCCTAGTGGTTAAGAACACTGTCTTGGGAACCCAGAGACCAGGATTCAATTCCCAATAGCACTCCTTGTGGCCTTGGGCAAGTCACTTAACCCTCCATTGCCTCAGAAAACTCCAAGTTATCAATGTCCCTGTTTAATGTACATTACCAAGTTTAAGTTTCAATGTGTTTCAATTGAGTGGAGGAGTGGCCTAGTGGTTGGGACGAGGTACTTCAGGCCGGAAGGTCGGGGGTTCAAATCCCACTAGAGGACAGCAACCTTGGGCCGGAAGGACTGGGGTTTCTAAGTCCCACAGGTGCTCCTTGTGGTCTTGGGCAAGCCACTTAACCCTCCATAGCCCTTGTTCCCTGTAAAATTGTTATCTCCAAGTTATAATGCCCTGTTCAATGTAATTTCAGTTTGTTCAATGTAAACCGCACTGATGCAGAATAGCGTGGTATATAAAAGAATGTAAATAAATAAACCGCTTTGACTGAAATGATAAAGCGGTATATAAAACCTGTTAAATAAAGAAATAGATACACAGAAGGAGCAGCAGGAACTTTAGAAAGACTGAAATTGTTTCCTGGAGATGAGATCAGTTCTAATAAATGCTCACATTCCCACAGGTTCTCTTCCATTCTTTGCCTATGGGCGTGAAAACTCCATATTAAGGCCAGTGATGTCCTAAAACAGGTTAGCTACTTTTTTGGAGACAGATAATTAAACTGTGCAATGCAAATGCAATGTGTCCCTTCATGTCAGTTCCTGGGTTTTCTTGGCAGTGTGACCTTTCTTCCAAGGCAATGGAGACTTGCCCAAGGCCACAAGGAGTGCTAGTGGGAACCAAGCCCTGGTCTCTTGGTTACCAAGCCAGTGCTCTAGCCACTAGGCTACTCCACTCCAGCTATTAAACTGTAGTATCCTATAAAAAGCAGGCAGAGAGTTTTAGTACCTAATCAGTTCAAGGTAAAAAAAAAAATGAGTAAAATGAATTCCTATTAGTTGCAGTCAAGCTGCTGCCTCATTCATTTGTTAGAGAAGCTGAGCAATCCCATTCTTCATATTGTGGCTGAGTCCTACCGCCCCCTAGCTGCTAAATCCTAAGACTGATATTTATTCCTTCAAAAAATATTTCTTCATAAAAACAGTGATAAAGGCATGTAACAGCCTTCCAGGGGAGGGGAGGGGGAACATAAACCTTAAGTGAAAGTCAGAGATAAGTGAGACCTGTGGCATGTACCAGGAAATACACTCAGCAGGCCAGATGGATATATATTCTGTGTGTCAGATTTGTTAAATTGCCTCTTAGTTGATAATGAAAAAAAAATAAGGGCTCACCTAGCACACTATAGAGCCTATTTACTGAAGTGTGGTAAAGGTTTGCTGTTACCGTGTATTAATTGCAAAATTAGAACACGGTAACTGAAAAACCCATCAATTAACTGTTAGGGTACTCCCAGCATCTTCCTATACAGTTAATGCAGAGAAAATGGCTATCATGTATTAACTGCATTGCTGATCATGCAACAGAGACAGCTACACCTATTCAAACAGCATAATCTGGGCCATGTTATCTGCCGTGTTAACAGTTAACAGATGGTAACTTGCTGCACATTCATTTTAAGGCACAGTCCCCATCCAGTCCATATTGAATTGGGAGCTGGAGTGCACTGTCAAGCCATTGAACTTTTAGCTAACTCCTTTGTTAACTGCTTAACGCAGTTTAATAAATAGGCCCCTATAAAAGGGCTAAGCTAGAGGCCTATGGATCCCAAGGTTATTGGCAGAAGACCAAAGTATTCTGGTGCTGAATAGCATAGTCCATTTTCCCTTATCCTGAGCTCTTTGGAATAGGGATCTTGTAAGCAGGACATTTATCCTGAACAATGAAGTTCTGATTAGAGTTTGAAGAGCTGCAAAGCATTGGGTTTCATTAGCATTTTAATAGACAGCTATATCATTCGGCCGTCACAAAGAAAATTAAGAATTTTATAGTTTACAGAAAGGAAAGAGAGCCAAATTCCTTACCTGAGATGCTCCTGTTAGACATGAAATTGAAATGGGGATGTTAAAGGACTGCTGAGAACAAGTTTTCAGGGAATCGGGCAACCGCTGCACTTGTCCCTCTTGCATGTTTCTTCCAAGCTGACCATAGTCTGCTCGTCCCCAAGTAAAAACCTTGGCAGTTTCTAAAAACAAGAATACATGTATGCATGTCATTTGCCTTCCAAAGGTGGGGGTTTCTGACAAAACTTCACAGGTACAATGTGTGCACAGTCAACACCAAAAGAACCACCATGCACATAGTATAGAGAATTTCTTTATGTGTACAAACTGAATCTTATTATATGCTGTTACATTTCTACTCGAATTCCAAGTTACCATCTGAGTTTAATAACAGACTCCTTGTGCATTTGGGACCCCTCTTCCACTGTTACGTTTAGATACACTACCTGATAACACTAGAGGCTGTCCTCATCATGAAGCTAGAGCAAGGCAAGAAGGAAAATCTTAAAAACAAACTTACTCCAAGAGAAATGTATCAGTACAGTAAAAAAATAAATAAATAATAATATAACTGAAAGGGGAGAAACCACTTTTGCTATGACAAATATTTTCCAAGCTGATGCCTGTTTACTTTGCTACCTGTTTCCTTTAACAGAAGATTTCATTTCCCAAAAAGTTACAAGATGTGAAAATCTCAGTAATTATTTCTAATAAATTTATTTATTTTATTTATTTAACAGGTTTTCTATACTGCCTTTTCCTACAATCAAAACAGTTTACATGGCATATACAAGCACAGTACACAGCAAACGAGAAGGGGGGAGGGAGGAAGCATGCAGGGGAGACGTAAAGAGCAACTTATTTACAGAATTGGGTATAATCAATATACATGCGGAGGTGGGGTGCTTAGGAAGCAACTTATTTATATAGTTGGATATATACATTATGAATTACTGGGGGATTTGGTCAGAAGGTGGGATGGGAGAGTCAGACTGGTTCTTGTTCAGGATACTTCATGTGTAGGTGCTGTGCATGAGGTGGTAGGTCCAAAGTGGTCTATGTAGCGTAGAGCTTTTAATAAGAATAAAAAGGATCTCTCTGTATTTTTTTTTTATTATGAAGAACCTGCAAAGTATACTCCTGAGTGGGGTTTCTGGGGAGATGGTGGTAGTAAGATATCTGCTTGCTTCATTGTACGACCCTCGGCTGTTTAGTAACTAGTAATCTTCTACATCATCTTTCTATATATAAGCATGGACCAATATGTATGTAACAAGCTTATGGGCATGGCTGCAAGGAAATGGAATAAATTCAATCCAAGCCAATCCTGCTGTGCAGAGTGACCAAAAAAAGAAGGGGGCCCACTTGCAGTCATTCCCAGATTTGAGTGGACAATCTTGCTCTGGTATCCCTTTCCAAAACTGTTGCTTGGAAACCCTTAATTTGACACTTCACCACTACTAACATAGTATCATAGTAAATGATGGCAGACAAAGGCCAAAATGGCTAATCCAGTCTGCCCAGCGCCAGTATGTCCACTTGGGTAGAGTAAGATAGTCTTGCCTTTTGTCATCAGGAAGGAGGGGGCTCAAAAGCTCCAAGTCTCCTGTGACCTCTTTAAGGAACATTCCCATATATAAGATATAGGAACTGATCCTAGCTGAGAGCATGGAAGCTTGGAAGCATCGACGCCCAAAGGCATCGAGAGTCCTACATTCACGACCTGGAGGATTGGATGCATGTCTCTTTGCACTTTTCATCCTTCTCATGGTTGATTCCACCACCATTGAATGGTGTGGTAATTGAGTTTTTTGAAAACCAGGACAAGGTGGAACTCGATACATGGTATTGAGTCTTCGAGAATGAGGAGATGTGGTTAAAGGTGTTTCCCACATCCTTAGCATAAGATCATGTATAATCTCATGAATAGGCAGAGTAGCTGCCTCTTTGGGAGCCTTAGGGTATTGGAGAATTTCCAACTCCTTTGCCCTAGGCTCTTTTTCAATAGCTACTGTGATGGAAAGGCCTCGGGCCACATCACGGATAAAGCCCTGAAAGGACATATCCTCTGGCGGAGACATTCTGCACTGAGGAGAAGAGGAATCCTCGGGGAGAACTACTCTTGTATTGGCAGAGTCTTCAGACTCAGAGGATTCAAAATACCTCCGATCCCGGAGATCGTGCAAAGCACGGTACCGGTATCGATCTAAGTCGGCATTGGGTTGTTCCGGTACCGATCTGTCGATGCCGGAGACAGACGCATGACTTGGTATGGGAGGCGTACCCGCCGATGTTAATGCAGTCGGTACCGGTACCAGTTCCGGTATCGGTTGAGGTGTCTGAAGCAGTTTCAACGGTACCGAAGCCGTGAGAAGAGCCGCTAGACTGCGTCAATAGCAAGAAATCTCTGGTCTATCAACGTTGCTGATGCTTGGGCGTCGGTACCGGTAGAAGCGGTCACAATCCCAGAGCATGGCACCAGTAGTTCTGCCAAGGTTGAGGCCTCGAGAACATCCTGGAACCCCTTTAATGCTTTGGAAGCCGAAGCCTCCCGCCGGGGCAGTTTTGCCGGTGAAAATTTCTCAAGGGCAACGCCAGGGGCATCTCGATACTTAGAAGGAGATCTACCCTTTGAGGACAGGCTAGATTTATGTTTTGTTACCTGAGATCCATAGGAGGAAGATGAGGCCCTGGAGGACGCCGATGCAACAGACGCCACGTCTAAGGGAAAAAGGGTGCTAAGTTTAGCAGCTCGGTTCTGCCAGCCCCTTTTTGACATCATTCCACAGGAGAGACACTCTGAAATAGAGTGGTCAGGACCTAAACATTTGAGACACCAATCATGGGTACCGCCACATTTAGAACATTTCTTAAAACCTGAAGCAGGCTTTTCCATTTTTAAGGAAACAAATTGGGCCTAGTGCCCAAAATGGCGCCTAGCACCAAGGAAAAAAAGTTTCTAAAGTAAAACACCTCAGAAACTATAATTTTTTTTTTTTTTTAGAGAAAGAAGAAAGAATCGGCGGTACCGGTATTGGCTCGAAGGAAGGCAGACGTGACCACACAAGCAAAGATTAAAGACAAAATTTTTCTGCGGTGACAGGATATGTGACCTTTCGGCTCCGCGGAAAATGAAGAACTGGAGAGGGACAGTTGGAAAGGCGGGAAGGCAGCACGCAGGCGCTGTGGGATGCTCCCAAAAGCTTTCCTATTGGACGCTGGGGAGCGTTCCCGCGCAGGCTCCATCGGTACTGACGATACCCATATGTGAAGACTACATTCCTGCTTGTTCCCACTCTATCAATGCACACCAGCTGATCGCCTGATCGGGAGCCGGAAGTGAGTCCCCTCCCCCAGCCCAGCTGATCGGCATCTTTTGAACTGCAGCGCCAGAGGGCGGGCCCGCGCTTAAGAGCCACGCCAAAGGGCCCTTTGGCATGGCCCTTAGGCGCAGGACCTTAGCCGCTTCCAGCAACATCTACTCCACTGGTATGCTGGGCAACTTGAACTATGCTCTCTCTACTTTGTGACTTTCTGATGATTCTATATGCTCCCATCCCTATATTTGATTCTTTATTTACATTTGATTTGCCCTTCTTGTCTCTTTCGTACTCTGCTCCTCCTTTCTTCCTCATTTCGGGTACATTACTCCCAAGTCTTATATTGTTATAATGAGGCCTTTACGTAATCTAGCAAACCTTATCTATGTCTTCCCTAGTTCTGGTCTCCCTAGATGTACTTCTCGCTCTCTTAGGCTTCCTGCGCTCTCTAATTATTTCTCTCACGTTAAGTCAAGGCCTTCTCGCAACTTATCTAACCTTGTTTTGATTCCTCTTCTCTCCCCGTCTGCCCTCCCCATCTCTTGTGCCTTATGGAACGTTCATTCTATCTCTAATAAACTTGATTTGTTCATGACCTTTTTATTTCCTGCTCATTTCACCTCTTTGCCCTAACTGAGACCTGGCTTCTTTCTGATGACACTGCATCCATTGCCGCTCTATGTCATGACGGCTATAAGTTTTTCCACACTCCTCGTCCTACTGGTCACGGTGGGGGTACTGGCTTTCTGTTGTCTCCCTCCTGTCACTTCCAGACCCTCATGCCACCTCACTCTAATTCCCCTCTCTCCTTTGAATTCCACTCCATCCGCCTCTTCTCTCCTCTTCCACTCCGAGTCGCTGTTATCTATCATCCTCCTGACATTTCCGTCTACTTTTCTTTCTGATTTTGATTCGTGGCTTTCTACCTTTCTTCACCCTTCCTTCGCCACTCTTATTCTTGGTGACTTCAACATTCATGTTGACAGCCCTTCTGATCCCCCTGCTTTAAAGCTTCTCTCCCTAACCTCCTCACATAACCTTCAACTCTGTTCCACTGCCCCCACTCACCGACATGGTCACTGTCTTGACTTAATTTTCTTCTCTTACTGCTCACCTTCCAATTTCTGTAACTGTCCTTCCCTTATCTGACCACCACTTTTTAAGCCTTACTATTCATCATCCCCCACCCCAGCTTCGTTCTGTCTACACTAACCTATTTAGAAACCTTCTTGCCATTGATCCTTTAGCTCTCTCCTCCTCTCTCTCCTTATCTCTTTCATTCACTCTGCTTTCTAATTCTATTGATGAGGCCATGACCTCTTATAACACTGCACTTTCCTCCACCCTTGATACTTTTGCCCCCCTCATCCCCCGTCCGGTTAGGCGTTCTTCTCCTCAGCCCTGGCTCTCCCCTAATGCCTGCTTTCTGCGCTCTTGTGCCCGCTCTGCTGAGCGTGCCTGGCTCAAATCCCACTCTTATCCTGACTTTCTCCACTTTAAATTCATGCTCTCCTCCTTCCAATCAGCCATTGCGCTTTTTAAACAAATTTACTTCCTCAATCTGACTAACTCTTTCCTCTAATCCTTGTTGTCTCTTTAGCACACTCAATTCTCTCCTCAGTGTGCCTCCACCCCCGATTCCTCCTTCCCTTTCTGCCCAAACCTTGGCTAACTACTTCCATGACAAAATCCACACAATCACCCTCCAGTTCCCCTCCTCCCCCCCCCCCACTATTTCCCATTTTCTCCCCTCCCCAAACTTCTGCCACCCTTTCTTCCTTCCCTATGGTCTCTGATGAGGAAACATTGCTCCTTCTCTCTTCCTCCAAACCTACTACCTGCTCTTCTGACCCCTTCCCCACCCACCTCCTTAGCTCCATCTTTTCATCTCTTGCCCCTTCTATTTCTCATATTCTTAACCTCTCTCTCTCCACTGCAACCTTCCCTTCTGTTTTCAAGCATGCTGTGGTTACACCCCTCCTCAAAAAACCTTCACTTGATCCCACTTGTCCTTCTAACTATTGTCCTATCTCTCTCCTTCTTTTCGTCTCTAAACTACTTGAGCTTACAGTCTATCACCATTGTCTTGATTTCCTCTCCTCATATACCCTCTTGGATCCTTTACAATCCGGCTTCCGACCCCTACACTCCACTGAAACTGCTCTTACTAAGGTCTTGAATGATTTGTTCTTGGCAAAGTCCAAAGGCTTTTACTCTGTCCTCATTCTTCTTGATCTCTCTGCTGCCTTCGACACTGTCGACCATAAACTTCTTATCACCCTATCCTCACTTGGATTCAAAGACTCTGTACTATCTTGGTTCTCTTCCTATCTATCCCATCGCTCTTTCAGTGTGTGCTTCGATGGCTCCTCCTCCTCTTCAACCCCACTACCTGTAGGAGTTCCTCAGGGTTCAGTCTTAGGTCCACTCCTCTTCTCTCTCTATACCCAACCCCTTGGCACCCTTATCTCTTCCCATAGCTTTCACTATCATCTCTATGCCGACGACTCTCAAATCTATCTTTCTGCACCTGTTATCTCTCCTGATATCCAGTCTACGATCTCACTCTGCCTCTCTGACATTGCTGCCTGGATGTCCCACCGCCGCTTAAAACTGAACATGGCCAAAAGTGAGCTTCTTATCTTTCCCCCGAATGCTTCCCCTCCTCTTTCCCCTTTCTCTCTCTCTGTTGATAACTCTGTACTCCTCCTTGTTTCTTCAGCACGTAACCTTGGTGTTATCTTTGATTCCTCTCTCTCTTTCTCTTCACATATCCAGCTCATTGCTAAAACTTGTCGTTTCTTTCTATACAATATTTCCAAAATTCGCCCCTTCCTCTCTGTTGACACCACTAAATTGATTGTCCACTCCTTAATCGCCTCCCATCTTGATTACTGTAACGTTCTCCTTGCCGGCCTCCCTGCAAGCCACCTCTTTCCTCTTCAGTCAATTCAACACTCCGCTGCTCGACTCATTTTCCACCAATCTCGTTTTTCCCACATAACTCCTCTCCTCATGTCACTTCATTGGCTTCCCATCCGTCTCCGTATCCAATTTAAACTTCTTCTCCTGACCTATAAATGTATTCACTCTTCTGCCCCCCAGTACCTTTCATTGCTCATCTCTTACACCGCCTCTTGGCTGCTTTGCTCTTCTAACAGTCTTCGTTTATCTGTGCCCTTTACTCGTACTGCCAATTCCAGACTTCGCTCCTTCCAACTGGCAGCACCCTTTGATTGGAATAGTCTTCCTATCTCTGTGTGCCAGGCGTCTTCCCTAGCCATTTTCAAATCCAGACTAAAATCCCACCTTTTCACTATTGCTTTCCATAATAACATAAGAACATAAGATATGCCATACTGGGTCAGACCAAGGTCCATCAAGCCCAGTATCCTGTTTTCAACAGTGGCCAATCTAGGTCATACGTACCTAGCAGTTTCCCCAAAAGACACAGGTTCCGCAATGCTTGTACTGGGTCAAGCATTGATATCCTGGGTCCCTTCTTAATAATGGTTTATGGACCTTTCCTCCAGGAACTTGTCCAAACCTTTTTTAAACCCAGCTACACTAACAGCCTTTACTACATCCTCCGGTAACAAATTCCAGAGTTTGATTACACGTTGAGTGAAAAAATATTTTCTTTTATTAGTCTGAAATAGTTTACCCTGTAGCTTCATTGCATGTCCCCTAGTCTTTCTATATTCTGATAACGTAAACAATCGATCTACGTTTACCCGTTCCACTCCGTTCATTAATTTATAGACTTCTATCATATCTCCCCTCAGCCGTCTCTTTTCCAGGTTAAAGAGCCCTAACCTTTTTAGCCTTTCTTCATAGGAGTATCCTTCCATCCCCTTTACCATTTTGGTGGCTCTTCTCTGAACCTTTTCTAATAACGCTATATCCTTTTTAAGATACGGCGACCAGAATTGCACACAATATTCAAGGTGCGGTCTCACCATGGAACGATATAGAAGCATTATAATATCTTTTGTTTTATTTTCCATTCCTTTCCTTATGATACCTAGCATTCTATTTGCTCTCTTGGCCGCCACTGCACACTGAGCCGAGGGTTTTAACATGTTATCCACAATGACACCTAAATCTTTTTCCAGGGTGTGGTTCCTAATGTGGAACCTTGCATTGTATAATCATAGTTTGGGTTGTTCTTCCCTAGGTGCATAACTTTGCACTTGTCCACATTAAATTTCATCTGTCATTTTGATGCCCAGGTCTTCTAATTTATCAAGATCCTCTTGCAATTTTCCACAATCCTCTTGGGTTTTAACAACTTTAAATAGTTTTGTGTCATCTGCAAATTTGGTAACCTCACTCGTTATTCCACTTTCCAGGTCATTTATGAATATGTCAAAAAGCAGCGGAGGATGTAGTAAAGGCTGTTAGTGTAGTGGGGTTTAAAAACATTTTGGACAATTTCCTGGAGGAAAGGTCCATAAACCATTATTAAGAAGGGACCCAGGATATCAATGCTTGACCCAGTACAAGCATTGCGGAACCTGTGTCTTTTGGGGAAACTGCTAGGTACGTATGACCTAGATTGGCCACTGTTGGAAACAGGATACTGGGCTTGATGGACCTTGGTCTGACCCAGTATGGCATATCTTATGTTCTTATTGGGAAAATTGGCCATTTAGCCCAACCCTCTGCTTTCTATATTTTAACCAGTTCTTGATCCACAGTAGTACACTGCTTCCTAGGTAAGTAATAGTCCGTTTTAATCAAACCAGCAGTTCTTAGATGGGAAAGAGGCTAACCAGAATTTGGTGGAGGAATTGATTATTTGGCCGTGGCAGTTAAGTTTATTACTATATATTTCTCACTGCTGGTTTGATTAAAACGGACTATTACGTACCAAGGTCTGGGAGTCTGTTTTTCATGACCCCGGTACAGGGTATTATGTGGTCCAACAAAAACTAATGAAAGAACTGTTGCTCTTCTCACTCCTTTGTGTGAATATTTCCTGAGCCGGGTGAGGGGTTTGGCTCCTGGGTTTTGCAGTTTTGCCTCAGTGTTTGGATATAAGGATGAAGATTAGCAGGTGACAGGCAGATAAGGGAAGAACCAAAGTGAAGAAGTTTGAGGGTGAGCAGCTGGAGAAGAAAACAAGGTTGAGGCGTGGCCATGCTTGTGAGAAGGAGCAGTAGAGCACAACTGGCAGTTGAAGGAGGTGGTTAGGGGAAGGAGTTTTAAGGCATAAGGGTCAGAAAGGTCATCAACGTGGATGTTAAAATCCACAAGAATAAGGGAAGGGGACGATACATCCAGAAAGAAAGAGTCAGGAGTCAAAGTCTGTGAGAAAGGTAGAGGTGGACTTGTTATGGGCGTCAATAAATGGCAGCTACCCGGAGAGGTAATGAAGTAAATAGATGAATGGTGTGGACTTTAAAGGAAGCAAAGGAATTAGACGGAGGCAGGATAGGCTGAAATTGGCTGGACTGAGGGAGTAGGAACCAAACATCGCCACCATGGCCAATGGGCCGAGGTATATGGGAAAATAAGTAGCCTCCATGACAGAGGGCAGTGACTGAAGGAAAGTCTTCAGGGAGAAGCCAAGTTTCAGTAAAGGTTCTTCCATTTCCCAGGTATGGTGAATGGGCAGTCACTGACTCAGCTATGGTCTGGGTACGCTAGCACTACAAGTCCAGTGTTGGTGGTACTTCAGTAGATTTGGTGTTGTGTGTGCTGGGTTACAAAGTCACAGAGACCCCATGCTAGATGTAAAAGTGATATGGTGCTGCATTCCACATCACCATGCTGACTGGCAGCAAAGACCAGACTGTGTTGAGAGATACTACAGTACCCCTGTAAATTCAAGCAACTGCACCCAGTCTTCAAAATACACGTTTGAGTTTGTCAATTGTGACTAAATTACTACAGCATGTACATGTTCCTTTAATTACTAGCTATGATCATTCTAAATACTATCATGGTGCAATCAGATTGATCAAGTTATTACTTTGCTCATATTTTTGGAAAAGCCATTGAGGGGAGGGATAAAATATCAGTGAAAATCAAATCTGTTCCACAGCTGCAAAGTAAATGAATGAGCGAGTGTTCTCCATCTGGTTGCCCCATATCTTACAGAGCATCACTAAACAAACCGCAAACACATCAGCAGAAAGAAGAAAAGCATGGCAATCACAATACAGAAGCTCACAATAGCAGTAAATTACAAATGTTAACAAGCACACAGGAGGAAGAAAAAGAAAATTTCACTTTTAATTGATTACATGTCTCCTTCTTACTCTTTCAGTACATTCACAACATTTGTTCTAGCTCCTAAAAGCTTTAAATAAGATAACAACAGAATTAATATATATTTTGTTGTGTAAGTGTGCTTCTGCTTTTCATGTAACATTCGGTTCGTTTTCGAAAAAAGTTGCTCCTTTCTAAATCTGTAAAATCTTAGGAATTATTTCTGTTTCTGTATGTGTTCAAAATCTTTAAAAGAAAGGGTTCATTCACCATAACTGGTAAATGGAAAAACTTCTTGAGAGAGAGAGAGCGAGAGACAGTGTGAGTGTGTGTTGTCACGCCCATAGCCCCTTACATGTTATATAGAGTTCCCCAATTAAGCAATGTTCCAGACTGACTATCTTGCAAAGGATTATGGTAATGGTAGTCCAGTCATGCGGTGCTTGTCTTGGAGGTAAATGAAGACAATGTAGTTAGCTCGAGTGTAAGGCAATGACAGAATATTTATTTATGAGGTAAACCCAAATGCACACAGATTCACTTGGTAACAACCTTAGGATGTATTCTCCAGGATTTTATATTCGAAATAACAATACAACTGAAAGGTAAAGCAAATAGCTTGTAAAGTCCATTAACAACAGAAAGTCTTTCTCTCAGTCACTGCTGACAAACCTGCTCAGCAGTGCTGGTGTAAAGGAAACCAAAAAAGTAAAAGCTTCTTCACAAAAACAGCTTTTCTTTTCACATTCAAAGCACTTTTGTAACCAATGTGTGCATAGCCTGAGCTGTGTGCTGCTCTGATACCAGTTGGCTAACAAGCTTCAATCAACAGCTCTTCTCCTTCTCTGCACAAGTATTTACACAAACTTCTAGTGTGCCAGTTACTAGAACGTTTCCTTTTTATGTTTGATCCCACTTTCAGGATTTCTCTGTGCTAGCAACCTTGCATAAAGAACAGTCCATGAGATTATCGTCTTCCTCTGTAATTATACCTTGTTCTTCTATTTGCATAGGTTCTATATCAGGAGCGGGATCAGAGGGCTTTATTGACTGACCTTCATTAGGACAGGAACTGTGTCTAAACACTTTGCCTTGCTTTAGGTTAGACAAACGTTCATAGTTCATACCCGAGTTAAAGCTGGCAGTAGGCTGTCCTCTCAAATATTCTGGCCAGTATGCATTGGAGCTTTTATAACCTGTCCTCCAGTCTATATTCCTAGACCTCAGGGCATCTGCTCCATACCTCTTCTTAGGGTTCCCAGCTGAAGTTCTCCAAGCCTTTGGATTTCCCCAATCCCTTGAAGCTGGCTTCTCCCAGGAATCTCTCCAAGAACATGAATCTCTCAGAGCTCCTCTCCCCTTGCTCTCACGCTTGCCTTCAAGCCTCCTCTCAGGCTTCCTCTCCGGCTTCTTTTCCTCAGGCTTTCCTCGTCTGCTCTCTGCATAATCTGTTCTAGTTTTAAAGTTCCCAGTTTCCAACCCCTCCCTTGCAGTCCTCAGGTGTTGCTGATCAAAGTCCCTCCTGGTAGCTGAGTAATTAGGAGTGACGTAAGGGTTTCTCAATCTGGGCTTATACTCCTTCACCTCATCTCCACTAGAGGCTCTCTGCAGGACACTGCAGCCTGGAATAACCTGTCTTTTAGGTAAATATGCAGTTTTATTCCTGTGACCTGCCAAAACAGGTCCCTTGATTAGGGTAAATTCCCTTCCTTTATCACTATTCTCTGGGCAGCTTCCTCATCAAGTGTGTATATATATCAAATACCTCCTTGTTCACATGATGTTATAGAACAATCATGGAATACGAGGTGTGATCAAAAAGTATCGAGATTTGTTGTGTAGGCTATATAACAATACGTTGCACTACAATGCTATTAAGCATGCAGTGACCTAGTTATGTGCTTTGCGTGTGCAGAGGGCAGTATGGCTGCAGCACACCTGTACTTTTTTAGTCACATGATATTTGGTATTGTGTAAAAGCAGTTCGTCAGATTTACGATGAGTGAAAAAATTGAACAGCGTGCAAAGAGATTTATGACAAGTTACAGCAAGTATATGGTGATGAATGCATAAGTCGTGCTGGAGTTTTGACTGATACAAAAGTTTCCAAGAGGGCCACCAAAGTGTTGGCAGTGACGAATGTTCTGGAAGGTTATCCACAAGCAGGAATGAAGACAATATTGAAGCAGTGTGTGCCACAATAAGCTCAAATTGTAAATTGACTGCTGAGGACATAGACATCAGTTTCAGGTTGGTACAGTCCATTCTTACTGTCGATTTGGGGATGAGATGTGTGTCTGCAAACTTTGTGCCGAAATTCCTGTGCCCTGACCATAAAGAAGATACTGTCTGCAGCCAGGGAGTTGTGGAATGCATTGAAAATGACTCAGAGTTCATTAAAAAAAATTATTACTGGTGATGAATCATGCATTTATGGTTATGACCCGGAAACTAAGGCTCAATCTTCACATTGGACTCTCCCAGACCCAAGAAAGACCGTCAGGTGAGGAACAATGTCAAGGTCATGCGCACAGTTTTCTTTCATTACCAGGGTATTGTTCATCATGAGTATTCTCCAAAAGGCCAAATCATCAATAAGGAGTACTACATACAGGTTCTGACTCATTTGAGAGATGCAATTTGTCATAAGAGGCCAGAGTGCACAGGAATGGTGCATGGTTGCCTCATCACGAAAATGCTCCAGCTCACACATCACATCTTGTCCAGCAGTTCTTGGCCAAACACCAAATCGAGCAAATCCGTCAGCCTCCATAATCGCCTATCTTGCATCCTGCGACTTTTTCTCATTTCCAAAACTGAAATTAGCACCAAAAGGAAGGAGATTCGAAGACTTGGAGTCCATTAAGCAAAATTTGACACAGCAGCTTCTCAGCATAACTAAAGAGACATTTCGAAATTGTTTCCAGCAGTGGCATGAACGCTGGAGGAAACGTGTTTTATCGGAAGGGGACTACTTTGAAGGAGACTGAGTGCAATAACTGTCTTGTGTTATTATACAAGTCTCAATACATTTTGATCACACCTCGTAGTTAAGGTTGACTATCACAAATTCAATGACAGAGGTTGTGTGTGTGTTTGTACATATATATATGTATATACACACACATTTAGAACATTGATGAATTTGTGATAGTCAAACTTAACTATTCCATGATGTTCTATAACAGGGGTCTGCAACCTTTAAGACATAAAGAGCCACTTGGACCCGTTTCCGAAGGGAAAAAAAAAACTGGGAGCCGCAAAACCAATGCGACATTTAAAACAAATCTAACACTGCATATATTGTTTCTTACCTTAATGCTATATACGACCCCCTACTTTTCCTGTTAAAATATAGGTGTTTGGCCTATACTCGCCGTATAAGACTACCCCTCTTCCTTCGCACACCAAAAAAAATACGCCAGAAAATATCACAACAACAAGTAACAATATTTGATTTCAAAATTATGATGATTTTGTAGTCAAATCACTAATATGAAATAAAATTATTTTTTCTACCTTTGTTGTCTGACCAATTTATTCTTTGATCATGCTGGTCCCGATCTGAGGCTTCTGCTTTCCTGTCTTCTCTTAGCTCTCTTTCTGTGGTCTATGGTCCATCTGCCATTTCTTATCTCTTCTTTCGTTTTCTTCACTTCTTTCCATCAGCCTATTTCCAGTCCCAGTAACCCTCCCCAATATCAGCCCCTTTCCAGTCCTCACTCCCAGTACCTTCCAATGTCAACTTGCATTCCCATGATTGCCACTGGTGTCCATTTCCTTCCAATCCCCCTCCTTCCCCACTGACCAGTCCCTTCTAGTACAAATACCATGGCAGCCTTAGCCCCCAGTTATCTTCCAGGGCCAGCAGCTCTATCCTCCCCTCCCCACAATCAGCCCATGCCCATTCAAAGCCCCCCAATCAGCTCGCTTCCAGTGCTAATCCCCCCTCAACCCCATTACCAGTGCTAGCCTCCCCTAATCAGCCCAATACCAGTCCTACCCCCCATCAGCTCATTACCAGTCCTAGCCTCCCCTAATCAGCTCATTTCCAGTGCTAGTCCCCTCAACCCCATTACCAGTGCTCCATCCCTCCATGTCAGCCCCCCTCCCTCCATCCATATCAGCTCCCTCCCTCCATGTCAGCCCCCTCCATCCCTCCATGTCAGCCCCCTCCCTCCATCCATATCAGCTCCCTCCCTCCATGTCAGCCCCCTCCATCCCTCCATGTCAGCCCCCCTCCCTCCATCCATATCAGCTCCCTCCCTCCATGTCAGCCCCCTCCATCCATATCAGCTCCCTCCCTCCATGTCAGCCCCTCCTCCCTCCATCCATCCATGTCAGCCCCCCCTCCCTCCATCCATGTCAGCCCCCCTCCCTCCATGTCAGCCCCCCTCCCTCCATCCATATCAGCTCCCTCCCTCCATGTCAGCCCCCCTCCCTCCATCCATCCATATCAGCTCCCTCCCTCCATGTCAGCCCCCCTCCCACCATGTCAGCTCCCCGGCCGTCGTCTGCAGCCGCGGCTCCCTGCCTCCTACGGAACCGCGGCTGTGCAATTAAAATCATTGCGGACCCCTTCCTGTTTTGACGGGCTCCGTGCAGCATTGTCCCGCCTCCACACTACCTGTCGAGGCGGGACAATGCTGCACGGAGCCCGTCAAGACAGGAAGGGCTCCGAGATGATTTTAAAAGCACAGCCGCGGTTCCCTAAGAGGCAGGGAGCCGCGGCTGCAGAAGAAGGGAGGGAGCTTACAACACTATTGCCTGTCACCGGGTGGGCAGTGTGCTCCGGAGCCGCGGCAAAGGTGAGAAAGAGCCGCATGCGGCTCCGGAGCCGCGGGTTGCCGACCCCTGTTCTATAATATCATGTGAACAAGGAGGCATTTGAGAGATATATAGATACACACACAAAAACGCATAATAAAAACTTTTCAAGTACATTTGCGGCAAAAAACCTGTGAGAGTCTCAGTTAGACCACTGGATGATAGAGGGGCAAAAGGGGTGCTAAGTGAGGTAAGGCCATAGCAGAGAGACTGAATGAATTCTTTGCTTTGGTCTTTACTGAAGAAGATGTAGGAAAGTTATCCATGCCTGCTATGGTATATAAAGGTGACGTATCGGCAGAATTGAAAGAAATATTGATAAATTGGGGAACATGTATTACAACTATTTGATAAACTGAAAAGTAGCAAATCACCTGGACTTCCAAAGGCGTTGAAAGAAATGAAATATGAGATTGCAGACCTACTATGAGTAATCTGTGATCTATCATTAAAATCATCTGTAGTACTGGAAAATTGGAAAATGGCCAATGTAACAGCAATTTTTAAAAAGGGAAACTACAGACCCGTGAGCCTGACATCAGTACCGGGCAAAATGGTAGAAACTATTATAAAGAATAAAGTTACTGAACACATAGATAGTCATGGTTTAATGGTAGAAAGTCAAAATGAATTTAGCCAAGGAAAGTATTGTCTTACTAATCTGTTATATTTTTTGAAGGTGTAAATAAACAAGTAGACAAAGGTGAGCCGGTTGATATAATATAACTGGATTTTCAGAAAGCCTTTTCAAGATTCCTCATGAGAGATTCTTGGCAAAATTAAAAAGTCATGGGATTGGATGCAATGTAGTATTGTGGATCAGGAACTGGTTAAAAGATAGAAAGCAGAGAGTAGGGCTAAATGGCCAATTTTCTCAATTGAGCAAGGTGAATAGTGGAGTACCCCAGGATCTATGCTGGGCATGCTGCTTTTTAATATATTCATAAATGACCTGAAAATAGGAATAACGAGTGAGGTAATCAAATTTAGAGATGTCACAAAAATCATTCAAAGTTGTTAAAACGCAAGAGGATTGTGAAAAATTGCAAGAACCTTGATAAATTGGAAGACTGAATGTTCAAATGGCAGATGAAATTTAATGTGGACAAGTGCAAAGATTTGCACCTAGGAAAGAATAACCCAAACTATGGTTACATGATGCAAGGTGCCACCTTAGAAACCACCAGCCAGGAAAAAGATTTAGGCGTCATTGTGAATATATGTTGAAACCCTCTGCCCAGTGTGCAGTGGTGGCCAAGAGAGCAAATAGAATGCTAGGAATCATAAGGAAAGGAATGGAGAATAAAACAAGGATATTATAATGCCTCTCTATCGTTCCATGGTGCAATCATACCTTGAATATCATGTGCAATTCTGGCCACCATATCTTAAAACGGATATAGAAGAATTAGAAAAGGTACAGACAACAGCGACAAAAATGGTAAAGGGGATGGAAGGATATCCCTATGAGGAGAGGCTTAAAAGGATGGGGCTCTTCAACTTGGAAAAGAGATGGCTGAGGGGGGATATGATAGAGATCTATAAATGAATATGGAGTGGAATGGGTAAATGTAGATCGGATGTTTATGCCATCGAAAAGTAGAGAGACTACAAGGACACGCAATGAAGCTACAATGTAACCCATTTAAGACTAATAAGAGAAAATATTTTTTTACTCAATGCATAATCAAACTCTGGAATCTATTACCGGAGGATGCAGTAAAAGCTAATGCAGCTGGGTTTAAAAAAGGTTTGGATAAGTTCCTGGAGTAAAGTACTCCTCTCTATGCCCTTTTCCTCAACTGCCAACTTTAGACTTCGATCCTTTCACCTTGCTACTCTCCTTATACCTGGAGCAAACTTCCAGACTCTGTGCTTCAGACGTCCTCTCTCCCTTTTTCAAATCCATGATAAAAGCTCACCTATTTGGGGCTGCTTTTGGATCCTGATCCCTTGCTTTCCTTGTATCTCTTTACCCTTCCCTACTGTACCCTTGTTCTTATCGTTTATCTTGTCTGTCTTAATTAGATTGCAAGTTCTGACGAACAGAGACCATCTTTATGTCTGTACAGTGCTGTGTAGGCCTTATAGTGCTATATAATAGTAGTAGTAAACCATTATAAAATAGGACCCAGGAAATCCACTGCTTACCCCGGGACGAGTATTGTGGAACTTGTGTGCCTTTTTGGGAACCTGCCAGGTACTCGTGACCTGGATTGGCCACTGGTGGAAATAGGATACTGAGCTTGATGGACCTTGGTCTGACCCAGTATGGCATTTCTTATGTTTTTATGTTAAAGTTCTTCCATTTACCAAATATGGTGAATAGATTCTCTCTTCTAAAGATTTTGAACACACACACACGTTTAGAGCCTCTGTCATTGATGAATTTGTGATAGTCAACCTTAACTATTCCATGATAACATCATATGAACAAGGAGAAATTTGATAGATTATATGATTACAAGATCTCTCCTGCTAAGGAGATAAAATTGGAGTATAAATATAAGGAATTTCATTTTCTCTAGACCAACCAGTGAGTGGTGGATAGGGAAATTGAGCCAACATCTCTGGGGAGCAGAGCGTCACGATTTAACTACTAAATTGTACTACCAGCCCCCAGATATCCCAAAGCCATCATTATTTCTATTTTTCTTCTTCATGCATTCAAGGAGTGAAGAATAACCCAGAATTTGCTTGACTGTCAGATAAATAATCAAAGAGAAAAATGGCTCAAATCATGATGCAGTCTTAACTGTTCTCCCTCATTAACACATTTCTAGCTTTGTATCAGAAGACCTTCAAATCCAATAAGGAAGAAAGACTAATGAGATCCTAATAGAAGCAGATTGTTTTAAAGCAAGATAAAGCAATATGAAACCAGGACCAAGAGAACAGATGAGGAAGAAGCAAAATGAAAAAAAAAAGACAACGAGCAGGAAAAAAAAAAAGTATAGAACAAGCATTTAGAACATAACGAGTGGATGAAAATATGTTAAATAAGAAAAATGTAATAGATTTAAATCATTCAAATGTTATGTCACAACATAAGATTTACAATCAGTAAATAAGTGTAATTTTCTCCAGCATTAATACCTGTGTTTCTTTATCCAAATGAAATCAAATATTTGTGATTAAATGGAAGACATACTGTGTAGCATTAGAAATCATGTCATGAAAATGAATGCTGTTCTTTTACTCATGGAATAAGATTTTCTAGTACTACAAAACGTTTCTTTATTAACCTCCCCTTTCAATTGCATAGCACATAATAGCAATCTCAAATTCTGTTTCTAGGTTTCAAAGTTATCAGCAAACTAAAGTCGTCACAGTAATGGCTAGCTTGAGACTTTAGCATTAACATGCATGTATGTTAAACACAGATTTTATACTTATAAATTCCACAGATGCACAGGAACAATTTTGAATAGTTGCATATAGAAGGGCACTTTAAGTCCACATATATTTGCAGCCAATTTTCAAAGACAAAAGAGCTCATTCTGTCCTGAACATCGATCCCCTCCGTATGCCCGATCTAAGCTGGATATACAGAGGAGATTGCGATTCTGATCCCGCGGGGCACATCTAGCCCCAAGGGATCAGAATCGCGATCAGTCCTGTACATGCAGGCTGGGACTGCGATTCAGCCTGGCCTGCACATACAGGACCTTCCCAGTTAACTCAGTCAAGGCTCTTCAAAGGAGATGCAATGCCATGGCACTGTGGCTCCATTGAAAAGCCGTGATGCCGGCCACCAGAAAAAAAAAAACCTTATTCCCCACAGCCTGACCCCCCCCTAAGGCCAGGGTTGGGCTGAGGGTAATGTCCCCTGCCCCCCCCCATCTGCACCCTGGGCACAAGAAAAAACGCGTCCACCAAACGCGTTGTTTGGTGACAAATCTTCTACATCCTGCTTATATTGTCAGTAATAGATTGTGAGAGTGCAGAACCTGCCTTTTCTCTTGCTCGCTCATTTCTAGTGCATACAAGAAGGTTGGGCAAACACATTCCTAGGTATAACACATCCCTGGACTTGGGCAAGCCACATAACCCTCCATTGCCTCAGGTAGAAACTTAGATTGTGAACCCTTTGGGGAGAGGGAAATGCCTACTGTACCTGAATGTAACTCGCTTTGATCTTCTCATAGAACGGCGTGAGCTAAATACTACTACTAATAATAATAAACAAAGAAGTGAGCTATATACACATACCCTACAATGCTATCTATTGCCTTTATAAAATAGGTGCACCATATGCACCTTGATAGCCTAGATGCCTGTTATAAAACTGACCCCAGAGTGTCCATTTCCAATTCAACAGTATTTTGAAAATATTAGGTATTAGATATGCTCTTTCCTAATAGACAAAGAAGTAATTAAGCCTAATATACAGATCACTGGTGGTCTGCCTGGTCTTTGGGACATACCTAGCCCATCTAGTTTTCAGCATATCTACAATGAACATGCATGAGATACAATCTACATGCACCTCTCTAAGCTGTATTCAATTTATAGCAGAGTAAGGTTTCCAAATGAATTTGTTTTGCACATACCATGATAGGAATGTACACCATCTTGAAGGGCTGGCCCAACCATTAGGCAAGACTAGGTGGTCTCCTACTAGTACTACTGATCATTTATACAGTGCTACATGGTGTATGCAGCACTATACAAATAGATGTAAGACACAGTCCCTGCTCATCAGAGCTTACAATCTAATCAAGATGAAAAAACATCACAGAACTGGGGACTACAGTATGGCAAGATACATATAAATAGTGGACAAGAGAATGAAGAGAATCAAGATCCAAAAGCAACCTCAAAGAGATGTGTTTTCAGCCTGGACTTGAATAGGGTCAGAGGAGGAGCCTGACGCACCACTCAGGAAGTCTGTTCCAGGCATATGGAGCAGCAAGGTGGAATGAACGAAGTCTGGGCAGTAGCAGAGAAGGGCACAAATAAAAGGGATGTGCCAGAAGAGCGGAGTTCCCGAGGAGGAATGTAGAGTGAGATAAGAGATGAAAGGTAATGAGAAGCTGCAGAATGAATGCACTCGTAGGTAACTAGAAGTTTGAACCAAATGTGGAAATGGAAAGGGAGCCAGTGAAGTGACTTGAGAAGAGGGGTTACATGAGCATAGCGAGACTGGCAGAAGATAAGCCGTGCAGCTGAGGTTTGAAAAGAATGAAGGAGAGAAAGCTGATTCAGAGGGAGACCAGTGACGGCAGGTTACAATAGTCGACAGAACATAAGAACATAAGATATGCCATACTGGGTCAGACCAAGGTCCATCAAGCCCAGTATCCTGTTTCCAACAGTGGCCAATCTAGGTCATATGTACCTAGCAGTTTCCCCAAGGGACACAGGTTCCACAATGCTTGTATTGGTTTAAGCATTGATATCCTGGGTCCCTTCTTAATAATGGTTTATGGACCTTTCCTCCAGGAACTTGTCCAAACCTTTTTTAAACGCAGCTACACTAACAGCCTTTACTACATCCTCCGGTAACAAATTCCAGAGTTTGATTGCACGTTGAGTGAAAAAATATTTTCTTTTATTAGTCTTAAATAGTTTACCCTGTAGCTTCATTGCATGTCCCCTAGTCTTTCTATATTCTGATAAGGTAAACAATCCATCTACGTTTAGCCGTTCCACTCCGTTCATTAATTTATAGACTTCTATCATACATCCCCTCAGACATCTCTTTTCCAGGTTAAAGAGCCCTAACCTTTTTAGCCTTTCTTCATAGGAGTATCCTTCCATCCCTTTACCATTTTGGTGACTCTTCTCTGAACCTTTTCTAAAATCGCTATATCCTTTTTAAGATACGGCGACCAGAATTGCACACAATATTCAAGGTGCGGTCTCACCATGGAACGATATAGAGGCATTATAATATCTTTTATTTTATTTTCCATTCCTTTCCTTATCATACCTAGCATTCTATTTGCTCTCTTGGCCGCCGCTGCACACTGGGCCGAAGGTTTTAACATGGTATCCACAATGACGCCTAAATCTTTTTCCTGGGTGGTGGTTCCTAATGTGGAACCTTGCATCGTGTAACCATAGTTTGGGTTGTTCTTCCCTAGGTGCATAACCTTGCACTTGTCCACATTAAATTTCATCTGCCATTTTGATGCCCAGTCTTCCAATTTATCAAATTCCTCTTGCAATTTTCCACAATCCTCTTTGGTTTTAACAACTTTAAATAGTTTTGTGTCATCTGCAAATTTGATAACCTCACTCGTTATTCCACTTTCCAGGTCATTTATGAATATGTCAAAAAGCAGCGGACCCAGCACAGATCCCTGGGGTACACCACTATTCACCTTTCTCCATTGGGAAAATTGGCCATTTAGCCCTACCCTCTGCTTTCTATCTTTTAACCAGTTCCTGATCCACAATAGCATACTGCCTCCTATCCCATGACTCTTTAGTTTTGCTAAAAGTCTCTCACGAGGGACCTTATCAAAAGCTTTCTAAAAGTCCAGATACACAATATCAACCGACTCACCTTTGTCCACCTGATTATTCACTCCTTCAAAAAAACATAACAGATTAGTAAGACAAGATCTTCCTTGTCTAAAGCCATGTTGGCTGTCTCCCATTAGGTCATGACTATCTACATGCTGAGTAATTTTATTCTTTATGATGGTTTCTACCATTTTTCCCGGTACTGATGTCAGGCTCACCGGTCTGTAGTTTCCCGGATCACCCATGGAACCCTTTTTAAAAATTGGTGTTACATTGGCGATCCTCCAATCTTCAGGTATTAGAGATGATTTTAATGATAGTTCACAGATTACTAATAGCAGGTCTGCAATCTCGTATTTCAGTTCTTTCAACACCCTTGGATGTATACCATCCGGCCCAGGTGATTTGCTACTCTTCAGCTTATCTAATCGTTGTAATACATCTTCCCGATGTATCGATATTTCCTTCAATTCTTCCGCACCTTTAAATACCACTTCAGTCATGGGTAACATCCCTACATCTTCCTCAGTAAAGACTGAAGCAAAGAATTCATTCAGTCTCTCCGCTATCGCCTTGTCGCCTCTTAGTGCTCTTTTAACCCCTTTATCATCTAATGGACCCACTGACTCTCTCACAGTTTTTTTGCTACGAATGTACTTGAAAAGGTCTTTACTTCGCGTTTTTGCTTCTGCAGCAAGCTTCTTCTCAAATTCTCCCTTTGCCTGCCTTATCAATGCCTTGCATTTGACTTGCCAGTGCTTGTGCTGTTTCCAGGTTTCGTCGTTTGGCTCTTTTTTCTATTACCTGAAAGATGCTTTTTTGGCAACAACAGCCTCTCTGAAATCACCTTTAAACCATGCTGGCAGTTTTTTGGACTTCCTTCCACTTTTCTTAAAGCGTGGAATACAGCTGGTCTGGGCTTCCAAGATAGTATTTTTCAACAACAGCCAAGCCTGATGTACGTCTTTAACCTTTGCAACTGCTCCTTTTAGTTTTTTCTTAACTGTTTTCCTCATTTTATCATAGTCTCCCTTTCGAAAGTTAAAAGGTAGTACTGTGGATTTCCTTACTATCCCTCCTCCACTAATTAAATCAAAGGCGATCATGCTATGATCACTATTGCCAAGTGGCCCCAACAACCTTATCTCTTGCACTAGATCTGGTGTTCCACTAAGGATTAGGTCTAATATGGCTTCCCCTCTGGTCGGTTCATGAACCAGCTGCTCCAAGAAGCAGTCATTTATTTCATCTAGGAACTTTATCTCCCTAGCATGTCCTGATGTGACACTGACCCAGTCGATACCAGGGTAGTTGAAATCACCCATTATTATTACTGTGCTGTAACTTTTGTTAGCTTCCTTGATTTCTTTGAGCATTTCATCATCCATTTGGTCATTCTGGCCAGGCGCTCGATAGTACACCCCCACTGCCATTGCCTTCCCCCTTTTATTTATTTTATTTATTTATTTATTTAGCTGTATTTATATCCCGCTTTTCACCGGGTCAAAGCGGTCAATTGGGAGATACATTTAACACGAGGGGATATGACACACATACGCTAATACTTACAGGGAACATGGGCAATGGAGGGTTAAGTGGCTTGCCCAAGACCACAAGGAGTGCCTATAGGACTAGAAATCCCAGTCCCTCTGGCCTGAGATTGCTGTCCCCAAGTGGGACTTGAACCCCCGGCCTTCCGGCCTGAAGTACCTTGTCCTAACCTCCCTCCTTTTACATGGATTTTCAATCCATATAGATTCTACAGCAAATTTTGTTTCCTGCAAAACTTTAATCCTTTCTGACTCAATGCCCTCTCTAACATAGAGAGCAACCCCTTCACCAATTTGATCAGCTCTATCATTACGATATAGTTTGTACCCAGGTATCACAGTGTCCCACTGGTTGTCGTCCTTCCACCATGTCTCTGATATTCCAATCATATCTAACCTTTCATTTAGTGCTATATATTCTAACTCTCCCATCTTATTTTTTAGACTTCTAGCATTTGCATACAAGCATTTTAGAGAATGTATTTTATTCATATTAATTTGGCTGTTGTTAGACATGGGTAATTTGGGATCTTTAAGCTCTGTCTGCTCCATACTTGAGGGCATTTGGGCTACTTTACTCTTTTGTGGAACCTCTCTGCTTTTGGTAGTATCCTTCAAAGATACATTCTTCTGAACCATCCGCTCTTGGGCGACTGTCGGCTTTCCCCTAATATCTAGTTTAAAAGCTGCTCTATCTCCTTTTTAAAGGTTAATGTCAGCAGCCTGGTTCCATCCCGGTTAAGGTGAAGCCCATCCCTTCGGAAGAGCCCCTCCTTTCCCCAGAATGTTCCCCAGTTCCTAAAAAATCCAAAACCCTCATCTCTGCACCATTGTCTCATCCACGCATTGAGACTCCGGAGCTCTGCCTGTCTTTTGGGTCCTGCGCGTGGAACAGGAAGCATTTCGGAGAATGCTACCCTGGAAGTTCTGGATTTCAACTTCCTACCTAAAAGCCTAAATTTAGCCTCCAGAACCTCCCTACCACATTTTCCTATGTCATTGGTACCGACATGTACCAAGACAGCAGACTCCTCCCCAGCACTATCTAAGACCTTATCTAGGTGGCGCATGAGGTCTGCTACCTTTGCACCAGGCAGGCATGTTACCAGGTGATCCTCACGTCCACCAGCCACCCAGCTATCTACATGCCTAATGATCGAATCACCAACTATAACGGCTGTCCTAACCCTTCCCTCATGGGCACCTGGCCCTGGAGAAACTTCCTCGGTGCAAGAGGGTTTTACATCACCTGGAGGACAGGTCCTAGTTACAGGATCACTTCCTGCCACACCAGGTTGATGCTCTCCTGTCACGTGACCCCTCTCCTCCATGGCAACAGGGATGCTGCCAGACTGGAGGTGGGACTTCAGGACTATATCCCTGTAGGTCTCGTCTATGTACCTCTCTGTCTGTCTTATGCTTTCCAAGTCTGCTACTTTAGCCTCTAGAGAACGGACTCGTTCCCTGAGAGCAAAGAGCTCCTTGCACCTAGTGCACACGTAAGACCTCTCACCAACTGGGAGAAAATCATACATGTGACACTCAATGCAAAAGACTGGAAAGCCCCCATCCCGCTGCTGGACTGTTGTCTGCATCTTAGTTTTCAGTTTGTGTTTAGATCTAAGTTCTTTACTTACTAAGGGTTGCTATGGATATTTATACTAATAAAACTGTACCTAATACGTGTAATATACCTTGTTCACCTGAAGCTTAACTAATCTCAGGTCCTTAGTGTATGACTGATTTGGGTAATGAGCTTCACCTGAGAGCACCTCCTGTCTTTTAAGATGTGTAAGTACCTATAAAGCTACGATTATCCCAGGGGTGGGTGGGTGTGGGGAGGGAGGGAGGGAAATAACACTTATTAAAAGAGGGCTGCTACACAGTACCCTGTCTTGTGCTGCTGAGGTAAGCTATATTCTGATTTGATTTAAATTATAGCTCTTAGCTGCTGCTAGGCTCTAACTTCTTATGAAATTTAAACTACAAGCTCTCTGCTGGGTTCTAAATTTAACCAGAAAGCTCTCTTCTGTGTTTTAAATTTAAGCTAAAAGAACTTTGCTGATGCTAGGCCCTGAGTGACTATTACATTTAAACTACAAGCTCTCTGCTGGGTATAAAATGTAACCAGAAAGTTCTCCTCTGTGTTTTAAAACTAAAAGTACTTTGCTGATGCTAGACCCTGAGTGACTATTAAATGTAAACTACAAGCTCTCTGCTGGGTTCCAAATGTAACCAGAAAGCTCTCTTCTGTGTTTTAAATTTAAACTAAAAGTACTTCGCTGTTACTAGGCCCTGAGTGACTATTAAATTTAAACTACAAGCTCTCTGCTGGGTATAAAATGTAACCAGAAAGTTCTCCTCTGTGTTTTAAAACTAAAAGTACTTTGCTGATGCTAGACCCTGAGTGACTATTAAATGTAAACTACAAGCTCTCTGCTGGGTTCCAAATGTAACCAGAAAGCTCTCTTCTGTGTTTTAAATTTAAACTAAAAGTACTTCGCTGTTACTAGGCCCTGAGTGACTATTAAATTTAAACTACAAGCTCTCTGCTGGGTATGAAATGTAACCAGAAAGTTCTCCTCTGTGTTTTAAATTTAAACTTAAACTGCTGCTACTAGGCCCTGACTGATTTAACAAAAATAGTGGATTCACAGATTAATTAGCTTTAATACAAATAATTCCTTTTAGAAAATTACCAGAAGTATATACTCACAGTTGCAGATCTCTCTCCAGAAGTAACAGTCCCTTTTTTTAGTCCTTCAAGACAGGAGGTGACTAAAGAGTGTTTGATGGTCTTAGTAGTGTGTGTAGAAAAGAAGGGATGAATTCTGCCAATGTTACTGTATAGAGAAAGACGCGACAGGTTTTAGTTATCTGTTGGATGTGTACAGAGAAAGAGAGAGTAGTGTCAAAGATGACCGCAAGGCTGCGAGCTGAGGAAACAGGGATTCGTCTAGTGTTATCCACAGAAACTGAGAAGGGAGGAAAGGGGGAAGTGGGTTTAGAGGGAAATATAAGGAGCTCAGTTTTGGCCATGTTCAGTTTCAGACGGCAGTGAGACATCCATGCAGCAATGTTGAATAAGCAGGCAAAGATCTGGGCCTGGATTCCTGGAGAGATTTCAGGCACAGAAAGGTAGATCTGAGAGTCATCACCATAAGGATGGTACTGAAAACTAAGGGAGGAAATAAGTGTACCAAGCAACTGAGCGTAGTGAGAGAATAGGTCCAAAGACAGAGCCCTGAGGTACACCAACTAAAAGTGGGATGGCAGTAGAGGAGGAACCACCAAAACATGCACTAAAAGTGTGATGGGAGAGATAAGAAGAAAGCCAGGACAAAACAGAGCCCCTACGTCCAAGTGAGGACAGGGTATCGATGAGATGGTGGTGATCAATAGTGTCAAAGGCAGAAGAAAATTCAAGGAGGATGACAATTGAGTAGAGGCCTTTGGACTTGGCGAGGTACAAGTTGCTGGAGACTTTGGTAAGAGCCGTTTCTGTGGAATGTAGAGAATGAAAATCAGATTGCAGAGGATCCAGAAGGACTTGAAAGGAAAGAAAGTCAATACAGAGGTGGTGAACCGCTCGTTCAAGAAGTTTTGAAGCAAAGGGAAGGAGAGAGACAGACCGATAACTAGAAGGGTAGGATCTAGTGAATGAGGAAAGGTGTAACCACAGCATTCTTGAAGGCCACAGAAGAGTTACAGAGGATAAGCGATAGGTTAAGGATATGACAAATGGAAGGGATGACAGCAGAAGAGATAGAGCTTAGTAGATGGTTGGGAATGAGATCCGAGGAGCAGGTGGTCAGTTTGGAGGAGAAGAGAAGGTATGCAGTTTCCTCCTCAGTGATTTCAGAAAAGGAAGAAAGGGTGACCGAAGGTGAGGGAAGGATTTAGGATTGAAGAGGGGGAAGATGAGGTGGAGGTGACCTTGTGGAGAATTTATGGCTAATCTTCTGGAATTTGTCATGGAAACAGCCAAGGTCTGGGCAGACAATGAAGGAGGGAATGGGAGAAGAGGGAGAAGAAAATAAGCGGATGGCATGACTGCAAAGGAATTAGATGGAGGCAGGAGGGGCTGAAATTGGCAGGAATGAGAAAGTAGGAACCCAACACCATCTTCACGGCCAATTGGCCAAGGTATATTGGAAAACAGGTAGCCTCCAGGACAGAGGGCAGCAACTGAAGCAGAACCTTCAGGAAGAGGCCAAGTTTCAGTAAGAGCCAGCGGATGCAGAGTATTAGAGCTGAAGTCATGAATAAATGTAAGTTTATTGGAGACAGAATGCTCAAGAGAAGAGGGAGAGAGGAGAGGAATATGAACAAGAATATAAAGGTTATGCATAGATCTGTCCGGGGAATATGAAAAATGTCTAGGGGGGTCAACATCGGGGTTAACATCTCCAGATGAGAGAAGGAAGCGTAGTAGGACAGAACAGAGGAGAGAGGAGGCAGCATGACAGAAGCAAGGGTGAGGTTCCCTCAGTGAGTGTGGCTGAATGAGTGTAGGGCCATGGAACTGTCAGAATGAGGGGAAAAAAATAGGAAGAGTTAACAGTAAGAACACAAAGTGATGTGGAGCCATAGGAGAGGAAGAAGAGGAGAGAATTCAAATCAAAGGAGATACAGGTGGAGAGAGAGGAGAAAGTCTTTGTGGGTTCAGGTGCACCTGAGTAATTGTGTCAATGAGCAGAAGAAGGCTATGAAAGAATGTTAAGCCAGGGGTGGTAACAAAGTGTTGAGAAGGGAGACACAGCACTGCAGAAAGCAGGAGCTGGGTAAAGGATAGATAGAAATTGTAGTTACTCACCTGCAGCAGGTGTTCGCAGTTAAAAGCAGGAATAAATACTCACGTGTGTGTGACATTACCGACGGAGCCCTTCATGGGAACTTTCCCCAGCTTCCAAAGGAAGCCCTTGGGAGTCACACCATGCATGCACGCCTGCCTTTCCACCTGCCACGGCACCATCTTCTCCAGTTTAATAACACAGTAGGAGCCAAGGCAACTCCCCAGCAAGGTGGATGGTTTGTAAGGACTTATTCCTGTTGTTTAGGAATAACACCTGTTACAGGTGAGTAACTACGCTTTTTCCAGGAACAAGCAGGAAATAAGTCCTCACGTATGAGACTCCCAAGCTACAGTCTACTGGAACTCAAGGAGAACAGCAGCCCAACAGGGGCAACCAACTGGAGACCCCAGAAAGAACAGCAAGGTAGTCACCCAAGGGACTCATCTCAAGCAGCAGCAGCAGCTGACATCAACCTGAGGTGTTTGTGCAGGTGGCCTGGATGGACAGAAGGGTCAATGGGCAGGAGTTGACTCTAAGATCCAAAGAGATGCCGGAGCACTGTCTAGCCAAAATTGTTGTCCTGTCAGGAAATCTCCATCCAGACAGTAATGGGCTGCAAAGGTATGGACCGAAGACCATGTAGCAGACTTGCAGATTTCCTCTGCATTAACAGAGCAAAGGTTGGCCACCAATGCAGCCATAGCATAGACATTGTGAGCCATGACATGACCTTCAAGTCTCAACCCAGCCTGGGAATAAGCATGAGCGATGCAGTCCACTAGCCAAAGAGATAGCGCGCACTTCAAGACAGCGGCATCCAGCTGTCCAAGAAGGGTGAAAACGTTTTCAGCAGCAGAATGGCTAACCTACTGAAGAGGGCTTTAAACTAGATTTGATGGTGATGGGTAAAGAGAGCCCCCAGATAAGTGAAATATTAAATACCTCTGGAGAAATGGGTAATAGGGGCAACATCTGGAAAGCAGTGTGTATAAATGTCCGTAGCATGGGAAATAGGATCCCAGATGTTGAGGCCTTAATGGAAGAGGCTGAATTAGATTTAGTGGCAGTTTCGGAGACATGGTTAACAGAAAACCATGACTGGGATATAATTATACCAGGCTATACTTTATTCAGGAAAGACAGAGTAGGAAGAAGGGGAGGTGGTGTGGCATTATATGTTAAAAATAATATTAAAGCTATAGAATTGCAGGGCTTAAAAGAAAGAGAGGCACTATAGATTAAACTAGAAAGAGGGAAAGAGACATCCATTTGCATTGGAGTTATATACAGATCCCCATCACAGGGGGTAGAATGGATGAACAGTATTGCCATGAAAGGAGAAGTGCTACTGATAGGTTATTTCAATATGCTGGATGTGGATTGGCACATCTCTGCTGTGGTGTTATCTAGAAGTAAGGAGATCCTGGATTCTTTATAGGGAGAACTATTCAGGCAATTGGTAACAGAATCCATACGTGATGGGACCATACTGGGCTTAGTGCTTACCAATGAGGAGAGTGTTTCTGATGTTACAATGGGAGATCAAATCACATCCAGTGATCACCAGATGGTATGGTTTAGTATTGGTACTAGGGCTGATAAAATCCATTCAAAAGTGAGTGTTTTAGACCACAGAGTCATTAGCAGGATGGGAACAGCTGGGGGATGTGGAAAAACAGTGGGCAAAACTGAAAGGTAATATTTTAAAGGCAACCTTTTTGTTAGAAAGGTAAATAAATGTAACAGGAAAAGGAGGCTGCTATGGTTCTCAAAAGAAGTAGCTAAAAATGTGAAAAAAAGGGAGATCTTCATGAAATACAAGCGATCAAAGAGAGAGGAAGACAGGCATCTATGTTTGGAAAAACTTAGAGAAGCTAGCAAAGTAGTCAGAAAAGCAAAGGTATAAAAAGAAGAAGAAATAGCCAATGTAATAAAATGCGGGAATAAGACATTTTTCAAATATGTTAGTGAAAGGAGGAAGGGCAAAAGTGGTACTGTCAGACTCAAGGTTGCAGGGGAGGAATATCCAGAAACCGATGAGGATAAAGCTGAATTGTTAAACAAATATTCTTGTTCTGTGTTCACAGATGAAGAACCTGGAGCAGGACCTCAGAAAACACCCACAAATAGCAACAGAAGTGACGGGAATCTCAAACCATTTTTAGAAGATTGTGTTCGTGAGGAACTAGCTAAACTAAAAGTAGACAAAGCCATGGGTTCAGACGGGATACAAACAAGAATACTAAGAGAACTTGGGGACATTCTAGCAGCAACATTTCTGATCTTTTCAATGCCTGATCTTTTCAATGCCTCTTTGGAGTTGGGAGTGGTGTCAGAGGACTGGACAGAGGCACATGCGCTCCCTTTACAAAAAAGCAGACGTTAGAAAGACATTGAGAACTACAGGCCAGTTAGTATAACCTCTGTGGTTAGTAAATTACTGGAAAGGCTACTAAAGGAGAGAATAGTAACCTGTGCTGTATTGTACCCCATGATGCCGAGCCTGCCTGTAATGTTACCCTGTTGGTATGTTATGCAACCCATGATGCCCAGCCTGCTTGGAATGTATTTATGATTAATTTTATTGTGTGTGTAGTGAATGCTGCTGTAATGTAACCCACTGACCCACCTAATCTCCTTTTCCCATACCCACCCCTACCTATACCTCTGTTCTTGTCCTAACTTGATTGTTGCTTTGTCTGTGTTTCATCTCGATTAGATTGTAAGCTCTGATGAGCAGGGACTGTCATTTTATATGTCTGTACAGCGCTGCGTGCAACTGGTAGAGCTTTATAAATGTTCAATAGTAGTAGTAGTAGTAGTAGTAGAACAGTGAAGTTTCTGGAGTCAAATGGATTCACCAGAGACAGGTCTTGTCAGACAAACCTGAGAGATTTCTTTGACTTGGTGACCAGGAGTTGGACAGAAGAACACTAGATGTGGTGTATTTAGATTTCAGTAAAGCCTTTGACACTGTTCCACACAGGCGACTTATAAACAAACTGAGCACCCTAGGGATGGACCCTAAAGTTACTGGGTTAGAAATTGGTTGAGTGGGAGGTGACAAAGGGTATAGGTAAATGGAGCTCACTCTGAGGAGGAGGAGGAGGTTACCAGTAATGTGCTACAAGGATCTGTCCTTGGTCCAATTCTGTTTAACATCTTTGTTAGTGATTTATTTATTTTATTTATTTTTATTTAGACAGTTTTGTATACCACCTTATCCTTCAATCAAAGTGGTCACAACACAATTGGGGGATACATTTAACATGAGGGGATATGAGACTAATACTTACAGGGAACATGGGCAATGGAGGGTTAAGTAGCTTGCCCAACACCACAAGGAGCACCTGTGGGACTAGAAACCCCAGTTCTTATTGCAGAAGGGCTGTCTGGTAAAGTTTGCTTGTTTGCAGACGATACCAAAATCTGCAATAGAGAAGACACATAGGAAGGAGCTGACAACATGAGGAAGGATCTAGCTAAACTTGAAGAATGTTCTAGAATATGGCAGCTTAAATTTAATGTTAAAAAAATGCAGAGCCATGCATTTGGGCTGCAAAAATCCAAAGGGGCGGTACAGTGTAGGGTATGAGGTACTTGTGTCCACAAAAGAAGAGCGGGACCTGTGCGTAATTGTGTCTGACGATCTTAAAGTAAACAGGAAGAAAAGGTGACTGCGAAAGCCAGGATGCTTGGGTGTATAGGGAGAGGAATAACCAGCAGAAAAAAAGGAGGTGATAATGCCTGGTGCGACCTCATTTGGAGTATTGTGTGCAATTCTGGAGACCACACCTTCAGAAGAATATAGGCAGGTTGAAGTCTAAAATGGTTAGTATTCTTCGTTATGAAGCATATGAGGGCAGACAATTTTAATATGTATACTTTAGAGGAAAGGCAGGATAGGGGCGATATGACAGAGACATTTAAATACCTCCGTGGCATAAATGCACAGGAGGGTCTCTTTCAACTGAAGGCAAGTTCTGCTACGAGGGACACAGGATGAGAGTGAAAGGGAATAGACTCAGGAGTAATATGTGAAAATATTTCTTTACGGAAAGAGTGATAGATGCGTGGAATAGTCTCCCAGTGGAGGTAGTGGACATGAGGACAGTATCTGAATTCAAAAAAGTATGGGACAAACACAGAGGATCTCTAAAGGTAAAAAGAGGACTATGGTAGTCGATATGGAAGGGCAGACTAGATAGGCCATGTGGTCTTTTTCTGCAGTCATGTTTCTATGAAGGAAATGAACAGCTGGGTGGACCAGCAGTGCACCTTCGTGCACTCCAGGTAGAAGACTAGAGCCCGTTTGCAGTCCCAGAGTATGCAACGCCGCCTCACCCGGTTGGAATGAAGTTGGGGGCAGAAAGTCTTACTGGTTAAAGTGGAACACAGAGACCACCTTCTGCATAAAGCAAGGGTGTATGCAGAGAACCACCTTGTTCTGGTGAAACCTGGTTAAGGCTGGTGAACCACCAAGGCTTGGAGCTCAGAACCACCACCAGAAAGAGGACCTTCTAGGTCAGGAATTTCAGGGGACATCAGTCCAGTGGCTCAAATGTGGCCCGCATCAACTGGTCAAGTATCACATTGAGATCCCAAGCCTCTGGAAGGGGCTTGAGTGGAAGATGCAAGAGGAGCAGGGCCCCACAAAATGTACCACAAGAGGCTGGGCCAAAATGGGCTTTCCTACACAATGGTATGCCCCTATCACGCTGAGGTGAATGTGCACTAAATTTGACTTCAGGTCTGAGTCTGAGAGGTGCAGGAGGTACTCCAGCAGCTGGTCCACAGCGCAAGAGAAGGGGTCCAGCGTCCTGCCTGCACACCAGACAGCAAACCTTCAACAATTTAGTGCATAAGCCTGGCATGTTGAGTCCTTGCAGGATGCCAGAAGGATGCTGGTAACATTTTTGGGAAGACTGAGCTCTGAGAGGACTACCCACTCAGCATCCATGCCATGAGGACCCTCGAGTGGACACTGAGATGCAGCAAGGTTCTGCCCTCCTGTGAGTTGAGGTCCGGGGTGGAACACTGATGGAGGCTCCCTCTGCCAGAGCTGCAGCAGTAGCGGAAACCATGGCTGCTGAGTACAATAAGGAGCAATGAGGATCATGGAGCCCTTGTCAGCCTGGAGCTTCAGGAGGGTTTTTGCCACGAGTGGTATCAGGGAATATGCAGACAATAATCCCTCACCCCAGTGGAGAAGAAAGGCATCTGAGGCCAGGCAGTTGCTGGCTGGCCTCTGAGAGCAGAATCAGACTCCCAAGGCATTGTGTGCCGTGGCAAAGAGATCCACCACAGGAGGTGCCCAACTCCTGAAAGATTCGGTTAACCACTGCTTTTTTGCAGGTCCACTTGTGTGACTGAAGGTCTTGGCTGAGCTGGTCCACTAGGCTGTTGAGCTCGCTAGGCAGATAAGTCGCTCTGAGGTCTATTCCGAGGAGCAGGGCAAACTTTCACAATCGGACCACCTCTCAGCAGAGGAGGTACGAACCTGTGCCCCCCTGCTTGTTCACGGAGATCACCACCACCTTGTTGACTGTTTGGATCAGGACCACCTGATTGGCCAGGTGTGCTCGGAAGGCATGGAGGGCATTGGCTATGGACCACAGATCCTGCATGCACAGGCCATCCAGGTGAGCTCCCCAACAGAGCTTGGATGTGTCTGTTGTGAGCATCTTGCAGGGGACTGCCATCTGGAATGCAAATTCACTAGCTCGAGCTACCAGTCGAGGGACCGCACTAGGGATGCGGTGACCATGACCCTATCCTGGAGGCAGCCCCTCGCCTGCTTCCATTGCATGCTTAAGGTCCATTGGGCCTGTTTCATGAAGAGATGAGCCTGAGGGGGTGACATGCACCGTGGCAACCATGTGACTGAGGACCCACAACATCCCTTGGGCCATTGTGTGGCACTGCACATCGTCCACCCACTGCTACCAGCCACTGCATGCGGTCTTCCAATAGAAAGGCCTGCACACCCCAGTAGTATTGAGGAGGGCCCCGATGAACTCCAGCTGCTGCATCGGCTGGAGATGGGACTTCAGGTAGTTGATCACAAACCCAACTGCTCGACCACCTGAATAGTGAGGTCGGCAGACTGCCAGACGCCATCCGGCATGGGACCTTTGATGAGCCGGTCATCCAGGTACGGGAAAGATGAAGACCCCCATGGTCCAGAGGTAGGTGGCAATGATCGCCAGACACTCCGTAAAGACCAGTAGAGCCGAGGCCATCCTGAAGGGAAACACTCGCTATTGATAGTGTTGGTTTCCCAACACGAACCTTAGATATTGTCTGTAATTTGGGTGGATCGGGATTGTATGCGTATGCATCCTTTAGATCCAAGGAGCATGGCCAAATGTCCTGTAGAAGATATAGGAGCAGCATCCCCAGTGAGACCATTTTGAACTTCGCACACATCAGGAACTGGTTTAGGTTTTGCAGGCCCAGGATGGGCCTGGACCTGCTGGTCTTCTTGGGAACCAGGAAGCATCTGGAATAGAAGCCCCATCAGACCTGAGCTGGGGGGACTGGCTTGATGGCTAGAACAGGGCTTAGACGTCTTTCTGCAGCAGGCTCCGTTGCAACGGGTCCATGGGGTACTCCCCTGGTGTGTACGGAGGTGACAACTGGGTGAGGTGCAGCCGATATCCGCTTTGGACGATCTGCAACACCCAGGCATCCAAGATGATGAGGGGGGCCACCTGTGGGTGAAGTGAATGAGCCATCCCTTACCTGAGGGGGTACCCCAGCAGACAGCAGACAGCTGGCTATGCTCCTGAGGAACTCGTCAAAAACCCACCCCTGGCTTGGACTGGCTGAGTCTTCGAGGCTTTTTCCCTCAGCTGCTGGCAGAGGACCTGCACCTTTGGCTGGGCCAGGTAATACCGGCACAGGCACAGGTAGAAGGCCTTTTTACCCTGATGTTTTTTCCATGAGGGATCCGTGGTCTTCTTAGGGAACCTACAAAGAGTCAACATTCTCCTTCTCCTCCACTGGTTTCCCAAAGAGGTTCTTTCCCAGCAGGGGACATTAGCTAACTTGTGCTGGACCCACTGTTCCAGGTCGGAGGACTGCAGCCACACCAGTCACTGGGCAGTGATGCCTACCGCTGCTACTCTGCTGGCAGACTCAAAAGCATCATAGGAGTCATGCACCATGAATTTGGTGTGGCCCACCAAGGCTCGAAAGGCCTTGCGGCGGTCCTCAGGGACAAGGGCAGCAACTTCTGCCAGGTTCAGTATGAGACTTTCAGAAATATACTCATATAGGTCTAATAGGCCAGAACCCTGTCTAACAGCATGGAACCCTGATAGCATTTTATCCCAAAAGAGTCCAGGGTCTGAGCCTTACGGCCCGGGAGCACCGAAGAATGAGTCTTGGTGCTCTTAACCTGCTTCAAGGCCAACTCAACTGCAATGGAGCTGTTTGGCAGTCGAGGCTTCTCAAAGCCTGGGGCTTTCTGGACCTGGTACAGGAATACAGTCTCTGGCTGATGACAGGAACCGTAAGAGGGGTTTTGCATAGCCGCAACAACAGCCTTTGTAGGACGTGGTGCACAGGTAGCATCACCACCTCCCTGGGGGCCAAGTGGTACTGGAGAAACTCCAGCTCCTCCGCCCTTGGTTCCTCCTCTGATTTGAGGGAGAAGGGAATGGCTTTGGCCATATACCCGACAAAAGTCCTGACGGACCTGTCCTCCAGAAGCAAATTATGGGAGGAGGCGATGGGTTGGCCTGGAGGGTCAGGAGACCGGAAGTTTGAAGCCATTGATTCCTCCATGGTCTCCTATTCTGATTCAGATTCCAAGAGGAAGTCAAAGTAGTGCTGGGTCTCCTCCCCCTGCCGGCTCCACGACGGAGGAGAGGGTGGACACCGGTGGCCCCCATGCCGCTCTGTGTGCAAGCATCGGTGCCCATGGGCATTGGATTCCAACAAGCTGGACAGGGAGATAGCCATAAGAACCCGTGTCAATTACAACCTGCCACTCGATGTGCCTGCCTCAGTGGACAGGGCATGTGTCTCCAGAAAAGGCTGGACAGAGTACGGTGATGATGGGCTTGAAGGCATCCTCCAGAACCACCACCTGCGAGGGGGTTGGGGGCTAATACCACAGCTGCGGTCACCAGTGTTGACACATCGGGAAAGGAGTCCATGATGATTGGCATATTGGGAGACAACTGGCTGCCCTCCTAGAAATAGGGGTCAACTCCTCCCATTCTGGTGGTCAATTCTTCCCACCAAGGAAGCTTGGCAGGTCATTCCCAGCCATCGCTCTCTGTATCATGTCGAGAATGGCTGTGATGATGATGCACCCGAGCTTTCTCCCAGAGCTTGCCCTTTGATATCAACAAGATCTCGTCAGAGAGTCTCCTCTTACTGCTCAGGTCCCCTGGCTTCAACTAGGCACAGAGTTCCCTCCCTGTGGATGCCTCAGCAGAAACCTTGGAAGGCGTTGATGATGGGGTCAGGGCCGAGAATGCTGAATCTGATGAGCCGAAGAGGGACTCCTATTTTTTCTGACCCTTCAGTCCCCATCGCATCATCTGCAGGTGCAGATTGCAGGCCACGGGCTGATGATTTGGTCCAAGGCACTGTATGCGCCAGCTGCGGCAATCAGTGACCGAGATGGTCCTGCCACACTTGGTACATTTTTTAAAGTCACTAGCTGGCTCAGACATGTCAAAAAATACATCCAAGGCAAGTTAAACGCAATAGTTGCCACGGGCGGGAAAACAGCCCAAAGAGGATAGCGAGAAAAGAATGAAAAAATAACCTGTCAGCTGAGACCAACTGAGCCAACGACAGGCAGCAAGGAAAGCAGAAAAAAATGGCCCAAGAGGGCCAAGAAAGAAAACTTCTTTCCAGAATATAGGAACACATCCTAGGGGCTCTGTGGAAAAATGATGACTGGAAAAGATGGCGCCACGGCAGGTGGTAAGACAGGCGCACATGCATGGTGTGCCTCCCAAAGGCTTCCTTTGGGAGCTGGGGAGCATTCCCGTGTGGGGCTCCATCAGTGACGCCACCCATACGTGAGGACTTATTTCCTGTTTGTTCACGGAGAAGATAGGACACACACGGACAAAACAGAAATACAGACAGAACAATAAATAACAAGCTAGATTCTAAACAGGCACAGGAAAATGCCTGAACAGAGCATACAAAGTTAGCAGAGGCTTGCATTGAGGGTGCTCTCACCAAGCAGGAACCACAAAATAGGTGTTTGAGGGACGGTAAAGAACAGCAGCAATCAAAGCAAAACAATAGATCCCTGACAGCCACACAAGCTTAAAGAGCCATCAGCACATTCCTTTAACCGGGAGAGTGAGCACACATATATGCAAAGCAAAGTTTAATATTTAATAGTATGTTGTCTAATTATGCACATTTATAGGATTGTCATGGAAGAAGTGGTGTTGGGATGACTGTGAGTGTTGAATTTAATTATCAAAATCTCAGAGGGAGGAGGCCCGTAAGGCTGAAGGTTCACCTAAGGTACCAATAAGGCACTAGCCCTGCCTTCTTGCTGTGTTTAATCAAAAATCAGTTAATCAAATGGAAGAAACAAGCAAACAAACAGATATCAGGAGAAACAGACTGGCTAGGTGAGTCCTCAGGACTTGGCTGAGCATCATAAATCTATATCCCTCCTCTACCACATTTTTCCCTTCAGGCTATCATCATTGGGATGCCTTTTACGACTGACTTATATTTTCTAGTATTGCCATCTGCTGCTTATTTCATTTATTTATTTAGTCATTTATATTCCACAACAATCCTAAGATATTGGTTAATTAAAGAGACACATACATAATATTCACAAATATCTAAGCCACAAATACATAAAAACAAATAATCTGCCCAATTAAATTAAATAATTGCTAAATAATCACAATCTTTCAAATGCTTACTGGAACAAATATGTTTTCAAATTCTTTGGAAAAGACAGTCAGCCTGAACTCGAAGGGGTATGTTTACTAAACAGCGGTAACGGCTTCCATGCGATATCGGAACCGCGGCCCCTCGTAGGCTCTCCAAGGTATTGGCCCAGATACAAAAAAGACTCACTCACATATACATGCTAATTGACTTCCAGATCATTCTAAACACAATGATCTAGGTGGACAATAGGTCTTTAAATCAGTTCATATACTAAGAGGAGCATCACTAGTGAGTGCCTTAAATATAATGGCTAGAACCTTAAAACTAACACAACAATAAATCGGTAGTCAGTGCAGGAAAAATAATACAGGTATTACATGCACACACTTGCTAGTCCCAGTCAAGAAGCTGCCACTGCATTCTGGGCCAACTGTAAAGGTTTTATAGAAACCTTAGGAAAGCATAAATACAATGCTGGGGAAGAAATGTATTAATTTAGTCCAATAAAAAGATATCACTTTATATTTTTGTTTTGTTTTTTTTATTTATGAACTTTTATTTCTGCATATTCAAGTGGACTAACATGACAATCATACTACTTTATCCAAATTAGGACTATGTAAGACATCAGTATTGCCAGAATATTAATAAGGTGATCATAGTTTCAATCCCTTTACTGCTTTGGCTGTAGTTCAGATATTAATTACATATGCCTAAACAATTGATCCCAAGTGCATAATCTATCGAATATTCAAACTACCCTCTTTTCCTAAGGGACAAATGCTCAGATAAAATCAAATTCTATTATATACACATTAGCACTCATTGATTGAACAGAAGGTCAAACTCTAGGCTAGACAAAATCATAATTACACTTACCTGGTAATTGTAGTTCCTTGAGTGACGACAGTGCAGTCCTCTACGTCTGGGTTGTCAATCTCCTCCTGCAGCTTGGAGACTGGTATGTCAAACTAATGACATCACTGGATATAGCCTGCTGCACTCCGCCTTCCATCCCAGTGTGAACTATTAACAAAGCAGACTCACAGGAGCAACAAATAAGTAGCCAACTACCAACATTGCAAATAGATGAAACCAAAATAACTAAACTCCTAAACATCCACCCCCTCCGATCAGGCTTTCTTACCCCTTGCCTTGCCATAGAGAAAGTGAATACCTCAACCAAGAGAAAGAAAACTGAGCTCACCTGTAACTTTCTCCTGCCCCATACCATGGCTGGAACCTCCTAGAAATCTCCGGGAGGGAAGGAGGACTGCACTGTCTTCACTCAAGGAACTACAATTACCAGGTAAGTGTAATTATGATTTCCTTATCGTTCCTCCAGTGCAGTCCTCTACGTCTGGGATGTACCAGAGCAGTAATCATTGGGAGGGACCCTTCCAGCCAGCAGACAAAACTGCCGACCCAAAACGAGCATCGGCCACCGCTGCGACATCAAGCCTGTAATGCTTGCTGAAAGTATGTAACGACGACCATGTCGCCGCTCTACAAATGTCACCCGGCAGAACCAAACCGTGTTCCGCCCAGGAACACGCCTGCGCTCTTGTGGAATGGGCCCGTAATCCGACAGGCACCACTCGACCCTGAATCAAATAAGCGGAGGCAATCGCTTCCTTTACCCACCGAGCGATGGAAGCCTTTGCCGCTGCCTCCCCTTTGCGCGCTCCGCCGAACAGAACAAATAACCGATCCGACTTACGGAAGGACTCAGTTATCCTTAAATATTGACGTAAGACCCTCCGTACATCCAAAAGATGAAGACTGCGATCCGAACCGCCACTCTCCAGAGTCCCAAGAACGGGCAAACAAACCGCCTGATTCAAATGAAAAGGGGAAACCACCTTAGGCAAAAAGGACGGCACCAGACGGAGAATCACCTTCTCCCGCGAAAAAGATAAGAAAGGTTCCCGGCATGATAACGCCTGCAACTCGGAAATCCTTCTAGCCGAACAAATGGCCACCAGAAACACCGTCTTCAACGTCAAATCCTTAAGGGATGCCCGGCGCAAAGGTTCAAAGGGTGACTTGACCAAAGCCGCGAGGACGAGATTGAGGTCCCACGGCGGAATGTACACCCTACGCGCCGGTCGCAACCTAGTGACCGCCTTCAAGAAACGAACTACATCAGGATGCGCCCCTAAAGGCACCCCATTGACCTTACCCCTATAGCAGGCCAGGGCCGCCAACTGGACGAGCAAGGAACTAGCGGCCAGACCCTTATCAAAACCATCCTGCAAAAACTCCAAGACCACCGGAATGGACACAGTGAGAGCTCGGACCAGACGTCGAGAACACCAATCCTCAAAGATACGCCACACGCGCACATACGCCAAGGATGTCGAATGCTTCCGCGCCCTAAGCAAGGTTGCCACAACCGCCGACGTATAGCCTTTCTTTTTCAGTTTAGCCCTTTCAATGGCCATACCGTAAGCGAGAATCGATCCACCTGCGGCATGAACAGCAGTCCCTGTCGCAACAGATCCGCCCGCTGCGGTAGCCTCCAGGGCACGCCCTCCAACAGACGCACCAGATCCGCATACCAAGGCCGCCTCGGCCAGTTGGGCGCTACCAACAGAACTTTCCCCTTGTGCGCTCCGATCTTTTGCACCACTCTGCCGATCAACGCCCATGGGGGAAAGACATACAGAAGACCTGTCGGCCACGGGCGCAACAGCGCATCTATGCCCTCGGACATCCGCTCGCGCCTTCTGCTGAAGAACCGGGTGACTTTTGCTGACCGAAAGGTCGCCATGAGATCCATCACCGGAGGACCCCAACACTCTACTATCTGTACGAAGACGTGGGGATGCAGCTCCCACTCCCCTGCATCCACGTGCACCCTGCTGAGAAAGTCCGCGGTGACATTGTCCTTTCCGGCAATGTGCGCCGCCGAGATCGCTGGAAACTGAAGTTCTACCCAGGCGAACAACTCGTCCGCCTCTGCCTCCAAGGCGGCACTTCCCGTGCCGCCCTGGCGGTTGATGTACGCCACCGTCGCTGAGTTGTCGGAGAGCACCCTTACGGGCCTGCCGCGGAGCAGGACTTCGAACGCCTGAAGTGCCAGGAACACCACTCTCAGCTCCAGACGGTTGATCGACCATGATACTTCCAGCGGAGACCAAAGCCCCTGCGCAAACTGACTCTCGCAGTGAGCTCCCCAGCCCGCTAGACTGGCATTCGTCAACAACGGTACCCATACCGGCTGCTCCAGCGGCATGCCCGCTGCCAGTGACGACCTGACCAACCACCAACGAAGGGAGCGCAGGGCGGTGAGCGGACAAGGGAGCCGCTTGCTCAAGGAATCGGTCTGATGCGACCACCGGCGAAGCAGCGCCCGTTGAAGAGGCCGCATATGGACCTTGGCCCATGGCACCGCCTCCAACGTGGCCGCCATTGTGCCTAGGACTCGGAGATAGTCCCACGCTGACGGCGCACACACCGACCGAAACTGTATGACTAGGGTTCTCAACCCCTCGGCCTGCTTGTGTGGCAGAAACACTTGCCCTCTCTGGGTGTCGAACCGAACCCCGAGGTATTTGAGGGCCTGGGTTGGCTTCAACTGACTTTTTGCCGGGTTGACCACCCAACCTAGACTCTGCAAAAAGTTCACTACCCTGTCTGTCACCCGAAGACTCTCTTCCTCGGACTTGGCCCTGATCAACCAATCGTCGAGATACGGGTGAACGAGAATGCATTCTCTGCGCAACGCCGCCGTCACCACCACCATGATCTTGGTGAAGGTTCGCGGCGCCGTGGCCAACCCGAAAGGCAATGCCTGGAACTGATAGTGCCCCCAAGGAAAAGCGAACCGCAGAAACTTCTGATGCTCGAAACGGATGGGAACGTGCAAATACGCCTCCGTAAGGTCCAGAGACGTCAAGAACTCTCCTTGACGCACCGCCACTATAACCGACCGGAGAGTCTCCATCCGGAAATGCGGAACGCGCAAGCAACGGTTCACGGCCTTCATATCTAGGATAGGTCACCATGTGCCGCCTTTCTTTGGCACGACAAAATAAATCGAGTATCGACCCAAGCTGTACTCGGCTTTGGGCACCTCCACCACGGCCCCCAATTGAAGCAGACGCTCCAAGGTTCCGCGAATCGCTGCCGTTTTCTGTGGACCTCGGCAAGGAGACAGGACAAACGAATCCAACACGGGTTTCGAAAATTCCAGTGCATAGCCGTGCTGAACAATCTCGAGCACCCACTGGTCGGAGGTGATGTGGGTCCAAGCGGAAAGAAACTCCCGAAGTCGTCCGCCTATGGGAGGCTCTGCCGCTGGGACCCGCCTCGTTTCATTGTGACTTACGGGCAGCATTCGCAGGGATGGAAGCGAAACCTCTATTCGCTCCCCGAAACCCCCGAAAGCTCTGGGCCCGAGACGGAAACCTACCCCTTTGGAAACCTCCGAATCGAGGGGAACGAAACCTCCGGAAATCTCGAAATTGACTCCAAAATCCTTGGCCGGACTTGGCCTGCTTCGGTCTATCCTCCGGAAGCCGACCCGCCTTGGACTCTCCCAGGTCTTTCACCAACTTATCCAACTCTTCACCAAAGAGCAAACCGCCCCTAAAGGGGAGCTTGCGAAGACGGGACTTCGACGGACCATCCGCCGCCCAATTCCTCAACCATAGTAAACGCCGGGCAGCTACCGCGGACGCGGTGCTATTAGCCAGCGCCCTGATCAAATCGTAATGAACATCAGCCAAGTAAGCCGCCCCTGATTCCAGGCAATCCAATTCTTTCAGCTCCTCGAGATCTAAATGAGGAGACTGACGTAGCCGTTGAGCCCATCGCAGAGCAGCTCTGGCCACCCAGGACGCCTGCAGCGACATAGAATCCGCCTCAAAAACCTGCTTGAGCAAGCCGTCCACCTTACGGTCCTGATTATCTTTCAAGGCCGCACTGCCTTCCACCGGAATGGTGGTCTTCTTTGTAACCGCTGAAACCACCGCGTCCACCCACGGAGACCGGAACCTCTCCTTATCCTTTTCGGCTAACGGATATAATCTCTTCAAGGTCCGCAAGCCCCTCAGGCCTGCTTCCGGCTTATCCCACTCATCTTGAATCATTTTGTCCACCACTTTGTGTACTGGAAACACCACCTGAGTCTGTCGGACTGCCCGGATAACCGGGTCCTCCAGCTCCTCCTCCACCGCTACCTGCGGTGCTAGATGCAACATCTGCAACGTCTCCGAGATCAAGGCTGCCAACTCTTCTCTACGAAAGCCCTTAACTATCGTAGCTTGATCTTTAGGTTCAGGAATCTCCCCTTCTTCGAGATCCTGGGTACCCTCTTCCGGAACCCAATCCGGGACGGAGACCTCAGGCCAATCCGCCTCAGCCAGCGCAGGGTCCCTGGTTCTCGCCCGCTTAGTCACCGAAGGACCCTCACCCAAATCTTCAGCAGCCTCCAGCTGCGGCTGGGGCGACACCAGTGACGCAGGGCCCGCTACTGCCCCTTGTCGCTTTAGGCAAAAAGCCTGATGCATCAGCAGCACAAACTCCGGACTAAACTCACCGAGGGCCGGCGACGGTAGGGGTAGAGAAATCCCGGAAGACCCCGGCCACTCCTCCACCGGGGCCCCCTGCGGCACAGATCGCGGGGACACAGCCCGGCCATCAGCAGGCGCTCCCTGCGCTTCAGTGGACTCCTGCAGATCCATCTGCTGCTCCACTGCGGATGATAGCATTGCACAACCCCGACAAACGCCAGTATCCGCCACCGTCCCTCTTCTGGTGCCACACACAAGACACTGGGGTCTGGCAGCCATAAGGCCAACGAGTGAAAGCCCCAGAGCCTAACTGCAAGTCCTCTCTTTTTTTTTTTTTTTTTAACACACTACCACCACCAGGAAAAAATCCCTGCCAGCCAGCCAGCCCCCCCCCCCTCCTTGTGGGAAGACTGAAGGAAGAGGAAGTAGCGATGAAGGAGACCCCCAAAAATTAAAATCAATCAACAAAGAAAGGAAACGCAAGAAATCAAAAGAAATCAAGGAAAGAAAAGGAAAACAAAAGAAAACGGGGCCCCGAAGCTGACTGCACTGCTCATCTGCAGCTCAACGGCCGGCTGCACTCCTACACGCGGTCTCTCCCGCGGCTCAGAAAATGGCCGCCGAGAAGACACCGCGCCGGCAAAAAAGGCGCCAAACACACCGCGGGAACCCTCCTACCTTTAAAGAAGACTTTCCCCCGCAGAAAACCGGACGAAGCCGACAGTAGGCTTACCGGCTCGATCCGCAGCTGCCCTGATAAAATCGGAACTGCATTGAGCTTGCCGCACCGGCTTGAAAGTTCCCCGACGACTTCAGCGCTGACAGGTGAGCCGCGGCTAGGCAGACAGACAGAGATATGCTGCCATGGTCAAGAGGGGCGCTCCCCCGAAAGTCCTGGGGGAGAGACCTCCGTGCTCCAAGGGGGGAAGACTCGAAATTCCTGAGCGAGAACCCCCAAACACTTCTCATGCACAGGCAAGGAGCAACAGAGCCGGAATAAACAGAGGTGCCTCAATCCTTTTTTTTTTTTTTTTTTTTAAAGAGATAGCACCCAAAACAAAATATGTTAACCCTATCTACCACTATACAAACAGCTCCTTATCCATTTCTCCAGAGAGCCCTGCTACAAGGCTCGTCAAGTCCTCCTGCTGCGTGGAGACTGGTAACACTGGGATGGAAGGCGGAGTGCAGCAAGTTATATCCAGTGATGTCATTAGTTTGACATACCAGTCTCCAAGCTGCAGGAGGAGATTGACAACCCAGACGTAGAGGACTGCACTGGAGGAACGATAAGGAACATGCATATACCTGGCAGATAAGATACTGGAGCATACTTTCAATAGCATACCTAACTGCAAAGTTCCCAAAGTCTTTTTGTTCTGTGTTTACCCTAAGTAAGTGCTACAGGCCAGGAGCTGTCTTATATGTATTTGTACAGGACTGGGTACAGCTAGTAGCACTACAGAACTGATAAGTGGTAGCATACCTAACCACAAAGTTACGTGAACTCTTAAGCTAGTACAGGGGTGGGCCAACTCTGTTCCTAGTGTACCACAATCCAGTCTGGTTTTCAGGATGTCCCTAATGAATATTCATGAGGTATATTTGCATTTGCTGTCTTCCACTGTATGAAAATATATCTCATGAATAATCATTAGGGACATTTTGAAAACCAGACTGGATTGTGGTGCACCAGGACTAGAGTTGGCCACCCCTGAGCTAGCATAAAACAGCCAAAGTTTCAAACAATCTCAGAATAAATTATGTTGGAAAATAAGGTTCTTACACAGCTAATATGCATGCATAAGATTATCAGTTTTGTCCTGTGGGTATGGCAAAATTCCACAACCTGACCACTTCCCAACACAGGAGGTAAAGACCCATTCCTCTTCGCTTGTTGATGTAGAACATGATGACCTGACTGTCAATTTGAATCAGAACAATTTGGTTGGCCAGTCGATCTCGGAAAGCCCTTAGAACATTCACCACTACTCTTAGTTCCAAGAAGTTGATCCGATGAAGACTTTCTTGGATGGACCGATCGCCCTGGGTGTGCAATCTATGGAGATGAGTTCCCCACCCTAGAACATTTTGCGGTGGAACAATTTGGAATGGAAGACCCTTGAACAAATTTTGGTGGACTGTCCACCATAGTAATGGCTTAACGAGAGGGGTGTTAACACACAGACGATCCCTGAGTCGATCCATGACCTAGGTCCATTGAGTCCTCATCTGAATGCGTGCCAAGGGTGTAACATGCACTGTAGAGGCTATAAGGCTTAATACAGTCAACATCTTGTGAGCTGTTACCTGCTAACTCACTTGAGTTTCCCGCACCAGTGCTGCCAATTTGTGAAGACTATTGTGCAGCCAGAAGGCTCTTGCCTGAGTCGTGTCGAGCAGGGCTCCAATAAATTCCAAATGTTGAGAGGGTTGAAGGTGGGATTTGGGGTAATTTACCATGAACCCTGAGTGGAGGAGTAACCTAATAGCTAGAGCACTGGCTTAGGAACCAAGAGAACAGGGTTTGATTTCCACTAGCACTCCTTGTAGCCTTGGGCAAGTCACTTATCCCTCCATTGCCTCAGAAGAAAAGGCCTGGCAATCTACTTCCAGTCATACCTTGCCAAGAAAACCCAGGGGCTACTGGGTTTCCAGGAATCAGCACTGACCTGACGACACTTAAAAAAAAACATGAACCCTAAGTAGTTCCAACATCCGAATGGTCAATCGTGTTGATTCTTGGACTCCTTCTGGAGTGGTACTTGATCAGCCAATCATCCAGATAGGGGAAAACAAACACTCTCAGCGAGCATAGGTAAGCCGCTACTACTTCGAGGCATTTTTTGAAGATGCGAGGAGCAGAGGCCAGGCCAGGCCAAAAGGCAACACTCTGTACTGGAAGTGTTTATCTTTATGGAGTCTCTTAATATACCACTCAGAGTGGTTTAGAACCAAAAAAAATTGGCTGTATAAGAAAAAAATAGGAACGCTATAATTTGGATAGGATAGCAGAGAGAGAAAAGGATAGAGAGGAGGAGGGAAGAAAAGGGCATAGGTGTGGGGGAAGATTTAAGGCTGAGATTGGGAAGGGAGATCAAAAGCAGACTTAAAGAGATGAGTTTTCAATTGAGCTTTAAACTTGGAAAAGGAGAGTTTTGTCCACAGGGTAGGGGGCAGGGAATTCCAAAGTGACGGGTCTGCTCCAAGTGTGCATGTGAAGCTGAGGGGAATGACAAACTGTTAACGTGGATGGATCTGAGAAGACTGTGGGGGGTGTGATATTGGAGGAGATTAGCAAGATTCTGCGGGGTGCCAGTGTAGATGACTCTGTGGACTATGATGACAATCTTGCAGTCAACGCGATACATAAGGCGAAGCCAGTGAAGATGGATAAGGAGGAGGAGCAGCGACATGATCAGAGCAGGAGTGAGTGAGTATACAGGCGGCCGTGTTTTGAAGGAGCCGGAGACGAAGTCGATAGCGGGGGAGACTGGAGAGTGTAACATTACAATAAACAAGGGACAAAAGAAGTGTTGTGAGGGATGACGTGGAGAGAAATGAGCAAATGGCGCGGATCTGATGTAGTAAAAAGAAGGAGCATCAAATTAGGTGATCATAAAAAAAAGACAGGAATGAGACTAGAGTTAACCCCAAGATACCGGGAGGGGACAAGAGGGACTGGGGAATGAGCGATCGTGGAGGTCAACATGGGACAGGGGGGCGTTGAAGGTGAACCAAATGGCCACAGATTTTGATGGGCTATCATGGAGAGAGTTGTCAGATAGCCAGGAGGAAACACGTAGCAGGCAGTTGTTCATTGGGGCCAGGTTGGGAGAATGAGAACTGGTATGGCAAAGAAGGATAATGTCATCTGCATAGAAGTATGAGAAAATGCCAGACTGTTAGATAAGAGCAAGTGGGGCAAGAAAGGTATTAAAGAGAAGGGGAGCCAACATGGAGCCCTGAGGAACACTACAGGGCAGGGGCATTGCAAGAGAGGTAGCAGACCCACAGAAAACCTAGAAGGTGCATGCAGAAAGACTGAAACCAGAGAAGGACAGTATCTTGAAGCCCATAATCGTAAATGCGGGTGAGGAGGGTAGAGTGATCCACCAAGTCAAAGGCTGAAGAGAGATCTAGTGAGACAGCAAGAGAGATGTCACTCCAGTCGTGAGGTACGTGGAGTTTGTTAAGAAAAAGAGAGAAAAATAGTTTTAGTGCTGTGGCCAGGTCTAAAACCAGACTGACGGGTATGAAGGGCATGGGTGGAGTCAAAGTGAGCAGTCAGTTAAGTGAAAACCATTTTTTTTCAGGAGTATTGAGAGAAACTCTAGGTTGGAGACTGGGCCAATTTGCAAGATTTGCTGGATCTAGGGATGGCTTCTTGAGTAAAGAGCAAATGAGAGCATGCTTCCAGAGGGAAGACTGGAATTGAATATGGTGAGTATGTAGGGGAGCAGGGTGAGTGACGGTTCCGTGAGCCATTGAGAGGGAATGGAGTCTAAAGGGAAAGTGAGCAGATGTAAGGGCTTTAGAAAGTTCTACTGCAGAGATGAGTTGGAAGGTGGGCCAGACATGGGAGAGAGAAGACACAAGGAGAGAGGAGAAGGGAGGTGACGTAGCAGCGAGAGGGGGGAGGAGAGTGGCAGTGGTGGAGGGCAGGTGGGAAAGGTAGAGCATAAGGTTGAGATCTTCTCAGCGAAAAAGACAGCCAGGCGGGTATGATAAGGGGTGGTAGAAGAGAGGGCTGTTGAGGCCAAAGTATGGAGGGGGGGGGGGGGCAGAGAGGGAATGGAGAACCGAGTAGAGTTGTCTAGAAGAGTTAGCAGAGGTGGAGATCAGAGTAGAGTAGAATGATTTCTTGTCTTTATAAATCAGGGTCTTATAATGATGGTGGCAATCGCAAAAGTGTGAGAGGGAGCTGGATGAGGAACATTTACATCAGAGACATTCTGCTCCCATGGAGGTACGCACGGTGCAAGAAGAGACCAGAATGGAACCAGGAATGACGAAGGGAAGAGCACCAGGAAGAAACTGGATGAAGCGGTGCCAAGTGATCTAAATGGGAATTGAGAATAGTGTACCAGGACTGAGCTTCAGCATCAGTAGGGAGAGAAGCAAAGTCTGGAGGGAATAGGGTGTTTGCAGAAGGAAACTGCTAAAGAGTGATAGGGGTGATATAACGCTTGAGCAAGGACCGGTTGGGAGTAGGTAATGATGCTGGCACAAAAGATGGGGAGGGGAAGGAGAAGGAGAAAAATCACACAGAGATGATCTGTCCAGGGGAGGAGGAGGGTGGAAATATTGGATAGAATATGAAGGGAGGCTGAGGGGGTGAGGATGAGATCCAAGGTGTGAGCAGCTGTATGGATGGGACAGTGGACGTGTTGAAGGAGAGAGAGGTCTGAAAGATGGGTGAGAAACACCCATCTTTGGTTCTAGAGGGGGAATCAAGGTGGACGTTAAAGTTTCCAAGGTCTAGGTGAGGGTAGGACAAGATGATCTCTGAAAGAGTAAGCAGAAGAGAATCCCACAAATTGGAGTGAACAGAAGGGGGGACATAAAGGAGAAGAAAGTATATGGTGGGGGTGGAGACCAGCCGGAGTAGAAGAGCTTCGGGATAGCAAAGAGTGGGAGAGGAGACCTCACAAAGGGGCAGAGAAGAGCAATAGAGGCGGATATTCCTCTACCGCTCCGGGTTGCATGGGAGACAGATAGAGCTGAGAAGCCAGGGGGGAGAGGCAGCAGTTTAAGAGGGGATCTTTGCCATCATGCAGCCAGGTCTCGAAGAGGAACATTATATCAAGGGAATGCTAAAGTATAGCGTCATGGATAAGTGAGGACTTAGAGCATAAGGATCTGCAGTTAAGCAGTGCCAGACTTAGAGTAAGATAGATTGAAATGGATTGAGGAGCCAAGCTGTTTGAGGGGGAGAGTAGTTGAGCACAGGGGATGAGATTACCTGAGACCCGGGAAAGATGACCAGGGGTCGGGTAGGGAGTGGGGCAGGGGGCACCAGCCACAATGAGCAGGAATGGATGACATTTGAGGAAGATGGGAGATACTCACAATCCAAAGGAGAACAAAGAAGGCAGAGGTGAAAGAGCAGGTAGACTTACCCATGTGAGGACCTTCGCAGGCGGTGTATGTGTGCTCCTGACAACCAGGCTGGCAACACCCCAAAGTCACAATTGCCCCCAGAGTCACCCCAAGGAGCTTCCCAATGAGCAAGCAGAACACCGCAGGAAGGCCCTTTAAATATGCCAGTCCCAGCTAGGATGCGGCCACATCACTTCCAGTATGGGGCGGAAGAATAGATTCAGTGCTCAGTAGCGTGCAGGAGAGCTCCTGAAAGACAGGAGACAGAAGCACAGTCAGGCAAGTGGAGTGATGATTGCAGGCAGCAGTAACAACACTAACAGCAGCAGGAGCAGCAGGTAAATAGCGGAGGGAGTCTCCTGTGAGCGGGATGTATCTGTATATGGGTGCAGACATCCTTGAAATCCAGGAAGCATAGCCAATCCCCTTTTGGAGGTAAGGAAGCAGGGTACCTAGAGAAATCATTCTGAACTTTTCTCTTACCAAGTACAGGTTCAGAACTCTTAGTCTAGGATGGGACAGTATCTCCCCATTTTCTTGGGGATCAGGAAGTACTTGGAATAAAACCCCCAACCTCTTAGCTCTGGTGGCTCGAGCTTGACCACAAGATCTGACAAGAGGGTGGTGATTTCTCTCTGAGGCAGTTCCTGATGCAGAGGGTCCAGATGATGCACCCTCAGGGGGCAATTTGGTGGTAGGTCCACTAAATGCAGCTGATAATAGTTTTTGATGATCTGCAGAAACCATGAGTCTGAGATTACGAGGAACCACCTTTGTGCAAAAAGAGTGAGCCTCCCCACAAACAGAGGGTTTTCTACTGCGGTCGTTGGGAGACTGGCTATGATCAGGAGAAACTAGTCAAAACACCTCTCCAAGTTTTGGCTGAGGAGTCAGCTGAGCCTTCTGAGGCTTCTCTCGACACTGCTGTTGGCGAGGGGCTTGCTTGGGTTGGGAGGTCAGCGGTCCAGGAAAGTACCTACACCTGCGAGAGTAATCGGTCTTTTTCTTGTTTCTCCCTTAGTACCTCCTATGATAGGAGACATGCTCAGATGTCTGCTTGGAGAGCCTGGAAAGAGCAACATGTTGCTTTTCAATATGGCCAGTTTTCTCCTCTACTCATTCCCCAAAGAGATTCTCTCCACAACATGGGACATCTGCCAGCTTGCTTTGCACTGACTTTTCCAGGTCTGACGACTGGAGTCAAGCGAGTCTCTGGGCGCCAACACCAATGGCAGCTTTTCTGGATGCCATCTCGAAGATATCATAGGTCACTCAGACCATGAACTTCAAGCAGTCGTTGCTGTGGCCCACTAGGGAATGATACTGATCCAACTTTTCTGGAGGAAGAAACTGGGCCAATTCAGCCAAGTTGCACATGATGTTCTTCAAGAACAAGCCCATGTAGAGCTGTTAAGAGGCCAATATCCGAAAAAGTCCATTATCCGAGCCTCCCTCCCTGGAGGTGCTGAGAAATGAGTCTTGCTATTTTCAATTCTCTTTAAGGCAGATTTGACCACCAAGGAATGGTGCAGAAGCTGAGGCTTCTCGAATCCAGGAGCCTTCTGAACTCTGTACATGGAGTCAAGCCTTCTACTAACTGGAGTTATATTTAGGAGGTTCTCCCACATTCTTATCTGTACCCTCTGCAGAATGCAGTGCATGGGCATTGTCACCAGCTCCTTAGGAGGCGAGGAGTACTGTAGGATCTCCAACACTTTGGCACTGTGCTCATCCCTTAGTCTCCAAAGAAAACGGGATGGCCTTGTCCACATCCCTCACAACTCTTGGAAGGTCATGTCCTCAGGAGGGGACTTACACCGCTCATGAGGTGGAGAAAGGTCCAATGGGAGCTCAGGGCACCTGCCCTCCAACAAATCCTCCAATTCAATGTAAATGACCCAGCCTTCTGAGTCAGAGGAAGTCAAAGTACCTCTAAGTCTCTGCCTGGATCACTCTCCTGCTTAGAGGGGATCGGGAGCTCCATCGGGAGTGGTGATGCACAGATACCTTTCTAGATCTCAAGGGTGAGATACTAGATAGGGATATTGGGCAGGCACTAGTGACAATGCCCCAATATCGATGCCTCTCCCGCAGGCAGGGCATGCATCTTGAGGATGGTGGCCGATGTTGATTCAGCCAATGTCGAGGCCCTGGCATTCTGCACCACCAACAGTGCCGCAATGCGTTCCTCAAGCATGTGCAGAAGGCACTTCTCCATGGCTGCCAATTCTGAAGGCTGCAAGGCCTGAGCGACTGATGTACCCTGTAGGTGTACAGGGATATCAGCGGCTGAGTCTCGGTTGTTGGTAGGCTATCTATGCCCTTTCGATATCCTGGAAAATGAGCTCTCCTCCCTTCAAGGCACCTTCGAGGGGCACTCACATGGACCCCTTGCTCTTGATGCCATGCCTCTTAGAACTCCATCACAGATGCACTAGAGTCTTCACCCGATGTTCGGCATGGTCACCCTTCGACGTCAAAGAAGCCACAGTTGAATCCTTCCTTGTCTTCAGGTGGAGATCGATCGATGACCAATGCTCTGGGGCACTATGGGTGCTCTGCTCCAACTGAGCTCGAGAGCCCCTCAGCATCAAAGCACTGCCAGTGTTCAAAGCAACCTTGGAAGCCATAGAGGCTGATGCCGTCGATGCTGATGATGATGAATCAGACTTCTGAGTGTCAAAAAGTGATTTGTACTGCTTCTTATGACCCTTGAGGCCTCTTTCTGTCATCTGTGAATACAAATTACAAGAAAGGGGCTGATGATCGGGTCCCAAGCACTATAGGCACCAATTATGGGTATCTGTGACTGATATGGCCCTAGAACACTTGGAACACTTCTTGAATCCACTGGTGGGCTTCTGGGACATGTCATCCAGAAAACCAGCCACGGAAAAGTTGAATGACTCAATGACAAGGACAGAGGCCTGCCAGAGCACTGGCACGGGGGGTGGGGGGGGGGGGGGAAGGGACAGGGTGCTGTGGCAAGAAGAAAATGATCAATCGAAGGGGAAAAAGGTAAAAAGGACAGATCTGTGATGGCAGGCAAATGGGACAAAAAGCAAAGACAAAAAAACCCCTTGAGGGGGACATAGAAAGTTTACCAACAGAGGTATCTGGAATGTGTCTCTGTGAGGCTCTGCGGAAAACTAAAGACTGAATCAAGATGGTGCCGCAGCGGCAGGAGGGAAGGAGGCACGGTGGAGCCACCCAAAAGCTTCCAATAGAAGCTGGGGAGCGTTCCCACATGGGACTCCGTTGGGGACGTCACCCATACATGAGGACTCATTCCTTCTTGTCCACGGTGAAGATAAAGCATACCATTTCATATGAAAGATGCCTGCAGGTCAACTCCCTAAGGAAAAAGGTGACAAAACTAAGAAGCATCCTCAATGAGGATAGCAATTAAATGCTTTCTATGGCAGCCAGATAGAAAATTCCAGCAGAGAGAAGATGAAATTGGACTGCAAGATGACAGTTCAACACAGATTACCAAAGTCAGTAGAATCTACTGTATACCCCAACTCCACCTTCACTTCAGCTAAAGAACTAATATGCAGACCAGGGAGTAGAAGTGGTGAAAACCATCCAAGCAATAGAAAGAATCTAAACTTGAAAAACCACTAAAGGATTAAAACCACTGTGACTAGTAATTGAAGTGTACTGGTGGTTGGCAATTTTCCTTCTGATAAGTACAAAGACATCCATCAATTAACCAGACATCATGTCCCAGGAAATGTGCTGTCTACAAAGATCCAAGATATCACAGAGACGTTGCAGAGACTCAAACATATTATTACTAATGCTGCTCATCCATGTTGGTATAAATGATACTGCAAGGTATCCTTCCATTCATATCAGAAGCGATTTCATGACTCTGGAAGGTAAAGCAGATGCAGGTGGTATTCTGTTCAAACCTTCCAGTCGAGGATCAAGGCCAGGTTGGAGAAGTTTGCATTTTATAGATGAATACAGGGTTGCCTAGATGGGGTCAATGAGGGCATTTCAGTTACCTGGACCGTGGGATGGTATTCCTAGAGCTACTAAGCAGAGATGGCACCTATCGAAGAAAAGGTGAATATCATTCAGAACGGACTGGCTGACCTATTAAGAGCTTTAAACTGGGATCAGCAGAGATGGGTGATCAAAGCCCTCATGAAAATAAAGCATTAAACACTTGTAGTGAATTGGAAAAAAGAGCAACATCTACAATGTTATATATACTCATGCTTACAAATGGGGACAGTGTTTCTGAAACTGTAGTGGGTGATCATCTGGGATCCAATGATCATCATACAGAAACATGAAGGCAGAAAAAAGACCACAAGGCCTTTTCCCTTTAGAGATCTTCTGTGTTTGTTCCATGCTTTTATTTATCTATTTAACAGTTTTTTTATACCGTCTTTCTACGATTCAAGACGGTTTACAGAGAACATAACAATGCAGTGTGTTTCAACTGCTCACATTGAAAATGGATATATAATGGTATAACAACAGAACTTTTTACAAAGACCAATTATTTACATGGATTTGCATTTTTATAGTATCAACTATTTACATAGGTTTCTACAGGTTACAGAGGGGCTGCTAGAAGGTGAGGTGGGTAGGAAAGGGGGGGGTTGGATACTAGAGGCAGGTTGTCAGGTGTGGGTTATGGTGGTAAGGAAAAATGTTCTTGGAAGAGGTGTGATTTTAGTTTCTTCCGGAACTCTATGTGAGCTGAGCAGTTTCTTAATTTGTATGGAAGGGCATTCCATAGAGAAGGGGCATAGAGGGAGAAAGTTCGGTTACAGGTGGTTTGCTTGCTATGCCTTTTGGAGGTTTTTAAAATTCAGATACTGAATTTTAAAATTCAGATACTGTCCTCATCTCTACTACCTTCACTGGGAGACTATTCCACACATCTAGCACTCTTTCCATAAAGAAATATTACCACATATTACTCCTGAGTCTATCCTCTTTCACCTTCATCTTATGTCCCCTCATAACAGAGCTTGCTTTCAATCAAAAGAGGCTCTCCCCTTGTGCATTTATGTCAAGGAGGTATTTAAATGTCTATCATATATCCTCTATTCTGCCTTTCCTCTAACAAATACATATTAAGATCTTTAAGTCTGTCCTCAAATGTTTTATAGTATGGTTCAGACTCAAAGCATAGGCAGTAATGATTTATTTAAAAGGTGAAGACCCTAGTCTTCAGGAAAACAAGGACTTTTTTCAGGGGTACTCTGTGGTATTGAGTACTGGTACCTTCTCCACTTCCTACTAAAATGCAAGGTCTCTAAGCATTAATGAAAGAGTCCAGGCTCTGCACACTCCAAACACACACATAGAAAGTGTCCTCCAGGAGAGCGTGTCTGCAGCCAATCCCCACAGATCCATGGGAGAATGTGAAAGCCTAATGTGGGAGACATAAGCTTCAGAGGCTGAACTGGCCAGACAATGATAGAAAAAAACACATTCATTCAGGTTTCGTGATTTAAACATGACAGCTTTGGGAATCTGACTTTACATTATCACAAATATCCTTGTGTTTTGTACATTATCAGAGGAAATACATTTCTGTTACTATTTCTCCAGTACTGCACTCCAGACAGAGTCCAGCTTCTTGGAGTTTCCAGTTCAGTTTTTGTTGGCACATTTCTGTTTCTAATATGTGGTCATTTATTCTGTATTTGGTAAGCTTCTATCCATATTTTACATATGTTCCAAAGGCGGCAGGTAAAAAGAAGATGTAGAGGTTGAAAAAAAAGTGGAACTGCTGAAAAAAATACTTCTGTTTATTGTTCACTGAGGAAGATTTCGGAAGAAAACCACAGAAAACACAGACAAATAAGAATGAGTGAGGCAAATGACTTTCAAAAAACTGTGTGGATGAGAGCTAGCTACTGTAAATTAAAAGTAGACTAAATAATAGGCCAATGGGATACATCAGAGGGCTTTAAGGGAACTTAGAGAAGTTCTAGCAGCTCTGCTGCCTGACCTTCTCAACTCCTTTTTAGAGTTGTTCTAGAGAACTGGGGACAAGCAGATGTGGCTCCTCTTCATAAACGTGGAAGTAAGGAGGAAGCTGGGAACTTCAGGCCAGTTAGTCTCTGTGATGCTGAGGGCCTAGCTATCGGTAGAGTAACTACTGGCAGGGTCTCCCAAGATGGACAGGTCTCAGCTGAAGTGTCAAACTAAGACAAACTACCCATCTGGGCAGCAGCAGAATAGGATGGTGGTGGCAGAGGATTACATTTCTGTGACAATGGTAACAACACTAGCATTACCTGCATGGAAGAAAGGCCTGGCAATTTACTCTGGTATCATGCCACGAAAACCTAGTGGATAGTCACAACAAAACAAATTGCACTATGGTACTGGAAGATGAGATCCCCATGTTGGAAGGCATTCAACTGACTACTGAGGATGAGCTGAAGACTTTTGAAAGTAAAGCCAGCATTTATGGTGTGGATGGATCAAAGCCCTTGGGAAGTCTGTCTGCTGATATAGCAGCACATGAAATGAGCTGCAAAGATGTCGTACATACAGTACTGGGACATACGAAGCATGAACCAAGGGAAGTTGGAGGTGGCCAAGAATGAAATGGAACATGTACAACTTGATCTCTTGGGTGTCAAGGAACTGAAATGGACTGGCATTGGACATCTGATGATCACATGGTGTACTATGCCGGAAATGAAAGACAAAGAAGAAATGGTGTTGCGTTTATAATTAAGAAGAAAACTTGTAAGAAGTAAGAACTGTAATGAAATACAATGCAATCAGTGAACACTTAATTTCCACTCATCTATGGGGAATGCCCATCAACGCAACTATTATTCAGATATATGCCCCAATAGCTGCTGCAGTAGAGGAAGACGTGGATAAGTTCTAAAAACAAGTACAAGCTGAAATTGACAAAATATGCAAACAGGATATCCTGATAGTCATGGGTGACTAGAACGCAAACATTGGCAACAAAGAAGGCAGCAAAGTGGCTGGAAAATATGAACTTCGCAAAAGAAATGAAACTGAAGAAAAACTGATAGAATTCTGCAAAACCAATTATCTATTCATCTTAAACACCTTCTTCCAGCAACACAAGTGGCGACTGTACACATGGACTTCACCCAATGGACTGTACAAAACTCAAATTGACTACATCTGTGGAAGTCAACGTTAGAAAAGCTCTATAACATCAACAAAGACAATACCTGGAGCCTACTATGGTAAAGATCACCAATTACTAGTATGCAAACTCAAGCTAAAGCTGAAAAAAGAGCAAGCCACTCATGAATGCAGCAAAACATGACCTTGAGAATATACCACTAGAATTTAAAGTCTGCCTGCAAAATCGATTTGCTACTTTGAATACTAATCTTATATTTTTTTGAAGATGTGAATAAAAAGGTAGACAAAGGTGAGCCGGTTGATATAGGGTATCTTGATTTTCAGTGAGCCTTTGCCCTCATCAGAGACACTTGGCTAAATTAAAAAGTCATGGGATAGGGAGGCAGTGTACTATTGTGGATCAGGAACTGGTTAAAAGATAGAAAGCAGAGAGTAGGGCTAAATGGCTAATTTTTTTTCAATGGAGAAAGGTGAATAGTGGAGTATCCCAGGGATCCGTGCTGGGCCCACTGCTTTTTAACATTCTTAAATGACCTGGAAATAGGAATAAAGAGTGAGGTGATCAAATATGCAGATGAGACAAAATTATTCAAAGTTGTTAAAACCTAAGAGGATTGTGAAAAATTGCAAGAGGACCTTGATAAACTAGAAGACTGAACATCCAAATATCAGATGAAATTTAATGTGGACAAGTGCAAATTTATGCACCTAGGAAAGAACAACCCCAACTAGGGTTACACGATGTAAGGCAACGCCTTAGAAATCCCAGGAAAAAAAATGTAGGCGTCATCAAGGATAAAACATTGAAACCGTCCACCCAGTGTGCAGCTGTGGCCAAGAATGGAGAATAAAACATAGGATATTATAATGCCTCTGTATCGTTCCATGGTGTGACCGCACTTTGAATATTGTGTGAAGTTCTGGTCACCATATCTTAAAAAGGATATAGCTGAATTAGAAAAAGTACGAAGAAAAGCTACAAAAATGGTAAAGGGAATGGAAGGATACCCCGCTATGAGGAGAAACTTTAAAAGATTGGGGCTCTTCAGCTATCTCTTTCCAAGTTGAAGGGGAATATGACAGAGGTCTATAGATTAATGAATGGCGGGGAGCAGGTAAACGTAGGTCGGTTGTTAATGCCATCAAAATGTAGAAAGACTAGAGGACATGAAATGACGCTACAATGCAACCCATTTAAAACTAAGAGAAGGAAGTGACATCACCTGTAAGATGGCAGCTTAGCTTTTAAGCTCCCGTCGGGACGCAGGGGAAAAGTGTAAAAAGAGCGTTAAAACTCCCTCCCTCACGAGAGTGCAGGAGATAGCGACTCTCCAAACAGATGGCAATGTCGGCGAAGAAGCAGCTAGCCCGGTATAAATCTCCGTATGTAGAGGGCGACGAGCGAAAATCGCAGGGCCTGCCAGAGCACATGGCGTCGGGGGAAGAGTCGGAGGAACAGTTGGAGAGGGCCGATGAGAGCTGTACGAGAGGTGACATCTGGGGATGGCTGAAGTCCCTGAAACATGAAATAATCGCTACCCGAGATCCGCTCAGATGTGTGGGAGTTGGGGCACAGAGTCGAGCTGCTGGAGGAGCAGGCGGAGCAACAGCTGGGGAAAGACTCGGCGATCGAAGACCAGATTCAGCGGTTGCAGGAAGAGCAGGACATGATGCGGGATAAGATGGAGGACCTCAAGAATCGCTTGAGGAGGAATAATGTGAGGATTCAGGGCCTCCCGCAGCGGGAGTCCTATGCAGATGCGGTTGCAGTAGTGCAGAAAGTGTGCTTGTTCCTGCTTCAGGATGAGGGGAGCGCTATGGAGGGTGAGACTGTCCTGGTGGAGAGGGCCCACAGGGCACTGGGGCCACAGAGGGCCAGGCGCCCAAGAGATATAGTGGCCTGTTTGATCTCATATGCCCAAAAGGAGCGGGTGATGAGGGTGGCTGCTAGGAAGAGAAGTTTCCAGTGGAAGGATCAGAAGGTGGAAGTATATCATGATCTCTCGGCTGGGACTCTTCAGCGGCGCAGAGAGATGAAACCAGTCACCCAATATCTTTGGGAGGAGAAGGCGAAATATAGATGGCTCTTTCCCTTCGCCTTGTTGATAGGTATTAATGGCAGGGGATTTCGGGTGCACTCCGTGGAGGAGGCCTGGCTAACGCTACGGTGGGAAGGCGCTACTAATTTGCCAGAGCAGGCCAAGACCACGGATACCACAGTCAGCAGAGGGCCAACTACGAGTTGGGAGAGAGTATCAGTCAAAGGACAGCGCCTCAGGAGGAAACCTGGAGGAGTGGACATTGGCGAGAGCAATGGAGCGACCTTCAAGGACAAGGCTACATGAACTGGGGGCTAAATAGGTTGTGGTGTGGTTGTGTTTATTGAGGGGGGAGGGGGAGACTTGAGAAGGGAAGGGGAGGATAAGTGGTTGATGTATTGGAGGGGGGTGATCTTGCAATGTGTAAGGACGGGGGGGTGGCCTGTATGTGTGGTGGCTGGGGGTTGTATTGTGAGGGTTGGGTAAATTTATAGTCTGTAGGAGTAAGTAGGAGGGAGGGGGTAGGTATAGCGTCCCAGGCGGGGGGTCGCTTCCTTAAAAGTAAGCAGAGAGGAGCTCCACAGGATGGGGGGTAGGGGGAGGGGAGGAGGGAGGGGAGGCATCTACACAGGGCATAGGGGGAGTGGGGGGCTAGGGTAGAGAATGGCTTCTGGGGTAAAGGTGGGAAGCTTGAATGTTAGGGGGCTTAATTCACCGCAGAAAAGGAAAATGCTGTGGAGGGAGCTCCGGGAGAGACAGTGGCAAGTGGCACTGGTGCAGGAGACACATCTGCGGCGGTGCGATGAGTGACTGATGAGTGGAGGGAATTTCCAAGGGTTTTTTGCAGCAGAGGGGGGAATCGCAGGAAAGCGGGAGTAGCCATATTGATTCGTAATGGATGTACCATTTAATGTGGGGAGGTGTTTTCGGAAGGTGGATGGGAGGATGGTGGGTGTTATAGGGGACTGAGGGGGAGAGACGGTGACATTGGTTTCAGTGTATGGCTCAAATACAGGTCAGTTGGGGTTCTGGGAGGAGCTGGGTAAGTGGCTGGAAGGGAAGGTCCAGGCACAGTTATTAGTAGGGGGAGATTGTAATATAGCGTTAGATGGACGTTTAGGGAAGGGGGGGGAGCGAAACAGGAGTGTGGGCCCTCCGGAAGTGGATACAAACATTTGAGGTGGAAGATTTGTGGCGATTGGCTCATCCACAGGGTAGGGATTATAGTTTTTATTCAGCGGTACATGCTTCTTATAGTCGGATAGACTATTTGTTTGGGAACCAATATTGGAGGGAGGCATTAGACAAAATACAGATAGGGGTGGCAACGTGGTCGGACCATGGCCCGGTGGAGGGCGGGTTTGGACCACCAAGGGAAGTGGGTCAGAGAACCTTTTGGAGGTTGAATGACTATCTCCTACAGGGAGAGGAGGTGGTCCAACGCTTGAGAGTAGTGATTCAAGAGTACATGGAATTTAACGATAATGAAGTCACAACGGGAGTTTTATGGGATGGCCTAAAGGCGGTGGTTAGAGGCCACTTAATTCAGGTGGGTGCACAGAGGAAGCGGAAGAGGGAAGAGGAAGTACAGCGTCTTACGGGGGTTTTGGAACAGCTGGAGAGGGCCCATAAACAGAGGGGGGGAACTAGGCTGCGGGGCCAAGTAGAGGAAACTAGGCGGCAGTTAAATGCCCTCCAGTTAGAAAGGACGAGGCAAAGGTTTTATGAATTCGACAATAAGTCAGGTCGGCTTTTGAGTAATAAAATACGGATCTGGCAAAGGAAGCATACAATTACTAAAATAAAAGGGCCTCAGGATAAACTGTTATATAAAGACAGGGATATCCGGGAACAGTTTCGGGAGTACTATAAGGGAATCTATACAGCAGAACCCACAGGGGCGGCAGAGGATATTAGGAAATATCTGCACAACGAGGGAGCGGGCAGCGCAAGGATAGAAGAGTCAGTGGGAGAGGGGTTGGAAGCGGAAATTGTCCTGGGGGAAGTGTTGGGTGTTATTAAGCAGCTGGTACCAGGGAAAGCGCCCAGACTCAATGGGTTTTCGGGGGCGTTTTATAAAAAAATGTCTGGGGAACTGGGGCCTATTTTACAGAGAGTATTTAATGTGGTGCTGCAGGTGGAGGCCCTTCCGGCCTCTATGCACCAAGCTGCTATAGTGGTGATCCCCAAGCCGGGGAAGGACCCATCGATCTGTGGATCATACCGTCCCATCTCTTTGTTGAATATTGATGTAAACATTTTGGCCAAAGTGCTGGCAATGAGGCTGGGGCCATGTATGCCAGGGCTGATCCACCCAGATCAGTCGGGGTTCATCAAAGGTAGGCAGCTGGCAGATGGGATCTGAAGGGTGGTCCAGTTGGGATGGCTGGCGTGTAAGGAGAAACAGAAGGCTATGTTCCTCTCGAACGATGCAAAAAAGGCCTTCGATAGGGTGAATTTTGAGTTTTTAATGGCAGTCTTGGACTATGTTGGATTAGGCCCTAAATTCTGCTCCTGGATACAGGCGTTGTATGCGGCGCCGGAGGCCACAGTAAGGGTAAATGGGGGGTACTCGGAGCGGTTCTCCCTGGGGCAGGGGATGTGGCAGGGGTGCCCGCTGTCCCCGCTGCTTTTCGCACTGGTAATGGAGCCGCTAGCGGCTAGGATCAGATCAGTACAGGATATCAAGGGAATTGCAGTGGGGCCATGTCAACATAAGATAGCTTTATTTGCTGATGACCTGCTGTTTACTTTGACACAGCCAGTGACTTCCCTTCCGATCTTAATGCGCGAACTGCGGGAATATGGTAGTCTATCGGGGTTCAAGGTTAATTGGGACAAAACGGAGGCCTTGTCAATTTCACTAGAGCACCGGGTAAGTGGGGGTCTATAGGCCTCCTTTCCGTTTCGGTGGGCTATTCGATCGATTAGGTACCTTGGGGTGCAAATTACCGCGAGTTATCTGGATCTGTATGGGACAAACTACCCTCCGCTCTTCCAACAGCTTAAAAGGGATATGGATAGATGGCGGGGGGTGGAGTTGTCGTGGTTGGGGAGGATAGCGGCCCTGAAAATGAACCTGTTACCACGTTTGCTATACTTATTTCAATCTTTGCCGGTGGGGGTGAGCCAGGCCGAACTGCGCAAATTGCAGAGCCAAGTGTTTGCATTTATTTGGGGGAATAGTAGGCCTCGGATGCCTAGGCGGGTGATGTATGTTAATAGGGAGGGGGGGACTGGGGGTCCCTGAACTGGGCAGGTATTACTTGGCGGCACAGTTAAGACAGGTATATGAGTAGAGGGAAAAGGAGGGTCCCCCCCCCAAGGAGTTTAGGGAGGTGGAACAATACTGGGCTGGGGAGACTAGATTGGCATATTTACCATGTATCCAGGGCCCCCCACCGGGGGGGGAGATGGAGGGAGAATCCGGTGCTGGTGCATCTGAGGGGGCAGTGGCGTAAAGCACGGCGGAAATTTTCTCCGCGGTCAGACTTTTCAGTGTTGGCTCCAGTAAGAGGGACACCAGGATTTGCACCGGGTAGGGAGGGGATCTTTAAGCGGTGGGAGGCAGTGGGGCTTGGTACGTTTGATAAGTTCATAGAGGAGGGGAAGTTGATTTCATATCCGGATTTAAGGATGAAATATAGATTGCAGATTGGGGACTTTTGTCCACATATGCAGGTGAGAAACCTCTTACAGCAAAAAGATGTCAGAGAGTGCTGGGAAGAGGCCACAGATGACAGGGTCGGGTTGTCGGTGGGGTGGAAGGGGAGTAGAGGGTTGATCATCTTATTATACCGGGGGTTGGGGGATAGATCTCCTAGGAAATATTCTCATCAGGCAGAGTGGGAGAGAGAGTTGGGGAGAGAACTGGATGAGGAGGAATGGCGGAGAATACACATGAATATTGGGTGCCAGGCACTGTCTGTGGCGGTGCGGGAGACATCATATAAGCTTTTATATCGCTGGTACTATACACCAGTGAGGTTGCATAGGATGTTTCCGGGTGTATCTGAAAGATGTTGGAGACAGTGTGGGGGAGTGGGGTCTTTTATACACATCTGGTGGGAATGCCCACAGGTTCAGACTTATTGGAGGGCAGTGGGGAAACAAATAAACGGGCTCTTTGGGGGGGGTCCTCGGGTTGGAAATGGAATTTTGTTTGTTAGGTATGTGGCCGGAGGGGGCCCCTAGGAAGAGTGAATGCCCAATACAGGCATGTATAAGCGTAGTTACTCACCTGTAACAGGTGTTCTCCAGGAGCAGCAGGAATCAGTCCTCACTTATGGGTGACGTCGGCGCCGACGGAGCCCTCGCGGAGCAATTTTCCCCAGCTTTCAAAGAAAGCCTTTGGGAATTGCAGCACGCATGCGCGGTCCTCTTCCCGCCCAAGGGTGCCATCTTAGCCAGTCAGATGACATAGCTAAAAAGACAGCATAAAAATTTGCAAAAAAACTAAAGCAGACGATTGCAACTCCAAGGGGAGGAGGGAGGGTTGTGAGGACTGATTTCTGCTGCTCCTGGAGAACACCTGTTACAGGTGAGTAACTACGCTTTCTCCAGGACCAAGCAGGAAGTCAGTCCTCACTTATGGGACTCCCAAGCTTAAGGCTACCGGAGACCCTAAGCACAAAAATGAGCTCCCTCTAGCTCAGCAGCACAGAAGGAAAAGAATCTTCGCTGAATTATTACCCACCGGTAGCCCACATCCGGGATGGAGGGTAGGAGTTGCTCAGACCTCAAAGAGATTACGGAGGACTGCCTGTCCGAAAGCACTGTCCCTGCGGGACTCCCTCTCGAGACAGTAATGGACCGCAAAAGTCTGGCTCGAAGACCAAGTAGCGGCCCGGCAGATGTCTGCCAGCGGAACAGAGCGGAGGTAAGCCACTGACGTAGCCTTTGCCCGAACGCAATGAGCCGTGACTCGACCTTCCAAGGAGAGTCCGGCTGCCCCATAAGCCCAAGAGATACAGTCCGCAACCCAGATGGACAGAGTACGCTTGGAGACCGGGAGCCCCAATTTATTGGGGTCAAAAGACACAAAAAGCTGAGCAGCTTTACGGTGCTCCCGCGTACGGTCAAGGTAGAAGTTCAAAGCCCTTCTACAGTCCAGGGTATGGAGGACCGTTTCAGCTCGGCTGGAGTGTGGTCTGGGAAAGAAGGTTGGAAGTACCATCTCCTGATTGATGTGAAAAGGGGAGACCACTTTTGGAAGAAATTTTGGGTGAGTCCGTAGGACTACCCTATTTTTGTAGAACCAAGTGTAAGGGGGATCAGACACGAGGGCCTGCAATTCACTTACGCGTCTAGCGGAAGTGAGGGCTATCAAGAACAGTGTTTTCCAAGACAGAAAACGGAGAGAACAGGTAGCCATAGGTTCAAAAGGCGGACAGGTGATCCGCTGCAAAACCACATTCAGGTCCCAGTCAGGCGCTGGCGGGCGCAGAGGTGGTTTAAGTAGAAGGAGACCTCGGAGAAACCTCGCTACGAGAGGGTCGCTGGAGAGAGGTCTGCCGTCCACCGGCACATAATGTGCCGAAAGAGCACTGAGGTGAACTTTGACGGAGTTGGACTTAAGTCCCAGATTAGAGAGGTGTAGCAAGTACTGCAAGACCACCGACACCGGGCAGGAGAAGGGATCCTGAGACTGTTGGGTACACCAAACGGAAAAACGACGCCATTTAAGGGCGTAGCATTTGCGGGTAGAAGGTCGTCGCGAAGCCAAGACGACCTCCTCCACCTCTGCCGGCAGGAGAAGGGGAGCAAGGACTACCCTCTCAGCAGCCAGGCCATTAGGTTGAGAGACCTGAGGTTGGGGTGTAGCAGAGACCCCTGATCCTGAGTGAGGAGATCCGGTTGTAACCCCAGAGGGAATGGATCCTCTACCGCTAATTGCAGCAGGAGTGGAAACCACGGCTGTCTGGGCCAGCGAGGGGCCACCAGGATCATGAAGGCTTTGTCTCGGAGAACCTTGAAAAGAGTCCGAGAGACTAGCGGGATGGGAGGGAAAGCGTACAAGAGGCTCCCCGACCATGAGAGTAGAAAAGCGTCCGCCGCAACTCGAAGGGGGTGTGGCAGACGAGAGCAGAAGCGAGGAAGTTGCCGGTTGTGAGGACTGGCAAAGAGATCCACCGTGGGGAGGCCCCACTTTAGAAAGAGCTTCTGAACTACCAAGGGATCCAGGCGCCACTCGTGCGGCTGGAGGATCCTGCTGAGTTTGTCCGCCAGGCAATTCTCTTGGCCTGGGAGATAAACTGCCTTGAGGAGAACGCCGTGACTGACGGCCCAAGAGCAGAGCTTCTGTGCTTCCCGGCAGAGAAGGAAGGAGCCCGTGCCCCCCTGCTTGTTCACGTAGAACATGGCAACTTGATTGTCCGTCTGGACAAGGACGGACTGGTGGGAGGTCAGGTGGGAGAAGGCCTTGAGAGCCAGGCGGATCGCTCTGAGCTCCAGGAAGTTGATCTGCTGAGCAGACTCCCACGTGGTCCAAAGGCCCTGAGTACGCGCCCCTTGGCAATGTGCTCCCCAGCCCAGGAGGGATGCATCTGTCGTCAGCACCCGGGCCGGCGGAGGTGGCTGAAAGGGCATGCCGAGCACCAGATTCGGCCGATGTAGCCACCACTGAAGAGACGAGGCCAGCGGCTCGGAGACGCGCACTAGGTCTGCTAGGCCGCCTGTGGCCTGTTGCCACTGCTTGCGGAGACACCATTGAGCGGGTCGCATATTCAGGCGGGCATTGGGGGTCACATGGACGGTGGAAGCCATATGGCCGAGTAGTCTCAGGAAGCGCCTGGCGGAGACCAGGGGCTGGCTGCGAAAACGGTCGGCTAGGTCCAAGAGCCGTTGAGCCCTGTCGAGCGGTAGGAACGCTCGTGCCTGAGGAGTGTGCAGCCTTGCGCCGATGAACTCGAGATCCTGTGAGGGGAGCAAAGTGGACTTTGCAAAGTTTATAACAAAGCCCAAGTACTGCAGAAGAGTCACCGTGCGGCGCGTGGCGTTGGTGACCTCCAGAGCGGACGATGCTCTGATGAGCCAGTCGTCGAGGTACGGAAAGACATAGAGGCCGTGAAGCCGGAGATGGGCCGCCACCACCGCGAGACATTTTGTGAAGACTCGCGGTGCGGAGGACAGGCCAAAGGGTAGTACTCTGTACTGGTAATGATTTCCTGCCACCACAAACCTTAGGTATTGGCGGTGGCTTGGGTGGATGAGGATGTGCGTGTAGGCATCCTTTAGATCCAAGGAGCATAGCCAATCTCCCTGCTGGAGGTAGGGCAGAAGGATTCCAAGGGTAAGCATCTTGAACTTCTCCCGCACGAGGAACTTGTTGAGGTTGCGCAAGTCCAGGATGGGTCTGAGGCCTCCTGTTCTTTTTGGTATTAGAAAATACCTGGAATAAAAGCCTTGACCTTTCAGGTGGTGGGGCACCGGTTCCACCGCCTGTTCCTGTAGAAGACCTGCTAACTCCTGAAGGAGTAATTCCCTGTGCAGAGGGGGTCGTGGAGGTTCTCCCGGAAAATAGGAGGGAGGGACCTGGTGGAAGTGGAGAAGATAGCCTTCTCGCACGACTTGAAGCACCCAGGCATCTGAGGTGACGCTGGACCACCTGTGGGCGAAGTGAACCAGCCGGCCTCCGGTGCTGGGAGGAACCAGCGGGGGGGGAGAGGCTATGCTTGAGGAGTCAAAAACCCCCACCCTGCTGAGCAGGGGCTGGTGGTGCAGGTTTGGGGGCTTGCTGCCTACGGGACCCGTTACCCCGTCCCTTGGCCTGCTGGCCCTGTTGGGGAGCTGCAGGGGCCTGATATTGGGGGTATTGTTTGTAGGCAGCCGCCTTCCTCGGGTAAAAGGACTTCTTTCCCGAGCCCTTCTTTTTCTGGGAAGGGGCGGAGGTCTTCCTAGAAAGCCTAGTCCGGGTGAGAGTCTCCGTCTCAATTTGTGCAGCCTTTTCAGCCATGGGCTTGCCAAAGAGGTTTTCGCCTCGGCAGGGGACATCGACCAACTTGTCCTGCACCCAGGGCTCAAGGTCAGACAACTGAAGCCAAGCCTGTCGGCGGGCACCGATGCCGGCTGCGGCCACTCGAGCCGATGCTTCAAAGCCATCATAGGCTGCTCGGGATATGAATTTTGAGCATTCCCGAATGCCAGTGGACAAGGCCAGGAACCTCCGCAAGGGTTCCTCGGACAAACCAGCGGAGAATCCGGCTAGCTCTTTAGCCAGGTCTCGGAGATACATGCCCATGTATAGCTGGTAGGTCTGGACACGACACGCAAGCATAGAGCCCTGGAAACACTTCTTACCAAGGCCATCCAGGTTACGGGCCTCCCTGCCAGGAGGCACCGAGGAGTGCATCTTCTGGCTCTTAAGACGATGCATGGCCGATTCCACTACCATGGAATGGTGTGGTAGCTGTGCTTTTTGGAAGCCAGGGCTCTTGCGGACTCGATAGATAGAATCGACCCGCTTGCTCAGGACCGGCGAGGTGGCCGGACTCTCCCACATGCGGAAGAGTAGTCGTTCCAGCATGGGAGGAACCGGTACAGTAAAGTGTTCCCTGGCGGGAGAGTCATACTGGAGGGCGTCGAGCTCTTCGGCTCGAGGCTCCTCCTCGGGGTCCGCAGGGAAGGCCAAAGCCTTGGCCATATCCCTGACGAAGTCCGAGAACCGGGCATCCTCCGGGGGGACTGCTTCCGAGGTTCGGACTCAGGTGAGTCCGAGGGGACACACCGAGTCCAAAAAGAATCAGGCGACTCTTCCTCTTCAGACTCCCAGACCGACTCCGACGAGGACTCGGTGGGGTCGGCCCGGGCAGGGCGCGGCGCCTGCCGCCCCGACGCCGAGGGAGTCGGCGTCGGCGACCTCGGTCCCGAACGGGAGGCCGAGGGTGACCTCGACCGAGGATCGACTCGAGTTCGCATCGACTCGAGGATCGGCTCGGTCTCCGGGGTCGACTTAGACGTCGACGTCCCGGCGGTCGGGGCAGCGGCGCCAGCGAAGCCAGCGAGCAGTGCCCGCTGCTGGTCCATGAAGGCAGACAGTCTGCTCTCCAAGGCCGTCAACCTGAGTCCGAGCTCAGGTGACCCAGCAGCCCCCGACTCGGGCCCCGACGGCGTCGGGCCCGACGTCGGCTGTCGCGGAGGCGAGTCCAGGAGGACTACGGGACGTACCCGAGCAGGCAGCTCCGACTCCAGGCGAGGTCGCTTCGTGAGGTGCTCCTTCTCCAAGGACCCGGGACGGCTATCGGGGCTATGCGACCTGGCCCTCACGGAGCCAGGAGCGTCCACCGACGCCGCCCTCGCGGGTTTCACCTTACGTCGATGGTCCCCAGAGGGAGAACCCCTGTCGGAGGAACTCCGGCGACGGTCCGAGCTGGAACCCCTGGACGCGGAGGCCTCCGACGAGGTCCGGTTACGGCTGGGGTCAGCGAAGATCCTATCCCGCTGATGCCGCCGACTTCTCAACGCTTTGGAGGAGAGTTTGCCGCAGGGCCCACAGATCATTTCTTCATGATCCGGACCCAGGCAGCGGAGGCAATGGTCGTGTGTGTCAGTCAATGACATATTTCGGTCACACTGACCACACCGCTTGAAACCACTGGCAGCCATCGGGGGAAAAAGGGCCCCGGCGAGGTCAAAGGACCGGGCTGCCAGGGAAAAACCAAAAACGAAAACTGACTAAGTCAGAAAAACCGAAAAAGAAGAAGAGGACTCGTGACCGGCGTCGCGAGTCCGGGCGGGAAAAAGACCGGCGTCGAACCGAAAGGAAAAAAGAGTAAATTATGAAGAAATATCAACTTTTTCGCGGGGACACGACGGGTACGTCTGTAGGGCTCCGCGGAAAAAAGAAGACTGGCTAAGATGGCACCCTTGGGCGGGAAGAGGACCGCGCATGCGCGCTGCAATTCCCAAAGGCTTTCTTTGAAAGCTGGGGAAAATTGCTCCGCGAGGGCTCCGTCGGCGCCGACGTCACCCATAAGTGAGGACTGACTTCCTGCTTGGTCCTGGAGAACAAGCTGCTCGTAGAGAAATTGCGCGGGCTTGGAAACAGATTAGAATGCCAGGAACGGAGCAGTGGAAGAGTCGACTGAGATGCATTGTCCTGGTGGCGCAATTAACGGCAATGCGTCGCCAGAAGCAGGAGAGCTTTGATAAACTATGGGCTGCCCTGTTGGAATTTTTGAAGGGATAAAATGCGTCATGGGGGGGAGGGGGGGAGAAGGGGCTGGGGGAGGGAGGGGGGATGAGGGGAAGGGTCATGGGCTGCAGTTGCCTTAAAACGATAGTGGTTATTGTAAATGATGTAAAGGGGGAATGAATGGAGTGTATTTATACTGTGTTGCGGGAGGATTATGATTTGGGGGAGAGGGCAGCCTTTGGGTAATGTAGGGAGAGAACCTGCTATGTTAATATTGGAGTGCGGTCCTAATGGAGGAAATGGGGGGGGGAAGGGATTTACTGTACAATTGTGATGTTGGTGACCATGTGTAGAGGATATGGTTTGGTTATAAATGTTAATAAAAAATTTTTAAAAAACCTAAGAGAAAATATACTTTACTCAATGCGTAATCAAACTCTGAAATTGGTTACCAGAGGATGTAATAAAAGCTATCAGTGTAGCTGGGTTTAAAAAAGGTTTGGACAAGTTCCTGGAGGAAAGGTCCATAAACCATTATTAAAGAGGACCCAGGAAATCCCAGGGAAAAAAAAATCGGCTTTTCTCAAACGACGACAGTAAAAGAGAAAATTCCAGCCCCAAATTGGAATGCTACAAGATACTCAAGGATCCATGTAGAATGATGCTGAGAAGATCAAGAAAAGGTGGAAATACAGTTGTGGTCAATATTATTGGCACCCTTGTAGTGCACACCCTTAATGTCCAATATCTCCTAAAGAAAAGTGGCCAGTAAAATGGCTTTAGATTATATATGCACACATATCTGACACATAAAAGAATAAAATAAAACAAAGACCAATTAGAAAAGGAAATAGTAGGAAATAGTATAAAAACTGGGACACTTCCAGGACATGATTATTGACATCCTTATAAACAACTCAAATCAGTTTGAACAGAAGAACTACATTCCAAATGCAGCAAAATTAGATGCACCTTTGATCCATTGTCAATACTCACGTGACTTGAATCAACCAATGAATAAAGACTCTAATGTTTAAAAATGGCCACATTCACTGCCTGTTACATTTTCACAATGGTGAAGACAAGAAAGCTACCTAAGAACATCAGAAAAGCCATTATCACCAAACATCAAACTGGTACACGGCCATCTCCAAAGACCTTGGGATTCTTGTGTCTACAGTTCACGATGTTATTAAGAAGTGTTCTGCTCATGAAACTGTAAAGAACCTCCCAGGACGTGGTAGGAAGAGGAAAATTAATCCAATAAGTCTTTGAAGGTTAGTGCGAACTGTTGGAAAAATACCATACAACATCCAAAGAGCTTAAGGCTGATTTGGAGCAATCTGGAGTCGTGGTTTCAATCTGCACCATATCCCACACACTAAACAAAGAAGGACTTCTTGGGCAAAGGCCAAGAAGGACCCCACTGCTCAAAGACACATAAAAAAACATGCCTGATCTTTGCCCAAACCTACCTTGAGAAAACCACAATCCTTCTGGGAAAATGTTCTGTGAAACCAAACTTGAGCTCTTTGGCAATGCAGACCAGCGTTACAGTAATAGGCAAAAAAATGAAGCTTATAAGGAAAAACACACCCTTCTTACAGTTAATTATGGTGAAGGTTCCATAAAGTTGTGGGGCTGTTTTGCTGCCTCAGGAACTAGAAGCCTGAAACGTATTAAAGGAATCATGGACTACTAAAGTATTTTAGAGCAAAATGAGCTACCTAGTGTCATAAAGCTAGGTTTGAGTCGAAGGTCATGGGTCCTCCAAGCGGGACAATGACCCAAACCATACATCCAAAAGTATAAAAGAATGGGTAAAAATAAACAAATGGACTGTTTTAAACTGGCCAGCAATGAATCCTGAAGGTCAGCACAAAAGAGGAAGGCCAGCAATGAGATGGATTAGTACAACAGCAGCAGCTATGGATGTCACTTTCAACAATGAGCTGCTTGAATGAAGGCCGAACAAAGTTTAGGACAGCTATCTACAGGGTCGCCATTAATCTACACCGACTCGATTGCACTTAACAACAACAGTCTGACCTCGATGGCAAGTAAATTAATGGAGCTGCTACTAAATCAAAGGATAGTTTAGTTTCTGGAAACCAATCAAGTATAGGATCTGGAGTTGCATCATTTTACCAGAAGTAGGTCTTACCAGATAAATCTGATCAATTTCTTTGACTGAATGACCAGACAGCTCACGGGAGAGCACTAAATGTGGTGTACTTGGATTTCAGTAATTCCTCTGGCACAGTTCCACAAAGGCAACTTATAAACTGAGACCCCTTGGTATAAGTCTTAAAAGTTAGAAACTGGTTGAGGAGGGGCAACAAAGAGTAATGGTAAATGGAGTTCATACTGAGGAAAGGGGCGTTACTAGTGATGCGTTGCAAGGATCACTACTTAGTCCAGTTCTTTTTAACATTTTCATAAGGAACATTACAGAAGGGCTCTTGGGAAAAAAAAATTAGGCGGGAGGAGGCGTCGGTTGTTTTGTTTTTGTAGATAATACCAAAATTGAAATAGACATGCTGGATGGAGGAGAAAACATGAGAAGGGGTCTAGCAAACTTGAGGAATAGTTTAAAATTTACTAACTAAGATTAATTTCTAAAAACTTCAGTCATGCATTTAGGCTGCAAAAGCCTAAGAGAGAGGTACAGTATAAGGGGTGAAGTAGTTCTGTGCCAAAAACCAGAGCAGGATCTGGAAGGTGGTCATATCAGATATTAGGGCGGCTAAATGGGCGGCGTATAAGGCAAAGGCAAAAGCAAAATGAAGAATGCTGCTTGGGTGCATAGTGAGAGAAAATGGCCAGCAGGAAAAAGGTGGTGGTATTTCCTCTGTATAAGTCTCTTGTAAGACCTCATTTGAAGTACTATGCGTAATTCTGGAGATTGCACCTCCAAAGGGATACAAACCAGATGGAGCTGATTTAGAGAGTGGTCAACAGTCTTCATCATGAAGCAGGAGCATAGAAACATTTTTGAGAGTGGACCACATGATCAGAAATCCATGCAGGTACAGACATGTGAATACTATAGCCTGTTACAGCACATTAAAATCTGTAAATCTCTTCTGCAATTATGACTTCATATCCACCAAATGGCTCTGCAAACTCGTGTGTGTTAGTTAATTAGGCAAAAATTATTTTTTGCTAAGAATTTCAAATAGGCTGCAACAAGAAGTTATATGGGTCACATCTGATCCACAGACTATATGCTGGTTGCCCTGGTCATAAAACATATCAGGACAGAAAAAGATTTAAATATGTATATTCTAAAGGCAGGATAGAAAAGATAGTGGGCTTCTCTGTATGGAACAAAGGTCTAGAACAAAAGAGGGGGGGTCACAGGACAAAGGGAGCAGATTCTGGAGTAACCTAAGGAAACATTTCTTTAGAGAAAAATAGTGAATGCATGGCACAGCCTTTCAGTGCAGATGGTACCTGAATTCAAGAAAACATGGGACAAGCATAGAGGATTCGCTAAGCCAAGAAGAATAATTGGTGTGGATGGTAAGACTAGATAGGCCATATGGCAGTGGTTCCCAAATCTGTCCTCAGTGACAGTCGGATTTACAGGAAATCCACAAAGAATATGCAGGAGAAGATTTGCATGCAGTGGAAGCAGTGTATGCAAATCTCTCCCATGAACATTCATAGTGAATATCCTGAAAGCCCGAATGTCTGGGGATAGAGTTGCTAACTGGCTCCAGATGTGCCCAACAGGCCTGATCCCATCTTGGGTTTACCCTACTGCATGCAGGGATATGTAGTTCTGATTTCTCCATTGCACTCCGTAAGAAAAGGAAGACTGCATGTCCCTGCATGTAATGGGGTAAACCCAGGCCTGGATCATACTTGTCAGGCGCATCTGGAGCCAGTTGGCAACCCTAGCTGGGGAGCCCCCAGGACAGATTTGGGAAACACTACCATATGGGCTTTTCCTGCCATTATGTTCTAAGCATCCATGAACGCATAGTGCCATCATACTCTGATGTGTTTAACACACAGTCACCATTGTGTTTTAATTATGTATTCAACCCTTGACATTTTTTTGGAAGTTATATTTATGAGAGAGGACAGGAGGGATTTGGCAGTAACTTTTCCAAATTCTCAATTGATGAGCAGCTGCACCTTACAGAACACCACAAAGAGAGGTGTGTGGGAAATGCACCAGTTTTAGCGGAGGTATCTCAAGCTTTCTCTCTCTTGGTGGGTCAGTATGGTCACCGTGTAGCTCTGATAACACAAACGAGGCTATCAGAGCGGTCAGCATGTGTACCGGTCTGTGCTTAATTGCTTTTACTACAGTTTCAGATGTAATCACTAATCACATAAATTGTTCACAGCTAGATAGTCCCAATTTCCAAAAGTATATTGATGCAAAGAGATTCATTTAAAATAGCACAATTTTATCTCAAATGAAATTGCCTCAGGTGGTTTGAAATCCATAGCACAGCTCTCCTGTTGCCATGGGAACATGACTGGCGATTGCTGTTCTACTTCTTACAATGCACCCAATATTGGGCCTGTGCATTTTCTCAGAGCATGTCTAGCATGGAATGAAAAACACATTTCTGTACCAAACTAAATGAGAAACCAAAGGGAGGAATAAACACCAAAGAATACAAATAAAAATCAAAGCTTTCCGCAGGTGGATGCTACAGGATTAATAAGCATAAAAGTCCAATATTATCAGCCTATCGAGTTGTATGCACTGCACCAGAATATCATGCGCTCTATAAATCCCATGTGGTTCATCTATGGTTGCTAGACATTTCTGATTTTCAGGGATTGTACCCAAATATGCACACAAGTCTCCAATTTGTAAGTATGCATTTTCCCCGACTGCAGATGCTGGAACCAAGGAGTGACCAGAACTTGGGGGGGGGGGGGGGAGGGCAGAGGGTTTTGGATGTTGGGGTGTCAGGTGATGGGACAATCATAATTTTAATGGTAATGTAATCTAGCACAGGAAATGACTCCCAACCCACCCATCCCACTGTGCCCAGTTGTCCCAGATTTGCATACCAAATATCTGGTAACCTTATGATCTTCTCTTCAAAGGCTTGTTCCTGGGTGAGAGAGAACAAATTAGCATGATGGCCATGGGCTTTTGTAGTGGCCCCACCACTGAAGTCTTTCATTAATTCCCTCAGGAGCACCAATGGCCTGTATGGATGTGACCTTGTCACTGATGGTACCGGAGGTAGAATTAGGAGATAGCTCATGCAGTTTTTCCTTCCCTTTCTCCCCTGTTGTCCCCATCTCCATTTTATCAATTTCCATCTAGAGGTGAGGGTCCACTTCAGGTGATTCACGCCATGCCCCACACCTCTCTAGGGTCAGCCTTGATGCTTCAAAATGGCTCCAGTGAGGCTATAGAGTTAACTCTTAACAATATATTCCATTTCTTCATCTCTGCAACCCATATACAGCTGCGGTCAACATTATTGGCACCCTTGCATACAACTGTATGTCATCATAGTATTTTAATAGTATGTTCAAAGGTATACAACAAAAGAAGATGTCAATGCAACTTAGATATAGTAATTTCTGAGAAAAAAAACCCAAAGAAAATATGACCTGGACAGGATTAATGGCACCCTTCACTAATATTTGGTTGTACAACCCTTGGCAGTGATGACAGCAGGATCATGCATTTAAGCAGCAAAAATCTAAAGGAGTGGTACAGAGTAGGGGGTGAAGTACTTCTGTGCACAAAAGAAGAGTGGGATCTGGCGTGATTGTGTTTGATGATCTTAAAATTGCTAAACAGGTAGAAAAGGTGAAGCTGAAAGCTAGAAATATGTTTGGGTGCATAGGGAGAGGAATGGCTAGCAGAAAAAAAGAGGTGATAGTGCCTCTGCATAAGTCTTTGGTACGACCTCATTTGGAGTACTGGGTACAATTCTGGAGACCGCACCTTCAAAAGTATATAAACAAGTTGGAGTCAGTCAGAGGGTGGGTACTAAAATGGCTAAAGCATACGAGGACGGACTTAAGGATCTCATTATGTATACTTTAGAGGAAAGGCGAGATAGAGAGAGATGATAGAGATGTTTAAATACCTCTATGGCATAAATGCACAGGAGGAGAGCCTTTTCGATTGAAAGCTCTGCTACGAAGGGGCATAGGATGAGAGTAAAAGGGGATAGACTCAGGAGTAATATGTGGAAATATTTCTTTATGGAAAGAGTGGTAGAAGCGTAGAACGGTCTCCCAGTGGAGGTGGTAGAGATGAGGACAGTATCTGAATTCAAAAAAGCATGGGACAAACACAGGAAAGGAAAAAAGAAGACTATTGTAATAGTTGATATGGAAGATAGGCCAAGTGGTCTTTTTCAGCTGTCATATTTCTATGTTTCTTGTACTCATCTATAGGTTTGTATATCTGTCTGCTACTAGCTTTTCCCACTCTTAAAATGCGATTTGTTTCAGCTCATGAATGTTTCCAGGATTCCTTTTACCAATGGAAGATTCCAGCTCTTTCCAAAGGTTCTCAATTGGATCGAGATCAGGACTCATTGCTGGCCAGTTTAAAACAGTCCATTTGTTTCTTTTTACCCATTCTTTGGTCGTTTGGATGTGTATTTTAGGTCATTGTCCTGCCTGGAGGACTCATGACCTTTGACCCAGACCTAACATTTTGACACTAAGTGGTGGCCCATTCCACTCCAAAATACTCTAGTAGTCCCCCGACTGCATGATTCCTTTAATATGTTTCAGGCCACCAGTTCCTGAGGCAGCAAAACAGCCCCACAACATTATGGAACCTTCACCATATTTAACTGTAGGGTGTGTTTTTCCTTATAAGCTTTATTTCTTTGCCTATAAATGTATCGCTGGTCTGCATTGCCAAAGAGCTCAAGTTTGGTTTCATCTGTCCACAGAACATTTTCCCAGGACTGTGGTTTCTCAAGGTGGGTTTGGGCAAAGATCAGGTGTGCCTTTTTATATCTGTTTTTGCACAGTAGGGTCCTCCTTGGCCTTCGCCCATGAAGTCCTTCTTTGTTTAGTGCACAGCATATGATGCAGATTGGAACCACAACTCCAGATTGCTCCAAGTCAGCCTTAAGCTCTTTGGATGTTCTACATGGTGCTTTTCCAACAGTCTGCACTAACCTTCGAAGACCTCTTGAATTAAATTTCCTCTTCCCACCACGATTTGGAGCCTGCATCAGAAGCCTTATGAAAAGAGACTTGAAGACCTAAATATGTACACTTTGGAGGAGAGGAGGGATAGGGGAGATATGATTCAGACCTTTAAATACTTAAAAAGAAATAATGAACAAACAAACCTCTTCCAAAGACGGGGAAGCTGTAAAACTAGAGAGCATAACATGAAGCTGCAAGGTGGTAAATTGAAAGGCAATGTCAGGAAATACTTTTTCACTGAAAGGGTGGTGGATACTTGGAATGCCCTCCCAATGGAAGTGGTGAGGGCAAACACAGTGACGGAATTCAAAATGGCATGGGACAAACACAGTGGATCCCTTTACAGCAACAGGATAAAATCAAAATAAACTGAACCATCTAATTTCTCAATAAATAGGGGTGTTCTACATGGAGCGGTGGGTTCACCCCTAAACAAAGACGTGGGGAGGGGTGGCCTGCACAGAGTGGCAGGTGCACCTACTCCTACCATCTTACTGGGCAGACTAGATAGACCATACTGGTCTTTATCTGCCGTCATTTACTATGTTACTATGTTCTGGGAGGTTCTTGACAGTTCCACGAGCAGAAGACTTCCTAACATTGCAAACTGTAAACACAAGAATCCCTAGGTCTTTGGAGATGGCCTTGTACTCCTTTGAAGTTTGATGTTTGGTGATAATGGCTTTTCTGATAGTCTCAGGTCTTGTCTTCACCACTGTGAAAATGGAACAGGAAGTAATGTGACCATTTTAAACATTAGAGCCATGATTCAAATGATGTGAGTACTGACAATTGATCACAGGCGCATCTAATTTTACTGCAGTAGGAATGTGGTTCTTCTGTTCAAACTGATCTGAATTGTTTAGAAGAGTACCAATAACACAGGTACACTAACAAAAAACTGCCTCCAGTTTTGCAACTGATTCCTATAGATTTTGGGGTGCTGAATCAGGGAAAAATAGCCAAAATGTTCCATCACGTCACGTTTTCTTGCAAAATTAGATTTCTTACCCATATAAGGAATGTTCACATAATTTCTTTTTAGCCGACTGCAGTTTATTTTCTTGGCCCAAAATAGAGGTTGTAATGGTTAACTAACTAGAAACACTCCCTCATGATATTTTAGAGTGTTTTGTATTCATTTTATACATTAACAGGACAATTGGGAGGCGGGGGGCTAAATCCAGTACTCGCGCTGGCGCATGTTCTTTCCTGTTCGCCTCGCCTCGTTCGCTCGCTCAAACACGGTGGTTGCGACATGAACGTTCCTGTCAAATTTCAGTTTCTTGCAAGTTCATTATTACCTTTTGTTTGCTCAGTCGTAATCCAGCTTTATTCCGAAGTGGTTCACTACAGTTGTAGTTTGCAGTGCTGTGTATTTGTGATGGCTCACAGAGCCAGAGGTTGCGTCAACTCTCCGGACAGTTTTTGTTTTATTTGTGGGGAATATACCGTGAAAAAGCGGCAGAGGAACATTTCTGCATTTATTTAAAAAGTATATTTCGCCTATTTCGGTTTGAAGTTAGGCGATCAAGACAAACCGTGGGCTCCTCACAAAGTGTGCAAGACATGTGAGGAAGATCTACGCTTATGGATGAAAGGTAAAAAACAAGCATTTCGTTTCAGAATACCTATGATGTGGCGTGAACAAAGAGACCACAGCAGTGACTGCTATTTTTGCTCTTGCATTGTGAAGGGATACAACTTAAAAAATAAGAACGTAATAAGTTACCCCAACCTTCCCTCAGCAATTAGGCCTATGCCTCATAGCAACGAAGTACCTGTGCCTGAACCACCAAAATCTTTGGATCATATTTGTGTGGACGGTTCTGATCATGATGAGACTCATCAGATGGCTTTTCCCGATGAGTCCAGTACTTCCGAGTTTGAAACTGAACCAGATCCGAAACCTGAACTTTTCTCTCAAGCTGAATTGAATGATTTAGTCCGGGATTTAGGACTCCCAAAAGATGCTGCCCAACTGCTAGGTTCTCGGCTTAAACAGAAAAATCTATTGTCACCAGGAACAACTTTTTATTGGTACCGCAACCGCGAGACACAATTTTTGAAGTATTTCAGCAAAGAGGAAGATTTGAGAGTATTTGGGACCCGGTGAGAAAAATGTTCATGAGAGCTTGGTACCTCGTGATAAAATTCTATTACCACCTCTCCACATTAAGTTGGGTCTCATTAAGCAATTCATCAAGTCCCTTCCAAAAGATGGTGAGTGCTTTCGGTACCTTTGCTCAAAGTTCCCCCGACTTTCTGAAGCAAAGCTAAAGGAAGGAGTGTTTGTTGGCCCTGATATAAGGAAACTCATTTCAGATGGAGCATTCGCTGAAACGATGTCTGAGAAGGAAAAAGAAGCCTGGGATTCCTTCAAGGATGTTGTTCTCAAATTCTTGGGGAACAGGCGGGATGAGAACTATAAGGATATTGTTGCCAGGATGCTCAATGCCTTCAAAGAACAAGGCTGTAACATGAGCCTGAAAGTCCATTTCTTGCACTCCCATGTGAACTACTTTCCCGAAAACTTGGGGGCGTACAGTGAAGAACAAGGTGAAAGGTTTCACCAGGACATCAAGGACGCAGAGAGAAGGTACCAAGGAAGATGGAACACCACTATGATGGCTGATTTCTGCTGGTTGCTGCTGCGGGAAACCCCAGATGAAAAATACGCCAAGCAGCGCACCAAGAGAAGCATTCGGGGGAAGAAGAAACGGGCCCACCAGGAGATTGATTGACCCAAGAATGACTTTAAAATCTAAACTGTGTTGACAAATATCGTGTTTTTACTAAACTTTGAAATAAAAATTTGCTAGTTATTACCACAGTGTCGGATCTCATTTATTAGAATTTTATTTTCACACCATCGGGTGTTTGTCTTCATGTATTGCAATGGTGCGGTTTGCGTTTTCTATTCTTACATACATACCTGTACAACATTTTTTGCACATTTCTTTGCTTTGCTTTGTGTCTAACCTCGCTCTTATATGCTCAATGTTTGTGCACATGTATGTGGCTTTTTTAAGTGCAGACAATTTTGCTACCATCACAGTGTGTTTTGTTGACATTACTCTATTCTTAAATGTGCTGCATTGTTACAATTTTCTTTATTCTTATTTGAATAACTACTAAACAATTAGTATAAAGAATTCATCCAAGAAACTTTTATCTCGATCGCACTCAATCTGAAACATTCACCTCAAACTGCTAACCCAATGTAGCAAAAACTCTGTACGTGATGGAGAAAATTGGTTACCAGATTTGGATTCAGCGCACCAAAAAACGTAAAAATCAATCGAAACATTAGAGGCAGTTTAAAAAAAAATTTTTTAGTGTACCTGTGTAATCATCTCCTGGCAATGTCCCAGCTTTTATACTATTTCCTGCTATTTCCTTTTTTAATTGGTCTTGTTTTATTTGATTCTTTTGTGTGTCAAATGTGTGTGCATATACAATCCAAAGCCATTTTACTGGCCACTTTGTTTTAGGAGATATTGGACATTAAGGGGTTGAACTGCAAGGGTGCCAACAATGTTGACCACAATTGTAAGAAGCTAAATAAAACAGTCTGACTGCACTATAAGCAATCATTCTGCATGAAACAGAGTGCAGTTGTAGCTATTTAACTGTTTGCAACATTGTCATGTTTAAAAATATAATGCAGTCCCTCCTGAGATACTGCTACCGTGAGCAAAAATGGGTGTTAATGTAATTCCTAATGGACAGAGAACTGCTCACTGTCATGATTGAATACTGTTTAAAAGCATCTCTCTCATGAGAAATCAACCTTCTCCATGCTTAAAAGTGTAAGTAGAGGGAGCCAGGATGTGCCCAGAAAAGGCAATTTGTATTTTTTATGATGGATTTATGTACCCACACCATTAGAAGTGGGTATTTATTGTACTCTATTAGCATTACATTTCATTTCATTGTTTGGGGGGAGGGAGAGGACTTTGTTTTGTTTTCATTTAAAAACAGCTCGCCCCTGGGTTCTCTCATATCCCCCCAGTGAACCACATCGGACTTAACTTACTCATGATACTGGGATTTTCCCTTCTCTGGGAGCAGAAATTATCTCCGGCTGCCTCTGCCCCATCAGGGCTGTTTCAAAATGGTGCTGGCCTTAGGTCATCCAGCAGTATTCTGAGATTAACTACAGCAACAGGATAGCAGAAGAGACTGAGTATTTCTCATTCAACTAAAGAAGGGAGGAGTAATTGGAGGAGTAATTTAAGAGGGTCAATGATGGTGGAAGAAAAAACAAGCCCGGGAGGGGAGGCGGGAGCGTTTTTAAAAATGGTAGCTTATAACACTTTCGTTGTTTTCTTTCGTTTCAAATGTCAGCAGATTTTTACATGCAAAACAGTTAAACCAAGTGTTCTCTGGAGTGATTTCCCCCACTGGACCCCTTCAGAGAAAACTGCACCTCCCCAACCTCTATCTCCAACCTACCAAATACTAAAAACTTGGCTACTCCAAATGCCATACCGTTCTGATGTCTGGAATGCCCTCCTGATGGAGGTAGTAGAGAAAGAAGAAATGATAGAATTCAAAAATAAACACAGAAGACCCCTAATTTGCAAGAGGATGGAATCAAAGTATAAAGCACTTCAGTTCAAAGCACAAGTTAAATGATTTTTTGCACTTCATAAGAGGCATGAGGAGGTTAACCTGCACAGAGCAGCAGTTACGACCATAACCACCCTTTACTGGACAGACTCCATGGACCACGTCATTTACTAGTTTACTATCTAACCAGCTGCCAATGAAACCTCTTGCTAGGTGTTTTAACTGTATTGATTTTCTTTTAAAAGCAATGGGGGGATGGAGGGGGTCAGATGAAAAATTGCTGCGTATTTTTCTATCAAGAAATTTATCATAAAATGGCTCCTGTAATTGATTATAACTGGATGGTGTTTTTCAAATTCAGGGATACGAACCAATGCTGGGTTGCAGCATGCCAGCAACTAGATCGTGGCTCCAACTCCTGTTCCTGCACCCATTCTCATTGCAAAGTTTTTCTCTGGGGAGAAAGAATGTGCAAAGTGGATAGATGCAAGCCAGAGGAAATAAGGAGACAAGAAGAACAAGAGTAAGCAAGGAGAAATGGGGAGAAAAAGCAAAGGGAAGGGAGAATAAAGAAAAGGTAGAAATAGGAGAAGTGAAAAAAGGAGTAGGAAAGACAGAGTTAAGCAATAGGAATGTGCATTCATGAATGCTCTCTTGGTTCATTTAGGAACCTAAAAACCTAAATTGCAGGCAAATCATTTATATGTGCATATACCTACAAATTAACACATACACAATTGATTTGCACATTTGAAGTCTTCAAGGACTACCAGAAGGAACTGCTACTGCTAGAAAAAAAATCTGTACTTGTAAGTATTTACTTCTGAGAAATTCTCTAAATCTTGGGGAAAAGGGAATTCTTTGGGTTAAATCTGATAAATCTGTATATTTTGGAATACAGTGTATTTGTTAATTCAGTCAGGGCCTTGTATCAGCATAGCGCTTTTAGTTTAAATTTAAAACTCAGTAGAGAACATTTAGTTTTAAATTGAAACTAAAAGCTCTTTGCTAGGTTTTAAATTTAAAACTTGGTCAGGACCTAAAACTTGGTCAGGACCTAGTATAAACAGAGCAGTTATAATCTTAGCTTTATAGGTTCTTAAACCTATTAAAAGCAGAGAAATGGTCAAATTCACTTTCAGGTTCGGCTTGTTATCCTCACCAGGAATAGAGTAATTAAGACCCTGAAATTAATTAATCTTGAGTGAACAAAGTCCCTTCAACTTAATTGGTATAGTTAGATCAGTACAAGTATGTGTAGCACATTTAAGTAAACAACTTAAATAGCTAAACAAAACCTTAAAAATAAAATGCAGACAGCAGTCTAGCAGTAAGATGTGTGCTGTCAAGTCTTTAGCATTAAGTGTCATATATACGATTTTCTCCCAGTTGGTGAGGGGTCTTATATATGCACTAGGTGCAAGGAGCTCTTTGCCCTCAGGGAACGAGTCCGATCTCTGGAGACTAGAGTAGCAGAATTGGAGGACATAAGGAAGACAGAGAGGTACACAGATGAGACCTACAGGGATGTAATACTGAAGTCTCACCTCTAGTCTGGCAGCCTCTCAATTGCCATGGAGGAGAGAGGTCACGTGAAAGGAGAGAATCACCTTGGTGTGGCAGGAAGTGATCCTGTAGCTAGGAGCTGTCTGCCAGGAGATGTAAAATCCTCTCGCATGAGGAAGTTTCTCCAGGGCCATGTGCCCAGGAGGGAAGGGTTAGGATGACCATTATAGATGGTGATTCGATCATTAGGCATGTAGATAGCTGAGTGGCTGGTGGATGTAAGGATCGCCTAGTAATATGCCTTCCTGGTGCAAAGGTAGCGGACCTGGACAAGATTTTAGATAGTGCTGGGGAGGAGTCTGCTGTTTTTGTACATGCTGGCACCAATGGCAGGTAAGTGTGGGAGGGAGGTTCTGGAGGCCAAATTTAGGCTTTTAGGTACAAAGATGAAATCCAGAATTCCAGAGTAGCATTCTCTGAAATGCTTCCAGATCCACATGCAGGAACCAAAAGAAAGGCAGAGCTCTGGAGTCTCAATGTGTGGATGAGATGATGGTACAAAAAGAAGGGTTTTGGATCTGTTAGGGATCTCAGAGACCTGGTGGAAGAAGGACAACCAATGGGACACTGTGATACCTGGGTACAAATTATATTGCAATGATAAGAGTAGATCAAATTGGTGGAGAAATTGCACTCTATGTTAGAGAGGGCATTGAGTAACATAACATAAGATTAAGGGGCTTGTTTACAAAGCCGCGGTAGCGATTCGCGATCGTTATCGGAGCCGCGGCCCCATTGAAATCAATGGGGCCGCGGCTGCGATCGCGATCGCGAACCACTACCGCGGCTTTGTAAACAAGCCCCTAAAGTTTTGCAGGAAACAAAATAAACTGTAGAATCTCTATGGATTGAAATTCCATTAAAAAGGGGAAAGCAAAGGCAGTGGGGGTGTACTACTGACCACCTAGCCGTAATGAACAGATGGATGATGGAAATGCTGAAAGAAATCAGGGAAACTAACAAGTTACAAAACATTAATAATGGGTGATTTCAATTACCCTAGTACTGACTGGATCAATGTCACAGCAGGACATGCTAGAGAGATAAAGTTTCTAGATAAAATACATGACTGCTTCTTGGAGCAGCTGGTTCATGAACTGACATGAGGGGAAGCTATTTTGGACCTAATCCTTAGTGGAAGACAGGATCTGGTGCAAAAGATAAGGGTTTTGGGGCCACTTAGCAATAGTGATCATAGCATGATTGCATTTCATTTACTAAATGGAAGGAGAGCGGCAAGGAAATCCACAGTACTACCTTTTAACTTTCAAAAGGTAGACTATGATAAAATGAGGAAAAGAGTTAAGAAAAAAACTAAAAGGAGCAACTGCAAAGGTTAAAGATTTACATAAAGCATGGGCGTTGTTTAAAAGTATTATCTTCGAAGCCCAGACCAGATGTTTTCCACGCTTTAAGAAAAGTGGAAGGAAGGCCAAAAAAACTACCAGCATTGTTTAAAGACAAAGTCAGAGAGGCTGTTGTTGCCAAAAAAGCATCTTTCAGGAAATGGAAAAAGGAGCCAAATGACAAACACAGGTAATTGATAAGGCAGGCAAAGAGAGAATTTTAAAAGAAGCTTGCCATGGAAGCAAACACAGATAATAAAACATTTTTCAAGTACATTTGTAGCAAAAAAAAAACCTGTGAGAGAGTCAATTGGACCATTAGATGATAAAGGGGCAGAAGGGGCACTAAGGGAAAACAAGGCCACAGCAAAGAGACTGAATGAATTTTTTGCTTCGTTTTTTACTGAAGATGATGTAGGGAAGTTACCCGTACCTGAAATGATATATTAAAGGTGATGCACTGGAAGAATTGAAAGAAATATCAATAAACCAGGAAGATGTATTACAACTATTTGATAAACTGAAGAGTAGCAAATCACCTGAACCGGATTTTGAAAGAAATGAAATATGAGAATGCAGACATACTATTAGTAATTTGTGAACTATCATTAAAATCATCTGTAGTACCTGAAGATTAGAGAATGGCCAATGTAACGCCATGTTTTAAAAAGGATTCCAAGGGTGAACCAGGAAACTACAGACTGGTAAGCCTGATGTCAGTACCAGGCAAAATGGTAGAAATCATAATAAAGAATTAAATTACTGAATAAGTAGATAGTCATGATTTAATGAGAGAAAGCCAACATGGATTTAGCCAAGGAAAGTCTGTTATATTCTTTTGTAGGTGTGAATAAACAGGTAGACAAAGGTAAGCCAGTTGATACAGTGAATCTGGATTGTGTGAAAGCCTTTGACAAAGTCCCTCATGAGAGACACCTGGCAAAATTAAAAAGTCATTCTGAATAAGAAACTGGTTAAAGGATAGAAAGCAGAAAGTAGGGCTAAATGGCCAAGTTTCTCAACGGAGAAAGGTGAATAGTAGAGTACCCCAGGGATCTGTGCTGGGCCCACTGCTTTTTAACATATACATAAATGACCTGAAAATAGGAATAACGAGTGAGGTGATCATATCTGCAGATGACACAAAATTATTCAAAGTTGTTAAAATGCAAGAGGATTGTGAAAAATTGCAAGAGGACCTTGATAAATTGGAAGACTGGACATCCAAATGGCAGATGAAATTTAATGTGGACAAGTGCAAAGTTATGCACCTAGGAAAGAACAACTGGAACTATGCTTACATGATACAAGCAGGGCCGGCCCGCCCATTGAGCGAGAATATTGTTCGCACAGGGCCCCGCACTTCAGGGGGCCCCACGCAAACTCCATTCTCGCTCAATGGATGGCTGCAGAGGGAGCTGAGGAAGCCCGCGCGAGGCCCTGGCTCCCTCTGCCCAACCGCCAGCATGAGGAGTCTTTTCCCTCAAGCTGGCGGCTGTATCTGTGAAGCCGCGAATGCCATGAGAGGTTAAAGGCAATGACCTTTAACCTTTTCCAGCATGCGCGGCTTCACAGATACAGCCGCCAGCGTGAGGGAAAGGAATCCTCATGCTGGCGGCTGTGCAGAGGAGTCAGGGCTTCCCCAGCTCCCTCTGCAGCCCCTTAGACGGCACGGAGCTCTTCGGAGGGGGAGGGGGAGGCTAGGACTGGATGGGCTGTGATCAGGGGGGGAACTTCTTGACTGGAAATGGGCTGTGATGGAGGGGGGAAATGGACTGCAAATGGGCTGTGATGGTGGGGATAGGACTGCAAATGGGCTGTGATGGTGGGGGGGAGGGAAATTGACTGTAATTGGGTTGTGATGGGGGGGAACGGACTGTAAATGTGTTGTGATGGTGGGGGGGGAACCGGAATGGAAATGGGCTGTGATGGTGGGAGGGGGGGAATGGACTGTAAATGGACTGTGATGGTGGTGGGGGATAGGACTGCAAATGGGCTGTGATGGTGGGGCGGGGAATGGATGAAATGGGCTGTGGTGGGGGGGAATGGACTGAAAATGGGCTGTGATGGTGGGGGTGGGAATGGACTGGAAATGGGCTGTGATGGTGGGGGAATAGGACTGGAAATGGGCTGTGATGGGGGGAATGGACGAAATGGGCTGTGGTGGGGGAGAACGGACTGGAAATGGGCTGTGATGGGGGGGCTTGGACTGGAAATGGGCTGTGATGGGAGGGCTAAAATTGGAAATGGGCTGATGAAGAGCTGGATTAGGACTGGAAATGGGCTGATGGGGGCTGGAATAGGACAAAGTGGGCTGATGAAGGGGCTAGGATTGGAAATGGGCTGATGGGGGAGCTTGGAGTGGAAATGGGCTGATGGGGGACTGGAATGGAACTGGAAAAGAGCATATAGGGGGCTAGGACTGGAAATGGGCTGATGAGGAGCTGGAATAGGACTAGAAATGGGCTGATGGGGGGAACGTGGACTGCAAATGGGTGATGGGCTGGAATAGGACTGGAAATGGGCTGATGGAGGCTGGAATAGGACTGGAAGCAGGCTGATGGGAGTTGGAATAGGGCTGGAAATGGGCTGATGGGGGGCTGGAATGGAACTGGAAAAGAGCATATGGGGGGCTAGGACTGGTAATGGGCTGATGTGGAGGCTTGTGAGACTGGGACTAGGAGGGGCAGATGCTGGGTGGGTCTAGAACTATAAGGGAGCTGATTTTGGGGGAGGACTAGAAAGGGATGGGGAATGAGAATGGAGAGGAGAAAAGATATTTTATGTGGGAGAGAAGAAAAGTCTATGATGGGCCGGGTATTGGAAGAGTAAGTGGAGATTGAGAATGGAAGGGTGAAATTTGAGTGGATGATAAAGGAATAAGGAAAGAAATGGGGGAAAGAGCAAAAGAGGAAAGATCAGTATGTTAAAGCAGATATAGAGAAAGAAAATGGAAAAAAATCTAAAAGAGAAGAAAGGACAAATGGATAGCTCGCAGAAGACATGAAGAAACCAAAAGAAAGTGACTGGAGCAATTACAACTGAAAAAAGAAAATGTACAAACAACAAAAGGTATAAAAATACTTTTTTATTTTGAATTTATTAACTGGAATATATCAGCTCTGGGAAATGTGCATCGTTAACGTCTTTTGTGTTTTGTTTAGTATAAGAGGAAATTAATTTATAATTTTATTTCTCCAGTGTTGTTGTACATCCCAAGTTTGGCTTTTCGGGTTCCCAGTTTAATTATTGTCTTCCTATTTCTAAATTGTGATCCCTTGTTCTTTGGTGATGGTCTATGTTCTGCATTTTAACCAAGCTGAGGTATTCTGTTCATGTATTTTCTATATGACCGTGCCACTTGTTCTCTTTCCCCAGTAGGAGATGCATTGGTATTCTCTGAGATGTATTGTTTTAATATTTGCAGTGTTGCCTTTTGATAGGTAGGGTTTGGTGCTTTGTGAGAGCTGTTATGACATGGTGGATTTGCTATGAATTCTAAATGGTCAGTGTTTATAGTACTTCCTAATGGGCCTGGCGGTTGGCACTGGAATATAGTAACGTAGAAATCTGTTAGTCTTTCTTTATCCAGACACTCATTAAGAGGCATGTTTACTAAAAATGCATGTTAACATTATGCAAATAGTTATGCAAATGAGGCCCCGTAATTAATCTCCGCACCCCCCTTGAGCCGCCCCTGGATACAAGGTATCACCTTAGAAACCACCAGCCAGGAAAAAGATTTAAAGGTCGTCACGGATAATATGTTGAAACCCTCCACCCGGTGTGCAGCCGTGTCCAAGGAAAGGAATGGAGAATAAATCCAAGGATATTATAATGCCTCTGATCCATGGTGCAACTGCACCTTGAATATTGAGTGCAACTCTAGTCATCCTATCTTAAAACGGATATAGCAGAATTAGAAAAGGTACACAGAAGAACCACCAAAATACTAAAGGAGATAGAAGAATACCTCTATGAGGAGAGGCTTATAAAGTTCGGGCTCTTTAACTTGGAAAAGAGATGGCTGAGGGGGAATATGATAGAAGTCTATAAATTAATCAGTGGGGTTGAACAGGTAAACATAGATCAGTTGTTTATGTCATCGAAAAGTAGAAAGACTGGAGGACAATACCAAGCCAAAATTCTTACTAAGAAACAAATACTACAACCAACCCTTCATACTCTGACTGAAGCTAAATTCACTATATCCACTAAAAAACTCACAGTTCCATCTGAAGAGCAAGAAAATAACGCTAAAAGATTTATCAATATAAGAAAAGGGAGAAAAAAGGTTTTAGTAATTATCAACATTATCTCTTTCTATGGCAGAAACCTGCCCAAAGGGGAACATTTACGTCTCACCATCACCAGCCTAAAAAAACTCCCACTTTTGTAATGTCACAAATCTTTATTTATTCATCCAACAAATTCCAATCACTTTTTTTTCATTAATTTATATATATATATATATATATATATATATTACAATATATATATATTACACAAAAAGGTCTTAGACGCTGATTCATTGACCATTAATACAGCCCTAACACAGACACACACGTCTCAATCGCTAACACAGCTCACCTACGTTCTTGGAGATTGGCTCGTGTCCTGCTTTTGGCTTAATATCTAGTTTATAATAAAGATGCAGCCAATTGGCTTTATTCCAGTATCTGGTTCTGTGTTTTCTTTATGAGGAAGGAGGAAGAAACATGGAATGGGGGGGGGGGGGGAGCTGGTGGGGGCTGTAGTTTGACCAGGGGACCATGGCTGCAGTTCTAGATACCCTTGTTACTTAGAAAGCACATGTGATAAAAGCATCCCTGACTGGGTAGTTTGCTCAAAACTGTCCCAACTGTATGTAGCTAACAGAAGAAAGCTGCAAACTGTTTAAGAGCATGGACAGAATTTTGGAAACTGAGGGCTCCCAAACAGGAAAAAGGGCCAAAGAACAAACTGATAGGCTGTGCAGATTTCAAATAGCATTAAATATAATTAATAAAGTATTTGCCAAATTGTGTATTCTCGGAAACACAAGGCTCATCTGGTTATATATCACTGTAAGCACTCTCTTATAAGGAAGTTCTTAATTACATATGGAACTTGAATTGACTTTGCATTATAACAAATAAATTATCCCCCTGGGTACATTATACAGAATTGCCTCTGATAACAGGACACTGTTATGCGCTGTGCTGCATTTTCTGTTAGGGCATGTGCTGAAATGCAAATTATTAGTTAAGAAGGCTGAAAATTATACTGCATAACAGAACATGCCTACAATTTTGTGTTAAACACAAAGTACCTTCTATCAGAGCTGCTATATAAAACATACTGACAGGTCCTAATTTTTATTTAAATCATAATTGTGCAATTATGTATTATAAATCATAAGCACTAGTTAGATCAATCGAAGATACAGTAAGCATAAGCACTTGTTTGAAATAAAGATTCAATGACATGGAAATGCAATTTCATGATGGAATTACTGAATAAAAATCATATTTACCCTGAGGGTTGTGAGGGGATTCTGGTTCAATCGAGAGGGGATTGCGTGTTGGGTTTTATTTTGTTGTATTGTGTCCCGGGGCTGCCACAGGAAAGGTAGGGGGAGATGGGATATAGGATTGCTGAGCTTTGGTTGGAGTATGGAGGAATTGTTTGTGTTGGGGGGGACTGGTCATACATCTTTTTTGGAGTCTATGTTGCACAATTTAGGCTACTGGCAATGGGTGAAGGGGCTACCCATGTATGGGGAAATTGCTTGGACATTATTTTCTGTTCAGAGGATAATATGGGATGGTTGGGGTTTGAGGTAGGAGCTGGGAGATAAGTCCCCTGGTCAGATCAATATTTAATACAGTTTTGGTTTCTGTGGAGAGGGTAGAGGGTTGGTATGGCTCAATGGTAAGGAGATAGCTGAGAGGGAAAGTCGATTTGAGTTTGCTGTGGGAAGCAGCAGTTACTCGCAGACAAATTGGTTGTGATGGGGTCGTTGGACAGCAGGTGCATGAATGGTTGGAGGCAATGAGTGGAACGTTGGAGGAAGTGGCCCCACAGAAGTTGGTACGGATGAGGGAAGGTTATAGAAAGAATAGGGAGTGGTTTACGGAGGAGATGTTGTAGGTTAAGAGTACTGCGGAGGTTGGAGCAACATTGGAGAAAGTCAGAGTTAGAGAGTGTTAAGGTGATTTGGAAGAAGCAAGCTAATGTTTATCGGCGATAGATCCAGGTGGCAAAATGGAAGAAGTGGTCATCTAGGGTGGAAGCAGTGGGATATAGATCCAAGATGTTGTTCAGGTTGGCCACTCAAATGTTGGAGGGGGGAATAATTTGAGGGGAGAAGTGGGGAATAAGGTGTATGTGGAAAAGGTAGCTAATCATTTTGTGGGGAAGGAAGAGAGGTTGAGGGTGCACGGGGAAGAGCTCTAGAGAGGAGGTGTGTTGAGGAAGGACAAGGATGGGCGCAATGGGAAAGTTTTGTGGATGTGACTTTTGAACAGGGTCTGCATTTGTCTGGGATGCATTTGCATCCCATGCCCAGTCGCTCATTGCGTGGAAGTCCGGAGATAGTGGTTGTGTGGTTGGTTGATATTATGAATGCTTCCCTGAACCAGGGAGTATATCTGGTGGTGCTGAGAGGCTATGGTGACCCCCTATTCTGAAGAAAGGGCAGAATCTGTCCTGTGAGAATCTGTGGCCCATCTCTTCTTTAATGTGCCTAGCAAAGTTGGTGGAAAAGCTTGTGTTTTCTCAGTTGGAAGATTATTTGGAAAGGAATAGCATGTTGAATTGGGGGCAGGCAGGCTTCCGGAAGGGGTTTGGAACTGAAACATTACTGATGGCTGTGGTTGATATGTTGGGACAGGGACAAGATAGGGGTCAGACTACAAGGGTGGTCGCCCTCGACTTGTCAGCAGTTTTTGATCTAGTGGCGTGGCATGACCTCGCCTGTTGGAAAAGTGTCATAGTATGGGGACTGGGGTGGTTAGCATCTTTTCTCAGTGAGCATCAGTTTTGGGCTGTTTGGAATGGAAAGCCTTTGGTGATTCATCAATGGCGTTGCAGGATGCCACAAGGCTCAGCTCTCTCCTCTTGCTTAATATTTTTCTAAGCCCGGTGGAGCGGCTGGTCAGGAAGCATGGTCTCCAAAACTTCCTGTACGCTGATGATATCCAGCTTGTGGTGGTATCGAACCTCCTGCTGGAGGCCAACATTGTGAAGGTAAATGTGTGTTTGTCAGAGGTTGTGAATGGTTGAGGAATAATGGGTTAGTTTTGAATGCCCAGAAGTTGGAATTGGTTTTTGGAGGACATAAAGAGGACATCCAGATGTGGCTGGTGGTGGCCAGGGTTCGTCTGCCATGGCGGAAGGAAATTAGGAATCTAGGGTGCAGTTAGGCTCATGGCTTTGTCCACTTTCAGTTTTGCAAGCTGTTCAAACACATCATCTTCTGTGAATGGTGTAGTATCTAATCCATTTCCATTTGCATATTTGTCAATCACAGGTGGCTCTCCTCATGGAAACATGATGGCAGAAAAAGACCACATGGCCTATCTAGTCTGCCCTTCCATATCAATCACTACAACAATCCCCTTTTTCCCTTTAGAGATCCTCTGTGTTTGTCCCATGCTTTTTTTTTTAATTCAGATACAGTCCTCGTCTCTACGACCTCCATTGGGAGACTATTCCATGCATCTATCACTCTTTCTGTAAAGAAATATTTCCACATATTACTCCTGAGTCTATCCCCTTTCACCCTCATCCTATGTCTCCTCATAACAGAGCTTGCTTTCAATTGAAAGAGGCTCTCCTCCTGTGCATTTATGCCATGGAGGTATTAAAACATCTCAATCCCGCCTTTCCTCTAAACAAGTATACATATTACAATCCTTAAGTCTGTCCTCATATTTATTTATTTATCCAGTCTTATATACCACTTTATCCTTAAATCATAATGAAGGCCAATAACCATTTTAGTGGCCACCCTCCGTACCGACCCTAACCTGTTTAGATCCTTTTGAAGGTGCGGTCTCCAGAATTGCACACAATACTCCAAATGAGGTTGCACCAAATACCTATACAGAAGCACTATCACCTCCTTTCTTCTGCTGACCATTCCTCTCCCAATACACCTAAGCATCCTTCTAGCTTTCGCCGTTGCCTTTTCTACCAGCTTAGCTACTTTAAGATCATCAGACACAATCATGCCTGGGTCCCGCACTTCTTTTGTGGACATTAGTACTTCCACCCCTATAGTGTATCGCTCCCTTGGATTGCTGCAGCCCAAATGCATGACCTTGCATTTTTTAACATTAAATCTCAGCTGTCAAATTCTAGACTATTCTTCGAGTTTAGCTAGATACCTCCAAATGTTATCCTCATCTTCCTGGGTATCTGCTCTATTGCAGATTGCAAAGAGGCAAACCTTTCCCGACAGCCCTTCTGCAATATCACTAAGAAAGATGTTAAAAAGAATTGGACAAAGGACAGATCCCCAGGGCACACCACTTGTATCCTCCTCCTCCTCAGAGTGAGCTCCATTTACCTGTAGCCTTTGTCATCTCCCACTCAACCAATTTCTAACCCAAGCAGTAACTTTAGGGTCCATCCCTAGGGTGCTCAGTTTGTTTATAAGTCACCTGTGCGGAATGGTGTCAAAAGCTTTACTAAAATCTAAATACACAATATCTAGAGCTCTCCCTCGGTCCAACTCCCTGATCACCCAGTCAAAGAAATCAATCAGATTTGTCTGACAAGACCTGTTTTTGGTGAATCCATGCTGCCTCAGATCTAGTAATCCGTTGGACTCCAGAAACCTCACTATTTCCTCTTTCAGCAACACTTCCAATAATTTACTCACCACTGAAGTTAAACTAACTGGCCTATAGCTTTCAACCACATCCTTACTTCCACTTTTGTGTAAAGGGACATGTGCTTCTCTCCAGTCCTCTGGCACCACTCCCAACTCCAACAAGGTATTGAAAAGGTCAGTCAATGGAGCTGCTAGAACATCCCCAAGTTCCCTCAGTATTCTTGGGTATATCCCATCTGGTTCCATTGCTTTGTCTACTTTAAGTTTAGCTAGTTTCTAAAGAACACAGTCTTCTGAAAATTGTTCAAGATGCCCCTTGCTTCTGTTCCTGTTTGTGGGTGTTTTCCGAGGTCCTGCTCCTAGTTCTTCATCTGTGAACACAGAACAGAAATATTTGCTAAGCAATTTCGCTTTATCCTCATCAGCTTCTACATATTCCTCCCCTTCACTCGTAAGTCTGACAATACCACTTTTGCCCTTCCTCTTCTCACCAACATATCTGAAAAATGTCTTATCCCCCCCCCCCCCCCCCATTTTATTGCATTGGCTATTTCCTCCTCTTTTTGAATCTTTGCTTTCCTGACTACTTTGCTGACTTCTCTAAGTTTTTCCAAATATAGATGCCTCACTCTGTGATCTCTTGTATTTCATGAAGGCCTCCCTCTTTTTCTTCACCTTTTCAGCTACTTCTTTCGAAATCCATAGCGGTCTCCTTTTCCTTTTATCTTTATTTACCATTTTAACAAAAAGATTGGTTACCCTTAAAATATCCCCTTTCAATTTTGCACACTGTTTTTCTAAATCTCCCAGCTGTTCCCATCCCACTAACAACTCCCTGAGGTATTAGTCCATCTTGGCAAAGTTGGTTTTCCTAAAGTCTAAGACCCTCGCTTTTGAATGGATTTTATCAGCCCTAGTACTAATACTGAACCATACCATTTGGTGATCACTGGAGGCGAGATGATCTCCCACTATAACATCAGAAACACTTTCCCCATTGGTAAGCACCAAGTCCAGTATGGCACCTTCACGTGTGGGTTCTGTTACCAGCTGCTGGAATAGCTCTCCCTGTAGAGAATCTAGGATCTCCTTACTTACTGTATAGATGACACTGCAGCAGGGATGCGCCAGTCAACACTGGCATATTGAGGTCACCTATCAGTAGCACTTCTCCTTTCATGGCAACACTGCGTATGTCTTCTGTTAAATCTCTGTCCACTTCTTCTCCCTGTGAGGGAGATCTGTATATCACTACAGTACAAATGGATTTCCCTTTCCCTCTTTCTAGTTTTATCCACAGGTCCTCCTCTCTCTCTTTAAAGCCCTGTATGTCTATAGCTTTAATATATATATTTTTTTTTTTTACATATAGTGCCACTCCTCCTCCCCTTCTTCCTACCTTCTCTTTTCTGAATAAAGTATAGCCTAGTATAGTTATATCTCAGTCATGGTTGTCTATGAACCATGTCTCTGTTACTGCTACTTAATCCAAGTCAGCCTCCCCCATTAAAGTCCCAACATCTGGGATCTTATTTCCCATGCTACGGGCATTTATAGACACTGCTTTCCAGATGTTGCCCCTTTTATCTATTTCTATAAAGGAAGTTAATGTTTCACTTACCTGGGGGCTTTCTTCACCCATCCCCAACAAATCTAGTTTAAAGCCCTTTTCAGTAGGTTAGCCAGTCTGCTACTAAAGACACGTCAACCCTTCTTGGAAAGATGAATGCCATCTCTGCTCTGTAACCCTTGGAACAGCATCCCATGCTCCAGGAAACCAAAATGCTCTTGATGACACCATCCACACAGCCATGCATTCATCTCCAGAATGCGAGCTTCTCTGCCTTGGCCTTTACCCTCAATGGGAAGAATTGAAGAGAACACCACCTGCATCCCTATCTCTTCACCCTCTGTCCCAGAGCCATGAAGTCACTTTTGATTCACTCCGAGAGACACCTGGCAGTATCAGTTGTGCCGACATGGATGAGCATCATCAGGTAATAGTCAGTGGGCTTGATGAGTCTCAGCAAACTCTCCATAACATCTCGGATTTTGGCACCTGGCAGGCAACATACCTCTCTGGACATCAAGTTTGGTCAGCAGATGACTCTTCTGAGGGGTACTGAGGCATCCATCAACCACCACTACCCTTCGTTTCCCTTGTGGTCACTGATTCTGCAACTTTGGGGTGCTCGAACTCTGGTTCTTCCCTTTCCAGTGATGCTGTCACCTCCTTCACTTCCAGGGGCTGCATAATGGTTCTTCAATTCAAGGGCTGGAGGAGTTGGATTGGTAATTCTGCAGGCCCTGGTGACTTGTGTCCAACCTTCATCATTCTGTAGGCTCCCATCTTCTCCTCTGCTGGAGAGCTTGGATGTTACAAGAAGCATCTCATCAATATACTTCTCACCGTCTTGAATGCTCCTCAGCCTCACAACCTCTTCTCTGAGCTCCTCCTCTTATTTCCAGACAGCTTCAGTATGCAGGCATCCTGCACATGGAACCGGTTATTCAATTGGCATTGGGATCTACGGGAGTTTCTTTACTAAAAACAGAACAGAAGTATTTGTTTAGCATTTTCACATTTTCAACGTCACTTTCCACGAATCTGTTCTCAGCACTTTTGAGTCGGGCAAACCATGTTCAGAGGTGAAATTGCAAAAGTACTTGATTTGGAAATTGCAAAAGGTGCATGCATGATTTCAGGATATAGGTGTAGGGAGCCTGTGGCGGATATGCTCTATCAACTTCATTGGCTCCCGGTGGAGGAGTGCTCGGTGTTCAAACTTCTCCTGGTTACCTTTAAGGCCTGGGGCCGGATTACTTGGCAGATGTGCCGCATTGGTATCAGTCAAGTCGAACATTGCAGTCAAGCCATGATCGCAGTTTGGTCATTTCTGGCCCACAGCAGGTTTGACTAAAGAAATGGCATGAGAGGTGTTTTGCTGTAGCAGCCCCTTCGTGGTGGAACAGGCTACCGATTTCAGTGTGACAGAAGGATAGTCTGTTGGCCTTTCAGAAGGCCTTGAAGACCTTTCAATTCCCTCAGCGGCGAAAGTGAGGGACTGGACAAGGCTGGCAGGTGGTTGGTTGATGTGGGGTAAGATGGGGTTTTAGTTTGCTCTGCGGTTCAGGGCTGAACTTCTATGGGACCCTTTTTGGTCATTCTGAGAAGCTTCCTAGATGGTGTTTGAAGCTCCTTTCAGGGCAAGCTATAACCTGTTAAATACAGGCTTCCCCTACTAAGATGGGACAAGCAAACTCGCAGCAGGTTTGTGCAAGTCCTTCATTTTTTTTAATATGCCTCCAGGTCATAGCCCCAGCTGGAGTCTATTGGAAAAAGATTAACCAGTTATGCCCTTTGTCATTGTGGACAATGCAGGAGATAGAAGTCCTGTCTTCTGGTGGGCAAGTTGTCTTCGAATCCGCCAAGGTTTTTGGTGGGTCCAGGCAGTGCATTTGTGCTGGGTGGACCTCTGATCTTTCTTCTGGTTACATGGAGGCCTTAAGGTGGTTGCTATTACTATTTCGGTTGTTTGGCTGGCATTATAATTTGGCTGGCACACCTCCCCGCTCCCTACTACCAAGGCCAATTGGGCTGAAGAGCAGGAAGGACTTAAATTTAAAAGCAAGAGGCAACTTCAGGAAAGCTCGCACCTGAGGGCCTCACCAGAGGGCCCTTTGGTGGGGACAATCTCAATCCCCTCGAAAAAAGCAACACAACCCCTGTCACCTCAGTCAGCAACGGAGAACAATGAAAGCAACCACAACCTAAAATCAAGACTATCTAAGAAGCATAACCAAGCTCACGCTGCACATCAACCGCATTGAAGTAAGTGATGCTCTGTGTATTGTAAAACATGATAATAGCAGAGAAAAGTCAGAGGTATAAAGGCCTCCACCCTAATAATAACACCACAAAAACAAAAAACACATTCTCCAAGATAAGAATAGCACCATGGGATTCAAACACAGATCCATTCTTTTGCTAATTCTCTGTGCTTACATCTTATAACTAAGTCAGACAGGCGCCTTCCCAACACATTGCAATACTCCTTACATACAATGGAATGCACCGTAGCAACACTCAACTATACACTCAACCAGGCGCATACAAAGACTTATACTCATCAGATGTTCCAACCTAAAACAGACCAATAACAAAAACCCAATATTAATAGATCAGTTAGAAACAAAATAAACACCATAGTTGATTTCATTCAAGACCAAAACACAGACAATGTGCATCACAGAAACATGGCTCTCAGAAACTGACCAAATCTTGCTGAATCAACTCACAGCACACACTCACACCGCCTTTAACTGTCCGTGAATACACAAGCGAGGAGGAGGAGTGATGATACTAGCCAAGACTCATTTCAAATTCAAAATGATCTCATTGACCAGTACAGAAGAAAGTAACACTATATAAACTTCCACCATATACTGTATGTACATATGTTTATGTAAATAAGTTATGCTTCAGAGCATCCCTCGCAAGTCACCCCCCCCCCCCCGAGTTTCATAATAAATTCTTTGTAAATTTGTGAGTTATAATGTAAACCGCTTTGATTTAATGATAAAGCGGTAAATAAAAACTGTTAATTAAATAAATAAATATAATGGCTAACAAATACATCACACTTTGCCTCACTTACAGAACCCCCAACACCAAAGCTGAGGAGCTGTCATCAATCCTGGAAACAGCACGCACTTTCACACCTCACAAACCCATGCTGACCATAGGGGACGTCAACCTCAATTCAGCAACCCAAAAGGAGGCCAAGTCATTCCTCAGAGCCATGGAGGCCATGAACCATATGCAATTAATATACGAGCCTACACTCTAGCAAGGCTCCACTTCCAGACCTCGTCTTCACCCCATCAACATTAATAAAACACAAACATATCACCCTCCCAATTATAACGCCAACCCCTTGGTCAGATCACTATATAATAACATTCTATATAACAATCCCCACCCCGGATAATCACACCCAGGAGCCACATAAGGTTAGGAGATTCAGGACCTCGAATAAAGAACAATTCTTGAAGGCAGTTTTACTCAAACTGGACCATGCCCACACCGACCTTGAAAGTACAATAGAGAGCTGGAACCACTCCATCAGGGAAGCTGCAATTGCACCCCGAAACAGAGCAGCTATAGAACATAAGAGACAATAAACCCCCCGGTACTCAAAAGAAATCAGAGAAGCCAAAAGGAATCTCAGAAAAATGGAGAGGAAATGGAGACGAACAAAGGACCAAGGTATATTACAAAAACACAGAACTACGCAAAATGAATAAACACCACAATCAACAAATGCAAACAGGAACACAAATCTGATTATGAAGACAATAAACAAACTGAGAGAACTCTATGAAATAGTCTGCATGTCAATAAGAGAACCCTCACAAGACGACTCAACTGACATGCATCCGCAACAAGCAGCAGACTACCTAATGATGAAGCAGAATAGCACTCAGTCAAAAATGAAGACACCATCAACCGAAACAGAAAGCCAACTTCGACACACCGGGACATGGGGAGAATTCACTATTCTAACATTCAGACAAATAGCCCACACAATAACAGCTCTGAACACAACAACCTCACCAAGCGATACACCTGTCCAGTTGCTTGGATAAAATCAACTAAGGAAGCACTCATCCCTTTTATACACAAAATCATACACACATCCCTCACACAGGGACAAATGCCTGAATCCCTCGAACTAGCATCAATCGGGCCCATCCTAAAAAGCCCAAAAACTGACAAGGCAGAGCCTTCATCATAATGACCAGTGTCCAGCTTATCTTTCATGACAAAAATCATAGAAAAGACAGTATAGTTACAACTAGAAGATCACATCAACTCATATGCACCCCTGGATCCACATCAACATGGATCCAAGTCACACCATGGTGTGGAAACATTGCTAACACTCTTCAACCACATTATTAGAGGAATAGACAATATGAAAAAGGACAGTATACTAATATTTCTCGACATATCAGTCACTTTCATCTCTGTGTCACACACTATACTGCTAAGATGCATACAGGAGATTGGTCTCTACAATAACACATTAAAATGGTTCCAGTCATACTTAACTGGCAGACAACCAAGCGCCACATGACATGGACTTAATGAGATTCATATTTTAGTTCAGTGAGGTATTCTTGAAGCTCAGGCAATCAATTATCACCTTCAACCTAGCTATTTGCTATTTGACAAAGGCTTTAGGACTTTGCACAAAAGTCATCCTGTGACTGCTCACTAGTTCTGCAGACTTAGGGCAACCTGCAAACCACAAGGTAACAAGGATAGGCCTAATGGTTAGAGCCATGTGCTGAAGGCAAAGGACACCAAGGTTCAAATCCCACACCTTCTACTGACACTTCTTATAACCTTGAGCAAGTCAATTTCTCTCGTTGTCTCCAATACACACGTCTTGTAAGCTCTTTTGGATATAACAAAATAGCACTTCCATCAGTTTTTCAGTGCAAAGAGAAGACCTCAAGAGTTCTGAACAGACTACAGGGGTGCCAGGGGCAAACAATGCTGAATGGCTCTATGGATTGTTATAAGAAAGTCTCACACACCTAAGCTGCTGTCCATGTTTGTTCCAAATCAATAGTGATCAGTTGTCATGAGCATCCTAAGGTCATTTGTTGACCTCAGCTGAAGTCATCGTTAGACTTAACCCAGGTTTCAAAACAGACAAATGTTCATACTACAACACCCACCACTATCACAATTGATATTAACTGGTCTGGCCAGAACATAGATCTCACCTCATTTAAAGCTCAGATCACATGTGCAAACCTTATTTCCAAAAACTTGCTTGCCTACTGTAATCTTTAACTGGGAACAAATGACCCTTTATGGTAGAATGACAATGCACTTCAGACAATCAATGAAGGAACTACTTAGGTGGATCATCATAAGTTGAAAAGAATAGGAAGAGTGAGAGTGATGAAGCTACACAAGCACAGGGATTTATCATGACTCAGCATGACATTCTTGCTCTTTCTAAATCATCAAAACATAGTTGCAAAGCAAATTAACTACTGCTTCATCTCAAACGGCTTAGTCAGGATCCCATGATACAGTTGAGGACGTCTGCAGCATGAAGCGTAACAGCCCATTTTATTTGCCAAAGACATACAGCACAACACTCAGGATTCACAGATAAGTTAAAATTTGGGGAGCCACATTAAGCAGCCTCAAAGGTTCACAATCATTTCAGCAGAGAGATGATTTTATTTAATTCTGTTAAGTGTGCTGGGATTAAGGGGTACGTTTACTAAAGTGCTAACACCAGGCTATAGCTGCAAAAGGCCAGCATTAGCTGCCGACGTCCTGTGGTGTTCTCAGTGTTTCCCCTGCAGATATCATGGAGAAAATGCAGGCTTTGTGGAGGCCGGCTTTGCAAATGCAGCTATCGCCACCCATTGAGGCGATAGTTGCATTCATGAAGCCTGCCAAAAGAGCAGCTACAGTGCGATGTGAATGCCCGTGGCAGCTGCTTAAAATTGAAACATTCACTATCCACCCAACTCCCGCACACTTTTAATGGTAACATGCAAAAGGCAGCTACCATGGAAAAAGGCCTGTGTTAGACATCTTCGCGGCACAAACGATCCTGTGTTAGCGCCACAAAGACAGTTAATGCACTTTAGCAAACATAACCCTAAGTATGTTCAAAAGCTCTTAAAACTCTAGCCATGACTCTTATATCACAGAAAATGTGATGGGGGGTTAGAAAAGGGTCCCACCTGTCTACAACAGAGACAGTTCAAGTGGAAATACTTACTGTGCCTGAATATAATATGCCTTGAGATAACAATGAAAAGGTATTTGCTAAAACCCCACAGAAATAGAAAAATAAATACTGATATTATTGCCTTGGCTTGTCAGAGCAATATCATGTGCATTTTCTCCCTCTGGAGGAACAGATGTAAACAAAAATAAATTGAATGTAATTCTTTCACGTTTGTTAGTCAAAGTGAAGAGAATGGATGATGGAAAGAGGACAGATCTGTCGAAAATTATATGACCATTCTGCTCTAAATAAATTTGAGGAAGGTAACAAATAAGACATTTACAAACACTTATTTCACGTTATTTTGTTTACTAGCACTATGTATTGTTTTATCTAGCATTATCAGCACACACAGTCCAGTATAAGATAAAAATCAAAGAGGATGTCTGCATGAAATAATTTACAATCTAAGGGCCTCATTTACTAAACTGTGTTAATGCTTTAATGCTGTTAATGTGAGTTATACATGGACTTAAAGGCACATCTTAAAAAGGATGCTTGGCTGAACAATTAGATGTCCAAGTCAAAACGTCCGATATACAGCAAGAGGGGCAGCAGAGAAAGTGGTCATGTGCAAGTGCCTTGTAAAATCAGTTTTTCTCCACTCTGAAAGATAGATATCCTCTGCATAATAGCGAAAATGGGGATGCGCAGAGTTATGCACTAGCCACTGGCAAGACGTTGCCGCATTTTAGAAATCTGAATGTGTTGTAGATGCGCATCCAAAAAATAGGAAACACAAACATGCCGCCGTCCTATCACAGAACGTGGCCATGGATCTCTCCCCCTTGCACATCCCAGTCTGCCATTTTTCAAACAGGGAACTGTTGCAGTGCGGGAGCCTAGAGAAATGAGCGTCCTATATACGGGTGAGTGTCTCTGAAGGAATGAAAAGTATCAGCAGGATGAACGGGCATTTCCCTCTTCAACGTACTGAAACGAGCATCTTTACTAATCCTGTTCATGCCCTAGAGCAGGTAGAGCCCTGGATGGCCCTCCTGACGATGTCAGATGTGCATTGCTGGTCGGAATTCATGTGTGAATGTGCATCTTTACTGACCCGCCCCTGCCATGTCTACGGCCAACTTGGATGTAATCACATCTACATGTGTATCTTCGGGCTTTCTAAAACGGCTCTGAGGAAGTCGTTGTGCTCTCAGATGTCCAAACGTATGCGCAGAGCTTCTAAAATGACCCCCTTAGTAAATAGGGGAATAACGGGGCCTGCATTAATGCAGGTTAGTAAATGAGGTTATTCGTTTGGTTATAAAAGGCTAAGCAATGTTCAGACTGTACTGATAAGTCTTCTTTTCTCTACAACATGCTGGCAAAGCGATCACCTTTCTAGTAGGACATTATTTTTATTTTCCATAGAGCATGATAAACATTTAACCGCGCATGAGAACTCCTTCTGGCATCCTTTTAAGAGCTCAGGGGGCTGGTTCAATCTGCCCATCCGTCGGAAGCATGATAACAGAGTAAATTCTTGGGCATCTAGGCTCTGAAGACACATATGTTGCACCTATTTTATAACGGCAACATGTATGTTTATATAAAATGATCCCACCAGAAAGCAGGCACATCCACTAATACCTGCTCCGAGGCCGGCATAACTAATTGTCTGTATGAGCCGGTAAGAGAATCGGTACATATGCACTTATTTTATAAGATACACACATAAGTGCCAAATTTGCCTCTGTTCCATCCATTCTCCACTCCTAGGAATGCCTATGCATGTACCACATAAAGGTAAGTGCTATCAGGGCTGGCACGACCTAATAGGCGATTGCCTAGAGCACGGACGTTCCAGGGCGCTACATTGCCGCCCCTCTCTGGGACCTGCAGGGGCAGCAATGGCATCGAAACCATGATGCACACTTACCTAAACCATCTGGTACTGCATCGCGGTTCCTGCCCTCTATGACCTGCCACTTCTGCCCCTTCCAACGCAGATTTCTGGTAAGGAGGAGGAAGTGGCAGGTCATAGAGGGCAGGACCTAGGACGCAGCACTGCTGCAGGCCCCGGAGATGGGCAGCAGCAATGGGGGTGGCAGGATTGAGGGCTCATCTAGGCTGCCTTTAATCTTTGCACCAGTCCTGGGTGCTATGATTTCTCTGTGACGACTTTTACATATGTTAATCTCAGGGCAATGTTATACGAGCCTCCATCAAGTTACAGCATTATGAAGTATGTCATTTTATGAAACAGAGTAGATTAACGCAGAAAAAGACCAACAGGTTCATCCAGTCTGTCCAGTTACACTGAAAGCTATACAACAGTTGCCAGCTGTATATCATGACTGCTTATAAGATCTCTTCCTGCCCATATTTTGTCATCATTATTTTCATCCGTACTTACTTTACCATATTGGGCAGATGAGCATAAAAAATGCCAAGCTTGCTTCATATCTAGTGCCCCTTTTTCCCAATGTGCAACCAAAAGCTTTGCCATATTCTAAATAGCTACCAATGCTAACATGCCTCTAGAATCTCCTATGTACATGCCCCTAACATGTATCAAGTTGAAAAGTAAGGAGTAAGAAGTCCACCATGGCGCTATATAGCACCCTACTGAAAATGACAGGGATTTATTACGGTTCAGTTCCTTTTCCTAATCTTCCCTCTAGTTCAGTCTAGTCCATATGCGTGGGTTTATGCCTCCCCGCCAGCAGATGGAGCGAGAGAATCACTGGTTTGATGATGTCACATTATAAAGACTATGTGCGGCCCTCCATTCCTACTACTACTACTGAGCATTTATATAGCGCTACCAGTGTACGCAGCGCTGTACAACAGCGCTCATATTTCTTGATATAGCGGCTGCATTTGATTCTGTTAACCATGTACAACTCCTCTTCCGCCTCCAGGAAAAGGGAATTCATGGCCTTGCCTGGGAATGGTGCAAATCCTATCTCACGAACCGCTGGCAACAAGTACGGATAGGCTCCTCAACATCGGAACCATTCCATCAGCAACAAGGAGTACCCCAAGGACCATCCCTTTCGGGTCTACTCTTTAACATTTAAATGCAACCCATTTGTGACATCATCTGTTCTTTTAACATCTCCAGTCTGATCTATGCTGATGATGTACGGATTTTCGCTCCAATTAAAATCAAGCAGCCAAACCTTGTTCCACTTATTGAATGCTTCAATGCAATTACCGATTGGCTCCTGTCCCAAAATCTTCGCATAAACTTAAAAAAAAACTGAAGTCCTTTTCAAAACCAGGAACAAAGAATTCTCTCCTCCTGCTTCATTGAAAGTCCGTGACGCTGAGCTCCCATGCAAGTCTTTAATACGATATCTGGGGATTACAATAGACCAGCAGCTCAACTTTAAAGAGCATATAAAGAATACCACTAAATCCATTTACAACAAAATACGGATACTACGACATCTAAGACCTCTACTAGCCCCAGACGACTTCAGAACAATATTCCAGACACTCCTAATGCCACACTTTGATTATGCCAATATCATCCTGCATGGATTCCCCAAGAGCACTCTCAATCCTCTTCAAATGGCGATGAACACAGCAGCCCGCATTCTCTGGGGCATCTCCAGAAAAGACCACATAACTCCCATACTTATGGACCTACACTGGCTACCAGTACAATGCAGAGTCACCTACAAGGCGTTAATCCTGTCATTTAAAGCAATTAAATGGATATCTTCCACATCCCTCTCATCACTCTTGACCAGTACCCCCACTAACAGGCTAAGAAGGTCCACAACTAGCAATACGCTATCTATACCACCTGAGTCCACTAAATGTACCCAAACAACTAGAAACAGAGCATTTACACTATATGCTCCGAAGTGCTGGAACAATCTCCCACCTCATATAAGATCAATTACTGACCTCTCGCAATTCAGAAAAGCTATTAAACATCACTTGTTCTGCCTTTATTTTACCCACACTAACCTAATACATTCACATCCAACACCTCATCTCACCCACACTGCATCTGACGTACCAACAACATAAACCCCAGTGATTTACAAAAGAAACTCACCATTAGGAACACTCACAATCAGCATGACTACATTACGACTCTATTACATAATATAACTTAAATAATTTATAAGCTCCTTTGTTTGAACGGTATATAGTTACCCTGTTACTTCCAAGTTACAATCCCTGTTATAATGTAAGCAAAAGATCTTGTTCTAATGCAAAATGATGTTACAATGTAAACCACACTGATTCTAAATAGCGCGGTATATAAGAATTTGTAATAAATAAAATAAATAAATAAAAACATGTATGAGACAGTCCCTGCTCATCAGAGCTTACAATCTAATCAAGACAAACACAGAAGGCGTAAACAGGGGTAAAAACAGGGGGAAGGAGATCAGCTGAATCAAGATCTAAAGGGAGCAGCGAAGAGGGTCAGCAAAGGTGCCTGGCGTACAGACGCGGGTAGTTTGTTCCAGGCGTAAGGTGCAGCCAGGTGGAAGGAGCGAAGTCAGGAGTTAGCAGTAGGAGTGTGGGGCGTATTTCTCAGTCTCCAGCAAATGGAGGTTGGTTAGACCTGTGCAGTCTGAACTAGTCTGAAGAGAAGGATGACTGAAAATTTGGGACATAAGTCGGCCATTGCTGACAGCAGAATCTGGTGGTACCAGGTCCCTCCTCCTTTCCCCCTCCTGGCCACCATGCCTCAGAAAATTTGGGGAGATTGTGTTGAATAGCCTGGATAGAGGCAATTTCCTTTCCACCTTCTGGGAGGGAGCTGATGGAAAAGCCAGGTTGTGTGGTGTCCTCCTTGCCTCCTTCTCAACTTTTAGGAGGCGACTGGAAAAAGTCTGCAGCTGTGACAGGAAGTGGAGCCGAGAAGTCAGAGTAACTTAATGATGCTGCAGCTCTCTCCGGACAGTCTGTCGAGTGAGTAAGCTCTGCGGGTAGGGTGGAGTCTGAGGCCTCTAGTGTTCTGTGTAGTGTGGGGGCCTGGATGGCCGTCGCCCCCTTTAGTGGGGAGGAGGCGACAATGGCTAAGGTAGGACTTTCCAATCACAGTTTGAAAAAAAAAAAAAAAGAAGGGAAAATGGGAGCCTTACTTTATTTCTGCTGTGGCTGCGGTAGATGTGGTCTAAGGCCCAATGTTACCATGGGTAGCAGTCGGAACATGCAATGACTTTCTCGGGCTATGTCAAAGGCTTCCTGGCTCCTGCGGTAGCAAGCAGTGAGCAGGGGCAGGTGCAACTGAGTTCAGCTGGGCCGCTCCAGTTTAGACAGGAATATTTGCCGATGGGTCTTGGGCCCCACTGAGTTTACTTTAATGGCTGCGTTAAAAAAAAAAAAAAAAAAAACCACAGCCAATTGGCAATACATGAAATGCCAGAAGAGAGCAGCGCCATGGTAAGAGACCACCATGACAGAACAGGCAACAAAACTAAGAGAATTTGAGCACAGCCAGCCACCATTTTTGTTGTCTCAGTCTGCCCTCTGTTTTGGCATGGTAAGGGAGAATTTGATTGAGTTTCCCTTGCACAAAAAGGAGGTGCAAATGCCTGTGGGTACTTAGTACATACAGCAAATTTCAAAAGAAAGTACCTGTCCCCTGGGACATTCAAAAATGTATTAATTTATCTATTTATTAGTATTTAGCTCACGCCTTTCCAGTGGTAGGTCAAGGTGACTTACATTCAGGTTCGTAGGTATTCCCTGTCCCCAGAGGGCTTACAATCGAAGTTTGTAACAAGATGCAGATCTGCAGGTTAAAAGCATCCAGTAACTTTGTCCTAATGTAGACACTTTGAAAACTGCCTCCTTTTATAAATCAGTAGCATTGAAAACCATAGTTGAAAGCCTGAATAGACCACATGCGAATTTGATATTCATTCATACTATAATATAACAGGTTGACTTACTATTTAAGGCTAGAAAGAAAAGTACAGCCACAAACAATGCTATCGATTGAACTTGTATAAAACTGTTAATGTCTTTTAAAGGTTACAAAATTCATGACAAAATGATGGTTTGGCGTCAGCGTAACATGCACTGCAAACCACAGAATGTTCACCTAGTACTATAAATATTAGCTATCCATGGTGAAGACAGTCTTCCCCTGGTAGACCGTAGACGGAATGCTTTAGACACATCCAAGTGTCCACTTTCATTGACTTTGATATGTTTTTATAAACACCTGCTCCAAAGCTATCCTTTTCTGTCATATCCAAAATCCAATATTTTGCTTTCCTTTGGATATAAATTATTCAAAACACTGAGTATAATGTACGATGGGTTTCTAAATACTGCAGCAAACATTAATAGATGTCAATTAATTATTAAAATTCTTATGACAAATCTTTCTCCACTTACATTAGGATTAATATTTTTCCACTTACAATTATAGGGTTACAGTTCCAAAGAGATGACTATTCCGGTTATTAAAAAAAAAAATTCAAAGGTATTAATATTTCAATTATTCCCATGTGTCACACGTCAGGATAGCTACTCAACACTACCCATTCCTTTCAGTTAAAGTAAATAGATCTGCTGTGAGCATAGGCAAAAGCATTTGTAAACAATTTCTGACATCAGCACATTAGAACCATATGAAAGCATCACACCATTAAAGGATAAAGTTACATAGATTTGTATCTACTGCTTTACATTGTTTCAATCATTTTTCCATAACTCCAGACCTTAGTTGGATTAATATGTACCTCACTGCCTACATATGCATGAATTCAGATTTTGTGTCTAAAATTTCTCATTATATTCTATTTTTTTTGGTCTGACAGTTTTCTCTTGTTTCTTTATATTTCCAGCTAGATCAGAACTAGGGCTGAGATCTGGTACTATGGAGCCTTCATTCACTACTATAAGGGTTTCAATCTCCTATTCTGCATTCCACCCCAGTATACCTGGTCTGATCATTGTCATGACAGTCATGGTCCAGAGGTCATGTACCAGGGCAGCTTCCAGAACCTGAATATTGCCACCTTTCGACAATGACCGCAACTCCTGCTTCTCTGTGAGCTGTGAGTTGTTAACTCTGCAGCAGGGAAATGTTCAGTCTCTGAGCTGTTCACAGAGGCAGATGAAACGTCTGTAGCTCTGTGAAAATACCGCAGCTCGTCTTATTTACGGCATATCCAGATACACTTCAGTGACTCCATTGTTTCGAGAACTGCATTGACTTAGGGTCTTGAATCGGGTTAAATTTAAATTTTATATAATTCTATTAAAAAAAAACTTATAAATGACTTTGTGCCTGAATATCTCTCTGCACTCTGCTCCCAAATTTAGCAACTAATTCCAAACGCTTATAGGCATTCCATGTTATTTTGTTTCTTCCATGCAAAGGCATCAGATTAAAATCCAGATTTAAACAGATAATTCCATATGTAGCAACGGAATTATGGTCACAGCTACCGAAAGAGATTAAATCTATTTTGTCTTTCTTGCGCGTTCGCAAAACTTTAAAAACCTGGCTGTTCAATAACTAACAATTTTGTGGGTTTTATGAACTTTTTCATTTTATTTTCTTTGTTAATCACACTGAACCACTGGGTCTAGGAGTATTGCAGTATATAAGTATGTGTTAGATTACATTACATTAAAACAGCTGACGGAAGTGGTAGGCCTGACATGAGGCTGAAACTGGGGACTATCCGTATGGCAGCACAATAGCTGAACCACCAGACCAGTTCAACTTCATAAAATAATTTTAATAGTCTTTTCTACTGCTCTCCTCTCCTGCACAAAAAATTTCTACCCTTCCCAAGCTAACCAGCAATACCTGGAAGCATCCCACCATAAAATGGATCAGTTGGAGAAACACAGAAGACAGAGACTCCGTCAAGAGAATGGCATCATTGTCAGGTTGGTCAAAGAAAAGATGAGACTATGAAAGTCTAGAATAAATAGACCATTCAATAACAGTCGACACAAAAAATCTCAGTGACGAGAAAATCTCTACTTCTCAAAACAACATGTTTTTCCTAAAACGAGAAAATGCCCACGTACGGAGCAGACAGAACTTAAAGATTCCAAATTACCCCTGCCTACCAGTAATCAGACTAATATCAATAAAATACAGCCTCTAAAATGCTTGTATGCAGATGATAGAAATCTAAAAAATAAGAAGGGAGACTTAGAATATACAGCACTAAATTAGAAGTTAGATACGATTGGAAGGACAACCAGTGGGACACTGATACATGGGTACAAATTATATTGCAATAATAGAACAGATCAAATTGGTGAAAGGGTTGCGCTCTATGTTAGAGAGGGCATTGAGTCGCACAGGATTAAAGCTTTGCAGGAAGCAAAATACACTGTAGAATATTTATGGATTGATATTCCATGTTAAAAGGGGAAGACGATGGCAGTGGGGGTGTACTATCGACCACCTGGCCAGAATGAACAAATGGATGATGAAATGCTCAAAGAAATCAGGGAAGCTAACAATATTTACAGCACGGTGGTAATAATAATGGGCGATTTCAATTATCCCGGTATCGACTGGGTCAGTGTCATGGCAGGACATGCTAGGGAGATAAAGTTTCTGGATGAAATAAATGACTGTTTCTTGGAGCAGCTGGTTCATGAACTGACAAGAGGGGAAGCCATCTAGGACCTAGTTCTTAGTGGAACACTAGATCTTGTTCAAGAGATAAGGGTGTTGGGGCCACTTGGCAATGGTGATCATAGCATGATCACATTTGATTTAATAAATGGAGGAAGGACGGTAAGGAAAACCACAGTACTACCTTTTAATTTTCAAAAGGGAGACTATGATAAAATTAGGAAAATAGTTAAGAAAAAGGAGCAGCTGCAAAGGTTAAAGATTTACATCAAGCATGGGTGTTTAAAAATACTATCTTGGAAGCCCAGATCAGCTGTATTCCACGCTTTATATAAAGTGGAAGGAAGTCCAAAAAACTGCCAGCATGGTTTAAAAGCGAGGTCAGAGAGGCTGTTGTAGCCAAAAAAGCATCTTTCAGGAAATGGAAAAAGAAGCCAAGTGATGAAAACTGGAAACAACATAAGCAATGGCAAATTAGATGCAAGGCACTGATAAGGCAGGCAAAGAGAGAATTTGAAAAAAGGTTTGCTGTAGAAGCAAAAACGCATAATAAAAACTTTTTCAAATATATTTGTGGCAAAAAACCTGTGAGAGAGTCAGTTGGACCACTGGATAATAGAGGGGTAAAAGGGACACTAAGAGGGAACAAGGCCATAGTGGAGAGGCTGAATGAATTCTTTGTTTCGGTCTTTACTGAAGAAGATGTAGGAAGTCACCCATGCCTGAAATGGTTTTAAAGCTGATGCAGCAAAAGAATTGAAAGAAATATTGATAAACTGGGAAGATATATTAGAACTATTTGATAAACTGAAGAGTAGCAAATCACATGGACCGGATGGTATACATCCGAGAGTGTTGAAAGAACTTAAATATGAGATTGCAGATCTATTATTAGTAATCTGTGAACTACCATTAAAATCATCAGCAATACCTGAAGATTGGAGGATGGCCAATGTAACACAAATTTTTAAAAAGGATTCCTGAGGTGATCTGGGAAACTACAGACCGGTGAGCCTGACATCAATACTGGGAAAAATGGTAAAACACATTATTAAGAATAAAATTTCTGAATATGTAGATAGTCATGATTTAATGGGAGACAGGCCGCATGGCTTTAGCCAGGGATAGTCTTGTCTTACTAATCTGTTATATTTTTTTGACTGTGTAAATAAACAGGTAGACAAGGTGAGTCAGTAGATGTAGTATATCTGGATTTTCAGAAAGCCTTTGACAGGGCCCTCATAAGAGACTCTTGGCAAAATTAAAAAGTCATGAGATAGGAGGCAGTGTACTATTGTGGATCAGGAACTGGTTAAAAGATAGAAAGCAGAGGATATGGCTAAATGGCCAATTTTCCCAGTGGAGAAAGGTGAATAGTGGAGTACCCCAGGGATCTGTGCTGGGTCCGCTGCTTTTTAACATATTCCTAAAAGACCTGGAAATGGGAACAATGAGTGAGGTAATCAAATTTGCAGATGATACAAAATTATTCAAAGTAGTTAAAACCCAAGAGGATTGTGAAAAATTGCAAGAGGACCTTAATAAATTGGAAGACAGGATGTTCAAATTGCACATGTCCACATTAAATTTCATCTGCCAAGTTATGCATCTAAGAAAGAACAACCCAAACTATGGTTACATGATACAAGGTCCCACATTAGGGACCACCACCCAGGAAAAAGATTTAGGCGTCATCGTAGATAATGCACTGAAACCCTGCGCACAGTGTGCAGCGCCAGCCAAAAAAGCAAATAGAATGCTAAAAATCATAAGGAAAGGAATTGAGAATAACACAAAGGGTATTATAATGCCTCTATATCATTCCATGGTGTGACTGCACCTTGAAAATTGTGTGCAATTCTGGTTGCCGTATCTTAAAAAGGATATAGCAGAATTAGAAAAGGTATAGAGAGAAGAGCCACTAAAATGGTAAAGCGGATGGAAGGATACTCCTATGAGGAGAGGTTTAAAAGGTTAGGGCTCTTCAACCTGGAAAAAAGATGGCTGAGGGGAGATATGATAGGGGTTTATAAATTAATAAATGGAGTGAAACGGATAAAAGTAGATTGTTTGTTTACGCTATCAAAATGTAGAAAGACTAGGGGACATGCAATGAAGCTACAGTGTAACCCATATAAGACTAATAACAGAAAATATTTTTTCACTCAGTGTGTAATCAAACTCTGGAATTCGTTACCGTGTGATGTAGTAAAAGCTGTTAATATAGCTGTGTTTAACAAGGGTTTGGATATGTTCCTGGAGGAAAGGTCCAAAAACCTTTATTAAAGGGGACCTGGGAAATCCACTGCTTGTCCCAATACAAGCATTGTGGAACCTGTCTCTTCTGGGTAAACTGGTAGGTACGTATGACCTAGATTGGTCACTGTTGGAAAGAGGATACTGGGCTTGATGGACCTTGGTCTGACTCAGTATGGCATATCTTATGTTCTTATTATGACAAATTGCAAGCATCTTTGCCTGCCTCATTTACAGAACGATTTGCAGTTCCTATATACCGTTTTTCATTCCCTATTAGCGAGTGCCATATAGCTTCAATCATCAAGTGTCATGTGTTCTGTGCTGTGTCCATTTTGGATGGGAAAGAGATTACACTGCAGAACCATCCTTCCAAATCCTCAGAGCCAGACTTGTCCAGCAGAGGAAGCCCTTCCGTGAGAACCACTCCAGTGCAGAGGACAAAGCAAATGATGGTAGAAGAGGAGAGAGTAACAGCCACAAACAAAATGTCCTATGTCAAAAAATAAATGTATTTCCTGATGTGACTAGATCAACTCAAGCACGTCGTAAACAGTTTCTTGCTTTGAGGCAGAGAGTTATTTCCCTGGGTGCAACGCTTTATTTACAATTTTCTTGTAAATGTCTTATTACTTTACAGGGACAGTCCTATGTTTTCCTTGATGTTTCTCACTTAGGGAAGTTTTTGGCTGATAGGCAGAAGTAGGGTTGGGCAGTGTTGGTTGGAAGAATAGAAATCCTCCTAAATATGGTGCATTTTGTGCCTGTCTTATTTATGTGGGTTATTTTTTGATGTTGTAAATTCCACGAGATGTGGGCTTGAACATCTTTTCTTCCGATTCGATGTAATGTGATTGTTTTCTTCTTATGTGGATTGTATGATGTTTTTCCTTTTGAAAGAGAAAATGTATAATTCGCAAATTCTATAAATAAAATTAAAAACAAATTTCAGCTTTAAGAAATGATAGACAAATATGCTTTTGGCAGCTAACCTGTTTGAACCACTAGGTGTGTCCATCCACTCCAGACTTCACCAATCCTTTCGCCAGAAAAAACATTTGCTTCTATTTTCCGTGGCTCAGAGATAAACACTTCATTACTTGCCAGCTGTCCATGTTTGTTGCTGCCCCAAACATACAGAAGTCCTGCATCTGAAAAAGAAGAATGTGTGTGAAATGTCTTCAAACAGTCAAAGAAAGTTAGTTAATTTGACTGCCATGGGTCTTGCAAATTCTGAAGCATAAGTAATGGTCACGCTAGCCAATAAACTAACCACACTGAAATAATTGTGTTAGTCAACTCTTCTCAAGTCTGTAAAATAAGGGGTAGGCCCTAAGATATGGCCACACACTATTAGACAGAAGGCTCCTCTACAGGTGTCCTATCATCTAGGCTAGGAAGGTGAAGACACCTCATGAGGTTATGGTCTTTCATGGCCAACATTTCACATCTCTAACATAACCACCAAACAGCTGACAAAGTTAAGGAAATGTTAAGATTTTTCAGCAATTTTTACAAAATAACTACACCTGATTAATAGTAGCAAAAGTAAAATGCTGCTTAGCAAGAAAGTACTAGAAAAAAATACAATGTATAGTGTGTTGTACAAGATCGCTCTCTCATGGTTAGGCAGCACATGCCTTAATATTACAGCACAGAGAAGCTGTATTTTCAAAACCCTGTGAAGTGCATAAGAAAACAAGGTAAATATACCTGGTTATCTTTAGCCAAATATTCAGCCGCACTTCTGACTAAAAGTGTGTCTTAGTGCAGAACCTCCAGAATCTAAGCACACTCTACCTAGACTATGTCACTACGCGAAACATAAAAAGCCCTGAATGAAGTACCCAAACTGACAAGGTTTGGAATGGGGCTACCTACCACATTAATTCACCTGAAGCAAAACACTAACCCATTATGCAGCCATACCGAAACCAGAAGTACACCACCTGACACAGACATGGATCCCAAATGGTTATATGACCACATGGGCCATGCCAGTAGCGAAATGAGCCTTGCACTATGCTGTCATGCAATGAAAACATAGAATGCTACTATTGCAAATTTCTCCAGAGTTACCACGAAGCGCGGAACCACAAGTTTAATAGAGCATAAGGTAGGAAAGTCCACCGCACAGAGGCTGCTGCTGGAAATTCTAACAAAACACCAGCCTAGAAGAACCACCACTAAGACTCTTCTACCAAGCCTTCGTGGTAATTCCCACAAATCTCCTTTTTCTTTTCTCAGGGAAAGACATCTGCCACTAGAGTCGCTGAGACCAGCAATGAAATCGAGCCATGACCATAAGACCGCTGGCGCCAATGTTTTTTTTTTAATCTTACCGAAACCAGCCCCCTCTGCTTACTGTGAAGGCTCTGGGCTTTTGCCATATAGGGTAAGGTATGCTGCCAATCCTACACACATACCAAAATAGGGAAGCCTCCGAAGAAAAAGTGCTCCAGTACTGCCCTGAAAGACTGAGACTTGGCACGCAAGAGCCAAAACAGCATCGTTTCCTGCTCAAATCACAATTGCGGCCTGCATCTCCCTGATGCTGATGTTGTGGCTATGGCTGTAGACGCCTCCATCCACAGAGCCATAGGAGCCACCCCTGATGCCAGCCACAACCATTGCTGCCACCACAACAGCAAGTAACCCCAGCACGGAGAAGGAAGACCTTCACTGGCCTTGGCGCAAAACCAGAAGTGGATACGTGTGCTCTGGTCACTCTACCCCCCGCCTTGCATTGGTACTCACCCGAGCAAAACAATGGGAATGGCATCTGCTGCTTTCTCTCTTCCACAGCAATTCCGAATGCAAAAAAAACCCAAACCCCTTGGCATCCAACCCTTCTTCTTAGTCTCTGCTAGCAAAGATAAGATAGGAGAGCTGCACTGAACCTCAACTGCTTGTGGCTGAGCTCAGCCAGGAGTTCTCTCGAGGAGCAGTGGTTGAGGGGAGAGGGACCCAGGACCCCCAGGTTATGCACCCCATTGTTCCATCAAACCCTATTTTTTTTCCTTTTGTTTGTGCATTACCTCACCCCTGAGGGATGGGGGAAGAGGGAGGGACCTGGTATTTATTTATTTATTTATTTAACACTTCTTCTATACCGCGCTATTAAAATCAGCGCGGTGTACATCGAACAAAAGTACTGCAATGCATACAAGCAACATTGAGTTTACAGAGAACAGGGAATTGAACAAGGGATCGAAACCGGGGAGACTATATACATATCAACTTGAAACTATGTACAAAAATCTAATGTAAGTGGGTGTTGCATTGAATTTGTGGAGAAGAAGATTAGTGGTTGGTTGGGCTTGAGTGGGGACTACCTATTGTCTGTGGTGTTGACGTGCAGGGGCGACTGGGGTGTGAGGGAAGCTTGCTGGTTGCGCTTATATCACCAGAAGTTTCTGGGTAGCATTTTGTGAACAGGTGGAGTTTTAAAGCTTTTCTGAATAGGATGAGGTTTTTAATTCCACGGATTTAGTACCGAGTTTGCACCACAGGGATTAGTACCGAGTTTGCACCACAGGGCATATAGAAGGCTATCGCTCTCCTAAGTCTAGCCTTCCAAGAATCCTCATCAAAAGGGTCTCTCCAATCCAATCTCCATCTGCTGGAGACTGAGAAATACTGGCGAGAAAAGGACTGCACAGGACCCTTATACCACATCATCATCAAGCCAATGATTCTCAGTCTCCATCTGCTGGTAGCAGGGCATAAGCCATGCATCTAGACTGGACGGGAGGGACGATGAGGAACATGTGCTAAGCTTTAATGCAGGGTTTGCTGCAGTAAGCATGTCATGCTAATAGTGTGGGCTCTATGCTAAAAATGACATGCTAACTGGATAATGCATGATTGGGCGTGTTAGGGGCACAAAGTGGGCATTGACGGCACATTGCGGTTAGCACGGGTGTTTTGGGCATGCGCTAACCACAAATGCTGCCATTAGTGCAGGGGCACATCACTGCACCCACATGCCGGCTGGCACAATCCTCCACGCCAGTTTCACAGCTCAAACACATGCTACTCGCACACCCTTTATAGTAAATATGCCCCTTGCTATTTCTCAGTGGTAGCACGAAGGGAGGCTGTGATCAGGGACGGTTTTCTTCTTTTAAGAGCTCAGAGAGAGGGTGCCTGAACAGATATGGGCTGTCAAATCAGGAGGCTAAAATGAAAATTGGTTTGAGCTTTTTAACTTTTTTGCTCCACCAACCTAAACTCACCTTCAGCCCATTCAGAATTTTGGTGGCTAAATTCAGCAGTTAATTTAACCTAAACTGGCTAAATTTAGACCAGTAAATTTTACATGGCTTTGATCTACTTAAATAATTTTGCCTTTGACTACAAGCCATGAAAATAATTTCTGCAAAACAGATACAACATCTCTGATAGGAAAAGGGATGTGCCTCACCAGTAGACTATTCCTGGCCCTTAAGCCACAACTTGTTTATTTATCTTACTCTGTTTGAAAAAAGCCCATTCTAAACTTTACCCATTTTAGCCTTTACTTAGGGGCAGTTGTTCTTTTTATCACCAAATGTCAGACGAGACTCTCACAATATCTAAGGGTCAGTTTTCAACCAACTTCAAAAGCTCATGTGAACTCCTTAGCCCATACAAAACCAGCCAATTTTCAAAACAAAAAAGTACCTACATTCAATTACATAATGTTAAATGATTGGGCAAGTCTGCTCAGTAGCGAGATGTCTAGCATGTGCGCACATTTTTGAAATCTAATTTCAAACCACACCCCCTTTCATTGCCTCTGTTCTATGTAGTTAAAAGTAGATGTGCACCTATATGGGAGGAGTGGTCTAGTAGTTAGGACAAGGTACCTCAGGCCGGAGGGCCGAGGGTTCAAGTCCCACCTGGGGACAGCAATCTCAGGCCGGAGGGACTGGGATTTCTAGTCCTGTAGGCACTCCTTGTGGTCTTGGGCAAGCCACTTAACCCTCCATTGCCCATGTTCCCTGTAAGTATTAGCATATGTGTCTCATATCCCCTCGTGTTAAATGTATCCCCCAATTGACCGCTCTGACCTGGTGAAAAGCGGGATATAAATACAGCTAAATAAATAAAATAAATAAATATGGATCAATCCACAAAATTAAACTTGATAGGGGTGGGCATGAAAAATTTAGCTTTGTATTCTCATCTATATAGAGTGGGTTTTCATTTCTAGAACATACCGTATTTTTACAGACTGCGTATTTTGTCTAAATTTCTAAACAAAGGAGGTCCTTTTAGAAGCATCTAAATGCGTAAACAGCAATTTCAAAAAGCCACTATTTACATGCCATGGTGGTCAAAGCGCAGAGATCTCCAAGGAGCATAGCTTGGGTGGGCCAAAAATTTAAACATGTAAAATTGCATTTTAAAAAGGATGCCCAAGTCAAAAAAGGGCATATCAAAGGTTGAATGTGCCAAGACTCACCAGGGGCATCTACATCTCCACCTGATTTTAGTAACAGACACCCATGACGGGGAGTTCCGCGCTGCCAGCCACACAGACATCTCCTTTAGAAAAGGGTGGGGCAGCGATGTCCATCTCATGCAAGCTAGTATAAGGGGATGCCCAATGGCATGGTAAAATAAAAACAAAAGCTCTCATTCCTCGTCAACGTTTCCTAGCAGCATGGGAAATATAGGGGACACGGGCAGAACTCCTTCTCCACACCCTCTAGATGTCTGTCTGACAAAACAAGCATTTTTCTGATACCTATTCATGCCTTGAAAAGGTATAAGCTTGGGATATCCAGGGCATTTCTTGAATCGGGCAAAGATGTCCAAGTACTGGGAACACCCTGGACATCCCTACTCCTCACCCCAAGAATAGCCACAAAATGGCACAGAGAACATCTCCATGCTTGGACATCTCAATGCCTGCATTGAAACGACCAAAGTACAAATAGAGTTTATAAAATAAGCCCCGTATTTTCTATTTTATAATGGAAATATACATATATTTCAGAAAAGTTTCCCAACAGCTTTTTAGCCACTAGCAAGGCAGGCACAGATTTAATAAAAGTGCGCGTTCCAGCCAGGACTTTAAATGAAGGATTAAGGGAGTAGCTTTCCTTAGTACTCAGTTTCTTATTTTTGCCTCAAAATTTTAAAAAAAATTTTTTTTGCAGTTTTCCTAATTTGTTGTTGCCACATATGTGGAGTTCTGCAATTTCAGCCAACGTCATAAGTATCAGTACCTGCCCATGAAGTTGCTAAATTACTACTGCCAAGTATACGCGGAAACTGATGAGTGATGCTGCTTTCATTACATCCTCCAGTAATGAATTCCAGAGTTTGATTACACATTGAGTGAAAAAATATTTTCTCTTATTACTTTTAAATAGGTTACATTTTAGCTTCATTGCACGTCATGGAGTAAACAACCTATCTACGTTACCCGTTCCACTCCATTCATTAATTTACAGACCTCTATCATACCTCCCCCTCAGCCCTCTATTTTCCAAGTAGAAGCGCCCTAACCTTTTAATTCTTTCCTCATAGGGGTATCCTTCCATCCTTTTACCATTTTGGTGGCTCTTCCCTGTACCTTTTCTAGGTCTACTATATCCTTTTTAAGATATGACGACCATAATTCCATACAATATTCAAGGTGCAGTCACAACATGGAACAACACAGAGGTATTATAATATCGTTGGTTTTATTTTCCATTCCTTTCCTTATGATTCCTAGCATTTTATTTGCTTTTTTGGCCATGGCTGCACACTGGGTGGAGGGTTTCAATGTATTATCCACAATGATGCCCAGATGTTTTTCTTCGGTGGTGGTTCCAAATGTGGAACCTTGCATCATGTAACTGTAGTTTGGGATGTTCTTTCCTAGGTACGTAACTATGCACTTGTCCACATTAAATTTTATCTGCCATTTGGATGTCCAGTCTTCCAATTTATCAAGGTCCTCTTGCAATTTTCCACAATCCTCTTGTGTTTTAATAACTTTGAATAATTTTGTGTCATCTGCAAATTGATCACCTTACTCATTATTACCATTTCCAGGTAATTTATAAATGTTAAAAAGCAGCGGGCACATAACATTAGAAGAAAGAGTAATATTTGATATTGGTCTTGAGCTAAGTGCATTTACAATATCTAAACCTAGTTTCTCTAGTAATGAAGGAATTAAGGTTCCTTTTAAAGCACTAGGAGATACTTCATTTCTCAGAAGATGTTTCAGCTATTATATGCTGGCTGTCCTCAGTCAACCACTAAGGTCTGCAACCTAATGCACAGGAACTGAACCTGGTTTTATGGAAGATTTTTGGGAGGCCATTTTGTAGCAAAAACCAGTATTCAGCCATTTTCTCCTCAGTACTAGCACAAACATCCATTTTGTTTTCATTAAGAACACAAGACATGCCATACTAGATCAGACCAAGGGCCTTCAAGCCCAGTATTCTGTTTCCAACAGTGGCCAATCCAGATCTGAAGAACCTAGCAGTTTCCAAAAAAGACACACAGGTTCCACAATGCTTGTATTGCAGAAAGCAGTGGATTTCCTGGATCCTCTTTAATAATAGTTTATGGACCTTTTCTCCAGAAACTTGTCCAAACCTTTTTTACACTCAAGTACACTAACAGCTTTTACTATATCCTCCAGTAACAAATTCCAGAGTTTGATTATGCATTGAGTGAAAAAATATGTTCTCTTATTAGTCTTAAATGAGTTACACAGTAGCTTCATTACATGTCCCCTAGTCTTTCTCCTTTTTGATGGTGTAAACAGTGGATCTATGTTTACCCGTTCCACGCCATTCATTAATTTATAGACCTCTATCATATCTTCTCTCAGCTGTCTCTTTTCCAGGTTGAAGAGCCCTAACCTTTTAAGCATCTCCTCATAGGGGTATCCTTCCATCCCATTTACCATTTTGGTGGCTCTTCTCTGTACCTTTTCTAATTCCACTATATCCTTTCTAAGATATGGCAACCAGAATTTGTTTGCTCTCTTCTCTGTACCTTTTCTAATTCCACTATATCCTTTCTAAGATATGGCAACCAGAATTTGTTTGCTGGTAGTGTTGGGAAAGGCTCTATCAGTCAGAATTCATTGTCTTTGTTCTAGCTACCTATTCACAGCTAACTCTTTGAAGCCACTGATCTCATCAGGTCCCTCCCTACCCACTCCGACACCCACCCACCCCATGTGAGCATTCTTGCTTTATAGGGCAGCTCCCCAATTAGCTACACACAGTGTCCCAGAGCAGCAGTATTAGAACACACTTAAAAGACGTTAACTGCTTTTTCTCTTAAAGGACATCTGATGAACAGATAGGGACTTTAGTATGTCTCTCTCTTTTACTTCAACAGGTACCAAAGCTCCATCAACTAAACAATGGCTGGGAAAAATGTATTGCTAAAGCTGTTGCCTTTGTTACAGCTTCTGCCTCTGTTCGGATAGAGATCTCGGTGCCAGTTGAAGGACTGGCTCCATGTGCAGGATTGCCTGCATGCTGAGGCTCTCAGGAAAGAAGTGGAGGAGCTCAGGGAAGAGGTGGCAAGGCTGAGAAGCATTTGAGAGGATGAGAGCATTGATGAGATGTTTCTTGAAACATCCAAGCTCTCCAACAGAGGTGAAGATGGGAGACTAGAGAAGGAAGAAGGTTGGACACGAGTTACCAGAGCCTTCAGTATCAACACTCCAACTCCTCCAGCCCTTTAACTGACGAACCAGTATGTAGCCCTGGAAGTGCAAAAGGTGGAAGCGTTCAAGGAAAGGGACGAACCACAGCTGAAGCACCTCAAAGTTGCAGAATCAGTCACCACAAGGAAGCGAAAGGAAGTGGTGGCTGGTGACTCTGAGGGGGTACTGAAGCGTCCATATGCTGATCAGATTTGATGTCCAGAGTTGTGTGCTGTCTGCCAGGTGTCAAAATCTGAGATGTTACAGAGAGTTTGCCGAGACTCATCAGGCCTACTGACTGTTATCCAATGTTGCTCATCCATGTCGGTACTTGCACTTGAGGGTGGAGTTGTGGTCCCAATTGTAGCTCCCCCTGCGCTTGATTAAGATCCTGCATCCGCTGCTGCTGTTGCTGCCCTTCCAGCAGGGTGTGTTGAAACTGCTGCCGACATTGTTACTGTTGCTGCTGACCTTCTGCCAGAATCTGGAGGAGCCGCTCCATCCTGGTTGGTCATTGTTCTCTTGCAACACCACCACAGATTCCTCTCTACTGCTGAGTTATCCCTGCAGCATTCCAGCTCCAAACTTTTAGTGGCCTCTAGTGGCCAAAACAAAGCCTGCCTGTCAGCACTGACTATACTTTCAAGCTCCCTAACTAGGGTGATGCTAACCCTCTTAGCCCTTACAAAAACAAAAAAATCCTGACCCGCTGTAGAGGCCCAGCCCTGGAAGGACATGGATTTGCCCTCAATCACATGGTCAGAGGAAATCCCCAAGCTGCCACTGTATGTGGTAGTGTGGCGTGCAGTGGGAAAGGTTTTCTTTAAAATACAGGCCAGACAGCAGTTCAGGGAAAACAAAATCAGCTTTACTGTACTTCTGTTCCAGCTTGTTAAACCTCCACAAGCTGGTTTTCCTTGCCCTTTCTCCAGCCCCAGTTAAAGTTCCTATCTCAGAACCCCTCTGCACAGCTTGCTTTGGAAGGACTTCAGGCTTCACGGGCCTCTCTCCCTCCTGCAGCCTTGCTGGGTTCTTAACCTCTCTCTGTGAACCACGCCCTCCCAGCTCTGAATTCTGAGCTGTAGACTCTTTTAAAGGGGACTGTTGATAGTCCCTTTGGAGAGGTACAGGTAATCTTCTAAATACCCCATCACACCCCTTTTTTTTCTCGCATATACTTTTCCAAAATCACTGCTCCCACTGTATCTGCCAGCAAGTATATATATATATTTACCAGCATCCTTATATGCATCTTACAAAAGGTTCCGAGTTCACTGAACTTTATCTAAATACCCAGGAAATTTGAACATCCCAACGTAGATGTCCCCTTTCCCGCATGGAGCCACTATGCAAAAATGGGACTGAAAATGTCCTAAAATGACAGAAAATGAAACAGCAAAGTTTGTTAGTAGTTTCATGTAGTTTTCAAATAGCACGTCCCTATAAAACTGAACTTGGGTTTACCAAGTTAGCTCAATTTGCAACTTACCTGTAAGCGATACTGAATGGTAGGAGCCAGCAGTGACCCTTTTCACTTTAACATTTTCCAGACCTGGGAAAACAAACAATGCCACGGATCCTGTTCAGACACATGGAGGCTACAAAGGTGGACTGCTAAAAGAGGCTTAAATTGTATAATAGCAAAAACAGACACTAGCTTCATTACTTTCAGGTAAACTCCTACGGAGTAGAAAAATGGAGCTGGTTCATTACAAAGAATGCAAACGAACAAGCAGCTGCAAGACCCAAACCTATCAATATTTATTGTATTTAATGTATTTAGATTCTGTAACTACAAATAACTTGGTCTCAGCATATCACAAAAATTCAAACATTAAAACACACTATATAAAACATACAATACAAACAAACGTCACAGCATAAAATGAACAGACTGGTCCATTAGGTAACAGAGAAAGACTGTATGAGACTTTCCCCCCCCCCCCCCATTTCAAGAACCACATTCACTCCTTTCAAAAGTCAAACAAATGCAAAACATCATCTCTGACAGGAATATCAAGGAATGTCTCCTCACATAAAGATTGCCTGTAGTTATTCAACCCTTAAAACGATTGCCTTGAATACTAATGAATGTCACAAAATTATCCAAAAAACAAAATTGCATATGCAACTTTTCTCAAAAAGCAAAGTATTTTTCAAGGGGTATACAGTATGATTTTTAAATGTGATCAGTGTCCAAGAGACCATTATTGATACCTGTACTAGAAGTGCTAGTCTAAGGAATTTTTTAAGCCTTTAAGGCATGGCAGGTTATGCATTACAAAGTATGTCAGGTTATTTGTTGTAAATCTTGCATGCCACCCACATTTATTTTATTCCCTAGCTCAAAGAAAACATATCCTAAAACTGTATCATTAACGGACATAGAAACCTTGGAAGGTGGTAGGGCATAACTACTACTGCTCAAACAACCAGAAAGGGTAATTAGCACAACAGTCATGGATTCTGAAGAAAAACACTTTCAATGTCTGGACAAACGCTTACAGCACCAGAAAAGATGAAATACTAACCACAGCCTGAGGGATGTGGGACCTAGAGCCCCCTCCCAGTCCCCTTTATTCTTCTTCCATCACCCTCCTAGTCCCCTCAGCCTACTACCTTAAGGCCATTTTTAATTTCTCTCTTTCCTTTCCTATTACTATTCAAAACTGTGCTAAAATATCTTTTATCTTTCTCCGTTATATCTTGAGTATTGCATGCAACTCTGGTCTCCACATCTCAAACAAGATATAACGGCATTGGAAAAGGCAACAGAGAAGGGCAACCAAAATGAGAGGGAGGATGGAACACCTCTCCTATGAGGAAAAGCTAGAAAGGTTAGGGCTTTTCAGCTAAGAGAAGAGACAGCCAGAAGGAGATATGATAGAGGTTTATAAAATCTCAGTAAAACAGGTAAATGCTAATCCTAAGAACATAAGCACATACCATTTGTCATACTGGGTAAGATCAATGGTCCATCAAGCCCAATATCCTGTTTCCAATAGTGGCCAATCCAAGTCACAAGTACCTGGCAGGACTCCAAAAGATAGCTCTCCACCTGGAACTCTCTTACCCCTCTTTCAAGGCTGAGCTAAAGACCCATTTCTTTTGCACAGCTTTCGATCTTCCTCCCCCTCCCCCTGCCGATACTTAATGGTATTTCTTTCTTCTCTCACTGCCTTATTCTGGCCTCCTCCCTTGCTGCTGTCTCTTTCCTATCAAAAACTGGCGTTCCTTTCTGTTTCCTTTTTCTTTTCAGCAGTTTCCAATTTTAATGTAAACCACCGCATGCCTTTTTTGGGTTTTGGCGGTCTATCAAGTTTTAAATAAAGATAAAGATAAAGATAGACAGATTCCATGCTGCTTATCCCAAGGATAAGCACTGGATTTCCCCCAGTCCTCCAGAACTTGTCCAAAAGTATTGAGACTTGTTGTCTAGCTATATAACAATACGTCACACCACGATGCCATTAAGCATGCAGTGACCTAGTTATGTGCTCTGCATGTGCAGAGTGTAGCGTGACTGCAGCACACCTGTACATTTTTTTTTAATCACGTGATTTTGGTTATCACGTAAAAGCTGTTTGTCAGATTTACGATGAATGAAAAAACTGAACAGTGAATTTGCATTCAATTCTGCCAGAAACTTGGAGATTCATGCAAAGAGACTTATGACACGTTGTTATAACAAGTGTATGGCGATAAATGCATGAGTCGTGCTCGAGTTTATGACCGGTACAAACGTTTCCAAGAGCATCGCCAAAGTGTTGACAGTGATGAATGTTCTGGAAGGCCATCCACGAGCAGGAATGAAAACAAAGTTGAAGCAGTGCGTGCCGCAATACGCTCAAATCGTTGATTATCAGGGAGCTTGCTGAGGACATGGACATCAGTTTCAGGTTGGTACAGTCCATTCTTACTGCCGATTTGGGATGAGATGTATGTGTGCAAAATTCATGCAGAAATTCCTGTCCCCTGATTAAAAAGAAGATTGACTGTCTGCAGCCAGGGAGCTTTTGGAATGCATTGAAAATTACTCAGACTTCATCAAAAGGATTATTACAGGTGATGAATCATGAGTTTATGGTTATGGCCCGGAAACTAAGGCTCAGTCCTCACAATGGAAGACTCCAGATTCTCCCAGACCCAAGAGAGCCCGTCAGGTGAGGAGCAATGTCAAGGTCATGCTCACAGTTTTCTTTGATTACCAGGGTATTGTTCATCATGACTATGCTCCAAAAGGCCAAACCACAAATAAGGAGATCTACGTCCAAGTTCTGATTTGTTTGAGAGATGCAGTTCATTGTAAGAGGCCAGAGTTGCACAGGAATGGTGAATGGTTGCTTCATCATCACAATAACGCCCCAGCTCACGCATCACATCTTGTCCAGCAGTTCTTGGCCAAACAGCAAATCAAGCAGTCCGTCAGCCTCTGTACTCACCAGATCTCACACCCTGTGACTTTTTCTTGTTTCTAAGACTGAAATTACCACTGAAAGGAAAGAGATTCAACGACTTAGAGACCATTAAGCAAAATTCAACACAGCAGCTTCACAGCATAACAAAAGAGACATTTCGAAATTGTTTCCAGCAGTGGCAGGAATGCTGGAAGAAGTGTGTTTTATAGGAAGTGGACTACTTTGAAGGAGACCGAGTGCAATAAGTCAGTGTTTTAATAGACCTCTATCATACCTTCCCTCTTAGCTACCTCTTCTCCATGCTGAAGAGCCCTAACCTTTTAAGTCTTTCCTCATAGGGGTATCCTTTCATTCCCTTCATCATTTTGGTTGCCCTTCTCTGTATTTTTTCTAGTTCCACTATATCATTTTTAGATGCAGCAACCAGGATCACATGCAAACACTAAAGGTGTGGTCACACCATGGAGCGGTACGAGGCATTCTGATATCCTTTGTTTTATTCTCCATTCATTTCTTTATCATTCTTAGCATTCTATTAGCTATATTTACGCTTTCGAACAGTACAAAGAGACTAGGGGAAACACTATGAAGCAACAAAGTAGCATATTTAAAATAAATAGGAGAAAATACTGTAGCTTCTCTCTAAATGCATAATTAAGCTCTGGAACTCGTTGCCATGGGACGTAGCTGGGTTTAAAACAGGTTTGGACAAAGTCCTGGAAGAAATGACCATAAACTGTTATTGAGGCAAACCTAGGAAAAGTCATTGCTCATCCCTGGGGATAAGTAGCATGGAATTTGGCCACTTTTGGGATTATGTCAAGTACTTGCGACCAGGGCCATAGCAAAGACTGTATGAGCAATGTGGTTGTATAGGGCACAAGTAGGAAAGGGGTACTGATGTCATCACGGGACCTTCCAGGAAGCCCAAAAAGAGCAAATTTCTGTGTATGGCTGGGTGGAAAATCAGCTTCACGAGTTGCACAGGGTGCATTTGTAGCTTGCTATGGCCCTGCTTATGACATGTATTGGCCACTGTCAGAAACAGGATAATGGGCATGATGGACCTTTGGTCTGACCCAGAATGGCAGGGGTTTTTTGGGGATTTTTTTTTTTTTTTTGCTTTTTTAAGAGCCTTCAACTCAATACTGACTCCTGGCAACCCAGCAGTCCCTGGATTTTTTTGGCAAGGTATAACCAGAAGTAGATTGCGAGGGCTTTTCTTCAGAGGCAATAGAGGGTAAAGTGACTTGCCCAAGGTCACAAGGAATGGCAGTGGGAATCGAGCACAGATCTCCTGGGTAGTATGTTTATGTTTATGTTTATTTAGAATTTGATATACCGCTCACGGCGCTCAGGCCAGAGGCATTAGAGCGGTTTACAAAACTATATCATTCGAGGAAAATAGGAAAAGAACGCCATTTAGTAGGCTGGTGTTCTAACCACTAGGTTACTTCTCCACTCCACAGCAGTTATGTTCTTAAAATCTGTTCCTTGCTTTCTAAAGACATTGTTTCTCCCTCTGTCACTAAAATCTGTTTCTTTCTTTCTGAAGACACTGACAAACCTCTTATCTATTCTTGCATTAGCTCTCACAGACTACTGCAACCTGCTCCTCACAAGTCTCCCAGTGTACCACCTCTCCCCATTACAATCTATTAAAAATTCAGTGCAACTTATCTTTGGCTAATGTCACTTACTAACCACTTTTCTCAAGTCATTACATTGGATCTCTATCCGTTTTTCATACAGTTCAAGCTTCTCTTCTTACCTACAAGTATATTCATTTCACAGCTCATTACCTCTCCTTTCTTCTCTCTATACGCCTTCATCAGGCAAGTCACTCTTATCTATGCCCTTCTCCTCCTTCACTAACTCCCAAACTTCGCATTCTCCACTTTTCTGGGCCACAGTGCTGGAATTACATTTCCTGGGTTAGTGCAACATGCTTACTCTCTGATCTTATTCAAATCCAAGTCTTAACTCCTTCTGATCATAACCTTGTTGCTTTCAATTATGTTATATAATAAATCCCCAAGCCTCATATTTGTTCTGAATGTTTGTCTTGACTAGATTTTAACCACCACAGAGCAGGGATCGTCTCTTATGTGTACCTGCACAGCACTGTGTCTGTCTAGTAGTGGCCTAGACACGATTAGTAGCAAGTAATTTGTTTTTCACAGTTGTTCGAGTGTTAAGAAATAACTGTAGTCTCTTTAAAGGAATGGATTATGTAAAGCTGTAACAAGATGGGGTTGCCGCCACATGATAATAATCTCATGCACTGTCTGTCTGCAAGGTAAATGCATTCCAGAACTAGATGCTCACACTGTCACCAGGGTCGCTGTGGGTTATTCAGCTCGGGAATTTCACCAACTGTGCTGCATTTGGTGCGATGCATCTCGTTGGCATAAAGTAATTTCACAAGTGGATATTGGGCATCTCACAGAACTTCCCCCATCCCCCCAATCATCTTACTAACTGTACCCTTTACACAGACTTAATTCAATAATATTCTTCTATCCATTCCATTGGGATACAATGTCAAAAAGCCATCTAAAAATGAATCAGCACTTAACCTGAACGTTACCTTTTGACAAGTCAAAGCAACAAAACTTTTCCACTAATGAATATATAATGCATTCAATGTGTGCTTCAAATCTATTTGCTTAATCTAGCTGATATTGCCCTTTGAAATGAGCTGGACACCAGGAAGGCAATATGACTTTCTCAGTCGCATTTAAAGTGTTGTCTACCTGAATCCACCAACCAGAAAATGAAGAGCTCTACTCAGACTGAGCTATTTATCTTTCCCTGGCATAGAACCTCTATCTCTACATATATATATACACCTCCTAAAGCAACTGTAAAATAGTTACACTGCTGCACCTCATATAGAGCACAAAATAAAGCAAACATAACTGAACATGCCCCCTCAGGTACCTTAGTTGTTATTATCACCAGTCTCTTAATAATCATTAAGCTTTTCTGTAGTTTCTTCCATAAAATAAACAGAGGTTTTATGCATCACTCCAGGAGATCAATCAACCCACCCCACTTCAGTCTGCACAGACACTGACGTTTTATGGGGTTAACAGCATTGCTAAGAAAGCTGTACAGCAGAGGTTTGCTGACCTGGTCCATGAGGGCTGCATCCAGGCTACTAAGATTAGGCCATAGACCACTGTATAGAAAAATTCTGGATGAATATTTATTCTGAATATCCTAGAATACTAGAGCTTGCAACAAGCCTGGTTATCAGGATGGTGCCCCCCTCTCCCCCCTGCCTTATAGGGGCAAAGCAAATAATGAAAGTCCTAGCGCTATAAACGATTTGCAGACAAGTGTTCCAACAGTAATAAGGTATTTTAAATGGATGGCCAACAGATCTTGCAACCAAGTCACAACTAAGCAATCAGGAAAATATGACTGCCCTCCAGTGGCTGAGAGTCATAACATGATTGCATAAAGTCGGGCAGGAAGCAAGCATCATGCAGTCCTAAAACTAAAGCGTTAGCTGCAAAAAAGGTCTTACACGTCTTAAAGTCTCCATGGCTAGGACAGACTTGATCAGACGTGGGACTTTAAAATGAAAAAGTGCATACTCTACTAACACCCCTGCACAATTAAACACAGACTGCACCAGCAAGCAACACTGTGGCACCAAATTTATACAATGCAAAGAGCGCCACTCACAAAACAATAGTCGCGCCGCTCTGGCACTATCCACAATACACAACCTATGATGCAGCTCTGGCACTACCAGAAAAGCACTTTCAGACGTGGCTCTCATTCAGAAGGGCACGGCTACTAACAAGGAGAAGGTTACCTGTTACCATGCAAGGCTCCTTTGCTGCCAGAAAAGGCGCAACTGGCTTCCCCGGACATGCTCGCTTTGCCTGGGATGCCATCCCGGTTCCCCACTGGAAAACCAGTCCTTCCTCTTTGCATTACAGTAGAAAAAAAGGAAACATACACAAAACAATTAATAGCACAGCTTGTTTCCTCTTCATGTCTGAATTACGTAATTACATTTACCAATATATTTCCTACTCTCTGTGTAGATAGACAGACATCTATAATTGACTTTTCAAGAGAGAAATGGTAGAAGCCAAGAAGAGAACACAAAACTGATAAAACAATAAATCTACTTTAAAACTGAGGACAATGTTTTAGATTACTTGTGCTAAGGCTCTGAAATACAGTACTATCTGGCCTAACCAAGACATTTCCCACAGTCTCATCATCAGTGGCTAAAGGGAGATATAAAAAGCAACAAATGTCTAGGATATTCCAAATATTATAACTCTTTAACTTTTAATTTTAATTTAATATACATTTGTTCTAATGTTCTCTGTATAACCTTTGTTTATTGTAAAGGCCTAGACTATTAAATTGGCAGTATATAAAACTAGCTAAATAAAGAAATACATAAATACAAACCAAGGTGAAGAACCAATACCTTTATTCCTCTACCACTACCCACTTCTTGCTTATCAGTTCCTGAAAGGGGAGGACCGCAGGACCCCGTTTGAAATTAGCCACTATGGAGACAGGAAGGGAGAGGAATATCTATTCTCTAAAAGGTTGCTAAAGTTGGATTGGCATCTAAAAGTGAGTTTAGATGCACAAAGTTATCGACCAAGAGTTTGTCAGTTAACCTTAAAGAAAAAAAGATGTTTAGTCATGAACAATTCCACCTCCACTAGAGGGAGATAAACTAATTGGTCTGTAAATGTGCAGTTTGTATAAAATCACACATTCAGCTCATATTACTAACCCTTAATGTAGCTGGGCAGCATAAGCTATCTCAAATTTGGGCCCAGATTTTTAAAAAAACCCTCCGAGACTATCAAGATTTTCAATGAAAAAATTAATCAAAAGAGTAAATGACTTTCGTCTAATGATGACTTTATTAAAACACAGAGATGCATATACACATATTATCCTACAGATTATTTTTACTCTGTAACAGCCTCTGACATACTGTAATCACAGGTTAAAAACAGCAAAAAAGTTACATTATGTCAACATAAAAAGGGCTTATAAAACAACATGGTTCTTTTCAGCCATATTTTAAAAAAAAATAAACCAAGAGATCATCCATATGTGTAGATAATGTTTTCCTTATCTTTGCAAAAATCTAGTCAAATGCCTGATTTTAGATATTGAAAACTGGTGAATCTATGATGTCTTATTTTTGCGTATCTAATCTCACTGAACACCACGAAAGCTTGTCAGATGTAACGGACCACAGACTCCATCCAGTTCTATCTTTAAGTACTATACAGGCAGACTTACCATCATTCAGAGGAAAGACCCATGTGTGCCTGATTTATCAAGAGTTCTTACTAACAGACCAAGAGAAGGGGAAAGCACAGGACGAATCAGCTGTAAATACCTCTGCTAGGAACATGCTCTATCAGTTGTGGTCACTATATCTCCAAAGTCTCAAGTATAAAGCGTAGTTATTCACCTGTAATAGGTGTTCTCCAGGAACAGCAGGAATCAGTCCTCACATATGGGTGACGTCAGCACCGACGGAGCCCTCGCAGAAACATCCCCCCAGCTTTCAAAGAAAGCCTTTGGGAGATGCCACCATGCATGCGTGGTCCCCTTCCCGTCCAAGTGTGCCATCTTGCTCAGTCAGACGACATAGCTAAAAAATGGCAAAAATAAATAAAAGATGGTAAAAGAGCAACTCCAAGGGGAGGAGGGAGAGTTGTGAGGACCGATTCCTGCTGTCCCCAGAAAACACCTGTTACAGATGAGTCACTACACTTTCTCTGGGAACAAGCAGGAAGTCAGTCCTCACATATGGGACTCCCCAGCTACAAGCTACCGAAAGCCCATAGCAAAAAACATGGTCGGCCTCAAGAGGAGCCGTGAGTAGCAGCAATTAAGTTCGTACAGTAGGACTCCTGAATCCAATGGAAACCAGCACTCCAGTAGCCTGGTCGGAGGGTAGGAATTGCCTAAACCGCGAAAAGATTACGGAGCACGGCCTGGCCAAAGGCACTATCCCATTGGGACTCTTTTTCCAGGCAGTAATGGGCTGCGAAGGTATGGACTGAAGACTAGGTGGTGGCCCGGCAGATGTCCACCATCGGGAAAGAGCGCAGGTTTGCCACCGAGGCCCTGACACGGTGCGCCATGACTTGGCCTTCCAGCGGGCGCCCCGCCTGCTCATAGGCGAGGGTGATACAGTCCGCCACCCAGGTAGACAGTGTACATTGGTCACCGCCTCCCCCAGTCTACTAGGGTTGTACGAGACGAAAAACCGAGAAGCTTTGCGGTGGCCCCGTGTACATTGGCTGTAGAAGGACAAGGCCCTCTTACAGTCCAGGGTGTGGAGGACCATCTCCTCCCTACTGGAGTGAGGTCTCGGAAAGAAGGTGGGAAGCACCACCTCCTGATTGAGTTGGAAGGATGATACCACCTTCGGAAGGAATTTAGGATGTGTGTGGAACACCACCCTGTTCTTGTAGATCCTGGTATATAGGGGCCTCTGCCACTAAGGCCTGAAGCTCGCTAACTCTGCGAGCGGAGGTGAGCACAACCAGGAATGCTGCCTTCCACGTGAGGTATCGTAGGTGACAGGTAGCCACAGGCACAAAGGGCAGGCGAATGAGCTGCCCCCAATACCACATTAAGGTCCCACTCGGTCACCGGAGCTACTGGAGCTTCAATAATAGTAGACCCCATAGGAAGCGGTCACCAGTGGCTGGACCGAGAGGGTTTGCCATCCACCGGGTGGTAGTGCACCGCCAGGGCACTGAGGTGCACCCTGACGGAGTTCAATTTAAGCCCAGATTATGAGAGATAGAGAAGGTACTGTAGCACCAGTCCCACCAGGCAGAAGAACGGGTCAGTCCCATGCTCTGCACACCAAACTGAAAACCTACGCCATTTGAGGGTGTATGCTTTCCTGGTGGAAGCCTTACGAGAGGCCAGCAGGATCTCGTCTACCTCACCCGAGAGGTTGAAAGGGGCTAGGGTAACCCTTTCAGCAGCCATGCTATTAGCGACAGGGACCCCAGGACAGCGTGCAGAAGAGAGCCCCCCCTCCTGGGACAGGAGTCCTGGGGAGTTCTCCAACAGGACGGGAGTCTCCATCAGTAGCCGGAGGAGTAGTGGGAACCATGGTTGCCTGGGCCATCAAGGGGCTATCGGGATGAGCGAGGCTTTGTCGCCCAAGGTCCTGAACAATGTCTTGGCAATTAGTGGAGTGGGTGGGAAGGCATACATGAAGCCTCTCAACCACAAGATGAGGAACGCATCCACTGCCACCCTGGTAGTTGTCCAGGCTGGAAAACAGGTCTATCTCGGGTTCCCTCCCAGAGCTGAAAGAACCGGTAGGCCGCACTGGGGTCCAGTTGCCACTTGTGCAGCTGGAGGACCCTGCTCAGCCTGTCGGCCAGTGAGTTGTCCTGGCCTGGCAGGTATACTGCCCGCAGGAGTATACCCTGCCGGTGTACACAGGAGCAGAGGACCACTGCCTCTCGGCAAAGGGCACGAGACCCCGTGCCCCCCTGTTTGTACACATAGAATATTGCCACTTGGTTGTCCGTCTGGACCAACACCGGCTGGTACCGTAGGTGGTGACAAAAGGCTCAGAGGGCTAGGTATATGGCCTGTAGCTCCAGGATATTGATCTGCTGGTTGCTCTCATCCAGCGACCAGCTGCTCTGGGTGCGGAGTTCCTCGCAGTGTGCTCTCCAGCCGATCAAGGAGGCATCCATGGTGAGAACCCTTAAGGGGCTCGAGGCTTGGAAGAGAAATCCCCGCCTCGAGGTTTTGGGGAGTCTGCCACCAAGTCAGGGAATCCACCAGCTAGCAGGTCACTGAGACTTTGTCCTGGAGGCATCCCGTGGCCTGTGTCCACTGATCCTGAAGGCACCACTGCGCAGCCCTCATGTGGAAGCAGGCATCTGGGGTGACGTGGACCGTGGAAGCCATATGCCCCAAGTACGCACAGGAGGAGCTGGGCGGATACTGAGAAGCAGTGCTGTACATCCGGGGTCAGAGCCCTGAGACGGTTGGCTCAGTCTCCGGGCAGAAAAGCCGTTACCTGGTGAGTGTCCAGTCTTGCCCCATGAACTCCAAATACTGCATCAGGAAGAGGTGGGACATGGGGTAGTTTATCACAAATCCCAAGAGTTGCAGGACCTGGATAGTATGTGCAGTTGCCTGCTGCACTTCTGAGGCCATGTCTCCCTTTATGAGCCAGTCGTCCAGATAGGGAAAGACAAAGACCCCATGGAGGCAGAGGAAGGAGGCTACAACTGCCAGGCATTTTGTGAAGATCCTTGGTGCGGAGGCTAAGCCAAAAGGCAGCACCCTATATTGGTAGTTGCCCCCCCCCCCCAACCAGGAACCGCAGGTACTGCCTGTGGTTGGGGTGAATGAGGATGTGAGTGTAAGCATCCTTCAGATCCAAGGAGCATAGCCAATCTCCCTGCTGGAGGTAAGGCAGCAACGTTCCAAGGGAGGGCATCTTGAACTTCTCCCTCACCAGGAACTTATTCAGGTTGCGAGGAACTTATTCAGGTTGCGCAGTTCGAGGATGGGCCTCAGGCCTCCAGTCCTTTTTGACAAGAGGAAGTACCTGGAGTAGAACCGCTTGCCCTTGACATGGTGGGGCACTGGTTCCACCGCCTTGTCCTTAAGAAGACCTGGGAGCTCATTCAGTAGAAGGTCCCGGTGAAGGGGAGACCAGAGAGGCTCTCCCGAAAAGGGGAGGTGTCTGAGTCAGATAGAGAAGGTAGCCCTCACTGACCACTCAAAGTGCCCAAGAATCGGTAGTGATCATTAGCCACCTTTGGGTATATTGGATCAGATGTCCCCCTATGGGCTGCTGACCTCCTTGGGGTGGAGAGGCTATGCCCAAGGAGTCAAAAACTCTCCCATAGCTGGACCGGGGCTGACGCCTGGGGCTTGGGAGCCTTCTGCTTACAAGGGCCATGCCCATGTCCCTTGGCCCGTTGACTCTACTGGGGAGCCAGGGAAGCCTGGAAAGGTGAGTAGTTTCTGTAAGAAGCCCCTTTTCTCGGGTAGAAGAGCTTTTTACCTGAGCCCTTCCATCGAGGAGGGGCAGCTGTCTTTTTAGAGAGCATGATCCTCGTCATGAATTCTGTCTCCAGCTCAGCAGCCTTGACAGTCATGGGTTTGCCAAAGAGGTTCTCTCGATGGCATAAGGCATCAACCAATTTGTCCTGAACCCATTGCTTGAGATCAGACGACTGTAGCCAAGCCTGGCGCCGGACACCAATGCCCACCGCCGCTACTCGAGCCACCGACTCGAAGCTGTCCGAGACATAAACTTGACACAGACGGCCTTGGCCAGGTTCTTGAACTGCTGCAAGGGTTCCTCAGACTGACCAGCCGAGAACCCGGCAATTTCATTCGCCAGGTCTCTCAGATACATGCCCAACCATGTACAGCTGGTAGGCATGGATGCAGCCGATGAGCATCGAGCCCTGGTAACACTTTCTGCCGAGGGCATCCAAGGTGCGTGCTTCCCTGCTGAGCGGCACTGAGGAGTGCGTCTTCTGACTCTTCAGTCGACGCGTAGCCGACTCCACCACCATGGAGTTATGCAGCAGCTGCGATTTCTAGAAGCCTGGGCTCCGGCGGACTCGATACATCGTGTCGAGCCGCTTGCTCATCACTGGTACCGATGCCGGTGTCTCCCACATACAGAGCATTAACCATTCCAGGATGGGAGAGTTGGGCGTTGTAAGCGATTCCCTCGGAGGGGCACTGTACTGGAGGATTTCCTGCTCCTCCGCCCAAGGATCCTCCTCAGATTCCATCGGGAACACTAAAGCCTTAGATATGTCTCTGACAAAGTCAAGGAATGCCATGTCCTCCGGCGGAGACCGCCGCCAGGGTTCTAGAGTGGGAGAGTCCGAGGGGACGCTCTGATGGCAACGGATGTCGGGCGACTCCTTGTCCTCCATCTCCCACTCTGAGTAGTCTGTTGAGGACTCGATAGAAGGCTGGTCTGTGGGCCCTGGGGCGGACCCCGGGCCACGGCCCCACAGCTGGCGCTGAGTGCACTGGCTGGGGGAATCGTGGCTCCATCGAGTGAGAACCAGATCGAGACCTTGGCTGAGGATCAACTCGAGGTCGAAGGGGCTCGAGGATCAGCTCGACCTCCAGGGACATCTTCGACATCGAGGGCCCAGTGGTTGGGGCAGAGGAACCGGTTGTGGCAGACAACAGCACCCACTGCTGGTCCATGAAGGCAGACAAACTGCGCTCCAGGGCCGCCATTCTGGACTCCAGACCAGAAGGCTCTGCAGCCATTGGCGCGGGTACCAAAGGAATAGGGCCCAATGCTGGTTCCCCCAAATGGGAATCCTTGACGAGGATGGTATCTGGTGACGGAGGCCGGTCCGAGTCGAGTCCTTTTGGGGTACCTTTGCAGGCTGCTCCCTCTCCTATCCCTCGGACAAGCATCTCAGCCTGTGGGACCTGGCTCGGGACTTATCTGGCCTGTCTGATCCATCTAGGGACATCGCCTTCAAGGTCTTCTTCTTCTTCTTGGGTTCCCTTGAGGGAGACCCCCTCTCCGAAGAACCATGGCACTATTTGGGTTCCGTGGAGCCGCCCCGAGATGCCGTGGCTTCAGATGAGGCCCTGGCCTTCGGAGGTACTGGGGACTCGGGGAAAAACTTAGCATGCTGCTGCTAGGGGCTCTTGAGGGCCTTGTTGGACATCTTCTTGCAGAAACTGCCCAAGACAGTGAAGGCAGCAGTAATGTGTGTCGGTCAAAGACATGATCTTAGCACACTGATCACATTTTTTAAAACCACTGGTAGCCATAGGGGAAAAAATAACCCAGCGAAGTTGAAGACCTTTTTTCCAACTGGCAGTTTGGCAGGAGCGAAAATGCCAAGGAGGAAAAACTACAAAAAAGACCTGAACTCAATGTCAAGACAGCGAGGTCAGGTGGCAAGAAGAGTACTGGTGCAGTACCGGAGAAGAGTATGAAACTCAGGCTGAAAAATCAACTTTTTCTGGGGACAAGCCAGACAGAAGTCTGAAGGGCTCCGCGGAAAAAAGGAGACTGAGCAAGATGGCACCCTTGGCTGGGAAGGGGACAACGCATGCGTGGTGGCATCTCCCAAAGGCTTTCTTTGAAAGCTGGGGGATGCTTCGGCGAGGACTCCATCGGTGCCAACATCACCCATATGTGAGGACTGACTTCCTGCTTGTTCCCAGAGAACACACCATACTATTTCAGGAGTCAGCACTAGCATGTCCATATAGAAAAGGAAGTTATTGTGGTCAGGGCCGGCCCAAGATTAGGTGAACCTTCAGCCATGCACCTCCTTCTGGAGTGGCTCAAGGCCAATTCTCCCCCCACAAAGCAGCATAAGCAGCATCTGCTTCTACTCCAATATCTGGCAACACTATTTCCCTTCCCTAGCCCCACCAATTGTCCAATATTTCTCTCTTCCTCCTCCAAGGTGTCTAGAATCTCCCTCCTACTGGCATATCGCCATCCTTGAGCTTGCATAGAAAATGAAAGCAGCACAGCAAAGGACCGCTAAATACTGCACATGTGCTGATGGCCTGCCAGTCTTGCCTCTAACACAAACTTCCTGTCGAAGGGGGCGGGAGCAGCAGGCCTCAAGCAAAGTCGGACGCCTACTTGATGGGCCGGACCTGACTGTGGTGAGGAAAACTACAGAATAAAAACAAATATCATGTGCATTCAAAACACACGAAGAGTTAGCACACTGTAATTCCATAGTAAATGAGAGGTCAACTCACCTGTTGCTGCAAGGGCATGTCGTTGTCCCGCAGCAATGCGCACAACCTTCTCTGTGAAAGCCTAAGAAAAAAAAAACATTGGTCTGTTTAGAAAACAAATTCCTTCAATTTTATTACATAAGAATGCACTGAACTTCTGGCGAAAAAAATAAACACACACAGAATTCTAACACACTGACGTCGAAGCATTCTTCCTGCTATAGTACTAATCATTATTGCATTATTTACTGGTAGTGATATGGAGAATTCCTTGATGTAGTCACAGTGATATCCACTCATGTATTTGTTGTGGGAGTCCTGCACATAACTAGCACTCAAAGAATTACCAAAGTAAGAATAGTCAAATTTATGGCCATCAAGAAAGTGGCCAAATACTTCCATAAGGATAACATATTGAAAGATGCAAACTTTGTATCTACTAGGCAATTCCAAACACAAGCTTTATAAAAGCATCGGGGGGAATATTCAAAGGCATTTGCAAGGTTTGCACACTTGCAAACCGTGTAAACGCTGCTGCACCGCATATTCAGCGGCACTCACACGGCTGTGCCACTGGAAATCTATGGGTGCTGCCGCTACATGCCCAGATGCTAAGCAGCTAGCAGTGGGGCATGTCGTGTGCATTGCAGGGCAGAGTAGAGGTGGCACTCATCACTAACCTTGCAGTGGTGATACTGAGCCGCTGCCCGGTTTGGCGACAAGCAGGTAAAGTCAGGCATGGCAAAGACTGGTCTAACATTACTCATGGAAGCTAACCAGGCAGCAGCTCAATATTGCCGCAGCCTGGTTAGCTTCTGGGTTCCACAGCAGCCCAGATATTCAATGCTGGTGGCTGGATATGGCCCCCGCATTGAACATCTAGGTCTAGGATTCAGTGGTAACAGCCAGAAAGAAGAACTCACACTGTCCAGTGGTTTTATAGCAAACCCTAGATGGTGCTGGCAATTTTCAATGTAAACCGCTTTGATTCTTGAAAGGCGGTACATAAGTCCAATTAAAGAAATAATTAAATAAATACAATTTCTGTGTACAGAATGTAAGGAGTAATCAAGGAAGAAGGGTAATCTGGGGCATCCTGGTGAAAGGCCTTACAGGTCAAGATCAGAATCTTATCATGTGGTTAAGCTTCAACTGGGTGCCAATGATAATGAATCAAAAGAGCAGGTTGGTAACTACAGGCAAGTTAGTCTGATTTCAGTGGTGAATAAATTAAACGGCATTGTTGCTAAAACAAGGAATAGTGCAGTTTCTGGAATCCAACGGATGACGGGGTCTGAGGAAGCATGGTTTACCAGAGGGAGGCCTCGTCAGATGAATCTGATCATATTCTTTGATGAGGTGGGCTGAGAGCAAGATAAACGAAGCACTCTAGATTTGGTATACTTGGATTTTAGCAAGGTCTTTGACATGGTTCTGCACTGACGACTAATAAACTGAGCATCCTAGGGATGGGCCCAAGTATAACCAATTAACTTAAAAACTGGTTGTGCGAAGTGACAAAGTCACTCAGGACCCATACAGCAAATCTGCCATACTATAACAGCACTAGCTTATACAAGTCACATAACAAGGCACTATTTAGGAAAAGGCAGCACCATCAATATTGCAGTGGGCCCTATTACATCAATACATCTAATGGGAAATGAACAAGCCAAATTACTACAGATCCCTAGATAGAAACATCATGTAACAGAACACCTGGCCTTGGTCACACACGCAGATAGACCTTCACCAAGTACAGAATAAGTAACCACAAACTTAAAACAGAAATATGTAGCCAAAAATGAAATTGAAATCCTAAGAAGTTACACTCTGTATACAGCGCTGTACGTTATAAAGACAGCAAATATGAACTCTCATAATTGACATATTCCAATCGCTATATTAAAAATACATATTTTTTTTTACTTTTGTCTGGCCATTTTAATTTTCTAGTTGTGTTGGTACCAGTCTCTTCTTTCTGCTTTCTTCTGTCTTCTGTCTTTCCAGAGTCTCCAGTCTATCTGCTACTACTTCTCTCGTCCTCTATCTTTGACATTGATCTTTTCCTTTCAGCTTTCTCCCATTTATTTTTATGCCTTGATCCTCTCAGATATCACTTCTCAAATCTCCTTTTTATTGCAACTACCTACAGCTTTTCAGCCCTCCCTTACCTCAGTCCTTCCATTCTCCTTCTTCTTCCCCAGTCCTTTGCTAACTCTCTTCTCTCGCTCCCCCTTCATCCAGCATCTCTCCTTGGTCTCTCTACTCTCCCTATGTCCAGCATCCTACTTCTGTATCCCTATTGCTCCACTTCCTTATTTCCCCTCATATCTAGCATTCTCCCTCTCTGTCCATATCTCCCTCCTATGTCCAGTATCTCTGTCCTGCCCCCACTTCTGTGTCAGCATTTCCTATAACGCTACCCTTCCAGTATCAAGCATCCCCTCTTTGTATCCCTATCCCCCCAATGTCCAGCATCATTCCCCTCTTCATACCCCTCCCCCAATGTTCAGCATCTGCCCCCATCACCCTATTCTTCTGATGTCCAGCATTCCCTTTGTCTGTCCCTATCCCCCTCTTATGTTCATTATCCCCTGTCTTGCTATACCCTCCCCTCTGGTCCAGCATATTCTGCCTTCCTACTACCCACCCAGTCCAACATCTTCTGCTTTCTTACTACCTCCCCCCCACCCCCCATGTCCAGCATTTTCAGTATCCCTGTGTCTTTATCTGTCTTTTGGATCTCTATCCCCTCCCCATCCACCACTGCCTCCTCATCCTAATCCAGCATCTCCCCTTTCTTTCTCCCCTCCCCAATCTTTTCCTCGAGTATCTCTTGTTTTGGCCTCCCATACTAATCCAGCATCTCCCTTCTCACTGTGTCTAACATCCCCTTCTTTCTCCTCTGTGCAAGTTCCTGTTCTCACTCGATCCAGCATCTGCTTTTACCTGCCCCCACACCGATCAGGAATCCTTTTCTATATGCTGCCTGTCTTGCCGCTTTTGCTTCCCTGGACGTGCAGAAGCATCAAGAGAGACAGAAGACGTGGGGGCATTGAGCTTGCGCACAACACCTGACCCCTTAGAAACAGTAAGTGTTCGTCAGACGGGGTCTGACTGACAGAGCCTTAGCAGCGCATACTGGCTTGATGGCCCGCGTCCTCTCTCTCTTGCCGCAACTATGACGGACCTCAACGTCTCCATCCGAAAATGAGACACTCGCAGACAGCGGTTGACACGTTTGAGATCTAAAATCGGCCGAAAAGTTCCTTCTTTCTTTGGCACCACAAAATAAATGGAGTATCGACCGCAGCCGCATTGGTCTGGAGGCACCAGAACCACTGCCTCGAGAACAAGCAGACAATTCAGGGTCTCCTCCACTGCAGCGTACTTGGACGGTGCCCTGCACGGAGAAAGCACGAACGACTCTGTCACTGGACGCCGCAGTTCCAAGGCATAACCTTCCTGGATAACCTCCAGCACCCACTGATCGGATGTGATCTGGGTCCAGGCAGGATAAAACTTCTGCAGGCGCCCCCCTATCGGCTCCTGCCCCACCTGGACCCCCCTGGCTTCATTGCGACTTTCTGGGATTGGAGGCCGGAGATCCAAACCCCCTACTCGATCCTCTAAAGCCTCGAAATCCCTGGCTACGATAGGCAAACCGACCTCGCAGCGCCTGGCCAAACCTAGGGGAACGAAAATGCCAAAACTCCCTCTGTGGCCCTTTAGCCGGCTGCCCCGAACGACCTTGCTTCTGCTTATCCTCCGGGAGCCTGCCCCCTTTCGACTCCCCGAGATCCTTCACGAGCTTCTCCAGGTCCTCACCAAACAAAAGCTTACCCCTAAACAGTAGTTTGCTAAGCCGAGACTTCGAAGAAGTATCCGTCGCCCAATTCCGTAACCACAGAGACCTTCTGGCCGCTATCGCCGACGCCATGCTATTGGACAAACCTCAAACGAGATCATAATGAATATCAGCCAAATACGCCACCCCTGTCTTTATCCGGGCTGCTTTGGCTGTCGAATCTACCGCTTGTCCAGACTGTAGACCCTGAGCCCAACACAGACAAGCCCTGGCTACCCAAGCACCACAAATGGACGCCCGAAGGGACAACGCGTTAACATCAAAGACCTGCTTCAACAAGGTGTCCAATTTCCTGTCCTGCGCATCCTTCAACGCGGCACTGCCCTCAACCGGAATAGTAGTTTTCTTCATCACCACCGAGACTGCGGCATCCACCTTGGGAGATTTGAACAGCTCCTGATCCTGCTCCGCTAAAGGATAGAGCCGAGACATAACTCTGGACCCTTTTAGTCCGGCTTCAGGCATATCCCATTCACCTTGTATCATTTCTTTAAACACTCTGTGCACAGGAAACACCTTCTGCGATTTGCGAAAAGCCTGCAACAAGGGGTCCTCCAACTCCGCCTCAGCTGCCGGACCGCCGGTTGGCATATTGAGCGCCTTAAGCGTCTCAGCTATGAGCGCCGGTAACTCCTCCTTCCGAAAAATGCAAACCACTCGGGCCTGGTCCTCCTGTTCGGTAATCTCTCCTTCCTCCAAGTCCTCCTCTAACTCTAAATCCTGTCCTAGGTCTTCTAACTCCACGCCCTCAGACGACACGGATTGATCCGATGGCTCCTTTCCTGTCCGAGACCTCTTAGCTGGAATTCCTAGTCCCCCCAAGCTTAGCGGGGTACCCGGGCGCTTTTCTCCCAAACATCCCTCTGCCAAACTAGGGAAGGACTTACACCGCGTCCCTGCCAATGCTTGTTGAAGGAGAGTGACAAACTGTGGGGAGAAGATCGCTTCCAGGCCCCCTGGGACCGGTGCCGGCAACTCCCGGGTCTCCTGAAGGGCAGACGGCCCTGGCACTGGCTCAAGGGAGGTCTCCCCCTGCCCCCGTGACTCAGAGAGGTCCAAAGCCCCTTCACCTGGACTCCCACCCCTCTCTGCAAGGCCCTATTCCATGGCCGCTGCTTCCCTAAAGCAGCTCTTGCAGACCCCTGTTTCTGAAATAGCCCCTCGCTTGCACCCACACAGCAAACAGAGGGATTTTGACGGCATGTCCAGAGAGCAGGCACAAACCTTCAACTCCTGTCTCAAACGGAATCCAGGAGCTCTGCCTTATTTTCTATCTTTTTTTTTTTTTTTTTACACAGTCAACTCCTATTCACTACCTGCACCTCAATTCCATGAGGCAAAAATGAAAATGAGGCTCTTTTCACTGAAAAAAACGGGCCGAGAAACTCCCAGCCGTTCACCTGATCAGGCTTTCCTGCGGGCGCGCTTTTCTCTTGAAGCGCAGCCTACCGCAGGACACACACGCGGCTCGAGCTCCCCACGCGACGGCAAAGCTAATTTCGACAACCCCGGCCCCCTTACCTTTTGCAGAGGCACTGTTGTGCATGAACGCTAGTCCCCCTGCGCTCAGCCGTGTTCGCAGCTTCGGCGCCCGGGACTAAGATCAGCCATCGACTTTCCATCCAGCCTGCCAAGTCCCGCCGGCAAGAACTTCGGCCCCCGACTGGCAGGCTAGCTCCCGGCTGTTCCTGGACGTACCCTACCGGTTCCTCACCCAATTGGTGGGTTCGGGAACCGGAGGTAGCACACCTCCCAACCCTCCGCTCTACAAAGACTCTTCTAAAAACAGTAAGACCGAGAAACAGGAGGAGGGAGGGAGAGGGAGAGGGGGAAAAAGAGAAAGGCAACTGAAGAAAACAGATAGAAATAAACAGCTCAGCACAGAGACTGCCCCTAACAGCACTATCCTCAACAGAACTAGAAAGCCCCAACTTTCACAAAAAAATGGAATCTCACTGCCTTAATTGTTCCGCTAAGTGAGCCCTAAACCCGGGCTCACCAGTCCTCCAAGCTGCTTGGAGACTGAGAATACTGATGTCAGGGGGCGGATCCGGGCTACTTATACCGGTGACATCAAAAGAAGTGACGTTTTCTCAGTCTCCAAAGCTGCTGGAGGATGAGCAAGACCCAAAGGTTCAGGACTAGCCTGGAGGGAGACTAAGGAACCCTTATTACACAAAATCCTTTTAAATAATTGGATGTTTATGTTAGATCCTGCCAGATGTATGCCGGGACATTCTTATACTGCCATTTTGAATAAAGCTAAGCCTTAATTGCTAAACGATTGTGACGTGTGACAAAAATGAGAACTGATTATAGGTTCGGCTGTTTTATGCAAGAAATGAATGGACCTAAACAATGCAATTAAAGTATGCAAAGGCTAGCTACAGTTACTGAACTAGGATTTACATGGGATGAGCTGGATGTGTGTCACCCCTCACAGGCCGCTTTTACACTTCTGTTTGGTCTAATGTTTGGCAGTTAAGATTTTATGCAAAGAAGTGCAAAGTGAAGCACTTGGGGTACAGAAATCCAAAGGAGCAGTATGCGATAGGGGGCGAGAGGCTGATGTGCATGGACCAGGAGAGAGGCCTTGGGGTGACGGTGTCTGAGGATCTCAAGGTAGCAAAGCAATGTGAGAAAGTGGTGGCCAAAGCCATAAGGATATTTATGGCTGCACAGAGGGGCACAGAGGGGCATAACTAGCCAAAAGGAGGAGGTGATAATTCACCTGTACAAGTCCCTGGTGTTACATTTTGGAGGCCGAATCGCACTAAGGATATAAAACGACTTGAATTTGTACAGAAAAGTGACCAACATTGCAAAGGGTTTGTGACAGAAGCTATATGAGACCTGTAAGTCATAGTTTTTGTAAGTCCTTGAAGACCTGAATTTGTATAGAGGAAAGGAGGGACAGAGAAAATTCAATACAGATTTTTAAATACTTGAAAGGTATTAATGAACAAACCAACTTCTTTCCAAAGACGCGGAAGCTATACAATTAGAGGCCACGAAATGAAGCTACAAGAAGATAAACTTAAAAGCAACATCACGAAGTACTTTTTCATTGAAAGGGTGATGGATGCCTGCAATGCTCTCCAAGTGGAGGCGGTAGGGACAAAAACAGTGACTGAATTCAAAAAGGCATGGATAAACACCAAGGATCCAAAAATAGCAAGAGGCGCATTCCTGCTCTAAGCAAAACTTAAGTTACATCCTAAAGTAAAGGCACAGAATAGGGGTAACCTGCATGTAAAAGGCAGTTACAACCCAAAGCAAAAGCACTTTACTGGACAGAATGGATGAGTCATGCTTTATCCACTGACATTTACTATTACTATAGATAAGCATGAATAACGAGGACACCTTTATAAAGAGGACAGCCTAATAATAGCTATGCAATTTTTGTTACCAAGTATCCCCAAAACAAACTTCAACTGTATTAGATATTCAATCCAGTTTTACCAAGCTAAAATTAAGTTCTTTTATATGAGTAGGCCCTAAGGCTCAGTTCAGAAGACTCAAGTATAAACAGACTAGCAGGAGTCGGGTGCCCTTTAGAGACAATACAGTCAATGCCAGGGAGGAAAAATGGCTGCAGCTGTAGGAGAAGGAGAAATGCCGAGCATTAGTGACAAAGGAGTCTTTCCTCCGGCCCTCCTGGACAGCAGGGATATGGGCTGTCTGGGGTTGGGGAGAGAAAGAGAAAAGTGGAGTCAATAAAGATAAAAAGTTGGAAAATAAAATTCCTCCTGCACAGTATGGTGAAAGACAGACATCTGTATAACAGGCTACAAAACAATATAGTGCTGGTTATCTCATATGTTAGCTTTCAGTATATGGCACTATCAAACAGGTCAGCAAACCACTAGCCCTCATCTTTGAATACTCATACTACAGTATCAGTGGACGGAGATAGCTTTGAATAAAACAAAATTTCACCTCAATCAGCTGTGGGACGACACAAGACCTTGACATTCGAGGAAGTCCCAACTGTCCAAAAGAGTTAGAGCCGCATGACCAAACTCGTCCATCTCCTGGTAAACAGAACAGTTTGAGCAGAGGACAAAGACTTAGAATTATGCAATGCTCAATAAAAGACTGGCTTACCTTTAAACGGTCTTCATTCATTCCCAGCAAGACTAATTCATTCATAAATGTCAATGTGCTATTCTAAATAAACTAACTGATATGTCATATCTCAAGAGTGTGTAATCGCTATGTCTTCTGAAAGTTTCCCTATATTGCATGTGCCCAGGGTAGCTAACAGTTTCAGTCATATCATGAACAAACAGTCTTAAAAATCCACCTTGAACCACGTTCTAAAAAAGGATGTACTGTTCAAGTTGGTCAGATCAGCCACACAGTAATAGAGCTACAGATAACTCACGGAGAAACTCAGCAGTCACTTGCTAAGCGTGGCAGGAAAGAGGACCCTGTAAGGCAGGCCTTTAGGGAACTCTATTCAATAATCTTCAGAGTATGATGGAGGTTCCTTGCTGCCAACAGAAGCCTGAAAACCCCTGAAACTGATACACCGCCATAGTCTGGTGCTGTCAACAGCAAAGAACATCTGCAGAGCAAATTAAAAATCCCTAAAACACAAAAATGCCCTAAATGTAAGTGGTGCAGACTAAAGCTGACAAATCCTTGGGCTCCGACTGGAATATATTTCTATATGAACTCTTGGTTTTATACAATTTAACACTCCCGTAATGCAAAGATCCCAAAATACCTAATACCCTACAAAGTACACTTATTGTCATCAAAATAATGCAATAATGCTGCATTCGGTGGTAGAAATTCCTACGATAAAAAGGTTACTTCCTTTTGGTCAATAATTTCATCATAATAGATCAGGATTTTCCTATGGTGGGATAGTTGTCAATAGTGGATTCCCATCATGTATTAAAATATAGGAAAGAGAAGCAAGCCGATAGCAGACCCTGATCACATCCTCTATGGGGGTGCAGCATCATTCACCACAACATATTTGATTTGGCCTCTCCAAGCAAATAAAACCCATATTTCTTTCCCATAATGCTTCCATTCATTTCTCATTGTGGAGAGACCATCTGGTGCAGCATCCAGGTCTCTTGACCAGAGCTGATTCTGAATGTCACTGCTTCAGCTTCTCAGCAGATTCAGATCCGATCTAAGTGCAGATTCAACGTTCCTTAGGGTGTACTAAGCTGAAGGGCTCCTGGACAGAGTTATCTAAACACAAAGTATGGGTATATGTACTGTTTTTTCAATAGGGCACATCATCATATGCACCGCATTATGGATATAGGCTGTATGGGCCAATTTCCTTTAAAGATCATTTTCAAATAAGCAAATATCGACACTTCTAAATACAAACATTTTAATATAGTATTATTAGTCTCCATGAGAACCTTTCTACTGATCAAAGGACATTACGGTCAATGATAGATCTTTATACAAATGTGCAAATGAGTTTTTATCATATTTAATTTTAGTATCACAAAACACAAGACTTAAATTATTCATTTTTCTGCCTGTATCTACTTAAAAAAAAGTTTTAATGGAAAAAGAGTTAAAGTACCAGATTCATTGGGCCCGATATTCAAAGGCATTTTACATGGTTTACAGAGCTGTAAATCGTGTAAATGCCCCTAAGGATATTCAGCGACACTAACAAGGCTGCTGTCACTAAATAGCTCCGCACAGTCGCACACGGTGCAGAAGCTAACAGTGCAGCGGCAATACTAAGCGGCTGCCCGGTTATCCCTCAGTAGCAGAAGTTAGGCGCAGGAAAAGCTGTCCTAACCTTTCAGACTCCCGGAATAACTGGGCAGCAGCCGATTAGAGGCGCACGGCCATCACAAAGGACTATCAGGCCCATTGTCTTCTGTGAGACATCTAAGTATATTTAAAAGTACTTTTCAGTTTTCAAGAACCCAAAAATATTTGGGTTCATTCTTCCTTGGTCCTCATCCTATTCAGATACTGTAATGCAGTGTCTGGTTTACTACCGGAACCCTCCTCTCCACCCCAGAAACAGCTGCCTACCTAGTTCTAAAAGGCCATATTTGCAAACACAAACTGTGAATGAGGTTTAAAATCAGGCTCTCTCTCCAGAAAACCCTAGAATCAGGTTCTCAGACATCAAAGTTCAAGTGCACCGCAGACCTGACAAAAGTCAGGCAAGAGAGAGCGACTACTCCATGAAACATAAGAACATAAGATATGCCATACTGGGTCAGACCAAGGTCCATCAAGCCCAGTATCCTGTTTCCAACAGTGGCCAGTCTAGGTCATACATACCTAGCAGTTTCCCCAAAAGACATAGGTTCCACAATGCTACGAAAAGACCATCTCTGTTGCCTTATGAAAGGCACTACAGTAAATAGTTGTTTTCAGGACAAGGCCTCCTTTCCAACCCTCATTTAACAGAGGACCAATGAGGATGTAGATGCGTGAACAGACGCAATACTCAAAATTATGCAAAAAGTAAAACAAGAAGTTTCAAGCAGAACAAAAAGGACTCCAATTTTCAAAACACACAAACGTCCATAAGTATATGCGGATCCAAAAAATATAAATACCCCAGTCAAGATTCCCTTGGACCTCACGACATACTGAAAAGGCTGTGTGGCTGGGACACTAAATACAAAACTTACTAATGGGGACTCAGACATACACACAGAGGCATGGTGAGCTCGAAAATCTTCTTCCCTTTTGGAGAGTAGGCTAAAACGGATATACCAGTTCATATAATGCTGGCTGTCTGCACCATGCTGCTCTTTTTATTGCCCGTTGTCTGCTTACATTGAGAAGAGCTCACGCCCCTAACAGCAGGGATGTCCGTGATTAGGCACCCAGCAAGGAGAAGAAGTTACAGCTCTCTGTGATTACTTTTCAGGGGTCTACGGATGTGTTTAAACTCATGAAAGCACTACTCAACAGCAATTACAGCCTAGTCAATGGAACACTAGGCACGATCCTCCCTCCTTCCCTAATGAAGGTCTGGCATGCTCAGTAATGGAAGCGGACTATCCAGTTGTTGTTTTTATTATGAATATAAATTTACATATCACAAGTTATAAACAAAGATATAGAAAATATCTTTAGCTATGCACATTACAAAAAAATTCAAACTTATCCAAGAGCAAACTAAATAAAGACACAGACCTTTCAGTCCACAATGAATGGGACCTGAGAAAGTAAATGGAAAAATAAATAAGATACTCTATAAACTAAGCCAGAAAACACTGTCATAGACTCAATATGCCAACACAAGAAGACTAAAACTCAAGATAAACAGTTATGGGGGGATCGGGAGGGCCTTACCTAACAAAAATGTTTTTGTTCCGACTCCTGAAATGCAATGCACATCTTGATATTTAATTAGAATTTGTAAGATAATCGCAGAAAAAAAATGTGCTCCAGGCTTTAGCCTTCTCCCAAGTGCCTCTAGAGCAGTGGTTCTCAACCCAGTCCTCTGGGACCCCTAACCCAGCTGGGTTTTCATGATATCCACAATGAATATGCATGAGATAGATCTACATACAATGGAAGCAGTGCATACAGATCTCTCTCTTGCATATTCATTGTGGATATCCTGAAAACCTGACTGGTCTGGAGTCCCAGAGGACTGGGTTGAAAACCACTGCTCTAGAGATACCTAGTAAAACAGACAGAGTTCAACTTAGACAAGGTTTCCCTGTATTCAAAAAAAAACCACACACATTTGTAAAGGAAATTTCTGTCTATTTCTAGGCAAAAGTGGCCAATATGGTTGCAGGAATAATCAAGGCGGTCCATAGTCAATTGTTCCAACTGCTGACTCTCCCATTCACCAGGAGACGCATGCTTCTGTGGAATATAACTCTCTCAGGGGGAGGTAATGCTTATTTAGAGTAATAAACATTCTACAAATTTCTTCCAAATGCGTTCCGATAAGAAACCAAATAATTTTTTGGAAAGTGTAAAATCCTAAGATTGACATTCTTGAGAATTCCCTGAGGAAGTACAATTTTCAATTTCATAGTCATATTTTCTTTAATAAGCAGCTGGTTCACCTTAGAAGACTCCAAAGTTTAGTGCTACAAATTTCCCAACTTAGTGGAGCGCTTTGACAAGGTATTGTCATAATAATCAACATTTTTCCTTGCATTTTTTTTATTGGTGGAAACAGTAATTAACTTTCAAGACACAAAATAGCCAACCAAGCTGAATTTAAAGTTACCTCCTAGCTGCTGCTTCCAACCCCCGTTTACCAGACCTAGTCTCCCCATCTCTTCTTTCGCCACTGGAATTCATTCCTCCATGGCCTCCCTCTGTCCCCGAGACTGTTTGTTTTCCACTCTAGGGGACCTTATGAACGCCACCACTGAGAGCAGGCTTTAGGGCTGCATACATGGCTAATACTCGCATCCATCTTCTGCAGACCTTAAAGCACTTCTCCAGCTTCTACAGATGTTCCAGGCTGCATGCCTCTCATCAACCATGGTTCACCACTCATTTGCAGAAGGCACCATTACGATGGGGTCGTCAATCTCCAAGCCAGGTCTCAGTGGGGTGCGACACTGTTCTGTGGAGAGAGATGTGGCACGCTCCAGGCAAGTAATTCCATTCCCTGCGAGTCAGCTGCCATCAGGTAAAGCACTTGTCAATGAATCCGGCAGGGTTTTAGGCAGAGCTCTCAGACAGACAGACAGACCCTCACCTTAGCCTTCCATTTGACCATGGAGGGTAGCATTTTCTTTTTTAACTTTTTACTTATAGATGATAACACAGCAACATGCCACTCTGTGCAGGTTACCCTCCTCTAATGCCTTTGTTTAGGGTTGTACTGGCTGTTCTGTGCAGGTTACCCTCTACCCTGCCCCCCCAAACCTTCTACTCCAAATGCTGCCATTTCTCAATAATAACAATCAAGTAAACAAAACCTGTACAGCAAAGTTCAGCCAGTGTGAAATAAACATAAAAATATTATCAAAGAATTATTTATCATATCTAAACCCCAATATAACTAAAATCTTCAATTATTGAAGGCTCCAAGTCCTAAGTCAAAGAAAATCACAATAATCTAAAACAAGAAGAAAAAAACGACAGGGGACCCACTCTGGGACCAAGTTATTTCTTATGAGAGAGCTTTGCTAACCAGAGAGGGGATACAATCACCTGCCACAGATATGTAATCTCTTAGCAGCTAGAAATGCAGTCAAATAGGCCAGCTAAAAAAAAAAAAAAAGACATTTTACTGAACATTATTCGACTATACACTTGCAAGGGAATTTAAAAAAGAAATAAAACAAAGCACCAAACTGTACCACATCCAGCAGTAAAAGAATAAACTGCTTTTGTTTACTCTGGGATTCTTTAGCAACATCATGGAAAATCCTTATCTTAAAATTAAGAAACATCTTATCCCTATTTCTTTGAGTGCATCTTGAAAAGCCAGTCTGTCTGATATTAAAGCAAAAGTAACAAACATGGTAGCCAACGTAGTCAATTCAGTAGCTGATCTCTCTAACAGGGCAGAGATGTCCAAGTGTCCATCTCAGGGCACTTCACCTTTAACTTAGGACTCTCCTTTTTGGTTGCTGCTAAATAATAATTTTTTGAATCATCTCCAAGGAAATGCCAAGTCCTCCAGAAACATCTCTTTTAAATATGTCGGGAGGACTGACTACAGGTAAACGTGGAAAATGTTAAAAATGTAAAATTACTCCTGGAATTGGTTTTCCAGAATTTCCACTTCTGCCCTTAGATAAATATTATCTTTAACAAATGCAGCCTGCACCAACTGAGCTTTAGCCAGTCCTTTCTCTAATTAAGCTACTACTTGAACTTCCATTTGCTGAATATACTGAGCCAAAACATTAGCTTGCGGTGTCAATGCTTCCCCTGGGTCTTTAATGGCTTCGTAGATAACATCTATGGTGATCGCTGCAGGTAAAGGCAAACTTTCTATTCCAACACTGTTGGTTCTCAAATTCATATCCATCAAAGAAATTCTCTGGGTTGGTTTCTGCACACCCTCCTCTTTCCACTGCTCTCACTTCCTGCAGGTTACTCATCCACCTGGGCCCTGCTCTGCTCTCTCCCCTTCCTGCTGCCGGTGCGCCATGGCTGAGTCAGTTGGGAAGCTACGTAACCTGGCTGCAGAGAGCGGACTCTTGAATCTGGATTCAGAGAGGCATCATACCCAGAGGCACCAATACAAGGTGAAAGGGGAAAGGACAACACAGAACCTGACCTGCTGCACTCTTGTAGAAACAGATGGCAATGCTGACTTTTCTGTAGAGAAGGATGCAGAACAAAGCAAGAGAGATTTTTTCGAGTCCAGGCATGGAAACATCATGTTTATGCAAGTTTTCCAGCAGAGGAAGAATATTAAATCCAAATGTTTTTGCTGTTTTATGTTGGACTATGTCGGTTTATTTGTGAACCACAATGAAGTGACTTTGTTCATTTGACAGTATATAAGTTGGTGTGATAAAGCATGATTGATTCCGGCCTACCCCGTCATTTTAAAGCACTATGAAGATTCTCTAATGTGGTGCTTCTCGTCTCCGTCCTGCTCTTCAGAATAACTGCAGTGAATATGCATTAATTACATCTGCATAAAATGAAGGCAGTGCATCCAGCTCTGTATCAGGCCTATTCATTATGGATATCCTGAAACCTGACTGGCTAAGTGGTACTCCAGGACTGCTGTAACATTTCTGTGTTTCAGAATCCCACAAATATGCATAACACGAAATGCTGATAGATCAAACTAGCATTCTAAAGAAAATATAATGAATCACAAAATCCAGCTTCTTTCAGTTCAAAACCATTGCTGTACCGTTCCGAGTATGTTTCAAATGGAAATATTTGTAAATGTGGCATTCAGAAGCTGCAGGAGTCCCACAAAAATGAAGAAACATGGGGAAAGTCAATCCGATGACAACTGTTAATTGGTCTGTCAAGATTATGTACATTCAGCCCCATCCACCAGCAGAAGGCCCCACACCTACTATTCACAATTAAATACAAGTACAAGTAAAACTTCACTATTTTCTATAGTTGCATGTAAGTATCTTATAGACTACTCACAAGCATCAGAAAGACATTTTCCAGAAGCAAGACCTACAAAACGTCCCAGATAGCAAAAATGCATCAACCAGAAACTACCACCAACCTGAGCTTTGCACAGTTACCTCATGCTGTCTTACTGTATATTGCAGCACACACTTTGTTTTGGTTGATTGTGCAGAGTGCCGTTCATAAGATACAGAAGGGCAATCCTTGTTACAACTGCCTGCAGTATTACGTGCTCTTTGGTCACATGCTTCTTTAAAAAATATACAGCAAGCTATTTTTTTACCTGTCAGAATAATTGTAAAATCCCAACCGCAGGCCACCTGCACCACACGAAAGTTGGTCAGCGCAGTGCAGAGAGTGAAGTGCAGGACATCGTTGGTATGATTCAGACCCAACTGCCCTTCTTTGTTCTGACCGCATACAAAGAGCTCTCCAGTATCTGCAACAAAAGCACTCTCTCTCAGTATACACCAGGGGTTCATGTCTGGGGCAAATCAAAACGCGACTGTACTCATTTGTGACTTAGGGGTATGTTTACTAAACCGGGCTAACGGTTAACCCGGGCTATCTGCCACTAGGTCCCATATTATTCAATGGGACCTAGTTGCAGATAGCCCGGGTTAACCATTAGCCCGGTTTAGTAAACATACCCCTTAGTCTTCTTCAACTCCTTTTCAGTTGTGTTTCACTTATGTGACAGTGCCTTTTGGGGAGGGTCCAGCTATCTGCCTGTCTGTCCGTCTAGATGCACCTGTCTGTTTGGAAATAAATGCATAATGCTACGCTCCGCATTGCAGAGCGGGAACACAAAGAGACGACAAGAAGAGAGAAGCAGCAACATGGAAGTATTGGCAGGAGTCCATAGGTCCCGCCAGCAGAAGAGAGAAGCAACAGGGTTAAAGAGCTGGCGGAAGTCCCCAGGTCCTGCTAGTCGGAAGAGGGAAAGAGCCACACTGATAGACCAGTGGGAGTCCCAGTCCTAGCAGCAGACAGTGCGGAGTACAAAGGGGTAGGTGAGGAGGCAGAGCAGCGATAGAGAAGAAAAAAGGCAAAGAGAGGGATGGAGCAAAACGGAAGAGCTGAGGTTAAAGAAAAAAGAAAGGGGCAGAAGGGAATGGGAAGAGATAGGAGGAAAGAAAGGGACGAAGCATAAGGGAATGATTAGAGAAGACAAAGAGAAGGGATGGAGTTAGAGAGGAGGGAAAAGCAAGGAGCAGTAGGGAAGGGGCAGGATTAGAGAAGTTGACTGTGAGTAAGGGAGGAGGGAGTGAAAAGCCGGTGGCAAAGAGGCGAGAGGTTGTAGCAATGAAAGGAGGGACAGGAGAACGCATGAATGAGTGGAAGGAAAAGGAGAGAGTACAAGAAAGATTGTGATGAAGGGTAGGGAAGAGGAATGGTTGAAGATGGTTGGAAGGACAGGAGCAAGTCTAAGGGAAAGAGACACAACATGTCACAACCATACACTCAAAAAGCTCCTCAATACACACACACAGACCCCCAACATGCCTGCAAGCACACAGATGCACACACAGCCCCTGATATACAAAGCTAATTCACACACACCTTGCCAATGCACACTCACAAATATACGCATGACACATACTGTCAACACACACACACCTCCCCTAGCATCCCGTCCTCACATCTCCACAGATAAACACCTAAACTCTCCCCATGGAAATAGATATGCGCAACATACCACTGATAAATATGACCCTCACATACATCATCAGTCACTATTAACACTATGCCACCCATCCCGACACCTGCTTCCACCCTACTGAGAAGCTTTCCATGACTGTTTCAATGGAGCCCTTCACACAGACATGCCTTAGTCTGTGAATGGAGAAAAAGATGAAACGCGGCATTATGTTGCATTCTAAGTGTGCGCGATTCAACTTGTACTTCCAGCTTTATCATAACTAGGACTGAGATTTGGTGCCATATGCCTTCACTTGCCAGTACCAAGAGATTTTTCCCCTTTTTAATGTGCATCCTGAACATATTAGTCTGGTCATTACAATGACAGTCCTGGGGCAGGGTAATTTAGCAGGGCTCCTTTGGGAACTTGCAATCATAAACCCTAAACATTACCCTTGTGTGAAGGACTAGAAAAGGGGACTGTTACTTCTGGAGAGAGATCTGCAATGGCGAATATATATTTCTGGGAATTTTCTGAAAGGAATTCTTTCTATTAAAGCTAGTTAATCTGTGAACCCACTATTTTTTGTTAAATCAGTCAGGGCCTAGTAGCAGAAGTTTAAGTTTAAATTTAAAACACAGAAGAGAACTTTCTGGTTAAATTTAGAACCCAGCAGAGAGCTTGTAGTTTAAATTTCATAAGTTAGAGCCTAGCAGCAGCAAAGAGCTATAATTTAAATCAAATAAGAATATAGCTTACCTCAGCAGCACAGGACAGGGTACTGTGTAGCAGCCCTTTTTTAATAAGTTTTATTACTGCCAGCATGATTTAAAGGTGAGGTCAGAGAGGCTGTTGTTGCCAAAAAAGCATCTTTCAGGAAATGGAAAAAAAGAGCCAAACGACGAAACCTGGAAACAGCACAAGCACTGGCAAGTCAAATGCAAGGCATTGATAAAGTAGGCAAAGGGAAAATTTGAGAAGAAGCTTGCTGCGGAAGCAAAAACGCGAAATAAAGATTTTTTCAAGTACATTTGTAGCAAAAAACCTGTGAGAGAGTCAGTTGGTCGATTAGATGATAGAGGAGTTAAAGGGGCACTAAGAGGCGACAAGCTGATAGCAGAGAGACTGAATAAATTCTTTGCTTCGGTCTTTACTGAGGAAGATGTAGGGATGTTACCCATGACAGAAGTGGTATTTAAAGGTGCGGAAGAATTGAAGGAAATATCGATACATCGGGAAGATGTATTACAACTATTAGATAAACTGAAGAGTAGCAAATCACCTGGGCCGGATGGTATACATCCAAGGGTGTTGAAAGAACTGAAATATGAGATTGCAGACCTGCTATTAGTAATCTGTGAACTATCATTAAAATCATGTCTAATACCTGAAGATTGGAGGATCGCCAATGTAACGCCAATTTTTAAAAAGGGTTCCAGGGGTGATCCAGGAAACTACAGACCAGTGAGCCTCACGTCAGTACCGTGAAAAATGGTAGAAACCATCATAAAGAATAAAATTACTCAGCTTGTAGATAGTCATGGCCTAATGGGAGACAGCCAACATGGCTTTAGACAAGGAAGATCTTGTCTTACTAATCTGTTATGTTTTTTTGAAAGTGTGAATAAACAGGTGGACAAAGGTGTATCGGTTGATATAGTGTATCTGGACTTTCAGAAAGCCTTTGATAAGGTCCCTCATCAGAGACTTTTGGCAAAACTAAAGAGTCATGGGATAGGAGGCAGTGTACTACTGTGGATCAAGAACTGGTTGAAAGATAGAAAGCAGAGGGTTGGGCTAAATGGCCAATTTTCCCAGTGGAGAAAGGTGAGTAGTGGTGTACCCCAGGGATCTGTGCTGGGTCCGCTGCTTTTTGACATATTCATAAATGACCTGAAAAGTGGAATAACGAGTGAGGTTATCAAATTTGCAGATGACACAAAACTATTTAAAGTTGTTAAAACCCAAGAGGATTGTGGAAAATTGCAAGAGGATCTTGATAAATTGGAAGACTGGGTATCAAAACGGCAGATGAAATTTAATGTGGACAAGTGCAAAGTTATGCACAACCCAAAGTATAAATTAGTCTTACCTGCTAATTGTAGTTCCTGGAGGAACTCCAGTCTAGTATTTTTATTTATTTATTTATTTACATTCTCTTATATACCGCACTATTCAGCATCAGCGCGGTTTACACAGAACAAAGGTCTCAGTACAATAACAAGCATGAGTTTACAGATAACAAGGGAAGGAACTTGGATAACAAGGGAAACTATTTACAGTCTATTTACAGATGTAATACTACTGAATGAATACAGGTTAATAGGAACAGGTGCTAAGAAAATATTCAATAATCAAAGCGATTCATCACATGTCTGTTGTTGAGAAACCACGAAGCTGGGTATCTGGGTGGGATCACTAATGTCAATGAGTATCGATGTCTCAATAAGATGTTTATTAAAGAGATGGAATTTGAGAGCTTTCCTGAATTGTGATAAACTAGTGATAGCCCGAATGCCAGGAGGTAGTGTATTCCAGCACCTAGGGGCACAGAGGATAAAGGCTCTCTTGGCTGTGGAAGAAGAGCAGCTTGTAAGGGCCTTTGGGAGTTTTAAGGAGTTGATGGCTGAGGATCTTCTTGCTCTGTTTGGTGTGGTAGTATTAATAAGGTCAGATAAGGAAGGAGCGGAAAGCTTGTTGAGAGCTTTGAACGTAAGGAGTAGAGTTTTGAAGATAATTCTGGCATGAATGGGTAGCCAATGTAATTTAATCAGCAAAGGAGTAACATGGTCAGTCCTGGTGGCCCACTGGAGTACCCTTGCTGCAGCATTCATAGCCAGCTGTAAAGGGTTTAAGGTAGATTGAGGGAGACCTTGAAGAATGACATTGGCGTAATCGAAGTGGGGTATTATAAGTGCCTGGTAGATAGTCCTGAAATCTTTTGGTTCTAGAATGGAGCGTAGGTGTCTCAGGGATCGGATCTTGTAATATATTGGTCTGACTGTGTTTCCAATGTGGGACTTCATATCCAGATGTTGATCCAGAGTGACTCCTAAGTAGCGTATTGAGGGTTTGGTTTGCAGTTCAGCATCATTAGTTCTTATAGATTGAGGTGGGATGAAATTGTGATTCCTTGAGATAAAGAGGACTTCTGTTTTCTTATGTTGTATACGGAGGTTTTGGGAGAGCAACCAGTCAGAAACTGCGTTGAAACAGTTTATTAGAGGGGAAAGATCCAAATGGTCAGTTGAGATGGGGGTATAAAGTAGGACATCATCTGCATAAAGCATGCAGTCGACATTAAATGACCGTATGATCTTACATATCGGTTGCATGTATACGTTGAATAAAAGTGCAGAGAGTGAAGAACCTTGAGGGACTCCCTGATCTAGGTGGAAGGGTTCTGAAGTTCTGCCCCCTGAGCGGAATCTCTGGGGTTGTCAACCTCCTCTAGCAGCTTTGGAGACTGAGAAACGTCTGTGATGTCATCAGTATATAAGGACTGGAACCGCCTCCTTACATCAGTTTACCCATTGACAAAGCAGACTCACCAGAGAAACAAGTAAGAACTACATTGCAGTCCCAACATAACTGCACCCATGACTATAACAAATCTCTGGGCCATCCAACCTGCAAGATCAGACCCCTCCTTGTGCATGCCCTGAGATCATCTGACTCCCCCCACGCCAAGGAGGCTCTGAAACACCCCACCCCCAGGTTATATGCTGCCCACTCTTGAAGCAGCCGCCTGATAGAACCAAAAATAGCACTCACCTGTAATGTAGCTCCCTCTTCAGGCTGAAGCGTGGCCACGAATAAGGGCGGGAACCGGGACTAGACTGGAGTTCCTCCAGGAACTACAATTAGCAGGTAAGACTAATTCACACTTCCTGATCGTCCCTCCAGTCTAGTCCCGGAATCTCTGGGGATGTACCAGAGCAGTAAAACCAATTAACGGGAGGGCCCCGCTAGACCAGCCTGAAGCACCGCCGATCCAAAACAGGTGTCCCTGCCCGCCTGCACATCCAGACGATAATGCTTTACAAAAGAATGCAGTGACGACCATGTTGGCGCTTTACAGATCTCTGCCGCCAGCACCAAGCTACACTCCGCCCATGACGCCGCTTGCGCTCTAGTGGAATGAGCCCGCAAACCATCCGGCACCATTCTGCCATGCACAATATATGCCGACGCAATCGCTTCCTTTACCCAGCGAGCAATGGAGCCCTTAGAAGCTGCTTCTCCTTTCCTTGCTCCTGCAAAAAGAACAAATAGCCTGTCGGACTTCCTGAAAGACGCTGTTCTAGCCACATACTTCTTCAACGCTCGACGAACATCCAAGCGATGAAGCCGCGCTGCGACCTTACCCTGACCTGTAGACGCAAACACCGGCAACGAAACCACTTGATTCAAATGAAAAGCTGAAACCACCTTAGGCAAGAATGACGGAACCGGTCTCAAAACCACCTTAGAATCGGAGAAAGATAGAAAAGGCTCCCTACAAGACAGCGCCTGCAACTCCAAAACGCGTCTCGCCGAGGTAATGGCCACCAAAACACCACTTTAAGCGTAAGGTCCTTAAAAGAAGCCTCCGCCAAGGGATCAAAAGGCACCTTCCCCAACGCCTCCAGAACCAAGGGCAGATCCCAAGCCGGCACCACCGGCCTACGCGGCGGCCTAAGTACCCCTACGGCCTTCAAGACGCGCTTTACATCCGGATGACAAGACAACGACACGCCTTGAACCTTTCCTCTATAACAGGACAGAGCTGCCAACTGAACCTTCAAGGACGCTGCGGCTAAACCCTTCTGAAAGCCATCCTGCAAAAACGCGAAAACTTGAGGAATTGACGCCCGCAAGGGAACGCACTCCCTCTCCGCACACCAAGCCTCAAAGATACGCCACACTCTTACATAAGCCAAGGAATTAGACTGTCGGCGCGCTTTCAGCAAAGTAGAAACCACTGCCGAAGAATAACCCTTCGCCCTTAACCGAGCCCTCTCAATAACCAGGCCGTAAGCGAGAATCGATCCACCTGAGGCATGCAAAGAGGCCCCTGAGTCAGAAGATCTTTTTGAACTGGCAGCCGCCAAGGCTCCTCCACCAAAAGCCGTACCAGGTCCGCGTACCACGGCCGTCTCGGCCAATCCAGAGCAATCAGAAGCACTGGCCCCCTGTGGCGCTCTATACGCTGCAACACTCTGACGATCAACACCCACGGCGGAAACACATACAGCAACTGCTGTTCCGGCCACTCCTGAATAAGAGTCCAAACCTTCCGTCATCCTTTCTCTTCGCCTGCTGAAGAATCGACTGACCTGCGCCGACTGGAAAGTCGCCATGAGATCCATCACTGGCGTTCCCCAGCGCCTCACTAACTCCTGGAAAACCTCGGGATGCAGAACCCACTCCCCCGGGTCCACTCTCACTCGACTGAGAAAATCGGCTTCGACATTGTCCACTCCCATGACGTGCGCCGCAGACAAGGTCTCCAGATTCTGCTCGACCCACTCGAACAAACTCTCCGCCTCCGTTTCCAATGCCACGCTGCTGGTACCACCTTGACGATTTATGTAAGCCACCGCTGTAGCATTGTCAGAGAATACCCGAATGGCCTTTCTCTGAATATATGGACGCAACTCCCGGAGAGCTAACTCTACCACCCGCAATTCCAATCTGTTGATCGACCACTCCTTCTCCAGAGGGGATCACTGACCCTGCACCAGCCGACCTTGACATGAGCCCCCCAGCCGCTCAGACTGGCGTCCGTCATTAGGGAAATCCAGGCGGGTGCTTCTAACACCATCCCCTATTCGAGAGATCCCGGCTTCAACTACCAACGCAACGCCAAGCGCGTCTGCAGCGGACAACATAACCTCCGTGAAAGCGGATCTTTCTGATGCGACCACCTTCTCAAGAGCTCCCTTTGCAACGGGTGCATGTGGGCCCGCGCCCACGGTACCAACTCCAGGGTCGCTGCCATCGTACCCAATAACTGAAGATAATCCCAGGCCGTGGGATTCGGTCGACTGAGAAACCGACGCACCAAGTTTTGAAGACCGAGCACTTGCTGCTTCGGCAGAAACACTCGACCGACGCTCGTATCGAACCGAGCACCCAGATACTCTAGGTCCTGAGACGGAACCAACCTGCTCTTTGCTACATTGACCACCCAACCGAGCGACTGCAATAGAGCTATCACTCGGGCCGTCGCTGAGACACTCTCTTCCCTGGACTTCGCTCTGATCAACCAATCGTCCAGATAGGGGTGCACCAACACTCCTTCCTTCCGTAAGGCCGCCGCCACCACCACCTTGGTGAATGCCCGTGGCGCGGTGGCCAGGCCGAACGGAAGCGCCTGAAACTGATTGGCACCGCAAATCTGAAGAATTTCTGATGTTCCTGGCATATCGGAATGTGCAAATATGCCTCCGATAAATCCAGGGACGTTATAAACTCCCCCTTTCTCACCGCTACTATAACGGACCTCAGGGTCTCCATCCGAAAATGAGACACGCAGAGACAGCGATTCAGCCTTTTCAAATCCAGGATGGGTCGCCAAGTTCCCTCCTTTTTTGGCACCACGAAGTAAATAGAGTATCGACCGCATCCTAACTGGTCGGAAGGAACCAGGACAATAGCCTTGAGAGCCAGAAGCCTTCGCACCGTGTCCCGCACCGCCCGGCGCTTTGCTGGCGCGTTGCAGGGAGACCATACAAAAGAATCGGTGACCGGACGCTGAAACTCCAGCGCATAACCCTCTCAGATCACCTCTAACACCCACTGATCGGAAGTGAGTCGGGTCCAAACCGGATAAAAATCCCGTAGCCGACCCCCTACGGGAACTAACTCCTCCTGGACCCCCCTGACTTCATTGCGGCTTCTTGAAACTAGTGGACGAGGAGGAAGAGGCAAACCCCCTGGATGCTCCTCGAAACCCGGAGGCCCTAGTAGGGAAACGGCCCCGCTGACTTTGCCCCAACCTCGGGGGAGGGAAACGGCGAAAATCTCGCTGAAAACCGCGAGACCCAGGCATAGAACGGCTTTGCTTCTGCTTGTTCTCCGGCAACCTACCAGCCTTGGACTCTCCTAAGTCCTTTACCAACTTCTCCAAATCCTCTCCAAAGAGTAGCTTGCCGCGAAAAGGTAACCTACTCAAATCTAGCCTTGGTAGGACCATCAGCTGACCAATTCCTTAGCCAAAGACATCGCCGTCCAGCGACTACCGACGCCATACTCTTCGCCAAACTGCGGATCAAGTCATAATGCACGTCAGCCAGATACGCCGCCCCGGACTCCAACCGGGCCACCTCCTCGGCCACTTCCTCCACGCGGTCCCCCTGGACTCTCTGCACCCACCTCAAGCAGGCTCTAGCCACCCAGGCCCCACAAATAGATGCCTGCAAGGATAGCGCATTCACTTCAAAGACCTGCTTCAGCAAGGTCTCCAATTTACGGTCCTGCGGATCCTTAAGTGCCGCCGACCCCTCCACCGGGATGGTAGTCTTCTTGGTCACCGCCGATACCGCCGCATCCACTCTCGGCACTTTGAACAACTCCCAGTCTTGATCTGATAGAGGATAGAGCTTCGCCAGAACCCTAGCTCCCCTCAGATTGGCTTCAGGCGTATCCCACTCCTCCTGAATCATCTCCCTAAACACCCGATGGATAGGGAACGCCCTTTGCATCTTCCGGACGGCCTGCAGCAGAGGATCCTCCAGGGTAGAATCCTCCGCTGGGCCCCCTTCCGGCATATTGAGAGCCTTGAGAGATTCCGCGATAAGCGCCGGCAGCTCCTCCCTATGGAACACCCTTACAACTCTAGCCTGATCCTCCTGTTCTCTAATCTCTCCTTCCTCAAGTTCCCCCAGGTCCATGTCCACCTCTTCCGACCGCACGTCCTCCGAGAGCACGGACTGATCTAAACGATCCCTATCAGACCTAGACTTCTTGGCACCGCTGCCGGCTATGTCCTCCGCCAGTGGGGATCCAGGCCTCTTCTGCCCCAGGCCCGCCCCAGAGGTACTCGCTACAGGCCCCCCTTGAGAGCCAGTCAGTGCTTTCTGCAGCAGTGCCACAAAATCCGGCGAAAAAATCGCCACTAGGCCCCCCGATACCGGTTGCTGGGACAACGGGGGCTAGGACGCCACCAGCGCTCCGCCCGCCGGCTCAGAAACAGGCAGGGATGGAAGCAGGGGGACCCCTATCTCCTCTACGATGTCCGGTCCCCCCAACTCGGATTCAGGGGCCAACTCCTTCGTCTCCATCTCCGGAGCACAGCCCCTACAAACCCCATCCGGAGACACTGAGCTCCTTCTGGCTCCACACAGGAGGCAGAGCTGCTTCGCAGGCATGCTGCTCTGACAGGCTTTAGAGCAGAAGCACCCCCGAAATCAACAAAACAAAAATAATTTTTTTTTTTTTTTTGCAATTTACCACCGAGACACGCACCGGAGCCAAAACCTGAAAGAAGGAACCCAAAACGAAGCTTCCCTGCCAAGATATACCGCGGCCAAGCCCCACTCTCCAAACCGCGATTCTCCCGCGCTCTGCACATGCATTGCGGCCTGCCCTGGCTAGATGAGCCGTTTCGCGCCCAAAACACCTCTTACCTTCAGAGCTGCTGTCGCTGAATAGGGACTGCCTTTATCTGCTCTTCCCTGCCCGGAAGAACCAGATCGCCGAAATCTGCAAAGCCGGCGTCTCAACGCCAACTCTAATCAGCTGTAGCAGCAGTCCCCGGGAGCTCTTAAGCGCTGGCAGGCAAACTTCTGCACGCGCTGAGTCTCCCTCCCAAGGCTCCAGTCCCCCTCCAATCGGGACGGTAGCCCACCATGGATCTTGCCCCTCAAGCAGCTAAATCTCCACTATGGCTTGCCTATGTCCTGGGAAAAGAAAATAAAGGAAAATAAAAGAAAGTAAAACAACAAAAAATGGAGCAGAGGACCTCAGGGCAGCTGGCAGACCCGATTAAAACAATTGAAGGCAAAACTCCTTCTTCTCTGCCTTTTTGTTTTTTTTTTTTAATTTCTCAAACTCCTTAAATTCTTAATCGTTCCTCTTGTGAGCCCCGGAATCCCCTTGGGCTCACCACTCTCTAGCTGCTTTGGAGACTGATAAAACTGATGTAAGGAGGCGGTTCCAGTCCTTATATACTGATGACATCACAGAGGTTTCTCAGTCTCCAAAGCTGCTAGAGGAGGTTGACAACCCCAGAGATTCCGGGACTAGACTGGAGGGACGATCAGGAACTATGGTTACACGATGCAAGGTTCCACATTAGGAACCACCACCCAGGAAAAAGATTTAGGTGTCATTGTGGATAACATGTTAAAACCCTCGGCCCAGTGTGCAGCGGCGGCCAAGAGAGCAAATAGAATGCTAGGTATCATAAGGAAAGGAATGAACAATAAAACAAAAGATATTATAATGCCTCTATATCGTCCATGGTGAGACCACACCTTGAATATTGTGTGCAATTCTGGTCGCCGTATCTTAAAAAGGATATAGCGTTATTAGAAAAGGTTCAGAGAAGAGCCACCAAAATGGTAAAGGGGATGGAAGAATACTCCTATGAAGAAAGGCTAAAAAGGTTAGGGCTCTTTAACCAGGAAAAGAGACGGCTGAGGGGAGATATGATAGAAGTCTATAAATTAATGAACGGAGTGGAACAGGTAAACGTAGATCGATTGTTTACATTATCAGAATATAGAAAGACTAGGGGACATGCAATGAAGCTACAGGGTAAACTATTTAAGACTAATAAAAGAAAATATTTTTTCACTCAACGTGTAATCAAACTCTGGAATTTGTTACCGGAGGATGTAGTAAAGGCTGTTAGTGTAGCTGGGTTTAAAAAAGGTTTGGACAAGTTCCTGGAGGAAAGGTCCATAAACCATTATTAAGAAGGGACCCAGGATATCAATGCTTGACCCAGTACAAGCATTGCGGAACCTGTGTCTTTTGGGGAAACTGCTAGGTACATATGCCCTAGATTGGCCACTGTTGGAAACAGGATACTGGGCTTGATGGACCTTGGTCTGACACAGTATGGCATATCTAATGTTATGTTCTTAACCATTCCGTTTTCTAGAGGGCCAATATGATTACTTGTACTCTCAATTTCCGAAAGCAAAAGTGAGTTGGAGAAAACAAGGAAGAGCAAAAATTATTAAAAGGAAATTAGGGAAAACGTGAGATAAAGGGCTATGGAAGTCTTACAGAAAGCCAGTCTCTAATACACATAAACACAGTGATTCTGAAATGAGAGTGATCCCATCTCATTCTTGGACTGTCAATGTAACTGGATTTAAAAGATGTTTGGATGAGTTCCTAGAAGAAAAGTCCATAAACCATTATTAAAGTGGACCAGGGAAATCCATTGCTTACCTCTGGGATAAGCATTGTGGAATTTATTTATTTATTTACATTCTCTTATATACCGCGCTATTCTGCATCAGTGCGGTTTGCATTGAACAAACTAAAATTACATTGAAGAGGGCATTATAACTTGGAGATAACTATTTTACAGGGAACATGGGCTATGGAGGGTTAAGTGGCTTGCCCAAGACCACAAGGAGCACCTGTGGGACTAGAAACCCCAGTCCTTCCGGCCCAAGGTTGCTGTCCTCTAGTGGTATTTGAAGCCCTGACCTTCCGGCCTGAAGTACCTTGCCCCAACCACTAGGCTACTCCTCCACTCCAATCTGTCTACCTTTTGGGAACCTGACAGGTACTTGTGACCTGGATCGGCCACAGCTGGAAACAGGATACTGGGCTTGATGGTCTCACCCAGTATGGCAGATATTATGCTCTTATGTTCTTCATTAGGAACCATTGGATAAGGGTGCTAATGGCACAAACTAAGGCTAGCTCCAGTAATTAGTAAAGAGTAATGACACATCACACCCCTGAAGTAGGGGATACTTAGAGGGTGATAATGTGATATATTGACATACACACAATTTCATGCAGGCAAATGTTAGTCCTTGTGCTGGACATTCCTTTGAATTGAGTCTTACCAGTTACAACAGCAGAATGTCCACCACCGCCTGTAATACTTCTAATGCTTAGGAGATTGACTGGGAAGTCCCCCAATGCTTGTGGTAACAGCGTATCATCCTTGTGTCCAAGGCCAAGCTGTCCATAACTATTAGCACCCTAAACGCATAGAGACACAAAGTAAAACAAAGAGAAGTAGTTAGTCAGCTAAGAGCTGACGAGTTGACTGTCATATGTTTGGGGTTTATTGTTTCAGAGTGACCACTCGCTGGAATCATCACTGGATGCCAACAGAAGGAAACTGTACTCGGAGCTGGGGCAGAACCAGCTCATGGGGAGTACAAAAGGGGCAATATTCTGGGATTTAGGATTAAAGAATGATTTCTATATTCCCTGTGCTGATCCATAAAGGGCCTGATTTTATAACAGGATACTTAAGCGAGAAGTCCAAAAAGGCAGCTAGTTTAAAAAGGTAACATAGGTGCTTTTCTAAAATAGGCTCCTTGAACTAGCCTCTATAGCATACAAACACCAACGCACACATTTACACTTGAAAAAATGTTCAAAGGCGTGCATATACTCTATGCGTGTGGTCAGATATACATCGCAATTCCGTCTCTACTACACACCCAGGAAGGCCTAGATATGATCTATGTAACTATCTTTTATATCTCAACAAATAGGGGTGACCTACACGGAGCGGTGAGTATACCCCTAAACAAAGGCATGGGGAGGGGGTGATCTGCACAGAATGGCAGGTGCGTCTATTCTTGCTGCCTTGCTGGGCAGGCTAGATGGACCATGTTGGTCTTTATCTGTCGTCATATACTATGTTACTATGTGTAAATACATGCAGTCTTATCATTGCATATATACTACCATGTCGTCATTTCACAGAAGGCATTTTCCACATGTAAAATCGGCTTTACATACAGCAAAGTCTCAAAATGTCTCCATTTGTAATGCATTATTTTACTTTATCAGCTTCTACAACCTTTCTTGCAGTGTACAGAATGTAATACCAAAAACACTACAGCTTCTACATAAAATACAGTAATACATAATGAGCCCACAAATCCCCAAAAAGAAATACAGCTAGAAAATAAAATAAATTGACTTAAAGTACACTACAAAACTCAGATTTCAGACTCTTTCAAACACCAGCAAATCTTGCTCTAATCTAATTTCCATCAGTAGAGTATTCCATAATTTGGAGGCAGTATTTGTAAATATTCTGCCTCTAATCTGTTATATTTCATCTTTTAATTTAAAGTTCTCAATGTCAATCACATTAGCATACCGGTCACTTACAAGACTAAGCCACTGATCTAGGAGTCTTAGCATGTGTAACAGTTCTGAGCTGGGGCTTGCATACAGATGAGTCTTGAGGGGAGGAAGATGAGCTGAAGCACATTCCTTGAGTTGTCCTTATTGACAATCTGTAGGCTACTATAGTAGCTCTATCAGTAAATGATAACAGATAAAGACCAGAATGGCCCATTCCATTTTCCCACTAATGACCTGGTACACCTAGGGTAGAAGCATATACAAAATTCATACATAGAACCTAATAACCTATTGCTTTCCCCAAGGTTCTTAACCCTAGAGGCAGCAGTACACCTTTATAGTTGGGAGGGAACCCCAAGAAAGCAACCCTTGCCCCTTTACTCCCAAGCTCCTTAGCTACCGATGCCCTGTGAATCAAAAAGTTGGTCAGGCCAGCCTTAGGCTTTACCCAACCTCTCAAAGTTGTACCATTGTCTTTTAGGGTTATAACTACTGTTCAGGATTGGCCACACTCTCTGATACATGAATGTACCATGAATGAAGGCCCAGCAATTGTCCAGGCTACTGAAAACTTGTATTGTGTTTCCTAAGGTTAACATGTCATGTGCCTTTACTCGCAGCTACCCGGGATTCCTCCTTCTCAATTTGTATCCCCCTCTTATCCCTCTCACTGCACCCAGGGCCGGCTCAGCCATCAGTCAACTGGGCAGCAGCTTCAGAGGACACCAAGGAACAGCAGCAGTCAAAGCAAAACAATAGATTTTGGCAACCACACAAACTCGAAGAACCATCAGCGCATTGTGTTACCTGAGGGAGAGCAGGCACACACTCACAGTGCAAAACAAAATTTATATTTAACATCATGATGTTCAATTATGCATTTTTAAAGGCCTGTTGTGAAAGGAGTGGTAGTGGGATGATCATGATCGTTAAGTTTCATTATCAAACATCTTTTTTTTTGGCGAAGGGAGGGGGAAGAGCATAACGCTGCAGGTTGGCCCAGGGCACGAAATACTTTTGCACCAGCCCTGACTGCAGCAATAGTCATCTGCCAAACAAGCATGGCCTGCAACTCCCAAAGTACCCCATTGCAAATAAATTACTATGAACTTCAACGACTGCAACTCATACAGAACATGGCCCTTGGATTGTTAGCCTATGCCTCGCGCTACGACCATGTTACCCCCCTGCTAATCCAATTCCATAGGATTCATTATAAGCTTCTCACCCTGGTGCACAACATTTACACATTGGTATTCCATCATATCTCTCCTCCCTCATTATCCTTCACACCCCTCATCACATTCTCCGTCCAATTCACTCCAACCACCTTTACCTTCCCCCTACTTTCCAGGCTAAGCTGGAGTCCAGCCATTACTCTGCACTTTATTTCCTTGGACCTTCCCTTTGGAATAACCTGGTTCCTGACCTCCGGTTAGAACTGTCACATTCTGCCTTGAAAGCTAAACTTAAAACATTTATTCCACCGACCTTCCTACCATCTGATGCAACTCAGCACCCTTGTGCTACCCTCTCTTACCCTTCTCTCCCCTCCCCTGGAATGACTGTAGCCATCTCTCCTATCATAGGATTTGCATTTCTTTTCTTTTACTCCAATAAACATATTCAGCCAGCCACTAGATGTCAGCCTTGCACAACAGATAGAACATCTTCCTAGAAGGTTTAAATACAGCCTCTGCTGGCAAGAAAAGCAGGAGCTGAGTTTGGTAGTGTAAACTGAGTCTTCTAAGTACTGCTGCTAGCTCACTGCAGCAGACTTGGAAAATTGCAATTTAAAGGCTACATTAAAGCACTCTAAATTGTGTATGCATTCTGCCTTTTTATTAAAGAAAATTGTTGCAGCAAAATGTTATATATTTAATAAGGATTCAAGCCATCTACATGATTCTGACAACAATCATGAGAAACATTGTAAAAAATCCACAACATATACAAGTTTTGCATTTTAGCACAATTTTCTTCAGTCGTCTTGTGACTTTGCTCATTATCCTGCCCCATACTTCCAATCCCAACTTAGCCAACAGGCAAAACTAGGCAGTTGCCTAAGGCAGCAGCTTCTACACAGCAGCAAAGAGCAGCTGCAATACATGCAAAACAGTAGGTCTAAACTAGGGGTTCTCAACACAATCCTCAGGACACACCAAGACAGTCAGGTTTTCAGGATAACCACAATGAATATGCATGGAGAGATTTGCATACACTGCCTCCCTTGTGTGTGTGTGTGTATGTATATAGATAGATAGTTCATGTGAAACAACTGATTGTTAAAAGTAATGCTAACTGGGCATTTTTTAGGATCACTAAGTGGAGTGGCATTGGGGCAATCATAATTATCGAATTCAATTATCAAAATCTGAGGACAGGGACTAAGAACCTGAAAGCTAACTGGGGGATGTGTGGGAGGAGGCACAAGGTCTGCCTAGGCTAGGGCATTTAACACCATTGCACTGGCCCTGCAAATTGCCTAAAGCTCTTTACTGATGACTTAAGGGCATGTTTATTAAGTTGTGCTGCTAACGCATAACCATCAGATTTACAGGCAGCATAGGTGCAACACACACCACTTCAATGGCTGGCATTAGCTGCATCCAGGCTGCTATCCGACCGCGCTCTCTGAATTTTCAGCACGTTATCTGCTGGTGAAATGCTGTCCACGCCATTGGGGTAGTTTGCCTTCTTACTTTGGGGAGGCAAAGGGTAAGGAAGTCATACTCACAGTGGGGGCCGGGGTACTAGATCACCATTAGTGCCTACAACATTGAGGGATGCCCCCAGATGATGTGTGCAGCTAACACCACATTAATTGCAAAAGCTTAACATGCTTTAGCAAAACAGATCTCTTACAGAAACGTAAATTTCTCCAGCCTCTAAACACAGCAATAGATGAGCAGAATATTATTAAATACACCTAGAAGGGAACAGATTGTGCGTTTTGGTAAACAACCATGTGAAACATTTGCACTAGCAGCAGGCAACTGTCCCTTCCTGGCTTTTTGCAGAGCTGCCAAGTTACCTAATTCCAGGAGTAAGATTATTTGTCAGTTTTGGTTTTAAATTTGCATTGCAATGTAGTATGGTTATTTGTAGTCCCTGATTCTACCCATTCAAACCAATGCTGCAGGTCTCATAATGCATCAGGATGAGCGACAGAAATCCAAGATTGGCTTAAAATCTCACTCCTGGAACTGAATAACTCGACAACTCTATAGCAACCTATAGAGACAGAGATGGAAAAATCTAACACAGGGCTACCCCATCCATTAGGAACACCATGACATCGGGATCACTGTGCAAACAGGAAAATTAAACCCCCTCTTACAAAAAATAAAACAAGAGACACCCTAGCTGGTTAATGGCAGCTTAATGAAAGGAAGCTCAATAGAGCTACCGAACACTCTTCAAGAGCAATGGCAACGTACCGCATAGTTGTCACACACCATGCGCTTTTTGTGCAAGCGTACCGAAGCAAAACAGCCTTATTTAGTCATTAAAAACGTTTTCTAATTCCTCTCGCAAGCGAACAGTAAATCCGTTCATTAGATCAAAACTACAAGGGAAATCGAACACGTAGAATGCAGAAAGCATTGCCAGGGTCCCAGTTATGCAAAAGCAAAGACATAAAGCAGCCGCATCATACTACACCGACCGTCCAGTAAGAGAGAAACGGATCGGTCCGAGATGTTTCTCTTCACCCAGCACCGTGGCTGCACAGAAGTTGAGCTTTAGCAAGAAGTCTCTAGCGAAACATGCGAACGGTTTGCAAAGCTACCGGCACGTACACACGAGCATGCCTCCGCCCTCCGTTTCTTTCCACAGGAGCCTCATTGCATGCTCCGGAGGGACAGGACATACCCAGGCAAGCAGCACAGCGACCTCGGACTCGCCGGCCATGGCCGCAGAGCCGGAGGGGAATCCTTCCTGGCCCAGCTGCCTGCTCTTCCGGGAGTGACGTCACCGTTTCCAAGACGACCGAGGGCTCCGGGCCAAACGGTGCGCCTGCGTGAAGGGGAGGGAACGAAGCACGGCGGCGCAGGGTTTTCGCATTGTTTTGGCGCCTCGCGCTTGTCTTGGCGGGCTGCTGCTTCTGTGCTATGTCTGAGGCCTAAGGCTAGCACTAGTATAAGGCGAGCCACCAGCAAGGCCGGCCTTAGCCCACTTGAAACTAATTGACCCAATGTCCCCCCCCAGCCCCCATGGTTGAACGAGCTACTGGATTTTGCAAGAGTTTGCATAACAAAGCAGAAAAAATGTCTTTATATCTATCAGTGACAGTGGAATATCATTTTGGCTGGAGGGAGCCAAACAAACTAATCTCCATCCCTACCTCCAAACTCTGGCTTGGTGGGGCTTTCTTGGGCAAAATACTGGTGTGGCCATAGCCCTAGAGTTGCCAGCTTTTTGAAAGAGAAAAACCTGCCACCTGTGGCTAGTTATGCTCCACCCCATGCCCTGAGAGGGCAAAGATGCAAGCTTTATTTATTTATTTAGCTAAACTTATATACCGCAAATCTAAGATCCTAAGCGGTTCACAATAAAACAACATGGCCATTGGCCATAAAGGTCTTACATAAAACAAATGATAAGTAACAGTTAAATATTACATAGAAGGTATAACAGAATTAAATTATACTATTTGAAAATATTGAATAAAAAGGTACATTTTAACTTTTTTTTGAAGTCCAGAAGATCATTTATGGTTCGAAGATGAGCTCTGGGAGTAGATTCCGGAGCATAGGCGTAAAGAAGAAGGCTCTTTTTGATGTTGCTAAACTTGCTATTGTGTAAACTGGAGGCACATATAAAGAATTCAGCGTATTAGACCTTCTATTGTCAGGCACGTTTTGAATAAGGGAATGAAGATAAGCAGCAGAAATACTATGATAAGCCTTAAAAGAAGTGAGTTTTAGTATATATAGGCTATATCAAGGGGGGGCGGGTACAAGAGGTTGAACACTTCAGCACCTATTCAGCCACAATATACTTCTCAGGTTCCCCCAACACACAGATATTCTCCCATATGGCATTAAATCCAAACAGGTATTCTGCATCCAGGTGTGGAGGAGTAGCCTAGTGGTTAGAGCAACAGCCTAATACCCAAGTGATCTGGATTTGATTCCCACTGGCATTCCTGTGATCTTGGGCAAATCATTTTATCCTCTACTGCCTTGGAAAAAAAGACCTTGCAAAAAAAACAAAACAAAACAGGAGCTGCTGAATCAGCATTGACTTGACAGCACTTAAAAAAATTCTCTATCTACCATTGAGAAAATTGTCCGTTTAGACCTACTTTCTGTTTTCTATCTTTCAGCCAGTTCCTAATCCACAGTAATACATTGCCTCCTATCCCATGGCATTTTAATTTCCCCAAGAATTTCTCATGTCTCTTTCACTGAAAGGGTGGTGGATGCTTGGAATGCTGTCCCGATGGAAGTGTTGGGGGCAAACACAGTGACAGAATTCAAAATGGCATGGGCCAGACACAGTGGATCCCTTTATAGCAACAGGATAAAATCAAAATAAGCATAACTATCTCTTATATCTGAACAAATAGGGGTAACCTACACGGAGCAGTGAGTACACCCCTAAACAAAGGCGTGGGGAGGTGACCTGCACGGAGCAGCAAGTGCACTTACTCTTGCTGCCTTGCTGGGCAGACTAGATGGATCATACTGGTCTTTATCTACTGTCATTTACTATATTACTATGAGGGACTGTCAAAGACTTTCTGAAAATCAAGATACGCTCTATCAACCGGCTCACCTTTATCTATCTGTTTATTCACACCTTCAAAAAAATACAAGAGATTGGTGAGACAAGACTTTCCTTGGCTAAAGCCATGCTGACTTTATGCTATTAAACCATGACTATCTACATATTCAGCAATTTTGTTTTTTTATAATTGTTTCTACCATTTTGCCTGGTATTGATGTCAGGCTCACAGGTCTGTAGTTTCCTAGATCACCCCTGGAACCCCTCTTTAAAAATTGGTGTTACATTGGCCATTCTGCAATCTTCGGGTACTACAGATGATTTTAGTGATAGATCACCGATTACTAATAGTAGTTCTACAATCTCATATTTCAGTTCTTTCAGCACCCTGGGATGTATGTCTTCTGGTCCAGGTGATTTGCTGCTCTTTAGTTTATCAATTAGCTATATTACATCTTCCTGATTTATCAAGGTTTGTCTCAATTCCTCTAATATGAGAACATCACCTTTAAAAATCATTTCTGGTATGGGTAATTTTTCTATATGTTCTTCAGTAAAGACTGAAGCAAAAAAAAATCATTCATTCTCTCTGCTACGGCCTTGTTCTCTCTCAGTGCACCTTCTACCCCTCCATCATCTAATGGTCCAGCTGAGTTCCTCAGAGGTGTTTTTCCAAGAATATACTTGAAAATGTTTTCATTATTCGCTTTTGCTTCCACAGCAAACTTCTTTTTATTTATTTATTTATTTAACAGTATTTTTAAACCGCCTTATCTTATTAATCAAGGTGGTATCACAGCAAACAATCGGGTAAAGTGAGTGTGTTAATCATGCAGTGAGGGTGCAATTTAGTTGAGTGTGTGTTGTATCGTGTGCTAGATTGGGGTGAGCTATGTACAAGGTGTGGCGTGTTGCGTGCTAGAATGGTTTGAGCTATGTACAGTGTGGGCTATATACAGTGGTGCTGTAAAACATTATCTGTACAGACGGCAATATGTGCTGTTATACATTCTCTTAGGTTATTTTCAAATGTTCTCTGTGCCTGCCTTATCAATGCCCTTTCATTTCACATGCCATTATTTATATTGTTTCCTGTTTTTGTTATTTAGCTCTTTTTTCCATTTTCTAAAAGATTCTCTCTTGGCTATAATAGCCTCTGACCTCACCTTTAAGCCATGCTGGCTATCTTTTGGCCTTCCACCTTTTTTTTAAGCATGGAATACATCTGATCTGGGCTTCCAAGATAGTATAAAATAACACCCAGACCTGATTTAAACTCTTAACCTTTGCAGTTGCTCCTTTTAGTTTTTTTCTTAACCATTTTTCTCATTTTATTATAGTCTCCTTTTTGAAAGTTAAATGCTAGCGCAGACAATTTCCTTGCTATCCTCCCTCCATTTATTAAATCAAATGTGATCATATTGTAATCACTATTGCCAAGCGGCCCCAAAACAGTTACCTCCCTCACTAGATCCTACGTTCCACTGAGGATTAGGTCTAAAATAGTGCCCCCAAGTGTTGATTCCTGAACCAGTTGCTCCATGAAACAGTCATTTACTTCTTCTAGAACTTTATCTCCTTAGCATGTCCTGATTTGACATTGACCAGTCAATACCAGGGTAATTGAAATCTCCCATTATTACTGTGTTGTAAACATTGCTAGCGTCCCTAATTTCTGTTAGCATTTCATCATCTGTTTGTTCATTCTGTCCAGGCAGACGGTAGTACACCCTCACTGCCATTCCCTTCCTCTTTTTACATGGAGTTTCTATCATAGAGATTCTACAATGTATTTTGTTTTCTGCAAAACCTTTATCCTGTTTGACTCAATGCCCTCTTTAACATATTGTATAGAGCCACTCCTCCACCAATGTGATCTACTCCGTCATTGCAATATAGTTTGCAGCCTGCTATCTCAGTGTCCCATCAGTTATCCTCCTTCCACCAGGTCTCTGAAATGCAAATTGTATCTCATCTTTCATTCATTGCTATATATTCTAATTCTCCCATCTTATTTCTTAGACTACTAGAATTTGCATACAGGCATTTCAAAGTTTGTTTTTTGCTAATATTAGCAGTCTGGCTATTTGATGACAGGATTAATTTTGAATCTTTCAACTCTGATTTTTACTTAAAGGCACATGGGTTACTTTTCCCTTTATTGGAACCTATCGGAATACCATGACTTCCCTGTTTTGCTAATATCCTTCAAGGATACATCAGTCCAAACCATGCATGCTTGGGCAACTGTCAGTTTTCCCCCATTATCTAGTTTAAAAGCTGTTCTATCTTCTTTTTAATGGTTAATGCCAGCAGCCTGGTTCCACCCTGGTTAAGGTGGAGTCCATCCTTTTGGAAAAGCCCCCTGCCCACATATTTCCCCAGAATGTTGCCCAGTTTCTAACAAATCCAAAACCCTCTTCCTTACACCATCTCATCCACACATTGGGTCTCCGAAGCTCTGCTTGCCTTTTGGGTCCTGTGCATGGAATGGGAAGCATTTCAGAGAATGCTTCCCTGGAAGTTCTGAATTTCAACTTCCTACCTAAAAACCTAAATTTGTCCCCCAGAACCTCCCTCCCACACTCCTATGTCATTGGTACCAACATGTACCAAAACAGCAGATTCCTTCCCAGCACTATCTAAAAACTTGTCTAGGTGGTGCATGAGGTCCGCTACCTTCACACCAGGCAGGCATATTACCAGGTGATCTTCTTGTCCACCAACTACCCAGCTATCTACATGCCTATTGATCAAAATGCCCTCTATAATGTCTGTCCTAAACCTTCCCTCATGGGCATATGGCCCTAGAGACATATCCTCCATGCAAGAGGGTATTATATCACCTAGAGGACAGGCCCTAGCTACAGGATCACTTCCTGTTACACCAAGGTGATGCTCTCCTTTCATGTGACCTCTCTCCTCCATGGCAACGGAGAGGCTGCCAGACTGGAGGTGGGAATTTTCTACTACATCCCTGTAGGTCTCGTCTATATACCTCTCTGTCTGCCTCAGCTCCTCTAAGTGCGTGATTCTAGCCTCCAGAGATCAGCCTCATTCCAGGAGAGCAAAGAGCTCTTTGCACTTAGTGCACACATAAGACCTTTCACTAAATGAGTGAAAATCATACATGTAACACTCAGTGCAAAAGACTGGATAGCGACCGTCTCACTGCTGGACTGCTATCTGCATCTTAGATTTAAACATTTCTTTTAGCTATTTAAAGTTGTTAAGTTATGTAAAGTTACTAAGGGATTATGGATATTTGAACCAATACAATTATATCTAATAAGTATAAAGGACTTTTAGTGTTCACCTCAAGGTGAACTGCCAGGACTTAAGTTTTCTATATAATTTCGATAAGTGCTGGTGCAATGGCATCCCAACAAAATTACCAAATACAGATTTGCCAAGTTACCCAATTCCGGGAGTGAGATTTGAAGCCAGCCCTGGATTTCTGACAATCCCATTCCGATGCTTTACGGCATCTGCAGCACAGATGCCAATGGATAAAATCGGGGACTACAAACACCATTCTGCATTGTAATGCAAAGTTAAAACCAGAACTGGCTTAAAATCTCATTCTTTGAGATGGTAGTTTGGCAGCTCTGCAAATAAATCAAAAATTCAATCATGCCGCTATTTCAGCACATGCGTTCAATTTCCAGGCTCCCAAGCAGACATTTTGGATCAGGCCTGGATTTAGGCAAAAGCATCATAGGTAACTGTCTCCAGTGCAAAATTGTCATAGGCATCAGAGGACCACTACCACTGCCATCTCTCCATCTTGACCAGCCACACAACAGCAACTCCACATACAGTCAAAACACAACGCAGCACCGTGTCATGAGCTCAGCGCCAATTTTCTTTATTATTCAAAATCTTATCTAAAAAATGTGAACTTTTGATTTATCTTCTTCTTTTCTTTGAACTTGTAATTAGTTGCTTTTCCAATCTTTAATAAAATAGTGTTTTGATTTCTCAGACATTCTGCAGTGAAGCCCGTTCCTACCAAGGACTTCATTTAATTTGCCAATCTGTATGCCACATTTCACAAAGAAAACGTGAACAAAGTGGATTAGATCTTATTATCAGATTAGGTGCTAACAGGTGCCCTGTATCTACATAGATCTCACTTGCTGTGAGTCCCTCTGTATGCCGCTGTCAGAGACAGGATGCTAACCCTGACCAGTCTGACCCATTTTGGCACTTTTTACATAAAGAATTTCTGAGCTTTTAGCCATTTAGTGGGAAAAAAAATCGATGAGCATTTTATATAAAAAATGTTCTGCTTTATTATCAGACCATAATACCATATTTGGCACAATGAATACAGTCTCAAAGCTAGTGAAGGGGATGCCAAAACATTGGAAATATTGCATTTATTTAGTTCAGTAGGATGAACAGCAGATTACACGTCAGGTACAGTTTCACATAAGCTTAACCGTTGACAATGCTTTGTCAGTTGTATTGCTTTAGGGACATGTTTCCTTAAGCGCGCTACCGAGCAGCTTCAGGTTCAGCACACACCTCGTGTGCTGTGGTAAAAAGTATCAGGTGCTGAACATGAGGCTGCTTTAAAAATCCCACACTGAGCAGTGTGGATTGGGGTGGAGACTGGATGGTTCTGGAGCGGACATCCACATTGCCATGCACTGCTGGGCAATGTGGCATTAAATGAACCTGCACTGCTTGCGCCAGAGCTAATGAGCGCTGGGGAAGCATGATACCCGCACTAGTAGCATGGGGAAATGCTGGGCATGTCTTCGTTTACTAGCACGGGTAGAGCGCCACTCTCTTGCTAATTTTCAACACTGATTGCACACTAGCAGTGCGCCTCTTAGTAAACATGTCCCTTAAGGGTCTTGATGTCATGATTGGCTTTGGCTGCTAACACGGCGTGTTAGTGCAAATAGAGCTGCATTATCTGCAAAAGCCCTGTGTTATCTGTTGGGGGCTGCACAATCCTGTTTATATCCTTTGGAAGGTGAGGTCTCCAGAATTGTACACAGTACAGCTGGCTGGGGGAGAGAGCAAGAAAGAGGCTGAGACTGGTGGGGGCTGGCTGGAGGGAGAGAGTGGTAGAGACAGAAAAGGGAAGGGAAGGGAGTTAATGAGGGCTAATGGGGACAGGCTTGGGACTGAGGAGAGGGGATCCAGGAAAAGTGGAGGGGATGAACTGGGGGTCCCTGAAAGCACATGAATGCTTTTACTACATCAGTCATGCTCATACTGTAAACTTTACATGAGGGGCAATATACAGTATATTCAAAGGTAAATATTTATGCAGATTGAGAAATGATTAAAAAATGGTTGCAAATTGTTTTTTCTTATTTCTAGAGTTTGTTGATACCTAATATCATTTAATTGATTCACAGACATATTTGTAGTTATGCAGCAATGAAGGAATATTTTACTGATGCATGAAAAATTAAACTTAACCCATCATACAAAGTAACAGGATAATCCACAAAGTACACTGTGATATAAACTCAGAATGTGCCATTATTTATAGGATATACAGTAATATTAGATTTATTTCAGGAATGAAAGTTTTGTGTTTTGAACAATAGCAGGACTAGATGATAAACAATTTAGTCAGTAGTTAAAGCTGATAAAAGGAACAGAACAGCTGCTTTGTGTCTTGAGTTAATTCTGCAGGCAAGATCTTTATTTATTTATTTTATATGTGGTTTACATTGAACAAACTGAAATTACATTGAACAGGGCATTATAACTTGGAGATAACTATTTTACAGGGAACATGGGCTATGGAGGGTTAAGTGGCTTGCCCAAGACCACAAGGAGCACCTGTGGGACTAGAAACCCCAGTCCTTCCAGCCCAAGGTTGCTGTCCTCTAGCGGGATTTGAACCCCCGACCTTCCGGCCTGAAGTACCTTGCCCCAACCACTAGGCCACTCCTCCACTCTTAGTAATTTCTTTAAAGTATAAAATGTTAGAAGAAGAATCAGAACCTATTCATATTAAAATTGAATTTTCTGATCAGGCATGGTGGTCTCCTTATGTTTTCATGGAACAATAACTGTCGTATAGACACACAAATCGAAATGAAGATGGAAGCATTGACAGGTTCCTGGCTGAAAAGTCCATAAAAAATTATTAGCCAGATGGACTTGGAAGAGCCATTGCTCATCCTTGGAAATGAGCTATGAGAATTAGATCTACTCATTTTGGGATACCTGTGACCTAGATCAGCCACTGTCAGAGACAGGATGCCAGGCTTGATGGGACTTGTTCTTATGTCCTTATGAAGAAAATAGATTGTAATTGCTAAGCATTTTCTCGCAGACCTCAAATAGACAGCCTTAAGAAAACAAAATCTCATTTCTCCTCGCTTTTACTGAGTGGAACGTGATAAAAAACATTAGAATTCTCAGCTCTGTCTGATCTAGATCATTTGTTTTGGTTATTGTTTCAAAACTGTAAGGTTGCTTGTTCATTTCCAATGAAGTTATAGAGCTTAGAATGATGCCAGAAATCAATAACAAATGAATGTCCCTTCCAAGCATGCACTAGTGAAATAATTTTTGTGGACAAATACTTCATAGTAAATAGATGTCATCCGTCTTCTTTCTGAAAGGTTTCAGCTTTGACATCTGTACACGGCACCTCTTGTCTAGGACCATGAAAAGTGTTGATGAAGTAAGTCAGACCCCCAGCTGCTTGTTCATCTTACTCAGGGCATCACTGACAATGTCCAGTTCATGGCGCAGTTCGCTCACCATATTAGTGATGCTCTTCGTGTCTTTTAGGATCTGCACACTCTGTGTGTAGGGATTATACTTCAGACCAAAGGGGCACTTAATTGTTTTTGCAAACTCCCTACAGAAAAGCATAAAAACAAAGAATGAAACAGAAGTCTAATGGTCCGTAAATGATGGCAAAAAAAGATGTACGCTCTTGCAACATCCTGGACTCAGCATGGCCATTTCGTATGCTCTTAATTTACACCATTTTATACAAGTGGCAAAATTCAATATTTCAGAGAACTCTACTTGTACAAGGTGGCACCATTGAAACTGCAGAAGAAAACCCTTTGATGTACAGTAGGCATGATGGTCTACACTACCTTAAGGATGTAATGCTGCAGAAGTTATATGATCAGGTGGTCTGAAAGAACTGCCAGTTTACCTATGAGGATCTACAGAAGTGGAACGGAACAAAGACATTAAAATAAGCAGAACTAACAACAAGATGTACCTCATCTTCTCCTTGGCCTCTTCAAAGCTCTCAGAAACAAAGTAAACTTCCTGGAAAGTTGTGATAATGCATTCCTGCTTGCAGGTGATCTTTGGGTCAAAGGGCTGTACTTTGGCATTGCCAGAGATTGCATGCTGTTTACAAAGAACCGTAGAGTTATGAGGGAATTCAGAATGGCGACATATGCAGCACTTAATCTGACATAGGCAAAAATAAAGTTGTAACTATACTAAAACAAAAGGACACCCTGCTGGAAAATCTAACAAATTTGCACACAATCCCAGCACTTTATTCATTCAAGAATAAATATCATAGAATTATTTCATTCAAAAAAACCACCCGAAAAAAACACTATCAATCCACTGAATGGAGGAGAAAGGACCTCCGTGAAAGTGCTGTCCCTCTATACGACAGTTATTCACCACCCGAAGGGGAGCTGCATACCTACTGAGGTGGTGTTAACTACCCCACGTTATTTGCTGTGTCAATATGTGGTACCGTACCAAAGGTTAAGTGTAAGTTCCATTGCCTGCCCCTTGCCACAATTGTCAGCTCAGGAATTAGCAAGCAATAAGGGGCAAGCTGCTTCATTAGCTTTCAGCGGTGGCCATCGCTAACAGTGCATGCTAATTCCTATTTTGACTGCAGTCAATACGTATAGGAATTAGCATACACATAGGAATTAGCATACACTGTTAGTCTAGAAAAAGGGGTCCTATATATACTAATGTAACACAGATTTACTCCAGTTTCCGTAGGTGCGCTTATCGAGACTGAACACTTCTCAGTGATAAGAATGGACTGTACTGAAAACCTGTCTACACACTGCTCTTTATACAGTGATTCCTTGTTATGTCAAAAGAGCTAGGAGTCGGTGAATTTCTTGTAAAGAAACTTTGAGATAGTAAAATGTGGCTACTACTGCAGAACACTGATGTTTTCCAGACAAAATGAGATGAAGGAAAAATGTGATGCAATAAATTGAGGAGGCAAGACTTCTTACTTTGAGTTCACTGATAGAAGAAAGTAATCCAGCTCCGTATACTCTCAGCTTCCCCTCCTGCTTGCACAAACCAAACTCAATGGTGAAGAAATAGCACTAAAGGAGATAAAAAAGAAATTGAAAGAAGTCAATATTCACTTCATTACTTTCAAACTAAGGAGCCCTTTTACTAAAGCGCACCATGCAGTTAACGAGCGGGCCCATGGTCATTGTTATCGCATAGGAAGGGCAATTGCTACATGCTGAAATGCACGTTAACATCATGCAATCAGATGGGGATGGGGCGGAGAGTGGCACGGACTGCACACTGCAGTTAGCAGAGGCCTCAGTAGCAGGCGCCAATCGCCACGTTGCAGTTGGTGCAGGCGCACCTATTGTCTCCTCAATAAGTAGGGGACAAAACGTATATTAAGGGGCTTGCCTGCACTGTAACTGTCAGGCACACGCTGGCCATGACCTCTGACAATTACCATGATGCAGTAGCTCTTAACATGTGCGGATTTTGACTCAAAACAGACATTAGGGACATATTATTACAACACTTTAGAAAACGAGCCCCTGTAAGCCATATTGGCCAAGTTGTTATATGTAAACTACTTAGACTTGTAGATCAGCGGTATAGAAACACAGTTAAATAAATAAATAAGTAGTCTGGACATGATAAAATGTGCTTACACAGTAGAATGTGGTTTTGAATATGCACCTTTCTAGGGCTTAGATTTCTTTGATATGTCCGTTAATTATTATTCCTTAGTGCTACTTCTGTTAATATTTGGCTTAGTGGGTCTTGGAGCATCATGAAAGAGGCAACATTTGCGTTTTATTGATGTGGCCACGGCTGCAAGAGCATCACACTTATGGCATCATGTAGTACTGTCACATGGACACAGAGATGGATTGCAAGATGAAGGGAGCTATTACACTAGCTTGACCCCAGATTTCGTACCACAAATTGCCGTATGTAGGAATAGAATAGATTTGTAAAGCAGAAGAAATGGCAAACCAGAGTCAAAGGAGGATTAAATCCTTAGAGCTCCAAGCAAACACTGACCATGGCCACACTTGAGAATGATGGAGCACTCGGTGTGCAATAGAAAGTCTCCAAACATCTAGGATAGGAGTGGGCTAAAGCTTTTGGCTCGAGGGCCACAATGGAAACCCTGACTGGGATGGGAGATCAATGAAAGTCTAGGGTTTGAGAGTTAAGAGTAGATTTACTAAAGTGCATTGGCGTGTTAACCCATGTTAAGGCGATTTAACACACATTAAATTGTATTAACACATTTTATTTATTTTTAATTTTATATTTATTGAATTTCAATTAAACAAAGGAAAACCTTGGAACAAGAAAAACACATTCCATCATGTGTCACACAGTTCAAGAAACAAACATTGGGGGGAAAAAACCAACACAGAATGCAAATAGTCCACAATAATAAAAAGAGGGGATCCAAGAGCTACAAAATCCATGGGAAGACGGTAAGGAAAAAGAAAAGCAACAGCTGAAATAAAGAGTAGGATATACGGCAAAGCATTCCCAATTAGCCCACATAAATCCAGGATAGCAATTAATCGTTTAGCATCCAAAAAGAAACATAACTGAGAGGGCTCAAAGAAATGATAGGCCTTATTTTGATAAGTAAGTACACATTTACAAGGAAACCTTAATTGGAAACTCGCACACAAAACCAAGGCTTCAGCATGAAATTCCAAAAACCTCTTCCTCCCAGTCTGTGTCCACTTGGACATATCTGGGAAGATCTGTATTCTATCCCCCAAAAAGGAAACATCAGATTTTTTAAAGTAAAGACGCAATAAAGCGTCTTTATCCTGAAGAAATACAGAAGACACCAACAATGTAACACTAGCCTCAACCATTTCAGTGCAGTACTCTAACAACTCAGACAGGTTCCCCAAATCCAAGGAGCCAGATGAAACCTCCACCAGAGAGTCATCAGCTTTCTGCAAAGCGTCTTTGGTAGATGTAGAGGGGAGGAAATAAATTTTTTGAAGAGGAGGGATCCCAGACTCAGGATAACTGAAAGACTCCTTAAGGAACCTAACAAACAGGTCCCTGGGTGTACACAAAGAAACTCGTGGAAAATTCAATATCCGAAGATTTAAAATTCTCTGTTGATTTTCCAAGTTCTCATTTTACACTGAAATATCAGTCTATCCTGTGCTAGAGACTCATGTTGTTCCTGGAAATGTTGAACCTTAACTTCGAGCCCAGTCAATTGTCCCTGTTGGGTATGCATAGTTTTTTCCAAACTCTCCAGCCTAGGAGAGTACAAGGCTGAGGCCTGCAACACGCCAGCGCAAACCTGGTAAACAGACTGCATCGCATCCCAAATGGAATCCAGGGTCACCTCCAATGTTCCCTCTAATTTTCTGTAGGCTGTGTGTGCATAAAATACCAGCTGTGTGCAGCTTTTGAAGGAAGGTTAAATTTTTGTGCGCCACATAACGACATTCAGAGTTATATACTTAAAATTTGACTACACATCAGAATACAGTATGTACACCACATTGATTTTAATCAAATTAAATGAAAATAGATTACTAAATGAAGTGGGAAATTTATAGAAATTACAATCATAACTTTTAAATTTTAAGACGTCTGTGTTGTTTTCTATCAGAATCAGAGCTGTAATTTTTGTGCGCTCTGTTGTAAATTATGTGCGCTCGCTCGGCGAGGTGTGTGCGCGCGCACACGCGCACAGCTTAGAGGGAACAGTGGTCACCTCCTTAGGACACAAAAGCGGTGGAAGCACAGGAAAAGACAAAGGTTCCTAGATAGCCACACTCCCTCCGACAGGGGATTCACCCCCCAACCTGTGCACTGCTGGTTCCATCGCCTTCAGCCCCCAATGAAGACACCGCCAAGGCCGAGGCCAGCTGAGTTCCGGCACTCATTCTGATGTCAGGCACTTCATACTCAGTGCTCCCAAGTGTGGGGGGAGTGGATGGGCCAGCCGGGCTCAGCAAAGAATCGCTGCCAAGCCGGGGTGCTCCCCTACCTCGACAGCAGGAATGCCTGATAACTTCTCCCGTGTCCATGGTGCACAACGCCCCGACAACCCCACCGGCACTGCTTCGGGCATGGAGGGGATACCTCCCTTGCAGTTAGCCTTTCCTTTCGGCATAGAAGAAAAGGTAAGTACGGAGCAATCACCAACACAGACTACTTCGACGCCATCTTGGAGTCCCGCATTAACACATTTTAATGTACAGCAATGCATGTTAACATACATGCTAAGGGGGAAAAGAGGCTGCATCACATAACCAGCTTTAATACGTGGCCCCTAACCTGGTGTAAACAAGAGGGATTTGGATATATAGGCAACTGGGGAAATAGATGGAGCAAGAGGCTATACTGTGTTGATAGACTGCATCTCTCTGTGGCAGGGGAAAGGATCCTAAGCGAAAAATTTCAGGCAATATGTGGACAGGCATTTAAAATAGGGAAAGAGGGTGACGGTTGGAAAAGAACAAGTTCAGGATGTCATGTCCAGAAAAAAACATAACATTGGAAATAGTCACCATTTAACCCACACATCAATGGCAAGTGGGAAGAGGAGTGTAGAATAAAATTCATGCAAAATACAAGCAAGCCAATCAACAATTGCTGGAAGGCAATGAGCACAAATGCTCGAAGCCTAGCCAACAAAGTTCTTGACCTGGAAGCCCTAATAGTAGAAATGGACTTGAACATTGTGGCCATTACAGAAACATGGTTTAATGAGTCACATGAATGGGACATAGCCATAGCTGGCTATAATTTTTTTCGAAGAGATAGAGAAGGCAGTCCCTATTTGACTTTTTTTTCCTGCCCAGAATATGCCCACGACACATCCCTATACAATCTCAATGTGGTATGGATAGTCATATGTAAATTAGACCCATTCTAAAATGTCAATTTACATGTGGATGTGCTTTACACACATTTATGCCTTAAAAACATGTGTAAATCATGAATAAGACTTCTAAAATAACTCCCTAACTGAATAGCCTGGTCAAGAGTATTGAGCTCTGGACTGAAATCTTTTTTACACACAGAAGTACATACTGTGGCCAGTTTTTGAACAGCTTCGTCGGATGCCCCAAGTGATGCCAAGCCAATTTCCTGGGAGAACTGAGCAAAGCTTGGTTCAGCTAAAAGAGGAACATGTCCCAGCAGCTCATGACATGTATCCCTGAAAAGGAAAAGTTGAACTCATTTCAGAATATAGTTTAAACTTCAAAACCTTCTTTTTGTTTGTGAAAGTATAAATAAGAATTGTTTAATCAATATAATTATGTATTTTGGAAAATGATTTCTTATTAATCAGAGCCTCAGAGAGAAGTACTGTTAATAGATTACATTTGAGGTCGTTTGACAGTATGGTGCTTGTTGCAATATTAGGGGAATTTGAAATCTCTAGATATAAAGAAGAGACCACATTTTATCTGTACATACACACAGTCAGTAAAAGTACTCACGGCTCTGGTGTGTAAAGCGGGTCAGAGCTGTGCCTAACATATTGGGTGCAATGGAATACTCGGAACGCCAAGCCTGCCAAGAAATCTCTGGGAGACAAGTAGCCAGCCACTGGACGGATAGTGAAACCTGAGTGCTCTGAAAACCAACATGCAATCATGTATCAGTCCAATGCATAACACAACTGCTCAACTAACTTTCCAGTTTAACCGTTTTCCATATTAACATGCCTTCTGACCCAAAATGGATGCCACATTTTTATGGCATATGCTTAAAACTCTTTCCATGTTGCTTAGTAGTTCATTCGTGGTATGCCTCTATCTCACCAATCCATCATCATACTGTGTACAAAAAAACCTCTTAGCATAAACTTGCTCTCACTGAAACCTAGGGCCTGATTTCTTGAAAGGTGCTATAGTATTGGCACAGGCAAACTAAGTGGTTGCCTAGGGCGGCAACTTGTGGGGAAAGGTGGCAGCAAAGAGCAGGGCATTCAAAGCTAAACAGATTCTGATAGCCAGGGGATAGTAAGGCTTGAGGTTTGCCTACGGAGCCAACACCTTGCACCAACTCTGGGACTGGTCCTGGCTAACATGCATTAATTTGCATTACTTATTGTAGGTCCCATTTTATGCTATGGGACCTATTTACTAATATGTGTTAACTGAATTAACACAGTAACACACTTCAGGAAATCTAGCCCTTAAAATTGTATGTGGGCATTGACTCTTTAGTATGCTTTCAAACAATAAATAGGAATCTCTTGGCAATAACATTTTGTACTGAATATTAAGGGGGTGCACACTAAAGCCTGTGGCAAATAATGTGCCTTTACTGCATTGGCATATCCTGTTAGTAAATGACCCTCTTAATATTCAATAACAATATGATTGCCAAGGAATTCCTACAGAATGTTCTGCTTAAAAAGTATACAAAACGGTCAGTGCCCAACATATTATGTGAAGGGCTAGATTTCTGGTGTTAGTGTGCACTGTTAGTAAAAGACCTCCTAAATGTGCTTGGATAACTAGGCAAAATATTCAGGTAAGACTTCAGATGTGGCAGGATGAGATGGGGATTGCACAGTACAATGTGTTTCATGCAGGGCTGGCTCTACCATTAGGTAAGGTAGGCAGTAGCCTAAAGTGCTGGCTTGCCGGGGCAGCCATTGCCCCTTCTCTGAGGTCTGCAGCAGCAGCAATGGCTTGGAACCCGACACGGCACTTACCTAATCTGTGGTGTGGTTTCTGCCTTCTATTATCTGTCATTTCTGCCCTCCTCCAATTCGGTCTTCCAGTTTGCATAAACCAGAAATCTGCATCAGAGGGGAGTAGACATGGCAGATAATAGAAAGCAGAAGCCGTGACACGGCACCGGTGGGTTTAGGTAAGTGCTGTGTCATGATTTCCAAGCCATTGTCACCGTTGCACACCCCAAAGAGGGGCAGCAGGATTGAGGACCCGCCTACGGCACCTCCATTCCTTGCACCAGCCCTGGTTAAGAACATAAGATATGACATATCCTGTTTCCAACAGCAGCCTATCAGGTCACAAGTATCTGTCATGTTCCCAGAAAGGTACACAGATCATGAACTATTTTTCAACTCTGAAAGATCTAGAATTCCAAGGGCAGAAAGTTTCTCAGTCTTGTTTCTTATTTTATTTCCATTGATACTTTGGGTCCATCTCTGTGTTTGCTCAGCAGCAAAAATGTAACTGTCAAGAAGACACTTCATATGAGACAATATGTTTACCATTAAATCAATCAGGATTTTACCTTTCAAGAAGCGTGACACGTCTTCCAGTTGGGGAATGTTATCTTCCCGGTAGCCGCAGTGTTTAGAAAGTAGAGGTAAGTTTTTGAGGTACTCTCTGCAAGCGTGAGTTGGGTAGAGCTTATTAAGCTCTCGGAACACAGTCCCCCAGGTTTTAATCTCCTCATCTGTGAATTCAACCTTTGGAATAGCATCACCACTATGCAAGACAAAATATGGACATATTGGCTGATGGAGTTTTACACATATTGAAAAAAAGAAAACAACTGTTGTATTTATCAGACAATATTTAGTAGAGATGCCACATTATTCCTCCAAATACTGCAATAAAAGCAAATATGTTTAACCAAAACCTAAATTTTCTGTGTACTTGATATATGCATGAACTGCCAAACATTACAGTGTATAATTAAAGGCCTGGATGTAGTTATTGTAGGTTCTTATATTGCCTCCCTGATCTTAGAAGAACGCTCATAGTTTGCAGGTATATGTACATTATGAAATGCAAGTAGACAATAACACTAGAGAAAATATGCTGGTTTTGAGTGCACAGATGCATTCTAATAGTCAATAGCCTTAAGTGAAAAATGAATGAAAAATGATCCACGCGTCACACTTAGCTCAGTCTATGGCACTGTTCCCTCTAAGCTGTGCGCGTGTGCACGCGCACATACCTTACAACAGAGCGCACAAAAATTACAGTTCCGATTTTGATAGAAAACACCACAGACGTCTTAAAATTTAAAAGATGTTGTGTATTTACGGTTTTCACAAGTTCTACAATATTTTCTAGTGCAATCTATGTGGTGTACATACTGTATTCTGATGTGTAGTCAAATTTTAAAGTATTTAACTCCGAGTGTCGTTATGTGGCGCACAAAAATTTAACCTTACTTCAAAAGCTGCACAGCTGATATTTTATGCGCACACAGCCTACAGAAAATTAGAGGGAACATTGGTCTATGGCATGTCATCCCTTTGCCATTTTTGCAGAGCACATTCGTTTCACAATGCAGTTAGATGGACAGACAATCCCCAACTAACGTGTCCCTTACCATTTCAAGAAAATGCATAATTATTGTCTATTTCTGTTTAGCTAATAAACCATCTTCCTTCCCCAGAGGGATGCAAAGCAGTTTACTAACATTAATTGATGCAAATCATAGTCCTGATAATCATTCTTGTGGCTTATTTTTTGTTTGTTAAGCATAACACTAAGATAGGAACCTCTCTCTTGACAGTATTAGTTTACACTGGTAAAGGATAATAATGTTCCCTAGTACAGGTAATGTTCTTGGTAAAAGGAAAGGTTGGTGACTGATTTGCCAGTAGATGGCAGAAGAGAGTTCTAGTGATGAACATTAGTATCTTAATTAGTGGTTCTCAACCCTGTCCTCAGGACACACCTAGCCAGTCAGAATTCAGGATAATCAAAATTAATATGCATAAGATAGATTTACATGCACTGGCTTCCATTGTTTGCTCATCTCTATTTTGCATATTCATTGTGGCTAAAAAATATAAAGCTATCAATAATGTATCAAGGCTCCACAATCATGGTGCATAGCAAAAAATCAGGCCCCCTACATTAGAAGAAGTCTAATGGTTAGAGCACTGGCTTAGGGACCAGGGTTCAATTCCCACTAGCACGCCTTGGGTAAGTCACTTAATCCTCCATTGCCTCAGAAAAATCCAAGTTATCAATGTCTCTGTTTAATGTACGTTGCCTTGTAAATGTAAATCACTTTAACTGAAATGATAGAGCAGTATAAAACACCTGTTAAATAAATGTAACCACACCATATACTAATAAGAAAAAAGTTAAGGGGAGCTCAAATATCTTCACAATGTGAAAACTCAGTGATTTAGTATTCATCATTGCTCGCCCATACTTGATTGAACTTACAGTCCTTTTTCTAAAACTTCTCATTTGCAAAGATCTGTGTGATAATATTTATACCGAAAACCCTAATCAGCCCATTCATTGTGGCTATCCTGAAAACCTGACTGGCTAGGTGTGTCCTGAGGACTGGGTTGAGAACCCTGACTTAAAATTATCAATCAGTGTGTACAGAGCTGATTAGAGTTAGCTTCTGTCTTCCTCCAAACAGGACCACTTCTTCAAGCCCTGAGTCTGCTGTCATGGAAGAAGGACACATGGTGAAGGTTCCTCTCGGACAGGAAGAAAACCGAGCAGTGTGTTCTCATGGAGAGGGCTTAGTGCACAAGAGGGGAACTTGGTATTCTGTCAAAACAGGTCCTGGGACTTAAAGAGGCAGTATCTACTTCTAAGGGCTTCCAGATATGCAAGTCAAACTTTGAACCTTCAGAAAGAAAGGGATGTCTAAGGTATCTGTAACCAGTGTACCGTGGGCCACGGAAGGAAAGTGACCACTGGGGGGATCGGTGTGCATGTGATCTCACTTCACCCGAGGGCCTAACAGAGGTATTCTGTCCCCCCAGGAAAAGAAGCATGAGTATGAACAGTCTTTGTGTGCAGTGCTTTTCACTGGAATGTCACAGACACTGTTGCCAATTAACTAATTAAAGGAACTGTGTACTAAAGACTTTCTTCCATTTTGTGTCTATGGGAAGAAATTAGGGGCATGGGGGGGGGGTATTCATTTCACCGATGGGGGTTTCATTTATGCTACTCCATTTCTTTCCCCTCTCCCCTTTTTTCTTTCATTTTTTAGGGCATACTGTTTTACAGTGGTGCACACTAAAATGTTTTGGCATGTGCTATTTGTCAATGGCATTAGTTAACCTTTTGAATGTGTTCTATTGACAGCCTGCGCTAAGTCACCATTCCTTCCTGCCAAAATAAACCCATTTCCGAAGCATCAACTAAAAGCCTCCCGAGCTTAGCCCCATCGCCCCCGGACACTCCCCTGAAAATTACTCCAGCCTCATAGGGCCTTACTTCAGAATATGACCCTAAAACAGCCGGATGTCAATATGGTGCCAGCCTCAAGTCAGCTGGTACCATTTGGAAAAACAACACTGGCAGGGCAGAAGCCACTGGGATTGCACCTGCTCCATTTCGATACAGCAGAGATGGGGTAAGTTATAGGGGTGTTCTGGGTGATGGGGCCAAGCCAAGGAGGCTTTTATTAAAGTTGTAGAAGCAATAGTGACATGTTAATGAGTATTACGTGCATAGTTAGTAAATAGATCCATTGAGGATAATGGGGTTTGCATTACATAATGTGTATTAAATCACTTTAACACATGCTAATTGGAAAATGCACATTAGTAAATGAGGCCCTTCAGTGGTTTCATTTTGAAAGCAAAACAAAAGCAAATAAGAAATGTCATTACCATTTCTTATTTCATTAAAAATAAACACACATCACTAGAAGAACTAAGGATCAAACAGGTTGCAGGTGCAATCGTTTTATTGCACTCAGTCTACCCTCCTATGATAGACTTGAGACCTACATGTCCTTCAGCAGTTCTTTGAACAAACAGCACAATTACACTGTGTGTAAGTAGAACAGACTCCAAAATGCTTAGGACACAGGACTCTAACTGCTAGAGCTACTAACGTGTGCCATCTTGTCAGCATGCGTTAACACTGTTAACATACACTATTTTAACGCAAGTCCCATTTTATTCAGTGAGATCTAGTTATTAATAATGTGTGTTAATGCACTTTAATAAATCTAGTTATAAATACGGAATATGACATGGAGTATGAAGGTGTGTGAAAATATTATATTAATAAACACAATGTATTTTTTGAAGGAAAATGGACTTACTATTTGTAGCTCATCGCCAAATCTGCAAAGTACTTTCGCCTTGTCCGATAGACATTGTCTTTGAAACCCTGTTGAATTATATCAACACAACAGTTCTCAGGAACTCTCTTTTCAAAGCTGTAACAACTTGCACAATTGACTCAGTTGGGTGCATGACTCACTTAGCTTTGTGTGCAGTCATTAAACGTACAAACATTTTTGAGCTGTGAGAAACCAGTTTAAATAAGCATCTCAGTTGCCCAGACAAATAGAAATCCCTGAGAACTACCCATGCACATTTTCTGAATCAGTTCAAATGACTGCTGTTTATATCAGATGAGCAAAATTGACAACGTGAAGTTTATCATGTCAGGGTTGCAAAAAGTCAACAACTTAACATTTCTAAAAATAACTTTCTAGATTAAAAAAGGGTGAAAACTATATACTTCCAAAGGGAATCTTTTAAAATATGTTCCAATAATAAAATATGTAAAATTAAAAAGCTCCATATTATAGGGCTATGAAACTCTTGTCTGTATAACTGCTAGAGCACTGTTGAATTACTTTATCATCTTATTCCTTTTTTAAACTAAAAACGTAGGGGGGGGGGAAACATGTAATTTGGACCTTTATCTACCATTATGCAAAATATTCAAAGGTGTGCTCTGAAAAAAGCACACAAAACATGACATTGCACAGTAGAATAGTGTGCAAATCCAGCTTTTGCAAATAGAACACTAGGATCTGACATGTTTTTGTCCTGTGTCAGTAAACTGCAGAACACATCATACTCTATGCAGGTAATTTTTTAAGTCATTTTCGTGCATTCTTCTCTCCAGTCTGCATGATTTCAGGCTGTGTGGCACTGTTATTCATGGTTTTGCTCATTTCTTTCAGATAGATCCTTCTCTGTCGTATCTAAGTCGGCTTCATCCCCCCTCCCCCCACTACATTCTGGTGTACCACAGGGCTTGGTACCGGCCTCACTGCTGTTCAATAATTTCCTTGTTCCTCTCACCCTTCTTGTACAGCAAAGCAGAGTCTCATTGTATTATTATGTTGAAAACATAATGCTTCTCCTCCACTCTGACCCTGTTTCTCCAAATCTTTCTCCCCTTAATGCCTTTCTCACCCAAATCACTAGTTTATTTATTTATTTAAAGTCTTTTTTATATCGCGCTCTTCAAATTCAGCTCGGTTTACAAATAACATCGGTTTTGTCCAAGCACGGGAGGGGCCCGCACTGAACTTACAGAGAACAGGATAGATAAACTTGTGTTAACTGGGTAAACTATATACAGACTCTAGGCTAGGTATTTACATTCTTAGGTTACTATATACATGATCCTGCTAGGATTCTGGTAGAGCTATCGTGCTGTGTTGGTGTTATGTATGGTGGGTAGCATGGAGTGGCTGTTTAGTTGACTGGGAATGAGTGGTTGTTGTGTGGTACCGTAATGCTACAGGAAGAGGTGGTGTTTCAGTGCCTTCCTGAAAAGGGTAAGGTCTGTAATGGACCGAATGTTGGGCGGGAGGGCATTCCAATGGACCGGATGTGGTACCGTAATGCTGCAGGAAGAAGTGGTGTTTCAGTGCCTTCCTGAAAAGGGTAAGGTCTGTAATGGACCGGATGTTGGGTGGGAGGGCGTTCTAACACGAGGGGGCATAGTACACAAAAGCCCTCTTTTTTGTAGATTGTGAACATTTAGTGATCTCACTAGGGACACATAGGGTATTTGCAGAGACTGATCTTCTGGCTCTATTTGTGGGAGTGGGGATAATGAGGTCTGTGATGGATGTGGAGGTGATTCTGTTGATGGCTTTGAATGTCGTCAGCAGGATCTTGAAGGTAATTCTACAGTGGACTGGCAGCCAGTGGAGATGCTTCAGGATTGGTGTTGTGTTCCCTCCTGGAGGCACCGTGTAGAATTCTGGCTGCGGCATTCATAGCTAGTTGTAGTGGGATCAGCGTGTTTTTCGGTAGTCCTTGTAGGATGACATTGGCATAGTCGAAATGGGGGATGATTAATGCCTGGTAGATTGTTGTGAAGTCATCCGGTTCTAGTAGAGGCCGTAGGTGGCGGATTGTGCGAATTTTGAGGTATACTGACTTGATGGTGTTGTTTATATGGGCTTTCATGTTCAATTGTTGATCGAGTGTTACTCCTAGGTAGCGGATAGTAGGTTTGCTTTGAAGTTTGGCGTCTCTTACTTTTAGTGCTGCTGGTGGCATGAAGGATTGAACTCTGGTGATGAATAGAGCCTCCGTTTTCTTGAAGCAAAACATGGATGTCTTCTAACCTTCTTCTGAATCCTGATAAGATTTCCACCATTTTGCTCACTGGTTCCAGTTCCCGTCTCTCACTTTCCCCAATGCTTCTGAATACTCCTATCCCCCTAGTATCCTCACTCCATAACTTAGGTGTTATTCTTGATTCTTCCCTGACCTTTCATGATCATAGTGCTGTCATCCACCGCTCCTTCTAGTCCCTCCATCAGATCCGGGCCCTTTCCCCCTCTTCCCTGACCACCTTACTTCTAACACTAATCATGTCTCGCTTAGATTATTGTAACATTGTTCTCTCGGGCCTCTTACATCATGATCTACAGTGCCTACAGCTCATCCAAAATGTGGCCGTCAAGATACTTGCTTACGCTTCGCACTTTGACCACATAACCCCACTTCTACAGTAATTCACTTCCACTGGCTCCCAATATCCTATCCTATCCAGTACAAACTCCTCACCCCGATACACAAAGCACTTCACACTGGCACGCCTCTTTATCTCTCAAACCTGATTATTCCACATTCCCTACCCTAGGTTCTCCGCTCCGTCCATGTTACTTGCCTTTGCTTCCCATCCGCCATTCAAGCTAGACTAGAAACCACCCATCATACTGCCTTTTACTTTCTCGGACCAACTCTTTGGAATGCTCTACCTCCCAACCTCAGATAAGAAATATGCTACATCAACTTCAGAATCACAGCTCGGCTTCTATTCCTCTCCAAAGTATGAGTGTTACATTCTTTCCTGCCCTTTAAGGTGATTCTTTCTCCTCCGTCCTTCTTTACCTGATTTTATTGGAAACTGCCTGTTGCAGATGTGAAGGGTGGTTTATCAAGCTTAACATAAGTATCTGTAGCCATATACTCATGTAAATGGCCTCTTGTAAAATAGCGATTGATGTAAAAGTATGTGTGCTGGCTTGAATACGCAAACTTTGCCTGAAGGGGTAGTTGGGAGCATGGTCCGGGCACAGCACAAGCGGAGTTTGCAAGTGCGCACATTCTTTAGAAAATATCTTAATTTACATATGTACTGCCATACCTTTTGAGCAGATGTAAATGTTTGCACCCGCTTTTAAGGCACTATCCCTGCCACTTATAAAGGCGTCTATGTGTCTTTAGAAAAGAGGCACCTGCCTATCCTTTTCTCCTAGGCATCCTGTTATAAAATGTCTAGAACATGTCTAGAACAATGGTTCTCAAAACTATCCTGGGGATGCAGCAAAAAGTCAAGTTTTCAGGATATTCACAATATGTATGAGATTGATTTGTATAAATTGCCCGCATTGCATTCAGATTTATGCCATGTATATTCATTGTGGATATCCTGAAAACTTGATTGGCTGCTATACGCTAAGGAAAGATTTGAGCAATCACTAGTGTAGAATACAGGCAAATCATTTCAAGCAGAAATAGCAGTTTGATTGTGGTTTCAGCCATGTAACGGCTTTATTAAGTAAAATCCAAATCACATGATGTTTGATATGTTGAAAGGAAAGCTTTCTGAAGAAGAAACATTCTTCTAAAAATCGAACTGCACTTTCAGTACAGAACCCTCTGCACTGCCAACCACAATTCGTTGCTGAAATCAAAGTCACAGATTAGCGCAGGCAATAGTGCAGTGTTTACCCAGAATTTTCTGCACTAGTGTGGGTGCAGAAGACAGGAAAGAACTGAACGTGAGCATAAACAATGTGCAATTGCCTGTGCTAATAGCAGCACACTGCGCATTTAAATCCGTTGAAATGGATGGTAATGAAGCAATTAGCTATGTAAAGCAGATGCAGAGACGTGTGCAGAAGACTAGGAGGAGGAGCTCAAAGCGAGATTTTAACGCGAGGTCTGAGGTGGCCGTTACGTGTTAGTTCGTGGGTCTGCAGTCAGTCCTGGTGAGGAATTAATGCCTGCTTTTCCTGGTTTTGCTGAAAAGAGCTGCAAGGGAAATATGTTGGAACAATGTTCTGCACATGTGCTGGTAAGCTATCTGACGCATAAAGTTCTTCACAGAATAATATTGCTGTTTGCGCACGCAAGTGACAAACTGGGGTTGTGTCGTGCACAGCATATAGGTGCCGTTAACACAGACGCTGTGCCCATGTGCTTGTTCTTCTTTAGCGCACTTTTTGCCCATAGCTCATTTGCCTACTGTCTGCTTACGGCACCCTTGAGCAAAATGTCTACACTAAATTTGCTTAGGAAACCTTCCGCTAGAGCTTTAGTGCTAGGCCGTAGCACAGAATTGTTGCATCAAGCTGTCAGAGTCTAAAAAAGAACACTTACTGGGTGATCTGCGTCTAAGTCAGAGCCATACATCAGAACACGGTTCGCGCATTTGTCCAAATCCGAGATCTTTTTAGGGAACCAAGGAATATTCTCCATATCTAGTAAAGATACAAAAACAAATAAAATTGTGAAAGGATGGCTCAGAATACATAATATGCAAGAGAAATTATGTTCTTCATCATAGGCTTCGTTTATTTACTTGCTAAAAGGTTGATAATCCGCCTTCATAATAATATTACACCATAGAACACAAAAACCTTATAGACTCACCACAATACAGCAGCCAAAAAAATTCTTACCCGTGATAAAATTGCATCAACAGCCGAACTCGTGAACAGAAGTGAATAGTCAAGTAAATTATAATACTAATCTTTTTCATAGCATTAATACACTTAATTTATTTATTTAGCTATATTTATATATTCCACCTTTCACTGGGTCAAGGAGGTTTACATGGGACAAATGCAAGATACATTATAACAGTAGTATCAAAACTATAAACATGCAATTATAGACCATTAGGGCTCTTAACTATATACATTTCTGACTATATTGTGCACTTACCACAATTTTCAAAATACTCCACAACAGCCTCCAGACCCTGCTCTCAAAGCCTCCAAACGAAAGGTCATGTAGAAATACTTCCATCAGCCTACTCACAATCCCCTCCCAGAAGCTAAAGAGAAAGCAATCTACATGCAGCCATGCCCTCTCATTATTTGCACCCACACTCTGGAACTCTCTACCATCAATGCTATGAGCATGCACTGAAATAACAGAATTTAAAAAAAGCTAAAGACACTCATCTTCCAAGAAGAGTATAAACATATTTGGAACCACAAATTCAACCCAATGTAAATATGTACTAAGCCCCATCTGTCGAATCACAATGGGACCGATTCTGTCCCAGACGTAGATCTCCTTTGTACATCCAGGCTGAGCCAGACGTACAAAGGAGATTGCGATTCTGATCCAGCAAGGCACGTCTAGCCCCGCGGGATCAGAATCACGAACAGGCATGTACATGCAAGCCAGGACTGCAATTCAGTCCTGACCTGCACATACATGCCCTGCCTGACTAACTCAGTCAGAGCTTTTAAATGGAGCCGCGGCGCCATGGCGTCATGTGGCCATGGAACCGCAGCTCCATTTAAAAGCCACAATGCTGGCTGCCTGCAAAAAGAGTTAATTCCCTGCAGCCTGACCCCCGATCCTGCCTCCTAAGGCCAGGGTCAGGCTGCGGGGAATTAACTCTGGCCCCCAGCCCCATCTGCACCCCAATGCTGAAAACAAACGACGTCCAGGGAAGTTATTCCACCCAGGGGTTGGAATAACTTCCCCGGCCATTTTGCTGGCTCTAGACGTACAGGGCCAACATTAGAATTGGCCCTGTATGTCTAGGGCTGGCGACCGCCCACTACCCACCTACTCTCTGCCCCCAGATTGCCTCTTCCTTGCCCTCAAATAACTTCCCCGCACAACTGGCCGGGAAGTTAGTCGGGGCCCGCAGCCGCCACGAATAGCAGGGATAGGCATTCCTTTGGGACATCCATCCCCACTATTTGTGGTTCAGAATAACCCTGAATGTAAATAGTTAAGAACTTTGAATACTATCATTCAGTTTTAATATATTGTAAATAGTTGAGAACAATATATACTGTTATCCTGTTCTACTGTTACAATGTTTAGTTCTATGTATAGCAGAGGCCCACTACAGCCCTGCTACACCCCTGTTAAATGTAAACCAACTCGAATGCTAGACAGGTGGTATAAAAACAAGTTTAAATAAATAAATATACAACAGTAGTGGTAGGCATCATGCTATGTTTTCTGAGGGGGGAGTTAAGCGCTTGGGCTGAAAATTTCTTTGAACAGGTGAGTCTTTAAATGCTTTCTGAATGTCTTTAGGTCAGGGATGTTCCTGAGCGGGTCTGGTAGCCTGTTCCATACGGAGGGTGCGTATAGTTGGAAGATTCTTCTACATGCTTGCTGGTTGGACTTGGTTCTGATGTGGGGGATGATGAGGGTGTTCATTGTAGAGGTCCATCTAGATCTGTGTGGTTGGGAGGGCTGAAGAAGCATGCTGGTGTGTATGGGGGAGGGGGGGTCCAAGTGGATTGCTTTGTGAATTAGCATGATGGTTTTGTAAGTTATATGGCTCTGTAGTGGGAGCCAGTGGAGCTGCTTGAGTACTGGGGTAATTTGATGTTTTCTTGCTGCTGCTTGCAGGGTTCTGGCTGTCGAGTGGAGAGCTGTTTGAAGCGGTAGGAGTGTGGATTGTAGTAGTCATTGGAGGATGACGTTGCAGTATTATTGAGGATTGTAGTACATTACGGAAGTCATCTGGTTCGAAGAGTGGTTGGAATGCCTTTGAATATCGGGCCCATCAACTCTGTCTATGTCCACAGCACCCTGAGCGAGCCTGATCTCAGAAGCTAAGCAGAGTCGGGCCTGATTAGTACTTGGATGGAAAGAAACTCACTCTTAGCTTGAGAATTTGCAACTGGATGTTTCTTATACACCAGTTTATTTATATACTGATTATATACTGATTGAAATGGTAGGATTTTGTTCTCTAAAGGTACTTTTATATTTTATTTGTCCCTTATAAACAAAGCTTCCATGGTGAAGTAAAAAAAAAAAAAAAGAGTGGGTAGAGACATGAAATCAGTTATCTGTTCGCATGCAGCGTTTCTCGTCCTTTCTCCTGTCATACCTACCGTCCTCCTCTACGCTGCAGTTGTCTGGTGGATTCATGGAAACCACACTGACATGAGACTTCAAAAGCAGGAAGATTTCATTCAGTTGTTCACGATTACTGTCACAATCCAGAAAGATCTCAAACTCAGAGTTTCTTCTCTTAGACTTTCTTGACTCAATATGGACGAGATTCACATGCTTCTCCTGTTAGTTGAAAATATTTAATTTAATTTTTTTAAAATTTTATTCATTTGATATTCCGTCACTTGCAAAAGAGCATTGCTTTTATTAATTGATGGTATGGAGAATGCATACAGAAGCACAATATTTATATCATTGTGAAACATACCTAATTTCTAATTCACATATTTTCTTGTTCCTTCAGAAAATTAACAGGTTTGCTCTGAAAATGCAGCTGTCATCAACTCACACAATAAAAATCATTTATGCAGAACCAAATTTGCAGTTTATGGAGTGACGTTTTCTGAGAAAGCTGATAATGATAGTCAGTGATTGATTCAATATGGGATCTGCAAGCAGGTACACACACAAACACACAGGCTCCCAATAGTGACCCTGTCTTTCCTTCCCATGTGCATGCAAAGGCAGCATAGGCTATCACAAGTCCCATGTCAGAGTTGGGACTTACCCAAGTTAGATTAAATATATACAAAGGATCATTTGCAGAGATTTTTACCTGGTTAAAAGCTTTTTTTTGTGGGTAAACAATTATTTTTGAAAGTTGTCTGCCCTCCTCTGAACTGGTAAAAGTATATGTGTTGTTTCAGAGGTGAAAAGAGAGCAGGGTTAGGCCAGCGAAGGAAAAGCACATGTGCTGTTTTCACGTTGTACTTTCCAGGATGTTCTCGGTGTCATCTGCAATGCAGGCACAAGGTCCACAAATTCATTTTGTACCACATTGCCGGCAATGCAAAGGAAAGATTGGTGGGGAGTTTCCTTTTGAAAATGAATTTGCAAGCATTTACCTGCAGACCCCCAAGCTGCATGGAGAGGCTGAAAACGGACTCCCGAGTGGAATTAAATTTAGCCATTTCTACTTCTGTTTATCTGAAGCAGTCATGTCATTTGCTATGTCCTCCTAGCACTCCCTACTGATATTGTTTCAGTTTTAGCATAAATGTAGATGTTTTTTCACTTTTTTAGAGGAAACGTCCCTGGTGCATAAGTATAGGGGGGTGGGGGAGATATGCAAAGACATTTACATGGTTCGCAGATCTGCAAAGCGTGTAAATGTTACTCGGCGGGATATTTAGCGACACTAGCGTGCTGAATAATGGCCGGTTAGCATTGAGGCGTGTTGGAGGCTTTCCGGGGCGCTACCTATCAGTAAGCAGGCAGCAGCGATATTGAGTTGCTACCCAGTTGCCACCAGGTGGCGAAAGTCAGCCACAGTAAAGGCTGGCCTAATTTCACCGCTGAAGCTAACCAGGGCCCGGTTAGCTTCCTGGCAATCCGGCCAACCTGGATATTCAATGTCAAGGTCAGGATATGGTCCCAGGATTGAATATCTGGATAGTTAGCCGTCACTGCTGAATATCCCCTCCCCCCTCCCCCCACCTCCCATGTAGTGCTTACCATAGATGCCTACCAAACTAATAATTTGAACAGGATTTCCCTTTAAGGAAATAATTTATTGATTGGGCAGATATAATGTCACAATTTTGATGATTTATGTTCCCCCAATAAAAATGAACCCATAGCTAAATGACTATAGCAATGGGCTTTCAATCTTTTATAAGTGTTGTAACAAAAAGCAAAGAACCCACCACAGAGAAGAGTCTGCAAGATTACCACCAGGGGTCATCAGTGCCATTTTGGGCAGCAACCGTGTGCAGAGCAGGAGTGAGTGGGCCTCGCTCCTCATCCCACTGGATACCCTTATAGCCCAGAAATGGTAATCAGGGGGATGGGAGGAGTCACCACTTTGTTGGTTTGGGGGCCTTCAGGGGAGATGGAATGGGAGTACTGCATCGAAGGGGGGAGTTATCAGTACTGCCTCAGAGGGGGAGTTGCCCGATGTGTACATGAACATCTGTCCCCTTCAGCAGGCACTTATTTGTGCACGCAAACATAACCCAAGAGGCACAAAGTATACACATCTTTTAAATAAACTCTTTTGGTTGCTTGGCAACTCAGACCTCACGTACAGATCCCATCATGCCCATACTCATTCACCTCCAGTGGCTCCCCATTCGGTTCCGTTTTCAGTATAAGGTTCTCACATTGGTCCATAAAGTCATTCACACCGGTTCCCCTCAGTACCTTTCTGATCTTATCCGTCTTCATTGCCTGCATCGTCCCCTCCAGTCCCTACCTGTCAACAGGTTGTACCTTCCCTCTGCCTCACAAGCACGCCAGCAATCCACTTGCACCTCCGCTTTCTTTTCCCTGGGTCCTGCCCTCTGGAATGTTCTCCCCTGTGATCTTCACCTTGAGCTATCCTTCCACAGATTTAAAGCCGTGTTAAAGACCTATCTGTTCTCCCTTGCCTTTGACCTTCCTCCACTCAATGCAGAACCCTCCCTTCCTCTCCCGCATTTCTACTATTTACTCTTGCTTTGTGCTTTATTCTTGCCTGTCCTGTCTTGCATCTGGCGTGCCTTTGTTTCTTTGCTCCTAGAAACCACGTTTTATTGTAAACCGCCCTGTTGCTTGCGTAAAGGGCGGTAGATCAATTTTCAAAATAAAGATAAAGATAAAGGTCCGTGAGATAAGGTGTATGTGCTATAGTTGTTCAGTCCATAACAGTTTTCATGAGTTGTATGTTTCAGGTAAGAGAGTGTTGAATGCTGAAGGCGACTGTGTAGTGCAAGACAGATGAGTAGCCATTTCCCCATCCTTTTACTCTTGCATATTGGGAAAGGGAGAATACAAGTTATGCACAGTATAATGAAGATGATAATATAGTACAGGGGACCAGTCTAAAAGCCCATGTACAGGGGATTTACTGAGCTTTCAGAAAATTTGCAGGACCTCCGAACTGTGTTTTATAATGTGTGATTAGTTTTATTTGCCAAAGTTTTTCTAAGGATCAAATTTGGGTTAATTGAGCCCTTTCGGTTCTGAAAATAGCAATTTGAAGCTCTAGTGTCTTGCATGTTACATTTAATTTTTTAAAATTGAATTTCATCTAATGACGGACCAACACAATCAATGTGAGATCTATGGAACTAGTGTTCAGGTGAGCTGTAATCGTCTTGCATTTTATTGATACATTTTCAAGAGTTTCAGTGAAGCATCATACCTGAAATAATTTTAAGGCCTTAACAAGTACACCAATTTCATTCTTTAAAGAAAAGACTATAGTGGCTCGAGCCCTCTCTGATGAATTGTCTTTGTTTTCTTTATGATCTTCAATTCTATTGTAATTTGATTTGTTCAGCTACAAATAAATAGAAAAAGAGAAATTAATTGTTGAAATTCACCACTGTTCCAAAATACGAAGAGATAAACAAAGTACTATGGGCATCCAAGAAGTGTGCCAAAGTAATCGAGCACCTATCTGTCTATCATGCTTCCAGAATAAGAGCTGGGAAGTTCTGGTCTGCAAGGACTACAAACCAGTTGGGTTTTCAGAATATTTCTAATGAATATGCATGAGCAAGTTTTATGCACTGCCTCCAATGTATGCAATTTGATCTCATGCAGATTTAGTAAGGGTGTCCTGAAAACTCAATCTGTTTGCAGCTCTTAAGGCCCAACTGTTCCCCAATTCCATTCTAGAATATTCTCAGAAGCTGTGGAGCCCGATTCATGAAGGGGCATGTCCAGGCTGTCTGGACAGCCCCAAGCAAGATGGGCCTGTTAGGACCCGATTCTGGACCACAGGAACAAAATATTCCCATGATGTACAGAATCTGGCTCATGAATGGCCCAGCATGCCCCTGTTGCCTGTGGGGACATCCTCCCCGCAGGTGCCCCCAATTCCCATGGCTTAGGTTCCCCGTATCCCCACTGCCCAACCCACGGCTGGCCTGCCGGCACCTGGATCAGGCAGCAGAGACCCCCACGCATCCGGCCCTGGCCACAGGGGGATCCGCGGGCCCGATTGCCGGGTCAGTGCTGCTTCTTCCACCTTCGAGATGGAATAAGTAGCACGTCCCCTTTGACCCAGCAGGACGTACAGGGCCGTGTATGTCTTGCCGGGCTGGCCTGCCCCCGCTCTGCCCAGATTCTGCCCCTTCCCACCCCCCGCCAGCTCCCCCCATCCTGGGATGTATGGGGAGAGCCAGAGAAGGAATCGGGCCCAGACAACTTGCGGGGCTGCACATCCCACTGGGACATACAGCCCCGCAACCCGCTTCTCAGAATCGAGCCTATACTGTACAACAATGAAAACATTGGGCCCAACATTCAGCGGCAGCGGCTAGCCGTTCTAAAGCAGCTAGCCACCGCCTTTGAACCTTAGATCCGGATATTCAATGTCAGGGCCATATTCAGGCACCAGCACTGAATATGCAGGTCAGCTGCATAGGGTTGAAACTGACCAGGTAGCAGCAATATTCAGCCGCTGCACAGTTAGCTTCGGTGGCGAAAGTTAGGATGGCTTTTTTTGTGCCTAACCTTCGCCACTTAGGAATAAACAGGCACCAGCTGAATATCACCTCTGCCCAGTTATCCCTGGGTGCTGCCCTCAGAATGCTATGATGCTAGCTGGCTAGTATCGGGGTGCCTAGCGGCAGCACCCACAGATATTCAGCAGCACTAAATGCATTAGTGCCACTAAATATTCCGTTCACAGCAATTAATGCAGTTAGCAATTGCCTTTATGCCAAATTCTGAAATGCACTGAAGCATTGCCTTTGCCCCCATCCAGACCTGCCTTTTTATTTTTAGTGCCAGCCACAGCAGTGATAACATCCCCAAAGTGAAACTTCAGAATGGCTCCTGCCTGCTTTCATGCTTTTAGCCTCTGACAGAAGAGACAAAGGAAGGAGCAAACCTCTTGCAGGCCAAAGGAGGAACGAACGGAGCAAGAGATGTGGGTTGGAACCAGACTGCTTTATTGAAAATAAGTCCCTATGCATTTCGGCTTGCGCCTTCTTCGGGGGACATACAGCTACCAGAGAATAAATGAACAAACAGTATTAAAATAAAATGGGGCAACATATATCACAATTAGTAATTAATATATAAAATAAATTCAAAACAATAAATCAAAAAACATCGAAACGTATTACCAAATATAAATTAAAAAATATATTAAAAATATATATATTTGAAACCATATTAAACAAATTAAAAAACAGAAGGGCCGAGACAAAAACCAACAATCGTATCTAAAATTTACGGACTATGGAGCAAAATCTGATCAACATATGATATACATATAAATATAATAATAAGAAAAATAACAATAAGAACAATTAAAAAATAAATGTATGACAATCATATATACAAAGCCAGGACCAAAAGAAAACGAATTAAAATATTTAGGTTACTCCAGACGTGTAAATCATATACGGTAACAACAATTATGAATCTAATAAAGAAATACAATCATAAATAAAAGCAATAAATAAATACATAAAATCATAAAATAATGATTATATTAAAAGAGGTAATAAAAATAAATATAAATATAAAAATAAAACTAAACATAAAAAAGAGATGAGATACTGATGAGGAGTAAAAAATGGCTGCAAGAAAATAATCATGTACAAAACCTACCAGTGCTGTGTTAAATGGAGTGTCTCATTAAGACAGTTTTTCGAATCACTCTATAATAGCTGGAAAAAGAAGAGCTGAACACTTTAGAGCGAATTATACAACTACTAAGAATAAATAATCAGAAGTTGAACAATGCATAAAAATGCAATTATGGAAAGGAATACAAGATACAAAATAACATGTGTGTATATGTGAAATTAAGCAGCATATCATTGTCTGGTGATAGATATTGTCAAAAGTGAAAAGCTATGTGTGTCCATATATGAGGCTAAGACAATCTATTATCATCTGATTTTGGATGCATGCTAAGATATGCAAAAGAAATAAAAAACTTTAAGAGAGATGATGTTATATGTGAGCTATAAACAAGACAATTGGTAAGAAACAACACTAGTTAAAATACATGTTGAATATAAAAAATATATATATATTAGACCAACATTGTAAGAGGAGTGGTGTACTCATCCTGAGTGATAAAACAAATTCAGTGAAACCATGGTGACATTGAAAGCCAACATAGTTGTTAGAATTAATAATGATGATACAAACCGGACCATTGCCCCGATGTTAAAAATGAAAATGAACCCGCTATTTGGCCGATGTGTCAGAAGTGCAGGAAACTGGCGGTGACATAATAAGAGAAGTGGATTTATTTGAATTAAAGTGCACGGGAAAAAAAGGGATAAAATATGTGATATTGTAGGTTAATGCTAATATTGAAAAACCGGCATGTAAAACTCAACTGAGTATAAAAGAATAACCGAGGTATCCGGATGCCCAACCCGGCTTGTACCCATCCCCCACCCCCCCCACCTCCTTTCCTTACCCCTTCCACCGACCCCCCCCCCCCTCAAGACAAACCGCACAGACATCAGGGTTTGGTGCAAACATTGCTTGGTCGCAGCTTTATTGACTGTAAAAACACCGGCCCAACACGGGCCAATTTTGTAATCCAAAAACAGTAACTGAATACAGAATAACCCCCCCCCCCTCATCCGGATGGTGCCCCCCACCAGCCGTTAGTAGCAAAGAGGAGCACCATCCACACACACACCCCCCGTGACCCCCCCCGCGCCCGCCTAGCCGTTATAGCAAAGGCCGGCTGAGGGGGTTCCTATTTCCGGGTAGAGACCCCATCCGGGACGTCTCCCCCAACCTGACGAGCCGTGCCGCTCACCTGGAAGGCGGCATACGGCTGCACTGAGGCACCGGGTCCACGAGCACCAGCTCGCTACCCCGCTCACCCGACCCAAAAGGGGCCACCCCCCCCACCAGCTGCAACTACATCCATCTCTCTCCCCCCCCCCCGCCGCAAACAAAGGGAGGGAGGGAGGGAAACCTTTTACCAGCGTGAGCAAGGAGGAAGAGAGGGGTCACCGGCCAGCGAGCCCTCCTTGCTCGCGCTGCCACCCACGCGTCCGCATACGCGGACCAATCAATACGCCCCCCCCGGAGCATAGGGCCCAGCGCGCGAGCGCGTGTGCTAGCGCGCCGCCCCCCCCCCACACTCCCCCAAGCAAACACGGCCAGCCAGGAAGTCGGGCCCCGGAACCCGGTTACCAGGCCGGCCGTGGGACCGGGGCCCGGCGGCCCAGCCCCTCATTAGCTAAAAAACAAACGGTGTCAGATGGAGTCAGTGAAAGGCAGAGAGGAAGAGATGCGATACTTTCAAGTCTGCAATGAAACTGATATCATTGACGAAACGGTAAAAGAGTGTAAAGTAAACAAATCTGAACCCAAACTCACTTTTTATCGTTGACCCGATGAATGTGATCTTTTTGTAAACCGCAAAGACTTGTGTGCTGAGTACAGGCACGGCGTATAACCAGTGGAAAGAGAAAACTCAAAGTGACCTCCAGTCTATATGGACGCCGTTTTTCGCGCCTTTTTTGGATGACGTAACCAAAGTGGGCGGAGTAGTAAACGTAGCGAAGAAGGGAAAATGAAGCAATGTAAATCAAAATCAATTGACAAAAGGACAACTTATGAGTAAACAATGGGGAAGGGAGAAGTATTGCTAATGACCTCAATATAGGAGAAGGAATACATTTGAAGTACTGAGAAAACCTATGGGAATTATATCTCAAAAAGGTAACAAGGCATGGAACCAGTATATAGCAAGTTGGACATTAGTAGACAAAATATGTTTACTACTCCGCCCACTTTGGCTACGTCATCCAAAAAAGGCGCGAAAAACGGCGTCCATATAGACTGGAGGTCACTTTGAGTTTTCTCTTTCCACTGGTTATATGCCGTGCCTGTACTCAGCACACAAGTCTTTGCGGTTTACAAAAAGATCACATACGTTGGGTCAACGATAAAAAGTGAGTTTGGGTTCAGATTTGTTTACTTTACACTCTTTTACCGTTTCGTCAATGATATCAGTTTCATTGCAGACTTGAAAGTATCGCATCTCTTCCTCTCTGCCTTTCACTGACTCCATCTGACACCGTTTGTTTTTTAGCTAATTCTTTTATACTCAGTTGAGTTTTACATGCCGGTTTTTCAATATTAGCATTAACCTACAATATCACATATTTTATCCCTTTTTTTCCCGTGCACTTTAATTCAAATAAATCCACTTCTCTTATTATGTCACCGCCAGTTTCCTGCACTTCTGACACATCGGCCAAATAGCGGGTTCATTTTCATTTTTAACATCGGGGCAATGGTCCGGTTTGTATCATCATTATTAATTCCAACAACTATGTTGGCTTTCAATGTCACCATGGTTTCACTGAATTTGTTTTATCACTCAGGATGAGTACACCACTCCTCTTACAATGTTGGCCTAATATATATATATTTTTTATATTCAACATGTATTTTAACTAGTGTTGTTTCTTACCAATTGTCTTGTTTATAGCTCACATATAACATCATCTCTCTTAAAGTTTTTTATTTCTTTTGCATATCTTAGCATGCATCCAAAATCAGATGATAATAGATTGTCTTAGCCTCATATATGGACACACATAGCTTTTCACTTTTGACAATATCTATCACCAGACAATGATATGCTGCTTAATTTCACATATACACACATGTTATTTTGTATCTTGTATTCCTTTCCATAATTGCATTTTTATGCATTGTTCAACTTCTGATTATTTATTATTAGTTGTATAATTCGCTCTAAAGTGTTCAGCTCTTCTTTTTCCAGCTATCATAGAGTGATTCGAAAAACTGTCTTAATGAGACACTCCATTTAACACAGCACTGGTAGGTTTTGTACATGATTATTTTCTTGCAGCAATTTTTTACTCCTCGTCAGTATCTCATCTCTTTTTTATGTTTATTTTTATATTTATATTTATATTTATTTTTATTACCTCTTTTAATATAATCATTATTTTATGATTTTATGTATTTATTTATTTATTGCTTTTATTTATGATTGTATTTCTTTATTAGATTCATAATTGTTGTTACGTATATGATTTACACGTCTGGAGTAACCTAAATATTTTAATTCGTTTTCTTTTGGTCCTGGCTTTGTATATATGATTGTCATACATTTATTTTTTAATTGTTCTTATTATTGTTATTTTTCTTATTATTATATTTATATGTATATCATATGTTGATCAGATTTTGCTCCATAGTCTGTAAATTTTAGATACGATTTTTGGTTTTTGTCTCGGCCCTTCTGTTTTTTAATTTGTTTAATATGGTTTCAAATATATATATTTTTAATATATTTTTTAATTTATATTTGGTAATACGTTTCGATGTTTTTTGATTTATTGTTTTGAATTTTTTATATATTAATTACTAATTGTGATATATGTTGCCCCATTTTATTTTAATACTGTTTGTTCATTTATTCTCTGGTAGCTGTATGTCCCCCGAAGAAGGCGCAAGCTGAAACGCGTAGGGACTTATTTTCAATAAAGCAGTCTGGTTCCAACCCACATCTCTTTAGCCTCTGACAGGCCTTGCACTGCACTGTCTCCTCCCCTGCATGGGTTACTAATTACACAGCAGGGCCGAACAGAGCATGAAAGCAAGCTGACTCCATGCTCAAATTTCACTTTGGGGATGTTATTACTGCTGTGGTCAGCACAGGAAAACAGGCAAGTGGGAGGGGAGGGACTAAGGGAAAGATTTGGATTGCGACCATCAGGGAGGAAGGTGAATGGCGACTTCCTCTTCCTGGTTGCCCAAAGTGTAAATATGGCCTTGGTCCTGTCTGGTAAATATCTAAGTTGCTCAGTTTCTCCTGGCCCTTTAAGTAAACATATGAGTGTTATATTTTCTCTCTCCAAAGTTCTCTTTCTAAAAAGTTATTTTGTACACATTAGAAGGAAACAAAAGAGGTCCAGTAAATTTAAGAGCATGTTTACTAAGAACATAAGACATGCCTTACTGGATCAGACCAAGGTTCATCAAGCCCAGTATACTAACAGTGGCCAGTCCAGGTCACAAGTACTTATCAGGTTCTCAAAAAGGTACACAGATTCCACAATGCTTATTCTGGGGGTAAGCAATGAATTTCCCTAGTCCTCTTTAATAATGATTTATGGACCTTTCCTCCAGGAACTTGCCCAAACCTTTTTTAAGCCGAGCTACACTAACAGCTTTTACTACATCCTCCGGAACAAATTCCAGAGTTTGATTATGTGTTGAGTGAAAAAATATTTTCTGTTAGTCTTAAAAGGGTTACATTGTAGCTTCATTGCATGTTCTCTAGTCTTTCTACTTTTTGATAGTGTAAACACCGATCTATGTTTACCCGCTCCACTCCATTCATTAATTTATAGACCTCAGTCGTCTGTTTTCAAAGTTGAAGAGCCCTAATCTTTTAAGCCTTTCCCCATAGGGGTATCATTCCATCTCCTTAACTGTTTGGTGACTCTTCTCCATATCTTTTCTAATTCTGCTATATCTTCTTCAAGATATGGCTACCAGAACTGCACACAGTATTCAAGGTGCAGTCGCATTATGGAATGATACAGAGGCATTATAATATCCTTGCTTTTATTCTCCATTCCTTTGCTTATGATTCCTAGCCTTCTAATTGCTTTCTTGGCTGCCGCTGCTCACTGTGTGGAAGGTTTCAATGTATTATCCACGATGACGGCTAAATCCTTTTCCTCAGTGGTGGTTTCTAATGTGGAACCTTGCATCATGTAACCGATTCCGTACTGGTCGTCCAACCCCTGTATTGACGATCAGAATTGGGGCTTACAGAGGTATACCTGATTCTCATCCTGTGTGGGCTAGACGTGCCTGTGGGATTGGAATTGGGTCTACGGCTTGGACGTGCAGGCCAGGCCCCGATTTTGATCAGCCACATGCCCAGCCCACATACCCGGATAACTCAGCCAGGATCCTTAACGGAGCTGCAGTGCCATGGCTCCATTCAGGAGCTGCAGTCCGCAACTGCCCCCCAGCCTGACCTCTGATCTGGCTTCCCATGGCTGGGCTGTGTGGATCTCCTGCACCCCCTCACCTTCCATCTCTTCCTGGAATAAGTCCCCCATCTCCATGGCCGACCCTGGACATACAGAGCCAATCTCAGAATCGGCCCTGAATGTCCGCGGTCGCTCCCACCACCCACCCTCGTTCCACTTCTGTCCCCCCCCCCCTTCCAACCCCCAAAACAGAGCTCCCCATACAAATTGCCTTTTCATATGGGGAACTCTGGTCCTGGCAGGTTGCCCAGCCATTTAACGGGTCTGGACATCTGGATTGGACATCCAGACCCACTAAATGGAGTTCAGAATGACCCCCTAAGTGCATAACTTTGCACTTGTCTACATTAAATTTCATCTGCTATTTGGACTTCCAGTCTTCCAATTTATGAAGGTCCTCTAGCAATTTTTCACAATTCTCTTGTGTTTTAACAACTTTGAATAATTTTTTTTATTTTTTATTTGATTTTTCTATATCACCCCTTCCAAAGACCAGGGGCGGTTTACAGATAACAGAACATTTTACATAGAACAATGGTTTAACTTTTTACATAATAACTTTTGGGAGTAACAAAACAGTTGGATATACATTTGGCATCTGCAAATTTGATTGCCTCACACGTTATTCCCATTTCGATGTCATTTATGAATATTTATTTATTTATTTATTTATTTATTTAATGATATTTTTATACCGCCTTATCAAACAATCAAAGTGGTTTAACAAACAAGAAATATAAAAGCAGTGATAATATGAACATGTAGTAATATGTTAAAAAACAATGGGCCCAGCACAGATCCCTGGGGTACTCCACCATTCACCTTGCTCTATTGAGAAAATTGGCCATTTAGCCCTACCCTCTGCTTTCTATCTTTTAACCAGTTTCTGATCCACAATAATACATTGCCTCCTATCCCATGACTTTTAATTTTGCCAAGAGTCTCTCATGAGGGACATTGTCAAAAGCTTTCTGAAAATCCATATACACTATATCAACTGGCTCACCTTTATCTACCTGTTTATTCATACCTTCAAAAAATATATAACAGATTTGTAAGATAAGACCTTCCTTGGCTAAATCTATGTTGGCTTTCTCCCAATAAACCATGACTATCTACATGTACAGTAATTTTATTCTTTATAATGATTTCTACCATTTTTCCAGTACTGTTGTCAGGCTGACTGGTCTGTAGCTACCAGATCACCCCTAGAACCCTTTTTAAAAAATGGTATTACATTGGCCATTCTCTAATCTTTGGGTACCATTACCTGATTCACCGATTACTAATAGTAGGTCTGCAATCTCAAATTTCAGTGCTTTCAGCACTCTCGAATGTATACCATCCGGCCCAGATGATTTTATTTATTTAACAGGTTTTTATACCACTTTATCATTTTAGTCAAAATGGTTTACAATGTAATTTAAACTTAGTAATGTACATTAAACAGGGACATTGATAACTTGGATTCTTCTGAGGCAATGGAGGGTTAAGTGACTTGTCCAAGGCCACAAGGAGTGCTAATGGGAATCAAAACCTAGACTCTTGGTTCCCAATCTAGTTTATCCAAAACATCTTCCTGGTTTACTGTATTGATATTTGTTTCAATCCTTCTTCTACATCATGTTTAAATACCATTTCAGAAATGGGTAACTTCCCTACATCTTCTTCAGTAAAGACTGAAGCAAAGAAGTCATTCAATCTCTACGCTATGGCCTTGTGTTTCCTTAGCACCCCTTTTACCTCTCTATCATCTAATGGTCCAACTGACTCTCTCACAGGGCTTTTGCTATGAATATACTTGAGAAAGTTTTTATTATGCGTTTTTGCTTCCACGACAAGCTTTTTTTCAAATTCTCTCTTTGCCTGCCTTATCAATGCTTTGCATCTAACTTGCCAGTGCTTATGTCTTTCCAGTTTTCATCATTTGGCTCCTTTTTCCATTTCCTAAAAGATGCTTTTTTGGTTACAACAGCCTCTCTGACCTCACCTTTAAACCAAGCTCCTTCCCAGCACTATCTTAAATCTTGTCTAGGTGGTGTGTGAGGTCTGCTACCTTTATACCAGGTAGGCATGTTACCGAGCCATCCTCACGTCCACCAGCCAACCAGCTATCTACATGCCTAGTGATCGAATCTCCAACTATAATGGCTGTCCTAACCCTTCCCTCTAGGGCACTTGACTCTGGAGAAGCCTGCTGTGTGGAAGAGGGTTTTACATACCTGGAGGACAGATCCTAGCTACAGGATCACTTCCTGCCACACCAAGATAATGCTCTCCTTTTACATGATGTCTCTTCTCCATGGCAACAGAGAGGCTGCCAGACTGGATATAGGACTTTAGTACTACATCCCTGTAGGTCTCTTCTACATACCTCTCTATCTTCCTTAGCTCCACCAAATCTGCTACTTTAGCCTCCAGAGATTGGACTTGTTCCCTGAGAGCAAAGAGCTCAGTACACCTAGTGCACACATAAGACCTCTCACCAACTGGGAGAAAATCACACATGTGGCACTCAATGCAAAAGACTGGATAGCACCCATCTCGCTGCTGGACTGCTGTCTGAATCTTAGTTTTAAGGTTTTAGATATATAAGTTGTTTACTTACTTAAAGTTCCTAGAGATACTTGTACCAATACAACTATACCTAATAAGTTTAAGGGACTTTGTTCACTTCAGGAGTTCTTTAATTAATCTATTTCTGATAAGAATAATCAGCTAAACCTAAAAGTGAATTTGACCACTTATTTCCCTTTAATAGGTTTAAGAGCCTATAAATATAAGATTATGTGAGGGGTGGATGGGAGTCAGTGTGGATAGGAGGGAAGCAAACACTTAATAAAAGCTGGCTTGCTACACAGTGCCCTGACTTTTAGAGCTTGTTTTTAATAAAGATTTTGACATGTGTTAATGAAGTTAACAAGCATTAAGTGCCCAAAGTCCTTTTATTTCTCTGGGTGCAATGGCACTTAATGCAGATTTATTTATTTATAACCTTTAGTAAACCTGCCCCTTAGCGTTAAACAAGCCCTTGCTATTCTGGGATGAGCAGAATAGAATCTGTCTATGCTTTGGGAACCTGACAAGTACTCGTGACCTGGATCGGTCACTGCTGGAAAGAGGATCCTGGGCTCGATGGACCTTTGGTCTTATCTCAAATGGAAAATCTTATGTTCTTATGTAACAAGTAGTGTGGTTGCCATGTTAGTCAACTTGAATTCACAGAAATAAATGTGAATAAAAAAAGGAAAATCTAACAAAACATTTTTGACAAGCTTTCAGGAGCTAAAACCTCCTTTCTCAGATTAGGACAAACTGTGCCAAAGAAGCCATTTGCTTATTCTGTCCTGACCTGTGTGATGAGGAGAGCATGGTTGAGCCCATGCAAACAGAGGAAAATTATAGTTCTACCTTTAAGGAAGGAGACAGGCAAGATATCTGTAGCTTTCAGGGTGCAGGCAAAGGAAAAAAAACACGCACTTGCTGAAGCTAAGCCACACCCAAGCTCTGCTGATCTAAGGGCAGGCTTGGAGGATAATGAGAGACACCTGGGTAAGGGACAGTGCAAGTTAGGAAAAAGGCAGCCTTATAAACCCAGAGAAACACATGAGAGTAGCACCGGCTGGAGAGAGGATTCCACGAGAGAGCAGTACTCGGGGAGAGAGCAGCACACGAGGGAGCTGACTAGAGAGAGCACTGCAGACTTCTGTGGAGGGAGAAGCACCAGGGAAAGACCCAGAAAACTCACCAAAGAGAAGAACGGTGGAGATTTCCAGGGGGATTTCAGAGGTGAAAGCAGCACCCAGAAAGAGAGCCAGGCTTGCAGGGAAACTGCAATTGCTTCTGAAGCCAGTAGAGCTGTAGCTGGAAGAATTGCAGACAAGGGGCAAGGTGCAGTTCCTCCAGTACATGGACCAGCTAAAAAGATTCCAGTTCCCAGAAGGTGGGTGGATAAAAATATACCTAAGAGTGACCTAAGCCAGTTAGAGGCACTCTGGCGTTTGAGTCAGGGAAAGAAACTGCTCACTCCAGGTGGAAACCCTTTTCCTAGTAAGAAGCCCCAGTGGAGGAGAATTCAGGAGCTTCTAGAGAGTTTCAAGCAAGAAGCATTGCATGAAGGCTTAGAGCCAGACATACCGGTTGAAAACCCGGAGGAAATGCAGGTAGAATCTGTTGAACCTGATTCTGACTCAGAGGATTTATTAATGGACTGTTCATGGTGCAAAAAGGCAGAATAGAAGCTGCTGGTTAAAGGAAAAAGTCTGTAACCTGAAAACTACCAAAAGCAGTGAGTAAGACAGGGAGAATGATTCTAGCCTGAATTGCTAAGTACCCTGTTGAAAGAAGAAAAGACATTTACTTTGATTTGAAGAAAAGAAACTGTTTGTTGCTGTATGTTTGGGAAACAGCTACGTATGTTGTGAAGGCCAGCTAAAGCAATTTCACTGTTGGGTTTCTGTGTGATTTTCCTGAGGCTCATTTGTTTTGGAGAAGAATCCTGTTGCTATGTTTGAGCTATATGCTTGTGAAAAGAAGGAAATAAATTCCTGTGTGTCTTTTGGAAAAAAACCCTCGGTTCTCAATACTACTGTTTTTTAAGTGGTAGCACAACTACAAGTCCCAGCAGCCCAAGCTCTGGACGAGGACAAATAATTCTTTATTCAAAGACTAAACAGTGGCACCCCTATACCTATAGGCCGTGGCCTGGGCTAGGGGCCCCCACACCTGATGTTCCAAAAACTAGTCAAAAATATATTCAGTCCAATAAAAATGTATCACCTTGTATTCTTTGGGCCCAATATTTAAAAAAAAACTGAGCTCCTAAATTTAAGCTCCTATGTTAGGTTTCTAAATTTGTCTCCTATTTTCAGTTAAATACTAGACCCTAAGGGCCAGATATTTAGCCCGTGCTGGTCAGAACGTAAAGTACCTGGCCGCCGTGAGCAAAAGTGAATGGTTATTCAACACCGGACATAAGATATCCACCAGCGCTGAATATCTGGATTTGCTTCCAACCTCCATTGCTGTCTGGTCAGCGATGATATTCAGTCACTAACCGGATAGCAAAACTGCATAAAGTTAGGACAGCCATTGACCTGCCTTAACTTTATGTGGTTACCTATCCGGATGCAGGCTGAAAATCTCTGTTGACCAAATAGTGCTCAGATCACCACAACCCCATCCATGGACCGCCTTGGCACTATTTAGATTGTGCCAGGTGCTTTGTGGAGATAATCAACAGCACTAGCTGGTTAGAGCCACCGAACATTACTACTACTACACTACAGACACATATAAAAGACGGTCCCTGCTCAGCGCTCATAATCTAGTCAAGACAGGTGTCACACCTCATCCGCCCCAGCCTTAACTGCTGGTATGGTTTGGCTTATGAGGGTGGTAGTTGTGCCGTGCTTGTATCTATACAAATCACACATAAACCTTCTTTTCTTTTAGGGTTTTATTCCCCGTCCCTTTGAGGTTTTCTTCTTTAACAACAGAAATAAATAGCCTAACTTGGCTTATAACATAAAGTAAATGGATAACACAAATAGCTTTCTTCAGCATATAACGTCAAACAAAAGAAAAGAACAAACAGCCTACTTTGTCTGTTTGGCTAGAGAGAGAGAGAGAGTTTGTAGCCTTTGCTACCTGCACATGGAATTAAGGTTACACAAACCTTTACCTTAAGGAGTATTCAGGTTCTTTTGTAGTAAGAGAACATTCCATTAATTCTGTATCTTCTAATGTACCAGAATCTTCATATTCCATCAATTCTGGTCCGGAGGAATCTGCATTGCCCACTTCTAATGTGGAATAAAAGTATGGCAGATTTGCCTCGTTAGTTAGGAAGTTCCTCTTCCTCTGAGTAGCACTGCTTCCCTGGGAAAGGTCACCAAACTCTGTATGCTGTTTTCTAGAACCCTGCCCCCGTTGGTGCTTCAGTGGATAGCTCAGGTCTCTGTTTAGCTTGCTAGCTGAGTAATTGTGATACGCTCCCTGCTGGGTCTGCCTCAGCTCTCCCGGCTCAGCTGTACCCGATTGCAAACTGTGTAACGGCGTTTCTCTTGGAGCTAAGAGTTCACTGTAATAAGGGATTTCTTCTGCTTCTCTCGGTAGGTGAAGCTCCCTTCTTTTAATACTTTTATAAACAGGAGAAAACTTGCTATCAGCTTCTGAATGTCTAGGCTTTGTAAGGGTATTTTTCTGCCTCCAAGACTCTTCTCTTTTAGAGGGCAGATATCCCTTATATCTCTTCTTTTCCCCTGTATCTGCTGTTGCAGCTTTCTTATATTTCACTTGCCTTCTCTCAGAGCTGCACAGGTCTCTGGACTCTTTCCACAATTCTTCTCTCCAGGATTGCCTACTCGGCTCCTCTCTCCAAGATTGCCTGTAAGAACGCCTCTCTCTCCAAGGCTGTCTCTCTCTCCAAGCTTGCCTCTCTCTCCAAGCTTGCTTCCCATTCGAAGGTAGCCTCTCTCTCCAAGATTGTCTCTCTCTCCAAGGTTGCCTCTCACTCCAAGCTTGCCTCTCTCTCCAAGCTTGCCTCTCTCTCCAAGCTTGCCTACCACTGAATGTTTGGTAGTCCGTTTTATCTATGTATTTTCTGACTCCACCTTTCTTCAGCTGCGCTTCATTAGGTGAAGCAGAGTCCCGTGCCTTACTCCCGGGGTGTGTCTCTCTAGGCTCTGGGCACGTGTGCTTTCGTTGTCCCTGGCAACTGTCAAGCATTCCTTCATTCATCCTGTCACTTTTTCCTTGATCATTCATACTGCTCAGCTTTCTCTCATGCTGCCCTAGGTCCACCCTGTGACACAGGCAACATGACAGCTAAGTGCAATAGCTCACTACCTTATCTCTCCCTACACCCCTCCTCGGGAATTCCACTCTTCTGGCAAATCACTTCTATCTGTGCTCTTCTCTTCTATTGCTAACTCCATACTTCATTCCTTTCACCTTGCTGCTCCTTATGCCTGGAACAAACTACCTGAGTCTATACGTCAGGCGCCTTCTCTGACCCTTTTCAAATCCAGGCTGAAAATTCACCTCTTCGCTGCCACTTTCGGATCTTGACTCACCTGATCTCCTTTGTGTTTCCTTACTATTCCCTCTAGATGTATCCCATGTCTATGGCTACTGTGTTGTTTGTCTTGACTAGATTGTAAGCTCTGATGAGCAGGGACCATCTTTTACATGTGTCTGTACAGCACTGCGTACACCTTGTAGCACTATACAACTGTTCAGTAGTAGTAGATACGTCTAGGAGTATGCTAAGGAAACACAAAGGAGACTGAGTGGATCATGATCCAAAAGCAGACTCAAAGAGCTGAGTCTTCAGCATGGATTTAAAAAGGGGCAGAGATGAAGCCTGACGTACAGATTCAGGTAGATTGTTCCAAGCATGAGGAGCAGCAAGGTGAAAGGATAAAAGTCTGGAGTTGGCAATGGAATAGAAGTGATCCACCAGAACCGTGAAGTTCCTGAGGAGGGGTATTGGGAGAGATAAGGGAGGAAAGGTAGTGAGGAGCAGCAGAATGAGTGCACTTATAGGTTAATAGGGGACGTTTGAACTGGATATGGAAATGCATAGGGAATGAGTGAAGTGACCTAGGGTTATGTAAACATATTGAGGCTGACAGAAGATTAGCCGCACAGCTGAGTTTTGAATTGATTGAAGGGGAGACCAGCAAGGAGGAGATTGCAATAGTCTAGATGGGAGGTGACTAAAGAGTGGATAAGTGTCTTAGTAGTGTGTTCAGAAAGAAAGGGGCAAATTTTGCTGATGTTGTAAAGAAAGAAACAACAGCTTTTAGCTATCGGTTGGATGTGTGTGGAAAAGGAGAGGGAGGAGTCAAAGACGACCCCAAGGTTGTGAGCCGAGGAAACAGGGAGTAGTAAAGTGTTAGCCACAGAGATTGAGAAAAGAGGAAGGGGAAAGGTAGATTTAGGGGGGAAAATAAGAAGCTTGGTTTTCGCCATGTTCAATTTCAAGTGGTGGTGAGACATCCAGGCATCAGTGTCATTTAGGCAGGCAGAGATTCGGGCCTGGATTGCCGGAGCGATTTCAGGTATAGAGAGATAGATCTGAGATGGTACTGAAAGCCATGGGAAGAGATGAGTGCACCAAGGGACTGGGTGGAGAGAGAGAAAAGGAGTGGACCCAAGACAGACCTTTGGGGTACATCAATTGAGAGTGGGATAGCAGTAGAGGAGGATCCAACAGAACAAGCACTGAAAGTGTGATGGGAAAGATAAGAAGAGAACGAGGCCAGCACAGAACCCTTAAAATCAAGTGAGGAGAAGGTATCAAGGAGAAGGTGGTGGTCAACAGTGTCAAAAGCAGCAGAAAGGTCAAAAAGGATGAGGACAGAATAAAGGTCCTTGGATTTTGTCAGGCTCAGTGGGATTTAACTGGCTAGCAATATTGGACCCTAAGGGGGCATATTCAAGGGTGGCAACTAGCATTTGCGAAGCCCATAGCCATTGCCATTGAATACTAACCTGGATATTCAATGCTGGGGTCATATCTGGCCACTGGCATTGAATATTCAGGGTACCGCGTAGCGTGGAAGCTAACCAGGCAGCAGCAATATTGAGCCTCCACCCAGTTAGCTCCCACAGGTAAAGACAGGCCAGCTTTTGCCGCACCTATCTCTACCCATAGGTTGCTAACCGGGCAGTGGTTCAATATCGGCACTGCCTGGTTAGCAACAAGTGCTGCCTCCACTCCACCCTGGAACACCGCAATGCTAACCATAGCTATGGGGCATGTAATGGCGGTACCCGTGGATATCCAGCAACAGTGTTAGCGCTGCTCAATATCCCACTAACTGGCATTTACATGGTTTACAGGTCTGAAAACCATGTAAATGTCTTTGAATATTCACCTCGAAGTTCGTGTGTGTTGATTTGGTAATGCTTATATACCATAAATTCTTTGCGTTCTCTGCAGTATACAAAATACCGTTTTCAACAATAAAATAAAAAGACAATACACAAGACAAAATTAAATCTAAGAAACAGCAGTTTCATAAGAAAAGGAAAGAAAAACAACTTAATTAAAAGCACAATTAAAATAAAAAAAAAACTTTCAGCTGTTTACGAAACTGTAAAAAATAATCTAACAAATGCACATTGAAGAGCAGTCAATTCCAGTCCTATGAGGCTGAAAAAGACATCAACCTACTTAAAATTCGAGCACCCTAAACTTGAGGAAAAATAGAACATTGGAAACCTACTCCAATGGGAGTACAGGCTCCAAGAGAAACAATAAAATTCCCCAGGGCTAATTTTGGGGAGAGTAATTCCTAACTTCAACACATTAAAACCAGGGCCATGACCCTAAAACAGACTTTGAATTCATTAGGAAGAACATGAAAGTTCTCTGCTGAAATTTGCCTCATTAGTAGCTTAAAAGTTATGCTCCTAAAAGTGGGCTTGCCATTTATTTGCCTTGATTAATGAGTCTAATTTAGGTGCCCAGTGTTGAAAATCCATGCTAAGCTCTTAACATTGTCCTCTGTCCCAAATCTACCCCATTGCTATTAAATTTAGGCACTCAGCCCTAGCAGATTTCCAGAGAGACCAATTTAGGAGAATCTCTCTCAAAGTTAGGACAATAAAACCTTTGAATATCAACTTCTTTAGTGTTTTTGTTTTATTTCGTTTTTATTTCTGTGTATTCTATAGGAGTCAATATAGCTTTAAAGCCTGTGGCTTGATAAACTGGTATGCTATCTTGCTCAGGGGACACAGTAACATGACATGACATTTCCATTGTCTAGCATAGGTAGTAATGAGTCAGCAGTACAGAAAGATCTGGTATAGAGATAAGAGGTGTGGGTGAAAACAGTAACATGCTTATTTCATCTGTGTAATTCAAATGCATATGAGAAGAACATCTTCTGTACCATGATGCTTATTTCAGATTGCACGTAGTGAGACTTAAATATAAAGTATTTGAGACCTTGCAAATTTTAAAAGAATGCTTAGCTTGACTTTGTTGGAATAGACAATAGGCAAACAGACTTCCTGGAAAACTGATATGGGCAAGTTGGGGAAGTGCTTAATTGAATGTGATAACCTAAAACCTTTGATTTCACTGCAGTCCTCTTCCTGAACTTATCGAGATCGGGACCTTCTAGCCAGCATTGGCATGTCCTACACGGGTTTAACACATACTGAACTGTTCTTATGTGCACTAAGCAATGTTCTTGTACACTGAAATGAATTAGCTCAAGGTATCTAGAACAGAAACTATAGAGTAAGGAGCATGAACACCTTTCCTGCTTATTTATAGCCCCAGTAGCATTACATAGCTGTTTGTTGTTTCCTGTCTTAGCTATACCCATCTTTTCTGACTCGCGGCACAACATCATGCTGTCATCACACCCATCGATGCATGGATAGTATATATCATGCAGACTGCCCAAATGTTCATTTATGGGAGAAATAAGAGGACATCTTTGGGCATCTCCAGATCAAGCTGTAATCTTTCTCTAGTTTATGCACAAGAATTTGTAATTTTGTTGAAGTCTGCACTGTCCACAGACATAGAACATGGACTTAGGGAAGGAGAATAAACTGAAACAGGAGAATTGTCTTTAGACCAACTCCAGATGAAGATATTTTGCAAGCAATAGTCCATAGATTTTCTGCTTTTGTCTGAACCAAGAGGCTCCTTCCTCTGAAGACTGGATTTTGCACAGGATCTAGAGTACAAGCCTTCTTTAAGCTCCAGATGGGCAACAGACACATTAGACCACTAATCGGTTCCTACGCTTATCCTTCTGAAATCTACAGTACCTGAATGTACACCGCTTTGACTTGTAGAAAAGCGGTATATAAACCTAGTTAAATAAATAGTCACTGGGGTTTCCTTTCGAAAGATAACATAAGATATGCCATACTGGGTCATCCCAAGGACCATCAAGCCCAGTATCCTGTTTCCAGCAGTAGCCAATCCAGATCACAAGTTCCTAGCAGGTTCCCAAAAAGGCACACAGGTTCCACAATGTTTGTTCCGGGGCAAGCAGTGAATTTCCCAGGTCCTCTTTAATAATGGTTTATGAACCTTTCCTCCAGGAACTTGTGCACACTTTAACTTAAGACACAATTTCTGCTATTGATGCTGGTATTAGGAGGTGCCACTTTATAAAAATTACCCTCTTAGTGTGGCACAAAAGCGAGTTTCCTCTTCCCCCAGCAGCTCCCAACACTTTTTCCCCACTCTTTCCTGCCACATGAATGTAAACTTACTAAAATAATGGCCAACACAAGGCCTGAGAGTGGCAGTGTCAGCAGCAACATGGATTTATAAAGATTCACGGAGCTGTCAGCACATGATCTTCTCCCAAGTCACACCTCCCAAACAGAAGCCAGGAAGGGCAAGGCCTGGGAGAGGAATGTGCCTTTAGTGTCCCATGCTGCGGGCATTACCGCCACCAACAGGCCTCGGACCGGCCTTAAATTCAGTAAGCTTATGTCCATGGGGCAGCAGAGGGGAGTTTTGGGGGGCTACGGTCACGGCCAGTTTTCTTTGGATGGTGAGAAATGAGATCCCTGTCACTCTGCAGTTTCCAGCTCCTGCCTGTCTGCTGTCTGTTTGTCCAGCCATGCATGCATACATAAATCTATGTATGGATAGACAGATGGACAGACAGATGGACACAGTCTCAAAGGGCACTCTCGAGTTTTGCAAAATGCGACTAAAAATATAAAATCAACATTAGGTTGATAGTGGCTAGGTACCACCCAGCAAGGCCATAGGGACATAGATACAGTAAAGGGATGTTTAGGAAACAGCCTCACTAGTTTTCCAAAGTTTAGCGATAAGGCATGGAGTCTGGGAGGCCTGGCTGTTTGATTAAGAAGGATCACTTGTATACGCATCTCCCTTGGATACTGCAGAACCCAAGAGGAAGGCAACAAAACTTACCTGGAAAAGGAATTGATTTGATTAAGGAGTGGTAAGTGGTCAGGCCTCTACTGCTAACAGCTGTGATATATGAAAGCCCAGAGTGGTCAGGGATATATCCCATGCATTTGTACAAGGTGACAATTTCTAGGGGCAACAGCACAGTGAGAGCAAGAATCATGTCTGTCTGTCCATCACATTGATGAGAATCAACCCTCCTACAGCTAGTTGGTTTACCTGTGTTTGAGAGAACCAATAAAATGGGATGGTGGGAGGGAAAAAGTAGGTGCTCAAGTTACTACTGCTGGCACACAGAGGGGGAGAGGGAGGCTGACTGAGAAAGAAGAGGGGAAAGGGGAGGAAAGGGGGGAGTCAAGGAGCCTGCAGATAGAAGAGCAAGAGAGAGAAGAAAAGGAAACTGAAAGGAATGAGAATAGGAAAGAACAGGAGAGAAATCGCAGCAGAAAGGGAGAAAGAGAAGAGGGAAAGAAGGATGAGGAGAAGGAGACGAGAGAGAGAGAACAGCAGAGATGAAGAAAGCCGAAGGAGACCAGCAGCAGAACTGGAAAATCGACACAAAGAAGGTAGGAGAGGTGGAAGAAGAGCTATGAGGAGAAACTTAGCAGAGAAGAGAAAAGGGGGAAGTGCAAGAAGGGTAGCCAAGAGGAGGAATTTAGGAAAAGGTTTTGCGGGGAGGAAGAAAAAAAAATCTAAAAAATATACGCATATCAAAAAAATTAAAAGGGCATAAAAAAATCTAACAACCACCTCTGTAAAAGGAACAGACCGTGCAGGAGTTGCATAAATGTTTTGTTTGTAAGGTATTTAAAGCATGGATATGCAGTCCTGCAATGCATAATAGGGGAAACTATCAAAGAATGCTCTTCCGCTGTACCGTCAATTCGAAAAATGTAAAAAGGGGGTAAAAGCCTGTTTTTGTCAGCAGGCATATGGAGCCACTGGAAAGGCTGTCTAAAGATGTACTGTTTATAGTTTCAAACTGCATTTTATAAGGAGGCTTAAAATAAACCTCAAATGCATCATCCAGTGCTTTAAGCACCTGTTTTCCTGGGCCTCTTGAAATAACCAGAATTAACCTTGTGTGTTACCTGTTTCAAATTTTGTAAATTAACTATTTATGTATGCCCTTTCTAACAGCCTAACAGTCCTAGCTGCAGTGTCCCGATGCTTCCTACAATACTAGAGACCACTGAATTTGGAGAGCTCAACCCGGGAGATAATACAGGATTCGGAATTCTTTACTATGAAGAAACCTGTAATGCTGGAACCCAGAATCATAAACTTTGTAAAGAGCATATCCAATGGCTAGATCAGAACTAGACACATGAAGCCCGCTAGCCCAGACGTCAGGCAGTGAAGCCTGGCACACAACGGGATCTCAGTGTACAGTATTCCCTCTTTCTTCTAATCTTCTCTATTTAGGGAGGAGATTGTAGAAACTAATGACTCCAGTCGAAGGATTAGCAAAAGATCTATTCTTAGCTCCTAGTCTAGTTGACGACATGCAACCTTGTGCTACCTCGCTCCAAAAAGTTACATCTGCTCTCCAGAAGCCGTCATGAATAACCCTATAGTGTTCCTTCCTCTGAATCCCGACTGGAAAGCAGCAATGATCACCTGCAAGCTTTTCGTCACAGATCGCGATCTGCCTGACAGATGAGATGAAATGCGCACAAGTGTACTTCAATTTGTGGGGGAGACGGACGTCTAGTGATGACCTAAACATCTCTCCAGAGACCACCTAAAGTATTCTCTAACATACCGGTGTGCAATGGGTGCATTGTATATATTGATAGGACTTTGTAGAGTGGGCTCCTCTTTCACCATCCTTGGATGAAATGACGCGATTCGTAAGCTGAATTCATATTCGGCTGACCTTCTTAGCGCCGTCTGGGACAGAGCTCATAAATAATTCCCCAGTCCTGTAAACTCCAAGTTCAAAACTAGACGTAATCAGGCGAAATCTGCCTTCTCCCTGCACTCTCTTTACTAAGAATCTGAATTCAGAAGTACGATATCCCATACAGTATACAAATAAACCTAGAAAGTGATGTGACGCTAAAGTATTTCAGCATGCAGAGCGCGACGTCTCAAAGAATTTTGTTTGTACGGATATTTTAAACCAGTCACTAGATTACCGTTATGTAAAAGGCTGGACAGCAGTAACCCACAGCATAGCTTTTCTTCTTTGGGGTAGTGTCCTCTAACAGCTATGAAACACAAGGCAAACAAGTTATCCGGCCAAAGAAAGGGTTAAAGCAATCTAATTGGAACGTAAATCAATGAAAAGGCTGAATCCATAGGGACCCTACCTCATTATTTAGCTGATTCTCATCAAAGTTAATGTTCATGGAGTCAAAAGACCTTCCTCTTCTTGGCCCATCAAGTCTGTTGGAGTACATGCTGCTTCGGTCTCTTTCGGTGACTCCTTTTATTCGTTCGTTTTTCTTGGCCGGTTCGGTTTCCCTTGGCTTTGTCAGACCTTCTGGTTTTTGTGCCTCCGACCGCTTCCTGCTATTTATGTAGGGCGATAGGCGGGACGAGGAAGGGGGATCCGGGAAGCAGAATCGCAATCTTATCCCGAAAGCAAATGGAAAAAAATAGCTCGCATACGTCAGAAGGTTTAACAAAGTCTCATCAGGATTCATTCAACCTCAAAAGGCAGAAAAGGCAAGATCAAACAGCTAGCCAACGTAGTTTTCTCTTTCCCACACGACTAACAATAGGTCATAAACATATGAAGTGTTTCTATCACTGGGTTGTTTAGTTCTGTGGGTTGTCTTCCCTAACCACGTTGTGACATGACATTATGTAAAATGTCCTTATACTATCACGACAATTAACTTTTATTCTCTAAAACAAATTTCCAGCACTTTATGGGAAGGGACTCAGGGGTCTCTAGGTAACTGTCTGGGGCAGGTGCCCGAAATACGGAGGCGTTTCATGGGCTTAGGCGTTCAGAGATCAGACGTAGTTGCTGCTAAGTTTGTGCGACACGGTTTAATACAGAGAAACTGGTACAAAGCCGTGTGCTGTTGAAGGAATCCGCATTAACTTATCTGGAAACCCTGGAAATCAGCATAAAATTCTAGGACTCGTCCAATTACATTAATTTAGAAAATCACTCTAAAGAAAATTATTGATTATACAGAATTTTTGTTCAGAGAGAATAAAAGGAGAAAAATGTCCTATCAGTGTCCTAATAAAAATAACTTATAAAGGTGTTTATAATTTTAAAATAGTCCATTTTCATTTGACAATCGTCTTTTAAAATTCTTAGCAACTAATACCTACTAATGAGTTTTCAGCAAAGTAATATTAAAAAAAAATCCTTACTTTTTTTTTCCTTTCCCGAAAGCTGCCCAATTTCACCTAGTTCTTATTCGGAAAATGTTTGCTGTGTCTGTTATATTCTTAGGTATTATTTTTCGCTATGCACACTTTTTAGATGATAAATACTCGGCGGAGTGATCCCATGCGCTGAAAAGAAGGAGCTAATTTGTATATAAAACAGAAAATCAGTGCAGAAAACTGGGCTAAAGCTAATTAAGCAAATCAGTTCCCAAATCAACATGAAAGATGGAAATGAAATCTTTCACTTGCAGCCTTACATAGGGATTTTACCTAGCAAGTTTGCTTTCTATCACAAGAATCTTGAACTCTTAGAAAGAGATGTATCAAAATCGGGGGACCTCTTGTAAAGCAATCGAAAAATCAGAATTCGGGTAAACGTATAATTGTTTTGGCGGATTTAAAACTACAGTTACTACTGAACATTTATATAGCGCTAATATACTTTACAAACAAAAGGGAATCATTAAAAATAATGAACTAAGGAATTAAATCTTGAAATAAAGAACAAGATAAGACTAGAATAAACGTCCCTTTGCAGAGGGAAATCTGCAGGGGGAAAAAAAATCAAATAATGACTCATCCATTGAGC